>CM041545.1:17967250-19310125 GCA_023238725.1 Scortum barcoo
GTGTGTGCACGTGCTTGTGATTTGCATGTTATTTGTGTGTGAGCCTCTCCGGGCCAGTGCACTTTATTTATGTGTTATCTTTCTTTCTTTCTTTCTTTCTGTTCTTTCTTTCTTTCTTTCTGTCTGTCTGTCTTTAGGCCTGGCCATTGCTAAGAAGATCCAGATCACCGATTTGCCCCAGCTGGTGGCTGCCTTCCACAGCTTGGTGGGGCTGGCTGCCGTGCTCACCTGTGTGGCCGAGTACATGATCGAGTACCCCCACTTCGCCACCGACCCTGCGGCCAACCTCACCAAGATAGTCGCGTACCTCGGCACCTACATCGGTGGAATCACCTTCAGTGGTTCTTTGGTGGCTTATGGCAAACTGCAGGGTGAGATATACTTAATGTTCCTCAAAGCAAACATAAACACGTCTTTTATGCTGATGCACAGCAGAACTTGAAAAGTAACTGAAAAGGTTGATACCACTTGTGCATCTGTGCATAAAATATAAAGATAAAATGTTTAACGTAGCTTAACGTAGCATTAAAACTACAGGGGAACAGGGGGAAACAGCCAGCCTGACTTTTACATTTCACCCTGTTTACAGACAAATAAAAAGAAAAAATGTTTATCCACAAGCTTTAAGGGTGCTTGTAGGCAGATTTCTGAATTTTGGATTGAGGTATGCTAGCTGTTAAGATAAGATAATCTGCCTAGTTATTTTATTAGAGCAGTTCATCAGTTCCATCTATAACCTTTAGTGAGGTATCTTGTTGGACTTTAATATTCAGAGATGATTAAATAAAATATACTGTCTAAATTGATGTGAATTCAGTTAATGATCAGCTCGTGATCAACAAGAGAAGGTCTGATTCTTCATACCCACTGCTGCCTCCTGTGAAGTGAAAAGGAGGGAGGAAAGTCAGAGAGTTCATCAGGTTCATGTGCTGGCACCGGTCCTGGGCAGGCACGCTGTAATTTCCATGTAGGCTGCAAGTGTTTCATAAGGGGGAAGTTATGCATGAACATTACCTTCAGTTAATGACAAGTCTCAAGCGGTGGCTGCTGAAAGATGCAGTTAATGATAAATGCTGTATTTATAAACTATACAAGCTCTGCTGTTTTAATTTATGCCTTTCTAGGATAAGTTCACAGCTGAATGACACATAAATGTCCACGCAGGTATTCTGAACAGCGCTCCCCTGATGCTCCCCGGTCGTCACGCTCTGAATGCCAGCCTCATGGCAGGCAGTGTTGCCGGGATGATTCCCTACATGCTGGATCCCAGTTACACCACAGGCCTCACCTGTCTCGGATCTGTCTCCGCTCTCTCCGCTGTCATGGTATGGGCATGTGTGTGTTGGTGTGTGTATTTCTGGGGGTCAGTTTTTGCACTCACTGAGGGGAAAAAAATTGCACTTTAATATTGCAGATTGGAATTTTCTGAAGGACAAAACAGAATAATATTAAAAGACTTAATAAATACCAGGAAAGAGAAAATAAGTGAAAGAGTCTAAAGAAATGATGCTGGAACACAGTCTGGGATGTAAAATGTGAGGAAAGATACAGCAAAAGGTCAAGTGAGAGCCTTATTGTGCCGGTAACAGTGACTGCACAGCTCTGACTGAATTTCTTGGCAAAGAGCTGTTAATAGTCTGGCAGCCATCGTGGCAAACGGGCTTGACTTTATTAATCTGCCAGATTCCTTTTCGTATCGGACTCATTAAATTGGTCTCCACCATAGTTAAGTCATGATTAACTTTTGCAAATGTGCCACAGCGTTTGTCAGAGACTATAATGTCTGTGGTCAACACTACAGTATGGATATTCTTCCTTGGCTGTACTAAACAATAAGCCTAGACCACCAAGTGCCAAAATATTTAAGAATAAAAAGCAACTACAGCTGCTTTTGACCTGTGGTTACTGAGGGAAGCTTAGTTGTACATTTTTTAGTACAGGTCATGACATCTGCAGAAAAAAACATTTTTATGAAGCTTAAACAAAAATTTCCTCACTTTGCCTTCAGCAGTCAGATGGCCACTGATCATGAGGTCATAAGTTAATCAGCCATCAGTTTGTACTGTGTGATCAGAAGAAAAAACATAATTTAATCAGATGATAAAACTGAGCAATTATTTTTAATCAAACGAGCTCCTGTAGTCAGTAGTGGGCTAAAGGTAGTTTATTGATAGAGATTACTGTTTAGAGATATACAGCTTATGAAACTTAATTATGTCTTAAAATGTAATTACCGTAAAAAGAAAAAAAATATATACACAACAAGGTTTTGCATTTTCAGCATTTTTTTTTTCCTGCTGAGCTTATTTACACATGTTTCTGGGAAAATCAGCAAGTGGACTCAGTCCCAGAAAAAAAATTACCCATGCATCCCCAGAGAGGTGGGATGGATATCGTTTTAGTTTTGGATGTAAATGAATTAGTTTTAAAATAGCTGCATCTGATCTCTAATCAGTCTGTATAGTACAGTGTAATATATCATCCTCTGTGCCTCTGTGTGCTCCTTCACTTGCACAAGTCCCTAAAAATAAATCTACAGTATGTCAAAAAAATCTGTGATGTGCACCTGTGCACATAGAAAAAGAAAACTCTGCTCTGGATCTTGCTGCTGCTTTAACTAATTAAGTTGGCCCTTGTTAAACAAAAACTGTAGAGATGATGGAGGGACACAGAACAACTGAATTTGATTGTGAAATATATAAAGGCTCCAGTGGAAGGTTTTTTTTATTTATTTATTTTTTTTTTATTAAGGTATCCTAGTAAGGTTCAATCGGTTCGTCAATAAACTAGTTAGTTCCAGTTGTTATGGAGGGAGTCTTGTAATACTGATCTTTTTAGTCATTTTTTCCTCTTCTGTCTCATGGATCCTTTCTCTTCTTAACAGCTAGTTTTTCCATTTGCTGTGATGTTAATTGTGTTGAACAGCTAATCTGATCACAGCAGCAGATGAAACTCCTGCTTGTTAATATTTTTGAGCACTGGTTGTAGGGAGCATGAGATTTAAGAATTTCATTGCAATGATGCGTGATGTAAATTGTTGTGCAATAAATGACAATAAATTCTTGAATCTTGAAATCTCCTCTCCTGTTTTTTTTTTTTTTTTAGGGTGTGACCTTGGCTGACGGCGGCTATCGGAGGCGCCGACATGCCGGTGGTCATCACCGTGCTGAACAGTTACTCGGGCTGGGCCCTGTGCGCCGAGGGCTTCCTGCTCAACAACAACCTGCTGACCATCGTCGGGGCTCTCATCGGATCGTCTGGAGCTATCCTGTCGTACATTATGTGTGTGGTGAGTGGAGCTTGGTTTAAAAAAAAAAAAAAAAAAACGCATCAGAGTGCAGCAACCTCAAGACAACCTTAGACACACTGAAATTCAGACGTGAAGCACTATGTATGATGTGTTTTTTAGATTAGTTAACAGCTTTACACGGTTGTTCCTTCCCTGTCCACCAGGAGGGACTCTAACTTTACCATAGTAGTTTCCATAGTGAATAAAATGTCAGGTCACAAATGTGTGCATTTTTGAAATAAAAAAATTCCTTTTTATTTCCTGTTGATTTGCTGTACGCAGTCACTTACTCCAACACTAACCCAGTCAATGAAGTGAGAGCAAAAGGGAATATTATCAAATACAAAAAAGGAAAAACTAAATACCCCCCCTCCTCAGGCCATGAACCGTTCACTGGCTAATGTGATCCTGGGAGGTTACGGCACGTCTTCCACCGGCACAGGAAAGCCCATGGAGATCACGGGGACACACACAGAGGTCAACGTGGATCAGACTGTCGACATGATTAAAGAAGCCCAGAACATAATCATCACTCCAGGTAAGAGACACACGCACACTTCAGAGGTCTTGTACATGAGTGGGAAAAATATGGTACTTTGACTTTGCCAGTCAGTTTTTTTTTTTTTTCTTTAGCATTAGCAAACTGTGTGTTCTGTTTATGTAACCTTGTCTTGACCTGTGTTACATCGCCGTGCTAGGCTAATTGACAAGTCATGGTAGAGTGGCCACACACACACACACACACTCTCACACGCACCGGGTTTCTGTGTGGTCGTCAGTCCCTAGGTAAATAGACATTCTACAGTGCAGCGTATATATGCAAGGTCAAGGGAAAATTAGATGGAATGAGAGCACGCTGGGTTTTTGTTGACAATTCAAATACTACGTTCGAAATAGGCTCCGAGTTCCTTTTTCGGGGGTTAGAGCGTGGGGTACAACCTTTGTTCCAGCTACATGCGTTTCTTCTTTTCACATGTTTTTCACATTTGGCTGTAAATATTTGCCCGAACCTCCCATCAGGACCATTACGACGATGGTCCTAAAACGCATCATTGTGTGGCCCAGTGACATTTCAGCGCTCTCGCCAGACTGTTGCGAAGCAGTCGCAGTTCCTAGCAGTTGTTTTACTCACGTGGGTACATGTAAACACAGACTAAAGGCACCTACCCTGCAAATTGGTGATTCCAGTCACAGTGCTGAGTGCCTATATACAAAAACTAACTCTTCTGAGGAAACCACTGCAATTTACATGAATTGCAAACTTAAAGCGGTCACGTGCTCGAGAAGAGAAAAATAAGTGATCCGTGGAGCAGCATCCAGTGTAGATCTTTTTTTCTTCTTCTTCTTGCATTTGTGAGACTAACACAAAAGCTGGAAAACAGGCCAAAGAAATGTTGAGTTGGAAGGAGTGGGGAAAAAAACACGAAGGCGCGGAAATGAAAAATTATGGGGGGGTTTTCAGCCTTTTCTCAAAATTGTCTGCAAACAATACCACACCAAAACAGCACCAATAATAAAATGCCAGACATTTCTACGAAAGATTATATAATAACATAAAAACCAGTGAAATAAGAACCTTTCAAAGTGATTTTCACGAATCGAGTGATCACAAAGACATCAGTCATTACAAAACCGCTGGAAATCGCACAAACTTGGTCTCATGAATTTAGACTTTGATGATCAGTAGATCAGAAATCTTTCTCACAGTTGCAAACTTTGTATGTGCTTTTGTACTGACTTTTATAAAATGACACAAAAGGATAATACAGATTAGGGTAATAGTATGCTCATGACATCAGTTTAAAAAAAACACTGTCCAAACACATGATTTTTCTCTCTACCCAAGTAGTCAGTAGTCACACTAATATTGTTATCCAGCGCCGGCTTCCAGTCAGTCCCCTTGTTTCCATTTTGACCATTTTCCCTAATTGGAGCCGTCACAGTCACTTTGCCTGATTGACATCTGTGGAAACGGTTAAAACTCTGCCTGATAAACATAAGTGTTTTCCTGGCTTCGTCTGGGCCATCTCCACATGGTCTTGGTCCACTTGTTTTTCTTATAGGAAAAACTCCAGAGAGAATATTAGAAGCACAAGGAATGAAAGAATCGTGATGATGGAGAGAGAGGAAAGAAAAGTCAAATCCGTTAAATTGTTGAGCTGAACTGCAGACAGTCAGCTATGTTTCTTGTAGATTTTTTTTTTCTCTTTCTTTCTCTATGCTGAGTTTTGAAGCCTTGTCATTTTGATTGCTGTGTTGTAACGGGACACGTTTTGACTGGTTGTTGTGACAAGGCTAGTAAACACCACTGGACCGTTTGACGTGTGTTTGTGTGTGCGACGCCGCGATAAAAATCAAGTGCCGCACAGCAGCAGCAGCATTAAACATGAAGGAGGTCTGAAGCTTGGAGAAAAAAAAATACTGTGTGGAGAATTCAGTACTACACACACACACATATACATATATATATGGTTGGTAAAGGTTTGTACAGACTAGTGCATCAACAAAGATTATTTTTCATTAGTCTCCAGATTATTTTCTCAATTAATCAACAGTGAAGCGTCATAGATTTGCCACTGAGCTGGAGGTGACATATTTGCATTTAGGTACTTTGCTATCATAAAAGACATAGAAAATTAGAAAATCTTCACATTTGAGAAGGTGGAACAAGAGCATTTATGGCATTTTTGCTTGAAAAATTAGACGATTTGGTGATTTTTATCAAAAAAAGTTGACTAGAATTGACATTTAAGTATGTGACGCACAAACTGATCAGAGGAGCTGTTCAAGAAGGGAATGATGGTGATATTTAATGCAAAGAAAATAAATGAAGACGTCCCCACGTGTCGCACTTCACTCCTTCTTTGCTCTCATTGGATGCTCCTCGTCTCCCACCTCTGACCCGTCTTTAAGGGGCTCCAACTTTAAACACACCTACAATAAAGTTAAAAATGTTTGTCTTAGAGCCTGCGTTACCTCAAACTAAGGTCAAGACAGAGCTGCTTGAACTAGACATCCTGTTGTGATGTCTGAATCAACATCATGGATTTCGTTTTAAGTCGTAAAAGTTGTGTACTCTGCGTCACCGGCTCATCGTATACCTGTTTGTGCCTCTCTTTCAGGTTACGGACTCTGCGCTGCAAAGGCCCAGTACCCCATCGCTGAGTTGGTGAAGATGCTTCAAGAAGCTGGCAAGAAAGTCAGGTAAACTAAGTCGCTTAAATTAAATGAGATTGAAAGGAACTACAGTAAAGTTGTGAAAAAGTAACACAGGACAAGTTCACAAATAGTCAACTTCAGTTTATACACGTTTTGTACAGATAGATGGAGACTTTATGTATGCATGTAGATAAATATAGGCGGTGTAGGTGGATGGAAATGTAGTTTAAGGAGGGAAATGAATGATTTTACTAAGTACAAGATGTTAACTGTAGCGTGAAAGGGCCGAAAAGAAGAGTTTCTGGGCTTCATGACAAGAAGATGGGACAGGATAGATAGGAAAAGACCTGTGTGCGAAGAAAGAACGAGAGAAAAAAGGGAAACACGAAAGAGTGGAGAGGAAGGACAAGGTACAGCGGAAGCTTGTGTAATTGTCCTGCCTCAGTCGTTTGATCCTGGCTGTTGCAGCTGCTGCTACTTAGAGCATTTGTGCTTGATTAGAGGAAAGTGGGTGGTCAGAAAAAAAAAAACCCTTTACCCTGATCTCTCTCTCTCCTATTTTCTCTTTTTTTCCCTCTGTTCTGTATTTTAATGTCTTCTCTTGTTTGTCACTTTTCTTTTTAACTTACATAATCCCCAGGTTTGGACACCACCTTATATTAACAGTGTAAAATTTGGAGGCATAACACACTTTTACTTCCCTCTCTAAGACCAAAGCATTTGTTTATTCCTTCTGTGCTTCAGTGCATGCAGGCTGAGGAATCACATGAAAGGCAGAGACTGACTTTTCCTATCGAGGCAGCCACGGTCGATAACAGATCCCAGAGCCGATGGCACCCCGTATCTGCCTAAACACATGCCGAACCAGTAGAAAATCTCCCAATGTCGGTCGGTCTCTTGGTGAAGCGGCTAGAAGGCAAAAGAGAGAGCCAGCCACCAGCATTCGGTGGCTGGTGTTAATTTTCTACCCTGATTACCTGACATGGCTAATTGAGTTTGAGAGCTACGTACACCCAGTCACACACACACACACTCAACAAATAATACATGGTGGAGAAGGGCAGTGGAAAGTGTGTCTGTGATCTACATCTTCTTGTCTCTTTATTTAGGTCCCATCTCCTCTCTCTGCTTTTTAGTGTCTTTCCCTCTGGTTTAAGAAAGTTAGATTATAGTTAACAGCGATCAATAATCACGTCTATAGAAGATGACCGTGCTAAAGAACTCATTAAATTTTGCTCCCACAGGTTCGGTATTCACCCCGTGGCTGGCCGTATGCCCGGTCAGCTCAATGTGCTGTTGGCTGAAGCCGGTGTCCCATACGATATCGTCCTGGAGATGGAAGAGATTAATGAAGACTTCCCCGGTGAGATCCAGTCCTCTCTGCCTTTAAAGCACTGTACCTGCGCTGAATGTCCTCCACCAATTTTACCTTTACCTCACCTAGACTTACACACAATATAGACTTCTACATGAGAAGATCGATATCTGTCTCATGTTTGTACACTAAATGTGAAGCTGGGGACAGGGGGGACAGTTAAACTAATTCTTGGCCGGGTCGGTGACTTCCTGTGGTCACGATGAGGTTGTCAGGCAACCAGCTAAGACTTAAATAAGTGCTGGCCAAGAAATAGGTTCACCAAATGAAACCATAACTTACCATAACAGGTTTTGTACAGATTACACGTAAGACATGTAATGTGTTGATAAGTGAGAACTAGAGGGTTTTTTTTTTTTATGTGGATAGTCAGGCTAGCTGTTTTCCACTGTTTTTAATCATCAAGTTAAACTAAGCTTAATGGCACAGACATCAGAGTGATGTTAATTTTCTCAAGACCACCAGCAGATAGATTTTAAATCTTACAGTTACACTCATGGAAATTATAGGAATTAGCCAGAAACTTCAACAACATGAACTCCAGTGACATGCCAGTAACGTGGAAACATTCAGCAATTCATTTGTCCTGAAATTTCTTGGTAAAACTCAAATCTGTTGCATATGGTTACATTAATTTACACCATATTCGGTGGACTTTTTGTTCCTCACATTTTTCAAAAAAACTATTTTTGTAAACTTCTCCCACAGTATTGATCCCATCAGCCGTCACGCACAATCTCTGATTAAATGAGCCGTAACTTGTTTGCCATATCTCCACTCCTCAAAAACAGGATGCACATAACAAAATAAATATGATTTGGCACACGCTGAAGTAAAGTTGATGTGAAATGATTGGTGGCACTGTTATTTTAAGCACACGTGGGAAACAAAATCAGCTGTGACAGTCTGCACAAAACCACGACACAGTTGTAATTGTGTTTGAGAGCAAAGTCAATAAAGTGTCATCAACTCCCAAAAGTTGCACTTGCAGTGAAACAACACAATGACTTGGATGGACTGAGAGCTTGGACGCTGGGGAAAATCAAATAATTTAATTTAAAAATGACAGAAAAGTTAAATATAAACATAGCACTTGCAGATGGAGTCAGAAGTTGAAACACAAGGAAGAATTTGCTAGTTTCTAATTTTAATTTGTTGTGCACCCCATCAGAGACGGACCTGACCCTGGTGATCGGCGCCAACGACACTGTGAACTCTGCCGCCCAGGAAGACCCCAACTCCATCATCGCTGGTATGCCTGTCCTGGAGGTCTGGAAGTCTAAGCAGGTGAGACATCTGGTGCATGCATGTGTGATAATGAGGTTGTCCTGAAGCCCAAAATGATAAAGAGGATTGGAAGATTTTACAACTGGACTGCGTTTTATCACCACAACTGGATGCTGGAAGTCCACACCCATAGAGGGGCCTCCAAGACACACACAGACCTCAAGAAATGCATGCACATATGCGCTCAGGCGTACACAGACACTGACTGTTACAGTTCCAGGTGCGGTCCCATCCTGATCCCATTAGCAGTGACTGTGTCGCTGCGGAATGACGACATTCAGAGCATCCCGCTGGCACCGCTCCGAGATCTGGGATTTATACAGCGCTCAGCTAGTTTCCACACGCGTTCCCGTTCCCCGGGGGAAATCAAATCCTACCTCGCCCCACACATTCATACGACACATGCAGGTGCACAGATGAAAATGCACAGAAACACAAAATAAAAATCTCACAAATTCTTTTAAATAATCATTCATGAGTGCACAATTATCTACACGAGGCATGTAAGAACACACACGAACACACACTACTTGTAAAATGCATCTTTCTTAAATTTACTGTCCAAAACAAACTATAATAGGGCTTCCAGGTTGTTGTGAAGCCTCAGATAGTTATGAGAGTTTGCAGCTTCCTCCTAAATTCTTTTTAACATCTTCAGTATCGTCTCATCTCTCTGATTGTCAATTTAGCGGATAATGAGAGTGTGTGTCTGCTCTCACTCTAGGTCATCGTGATGAAACGCTCCCTCGGCGTGGGATACATGCGGCCGTCGACAACCCCATCTTCTACAAGCCCAACACCGCGATGTTGCTAGGCGACGCCAAGAAGACTTGCGATGCCCTGCAAGCTAAGGTCCGCGAGGCCCAGAGCCAGTAAGGCGGCTCCGGGGCCTCGGCTCAATGGCACCTCCACCAAGAGCACACACGGAGGTGGAAGATGACAAGTCCAGCAAGTTTCTCCAAATATATCTCAGCATTAAGATCGTCTTTGTTCAACAGTGACTCGGCCAGTTGAGCAAAGATGATCACAAGTATGTAAAAGGTTTTCGACGCACCCTTCCTATCATCTGTAAATAAAAGAAATGGCAGTGTTTCATGTAAAAATACACATGTGCAGTAGGAGTCAAGCAATGCAGGTAGTGTTGTTTTTCTATTAGTCCTCCCACTGTGTTAATGTAACTTAAATACAGATGTTTTTTTTTTCCTCTTTTATTTCTAGATATTAGAGGAAGGGTATGTCAGCCATGTGCATGTGGACTATAATCCGCAGAGCATCTGACAAAGTGTTGTCATCGTTTTAGACACTTAGAAAAATATATAAAACAAAAACCTGAAACATAGATACATTAAGATGTTAGATACGCTAAAGATATTTTAGAAACGATAGTCGAAAGAAAATCGCGGATGAATTAAACAGGAACAAAAGCAGAGATATAAAGGTGAGCCTCCAGAGAAAGAAGTATGCAGGACTTTAGCACTAATGTTTTTCCACGCTCTTAAGAGTTTCCTCCCATTTTTCTCCAGAGTTTGTTTTTATTATAGTAAGGTTATGGGGTGTTCCCTTTGATGGATCTATTTGCTAAAATGCCTATGTCACACCTTCTTTTTCTGTACGAAGTGAAAAGAAAAAAAGCAGAATAGCGCAACATTTTTGTAAAGTTCTTTCAGTTCCAGTTTTATACTGTATTGAGAGATTTTTGTATTCGATTTGGTAATTATCGGAAACCTAGAAAATGTATATGTGATCACGTTTTAGAAGCCATAGCCAGTTGTTGAAAACTAGTCATGCTATTTGCTTTTTTTTTTCGTTTCACTTAAGTGTGTCTTGTGTCCTACACCTCCTAGCACAGCAATCACACATGGATCCGAAAACAGGCAGAAATGCACTCAGACCTCTTTAAGGCAATAAACCAATTGGATCTGACCTTTAAGTGTGAGACCACAGCTGTCCTGTAATGCTAGTAAAGACTTTTACTGTTTTTAAACCAGGTGTGTCCCATCATCCTGTGTGGTTGTGATACTACAGTACATGCCAATGCTAACCTTTGGCCTTTACGGTAAAGAAGGGTTGTTTCCCGTTAAAGTGAATGTGGCTCATGCACTCCGATATGTGTGTCCTCATTATTGCTCTGGAGGGAAATGAAGGATCACTGTTTGTAAAGCAGTGCCAGATGTTAACCTGACTGTTGCGTGAAAAGTCTAAATCAACAATGCAGTTATTTCTTCTAATTTGTTGCCACATTTCAGAGCACATGAATTGTTACTATTAAGCGTGCATTTCTAATTTGAAATAGTCCTTTTTTTCTTTTTTTTTTGTTTTTTTTGTCCAACATTTGCCATAAACATTAACTTGTGCCAAAACATCCCCTTTTGCACTCAATCTGGATTAATCCCACGGCACAAATATAGATTGATTGGTCGTTGCATAACCACTGGAGTAATTCTTGAAAGATCACTGACATAATGACGGTAGCTTCCACTCTGCACCTGTTTTTTTTGACAGCTGAGCCAATCGAACTAAAAAGAAACACCACAGATCTTGAATTTTTTGTTGGATTGCTCCCATCCTTTTTACAACTTCACTTCCTTTTTTGCAGTCATGATGAATAGCAGCGGATGAATTGGTAATGTTATTCCTGGTACACAGAGTGAGGAACAATAGCTCATTAGGTGGCTGTTATGATGAAGTGCTTTTAGAGCTTTTAAAACCTTATTTAGTGACTATAGTTTCATCCCAGGGACCTAACACATTGACCATGACAACTGTCCTACCTCTCCATAATAAGACCAACGCATCTCCACAGGACCTTCATCTGACCAATCACCTACGACTGAACTTACCACAGCACATCAAAATGGACCATTTTCCACCAACACACCTTAATTTAACCAGTCAGCTCTCGTGTATCCTCAACCTGACAACTTGCCTTCTGTTTTGTGTGTTCACTGTGTTTTTTTTTTTTTTTTTTTAACCATCAGACCTCAGTTTGCTGCAGGCTGCTTTTCTTTATGTAATGCACAAGTAGAGCCACAGATGTCATTAGTGCTCATTGAAGGGTTATTGATCTTACATGTCAACTTACACAAGAAGATGCAGTCTATCTAGGGACTATTAGAATGAGATGTCTGCTTAATATTTGTAGCATGTTGCTGTTTTTGTACTGTATAGGTATTGATCAAATTAAGGGAGATGGAAAAATCTTTTTACCATGGCCAATATTGCCCCGCTGTGTCCTTTTTATCTTTTTTGTCTTCTCCTTAAGAAAAGTATTTTTCTAAAGAGGCTATTTGTGCAGAGCGACAATGGGTTCTTGAAGTTGTATAATGTTTCAGTGCGCCGTGTAGGAAGATAAAATGATGAAATGTATTGTGAATGTCCCCCCCCCCCCCTCCTTGTTTATCATGGAACATTTTCATCCCTAATAAACCTGTATTTACACTACATGTTGCCTCAGGGTGTCATTCCTTCTCTGACACACTCTTAAAGGCGCAATTGAATTCCCCAATAATAAACAAGTTGATCTGCAGGGTTTTCCCTGAGGTTTACCACAGCTTTTGATGGTAATGTTACCTGGCCAGTTTTGCACGGCGCGGGTTGAAAACTCAAATATTTGCAGCAATTACCTGGATGAAGGATCGTGACGGGAGGAAGGTTGCATCCACACTCGTACCTTCCTCATCTGTGCAGAGCTGCTTTACAGGGGAAAGACCAAATAATGTACACACTTTGTGCAAAATGACTTTTTAGCTATGTAAAAATCTGGCAATTTGCACTGTGAAAGGTGAGTTTTCAGAGCAGGTGACGGGACTTTAAAGATGCCAAAACTGCTTGTTCACGGGCCAGGAAAAACAAATGATTTAAACTGTAGAAAGGAAACAGTGAAAATATGTGATAAAAGGCCAAACACTCTAAATGTTTAAGGAGAACTTAAACGCAGCGATTAAGTGCCACATCGCTGTTTCCACTTTATCTCCCTGAAATGGAAATTAGATGCAGCTGGAGAGTTTGAGATAACAGTATAACTATGACATGATTTTTTTTTTTTTCAGAAGGAGAATAAAAACTTCACATTATGATGGTCACGAATGAGCACAACACAGCCGGGAGTGGGGGTCTGTCTTTGCCATCCTGCAACCAGTGACATGCAACGAGCATCTCTATTCCAAAAATAAATGGACATAATAGCTCTCCCTTGATGAGAGATAGTGGAGGGGGAGAGGAGGCACGCTCTGGTTAGGAAAGCCGCCTCTTTAACCTCAAAGTGCAACATAAGGGGATCGCATGAGTCCGTCATGTGGGCTGCCATAATGACTGAAATGTAAATATCAGTTTGTGTGTCATTTTCACCTACAAGCGGCACTTGATTGCTATTCAACGGCGGAGAGTGAGCTGGAGGTACTTAGGAGGGGGGGAGCGGTGCCTGCAGAGATGGAGCAGATTAGGCCCTACATGGGGATTGCATGTGTTCGCGATGAGGGTGGCTTCATCCTGCAACAAGTAGCACTCAGACAGGCTGTTATCTGCTCTCGAGCTGGAGGAGATCTGAGGAGAACTGTCACTCCCACAGCAGAGGCGAGATGCAGCGATAGTGATAAAAGAACGGGATGAGAAATAGCTTTTGTGCGCGTTGTCTGTGTGACTTGGTAGCTTCTTGAATGCAAGTGCTTTCCACATCTATCTTCATCCAAATTTACTTATTGTAGATATTTATTTTTGATGAAATATGCATCTGGAGGGTCCTGCAAAGGTCATGTGTGTCTTTGTGCTATGTTTGTGTGTTAGAGAGAGAGTGATAAGTGGAAGAGACAGCATACAGATCCACGGTCCGATAAGCACTGAGGTGACAGCCTCCTTAGCTCAAGCTGGTCTATTGTCACACTGCCAGTATTTACCCAGACCGCTGATGGATGGCCAGCATGCTCCAGCCACAATACGCCTCCATCCCTCCTCCCCACAGGGATAGTCTGTCCTTCCTGAAAAGAAAAAAAAAAATCAAGCAAAAAATAAAAAATAAATAAAAAACCTCACACAGTTTGTTTTTCCTGGCCTTGCGTGCAATTTGATGTGGAGGGTGTTTAATTATTTATGACGAGGATGTGTTTTGGTAAGCGGATGCTTTCGAATCTGTTTGATGATGAAACGCGCTGTGTGGATCTCATGTTTGATAAGCTCAGTGAGCATGCAAGCACATGTGTGAGGAGAAGTATGCACTTTGTGGACAAAGTGTTCAGATTACTTAAAAAGCAAAAAATAAGCTCACAGGTAGTCTTTTGCAGAATGTCCCCTTTTAGAAAAAGGTTGGGTGACCTGGTTAGGGCCCTGATGTTATTTCCTACTGAGCCCTTTGTTTGACTCCTTATTGGCTACTTCTTAAAGCTGATATCACTTCACATGATTGTACTTTAGTGGTGTGTGCTGCTGTATAGTCCCAAATAGATCTTTCAAGAATAAAATGATCACAAACCACTGAACCAGGAGCTTTTGTGGCCTCTCAGGGCCAGGGGGACCGGTGCGGTTTCCAGCTTTGCCCTGTCGGTAAGCCAGCAGAGAGTTATATTATCATATTGTAGATTTTTTCTAATGAATAAACGTGCTTTAGTTGATGCAGGTAGATTATTATTGTATGTGCTGGTGGGTTGTTTGATTGTTAACAGTGCATCATATTTCATAAACTGATCACGTTTTGTATTTGAAGCTTTAACCCAAAAAGTATTTCCCTTCTGGAAGGTAATTAAGTCCAAAGTACAATAAATGGAAATATTCAAGTACCTGTGTCTCAAAATTATTCTTGAGTACAGTAATTGAGTAAATATACTTCAAATCAAAATAATACATATGCATTGCAGCCTACAGTTTTTCAAAATATTAGATCAATTGTATCATGTAACACAGTGTTTGTAGTGGCATTTAATATGAATGGTTCATTTGCAAAAAAACATAGTTATTATTATCAGCTATTTCTAAATTATGTTTTTTTGCACACCTCAAGGAATATTAAGCAAACATTTGTGAAGTGATGTTCCACCAAATGACGCAACAAAACAAGTAAACCAACCAACCAAACAAAACTTTGTAACGTTACTAAAATAAAGCCCATAATCAATCAGGACAGGTCACACTGGCTGCAGACAGGTGGTCAATTTAAACTCTCGTGGCTCCGCCCACTCCCACTCAGCCTGAATGACGCTTTAAGTTAATGAGTCCACAGCAGCTCGTGTCGCACTTCATAAACAATCAATGTGAGTCTGTGAGACTGTGTCATGTCGTTTTTTTAATCATCACTTTATGGAGGAAAAACTGAGGAAGTGAAGTCAGGTGTGAGCCTCAAACATCACTTCAGGTAGGTCACCTGTCTTCTGCTTTCTGCTGCTGTGAGTTAACTGTCGGTTGTTTTTGGTTGTTGTTGTTTGTGTGAATAGTGACGCGTCAAATCAGCTGATTTCAGGCCTCAGATTACGTTTGATTCATCAGTTTGATGGGCTGAATTGCTTTTGTTGGCCTTGTTGTTGAGGTGGGTGTGATGAGATGATGATGACGTGTAGTTTTTCAGTGATGTAGCTAAACAAGACTTGTTTTTCACTCTGCTCATTTACAATTAATAACTGTGTCCTTGTATTGTTTGCTTCAGGGGACTGAACATGGCTTTTTTTTCTCATTCATATCCATTCATTGTCATTATCCACACTGTTCAGCTGAGCACTTGTGAAATCTCCAATTTCAGAGGAAGAAATGTGTGTATCTGCTTGTTTGCTTTATTATTCTCCATATTATGCTGACTTCTTGTTCTCTGGTTTATGCTGCATGCTTAAAGCTTATGGTCATTGTTGATGTCCTGTTGTTTGTATGCTAATGATATATGAGATTTTAAAAGGGGATTCATTTGGTATGAAGCTGATTTGTCTTCAGATTTGTGCTCCAAGGGATGGATTTTTGGACTTAAAATGTCTCCACCTCAGTGCACCTGATAGAATATAAAAAGTGTTTCTCATGAGCTGGCTGACAGAACTTAACTTTGTGCAAATGGTGTTTGAATGTTTTAGAAACATCTCATCCTCTCTGTCACTCGCCACCACGACAACTGCGCCGTTTCCAGCACGCTCAGTTCAAGAAACACATTTTAAATCAAGGCTACGCAGACAGGCCTGAGTCCCTGCACTGTCTTTGATCGTGTGATTTGAAACCTCAGACCCCGCAGCCCTCAAAACTATCTGCAACTCCAAACCCACAGACCCTCGTTAGCTGGGTGTTTTTACGTGTGTGTGTATGAGAGAGAGAGAGAGAGAGCACACAGCCTTGTGTACATGAAGTAATCCTTGTTGAAAAGCGTGCAGATGAAACTATGTGTGATTGGAGAGATTTGTAGCCGGGTCCCCCACCACAGTGTGTGTGTGTGTGTGTGTGTCAAAATCAGGCCAGAGGATGTGGCTGTACGACAAGATGAGACCTCACCGCCAAGCCTTTGTACCAGGATCAACATCTGTTTAGCATGTCTTCCTACCAATTGTCAGTCTAAACATGAACTGCACACTGTATTTGCTACTCAACCGACATAATATATGGACGTTCTCCGCCTGGAGAACCACAGGCGGCGTTATTAAACGTCTCTGAGGGCACCACATCAGAGTAATCTGTCCTCATAACCGCGCTGCACAGCCTCATTAAACTACACTATTGCTTGTTACATTCATACTCAACAAAAATCTGATTTTGATCACATTTTAAAAAGGCATCAGAGCCACCAATCCAATAATTTCATTCTTAAGATGAAGAAAGTTGAACACAGTGGACTTAAATATGGTAATAATAGGAATTGTTATGGGCACCATTTATAAGATCTTTCAAATGTGAATTTAAGAACATTAAATAAGAGATTAGTTATCGATACAGATCAAACATACTGGTCTTATTAGCTGCAGGTTATTTTCTTCAGACTAAATATATAGTCGTGGGATCAGCAGATGTTTCTTGATCCCCTCTTCTTCTTGTTCAGTCTGATCTTGCGTAAGAAGTAAAAAAAAAAAAAACTCATTGCAGATTTGTTCTAGCTTTGCCTTTCTGTTGTTGTTATGCTGCTGTCTTGCCAGATTTCCCTCGTTTAAAGAGGTTTCTAACCTAAGTGGGGCTTACTTAAGTGAAGGTTAAATAAAAATTGATAAAACATTACATTTTTATAAATGTTAATATGTGCAACCTACTTTTACAATATATGTCACTGTCATTAAGTAAACCACCATCAATAGTAGAGAAAAATCTGTATCAGGTCTGGTCGCTGGTCTCGTTGTACCTACAGGTGGAGTGATGGTGTATCATCAGTCCCGATTGAAAATGGTGGACCTCTCAACAAGAGGAATCTCTTTCATCTTCGATCTCGAGCATGTTTTCTCCCTTAATGTCTAATGTGATCGCCCTAACAGCTTGTTTGGAGAAACTGTGTTATTGAGCGGTGTCTTAAAAGCCCCCCGGCCCCCCAGGCCTCGAGGATACATCGTCCTGTGGACACGCACAAATCCAGGCTGTTCTAAAGTCGTTTTGACTGTGACATGACGGCCAGAGATAAATGCAGACACACTAACCTGGCCAGCGAGCAACACAACTGGCCTCTTTACTGTTCCCTTTCATTGCTGGCTAACATAAACACTGTGGGAGTGTGTCCTTTTAAGCCGCTTTTATTGTCCAGCTGCTTCTCAACCCCTGGATGTAAATTGTTGAGAGGTTGGGATGGAAGGATGAGAAAAGAGGGGAACAAGGCGGGGGTGAAAAGAGGTGAGGGGGTGGTTAATGTAGTGGTAAGTAGTGAGGGGATGGGATTTTCTCTGAAATAAGGCCGGAATCATTTAGAGTGGTTCCGCTCTCGCTCTCTCTCGCTCTGTGTGTGTGTGTGTGTGTGTGTGTGCGTGTGTGTGTGCTTTAATGACGCATGTACCCGAGCATACAGATGCAGCGGCATCACGAAGTTCAGAGAAACAAAATGTTTATTGAAACATCTTCCCAGACCACTTAGCATCAGTTTGTTATCGTCTTGTGGCGAGGCGAGAGTTGTAGGGGCAAAAAAGAAATGCAAAAAGAAACAAATTGTATTTACAGTGAATGGTTAGGAAACCCGACCTATGCAAATGAAGTGGGGAATCGCACTGAGAGGCTTTGAAGCTGATGTAGCCTCACTGTGGCTGTCAGACACAAACATTGGGATGGAAATCCTTAAAAAATATGTCTGCTATGCAACTGCGGTGCCTTTTAGTGGGAATAATAGATTGTCCGTCTTGGGAGAGCATTTTCACATGCTTCCAACTTTACATGTCTGCATGTATATATCAGAATAGTTAACAGCATATCAGGCTTTTGTTATTCTGTTATCTTCAGTAGTTTGGTATTTATATTCTACTCTGACTGGAATAAATGAGAAAGAAGTTTCAATAGATGATCCTTGCAGACCAAATGGATGGTTGTATTTGTTCTAACTGTGGTAATGGCTGTGATTTGTTCATGCTTGCTGACTGATTTTATTGAGTTTGAAAGCTCTTAAAGCATCATAAGATTATAAAATATGCTAAACAACCTCTGTAAATAACAGATGTGTAAGACACCTCAGGATCTTTAAAATGTAGGTCTTGATGCACACAATTGAGACACATTTTGAATTGCCAACAGCATCCCCATAGAAGAGAGAGATTAAGAGTGAGATTCTCAAATAATCTTTTTCACTACAGAACAGACATTATTACAGTAGACATGCTGTTGTAGATGTACTTGCTGTATTAAATATATGCAGTGTGAGTCCTTAGACTTAGACTTAGACTTAGACTTAGACTTTATTGATTCCCTTTGGGATGACTCCCTCAGGGAAATTTAAGTTTCCAGCAGCATACAGATAGAAGAAGCACACAGATGAAAAATAAACAGTAAATACTTAAAATACAAAATATAAAATATAAAGAATGGGAATAAAATACTATAAGTAAATATAAAGAGCTGAGTATGGCCTCGTATGAAATAAGTTATGGCTTTGTATGGTATAAGTTAAGAGTTATAAATTAAAATTAAAATTATTGCACCATATGATGAGGTTATTATTGCACCAGAGGAAAAGTGTCCAATGTGTATGTATGTGTTGTACAAGTAAATGTACAATGGCTACCACCCCTACTCTATGTCCTCCTCCCCCCTTGTGAGGAGTTGTAGAGTGTGATGGCATGATGGACAAAGGAGTTCTTGAGCCTGTTGGTCCTGCACTTGGGAAGGAGCAGTCAGTCTTTCACTGAACAGGCTCCTCTGGTTGCTGATGACGGTGTGCAGAGGGTGGCTGGCATTGTCCATAATATCCAGCAGTTTGTCCAGAGTCCTCGACTCTGCCACCGTCACCAGAGAGTCCAGCTTCAGTGTGCCGACCACAGAGCCGGCCCGCCTGATCAGTTTATCCAGTCTGGATGTGTCCTTTTTGCTGCATGCCCCCCCCCCAGCATACCACAGTGTAAAAGAGGACACTGGCAACCACAGACTGGTAAAACATCTGCAGAAGTTTGCTGCAGATGTTGAATGGACCGCAGTCTCCTTAGGAAGTACATGTCCTGCATGCGGTCTAAAGATGATCATGAGCAAGGTGGGAGTGTGGCTCATCAGTGATATTTGTGTGTATAATACTTGTAAAACCATGTTTGTTGTGTTTCACGTGAGAACTTTTATTTTATATTCATTGCACAGAGGTTTTAAAATGAGGCAAATCACAGACACACACACACAGGTTAGTCTGAGGCCTTGACTGTCTGAACTTGGGCTGGTCTGGTTGTAAAATGGGTCATCTATATGGCAGTAGTTTGTGACCTAGAACAGCTCTGTGTGTGTGTGTGTGTGTTTACGTGCGGTTATGGTGAGAGAAAGATTGGTTTGGTAATTGCTGCCATGGCCCCCATCTGGTCCCTCCCGTTCGCTTTTGAAACGGACCGTCTCATTGGTCTGTTTGAATGTTTATTGATCCTGGATGATCTGACTCCGAGGTGCCGCGCACATACTTAACCCTCTGGAGTCGACGGACGCGCCGGCACGGCGCGTCCAAATTACAGGTCCGATTTATGATGACGTAGCAAAAAGACGCAGCATCACAGTCTCTGTTTCAACTTGTGTCGAAAAGTGCGGACTTCAAACTACATACCAGTTTTTAAATCGTGTTGATAGGCCAAGTAGAAACAGACTTATGATAAATAATTTACGCCGTTTTTTTTTTCTGAATATTGTCATCACTTTTGGTGCGTGGTATGGAGCAGAAAAGCGCAGCCTCGCTAAGTTTCAGTTTCGAATTTGTGTCGAAAATGCGGACTTCAAACTACATACGCGTTTATAAATTGATTGGCCAATTAAAACAGACTTGTAATAAATAATGTATAATATTTTTTTTCTGAATATTGTCGTCACAGTTTGGCACGTTTTTGGTGCAGGAAGAAGGCTTGTGATGTGCCCCTCTGTCTTGTAATGGACAGGAACTGTTTTTTACAGTGGCACAAATAATTTGTGGCATCTTATTGTGACACCTGATTGTTTTGTAAATAGTTGAACAAAAAAAACGCCTGAGGCATTGCCTGCATTTTAATGTAAATAGTTGTAAATAACTGTTATTTGCTACATTTGTACATAATTTTTTGAAGCTTTACAACTTATATTTGCATTCTAAGTTAAAAAAAAAATGGTTCGTTAGACATGTTTGTGGTTTTCACATTACAAAATCTAACTTTTTTATATTCGGATTTTATGTTTTTTGTGTGGTTTTAGGTCCAGTGTGTTAATACAGTATGTCAAAATGACAAAAATAACTGTAAAATCACACATGAGAGGTTGTGCTGAAAAAAATGATACCAAACAAGGCATGGTAAACAGTTCTTAAGGTGAAATATAAAAGCAAAATAAAAAGTAGTCAAAAACGGCCAATTATACCCTGGACTCCAGAGGGTTAATCATACTTAATCATAGTTATGAGATTTATACCCACTTACAGACTGTGTACATACTGTACACACTCTGAGCCGTTCCAGCAGTCGGTGCATACACATGACACAGTAAGCTGTTCTTTTTTTTTTTTCAGCTCTGACATGGGTTTGTTATGCATTTACCCTGAAATGACTTCAGTCACTTGACACTTGTAGAAGCTTCAGTTAATGTTTACTCTCGATCCTTTTATGGCCTTTTTTGCTGGCCGTGGATTAAGTCTAATCCTACAGGTTTACTATACGGACTTGGACGGACAGAATGTTTTTACATTTGTGTCGGGGCAATCCAGGACAGTGCTCCTCGAGAGTGAAAATGTTCCTGGAAACTTCTTAGGATCTCCTCCAGGAAGCAAGGACAAGCTAGATTAGTAAAACAAACCTGGATTACTGCCACTAATACTACTACTATTGCAACTACAGCTTCTACTATTGCTGCTTCTGTTGCTCTTTTAACCACTACCACTGCTGCACTATTACAGCTGTGTCTACCACTACTACTTTTATTTATACATCCCAGTATCACAAATCACAAACCTGCCTCAAGAGGTTTTACAGTCTGTAAAGGATATGACATTATCTGTCCTTATCTTTTAGATAAGGAAAAACTCCCCCCAAAATCATTTTTTAAGAGGCAAAACCTGGAAGGAACCTCAAGAAAAGCAATGCAGGAGAGATAACAGTATGGACGGCTGGGATGACAAAATTATAGATGGATTATGAACACGTGAAGAAAATGCATTGGTGATAATGTCAGGCTGCCACCAAACAGACGACTACAGCTGTGCTATTAATACTGCTGCTACTACCACTACTGCTATGGCACTGTTATTCCTCCTCAGTTTTAAAGCATTTTAACAATTCGTATTTAATCGAAGATGATCATTGCATAATCTTGGTAATAAAGTCAGTGAATGATGTTCTCATAATGTTTTCACAGATGTTGAGGCGTCCTTGATGTATTACTTTGGCCGCAGTAATATGTCACGAAAAATGGAGATGAAATCACTTCTCAGTAATGATCTGTATGATCCGCGGGAGAACGGACAATATACACATCACACAAATCACAGAGTGGCTTGTTCTTGTTGGCTTATAATCCACTTTACACTGTAAATACTTCCTCCAGAAATTGAGCTCATCAAGAACTTTGGGCATGTTACCACAAATAACATTATGAACGTTACTAATCGCACAGCAGTGTCGCGTTTCGGGCAAGGCATCTCCCATTATACATGCATAATATGAAACAGCTTTATTTACGTTAAGTTCTCATCTCATTCATTATGTTTTGGCAGAGTTAAAACAAACACATCATATACAGGTTCACTGCCATTAATTTTAACACACAGTCACTTGATGATTTACACTGTAATGGCTGCTACATGCATCAATTATCGTCAGACTTTTTACATCATTTATTTTATGAGTTCTTAGGTTTTATCTATAATAATTTATGGGAAAAAAACAGAAATAAGGAAAACATGTTAAGATATAAATTGAAAAAATGTATATAAATATGATCAATAAGAACTTCAATGTCTTATGTAATGGTGTGAATCTCACCATGAGAGGAGAAGGAATGTGTTGCTCACAAACACTTGATATAAAAAAAAAAAGATATCAGATATCAGATATTTTGCTGGTGGTGTGTGAGAAGGAGAAGGGTTGAGGGTATACGGGCCAGCTGTTCAATGTTTCAAGACTTGTCATCACGCTTTTATTCAAACAGACACACACACACACAATCTGCTTCCTTCTGTCTCATCATACCCAGCACGAGAAAACACACCCAGCCTTATTATTTGGCCACTTCGGTCCGTCATCTGAGGTGTTTTTTATCTAATGGGGAACTCCAGAGCTTGCCGTGAGAGTCACCAAAACAAAAAAAGAGGGTCCGGAGTGGAGCTTGAATCCCTCGAGATCTGACCTAGTGTGGTGTCCTGTATCTTGGTCGGCGTGGGGGCGGGTTGTTGGAGAGTTTACTTCTCTTTTCAAGGTGATGAAACCGTATTAATTTGTTTTAATGATGGAAATATGGTCCAATCAGGAGAACTGGGATGAAAAAAAAGAGGTCTGTCAATACCGCAGTATCACTCAAGGGTGAAGAGGAGAAATGATGCAGGAACGAGGGGAAAGGACATACAGATGGCAGCAGATAGAGCGAAGAGAAATGATATCTCTCCCTATACTCCCACTCCTCTTTCCCTCCCTGCCCACCTCCTCTAAGGTGATGTCAGTGTTTTCCGACACTTCTCCTGTGGTATCTTTTTGTGGTTTGACCTGCGTATCTGTGTTAGGATGGCACAGAGGTGACTAAAAGTCTCCGGGAACAAAGAAGAAAGGAAGAAATTGAGAGACAGAGGCCCTTGTGTGTAAGAAAATGAAAGAAAAGAGGGTAGTGGATATGTGCATGCAAGCGTGCGTGTGTGTTTGAGAGAAAAGCGTCTTCAATGGGAGTCGGGTATCGGCAGCATAACCTCCTCAGTGTCAAGGGGGGCCTCATCGGCAGCGCGCACACAAAAGAGCAACTGACACAATGAAAGAGGGATGGGGTTTCACAGCCGAGGCAGGAAAAAGAAAACATCATATTTCTCCCCTCCCTTTCTCTTTCTGTCTCACTCACTTTCTGTCTCTTTCTCAGTGTTTGTAAAACTACAAAGGGTGATAACACCTGAGCCCCTTGTTTGGGCAGCACTATGTCATACAAGGAATGTGCCACTTGTGTGAGGCTGTGTGTGTTTGTACATGCACAGGTGTATGTGCGTGTGTGTTTGGGTGTTTGGATGAGAGGGAAACAGCCGCAGCCAGCATACCTCGCTCGCCTACCTACCCGAGAGTCTTTGAACGCTCCCCAGCTGTATGGTGGCCCATTCAGTGATCGTGGCTCGCATAAAGTGTTTGATCACACAGTCTGAGTGGGTATCTGATGAAACCAGTTTGTTAGCCAGGGAGAGACTCATGTGTTGGCTTGCTGATATTTTGGACTGATATTGGCATTTTACTTAAAATTGGGAAAAGGGACAGCCACTGACGTGCAACAACAGCCTCTCATTTTGTTGAATCCTATACTTTTTTTTTTTTTAAAGAGTGGTTTTACTACTGTTTATTATCCGCGATGAGTCCCGTATTTGGCCAATAACAAAGGCTGAATAAATCACTGTTGTACATCAGAAATCATTAATACATTAATCAATTAGTTGATTGATAAAGAATTAACTGACAAGACTTGATATTTGATTAATCATTTAAGTCAATAAAAATTTTAAAATAACTACTTTCAGCTTCTCGAATGTTAATATTTGTTTTTTCAAGTCTTCTTTGATAGAAAACATGCTCTTGTGATGGAGGAAATTCGCTGTAGAGAAATGATTTAAAAAAGGATAAATAGTATAGACACCACCATGCATACTAATTAACTGAAAAGTTTTGATTTTTAGTTTGGCTGACTCAAAGAATTAACATTAATTTGTCACAGCTGACTGGAACTTTTACTAAAGTTTTTTTACAGCTTGGTAAGACATGTAAGGTGTAATTAAAATCACATCCCTTTCAACCTGATAATTTCACTCTTTCAAATTTTGATCTAAAAATTGTTAATCTTTCATCCCTAAATAATAGGCTGTATAGACTACTTGTGAGGTGATGCATATATACAGAATCTATTGGCAGTTTGGGAAATTCTTGGCTAATTTCATATTTCCTTTTTTATATTGTTTACGTAGGAAGAAGTTGTGTTGTTGGTATATTCATCGGGGCCCTGAAGGCAGCATCATGATAATTTGTTATAGGAATGCTTGAAAGTAGGAGTGCAGGAAATACTTCTAAAATGTGAGGAAAATATAACGTAGATATACAAATATGGACAGTACTATATCAGCCAAGGAAAGGCCTTTTACTTGACTTGTCATTTTGACATAACGGATGTAATTAATGCTATTAATCATGGCTGTTTTACTCCTTCCAGTATCCTGTCACTGTGCATGCTGGCTCACTGACAGGACTTACTGATGCACCTGTGCTTCTTCCTGCTATGACAAGTCAAAATGCGTGTTTTTGTTGTTGTTTTTGGCCCAGGATGTCTCCTCCTATCGTGACGTATAAAATATTCTCGTATAAGTGGCTGATGATGATGTTGATGGTGGCAACGGTGGGACCTTGAAACTCTTGTTAAGCCCACATCATCATCCCTCTAGCCATATCACTCCGATGTTTTCAAAGCAACAGAAAAGCACTTGTTGTGATTTGTGGGTGTTTTTCATGTCTATGTGTGAGGGATGGACAATAGATATTCCGTGCCACTGCAGAGCGAGGATGACAAGATGGAAAAGACACGGTGCAGGGTTGTCCCGTCCTCGCTTGATTTGGTGGAAAATGCAACAAAGAGCAACCTGCTACCGCCGTTTTTACTGATGAGATTCATGCTCGCATGCACAGATTTATTTGTTTGACAGGTAAAAATAAGGGAACATAATTGTGTTTATGAAACATCACTGTTGAAAAGTATCCAAGTCTCTTGGTTTCCAAGCCCCGCACACTTTAATCAGCAAAAACTTAATCACCATGTGGGATTTATTGCGTTAACTGAGAATATTAGAAAGTGCTGACAGCAGATATGAGTATGAGCTCTGCTCCGCAGAGATTGAGGAGATTTTATTTTGGCATGATGGCTCTGTTTTGTACAACTTCCCTCCCTGTGAAATTTTATTTACAGCCAGCCAAAACAAAATGCAAAGAGAGACAAAGGTTAACCTTGAATTGGAGACCATGAAGACACAGATCACGTAGTTGAATGCTGCATAGATTGAGGTGAGGTTTTGACGGCAGCTTATCAACAGCAAAGTGCTTCAAGTATGTTGTGCAGGCCTCATTTCATGTGACATGCCACGCCCCCCCCCGCCATTAATTATCACACTACATGGTGATAACAGACAAGGACTCTTTTTAGTGAGTGTATAAATAAATTTTCTATGACAGTTCAGACTGACTGCAAACAGACAGTAATAACAGAGAGCAATCAATGCCCTGCCAACTCGACAGACGTGAATAATATCTGACAGACTTTGACACAATGAACAGATTACAGGCAGAGAAAAATAACAGCGGTTGCATGGTGCCAGACGAGAAACAAATTTTAAATCAACCACTCGTATAGGAGAGGTGCTGTGCACATGTTTTTAGAATTGTTTTTTAAAATGTGTCTAGCAGAATTAATGATAGGCTGTCTCTTGGATTATTGTCTGTTGATCAGCCCCAGAACTACTTCTTTTTTTTTTTTAATGGCAAAAAGAACCTCTAATACTTGATTTATTGTCATGTTTTCACTTACACTCTTTCACTAATTTATCTTCATAACTTTTGTGTCAGTGCTTAATCCTGTGTGCGAGTATTTACAGAGCCTTACAGGGAGCACAGACAGAAAACAGCAGGCGGCGTTTGCCAATGAATCAGTCCAAACGCGGGGGACAGGATGTGATCAGCAGTCTTTGTTGCTGAAGCCAGACGTTTTGTACACCCAGCCATCCACCCCGATGTCTCCCCTAAGAGGCTTTGCGGCTGCGTAACGTCATGCTGCTCCCGCCTTCGCTTCTTGGAGAGGACAGTCATTCAGTGAATTACTGCAGCATGTCGCAGACAGGAAAAAGTAAACATGGGTCAGTTGAACGTTTCGGTGAACGACAAATGCTGTTGTTTTCTGGTGAGTACAGTCTAGCAGAATCACACCGGGCTTTCGAAATGAATTGATGATGGGGATGGTGGCGATGACTAAGAGAAGGGAAGTTTATTTCTGTACGCTGGTGTTTCAGAGACGGAGAGAAAAAAACGGGATAGAAATAGGGGAACCCCTCGTTAGCGTGACAGTCTGATGAGTCACCCCTCGAGACGGTAATAAAACTTAATTTAGAGATATTTTTTTTCGTAACACTGATGTGTTTGTGCAGCCAGGCCACACACTGCAGCAGCGCAGCTCCGCCTGCCAAGAGAACACACCAGAATAGGAAATATTAATAAGAGGCCGTGACCCGCCTGTGTGTGTCTGTGCGTAGATGTTTGAAAGTGTGTGTGGGTTCACAGTTGTGTGAATGTAACAGCAATGGTATGAGTTCCTCAGCAGTGGACGCATGGAGGTCATGATGAAGATGAGCTGCGGTGAGTTCCCTTGCTCACAGAAATAAAGGACAGCTTGTTTATTTTATTGCGCTTAATTACATTTATCCTGTAGTTGTTGCCCACCAGTGGTCCTGACTTTGTACTCTTTTTGCCATGGGTCTGTTTAACTTTTGATTCAGTGCAGCAGATTTAAGAAAAACTGATAAAGCGTGTCTGTTAATTTTTAAGGGCTCCGGTCATAAGTCTTGTTTTTGTTTGTGATTATGGATGAGGAACACCATGTACACCGTGCTGAGCTCTTAGCGGAACAGATTAAAGTTGAAGCATTGTTGAGTGTTTAATCATTTCTTTTAAACTCTCACGCACACCAAAAAAAAGAAAAAAGGAATAAAAAAAGAAGAAACTTTTAGATCCAGTTCACATTTAGTTTGTCAGTGTAAAGACTCAGTTCTGGCTCTGAGGATGGCAATGATGACATCGGTCTGGAGTGAAGTATCTATTGGAACTATTGGATGGATATCATGAACTTTTCCTCTTGTGCCTTCATCAGATTAAAATTTTAATGTGTTAAGGTCATTTAATTTCAATCATTTCAGCTCCAACATGTTCATCTCTGTGTATAATAACTTAGTGGAGAATCATTTTCTGGTTTGGTACCATAACCAATCAAGGGAGTTGCCTGAACGTGTCAAGTATATAAGTGATTAAGCTTTTCTTTGGCTCCAGAGAGAGCAATAAGAGGCCCAGCTTTAATATAGATGCACTCAGGCTTAAATGCAACCTTAACATTTCTGTTTTGGTCTATGCTGAGAAAACCTGACAATAAAGCTTGTGAATCTCAGCCTGAAAAGTCTTTTCATTATTTTCCAGCCTCTTGGAGTTGATCCCAAGAGTTGGAATATTGTTCTAGCACAATGGGCGTGCATTTGACTTTGATTTTGACTGTGGTTTGTCTCGGTGCCTGATAAAATATGCACTAAATCATGGAATTCTCTGAGTGTCGTTACTGGTGATAGACTGAACCCGGCGACCACAATCAGCTCTTGTTGTTCTTCGGATAATTATTGAGACCAGAGCTACAGTTACACTTGTTCTTTTAATGTGACTTTCTAAAGGCATATGGAAATCGGATTTAGCAAAAAAAAAAAAAAAAAATGCTATTGAATATTCAAAACCAGATGCGGAAGTGGTCAAGCTTGCATTCAACTCAGTCTGCATGCAAAACCACCCACTCTGCACACAGCAAGTAATACAAAGACATGGAGAGAGTTAAAAAAATTATGCAGACACAACAGGGAAGGCCATTTTGAAGCCCACTGTGGATGCACAGAAAAGTAAATCACTGTCAGACCCCAAAGTCACAACGCTGGTGGTGAGTCAAGCAAAAAGGCCTACAAAAAGGTAAATCTGCCTCAAAAACAATGCTCTTGGGGCAGTTGTTTCTGGCTTTTTCTGGGTTTGGACACTCGAGATAAGCACGACTCTGTTGATAATATTTTAAAGAGACAGATTCTGAGCCTCCGCAGCAAATAGTAATATGATATTACACTAAATGTGATCACAGAATTGATGTACTGTACAGTCTGAAAACGCATTCGGTTATTTATAATTATAAGGAATATCAATAAAGTCTAATAACTAATAGGGAGGACCGGTGTTTATTATTTGCTGCCAAATAATTTTTCCATCATCGGCTCACATTAGTTCAGGATGTTTATTCCAGATTTTCCACACACACACACACACACACACACACCTGAATTTGATTTCCCCCCCCCCCCCTTTCTTCTATAGTGCAGATGTGGATGTGTGTGTCCCTGTAAGAGTACTTCATCTTTGTTTCTGAGCAGAATTGGCGGCGTGTTTTTGAAACGCTACCCCTCACACCCTGGCCTGCACATGGATTTCTATACATGCCAGCTCATCACCAGGCCGGGAGAGCGAGTGCGTATGTTATATGTGTGTGTGTGTCTGTGTGCACACTCTGATGTGTGGGTGTTCCTTGATTACCCTGTCGTCCATGGAGGTATAAGGTTAACTACCAGTGAAAGACTACCCAGGAGGGTGCATCATCATCATCAAAACTGAACTGATGACTTCATGATGACAGTTTTTTTTTTTTTTAAGCTTTCATCTGTCTTCATCTGTTTCTGTGCTCTCTTCCATGGCCTTTACGGGATGTAATAAAAACTTTCCTTGTTTACGAAGCAGCTGATCCATCTTTCCACCAAAACGTCACCAATATATCACATTTTCTTGCTGGACATTTTACCACAAACATATTTATACTCTCCTCGCAACCACTTTTATCCTAACAACTGCAGGAGATTTTTTATAGGGTGTCTTATTTTCATAATTTGGGCCATTTTGATATCAATTATAATAAATCGAGTATACTATTGCAACATCACACTTTATCAAAGTAATTACTGTTCTCTCTTATAATCCCTTATTGACAATAGAGTGTGCACATGCCACCAACTTCAGAAGTAGGTCAGTATAGTAGGCCAAAGTTGAACCAGGACGTGTGTCTGTACACTGATGGATGTTTACGAGCAACAGTGTGGGCAATAATTTAAATCTTGGGCTTTGTTTTCCTTTCCACGTAAGTTTGGCTAACCTGGGGTTTGTTTAAAACCCGTGATCATCTCAGCACGCGCGTTTCTTGCTTTTGCTCTGTCAGACTTTTTTTTTTTCCCCTTTCATCACCATGTTCTTAGATCTCAAGGTGAACACAGTAATTCTCACTGATTAATTGATGGCCAAAAACTGTGGAAATAATTTAATAAGGGATCATAACACTTATCCTTTTTTACAAGCTTCTGATCATATGCCTGTCTGAGATCTTTAGATTGAGATCCAGAAAAGCTTAACAAGACAGAATTTACTGTTTCAGAGAAAACAAGCTGTTCAAGTTCAAGCACCATCTGACCCCCTAATTTAATATCTGAGATGTGACAATAAAGAGACAGAATTGAAAAACTCCAAGAGGAAACACTTGTGTTTTACTAACGTCAGACTGTGTTGCTACATTTCCGCCCTCAATTAAGCAATTTCTGCATTTTTGTGTGTGCATGTACAGTATGTGTGTGTGTGTGTCAGAGAGTGTGTGTGAGGTTGCATACATAGGTGTGTGTGTGTGTGTGTGTGTGTGTGTGTGTGTGATACAGTCTAATACAAATACAGCAGGAGGTCATGGTTAAAGATGGGCCAAGAGAGACACCACAAAGAGAAGGAGAGCGAGAAAAATGTCAAATAAACTCGCTGCCTCCAACATCTTGTTTATCTATCAGAGTTCACTGGTGACTCACTCTGAATGTATTTTTTTGTTTCTTGTATGTGGATGTGTTTGCGTCTGCGCTTATGTGCGTGTAAAGCACAAGGTCACGTTTGCTTGTGTGACACGTATACATCTGTATTTACATTCACAGCGCCAGGGCTGCTTTCGCGCCTTTTTGTGTACGTTGTCAGTGGGTGTCCCCAAATGGAAGTGTTGCGGTGTGTACACGTGCAGCATATCTGTGGTTAACCTGGGGTGGCCTATCTGCCACTGCTGGTATATATTCCAAAGTGTATGTTTAGTTTTGTTTTCTTGCTTTGGCTACTGCTGCTGCTGCCTGGCTTGTGGTTAAAACAGAATGTACGACTGATGCATTGTGGGTAAAATGCAGTCACCAGTCTCGCTCTGAGGAGAATAGTGATGTCACGACGGCTTCCAAAATGCATCTGGATGATGAATGTTTCTCTGAATTTGGTTAATTGTATCAGTTTATTTCATTATCTTTCTTGGAAATTTCCACGATTTTAATTTAAATATTAGTTAAATCTGACTGCCGGTGAAATATATATGTTTATATGTTTAGTTGCATATTATGAACACTACTAAGACAAATCACTAAAATCATACTATGGAAAATAAATTGCTTTAATCTATAATAGTAGTTCCAAACGTTTTTTGCTTCTCACCCACTTAAAACTGGCGCAATGTCTCTTTGCTTATGTCTGTCAGTCCAACAAAGAAGTTATTTTCCCCTTATGAATTACTTAGAAAACCTTGGAAAGTATCCAATAATGCTAAAAGATTAGACGAGGACTTAAAAATGAAAGTGATTTTCTATTCCAAAAGTTCTCTTCTTTTCTTTTTTAATCCTCCAACTCCTCAGATTTATCTTGAAACCACTTTGGCGGTCTTGACCTTCAGGTTGTGAATCTCATGGTTGCAACATAAGATGTGTTTACATTCACCGGGTTTTATGCACATTTTCGCATAAAATCAGATGGTTGGAAAGGTAATTGAATAGATCAAAACTAAAAAACGGCAAAAAGCTTTTTTTTTTTTTTCACTTGGCAAAGGTGGAAAGTTCACATAAAAGCAAAAAGCGACAAAATGCAATGGAAACAGACTTATACGAATACATGTGAATATCATTATATACACTGATTTATTTTATGACAGATTTATTTGATCTCAGTCATTCATCAGTCTAAATGTGTGTGCATGTTTGCTGTCATAAAAACTCTAAGATAATCTGTAGATATAGTAGTGATGTTATAGATTTAATAACAATGATGATAATTTTCATGTTGACTTATGTTTTTTATGTTAAAAAACACATCTACTGTAAGTTTAGTCAACATGCACACACAGGTGCCCATCCCTGCTTTGCATCTTTCCAGCTTGATCTCTTCTGTCTTTAATTTACATTATAAACCCTGGTTCTCAAAGGTCAAGTCCTTCAGTGTACCAAACATGTTTTGGGACACTTTGGGTCCATTACTCAAGTGTGGTACAGAGTTACTTTGGGGTGATTGTGTTAACAAAGGGTGAATCATCCCACCCCTGGCTGGATGTCTCCCCACCAGGGACTATTGTAAATATTTGAGAGGAACTGTTGACATGAAGATAACACTGACTAATGGATTTACAAGCCTGGACTCAGAAAAGCACTGATGGGCCTGTGGGAGTGATGGAGAAAAGGATGAGTGGGAGAGATATTGGGAGGGAGAAGAGGGAAGCATGGAAATAAATGAGAGAGCAGAGGGGAGTGGGACATGTGGAGGGGGAGAGGAGTGATATAACAAAGGAGGAAGTTGTGTGAGGGTAAAAAAGAGGTGACAAGGCAAAGGCAGGGTGGAAAACAAAGAGATACACTGAAGAGTCAAAATTAAAAGGCGCAAAAACAACCAACATGAATATTGTAGCCTGTTCGCTATGGGGAAGACAATTCTTATGATTCTTCCAATAAAAATGTCCTTTAATTAAAGAAAAATCAAACTACATTTTATTCTGTCTCATCCTTCCTCTTTAGTTTGCCCCACAGTTTTTATCCTGCTGAGTGAAAAGAAAGAAGTGAGGAGATAGAGAGAGGCTGGAAGGGGAAAACTTTCCATTCCAGCACTGGTGTTTAGTTTGAGATTATATCAATATTGATAAAACTGTCCGTAACAGTGATTTCAGGCAGATTACCTTTTACTATTCTGAGAACGGCAGAAAGGAGGTGCTGCTGCTATCTAGTACACAACCTAATACCAGGCCTGAATATAGCCCATCTCCAGGACAACAGCACAGAGTGTCATCCGTCTTGATTAAAGTGTTGGAGACGTGGCGATGTTTACACTTTTGAAATGATAATGATTACAGTGACTTCTATTAACAGAAGAAAGGTCAGTGCGGATTTTATCCATGGGATTAAGTTCAACACAAACAAAAGCTTTCTTCACTACTTTCAAGTTAAGTCTGTTTTTGTTTTTCTTTGCACAATGTTGGTTTTAGCAGTATTTTACTGGAACCGGCGTTTGAATGTTTAGACGTTAGTGCTGGAGTCAGGTTACAGGCGGACTCCATCAAAAGCACGGCTGACAGCCTGGTTATCTATTTCTGCTGCCGTGTGCGCACACGTTCACGCTCATGTCGGACCCCATAAATCCTGTCATAGTACGGATAAAAAAGGATCAATTAAACAATTCCTCATCAGGGAGGGTTAGCTGAGATCAGAGAAGCAGCAGGTTCTGGCTCGAAAATGAAGGGAACCCACTTTGTCTTTCAGCTGCAAACTCAGCTCAGACTTTTAACACCCACACAACTAATCCTAACCCCACACACACACACACGCACACTGACTCTTCCCCAACTGTAATGTAACAGCACTGTAATGTTCAGACAGGTAAATAAAAACTTTAAAACAAAACTCAACAACATGATTTTCTTTTAACAACAAAAGAAAATGCGAAGTTTCCATCTACTAATATTGCATGCAAAATGGGGTGGGTTAGGCCATCAAACAGATGATATGATCAATAATCAATGAAACTTCAGACAACAGAAAACCATGTGGAAAATATAACGCTAAATGTGCATACAGTCATGTGAAAAAATTAGGACACCCCATTAAATAGTCAACGCTTTATTAAAAAATGTTCACATAACAATGTCCAATCTTGTTTTTATTTATTTCTGGAAAAGAAAGTGATTTAATTGTAACTAAACAACATAAATTAACATATTTTCACTCATCAAACAAAAGATATGAAGAAAAATGCATACTTTTAATGGAGGAAAAAATTAGGACACCCTACCCCCTAAATAACTAGTGTTACCCCCTTTGGCTGAAATAACTTCAGTGAGACACTTCTTGTAGCCATCTACCAGTCTCCTGACATCGATCTGAGGAAAGTTTGCCCCACTCCTCAATGCAGAATTCTTTCAGCTGTGAGATGTTTGAGGGGTTTCTTGCATGCACATCCCGTGTTCAAGTCACCCCACAGCATCTCAATGGGATTAAGATCCGGGCTTTGACTGGGCCATTCCAGGACTCTCCACTTCTTAGTTTTCAGCCAGTCCTTGGTGGATTTACTGGTATGTTTTGGGTCATTGTCATGTTGCAGATGGTTTCACATGTTCTTCAAGCTCCCTCTGATACACAGTAGAATTCATGGTGAATTCAATGATGGTGAGCTGGCCAGGTCCTGCTGCAGCAAAGCATCCCCAAACCATGACACTTCCACCTGCCATGCTTCACAGTTGATATGAGTTTTTTTCCCTTTCCCTGGAATGCTGTATTTGGTTTACGCTGCCAAACATGTCTTCTGTTCTGGTGTCCAAATAATTCAACTTTAGACTCATCTGTCCAAAGAACATTATTCCAGAAGACCTGGTCTTTGTCTATGTTCTCTCTGGCAAACTTCAGTCTGGCCTTAATGTTCTTTTTAGAGAGCAAAGGTTTCCTCCTTGCACACCTCCCATGAAAGTCAAACTTGTGTAGTCTCTTTCTGATAGTAGAGTCATGCACTTTCACATCGACAGTAGTGAGAGCCTGCTGTAGGTCCCATGATGATATTTTAGGACTTTTGATGACTTCATTTTAGCATCTTGCAGTCTGCTCTGGGGGTGAACTTGCAATTGGACGGGCAGACCTGGGCATGGTGGCAGTTGTTTTAAATGTCCTCTCACTTGTAAACAATTTTCCAGATGGTGGAATGGCTGATGTCAAATTCTTTTGATATCTTTTTAATTCCCTTACCAGACTCATAAGCAACCACAATCTTTTTTCTGAGGACCTCAGACAGCTTTTTGGATCTCACCATGGTGCTCACTCTCACTTCAACAGACAGGGGCACACCAAACTAAATGTCTGAGGTTTAAATAGGGCAAGCCTCCTTCAAAATGCTGGGTAACGATGTTCTTGATCATGTGCACCTGATCTGATACACCTGTGTGTGATTATAGCCATTTTAAGTGGGAAAATATGTGGGGGTGTCCTAATTTTTTCCTCCATTAAAATATACGCATTGTTTGTTCATATCTTTTGTTTGATGAGTAAAAATATGTTAATTTATGTTGTTTAATTACAATTAAATCACTTTCTTTTCCAGAAATAAATAAAAACAAGATTGGACATTGTTATGTGAACATTTTTTAATAAAGCATTGACTATTTAATGGGGTGTCCTAATTTTTTCACATGACTGTATGTTTGTTTCATTCATTCATGTGTGGATGTGTGATGTTTGTCGGCCAGTGTAGCGGGGGCTTGAGTGACATTTGAGTCGCAGGTTTCATGTGTGTTTCCATTGCACTTTGTCATATTGTTTTCATCGATACACCAACTTTTCCACTTGATCTTTTGACTTTCATATCTCTGCTGTGTTACCTCAGGTTGTTAGTATTTGCAAACTGAAAATGTTGGTAGATTGAAACACATTCTGTAAGCAAGATTGACCTGCTATATTTGGAACAGCCTAAATAAAGCACTTACAGACTGACCAAAATAACTTTGCAGATGGCAGGATCCTTTTCTTAACAAGAATCACAAAGTCAGGAAAGAAAGAAAGAAAGAAAGAAATTCATCATTGATGCTCAGACTCTGGAGTTTTCAAAGTTTTTCTTCAATCTGTCAGCCCGTGTTGTATCACAATTAAAGATGTTAAGGAGTTTGACAATTTTAAGTCACCTTATCCATAACAGTCCACTGCAGAGTGCCGGATTCTGGCGGATGTTCTCGAGATCGATGTCCCTTAGCAAAAACCTGAGCTCTTGATATTTACAGTAGGATAGCTTCTCCAAGACTGAACAGCGAAGCAGAGACATTATGTAGTTTCAAACAGTAAGCAGCAGAAAAAAAAGAGTCCAACTTTTTCCCTTAAAAGGAGGAAAGAAGTCTATGCAAAGCAGCGTTCCCTCCAGGACTAATATGCGTGACATTTGGAGATTGGTGGTTCTCTGTTCCGCATCTTTACATTCCTTATGCTGCTGTTTCTGTTCTGGCCTGTTTGTGTGTCTTAATGTCACTGTATATAACGTGACCATATCCAGGCCCGGATGGAGTGTTTGGATGCCAAGTCTGTATTATCTTGTTGTACACATGCTTTCTCCTTCAAATCTGTATGTTAGCGTACCGTTTTGTCTTGCACTCAAGACTTTTCTTTTTTTTTATGTATCTGCTTTTTTTCATCTGTTTTGTTTTGCAATTTTTATCCTTTTCATCCCTTGGCCAGGCAATAACAAAATGCAGCATTCATGGAAGTTTCAACAAAATCAGATCAGTGGTCCATTTTTTGACTTTTGATTTGTATCATGTCTGTCGGGTGAGCCAGAGTGATGTTTTAAAGAAGGTTGTCAAGCTTTCTATCTCTGTGTTGTCACATTAATTAATATAATAACTCATGCCTCCCCACGTACTATAAATTAAAATGAAATGATTTAAACTAGATTTAAATCCTACTCTTGCTCAAAAAGGGGGAAAAACAATATCTGATCCTATTTAGTGCCAAACTAAGTTCAAAACAGGCATATATTGGCTCACTGTAACAACGGAAAATACAATCATTCTCCAATGCTCCAACCATGAAAAGGGCATGCTAAGAATTCAGAATATGAGCAATGCCAAGGTTCAGTCAAATAACCATCATGGCAAAGGGAAACCACAATCCAAGGCGTGGAATCTCAACAAGCCATGAAGAATGTAGAAAAGGCTGTTTAAAAAAAAAAAAAAAAAGTGGACAAAAAGTCTACAAGGAGAAGAAAAGGAATCTTTAGAGGAGGTCTGGACGACACTGCCCCGTTTTACACCAGAAATTCAATAAACATGTCGGTTAAGCAAACTTTTGAAGTCATTGCATTGACTTGCATGTTGCTTTACAACGCAAACTGTGGGAATCGTAAGCTACAGATTTAAAAGTACCTTGATTGCCTCCATAAGCTGTGTGTCACCACTTTCAGCTGTTTTCAGAACACCACCATGCATGAATAAGACTTTTGCACCACATAATACATACATCATAAAAAAAACTAACAACCCTGAGACACCCAAATACATGATGCTCGAGTTCTGGCTAACCAACATATCATTATAAATGTGAAAAAAACAATGCTCACTTGTCAGTTTCAAATAAACACAAGACTTGAAAATCATTAGCTCAAGTTACCGTCAGAGACAACTTTGGCGCATAATTCATTCCACCGTGAAATTAAGAATTTTATATGCCTTCTTGATTTTATCATGCTCCAAATTAGATTAAAATCAAAGCAGCGTTCACGTAGTTCTCAGTGATTCAGAGGGCGGCAGAGGGGGGTGATGTGAGTGTGTCACTTGCCATTTTAATTGAAGACAGTTGCCCAACTTGTTGTCAGTAAAGCGACCATGTCTGCTTAAGTGTGTGTGTGTGTGTGTGTGTGTGCAAAAGTGTGTGTGTGTGTGCTTGTGTGTGTGTGCAGTGTGTGTGTGTGTAAAAGTGTGTGTGTGTGCATGCGTGTGTGTGTGTGTGTGTGTGTGTGTGTGTGCTCATGCATGTGCGACATTAAGTGTTCCAGGAATCAAAGTGAAATGAGAGGGAAAAAAAGCTCAAGCAAGCTCCAAAGGACCTTAACTACGCCCTGAAGGGCAAACACCCCCTGTCCCATCCACATGTACACTCACACACACATGCACACACACACTCGCAGAGAAAAATAACCTGTAGCCCATAAGTAAAGTCCAGAAAGAGGAGAGAACAGAGCGGCCAGCTGCCCATAAAGCCTGACTGAAAAAGTGGATGAAACAAAATAACCCCATACAGAAAATGGAAGCCATTTTAACTTTCGGAGCAAACAGGAATCAAGTATTTTATACTTTTTTTTTTTTACCTTGTGTGTTTTAACCCACCACTGGTAAGATTAAAGATCCACTTCCTTAAAATAGTTGCTTCGCACAGCACAAGTGCACAGTTTGACTTTTTGGAGTGGAGACAGTTTAGTATAATGGCGCACAAAAACAATGGCAGAGACTGACACAGTTTGTTTAAACTCAAACCAGAGGAAACATTTGGGAGTAATGTAAGGTAATGTAGGGAAACTAATTAGTTTTGAAAATACGCAAATAAAACTGTTGTATCGTGGTAAGACGTTTCTTGTTGGGTAATGAGCAATGATCTAGGAAAAAAAAAAGTACATGAAAATATATGTTTTTATGGTTAAGTTATACTTTTAATGTATTTTCTGAAACATCAAAGCATCAGTGGGTGACATGGAGGTCCTCGTAGTCTGATTCAAGATGTCTCGGGGGTTGTTAGTGTTGTGCAGTGTTAGTAGTGTTGTCAAAGGTCACAAATGTGTGTTTGCACGTGCACGTGCGCATGTGTAAGCTTTTGTGTGTTGTGTGTGTGTGTGTGTGTGTGTGTGTGTGTGTGTGTGTGTGTGTGTGTGTGTGTGTGTGTGTGTGTGTATCTTCTGGTCAAGGTAGGAGTGTGTGAGTCATGCTGCGTACAGCTGGGTTCCAGATGAAGGAGGCCACCTGCTCTCTCCCTTTCCTTCATTTTCGTCTTACCTCCATCATTTACACGTTCTCCCAGACATACAAACAACCTCCAATTAGGCCAACCTAACCTGACTCACTCACTCTGCACGCCTGCACTTTACACACACACGCACACACACACACACTCTGCCACCTCATATTGGGCAAATGCTCATGTTGATGCAGTTTATGTGTATATGAAACAGATAAAGAAAGAAAAAAGAGGGGGATAAGGAAGGAGAAGTTAAGAAGTTAAGAAACATCAAGTTAATGTCATTGGAAGTGGTACATTTAATTCAGATTGTATTATGGTGCTTCATTGTGTTATTTTGCAAAAGATTAAACCCAGGACTTCAGAAATCCCAGACATAATTCTTCAGAAATCCTCCACACACCCCCGACTGACACTGTTGTGGTTTTTGGCAGGGAGGGGGCTTAAACTTGTGATCCAAGTCCTATTAGTACAAATGTGCCAAATCGTGGATATCCAACTCGGCAAGACAGTTGTTTGACTCAACTGCCTGAAAGGACTGGAACAAAGAAGTCTGGAATGAAAAAAAAAGGGAAATGAAAAAACTGCTGAAAAAAATGGATATCCTTACATCTCCTGTCAGTTTGTCATATTCAGTCTTTATATAGAATATCTTGGCTTTGTCTCAGTATTATGAAGCATCACACATATAGCCTTTGTTAGCTACACCCCCATTACATGTTTAAAACATTCATGCATGTGTGCGCCATCAATGAACAAGTTAACGTGCTTGCAGTCTTCCCCGTGTGTTAAATTTGTGCCTGCACACGTCATGCATTCTCCCAAATCAAACTTTCACATGAATATTTTCTCAGTCAGGAATGACTGGATGCTTGTGGTTTGTGTGTTTGTGTCTCATTCAGTCACGGTGGTCGTCGGTTGGACCACACTAGGTGTGTGTACGTTTCTTCTGTGTAAAAGTGTGCGTGAGTTTGCAGGGACGAAAAGCCTTAGTGTGTGAGTGTGTGTGTGTGTGTGTGTGTATTGTGTGGTAGAGTCCCTATCAACCAGCCATATCAAATCTGAGGATAGATAAAGGGCATTTCTTTGCCTAATTTCACCCAGTCAACCAACCAATCAACCTTAGGTCAGTGTCTGTCCTGATTGGTGGAGGAGATGTGATCTGAATTCCTGTAGGTAATGCTAATTATCCAGCATGCTTTTCTACTTGTGTTTCATTCTAGATTTGGTATTCCTAGATCGGGTTTGTATTTTGCTCCTCAATTTTGTGTTAAGCTCCAATTTTGACGTTAAGTTAAATTCTCTTATTTCAGCATGTTGACACAGGTTTGTTCAAATATCCAGTCTCCAGTTGTCTTCAGTCTCATTGTGAAAGCTGTGCATTTTTTTGACATGTTTTCCAAAACCCTGGGAATCACAAAGATGCATGCAGCTCATCCTGTTATATTTACCTGTCCTTACATTTAACTCTCCATGTAGTCTCTGAACTGTCATAATGAATGAATTACGGCCTTTGCACAAACTGTCTTGCATTTCTGGATAGTATTACTTTTTAGTGTCTTATTTTGTTTTTTTGTTTTGTTTCTAGTAAGCATGTGAAGCCATCAAATTTCTTCTAACGAAGTTAAACAAACCTACATGAAATCACCCCTCAGCTGTGACACAAACAACACGATATCCCTTTGAATATCCACATAATCGTCTCTTAGGAATCTCACATATTCAATTAATCTAATAGCTATAAAAATAAGCTACGCATTGTTGCTGCCATTAGACAAAGATGTTGGTTATTTCTTAAGATTAAATGCAACTTCGCAAGCTCTTTCTCCAAATGTTCAATAGATCAATGAAAACCATCGGGAGGACACTGCACTGTCTGCTCTACAAATGGTATTTCTGTGTTTATCCCTGTTCCCCATTTCAGCCTCCATACATTCCAGTCAAATGAGGCCTCCCATTGGACCCAGTCAGTAATCAGCCCACTGGCTGGCTGCTGCTGTTCTGTAATAATATTCTAATAAGCACTGACTGCTGCTTTGATGAAGGCCTGCTACTCCTACTGCTGATCTACTGATCCACTGAACTTACTCCTACTTGGGTAATTAAATATAGTTGAAAACAAGGAAATGGACCACCAGCTCTCCTGTCTTTCCTCTGTTCCCTCCCTTTCTTTCTCTCACGTTTTGTTTTTTTTTTGTGCTCAGTCTTCCTCTTTGTTTTCTAAATGTGTGCTTTTATGTGCCTTTTCATCATGCCTCGCTGGTTTCTACTCCTTTCCTCTCTCTGTCGTTCCTTTTTTTTCCCTCTTCTCTCTCTCTCTCTCTCTTTTTCTTTCTCTCTCATCTCTTTAATTTCTTATTTGTTGTTGTTTCTAAAGTCTGATAGAAGCCTAGTGCCGAACTGCCGCTCTGATCTCACTCCTACCCGGGTAATTAAATCAAGTGAGGCAACAGTGGGAACATGGACCACCAGTGGGAGGATGGGGAGACAGATTTCTTTTCACATTTTTTTTAATCCCCTCCTTTTTTATTTGTTTTCTTTCACAGCTGATCTATGATTACCCCTTTTCTCCTTAACGCAGTCATCTTTTCTTTTTTTATCTCTGTTATCCTCTCCCTTTTTGTCTTAGTTCAGTGTTTTACCCTTTCTCTTGTCCGTCTGCCTCTTTCTTCCCTTCCCCCTCACTCTCTTGATTGACTTGAGTGGGTGAAACAGGCCAATTTGTTCTCCCAGGGTCTAAAATTACCTGCCTGTCTGTTTGGATGTGGAGAAGCACAGATGATTTCTGCTCTCCCATCAGTAACCACGGCTCATGTCGCTCAAGTAAAATCAAAATCAGCATTGTTTGTACAGCTCTTTTCCCCGGAGAAAACCCTGAGAACTGTTGGGGTTATTTCCTGAAATGATATCAAAGTTGTTTGCATTATCTTATAACCCCCGAGGACCAAAATGGAGCTCCCCCTATGCAAGATTAACAACTTCAAGACACCAAAAAATTATACTATAAATTAAGTTTAACTAACTAAGTTTAAGTCAAGTTAAAGTCCACCTAACAATCAAATATCTATACTACTACTAGTACATTATAAAATCAATGAAGGATGGTTTATTTAAATGTTATGTGTCTGGAAATGGCACAATTTTCACAGCATTTTACATAAATATAGATAGAATTTATTGCCGTAGATTGCCATTAAATTGCCATAAAACGTGAAGGTGCTGTGAAGTAATGGAGTACATGGGCAAGATGTCATCACAGGATGACTAGAAATAGGTCTTCCTTGACACATCACAGTAGGAAAAGCTCAATTTGAATAATTAAAATGAATTATGGCTGCGGTCCGTAAAGCCGCTTCAGTTTCAGGGTCCCTGATGTCGTGCACGCGCTGCTGCCCCGTCACGGCTTATTGAGACACTCGAACGGAGTGGAGCCGTCATTAACGCTGTTCGCAACGCTCGCTTTTTCTTTTGGCTCGTCGGAGCGTGAGCGCAGATGAAACAAATGGTGTTAACGATGGCTTAGGTCCATTTAAGAGTCGTTATCAATTACACATGGGCTTCTCCTGCCAAGAGCACTGCTGTGGGGAAAAAAGGTCTGCTGAGGTTGAATATGACGGGCAGTGTTAGTCGGTCACCTCAAATCACATTTTAGTTAGATATATTTATGGAGACACAGGATAGGAAAATATACTTATTTTAATAGGTCTTTAAAAATGTTTTTGCGGAAAATGAGGCCCATCCATGTAGGTCCAAATATTTAGGGAGTGTGATCTATTTTCTTTAGAATAAATGTTTTTAAGTGACACCTTCTGGCAGAGTGTGACTGTAAATTGCATTTTAATCAGTTTATTAAAAGAACCCAAACATTTAAATCTCTTTCTGTAGCGGTTACGAGTTGATTAATGGCTCCTCAAATATAGTCTCCTGTGTAAATGTTATCGCTTCTGCAGTACAAGGTACCACAAGGAGACCCTGAGACGACCTTTGTTAGCGCCGGCCTGGCCTCGGTTCAACGTCCTGTTGGAGAAAGGTCTGCTGAGAAACGGTTTCAAGATGGCTGTAAATATGACAGATAAAGTGCACCTCGGCGGAGGCTTGCGAAGGTGCGAGTGAGTACTTTTTGGTCTCATTCCTGGCCGTGTCTGGCCCTTTTTCAGCTCCTGTTTCACTGTTCTGTCAGCCCTCATACTGGGGGTCTGGAATTAAATAAAGCAAAACAAACATAGTACAGATTCCTGTGTGTGTGTGTGTGTGTGTGTGTGTGTGTGTGTGGTTTTAAACTCAGCCTTACGATTACGGGGTCATTTTGGCCTTACCTAGATGTGAGTTGGGACGCACGGAAACATTCACACACACACGCAGTTAGTCAATATCCAGATGAAATAACATTGCCTCCACGTCCTAAGTGGCGTATTAATTTTGGCGCTACGTTCTCGGATTAGGAAAAAACAGATATTTCTAGTCAGACATTCTAATTTTACAACTTTGCATTAAGACACATTTGGAGCTGATTTTTTTTTTCTCTTTTTCTGCCCTCCAAAGATCAACAGTTATTGTTTTTTGTGTGGTTTTCAGAGCCAGGGATTTGTGGCCACATCTTGCAGTCTCCAGCGCGCCTGGCCTTTTGTGTTGATTCTTTGTGTGAGGAATACTTTTCCACCTCACTTGCTGCGCCGATCGCCTGTTTTCCCTGCTCATTCTTTGGATGGAGAGCGTGTTTTTTCTGAGTCAGTGCGAACATTATTTCATCTCTCCCCCGGCCTGTGGAGACTGTGGTGAGGCGGGGTGACCTGAGCTTCAGTGAAACAGAACATGGCTGTGTGAGTGTGCGTCTATCAGTGCCATCACTTTTTATTCAAGGTTTGACCTACCGTTCGAATGTGGGGGGAAAATTTATGATCTGCTGTGATCAGATCAATTTTAAAATTCATATAACAGGCACAACAACAGGCCTTGTACTCCAGCTGGGAATGTTGCCTGTAAACTATGCTGTTGTCTTCCTCGTTGATTTAAAATGGAGGAAAGTATCTGGTGAACAGATAATCATCACAACGAACCATCATCCATCAAGTAATGTGTGGAGGCATTTTTGCTTCAACACCATGGAAAATGGAGGGGGGAAAAAAAGCATGGCTAAAGTTGAGGCTGCATCTGTCCTTTTAAACTGTGTGTCAAAAGAAGTCTGAAAGGATCAATTCTGCAAAGTTGTTCATGATCAGGCTTTATGGGTTATGGTCTAAACAATTCACGTGTGAGTTATAATTAATTTGACCTACGTGTGTGCGCAGCATGAGAAGGGGTTGTTATTTTATCTGTTTCTTTGGAGTATTTAAAATCATGTGCAATTCTGATTTTAAAAAGTCAATAAAACAAAATGTTATCTCATTTAAATAAAAGTAAGAAAATTTCCTCACCGGTGCATTGATGCTGTTGTTTTTATGCACCTATGAAACTTTAAAATGATATCCAGGAAGATCTTTTTTTAACAATGCATCCTATCATTTTAAGGCTGATCAGACGTCAAAGCACTCCATAGTAGTTTACAATAGAAAGAGACGGGACAACATTTTTTTCCCCCATTGTGACGGTCGCTAAGTTGATGGTAGAAACTGTTCCTGTTACGGCTTTACAAGCACATCTGCATTGCGTTGTCGGTTGCATTGTGGCAAAAGTTGAAGCAAGGTCAGCTTTTTTTTTTCTGTTTCATACTGTGTTTTTGTCGTAGCCGTCACCTCAAGCACCCCGTGTGTTTAGCGCAGTGTTGTTGTTCTGTCTCGAGACGACCTGAAAACAACTTTGCATTATCAGCTCTTTTTTTTTTTTTTTTTTTTTCCATTAGCTGAAGATTCACAACCTGTGCAAATTGCTGAAGGCTTAAGTTAATTGTAAACATGGTCATTTAGCGTTCTTGCAGCAAGAAACAACAACAACTTTGGGGAGCGTCCGGAGATGAAATCCAGGTGAAAATTCCAGCGTATTTGTTCAGTGAAGATCAGTACAAATGAAAATGATGAGCGATGATGTGTGTGTGTGTGTGTGTGTGTGTGTGTGTGTTGCCCCCCTCCCCCTCCCCCCTCCAATGTCGATGACACCAAACTGCCTGATCCCTGCTGTACTCCACAAGCAGACACCTCTGCACATTTCCCCCGAGGTCCCAATAAAGTCACCTGCTAATACAAAGTTTATTACTCCGCAGAGCCGCTGCAAACTCTGAATCTCTCACAAGTGACTTGTTATTGTTTTTTAAAGCTCTGTTTACTCTCCACAGCCCCCCAAAAAACCCAGTCTCTCATACCCAGCTCCTCTCTGGGCTGCGACCCAAAAGCTTTATTAGCTAGATGAGTGTTGGGTGGCCAAATCTGAAAGCGTGGCTGTGTGTGCAGAGTGTGTGGAAACCAAGAGAAACTGTTGCAGAGAGTTTATATACTTCTTGTGTGTGTGTGTGTGTGTGTGTGTGTGTGTGTGTTTTTAGACCTGGCTCTGACCAGCTGCTGTGGCTGATGCTGGTGTTGGTGTGGTTCTCTTAAAATCTTCACGGGGAGGTGATTATTTCATTATTTGTTTATTTGTTTTACAGAGTCGGCGATGTGAGCTGGGCAAGTGTTTTTTTCAGCCGACTCTGTTTTCACCTGCTGACAGGTGCAGTGCAGCGCTCCATTAAAATACATACGTTAATTATTAGTGTGTTTGGTGTTCTACCCAAAATTGCACAAATGTCACGAACGCATATAAGAGAGGGAGACAGAAAGTCTAAGAGGAGGAGACCGGTAAAGTCAGAAAATCAAGTAGCTCTCTTGAACAAGTTTTCCTTATTGTTTTTATCGTTTTATATCGAGGGACAAGCAGGGTTTCACTTGCCTGCTACAATTGTAATGGGTTTTGATGGAAAGGGTATAGCGTTGCTGCAGCAGAAAGTTTTTGTGGGGACTAAAATCTCTGAAAGCATTTCAACTTTGTCAGTACAGCACACTGATGTCACCAAGTCTTTTCAAGTGCCTCCTCGACTCTGGAAAAAATAAATTTTTCCCCCTTATAGTTCTCCTCATTCACACGGGCAGTTTGGCTCGCTGTTTGCTGGCTGCTTCCATTAGACCTAAGCTTTATGTTGCCTTTGAAAACATTGAATAACATTATTTTATTAGTTCATATAGGCCGATAATTAGGTGCCATTATGTATTATAATAAATCAATGAAGTACATAAAGTAGTTATCTGATCGGCTGTTGATGGACAGTTATTGTTCATGCTTCACGTGTTATTGACTCTTCTGAAAACTAATCCATACAGCCAAAGTAAAATAATATGAAATAAAACTAAATATATACAGCATGTTGGTGTGAGCTCTACATTTTCTGAGCCAGTTAAACATCAACACACTGAGCCTTGTCCCGATACATTCCCGTTGTCTCGCAGAGGAATTGATTCATTTTTGTTCTCCTCAGAGGAGAAGAGAGAGCGAGCCCAGAGGACGGTCTTACAGGACGTATTGGACGGATAGGTGGGGAGACAGCGAGAGAGAGATTGATGCGGCCGAGGGACTCGCGAGGTTTTACATGGTCTCGCCTGCAGTTTTGTTCTTTCTGGACTCAGTTTCCGAGCAGAGCTGGAAATATGAGTTTTATTTTTCTGAAGCTCCGTCCTATTTCGAGTGATGCTGTGAAATAAATCAGATTCTTTGATTTAATTAAATAATGTGAGATATGAATCATATTTTTTTATTTTGTGTTGCTGAAAACAGTTGACTGATTAGACCACAGTAACTCAAGGTCAAAGTCTTCTCCAGGTTGTTTTTTTAAAAAAATATATTTTTTTTGTCAAACTACTGTTTCCAAGATCAAGAATTACTTTGGTAAAGTAATAGAACTTAAAACAGAAAAACAAGATAAAAATGTGGCTGAGGTCGTTTCCAAATAGTTCGCTCTGGCTCGTGAACAGCGCGCTGCAGCTTTTCTTCACTCGGACTTTCCAGACAGAGGTTAAACACACCAAAATCTAATTCCCTCCAACCTGCTGTGTTTAATGTCAAGTCAAGATTTGCAAACTTTTTAACGCACAAAAAGCCAACAGTCACTTCTTTGACAGATAATGAAAAACTGACTATACAGGCACTGACAGCACCGAGGGAAATTTTATGGGGGATATGAGCACATTCTCCGGGTTCGGAGATGTCAACGCCGCAGTGAAATAAAGGATGCAAAGTGAAGTTCAAACACACAAACATTCAGCCTTCAGTTTTTTTTTTTCCCATAATTTCTCCGCTTTTAAGCTTTGCGAGAGACGTCTTCCTGCTCACAGTGACAATCTGAGCTGTGTAAGATCTTCGCAGTAACACATGGTAATTCTGTTTAGAGGGGCTTTTCTCTTCAGCGTGGGGCTTGTCAAGAGCGATTAAGCCGACAATGACTTACATCACTCGAACAGTTGCTGAGGGATGAGACTATATGCAGTATTTCACTTTTATATTTCAGTGTCAAACTTCAGAATATGTAGCGAGCAGTGTCGTGTTTTAGTGTAATCCATTAGCGGTTACACGCGGTTGTTATTTTCTGGTTGTTACTTTACTGTAGTAAAGTGAGTCACATCTTTGTTTTCTTGCTCTTCCTCCTACGTCTTCCTCATCTCTCTCACCTTCCTCTCTCTCTCTCTCTCTCTCTTTTTGTTTAGTAGGTCAACATGTCCTGCCTCCTCTCCACATTAATTGTTGTCTTGCTGTATCACGCAACCATTCACAGCTGGGACTCATTAGACCTGTGTCTGTGTTTGTCTGAGTGTGTGTGTGTGTGTTTTTTGTATATGGGTGTGTGTGTGTGTGTGTGTGTTCACCAGGCCAGGGTAATTCCCCCTCTGTCTTTGATGAGCAGGTTGGTTGGTCCAAGGCTCCGGGCTGAGTTCTGTAAGATGCTTCACACTTGGACGATTCGCCGGTGTTTGTAGTTTTCCACGCATTGCTTCTGTCTCTCGTGTGTCATGTCAAAAGCGGGACCGCGAGAGTACCGAGAACTTGATGCACACATTGTTGCTTGGAGGCATGTGGCACATGTAGTTGGTGTAGTGTGAAATGTGCGTGAAATTTGTCACCTGTCATCGCCTTTTTATCTTCTCTATCTACGCTGTCTTGTATACAAAAGACGTAATGTAATGCAAACAGATTTATTCTACCATTTTTATTATACAGATTAGTTTAGAATTGTATTTGTTGAAGAGGTCTGCCTGAAGCTGTGCAGCAAACAATTAACGGAGGAGCTAAAAAAGTTGTACTTAAATGAGACAACAACAAAAAAGCAGATCAAAACTGATCTGTTAACAAATAAATTTAACAAGTAAATTTAACATCCATTCCCCAGTTCACACCATAAAAGTTTTCCATTTGTAATTTGACATTTATTCATTGAAATATTTTATTATTTTATATTATGAGGAGAAAATGTGTTAAAGCACTGAAATAGATGTTACTGTTGATTAGTTTACGATTAGTTGATTTTTTTTTTTTTTTGTTTTTAGTTAGAAAATAGCTGACTTTTTTTTTTTTACAGTCATTTTAATAATTTAATCATTTTCATTTACATTTTCCAATGTTTCTTTCTTAAAACATTGTAAACTGTGGTCTTGGACTGTTGGTCAGATTAAACAAGACATTTGAAGTCGTGACCTTGGCATGTTAAACATTTTTAAACAAATTTCTTTGACCAAATGATTAATTGAGAAAATAATCAGCAGACTAATCGATAATGGGAAAAAAAGTAAACTGACATGAATAAAATAAGATTAAAGTAACATAGTACTTGCTAAGCTAAGTATTAGCAGTTCTAAATTTAGCGTTTCAGAGGAACACAGCCTCTGACAACACGTCACATTTTGGTTGAATAATCAGCGAATTGCTCATGATATCAGCTCGCCTGTTCTCTCATATCCAGTGAGAGCCAGGACTGAGTCATTTGTTAAACACAATCCAGAGACAAGGTGAAGAACAAAGTTCACCAAGGACCCGGTTTGGGTCGGGCCTTTGAGTTGTCAAGAGCTCACATCTGTCTGAGCACCTTTTAATATAAAACTCTCCAAACTTGATGCTACCTGATGGAGAGCAGCATTTGACTAAGCAGCTGTATTTCATTGACATATGATGTTGTGATTTTGGAGGCGATCGGTTTACACTTTGTGTCTCTACTTGATTTTCCTTTGAAATAACATATTAGTTATGCATCTTAAACACAACAACGGCATAGCCAAATTTTTCACCCTCTCTGTTCGTCATTCGTGTACGGAGCGAGCCATTACTTGATATCAGATATAAGGTTTCATTTTTATGGTTTAAACATGCACAGGTGTACATGGACACACACACAAACAGATGCATGAGGTGAGTCATCATCCTCAAAATGAAATATTCTTGGCTCCCACCAGTTAACATGACATTGGCCAGATGTTTCTCTTCATTTGCATATTACCACTGTCGTCCTCAGCCAACAAACAGCTCTGTTTACAGTTACAGTCAGCTGAAGTGCATGTGTGTTACGAGGTGCATTAGGGAGATTTTGAGTTTCAGAGGCTAAAGGGAACCCACATTTGGCCTCCTGGCCCCCATTATTCACACGGGGATGGATTCGTTCTAAAACCTTTAATCATTTTTATACCGTATATGCTGCATGTTGAATATCTTTGGATTCCAGGTGGCGTTTGTGGTCTGTCTATTAATATTCAGTTGTAGGTGGTATTAATGTTTTCTCTTCTTTCTTTTCTTTTATTTACTGAAGATAAATGTCCATATCCTCAACTCTGGCTGGGATTGCTGGTCAGCTCAGAGAAGGTGTACATGAAAGACCTTTGATTAAAGTAATACTTTGCTGCTCTCCATCTCAAGAACCCCAGGATGATGTTACCTTCTCGTTGCGCTGCTGTTAAGTGAAGCTACAGATACAGATGCCCATAAATACACAGTATTAGAGCCTAAATGTCACATCACATTCCCTGAGACTTGTTGAAATGTAGGATCTTCTTGAACATCAATCTGTAAATGGACATCCATTTAAAAAAAAACCTCTGGTAATAAATAAACCTGCCAATAAATCTTCATCTCCACTATCAAATATCCGGTAGTTCATTAACCTTGAACACAAGATTGAGATACTTTTCCAACAGTCCTCACAGCAGCGTGTAGACCAATCATGCTGGAGCACATAAACAAAGCTGCAACACTCGCAGTGGGATTGATCAATTACTCCCATTTTCAGCTTTGCTTCCATTCTGCCTGAGTAACTTGTGTTCAAACAGGAATTAGGAGCGAGACCACATCACAAACCTGTGGGGAGTTTTCAGTGTGGCGGCAGCGCTTGGACCACTCATTCACCCAGCTTTGTTTAATTATAGGTCAAAGACACCTCAAGGTTTGTGGCCGCATACATGTAACAATTCAAAAGGGGGGAAACCCCCCTGCGGGGTACCTCCCGCACCGTAAATAACAGGATCCTGCCATTTCGCTTTGGCTGTCCTTGTGCGTGGATTTATGGATCACTGCAGTGATCCGTAAAGTGTTTTTTTGTGGAGATTTTTGTTGAAAAACTCCTTCAACTCTGGGGGTGGGATACACTCGTACAAACTAATTTGATTGACAGTATTCTGTGCAGTTTGTGCGGGGTGACATAAAACAGACTGATGTTCAAAGGCATCCAACAGAAACAGGACTGGTTCAGCGTCTTATACAATACGTGACCAGACATGAGGCTGTGCTTTCTTCAATCTTCAGTAGTCACAGTATGACTACTTACTGTCTTCAGTGTTGTCCTGTTCAAACAAAAATCTATCTGTATTGTCTTACACAGTGAGATATTTCTGGTATTCTGGTACAACATAGTAGAAACTCAGTCAGCGTCACAAACTGCATCCCCACAATGATCATACATTTGAATGAGCATTACTCTGAAACAGTTTCAATAAATACTGACCATTAAAACATTCATTAAGGGAGGATTTATTGCAGGACTGTGATCTTAGTTGCCAGTTTATTAGATACACTCAGATAAAACTAATACAGGTTGAGTGGAAACTTGTAAATACTTGTCTTTACATCTGTGCTGTTTGTCCAAAGTGAGATTTAGTGCTTCTCCCTGACGGCGATAGCAAGCAGCATCAGTTCAGTTCAGTATCGTCATCATCATTAGGTACTCAGTCCGTCCCTCTTTCACCCTCTTCTCCTTCTCTCCCTGAGGTCCTTCACCCCCACCCCCCCCCTTTGAAGCCTGCTCTCAGTCCCTGACTCTTTTTAATCATGTGGAGGACCTGAGTTTTAAAGCCAAGGTAAGATAAACTCAGACTATAGAGTACATCTGGCTGGGAGAGCTCTGCTAGTAAAACAACAGGAGAGAGAAAAGGAGGAGAGAGAGCCAGGAAGATGTCAGGGTGAGGACAGCTACAGCACAGGCAGACATGAGGAGCTGATTGAAAGGAGAGCGAGGAGGCAGGCTGAAGGAGTCAACGAAAACTGGAAATGTGAGCTAAGAGTATTTATAATTGTACATCCCATCGCTGCTGAGAGCATGACCGTACGGCTTCATATTCTCCAACAAATGTGAGTCTAGGTGGGGAAAAAGTGCCAGATAAAGAAAAGCAGCATTAATGTAGAGCGTGTTTGACATGTGAAAAGGCTGGTGTGGTATCCTCAAATGTGATAAATACTCATCCTCTTTGAAAACTTTGACCAATCTCCCACTTTTCTTTCATCTGCAACTTTTTATGGTGCCATCTTTGCCAGGTCTGCAAAGCAAAAACGTATTCTGGCCAGAGTCTTAAAGGCTAAATCTATAAGATGAAATGAAATTAAAAGATTAGTTTGGCAAAGTATCAGGATGCATTGCACATTTTTGTTGATGATCTTTATATTGTTTCCTTTAAAGAGCTTTCTCTAAAATTCCTCCTTTTAAAAATATATTAGTTGAAAGCCTTAATTTAAATCTTGAACTTTCATCGCACTTTAGTCCGGTGTAGTGCAGGAGAGAGTTATTAAATGATAAACATGGGAGGTTGGATGGAGAAGGAGTAAGACACAGTGAGGGGTAGGCCGGCATTATGAAAGACACATGGAAATGAGCACAGTTGGGACAAACCTGTAGCAAGCACTGGTGGGTGGTGTGTGTGTGAAAAGACGCATATGAACTGTAATTATATATGTCTGTATCCTCTTGTAGTTTACCATAGATTTGCCAGTGTTTGTATGGATATAAGCATATCAATAACTGTGTGTGTGACGTAAAGTACAGTGAAAGCTGTTGAAAAAGCTCGGGCCGTCATCAGTCCTAGCCGATTCATTTCATGCAAGAAAAAGCACAACATCATAACTCCCGCCATATGGAGATTGTTACTATGGAAGGCAAAGCGAAAGAGGCTGCTTGTGAATGCAGGTCACACATACTGGACTCTGCAGGAGGAGACTGAGTGCAGAGTGCTCACACACACACACACACACACACACACACACACACACACACACAGGGAAACAAGGATATTGAACAGTTACCAGGGAGAATCAGAGATAAGGAAATTGAAGAGTCTCTTTTCTCTGTCTCATTCGGCTTGTTTTCTCTCTAAACAAACAGCCGGCAGCAGCACGGCGTTTAGGAGCCCTTTATGAAATACACTGACATCCTTTATGGGACACACACAAGTACATGCATGTTTTAAAAAATGGGAAAAAAAAATAAATAAAAAAAAATATATATATATATATATATATATTTTTTTTTTTTTTAAAAAAGAAAAGCCCCAATAACTTTGACACACAAGTACAAGCAAACAAAGGTTAAAGAACCCCAGCAAAATAACACTTCCCGCCAAATTCAGCAGCTGCAAACTCAAAACACTTTGCACAGCTGGAGGTCCCCACCAGACGCCACCAGAGTCACTGTAGGTTACGAGCTATCACACATCTGGATCTGTAGGTGGCCTGAGGGGATGGATGAAGAACGCCAGTCTCAACCACCACTGTCCTCGCGCAGTCTCCATGCTATAGTGATCAAACGGCGGCGCGGTTAGTCGTCACCCTGCAGCTTGGCAGCATGACGGATGAGAGACAAAATACGCTCGTGTGCACGTCGCCATCCGGGCTCGCAGATGTGTGCGCAGCAACAGTGCTTTTAACGGCACATATAAATGCCTTTTTGCACTCGCACATGTACCCACACAAAATCTGGGCAGAGAGTTATGAGTGACATTGTGGTTGCCCGTCCTAGTCTTGTTCTGCCATAACCACTGTTCCCTCCGCAGTGAAAAAAAAGACTGTGAGGCTGACTGCATTACACTCGGGCCGCAAAGTCTCCAGCGACCTGCGGTTCCTATTAGCCAGCCATCATTTTTGACAGTCTAATAAAGCCAAATCTTTTCAGGAAGGGCTTTTCCTTTTGTTTTCTCTTGTTTTAAGCTCGAGTTTTGAAGTTAATGTCTGGTGCTATTGTCCACAGTGTCTAGAAAAATATGAGCAAGAATGCGCTGCGGAACGGTCTTTGGTTTTATTTGTTAAAGCTGTAGCCGTGATGATTTGTGCGTACATGTGTGAATCAGGTTGCCAGACTGCGGGCACTAGCCAGCCAGTGTCTGCTGAGGACACAATATAGCTACTGTAACAGCAAACACACCGGTTGTAGTGGAGTCACCTGCATGGATGAAATAATTAAGAAATTTCTGGTCTTACTGTATGTGCAAGTCTACGTCTGACTGCTATTAAAAAGTACATATGCATAGTTTTCTTGATGTGGCATTAATGAATTTAATATCTATAAAGAAATATGCAATATGAAGGGATGAAATTATAATTGTCTCTCTCATAATGAGCCAGTATTGCAGTGTGACGGTCAACAACGCCTGACAATCATATAATAGAAAAATCTACTCATTACTAAGATTACACTTAGCTTTCGCACATGACTCTGATTAGGATTTCAAGCTGCGTGATTAATGGCGAATGATTGCATCTCATATAACCTTGGGGGGCTTGAAAGCACCCCACTAAATAATTAAATGCAATGAATGTGTTTTGGACAGTCGTTGTCGTTATTATCTACGCTCGGCCTGTACAGTATGACGGCTGAAATTAGGGACATGGGGCCAGAAGCTGTTTATTGCTTTCATATGGAGCCAACATGTGTTTTACATTTGCCAGGATATCTTTTTTTCTTTTTTGTAGTTTTTTTTTATGTAATATGTACACTCAGGATGCTCTTAGCATTGAGACATCATCACACTCCTCTTCTTATCATTTGTGAGTAAAACTAATTCTTAAACTAAGAAGTTAAAACGCTTTTTTTTTTCAAAAAGCTTTTTGCACTTCTTGCACTTTTTTCGCCTTCCTGGGTTGCTACGGTATAAACGGATTTCACGGTTTTCTCTTACAATGAATTGGCGCAGATCAGATTTTGATATACACAAAGTAAAATCTAAACTGTAACAAAATGAAAGTGTAGCGTTACAGTCCTGGCTCACCTGCATGAGGACGGCTGCGGTTTGTTTATAATTCACCATAGTCCATTTATTTGCCTGCTTTTGATTAGTCGATTGCAGTTTCATTATCATTTCAGCATAAACACATCCCGAAATAGTCCTCTTTCTTTCATGAATTACTGATTTGGACTTGCCCTTTAGTGCCTCTGTTTTCCTTCAACATCTTGAAGCTGTATTATAATGCAGATCAGTCTGGTGTCTGCAGTCCAGCGATGATACACTGGCATGGAGCGCTTGAAGAATATGACATCAATGGGACGTCTTCTGCTGTGCTGAAAGGCAAAGTGCATTACTGAAAACCTCATCAGTGTTCATGTGGGCTCTGTGCTTGTTCGGACCGCACAATCATCCGTGTGTGTGTGTGTGTGTGTGTGTGTGTGTGTACGTTCACACACACCACAGCCAAACCATCACAGAACTCATCTTCTCCATGATTGCCCTTCTGTGAGGCCCAGCTGGAGCATGCTTGGTTGAAATGAAGCAGGCATTGTTTTACTTTGAAGCAGAGAGCGAGAGCAAGAGAGGAGGGGAGAGAAATGAGTGAAACTCCTTTTGTCACAGCCTTGTCCTGTTTTACTGAGTAAAATTAGTGGGTTAGCAAGTTAATTCACAGCTTAACCCCGACTTATTGGTTGTACGGTGGTGAAACCGCTCATATAATCACGGTCACTCCACATTAGCTCTGCTCCTAAGCAGGGTTAGTTAGAGACTGGCAGAGCCTGCAGCTGATTAAAGAAAACACACTGTATTCATCACCAGCATATATCACTGTGAACAATATCAGTGTTTGAGAGTCATCTTTATCATCTCTGCATTTAACAGTTGGTTGTGTTAAATAGTCTATTCCAATTCAACTTGCTACTCTTCATCACAGAGACTAAAAATTAAACTTGTCAGGAGCAAATTTAAATGACTAAATTTAAACAACTATGTCCGGAAAGAGTATAAATATAATATATATACTTTATATGTAAGGAAAGGACTGTTTCTGTGTCAGCTCTTTTAAATTAAATTTAAAGGACTTCAACCTGAATTAGGGTTTTGTCTAAAAAAACATAAACGTAAACACTGAATCTGCTGAAAAAAGTCGCTTGTCTGATAGTAGAGTTCACAGTAGAGGCTCCTGATAATCTTCCAAACATCTGCTCATGGGGATTGTTGTTGTCTCTTGTTGTCAGAAGTTAATCTTGAGTTATACTTCTGTGTTAAGGGGTTATGTGGTTACCTACAGCGGCTACACGTCAGGGAAACAATAGCTACGGAGACGCCACGTGGGGGAACACAAAAACTGCAGTTGTGTTTTCTCACACAAAATCACGACATCTGTAGAGACTGCTGAGTGAATATGAGTTGAAGTAAGTTGAAAAAAGGATGAAACATCTTCTCCTTTTCAGTAATGCATCCAATTTCCACTGCAAACCTTCAGCTCACCTCAAACATGGCCCTCTGTCACAGTGAATGAAACTGATCACTACGACTGCAAAGTCTCATTCGTTCGCTTGTATCACAGGTTAAATGTAAAAAAATGAAAGCTTAAAACAGCCCAAACATCCATCTTTAGTTGTTGTAGCACGGTGACCTTTACTGCTATAGGCTATGAGACAACGCTGCAGGTGTGTACTGCAGGACTCCTGTTAACTCCCTGCACTGACCATAAATCTGGTTTACTGTGACACAGCGTGGAGCTGGATTCGTGAGACACTCAGCCTTTCCACAGTGATGCATCCATACATCCTGAAGCTGATTTTTTTCGTTTTTACAGGCTCTATAAGTTCCTATAAGTTCCCATCTGAACCCCCGATGTGGTGCACCCACCCATACCAGACATTCCAGGCACTAAGCTAAATCCTGGATCGAGGGACACTTGGGCCCAACTGTCTTTGCAAATGATCATGTGTGACAGGTTTCAAGAGTCGATGTCCCTCTTATGTGTTTTTTTTTTTTCTTCTCAAATGTGTTGATTTTCTTGGCTTGTGTGTCATGGAGTTGTCCAAGAGTCTCCAAGAATGAGCTCAATTGTAGCGACAGCCAGTGGGAGTTTAGCTCAAGGGGGAGTAAACGAGAACAAACTGAAAACAGAAATCGCTTTTAATAACTCCCACTCACACAGACATTAGCGAGTAGTCGAGATTCCCGGGTACATGATGTAATTATCAGCTAAATATGTGACGGGGGAACCTAATATATTACATTTTCTATTTGGTCAGACACCAAAAAATGAGCTGAAACACGGTTCAACAAGTACAAGAGACTTCACCACAGCCGTTCTTTGTGTGATTTTTGTTAATAATGAATGTTATAAATCTCTCCTGTGTTGATCACAATGCAAACACAGCCTTTCCACACAATCTTTTTGTGCAAAATGAAATGAAAATACTGGATGGTTAAGCTTGCATATACACATTTTGAAGTGGAAACACATATTGGAGGGTGCAGCATGTTGAAAAAGGAACATGTTTCTCTCGCTTTCAATGCACAGTTCACACACTTATTTGCATTTTATAGTTTAGTTTTATATAAAATCTGTAAGACCAACTCGATGTAAATGTAAAATGAACCAGTGTCAACACACAACACACACACCCTTAAATACCTTACCCCTGCCACAGCCCTGTTGTAGGCCTGTACCACAGCAATCTCCCCACACCACCACAGAAAACACACTCAACTCCTCTTGCCACCTTACCTCATGTTGAGCACGTTCAGTCTGTTCTTACTTTACACACACTCTGACCGCACATGTAACACACCAACCTCAGCCGCAGCCCCTCATACAGTATTACCAGCGCTCTGACCAGAAAAAAGCATATGGGTAGCTTTAATTCTCACAACTACTGTGTGTTGTAAGAAAAAAAATCAAGCAACCAAACAAGCCAACCAAACAAGAACTAGAAAGCACTCAGAGAACACAGATATTCGTCAAACCTGCTAAATCAGCGTCATAATATAAATAGTTTACAAGTTACTGATTTGGATCTGCATTTAAAGAAATATACTTACATACTGGAAATATGAGCGCTTTGTACAAGGACTAATTGTGTAAAGTGAAAGTAAATCCAATTTGTGTAACTAATTTTTTTTATATTTGAAATCTTAATGTTACTGCAGAACCAACTACAAAGTGCCATCCATATATATTTTTTAAAAAAATCTTAATAAATATCATCTTTGACATAATCATGCATGTATAAATAATGTTCATAACTGTTCTGAACAGAAATATTTGTCGGCAAGGGGAAAAGCCTCTGTCATGAGAGAGGGACAAGGTGTGATAATCACAGAGATGTCAGTGTAGCAGTGCACATTTTCAGACGACCGCTACTGGAAGGCATTGAACATTTGTCTTTAACCATCTGAGAATTGCTTCTGTTGAACTATATTTGTCCCATTGCAGTTTGGAGGCTTTGAATAAAACCCAGTACTTCTTCTTAAATGACAGTTTGGTAGCAGAGTTCCCACCAAACCTGATCAGCTTTTTATTTGCCCGTTACTTTTCATTGAGTTTTGAAACCTCCTGCTAACTAACAAAGACCTCTGAAAACATTAACTTTTTGGTGGAGGTAGAAAAGAGTTTGAAACCACGAGGTGCTCTGGAGGTACTTTTGTTTCATACTTTGGCACACGATGAAGAACAGAGACAGTACTGTGAATATAGTGACCTTGTGAAGGCGAATTATCACTTTCCAAGTTTCTGGTAATTTTAGTTCACAGCAGTGACGTCTAAATGCATTTAATTCATCCCACAAACACCTTTACATCTAGTTTGGAGGTCCATGTCATTAAGAGTCCCCTCAGGGAGAGTGATATTCTGATTTGTTTGAAGACAATTTTGTACTTGGAAATCCACGTGAATCAACAGCAGATGGTAAAGGTATTCTCTATCATAACAGCTTGTAGTGCTTTGCATCAAAATCTTACCCTGCAATGTAAACACAATATTCAACCAAATCCTCTTTTTAAATTAGCAAATACCCTCCAATGGCAAAAAAAAAAACAAGTTGGCAGTCATGCTGCATTTAAATTAAACCAATACAACATATAATTTTATATAAAATATAGATTTTTATCATTAATAATCAGCTGCCTGTCTAACCAATCAAAAAATATATTTATAGAAACATTTTTTCTCCCTTTTTTTTTTGTTTTTCTACAATAAAAATAAATTGCTCCTCTTGTTCATTTAATGGATTAATTTCAGTTAATTTGATTATTAAAAAACAAAACTGGGTAAGTGAATGGTTAATGTGGCTTTACTATACACAGACACCCAGTAAATTAGTCTTTATTTGATCCCATGTCAGGCCCTAATGCCCTGCATGTTGACTCTGCTGTCAGGCAGCCAGTGATCAAGGACTAATAGAGGCTTTCTGCTGCCACAGCCGCTTCCAGCGACCCTGGGTCTGAGGCTAAATCACGCCAGTGGAGTTAGAGGAGAGAAAGCCAACAAAAACAACAAATATATTTTCATTTAGGCTGCAGGCATATTCCTCTGGAGAGTAGAGGGGGGAGGTTGGAGGAGGAAAGGTGAGGAAAGGAGAGCAGAGGTAAAGCAGAGCAGAGGAGAGAAAGGAGAAACGAAATGAATTGAGTGAGACATGAATGAGATGAGAAAAAAACTGCGAGTGCAGAGGAGACTAATTTTGGGGTTTTGGCCCTGCTCTGTCTCGAGGTCTGGAAAATGTTTCATAGATTTATCAAAGCCTTGACTTAAATATTAGTAAAAAAATACATGTTTACATTCTTGTTTTTATCTCCATGAAACAAATGCATTAAGATAGAACACACTCCACTTGAGTGACTCACATTTTAGGACTCATGTCAGAGCGACTTTTCACGAATATTTCTCTCTCCTGCCTGACACACTTTAACTTTATCACTTTTTAAAAAATGTAGTTTTCTTTCTGTCTTACCCTCCCTCTCCCAACTCTCCTCACTCTTTCCGAAGCGATAAACAGAGGCCTCACCTCAGAACTGGCCAAGGCAAATGTTTGAGCCACCTGTTGCAGGAAACTTGAAGCCCTCTGGAGATGTGAGGATGAAGCTGAGGCTGTGCTCCAGGTACAGGTCGCCTCTGAACCAGAACAGACAGGGAGACGGAAAACGCAGGGAACTGTGTGTGTGTGTGTGTGTGTGTGTGTGTGTGTGTGAAAGCACATTTACAAATGAGATGGAATGATCCTTATTTCTATATTTAAACGTCGAGGTGTTGAAGTACATCTCACTAAATAGAGAAGAATTCCAGAGGGGGAAAAAGGAAAAAAAAAATGGACTTTTTATTTTATTCTTATTCCACTGCATCTGCAAATAACTTCTCTTTAGAGGTTTTGGCTGGCTTTTTAACAAAAGCGTATTAAAATGTCAAATAACAGATATTGGGAACAATTAAAAACACATTTCTAAATAGTAAAGTCTAAAACATTATCAAACATCATTTATTTTACTCCTCTGTTCCTATAATCTCCCCATAACCCTTAGTTTCTTTTGGCTCAAGTTGAATCATTTATCGATTTCCCCATTTCCTCCAAGCAACTTTTCCATTTTGATGATAATGATTTGGATGTATTCATGTGAGTTAGAGTTAAGGTGGTCCATTGTTTGTGTGTTTGTCTACCATCATACTATGAGTGGACTGTGTGGCTAACTTGATTACCTGAGAGCACTGGTGTACTATTGCAGCATCATTTTGTAAAGTTATAATCTCCAGTAATGGTAACCAACACAAAATAAAGGCAATCAACTTATGTCTATTGGGTGGCACATTGGGCAAATGTTCGAGGTGAATACGTCCATCAGCAAAGACTATATGTGCTCAACTGTTGTGTCTGGTAGAATAAAACTGTAGTAGTCATGTCAAGCAATAAGTGGAAGTTTATTAGTAAAAATGAACTTTTTAACTCATGCAACTTTTTTTTTTTTTTTTACCACAACAGTCACACCTTTGCTGATGCAGAGTAACATTATCGTCCCATTGGAGTTAATGTTTTGGCTAACTAATGAATTACTTTCCTTTTTAGCTCCAGTTTGGCCTCCACCAACTTCTGACCTGGCTGCATTTGTCTAAAACAGGGTTAGCTGGAGCGGTGCGTTTAAACCAGTCAAGCTACTTCAGGCAGTAAAACCAAAACCGTGACTTATGACTTATGAGCTATATATTGTATAAAGCTGTATTATATATTGTTGATATAAAAACTGCTCTCAGCTTTCAGGCAAGTTGTAAAGATGTTATGTATCAACGAGGACAAGAAAGGTAATTACAGGTGGTTGAGCTACGGAGGACTAAATGATGGAAGAAAAAAAAAAGAAATTAAGCAAAAGAGGCTGAACATGAGAGGAGGAGGAGGACTCCTGCTTCACCTCCTGGGTTCCAGGAACTCCCTTGGTCTGCTTCCAATGATTGCCCCCAAGCCCCTTCACCCCCCCAACCCTCTTTACCTCTGCAAATACCCCTTCAAGCCACCCCTTCCACCTCCTCCACCCCCCAACCCTCCAACCCCAAATTTTCTGGCAACTCCTTTAAACGCCCCCATCACCCGTTCTTCCTCTCAGCCACTCACCCCCTCCTTTCACCCTTTGGCATCCCGTCGAAGCTGCTGCCTTCTCAGCAAACACCCCGCCCCCCACCACCACCTTCACCCCCCGACTGCTGTAAATGCCCCCAGGACTGTGGTTCTTTCAGTTATTCACCTCTCCTCCTCCTGCAAACTCTCTCTCTCTCTCTCTCTCTCTCTCTCTCTCTCTCTCTCTCTCTCTCTCTCTCTCTCTCTCTCCCTCTCTCTGGCTCTCTCTCCCTTCTCCCCGGGAAGTAAAATATTCACAGCTGCTGCTGCGGTCAGGTCGCACGGCCACAAGACTCTCTGAGCAAACAGAGGAGCTGTGAACGTGTGAAGCCGATGGTGTACGTTTCATTTGAGGTCCGACACAGGTCCGATAGATCCTGATGTAGTCAAAACAGAAACCGCATACTGAGCCTCGCCGCATGCCTCAACAAACCAAACACTAACCAAACATACCCGAGCACAACACCAAGAAATGACATTGGCAAACAGCTTTTTTTGAAACTTGTTTGGCGCGCTGCAGAAACGGGAGAAACGACGCGTGGCCCGGTGCCGCTCGACGGACGGACTCAGATGTCGCTGGGGTCGATAACCGGCGCGGAACATCTGTCTTGGATAAACGCCCCACTATTTCAAAGTCTGCCCTTGTTATGCATTACGGGTAAAGGCAAGAGCACATTAAGTCATGTTAAAGTCGCAATAAAAATACATCAAGCTATTCCGAAGGGGGGTATGTGCGCGCACGCTAATCCAAGTCCCCTGAATGAACAAGTGGACGGATTCATCTCAAATATGCGAGTCGGAGTCCAGATTTCCATGTTCCAATAAGGACTCAGACAGGAAGTTTTTACATATGTAGATCTGTGAGGTTGTACCACCAAATAATAAAGACATCTTGGCTTAGGAATGCCAGCCCTTGAACTTTATGAGGGAGGGAGAAAAAAGGGGGAGAGAGGAGGAGGAGGGGAGGAAGGGGGGATCAGTGTCTTGAACACATTTCAAAGTAATTGTACTTGATATGTCGTTTACAGAACACCCAAGTAATCATATAAACAAAGGACTAGATGCCCTGGGAGGATGAAAGGAAATCTGAATCTCCCTCTGATGCATCATACTTACTCACGTTTTGACATGAGTGTTAGGCGGAGAGGATTCCTGCGCGCACACAAAAAAAGAGGATAGAGCACTTTTTTTTTTTTTTTTTGTAATAAACACAGCGGGATGGATCGACTCCGGTGGATTCCATCATACGCGGAAATTAAGTTGCACTTGGAGAAAAAGAGGAAAAGAGAAAGAGAGAGGGAGAGAAACAGATGGCAGAGAGTTGAAAGTGATGGATGCAATGAACAAATTACAACTGCTCTAGCCCTGGGCAGAGGTGTGTGCAAGTGTGTGTGTGTGTGTGTGTGTGTGTGTGTGATAACCCTGCTCCAGGTCTGATCCCTGCTAATTGCTGGAATCTGTCTGAACTTTACAGAGACATGACAAAAGCTTGAAAAACAAAGAGAGCGGGAGGAAAATCAGGACTCAGACGGCAGCAACGCGATGGGAGAAGGAGACGCTTTAAGTAAAAGGAGGGAAAGCGAGAGGAGAATAAAGAAAAGCATGACATCATAGTTAATTAGAATCAGGTGATAAACAAGGGAGTGATATTTACGTTACACCATATGCCCCGCTCCATGTGTTTCGGGGGTGGGGTGGGATGGTGGTGTTGGTGTTAAGTTAGGGGGGTGTTGGAAAGTGGGGGGGCGCACAGCAACAGTTTTCAGACAAGTAAGGTCAAGGAGGAGGCTTTCCCCAGCTGCTAGACCACACTGATGCACACACCTCTTTACCCAGCAGCCCAAGAAGTGTGTCTCCGTGCACATATGTGAGTTTGTGTGTGTGCGCGCGTTGGCCGTTTCTTTCTAAAGCCTGTTTTGTCTTTGTTGTTATCACATAAAAGACAGTGTTTATCCTCCAGGAAGCCATGTTTGCCATGTGTACTTGTAAGGTTTTTGCAGCGAGAAATGAAACCCCCTGAGCTCATCAACCAGTTGTCTGCTGGGCTCCTTTCAAAAGCCTTAATCTCTTGCAGATTCCCGATTCGCGTCTTGGTTTTAAAAGCTCTCCGCTCGCAGTTTGTCATGGACACGGATTGCTTACTTAAAGTGGATTTAGGATGTCCCCAAAGTAATTTAGCATGACGGGTCATTCTGATCATCAACAAATAAAGGCCTTGATGTGGTTGAAAGCTTCAGAAAAACATTTCTAAGTGGACCATGAATTAAAATATTTCATCAACCTACAATTCAAATAATTTGTGAGTTCAGAAAAATCATAATACATCATTTCATGGTCTTCATGAGATGGTAAACTTCATTTAGTCTGTGTTACTGCTAAATTATCTATTAATTCCCAGCACTTTGCGTGGTGATATTAAAGGACGACAGTGAATCAGTTACCAGCTGATTGAAGAATTTCCTTTGAGTGTTTTGTTCATACATGTATTTATTTCTCTGTTTGCTGTGTATGTACAAGACCAACAACCAATAATTGAACCTTGAAGATGTCTAAAAGGATTCAAAGTCAAACAACTTAAAGACAAATATATTTTTTATATTTATTCAGTGATTAGTATTTCAAAGAGAAGCATAAATGGTAAAAAAAAAAAAAAAGACAAGAGTTTGTCCTTTTTGTGTTTTTGTTCTTTTTTGTTAAATATGACACAAAATAAATAAATTTAAAGAAAAAAAACATGATAGTGTTAGACTTGCTGTTGTGTTGATACGTCTCGACTCCATCTCTTTCTTCTCATCCTCCATCATCAGTTCTTCTTTCTGTCTACTCTCTTTTCTTTCATTTCCCAGTCAAGTGTTTCACATGTACAGAAATCTAGAAATGTGAGTTACTAATCACATTTTGGCACAGAAGTAATTTCTTTTCATGTTTTCTACTGTGCCAATGTACTTGATAACTTAAAACAGAAAATAATATATACATTGTATAGCAATATATCTTATTTCTTTCTTTAAAAATAGAAATGTCTGTGTCCAAAAGAAGAGATAACGTGTCCTTATGTTTCCATTCTTTTCCTCCTCAGTGCATCATTCAGATCTGATTCAGACCTGGCCAATGTAGCCGTCGCTGTAACTCCAGAAAAGTCCGACACCTCTGTCGTGGCTGATATGTCCAATCATCGTGGTTGTACCACAATGGGCAGGAAGTGAGTGGCTGTGTTTTTCCTACGTGTCTTCTTCCCCCTCATTGGCTTGCCGTTGGCGTTCAGTCCCACAAACATGTGCTTCTTCTTGTTGCGCCACTCTGCCGAAGCGTAGGTGTTGTACTTGTTCTCCTCGATGCGTTCAATTAGACGACAGTCCGGACCAAAGTCCCTCTGTTGGGGGGGGGGAAGAGAGAGAGAGAGAGAGCGTTAGAGGTCAGATAGGTAAAATAAATCAGAGCAGAGTGACATTCGTTGTTGGCACTGTCTTTTCTAGTCTGATTCTACATAGGCAGAGATTTGAAGCCCTCCAGTTTTACCTGCTCACTCTGAACAGAGATACAGGATGTGTGGTTGTATGAGACTGAATGCGTTTTAGACCTCAGACTATAATTCATCTTTTTTAATGGCAGAAAACCAAATTTTTCAAGCTTCTGAATTCTGAAGGATCTGCTGCTTCATTTCTTTGTACATCACTAAACAGAATATCTTGGAACTGCTGGTTGAACAAAATGAGCATTTTTTTTTTGTATTACCTCGGCGTTTAGGAAATTGTGATGGTCATTTTTTAATATCACTTAATAAATCATACAAAATAATTGTTTTGTTGGGTTTATTTCAGAACCTGGATGATGCTGCTTGAGGTTTGTGGATTTCCGAGGGTCATATTTTGCCCTTTTTTTGAACTCTAACTAATCCCACGGTCATACGGCTGCTACACGGTACAGCTGTGGTTGCTCACTTGTGTCTGATTTATTAACCTCTCAAAGTAATGGAGCTCAGACTTCAGCTAATCTGAATCTTCTCCTGTTTACGTTTTGACCTCATTTCTTCTTTCAGTTTCACTATTAAGAGTGTAAGTGTTGTTATTACAGTCATAACTGGCTTCACTTGTTGTTGACTGCTGTTGTTACTTTCTGTTTTCATGATTATTCATCATGAAGTTCAGGCCTCATTTGAGTGAAGCAACAATATGTTAATATTCTGCTTCTTCTGACAACATGGATCAACAAACGGTGAGCCATTTCTTCAGACTCTGCTGCACAATCCACAGCGTAATCAAGGCCAATTGCAGAAACTGGACAACACTTAACTTAAATAAGTGGAGATATTGTGAGTGTCAATGGCGAGTGGAGGTTAAATGTTGGAGGGGATGGCAGCAGAAAGGTTAGCATGAAATGTGACGGTCTTAAAGGTTTGGGCTCTGTGCCAGCAAAGAGCATCGTGACACCGTGTTTGTGGCCGACTTCACCGCAGTGACCACCCACTGGCAAATAAAGAGAAAACGATCTGAGAGAGTAACATTTGTCAGTTTACTGGAAGCTGCCCTTGTGCTTAAGGCTAACGTCGCTTAAACAGCCAGTTAACTGGATGCGGTTGATATTCATGAGCAAAAATGTACTTGCACCGAACACACACACATGCATGCACACCCACGCACACACAATATAACTCAGTCTCCCTCTCTGTATCTGGCCACAGCTGTTCAAATTGGTTCCAGAAGTAAAACTGAATGTTCCCAAAGCAAAATGAGAATATTTTACAGACACTGTGCAGCTTTTTAACGAACGCTGGTGCTCAGAACAAATGTGTGCATGTAAAGTGCGTGTGTGTGTGTGTGTGTGTTTGAGAAGTGGATAATGAAAGAAACCGTAATCATAAGTGACATCAAATTATGGAAATGAATTATGAAAATAATGTCAGCACCGTTTCTTCTAAGAGGCCAGACCATACAAAGTAAATCTCAACATCAAGTGGAAAAATAACTGTTGAACATGATTGATAAATTCTGTGTGGTCTGGACAAAATTATACACCCTTCTCTGTCGGTTTTTCTTTGGGAATCCGTGTTCATACCTGAGGGCAATCATAATCCTTTGTGTCACTTGCTTGTATTAATCAGGCGATGTAATGAAACAATGATTTCATTTGATTACCGCTGGATAAAGAAGTCACTGTGTAAACCCATCAAGCGTAATCGAACGCCTGCCCTTCGCCGCCGTGCTACGATGGCTTGTGTTGCACCGGGCAGAAGACGTCATGGGAATTCAGTTTCAGGCCATGCAACAGAATACCTCTCTGTCTTTTCTACCGTGTGTCATTTCATCTGCGGCATGGCTCCAGAGAGACACGCTGAAAGTTGGGTCTTTCAAAAGTAAGAAAAAGAAGAAAGAAAAAAAAAGCAGGGGAGAGAATGAGATGAAGAAAAAGGAGGGAGAGAGAGAGAGAGAAAACAGACGAAACAAGGGCTGCTTTCCCCAGAGGGACTGAACCAGAATAGAGAAACTGAAGGATTGTGTTTCCTGTTTCTGAATGGACTGGAGAGGAGAGGTAGGTAGCACAGAGGGGAGCTCACACTGACTAACCGCGGTTCCTATTTCTGGAATAGAGTCTTGCAGCCTTGTCCATTGTTTTTAAAATGAATTCAAGAAAATTCAAAGCTGCAGAGTTGCCAGTTCAGGGAAGGGGGAAGACTTTTTTGCAAGACTTGGGTTAATTAAGACAGATTGTACACCCTGTGAGGCTGCACAAGTGTTGGCCACTGAACACCTTGTAGTAGAGGAGATTGTGTATTAAAAGTAATGGATATGCTGCAGTAAAAGGGGGAAGATCGGTGTGAAACAGTACTGAAACAGCTACTCACCGCTCCGTATAGCTCTCCCTTCTTGCTGATAGCCAGGTAGTAGTTGCTGCTGAGGCCCCTGATGGCCACCACTCCCACATCCACTGACTTGATCTCCAAAATACCTGGTGCAGCAGAGACAGAAGGGAAAAAATTGAGAAATATTTCAAAACATCATGTACATCATGGTTTTCTTTCTTTTCTGCTGATAGATCAAGTGACTAATCTCTTCAGTGCCAGTGTTGAAAATCATGGCCTTTACCGTAAAATATGAATATTAAAGGATCTATAACGCAACAAAAATGATAAAAGGTGCATTTTTGATCATGATGTTTTGGGTCTGCATGCATCATTCTTAATTGGGGTTCTGTAATTTCGCAAAATGGCTCAAAAACACTGCAAGAGAGACCTGAATCATCTCAGTTTCTTCCGCACAAATGAACCCCAGTCTCGTCTCCCCCTGTCTTTTTTTTGTTTTGACAGTCAAACCTCAGACCGGCCTCTTGCCCCCTGTTCATTTGCTGGGTAGCTTGCGGGCTGCGTGCCCTGGGACCGAGGTGTAAGCCAGGAAAAAACATTTCTCCGTTCGATGTTTGTTTTTCTGACCAGGGGAGCTCAGGCAGGCAGGCGGGCACACGGACAGGACGGAGAGAGGCTCCGCGGCTGCCAGACTGGCGAGAGGTCAAGACGTCCGTATCAGTTTTCAAGCCTGAACCAATTACTGGTTTAAGCTGTGGTCGCCGGCTCTTTCTTCTCTCATCCTAAAGTCAGTTACACCAAGCCATAAAACTATCAGGGGTTTGAGAGGATTAGCTGAAGGGGCCAGTTGGAAGTGGAGCTTGGTTGCAGGAATAGTTTGAAAGCTGAAGTGAGAAACAGGGACAGCATATCCAGAGTATCTATAATTGCCTTTTTTGAAATTTTAAAGCATCAGTGTCATACAGTTTTCCTTAAGTAATGTATTATTAGACAACCTTATGGCATGCTAAGGTACCAAAAAAGATATTTTTGTCCTGGAGGAAACAGTGACCACTAGAAGCAAGTAACTATTCATTCACTATGATAGGGTTAAATATCAAGCAAATGACTCTCAAATCATACCTGTCTTTTTACCAGATGCTCCTCTCCTGCTTTCATTTCTCCCTCCCTTGCCCTTTGACAGAGATTTGCAGCATTGTGCAGGCATGGTATGATTTTATGATGGTCAGAGAGATTAAGGGATGAGGCTTGAGGAGGCTGGTGCTTATAGACATCTGAGAGCATCTACGCCCAAACCTCTCTTTTCTAGCCGTAAATCCTCACTCTGAACCTCCACATGTTGAGAGAGCTTTCTTCCTTTTACTCGTTCTCACACTGCATTTGCATCTATTACTAGAAAAATGTGTCACTGTTGTCTCACTGTTGTTATGTCTCAGTGTTTCGCAGTAGGAATGGGAGGCAGTTTTGCATTTGGAAATGCATTAAATGGGCATAAAAATGAACCTGGTGTCTTTGAGCTGACTAACTCTTTGTGTTGTTTTTCCTAATGGTTTTTGGCTCTTTGTCAAAAGTACCTCTTGGGTGACGTGTACTCGTGCTAATCCGCCCTTTCGGTTCCCTTATTTGGTAAAAAAAAAGACTTCAGGATGATTTTCATAGCTCACAGCGCATCACGTTGGCTTTTTTTATGTTGAGTCCATTATTTACTCAGACGTGTACCACAACACAACACAGATCCATCGGGTTCAAAATGTTCCAAATCTCGCCACACCACAGCTGACATTTCTGAGCTGTGATCTGTCAAAATGAGATCTGTCTGTGCTGCACAGGCCGCTCCACCTGTTCAAACCCTTTCCCCTCCTCCCGTTTGATGTGGTTTGTCAAAAACCAAAGCGCGGGGCTCTTTTTATGGCCCTTTTTACCAGTTACCAGAAGCAGCCTGTCTGCCTCAGAGTTAAAAGGCCAGGCTGCAACAAAAGGCTTAGATTGCATCAACAGAGTTTATGGCAAGGGGACGGAGAAAAACAGGACCCCAGCTTGTAGCACAGACCCACACATCAGGCTTTTATAAGACATGCACACTCATGCAAATATATGTAATTAACAGCTGGTTTAAACCCTTGTTCTAGATCTACATTGCTCTTTTTATTTCACTCTTTCAAGTCTTATTGATGTCTTGAGTCTTTTTCTGCAAAGAGAAACAGTTTTTCTCCCTCCTTGTGCCCCCTTGGATCTCAGCCCAGCATCTTAATTATGAATTTATGTTTTTAAGTGCAAAAGGGGAAAGAAAAAAAGTTATGACCCAACACTGAAAGCACAAATAGCACTTTGACTTCACTTAATATAAAAGGTATGGACATTTTCCGCTATCATTTTTTTTTTTTTTTTAAGACACTACCAAAGGCGAGCACCTGTGTGTAATAGGGCAACACTGCAACTTTCATAAAAGCAATCCAAAGGGGTCTCTGCCCGTCAAACCCAAACCGTAACACTAACGGAGCAACAAGTACAAATAAACACAACCTGGCCTCGAAACAGTAAGAAACTGTTCATTAACTACTTCAGAAAGACCGCTATGATGTTTAATGGGTTTTTGTGGCTAAAACTAAACTCCAGTGTCAGATCCATCAACGTGAACGGAAATCTGCATGCATGAGCAGATTGAAAATACACAACAGCAGCTTTAATAAATGTAAGCATTTATTTGGCTTATATTGGTTATTATAGGTTTGTCAGATGTTTTAATTTTTCGTTACTTTTGAGACAAATTTAGTAGCAATCTGAGTTCACACAATCACGCATGTTCACAACAACTTGCTCACAACATCCACAAACAGGAACACACACATGCGCAGACCTCCCGTCAACCCCCCCTTTTGGAAACCCGGTCAGTGAGACTCCAGCTGAACCTAAAGGTTAAGGGAGGTTATGAAAATCTTTCTTTCAACTGTTTATCCAGGGGATTTTTTGAAGATTATACTGCAGTTGTTCACAATGTGACCTCGACACGGTGACCAGCTGTGAGCAGGCTGCAAGTCTCCTGCGTGCCTGCAGCCCAGAGAGGTCTTGCTCTGTATTGTGAAATATTGTCACTTGCGGACTAGCTTGTGTCATGAACTCCCCCCAGTGAGGTGAATGGAAATGGTTTGGTTCTTTTATTCTGGGTCCAATACTCCGATATTTGGCTGAACCCCCGTGTTATTTCTGCAGAGATTAATCCTCTGACTATTTTTATATGTGAAATATAAATGCGACATCCAAAAAGAACAGAAAGAGCAGAAGTGACCCAATAAGGTTTATTTATTTATTTTCTTGTTTTTTTTTTAGAATTATCTGATTTTCATCAGTTGATGTCTAAACACTAAGATCATTTTTCTCTGAAACTACAGCAACTGAGTGACTGACGACGTCTCGTATTCATTGTGACACAAAAGTTTATGTCCATGCAGCCATCAAAGACTCCAAACAAAAGAAAATCCACGCCAGTAAAAAAAAGATAAAAGATACAAAAGAAGAATAGAGGAATGCAGAAAGGAAAACGGACCACCAAAGCGCTTAAATCAGATATCAATTTAAAATATGAAAGTGGTCTGCTGTATTTGGCCGTATATATACAAAAAACAAAGAGCAAAACGCATGCAGACAAGTCACTGCTGCGTTTTAGTAAACATGTGGCTTTAACGGGATTAAACTATTTCCTTTGCATTATTTGTTCTTGGAGTTTGGTTGAATATTTCCGGCTGTCTATGAAGTCAGAGAAAGAACAAACACATCTTGGTTGCGCAGCCCGCTCGGTGAGTGCTGGTGGAGATATTGGGTTGGAGTGGAAACTGCTGTATATTATGTGTTTTGAGGCGCGTTGAGGCATTGGTTTAGATTGATGTGGTTGACAACAGTATCGTCCTGTGCTAAGTGGCCACATCAAAGCCGGCCTGGCCGACGCTTCTGACCGAAGCTGAGAAAACAGAGGCCTGTTTCTGATTTTTAATATGGCCAAAGTTTTTTTGCAAATAGAATTTTTGGTAAACTGATTTATTTTCAGAATTTGTTTTCTTCATATTAGATTTTCAGGTTATGAATCATATTAAGCAGATGAGCGGCCCTTTGTGCACCTCGCTGAATGAGTTTTTCTGAAGTATTTTTTTCATTAGCAGGATTGTTCTATTTGACCTGTACTCACTGTATTATTGAGCTTATTCTTGCCCCCATAATGGTTTTATTTCCTTCCCTGACAGGAAGACTCACATCACTGTCTCTCTCGTTGGACAGAAATAGCGAAGCTGCACACTGTTCAAGCTGTGTGTGATTTCAGAAACTGGCCGAGGCACGGAAAGAAAAACAAATCCGCATTATTAAAAAAAAAAAAATCTAACAAAACGGATCACCTGAGCGAAAAAAAACCCCTCCGTTTAAAATACCCGAGGTCCCGCCAACAGATAGCGTTAAGTTTCTCGCCTGTGCTGCTCTCATCATCTCTCTCTGCATAATTCGAGATCACTTTACTGGGGCACAGCGAGACCACAGCGAGTTATGTCACACACGTTTAAGAGCAGCTGGGAGGAAACCAAGAGAAATTCACAGTGATGTTAATGGTGATTTGATCGAGATGGGGCAAAAAAAAAAAGAAAAAAAAACTTGTGATTCCTTTAACACAGTTGACTTTGTAACACGATAAAGTGCCGAAGCTGCCAGTTTCTGTCAAAACATTTCACAGGCCTGACACGGCAGGAGTTATGTTTTCAGGAAAAAGTGCTGTGACGGTCGTCTGCATTTCACACATTTTTCATTTACAGTTTAGCTGCCAGTGCGATGTTGCCCAACTGTTGTGGTTTGAGTCTTTCAGCTTTAGAAATCTTGTTATTTTACACCACAAATATTATGCACAGGCATGCACAGATATTATAAAGTTTGTCACATGCATCTTTCCCTCTCTGTCGTCCCTACTTTCTTTGTCTCTCCTCACACATGCATCATGTTTTGTGCAGCGTATAGTACATGCACACACACACACACGCAGGGTAATTAGTTGGCATTCCTGGCCGCTCTGTTCAAACAGCCAGCCTGTCCAGATGCCTCTCTGGACTGCACTCTCAACTCTCAGCTCTACCTTTGATGACTCCATTAAGAGCCTCACTTTCATGCACTTTCTGTGTGTGTGTGTGTGTGTGTGTGTGTGTGTGTGTGTGTGTGTGTGTGTGTGTGTGTGTGTGTGTGTGTGTGTGTGTGTGTGTGTGTGTGTGTGTGTGTGTGTGTGTGTGTGTGTGTGTGTGTGCGTGTGTGTGTGTGTGTGTGTGTGTGTGTGTGTGTAACAGGGTTAGGGGTGAGTGAGAGAGTATGGAGGAGCGTGGGAACATGAGGTGCGTATTTTGGTGGGGGGGCTTTTCCTGAAGCACGTGCTGTCTATATGGCAGCAGCCCTGGATGTTATCTGGCTCAGATGCTATTCTTCACTTCCCACTGCTTTTACTGCCCATGAATTCTTCCTCTTCACATGCACCAGGCAAACTCCACAATGACACGTTCACTATTGGACTTCCAGTGTCTGATAGAAATACCACTATAATACAGTTTAGGCTATTATAGTTTTGTAAAAAGACGTTGGCGAAGCACTTGAGCTGCAACCAACACTTCCTAATTCTGAAAGACAGCTTGAAAGTTGTCTTAAAGATATATTGATTAAACTATTTAATTGTGATTAATTTGCTAATGGTGTAAAAGCTAAGCTGAAATAAGTTTACATGTGTCAGAAAGTTCTGTTTCCTGCTACAAGATGTCACTGTTCAGCCCACGGTACAGCATAAAAGATAATCCTGTCATCTCAGAGTAAACTAAAAGCAGTTACAGAGGAAACCCTGAAGATCTTCCTGTAGATGAAGTGAACTACAGCATCTGTATGATCTGAGTTTCACATTTTATGTTGATGTTTGCGTTGTATTTTTCACTTTTCCTCGCAATGACATGCCACAGACATTACAGGACATGAAGAGAAAAGTGTCTTGCTGCAATTTCCAGCTCTGAACTGCAAATGATGCTAACAACTTTTCCCATCGCTGTTTACTCCCAAGTGATTCTGTTTTTGCAGTCCATTGCCAAATGTAATGATCTGTTATTTAGACACCAACAAACTGTTGGACTGTTTCCTGACAGCGCTGGGATGAGCCAAAAACTGAGCCGACCGGCCAATATGTTTGCATTCATATGTTACATGCCTCCTTGTATTGATATGGACTCAGTGGGTGTGTAAAAAAAAATTCTCAGGAGTACTCCCAGATGTATCCCACACATTCAACCTCCAGATAAGTGCATCTGTAAAGTACATATTTGTTTACTACATACCAGTTACCTGGAAATGGTGATTCGCACTAAATCTCGATGGTTGTTTAAAAATCTGGTTTATCACCAAGAATTAGAGTATCTCCTCTTGCTCCTGTCTCTCTCTTCTCTCTCTCTCTCTCTCGCTCTCTCGCTCTCTCTCTCTCTCTTTCCAGGATATTTATGATTGTACTCTGCAAGAATCCTCCACATAACATAAACAATGAAAAAGGCCGTCCATCAAAACAAAGATGTCCAACTTAAGATTCTTTGCGGATAGTAATTGACTCTCGATGTTTGGAGCCATTTTCTCTTCAGAGAGCCGGAGCGCTCCAAAGCAGCGGAAGATCTTACAGAAACATGATTTGCTGCTGAAAGACTTTTGTTTAAGGTGGTGCCTGAATGGTGGGGTTTGTGGCAGGGCCGCCTTGGTCTGCCTACAGAAATCTGGCTCTTATTTTAGCCTTGTTGTAGCTGACACATTAATGGACAGGGGAGTGAATTGATGGGAAAATATCAAGCAGCGATGATAGGAAATATGTAAACAGTGATGGAAAAATGAGACAGATCCTGTCATTGTCCTCGGTGGCTCTTGGCAAAAACACAGAGCCTTTCGCGAGCAGAAAAGCTGCACTTTAACGCTGTTGAAATATCTTAACCAATATCTCGATGGGAAACTGTTATTAACTGTGGAGGCTTGTTCTAATAATTTTCAGCACTGCCTGTTTTCTTCCTTCACACATGCATGAACGCAGACGTCCTCCTTAAATCACCATGTTCGAGTAGTTATGGGGTCAAAGGGCGCTCATACATCTGGACCTCTGGACCCTCACACTCACCCCTGTGTGGGAGAGGGCAGATAGTGCTGATGAAAGTGGTGAGGGATGGGAAAAGATAAGATTTAAGATAAGATTTTAAAAGATTTAAACATTATTGCATTTGATCGAAATGTTAGTCACTCAAGTCTGATCAAATTTGTAAGTCAAAATGGTCAAAGTCGCAGTTTTTACAAGCGTATGCTGTGTGACAATTTTTATTACTTATTATTCAATAACAATAAAATGCAGACCCTCCCTGAACTAAATTGTTGCAGAAGTGAGATGATAATGCCAAAGACTAATCTAAAATTTATCGACAGACAGCAAGTGCCGTTCTGAAGCAGATAAAGTCAGTAGTGCTTCATAGTGTAACCTGCACATCAGTACATGCAGGTTTTCTCAGTCCAGAGTCTGTTTTTTAAGACTTTGACAGCCTGATTTTGGGGAGTCTGGTGAAGTTTAGTCTCAAACATGAACATTAAAGGCTCTAGACATCAAAGATTATGTAATAACTTGCTTGAAGTGCCATTAAACTCAAGTAAATGTCTCGTTAGTCCATCTTTCTCGGACATTTGCAAAATGCTTTGGCTCAGTTTCATCATCCATTAAATTACTCCCCAGCTATCTGTTAGTTACCGTAAAATAACAACGCTCTTATGTAAGATGATCAATATTATGTAATGTTTCTGCAGGGATGCTGACAGCTCTGTTTGCTCCGTTGATTCCTGTAAAGGAGTCATGAATCAGACCTGACATGATTTGATCCAGCGTTTTGAGATATTAACAACACATCACCATGAAGAAAAATATTTGATTTGTTCCTCCGTGCAGACAGATTGTAGCTCTCAAGATGTTTACAAGGTGATTAAGTAAAAAGGGCCCGACTAATTTCACTCATTACCTTGAATGGTTCTCCGTGACTACTCCATGTTTACAACCCATCAGGTGCACGTTCGATTTGTCTCAGCCATAAGCAAAATGTTAGTGGGGTTTGGAGGGAGGATCAGAGGGGAGTGTGCAGGTAGTATATGTTTATTGTCTGTTTTCAGAGTGCAGCTGAATGTAATTGTGGACCTTAAACTTGGCTCTGGCAGCTTTAGGAGCGCTTGTTGATAGGTTGCGCGGTGACGTTCGCGCACCGCTTTTATTAACGGCCACTGCGGAGAGGAGTCCATGAAGATGTCAAAGCAGCTTTGAATGAAAAGCAACGCTGACACTAACCTCTGGTGCATCCAGTACCTCCTCATAACTCTCTTTTATGGGCCACACTGTTCCCTTTTTCCATGAGAACCCCAAACACGCTCATCAAACAAGATAGCAGGGGGAGAAAGAAACTAAGGCAGCAGAGTAAAGATGTACAGGAACAGGGAAATGGAAAAGACTGGGACTAATTTAAAGATGTTTTAAAGGGCAAGCACTTGTTACATTTTTGTTTTGCGTTAACAATGCTGAGTCATTGCAGAGGAGCAAGATGAAGAAGTTGTTGTGGCTTTGAAGACCTTATTCATATGTTTTCGAAGCGCACGTTTGTTCTACATGCCACATGTATTTTTAAAAAAAAGCGGCATTTCTTGGCGTGGGTTCCTTTTTTGTAATATGGAGTGTAACTGCAAAGATCTCCACCGTTTTTAGTCCTAATCATCCAATGTTCTCAAAACAAGTGGAAAAATCTGCCAGCGCAGTGAAATACTTGTTTTTGTTCCAGAAACAAATCAACTTGTTTTATGAATTTACTAGAATCAGTTGTGGGTTTGCAGCGATCTGCCTTATTTTGTCTTGTTTCGAGATACTAATCTTCGTAAAAACCTCTTGAAACAATTTGATTTGTATTGTTGAAACAATATTACAACAATGGCAGATTTTTTTCTCTCGTTTTACGAAACCTTACTTTAAGAGAACCAAAGTTTTTAGCTTATAAACAAAATTAAATAAAATGACTTTTTATGATGGAGAATATGCACTGGATACAATGTTTGATTTTCCTGCAGAATCTGGAAGCAAATATACTGGAAATACAAATTTGTTGTAGTCTTGCAGCACCAGAATGATTCATCTCAGTTTAAACTATGAAATGAAATTTGTAGCTGCACTAAACACAACCAACAGTGGCTGAGTAACAGAACAGCCAAAAGTGATGCACAACGTGTAGCGCTGACCTTTCCATTAACAAAGCTTCCTGACTTGGGTCAATAGGTAGAGGTCAAACCAGAGGGGGCAGACCTGTGTAATTACCCCGGACATGGAAAAACCTGCATTAAATCAGAATAATGTCCAGTGTATTAGACTCTCCATAAATCGGGGTGCGTTGGATTCATTCGTGTCAGCGGGTGATGTGTCTTCTGTCATTAATGTTAACAATAATGTATGGCAACCTTTACAATCCGGGTGGCCGCAGTGAGAATCAAAGCTCCTACTGTGGTCAAGTTGGCACCATTCAATGCTAATTGAGCTACGCACGACCGCAAGTCTGTGGTCCAACTGCAAACACATGTCCATTTGTTTCATTGCTTTATTCGTTTGTTTGTAAACAAGATATGACAGCCTGTGGACGCCGCAGAGAAGAACACAAGGACACTTCTGTTTCTCATGGTCAGTGGCGGGATCGATGCGACTCGCATGCAGAATTTTTATATTCAGACCAAGAGCGTCTTATTTCAAAGGCCACACAAGGTGGACGGATGGGCGTTTATCGCGTGAACCCAAACAGACAAACACAGACGCGCACCGGCGAGCACACATTCGCGATACGGGCTCTAAACCCTGAATGATGTACTGCCCTCAGCTTTGACAAGATGATTAGAAAGGCCGGGCCGTGGAGGAGAGCCGCGACCCCGGAGCTGGAGCCGAAACTTCTTCATCACCTCTGACACCATCTAATGACTCTCATTTGCAATCTGACCCCCTGAACATTACCAGACTACTTGAGCGTGATAACAACACTAACAGATGCCCCCTCTCTAGTTTTCAATTTGATGCTTTGCTAAGCAAGTGGTCCATTTCTGATAAATAAGGTCTTTGATCGACTTCCGAATACATACACGTGCAAGTTTGCTCTGACACATTGGAGCAATTTTAGTACACTGTGTTGTGTTGATGCATTAAATGATATAGTGTGTTATACGTAGAGGCTTTCCGCAAGCTAACTTCACATCATCTCGAGAGGGCCATGTGTTTGTAATGAGCATGTAAAGACCAGAAACCTGCTTCAAAGACCTAATTTGTCTAAAAGTCTGTGTGCAGCTTTGAGGCAGTTGTTTGGGCTCTATTGGCTTTAAAAGTATACAGTATAAATGAACAATATTATGATCTGGAGTATGTAAAAATAAGCAAAAAAAAAGGATATACAAAACTTAGATGTGCAAAAACATGTCAGGAAGCTTCTGAGCAGTAATGCGTGTCGTGCAAAAAAACACGACGTCTAGTATGTGAAATGCCACATCCATGTTCTCGGGTTAGAGGAGGAGAATTTCATTATGCTCTGTTTGGTTTAGTTTGAAAGGTACGATTTGTTCTCTGCTGATTTTCAGAGCACATGCAAAGTAGCAGGGGGTGGCGTGCAAAAACTGCAGCGTGTGCAGGCTCACAAACACACAATCTCTCCAGTTTATCACGAGATTTACACCCATCATCTTTTAATCTGAAATGTGTTCAACATCTGCACTCGCTATCAGGTAGCTACGGCTTCATGACATGAAGTATGAGTATGGCCCAAAAGGTTTTGCCTCTTTGGCAAAGCCCTCATATTTAAGATACTTTCTTCCTCTTCTTACCGATTTCCCACCACAATCAAGTGGCCAGAGCTGTTGAAATTGATGGATTGTGCCTCTAATACCATGACCTGATGTCATTATGGTTAGTGACACACTGCATCCTAATGGTTGAGCTCTTTATGTGCATGTGTGTAAAAGCGCGTGAGTGTGTGTGCGCCCACATGTGCATGTGTGTGTCAGAAAGGACTGCAGGCAAGGGGAGGGAGGAAGAGATGCTAATTGAAATTCCTTCAGCCATGTCTCTGGCAGAGCCTTGGTGTCTGAGTGGCATACACACACACACACGCACACACACATATTCACACTGGCCCTGGCCCTAATAAAAGTGGGCTTTGCCATATGGAGGCCATGTGCAAGACTGGCCTCTCTGTGCTCAAATGTGCGTGCATGTGTGTGTGTGCGTGCTCTTAGCAAGAGAGTCTTGTACAGCACCACAGACCCACAGACAGATGCATACAAACCTATGACATGTGTACAGTATGAAGATGTGGGAGTGATAAAGATCCATTTATGAAGGTTGCATTCCCAGACACACACACTCTTGACATGCTGACAGATTCATACACACAGTAGACGTAACGCAGGGAGAGCCCGTTGTATAATCTTTAAGAAATTAGCTCGCGTTTTGAACGGCACCCATTTAATTCAGCAAACTGGCAGGGAAACTCTGGGCAGGTAAATGTGGGAGTAATGTTCTGTTCTCCCTCAACAACTACTGTCAATGGGCCCTCGGGCGATGCAGCTTTTTTGAGCTGTGCAGAGACCAGATGACTGTCAGTCCTGGAGAACTTCCAGATGTGTTTAGCAAAAAGATAAAGATGTGGCCTACGGAAAGATGATAGCTGATTTTCTATTCTGGCTCAGTTATAAGTGATCAAAATGACCCTTGCAAGTAAAAGTAATTATATTTGCATGTATAGATGTAGATTAGATGCTTGGCTATGGTTGAATGCTGCCACAAAGCTGTTGTGGTACTGTCAGGTTTTTATGTAACTGAAAAGAAAGAGAAGCTCTCACCATAATCAGTGTCAGTACACATTCTTAATACCGATCTTAAGTCCATTTATCTTACATTAGATTCCACAAAATGCTGCATTTTGCATTCAATCGTGCCATCACACTCTTTCCTCCCTGAAAACCCACAGTTAAGGTATCTTACGGTGCCTCAAACGTGCCAGTAGAGTTTCTCAGTGCCCCACAGTGGAGGACTAAGAGCTGGGAGTGTGCCCGGGGTGAAAGAGTGTAGCTGTGTGAATGTGAGGCTGAGCGGTGCTGACAAAAGAGCATGTGTGCTCAGTGACCCTTCTCAGGATAAATAAAGGTTAAAATCATATTTCACAGCCCTCAAATACACAACCAGAAGAAAAACAAGCAGAAATGGCATGGTTATTACTTTACATCTGAGTCCATATAACCTCATACTTAGCATATGACCACTACTATTATAGTTGGAGTACAACGGCAGCAAGCAATAAGTGTACTTGTCATTCTCCCCAGGAGTTTGGTAATAGCTGTGTTTTAGATATTTCCTCAAAGAAGAAGAACTTTCTCTGGGCAGTTTCTAATTGGTTCCAGTGGATCATCTTTTTTTTTTTTTTTATCTTCCTGGCTTACTCATTTTGTTTTTTCCTCTCCTCTGCCACTGTCATGCTCTCCTTTCCGTAACTCTGTGCCTGCCTGTACACATGGTGAAAAGGCTGAGAATCGTGCAGCTCTGTTTGTTCTGCTGTCCAGTCACAATGTGCACAGTTTCCCAGGGTGGGAAAAAAAGGATACGCTTTGTTTGCAGATAAACAAGCAAACAAACACAAGATGCAGTGTGAGAAAATCACTGCATCCGTTGTTATAGTTCACTCTCTGACAGATTTGAAAAAGCTTAATCGCAAACAAAGTTGTACTTCCCTTTATATTCAGCTGCTTCTCTATGAATTTTTAGTCCAACAAAAGAGTCAAAGATTAAATCTAATGGCTCAATAATTAAGAAAAGTTTAAGAAAATTCCCACATTGCTTTCTAATTGCCACAAATAGTTTTTTTCCATGATTACATACTGCATAAAATGACAGGAACCAATGAAATGCAGTAAAAAATGTAACAAAGTTGACTTACTGTATGGATCGTCCTCACTTTTGGTGCCGTTAACTTTTCCTTTCTTGTCAATGCGAAGGAAGAATTTCTGGTAGGAGAACAGTTTCCTCCTGCGCACATCTCCTTGCAGATGGTTGTAGCTGCTCCGCACGTGGCGCCCGACGACGGTCGCCGAGGACGATGACACATTGGTCGCCCGTGGCAACCTCGCAGAGGATGCGTGCAGCGGCGCGGGTGATGAGGAAGGTGGCGGGTGTGAGATGAAGATGTCAGGAGGCGTCCCTCCCGGTGCATAGCGGCTCCTCTCAGAGTCTGATGACGAAGCGGGCAGGGGTGAGGACGAGGAGGGTCCGAGCAGGAGAAGCAGGAGGAGGACGGTAAGGGAGAGGAGGAGTGGAGGAGGTCTGCAGCAGGGGCGGGAGGAGAACCAGGCGACCGGTGCACCTTGTGTCACTGTCCATCTACACATGGTAGTGGAGCTGGGAGAGCTGTGGAGGTGCTCAGGGGCTGGGGCATGCTGAGCTGGGTGCAGGGAGAGGGAACGAGAGTGGGAGAAACTCCCCCTGACTGACCGACTACACCTCCTCTGTCTGGGGACCCCCAACCTCACTGGGACCTGTAATGGCTCGAGTAAAGACAATCTGACTGCGGTAGATGGGATTGTGGCAGCAGAAGTAGTATTATCGGTGATGATGATGGCGACGCGGTTGTTGGTGGTGGCGAAGCCTGCAGTGTTGTGGCCAACTCTGCTGTAGTCCCCTGTGCTGTTTATTCCTCAGCAGTGCCGCAGGAATGCGTCAACATCCATAACTCAGATCACCTCGCAACGGGAACAATTGGGGGGCTCGCCTCTAAGACCTCACCTCCTCCTCTCTCTCTTCCAAAAGCTGCCGCTCTTTGCTCCTTTTGCTCCATTACTCTCTCTCTTACACACACACACACACCCCACTCAAAATCCCTTTTTAAAGTTTGAATGTACACCTACACTTACAACCAAATACAACTACGCTCATTATCAGCTCATTCATATACATCTCTAAAATCTACTCTCCTCACACACACACACACACACACACGCATGTCCCAAAGCCATTTATCTTCTCCAGTCCAGGGAGGTGGATAACAGGAGGTCTGGATAAAAGATGCCAAACAGCTCAGCTCAAAATAAATAAATAAAAACAGGAAGTCAACACAGGATTAATGCTGCTTTTCAAAAAATGTCCAGAGAAATCCACGTAACGCAGGCCACAAAAAAAAAAGAAAAAAAAAGTCACAGAATCCAGACTTTCTTCTTTTCTTCTCTTCTTTTTTTCTCTTTGTTTCTCTTGGTTTGTTGGAGCTGGTTTGAAGTTACTTGAGTGTGTAACTGAGCCCGGCAGCTCTCGTCTTTCTGCCCCTCTCCTGTTGCGCGTCTTGCCAGTGAGCTGAGCTCCCTATCTCTCCTCTGTCCTTGCCTCTCGGAGTCTGAGCGCCGGAGCAGTGCGTTGCCTCTCTTCTTTCCTCCTGTGTGTGGCTTCCTCTCCTTTGGCCCCCTCCCTCTTTCCTTTGCCTCTCCCTCCCTCCTATCTCTATCAGCGGTGCTCTCTCTGGTTATCTGGAGTTTCTCCGAGGTGACTGAATCTTGTCTTTCCTTTCACCTTATTTATCTGCTGCAGTTCCCCAGATGTCATCTCTTAGTGTAATTGGATGTCTATGAAAACCACTTGGCTTTGAAGAGCTGTGCGCATTTATGTGTGTCTGCACATGTACGTGTGTGTGTGCAGGGGGGGGGATCTGTCCCACCCCGTTTTCTCTTTCCCTCCCTCTCCCGCTCCCCCTTTTCTCTGTCTCCTCCCCTTCCCAGACAAAACCCCACCAGTTGAACAGAGCAGGTCCGAAAGAAGAAAGAAAATCTCTCCTTCGTATCTCTTTCCTTTTGCAGAGCACTAAGTTCCCTCTTTCTAATATTTCCATCCTACTGATTAGAACTGGGTCTTTTTGGGAATTTTTCAATACTTCTCCTGGTGAGATACCCCAGTTTTGGTACGTATAGTCACAAAATTGTCTAGTTTTTAATTTTCTGAAATGGAAAATATGAACGTTTCTCTCCAAGACATTCGTTTTCATTTAATAAAGGAAGTAAAAGTTCTCAAACGTTAAATGCTGCTGTTGCTTCTAAACTCAAGCAGCATCACAATAATTTTGCAAAAATACAGTAATTTGACATTGGCAGAATCTCATTTTAAATCAGAAAGCATTTGAAGAAGAAGAAGAAGTGAATAAGAGTGTGACTGAGATCATCCGTTCAGTGACGCCCTCAGTGCTCGACAGTTTTCTACACTCTGGGTTTGGCTGAGACACATTTTGGATTGTACCAAAACAATATTGATCTTCAGAACCCATCCCTGCTCACTGTAAGGGACATATCATTACCTCAGTTTGTTTTAAGTAAACATTAAATACTTAAGACTTAAATGAATGACTCCAAATTCACCCATAAATAAAAGATGCAGCAGCAGTTCAGGCAGAGCGCTGAAGTCACGCTCGCATTAGCTGATTGGCACCAGCTGCTTCATTCATGCGTCACAATCACTGGCTCATTGACAGCTACGTGGCTACCAGCTGACTTTCATATCCAATCACATTCATGCAGGTGCACAGTGCAGCCATTATGACCTGACCCCTCAACCACCCCAACCTTTGTTATTGTTGGCGTTGTTGATTTGATGTTGAATGTGTTTATTAAGAAGGGGTGGGGGGGTGGGGGTTGTTCATCCAGCAGTATCCTCACTGCTGCTCGGATTCTTCAAGAGCCTCAAGAGCAAAGCTTTTTCTGCCAAATGCATTTTCATAGCCGTTTGCTATAAATGGTCAGTTCATTGACAGAAGTGCTAATTTTCCTGATTAGTCCTTCTTCTCCGGTCGAAGGGATGCTCATTAGAAAAATTACCTCCTGTAGTGTTAATTATGCCGTCAAAAACTTGTGAATCCTCCGCCCTGCATGATGCATAATCTCTTGTGCCTAATAATGGCCAAGAGTTTCTTTTTTTTCCATTTGAAGATGCACAGAGCTGTTCTGAGCCGAGCCGAGTCCCCCTCAGCTGTTTTGACAGATACTATCAAGTGATTTCTTTACTTGGGACTTAATCTTTAGATAAACATCTCTCTGATTTCGGATGACAGAAGTTGTACCTTACGTGTGTTGCTCCGTTTCACCTTCCAAGAATTCGGGTCTACTGTCTAGTTTCAGCATCGTTTAATTTCCTTTTCACATTGTCAGACAACAACCATATCTCCGACCCTGCCTCTTCTTTTCTCTTCTCTTTTCCTCTCTTCTCCTCCCTCATAAGTTTCTCAGTTATTACTGGAACTGCTGGTTCTTGCCAAAGGTATGCATCAGATAGATTCGAGTTATCATGTCCTGTCGCGTTTCATTGTTCATTTATTCACCCAGTGTCAATCCGTCATGCATTTGTCCTTCAGGAACGTTTCAAAAAGTTCCTTTTGGAGATGCACCAACAACGCAACGATCACGGTTTCAAAAGAAACACCTGCACACATCGTCTGTCAGTATTTCCCTGTAATGTGGATAACTCTGAGATTATACAGATGTTGGCTTCTGCCAACAACCTGTCATTCACATCAACTTCACAGCCTTCTGTTTCCCGCTGGGGGCCTGACTGACAGTTTACAAAGATTGATTTGATGGAGAGTATTCGTGGAAGATCGACTGCTGCGCAGAGTTTTTTTTTTTTTTAAAGGCTGTGTAATGATGAGAGGTTCATGATCCTGATATCATTTGATTTATTGGTCATCAGTGTTTGTGTAATCGTATTTTCTGTGTAATTGTCAATGGCAGTGAAAGATAAAATACTGTGAATGAGTGTTTAATTTTTCTCAGGGCTCATGTCTACATTAATTGATTAATTGACAGACAGAAAATTTATCAGCAGCTTTTTTCTTCTTCTTCCTGGCTGGTTGACAGTAGGATGTTGTTGCTCATGGTTGACCTCTTAACTCTTAGACCACCAGAGTGGTGCTGTAACTATTTTACTTACCCATTAATCTTTTAAGTCAGATATTAATATAAAATACCAAACATTTCCTGCATCCAGCATCTCAATTGTTAATATTGTTTTTTTTTTCTTGTGACAGTAAACTGAACATCTTCAAGTTTTCGACCAAACAAGCTATGTTGAAGTCAGCTTCACTATTTTCTGACATTTTATTAAGTAATCGTCACAATGATACAAATATTGGTGAAACTGTCTACTCGGCCATCTGAGCGACACTTTGCCCACATGTTCAGGTACGATAAGACCGTCTACACCTCAACACCTGCAGACAGAGTTCAGCACCACGGACAGCACTTTATAACGTAGTTCTTTAATACAGCGTAAATAATTGATAAAAGATCCTCGCCTCACGTATTGCAAACTTTCCTTGGTGTCTCGCCAAGCAGCTGTACTTTTTATTTTTTTATTTTTACTAAGTCTGCCGTGAGGAAAAGAAGAAGAAGAAACTAGCATGGTGTTGAGGCGCTGTGACACAGGTAGAAACAAATTTTCGCAGTGCATTTTTTTAGGTGTGATAAAGGTTTCTCTTTCACACTGACGCATATGTCATTTTGTTGCATTAAAAGGGAAAAATAACCTTTCCTGATTAATTGAGCCCATAGATGGGAAATGAATTAGCAACAATTTCGATAACCAACAAATAGTTATGTTTTATAGACAACAAGATGAATTAAATCAACAAGACATTAGTCAGTATTTAAAATATGAATTATTTGCAGAGTTATATTTTTTTATGTAACTGTCATGATTTATTTCGATCAGATTTTAAAAGTCATTTATACGGTTTTAGATTGTGTCATCATGCTGCGTGTATAAAGCTAAATAAATGAATGAATGAATGGGAACTTTTGAAGCAATAGAAATGGAAACTCTCAGGGAAAGAACAAAGAGAGTGAAAAGAAGAGACAGAAAAATGCCAAGAGATAGAGGGAGAGGGAGAAAGAGAGAAAAAACATCTGGTCAGTGGCTCTGCGGCTTGAATTTGTGGTGTAGAATGACAACACACACAATATACACGCACATGGACAAACACAAAAACAAATACAAAGAGCATGTCTTACCCGTCTTTTATTGCATTGAAGTTTTCAAACTGTTTAATCATCAATAGTAAGCACGAATCACTATTGAACTATTGCTGATCAATTACCAACTGATCTCTTCATTGCTTCGCCCTGCAGCCCTGTTGTTCTATGTAACAGTCCTAACAAGACTCAGATGTTGGAAGTCGGTTGTCCGTGACGGAAAAAATGTTTCGTCACACCAGAAAACAATTTGTTTGATGCAGTAAAGCACCACATATTCGGCCTTTTCCCCCCTGAAATACTGAAGAAGGCTGTCGGGGTTTCCCTCTCTGGAAAGGATTGTAATTCAGATATTGTTTGCTTTACAATAACACACAGCTCAAAACTGATTTACATGATTCACAACAGTTTATTTTCTAGCAATAGATAACATGACTGGAAATTTCAACTAAAAATATACAAAAGAATGAGTCTTTATGGAACCACTCATACATAACTACAGTTGTATGTCTCGTGTATTTAGGTCAGAAATGCAAAATAAGTGCCTCTCTAATGATGGATAAATAATTTTTTTAGATGTGGCCACATTTTTCAAAATCTTTTCCCCCTTCATAGGAAAAAAATGAGTCAGTCTCATTGTCTCGTGGTTTTGGCTTCAACCGCTGTTGCAATCTGAGGCCAAACTTCAAAGTCGGGCAGAGTGGAAGTGCTGATCTGGGGTCAGCACCCAAAGCCAATGGGCTATGATCTTCATATATTCCCAAAGAGCTCCACGGATTTTAGATCAGCAAATGTGAATGGGCTTTGCGGGTTTCCAGGCCAGATGAGCTGACACAGGTCCCCTCTGGCTTCCTTGGTCATGCCTTCAATAAGTCTTGATTGCTCATGCCTAGGAGGGGAACGCCATTAGGGACCAGCAGTTCGGCTCAGTGACTCTAATTGTTTCATTGCGGCTGAGCTGGTGGCTTTGAACACATTATGGTCTTCAAACCAGCTCTATAGAAATGGCCCTGGCAGTTAACTTTAATCACAGACACATTAAAGCACTTATAGACAAAAAGGAGGTCTTACGATAAGTCAACTTACAGATACTGTACACTACAATTACGGTCAAGCTGCAGAATAGATCACTCTCGGTGAACATTAACAACAAACCATCCATCCCTACATCCATTTTCTACCACTTATCCAGGGCAGCAGGCCAAACGAGGTAGTCCAAGTGTTCCTCTCCCCAGCAATGCTTTCCAGCTCCGCCCTGGGGATCCTAAGCAGTTGCCCGGCCAGATGAGATATGTAACCCCTCTAGTGTGTTATGCCTGCCTTGGAGTCTCCTGCCAGCTGGATATGCCAAGAAGACCTCCAAAGAAAGGTGCCCTGGAGGCATCCTGTTCTACTCTGGCATGTAGATCGACTGCTAAATCTACTTCACCATGTCGGTCCAGAGCAATGCCCACATTACTGTTAATGCTGCACGGATCCTCCTGTCGATCTTATGCTCAATTTTACCCCGGGATACTTGGACTCCTTCACTTGAGGCAGTAGCACACTCCCAACCCAGAGGGAGCAATCCACCTTTTTCCGACAGCGAACCCCAGCCTCGGCCTTGGAGGTGCTGACTTCTCATCCCGTCCCACTTCACACTCGGCTGCAAACCGCCTTGGGCAAGTGCGTGTTGGAGGTCACAGTCCGATGAAGCCAACAGAACCAGATCATCTGCAAACTGCAGAGACGCAATACAGCAGTGACAGTCTCAATAATCCAGAGCACTTTGATTACGGTCTGTTTTTGGACAAGCTTTTCAATTGGAAGCATGAAACCCGATTTGATTTAATCAACACTGAGACCTTTTAAAACTCTGTTTTTATTTGCCCTTCCCTTCCGCTGAGCGCATTATCCATTGGAATGCACTACATGTACTGATATGGAAACAAACACGGATCATTGTGTTAACTGCAGCAATAAGAGGAACCCAAGTAAACACCTCTCCTCCTGTCAGGCGGCCTCAGAAGATGTGCCAGACTTTTCGAGAGAAGAGACACGACCTTCAGATCACATAAACAAAGATGTTCTGAGATGGTGACATAGAACAATAAGACTGATGCTTTGGTTTGGTTTAAGGGTGTTTTTATGATTCACACACTGCAGTATTTCCGATGGACTCCTTATGCTGATTTTCAAAAAAAAAAAAACCCCAAAAAAGGCAGGTTCATAATCGCAAACAAGTCTTTCCTGAAGCTGCCAAGAACACATAAAGGCAGCACTGTCTTCAACTAATGAAGTATTAAAGTCACGATCGTTACATATTAGAGTCTTGACGATCTGGTTTCTGTCATTTGCAGGACTTTTTTATTTTTTGTTTTTAAAAATTAAATTATGCAACGTCATATGCAGCGCACATGAGTATTTTCTTGTGGAGTGTTATTGTCCTCAAGGGCTGATCTAGATGATTGTTGGATGAAGATATGACAACCCACTTTTCTTAAGGGAATTCTTGAAATAGAATAAATGCACCTATAAAGATCAGAGGACTGAAAGGTTATTACCAATGGAAACAAACAACACAGAGCAGACTGATACAGGGCTGCTGTTCTTCTTCAGCCACAACTGTCCTCCTAAAATCGACAGTGAGGAGAAATAGTTTATTTCTTTGAAACCATGTTGAAAATTATGACTCAATATGAAGTCATAACGGAGCTAATTATACATTTGAAGGAAAGTGCTGCCATATTTTGGTTTTTAGACACCAAACCTTGCATCTGTGAAGCAGACATAACCCTCTGACATCTGCCTCACAGATATATCCATACACCAACAGGAATGATACCATAATAAGCTTTACAGTCAAACAAACAACACTCAGAAACATTAACTTCACAGAGCACATAGGAAGCGTGTGCAGCAGGTGTTGATTTTATTAATGGTTGTGGACCTCCTCGATCGGAAGTATTTGTTTCTTCTTTTTGTGTGCTGGCTTGGTAAGGTCAGTATAAACTAACATCATCTTTCATGCTGGATGTCGGCGGAGAAAAGTTGTCGACAAATTTAAATGAAACTGCCTCCGTTTTTTTTTTTTTTTTTTTTTATGGCTTCATGGTGCATGTTAAAGAAAAGAGTGACGTACACACTCTACTCTGCATCACAAAACCTCACCGGCTCCGTCTGCAGCCAGTTTCATACTTAATTTGTCAACTACTGGCTTAAATTGCTCACTGTGATTCTCCATATCAGATGGTGCCGCTTCTACATCTGAGTTTACATTCTGAAATATAAACCCCATGTTTTGAAACGCCGCGCCACTGACAGCTTCTTCTAATAGTGTCGAGATAGCTTCCATATTTTAATAACTACATGGAAGTAATTACTGTGTGGCCCATGCAGGAGACTAAAAAGCTGAAATGTTAAACACAATTGCCACTGGAATGATAATTCTCATGATACATTAGCGATGGTAACAAATTACATTTCACAGAGAATGATCGCTTCCATCACGTGGCCCGCTGTTAACTTGCCGGCAGCCACTTTGGTGTCGAGGAAATGAACTCAGTGACCTGAAGAGCCCCTTTAGCATCCTTATATCCTCATTTAGCATCATCATATCCTCATTTAGCATCCTCATATCCTCATTTATGGCCCTGTTCATTGTCTGTTGCTGGAAATGTCCTCTTCACCTCAGAAGAATATAAGTGTTCATGATCATTGTTTTACATCACACTTTGGGGCAAAACTTTATTTTAAGTCCCCTATATTTAAGCACTATATAAACATGTAATAAAAAATGCCAGACATCTGCAAGACACTACTATTTTACAAAACATCTACTTCTGGTAGTACATATACAAAACAACAACAACAAAAGTAATGCTGGTATACAAACATATAATAAATGAAAATATAGTAAAACACAGTTGTAACAAGAATAAGCTTTCATAGGCTGTACATACTATACATTAATAATAATAATCACTCAAAATGTCCCCATAGCTTTTCTCATAATTACATTATAGTGTGTTTATAAGCTTTTTTTTTTATGTTTATGTAATGCTTGTGAACGCTAACCAAGGAGCATGAAAATCTACCCGTTGGCTATAGTTTGTCCAGCATGCACTGTACCAACATCCACATCCATCTCATCATATTGTCCAGTGGAGGTGCATGGTCTTCACTGAAATATTGATGTACGGACTGGGAGTGTTGGTTCTAGGTGAATAATGCAACAGGTGGATTAGTTCTGGTTTCAGAGAAAGCGAGCAGATGGATAAATTAATGATTATAGATCCTTCCATCCCCCCTTTCTGAAAGATTTAAAGTCAAATACGCAAAAAAGAGAATAGAGTCATTCAAGTAAGCACCTCTACGTGACTATAACGAAGTTTGACATCCAACATAAACTAGCACATTTGTCACAGTCCAGACACTAAAGAGAGACTAGGTATACAGCATGGGTGAGAAAGGGGGAGGCTTTTGGGGGTGGGACTGGGGAAGGTGGGGAGAGAGAGAGATTCTTGTGGCTTTCTTGTTTATTTCACCAAGAGGGAGGTTGAAAGAAGTGGAGGCCTGTGACCAATCAGCGGTCATCATTAAAGGCAAGAGGGATGCCAGAACCAATCAAAGGCCGGTTCATTAGAAGGCGGGACAAGTGCGAGGTAGTTATGTTGTCTGAAAGCGGCTAAACATGAGAGGTGTTTGTGAATTCTGTGAAACTCTTATGCACAGTGTTCCCTGCATCTTTATATGTTACCACACTTGTACGTACGTTGTCTTTCCATAAAAGGTGATTAAAACCTTCAAGGATTTTATCAGTGTTGGGTTTTGTTGATGGCAATGATGGCTGGTCTGTCTGTCCATCCACTTCATACTGAAATATCTCAACAACTGTGTAATGTGTCACAGCCTGAGATGTTGTATGCATACAGCTACTTTTATTTGACCTAATGTCCAAGACCAAAAGATACTCAATTATCATCATGTGTGACAAAAAAAGCATCAAATCCATCATTTAGGAAGCTGGAACCAGGGAACTGGTTTGGCATTTTAGCTTAAAAAAATGGATCAAATGAACCGTTTACAAAAATAGTTGCTCCATATGTTTTACTTGGTTGACAAATAAATAAATTGACTAGTTGTTGCGGCTGTAAAAAGCTTTCACAAATGAATTAGTCTCTTCAAGTTTGATCCATGCCACCGTTCTTCACAGCAACCCAAGTTTACTTGGAAAATCCTCTGCAGGGGACACTTCTAGTGAACGGCTGCCATGACGTGCAGGATTGCGTCAGGCAGGAGGTAAAATGGAGGCCAGGTGTTGTAGTGTATGTGTGTGAGCAGAGGCTCGAGGGCTATTTGGCCAAAATGCTCCCAGACCTTTCAAGCACAAAAAACGTCCCGCTTTAGACATCACAGAGTGGCACTCATTCTTCAGAACACCAGAGACGCACGCAGCTCTCCGACCAAACGCACTCGCTGTAGACACACAAACACAAATGCGCCGTCACGAACACACACACACACATTTGCATAAAGGTCAGATAAGGGTGAGAGGTCAAAGGAAAGAGTGAGGCATGGGAAGTTTTATCAGCTCCTTCCTAATGTTACAGAGGATTTTGTAGCCTCCCACACCAGGCCCTGTCTCACTCACACACACACACACAGAGCGACCTAACCTAACCCCCACCACCTCTTGCGTCCATTACTTTAATGGCCATAGTTGGAACCAGACACCTGTCCTGTTCCATGTACTGAGGTTGGATTTCAGCTATCAGGTTTAAGTGGGCCACTAACCCCCTCCATCCCCTCTGCACACGCTCAGTTAGCAGGTGACCAGCATACCGGCAGCTTTATCCTCTACGCCGAAACATGGCAGGTGGAGGCGTCTCACCTCCCCTGCACGACACATGAGTGAGGAGAAGAGAGGCCGACGGGAGTTGAAAGGCGATTATGTCTGGTCTCTGATGAGAGAACAAACTCAGGCAGACAAAGCCCTGTGATGTGGTGAAGCCACCCAACCGTCCCCAGGTACACAGGTAGACAATAGGCAGCCGACTCAAAGCCCCGCAAAATTCATTCTGTCTAGACACGCGAGCAAACCAAAGCAAAAAGAGTCCATACAGAGAGGATGAAGACATTCGTTAGTGGGTTAGATGAGAGCAAAAAGGCAGCAAACGCTTTGAAAGTACTTTGAAGCACTTGAAATGCACTTGAATTAGCCTGTTAAGCACTCGTCTCAGTAGAAGGCACTCTACTTTAAAGATCAATCAAGGTAGATTATTTTACAGGGCTCTTTATGTTGAGCAAATGTATCTGACAAATGTTCTTTTTTTTCTCTTAGATACAAAGCAGACTCTAAGCCTTAAATTGATTTTCAAGACATGTTCAGTTGGGTTACAGGAGCCAAAACTGCACCTGCAAACCTCTGACGTTACACTCTTGTGCAGGTAGACCCGAAAACGTGGAGAGTTCACTGCTCAGTTTTTGCTGAATGCACTGAAATAACAAACTTGATTTTCTCTGATCTCCTCCCGCACACATGGAAATTACTTCTCTAATTGGACTGTGAGTGAAAAATGTGTAGGTATTGACACTGAAGCTGAAACGATTAGTCTTTTCATTGGTTATCAAGAAAAATCATTGACATTTTTCAAGCAAACATGCCAAACGTTTTCTGGTTCCAGCTTCTCTTATCTGGGGATTTGATTCAGAGAGTAAACTACGTATCTTTTAATTTTGGACCAGTCAGACAATTAATTTGAATACATCTTCTTTGCCTGTGGGAAAATTATTTTTTCGCTATTTTCTTACATTATATAGAGTTAAAGCAGTTGATCCCTTAAATGAGAATTTGCTGTTGAAACTGCATTACATATAATTGGTTTGTGTTGTGGGACAGTGAAACGACATAGGAATATTCCACTTAATTCTCCGTGTTTTGAGTCTCCAGTACTGGCCTTTAGGTTTGAAAAGTAGGCCCAAAGTCACAGTAATAAAATGGCAAAGTACTGAACCATATAAAAAAACATCTAAAGAAAGTCAAACCACTTCTGCGACATTACACTCCTGCTGTTGATCTGCATTTGAAAATATTTTTTAATTGTTGCTTTGCCAAAAATGATTAAATGCACATTTCTCCAAAACTTCGATGTCACACTGTTGCCTACTCTTAGTTTTTAAGCTCCACTTGAAATAGTATTTGAGTAATTTCTGAATTTAGTGAAGCGGGGATTGGTTGAAACATATTAAACATACAGATCAACAACAGAGAAGTGTGTTATTCTGCAATGTTATTGTGAAACATTTTGACAAGCTACAAGTCGTGTTTATTTGAGATTTTCAGATTTCTTTATTGCTTTGTTGTTACTATAAGTATCCTAAATTTTAAGCTCACTTTCTCAAATTCCATCACAGTAGTAGATTAGCTTCTGCAGTGTGTAAACAAATCTACATGTGCAATAACCTCTGCAGGCAAAATAACTTTTCCATCTTGTGCAGAGAAGTGACACCCGTGACGCTTTCCCCTCTCAGTCTAAATTTGTTTTGTGATGGTCGATTTATGACACGAGTTGTCATTTGTGTGTAAAAGGCATGTTGCGGGTTTTTACAAGGCCAGCGCGAACACCTGCGACCATGTGCTCCGGCTCGCTTTGATCCCACGCTGTGGCTCGCAGCAACAAAATGCATTTACGGTGCTCGAAGACGCGTTGCTACCAGAGATGGCACACACTCGCACAGACACACATAAAACGCACACATGATTCCTGCGGTTTTCGAAACCACAACAAACACTTACTCCGGGACTAATTCCATGTCTGTATGTAGTGTTTTCTCCTGTTTACACTCTCCAGTAATGATAGGGCCATTAGACATGAGACTTGGTCTCACATAAAAGGAGCCATCACGCTTCATTATCAACGGTCTGTTGCCTGTAATGAGGACAGTGAGGCTGGGCTTCCCCTCGTCTAGCTGCTGATGTCTTGACTCATGGGTTCCCACAGCGGTTGTCCCTCAGATGTCCTCACTGAAGGTAAACCCCGCAACTGGTACATGTACTGTGGGCAACCTGCTGTAGGCACTGCTTTGTTTTAAGGTGTTGCATGGGTATAAAAAATCTAGCCTAGTAAAAGTAATTTGAAGTAGTGCTCTATATAGTTAAAGAGAGAGAAATAAATTTTGATTTAGCTCTTTTAGGATACCTCTGGTGATATTCATGTTTATTTTACTTATTAGACTGTAAAAAAATTAACAGACAAGTAGCCAAAACCTGACAGCTCACGTTTTGTGCATTGTTGTCCCAAAGCTACTTAAAGCACACAAATACAGAAATGATCCACAGTTTCCTATTGGCACTGTATGTAGTTTATTTGAGTTGATGCTCTTAAACCAAAGTATTAGACAAAGTGAAATGTCACCTGATGATGGTGCTAGATGGTGAAAATATCCCCAGGTTGGTTACATCTGATTTTGAGGGGACATCCAGAAATTTCATTCTGGACCAAAGACAGACATCCCCATCCCCATAGAGCCATGCCACAAGCAGATCCAAAATGTGTGTATTCTGTATATCTGTGACCTCTTTTTAAAGATTTATGAATGGGCTTGTGGCTGAGAATAATCCTCTAATAATACATATTAAGCAAGTGCAGCAGTTTTAGGATAGCGAGCTGTTATAGATCTGCAGATATGACAGTGACATACTGAATTTGGAGCTCTGACATATCTTTGTGAATTTCAAAGGCTCTCTTTCATATGGCGGCCAGTGCCGCTGCCATGTTGACTTCTCTGTCATCGCTATCAGTACGTGTCAGCTTCGGCCAAGCCACTCATATGGAGGCAACCAAATATAAATGAGATTGCCCTCTCCCTGGGGTTAACTGCGTTACACACACACACACACACACAATCTGCAATTCTCTCTCGCAGAGTGTTAAAGAAGTGTCTGCCGAGGCCAACTCCCTCATGTGGAGCCAACAACACACAAATATCTTTGATGTTTTGGATGCAGACTCAACTGAGGCCACATGTTTCCCAGAGGGATGATTAATGGCTAATAGAACAGAAAGGGATTAACAAGCATCACCGCAACAGGTCATGAACTCTATACACAACAAACAAACATGTCACATTTGTTTGTACAGCGGTTTTGATTGTTGATCTTGCTTGAGATGCCGATGAGTGATGAGGCAACATGGGAGCTCCCAGACAGAAAAACCGTCATCTTGGTACAGTAGAGCCTTGCATATGTGTGTTACATAAGCAAAGTTAAGTAATGGACTCTTCACGAGGGACTATGGTCTTTTTTTTCAGATCAGTAATAAATTACCATACAACTGTAACTAATTTTAAGGCAAGAAAATGCAGCGCTGGATGACCTAATGGGCAACATTAATTATTATATAACCTTTTGTTTACACCAGATTACTCAGGTTATTTTCCCAGTGCTTCTTTGTTTGTTCTCAAACTCACTGCAGATAAACAAACAGCAGGGCAGTTACAGACAACAATAATTTAATTATCAAATGCAATATTCTGAACTCGAAGCCAATTTTTAAAGGGTTTCCCAGCAAGAAAACACAGTGCAGTCTGGCAAGAAACACCAGGCTCAGCTTTATAATGCACCTGGAAAGTGCACGATAATCTGTACTTGTACGACATCTATCTCATGATCTTTGTGACTAAAGATAAAATAATCACCATGATTAAACACACAAATCTGTTACTCTAACTGGACCTCCAGGATCGTATTTCATTGTTTCACCATATCATAAAAACACACCCTGACCAATGCCCTGGTTTCAACACATGGCTGTATTCAGTCTGATTTCCATGCAGTGGAGATTTGATGTGATGACTAGAATAGCTGATAAAATCAGATCAAATTCTCCTTTTGTAGACTTTATTTTTAGTTCACCATCATCTCTTTCCTTTCTTCTCTTTCCTTAATACATCCTATGTGTGTCACTGGTTTACCAACCTAGTCAGACCTTTGTTGTTTTTCGTCTGTGCGGTCAGAAGAATGCAGCCAAGTGCCCCTCTGGACCTTGCAAAAGCGTTATCTGACACAGAAACTGGAGAAAAGCCACGCTGTTGCCTCAGTCTCCTACATCAGCTCAACACGTTCTGCTAAGATGTGGCATGATAACAATGAAACGACACAGATTGGAGGATGTCAGCAGTGTATCTTTGAAGTGATCTGTCAAGCATCTGGTGTAAGTATAAGGCATGTCGTCGGTAGACTAACAAGCCAGCCTTAGCTTAGCACCCTTGTTAGCTGCGTGGACAGAGACTCAAACAGCTGAGCAGGCTAGAAAATTGAGGCATTAACCACCTGCTGCTCTCGGGGACAGGGCCCAGGTTCTTCTGCAACAAACTCCGCAGAAGAGGTTTGCTTTTCTTCGTAACTGTTGGTTCTGTAATTTTCCAGCAGCTCAGCTGACTCAACAGGAACATTTGTAATCTTGCTGCCAAGAGACTTTGCATTTTCACACCTATAGTAGGCCTCTAGTGAAAGCTGTGGTTCCTGCTAATGTGCAAGCAAGCTGTGGATAAGTGGGAAATTTACCACTTACACAGGGCAGAGGGGAGCGTGCATGAAAAACTGAAGTGACGAATAAAATAAGAAAATAAAGACTCTGAATTTGGCCTCTTAGATTGGTCTTAGCAGAGAAAATGAACAGGTTTCATTCAACAAGTTTTTTTTTTTTTTTATGGATGTGAATGGGGTTGATGGAGCAGAAAAAAACAAATACGACTACACATTAAGGTTGTGTATTTTGCTTTGCAGCCTTTTCAGAAGAGGTGTTCACTGCCATTTTCTCCCTCTATATAAATGACATTAATATTCTACAGAAGGAGAAAAATCTGCAGAATAAAGCTGATGTTGAAGGAAACTTTTAACACCAATACAAGAAGCTGTGTGATGTTTGGTGGAGATCAGGGCGGTGGTCGGGCACGTGAAACATTTGCTTTCCACATGGCAGCAGATACCTACCTGTATGTAGATAGCTGAAGCTCCTGCTCTGAACTTTTTATCTTTGTTTTCTTTTTATCTACTTGAATTAGTTCCTTTTGAACAATGCACATATGCAGACAGAAAAAAAATCCAGCAACACATTTCCTCACTTTTCCTCTGTCTAACTCTTTGTTTTTAAGGTCCACGACCTGAGTTCCTCTCACTGATAAATTAGTTCCATCCATCTAAACGGGACCACACAAAACTCATAGACTCCAATCCTTTGAACATCACAAGCCATCTGAGGTTTTGGTTTCTCGAGACACGTATGAACATTTACTTCTAGAAGACAATAATGATTATCATAAGCAGATTGTTTTAACTGCTGGTCTGTAGAAGCAGAGATTTTTAAGGAAATTTGACAGATAACATTTGCTTGTCGAGAGGCTACAAACTAATCTGAGAAATAACATTATTGGGACCCTCAGCCATTTCCCGCTGAGCCTAAAACAAACACACATGACTCAATAACTACTCAACCTTTCACTGGTGGGGATTACTGTACTTTGAAACCTCATTATATCGTGTCTGATTACGGATTTAATCCTGAACCTGACACTGACCGGTCCACTGGACCGAAACAAGACATCCGCTCACTCAACAGGAGGGACCTGGATCATGGTCCGCTAAAAGTTTGTCTTGAACAAAGTTCTCAAACTCAGACGTTTTTCACCTGTCAGGATGACCGACAGCTGTACTACAGAGCAAACTGATTACTATAACATATTTTTCGTGAAATTCTTTACTTCTACTTTTCCACATTTGAAAACACACACTATATAACTGTTAACAAATTCCTGATGCCTGGAGGTTTTGCAGTGAACCCGAGTGTAACATTGGTAAATCAGGCATTCATGGAGGGAGGGTAAAGTAGAAAAGAAGAAGCTGTGAAAGAGGCTTGCTGAGGACAAATGCTCCTGAGAAAAGCAAATGCCCAAACACAACACTGATTTACGTTGAAGTGACAAAGCCTTTCAGCAGCCGAAGACATTTTGACTCTTGTTTGTCAGGAGGAAATAGTGTGATGTCAATAGTGTGGTGGAGGTTTATATACGGGTCAACCTTAGGATGGACTTTAGCAGTCAACCACGATCGCTCTGTGACCTTAACCATGTGGTTCTTATTGAAACCACGTCGTCAAAGGTCCTCTAACTGTTACATAGTTGTAATTTTAAACCAAACCACAGTGGTTCCCTAACTTTAACCAAGTACTTATTTCAACCCAAACCATGATCTCTCCCAAACTCTAACCAAGTCACTTTTGTGACTAAAACCAACCAAACCTTAACCATAGCAGCGTCAGATCAGATTTATTATCACAAGGTTTATATGTGATGGTTTTGCAAAGCACAGACAAATGACGTAGACCTGCAGATGCGAGTGTCGGACACGTGCTCGTGTTGTTCAGAGAAGCATTTGCAAATGATGCGTTTTGTCTTAATTGATGAGCCTTGTTTGGGTCAGTAGGCGACACCAAAGGAATTTGATCTGGCTTTGGGTAAGCAGCAAAAGTGAAGCTTAAAGATTCAAGTTATTTCAGTAATAGTAGAAGGTAATTGTAGTTTGACTACTGAAGTCTCACGAGGGGGTAAATTTTCTTTTTTAGCCTTTTAGTAGCCCCAGTGGCTGTCGATCAGGGGTGTCAATCATGGTGAAACCTCTCGCACAAACTCAGCTGCATTGCATGACATGCTTGGATTTTTTAAACCTCTTTAGTCTGTGAAGGGTAGACAAGTTTCTCCAGAAAAACCAGCTGTTTCAGATCCTGATAAAGGTTGCTCTGTCTAAACTCATAGTTTTGAGTTTCATAATACAACAGTATTCGTGTCCATTTCTCCAGTAACATTGTCGTTGTTTTTGTGGGAATCATATATGTAGCTCCCTGTTTCTTGAGAAAAATATAGTCAATGTTAGACAATGTCCTTTTTAAACATCTGAGATTAGTCATCTGTGAGTACATTTTGAGAATGAATGCCATGTTAAGCAGCTGCTCGCCATATATTTTAATGTAAAAATGGTTTTTAAAAAAGCTAACTTTTCAAGGAGCAGCCAAATGAATGTCGATGCATGTCCAATGGTAAATATTCCCATTCGTGTTTTTGATTTGGATTAATAATAACTTGACCATTTTGTTTGGCCTGGCTGGAGCCTATTAAAGCCATCCAACAGTCAGTTCAGCACATTGGGACCTCCAGCAGCGGGTCACGCGAGCCCGGTCAGCTCAGTAGGAAAGGGTGACCCACATTTTCTCTGTCTTTTTCTGCAGACCACTTTACTGTTGTTTCTTCTTTTACCATTTGTCTCTGAAAAAATGAAATGAAAGAGCACAAAAAAATATATACATTCTCACTCTAAGTAGATATTCTTGTAAAATCCAGACAAGGTTTCTGTTGGATAAAGATGGTTGGTTTTATTAATACAAGAATGGGTTGAGTTTTTTTTTTTTTTAATTGGCCTGCTTGTTATGCTCTGCAATAGGTATGGAAATTGCATCGAATTGTCAATGTTTAATCCAGTGTAATCTGAATGCCATGTATAATCTCAGTGTAATTTGGTTAAGTTGAGTATGTGTCTGCAATAGATCTGTGTCAACATGCCTGCCTGTGTTTATTTTTTTATTTTTCTTGTTCATGCAAACGCAAACAGACAAACAACCACGAAACGGTTTTTGTCATGTTCCTGAACAGCTAACAGTAATGTTCATCTCCTGAAATATTTTGGTGCTGAAAACCTAAATCAACTCCGAAACTCCAGTTCCCGGCATGCCCATCTGATTCACCGTTAACCCAGCAGATGAAGTGATTCTTGCGGCGGTAAATCTGTCAATATGTCTAACATTATATACGTCTGTCCCTCACATCTAGCATATCCAGCCACTAGCGTGAAATCAAGAGGAGACTACTTGATTTTGGGAGGTGGAAAAAAGGGTGGCAAGGAACACAAAGCACTCAGCTTGTGATGGTGGAAAACTTGTTTGTCTCAGCAGTAGCTTAAAAAACCACGGTCTGGAATGCATTGCTTGACTGCACAAATACTTTGACAAATTTTCCCAAGTTTCATACATCTGTGAACTCAATCTCTGACTGACTGAGATTAAAGCTTCGCATTTTCAATTGATTTTATGTTTGCTTTGCAGAAACCGTCCCTAAGAATAGTGAGAAAGATGATGTCTGGTGATAAACTAAGCGATGGGCTAAAGCTTTTAGTGAAGAGGGGGGAGTATTGAGAAGAGTGGGTGGGCTGTGATATATATAACAAGCTATGAAGACTTGAGAGCAGTTTTTCTGGGCAGATAAAGACAAGTGGTGAAGTTGTTATCTAAGAAAGATGGAGAGCGAAGGACACAGAGAGAGGTTAAATGCACCAGAATATATCACCTCTAAGATGCATTATAAGATAACCTCAAGTCAGTGGGAGACAGAAAGAAATGTAATTCATCATAAAAACTAATAAAGAGTTTTTTGTGGGACAAACTACTTTTAGTTACTTACTCTTGTTATTGATAGTACTATTTCTTATCATTATTATTAATGATGGTCCAACATTCTGTAGAGTTTGAGAGTCGAGATTAAACCACGTCCTCTGTCTTTGATATATTACGTATTAGCTTATTTCTACTGTCTAAGAGGTTTCTGGACTGTTGCAACACTGCAGCGCTCGTGCATTTCTTCCTTTGTCACTCCCTTGAAGAGAGATCTTGTAAAAGTCCAGCTGTGAAGACAAATTCCAGAGCTTCCAGGAAAAATGCTATCAGACAGCATTAGCCCAAATAATGTTGTTGATTAATCATTTACTAACAGGCTCTGACGTCGCTTCATATGAGAGACATCCAAAGGCTAAGGCATTACTCACGCTGCCTGGTGTTTCTGGTCTCACACACACACACAAGCGTGCACACACACGTACGTTCATTCAACGGGAACACACAGCCCTGCACAAAAACACCACTTAGAGTTCGTACATGTGTGCATACCGCTTTTAGGCTCCTTTGGCCCGGTACCTGACTGCAGCTCGCCCAACCAAGTTTGGTTTGTAACTCAACCTCTCTCTCCTCTGAACATTTGACAAGCACAGCTCCAGCAGGTGACAGAGACAGAGAGCATGACATGAATGAAAAAACGGTGCTTTTTTTGTTTTGTTTAGTTGTTTTTTTTCCCCCGAGTGAGAAATTAACCTCAGCCAGATAAATGGTGATTAATTCAACTGATCAGAAACACATGGTTAAACTGCTGTAAGGCCCTGATGAGAAGGGAATCTAAATGCCAGATACTCTAGATCTAATTCATTACTCTAAGTACACGTAGATTCATTGCCTCAGCAACATCAGTGGATCAAAGCAATACCAGCAGGTTGTATTACTGAACTTACAGTAATGATGATTGCTTTTTACAACGAGCTGGAGAGAAAGAGGCGAGGGGCGATAAAGAAAAAAAAAAAGAGGGAATTTGATATCTCTTTCTCAGTAATCCTTTGTGCGATTACATTATTTGCGTGCTGGTGTCTCCCTCATTACAGTAAACCAGAACATATGTACGCGGTGTCGTATGTTTGTGCTTGTAATTAAAGACCCGTCACTTAGAGACACTTAAGTCTCCCCAGGCCAAGACACACACAAAGAGAGATGTCTGTTGTATAATAAAACTAAATGAATCATTGCAATTATTGTCAGACGGGTGCTGGGATGGAATACCTCAGAGGCCAACATTATAGTGTCACGTAAGCAGGGGCATCGCTTACATTTTTAAAGCTGTGTGTGTGTTTGGTTAAACCATGCAGAGGAATTCGAGTGGTGAAACGTTGTAGATGAAGGTGTCATACAGAATATTATGACCTTATCTGAGCAGTAATAACATGGTCTGTGCTCCAAGAAAGTCTCTAGATATTCGATGGCATACCTGCTAACATATCATTACACGAGACAAATGGCTTAAACAGCGCCGAAAAACATTTTCACAAAGATGGAAAAAGAGACATAAGGCCCAAGTTGATTCAGCTACAAATGATATTTTCATTTTCATTTTTTGGTGCTGCGGTTGGGTAAAGTTCCTCAACGCAAAAAAAAAAAAAAAACTGCTGCAAAACCATCTGTCCAAGAGGAGGGTAATCAGTGTCAGGTGAAATAACATGGATGAACCATGAATCACTGGAAAAGTTCTAATGTTGATTAAAAAATCTGTATTGGAAATCTTAAGCAATGTTTTGGGCAGCTCTCATGAGAGCCCTGAAGTCAGATCTTTAAAAAGTGTTTTGTTTTTCATGATTTTGACTGTGCTTGATGTGATGGGACTCTTTTTTTTTTGTGTGTGTGTTTTTGTGTTTCCACCTGCCACTGTTTAAAGGTCTAACACCTGGACTTATTTGAGACAATGTTTAATAGACATGAATTACAGCTGTTATTTTTGTAAATTTGTAACTGTGCTTATTGGTATGTATCGCCTGAGGGGTACAAATGGTTGAAATTTGAATGATTTTTGTGGATTTGTTCACAGTTGAGTTTAGATTCTTAGTCTGCTGTGGGAAAGCTGGGAGAAGAAAACCTGGTCTACAAAAAGACATGAATACAGGGCAGGTCTTTTGTCCCAACATTGTGATTACACCCCAATGCCATGCATATCACTGTAATCCCTCTTTACACAATGAGAAACTCAACAGAAGTAAAGACAACAAAAGGTGATTTTTCTGGTTAATCCCTCACCCTGTGATTTCCTCTTGCAATTTTCTAAATAAATAGCAGCGGTGAAAGGTGTATACCTCAATGTATAAAGTCCTGAGTTAAAACATTTTCTCATCAGCATCTTTTCCAAATGCACCAGACAGCTGTTTTCAGTGAAAACTCATTAACTGTGTGCTGCCTATTTAGCAACGAACATCAGTCAGACAAAGTTGGTGGAGACCAACACCTGAGTTAAAAAGACAGTGAATATTAGATTTAAATGATCAGGTGAGCAGAAACACAACTCCAAATAAATCCTTATGGTGCTCTATAACTTCTGGATGTGTGAATAAACAGAGGACAAATGTGCCATATTAACTTGACAATATGTCTGTGTTGCTTTTACAGCCTGTTTTTGCTGCCCTCCATTGGTAAAAAAAAAAGTTATTGTAGTTTAGGTATCAAAGGTAAGAGATAATTATTGTGCTGAATGGCCCATTGAAGCATATATACATGTTATATACTGTATATTTTATTATTGGGATATTACTATCAACGCATTAACATGTAAGATGTGTTTTAAAATCATAGCAGATCGTGGTAGAGCTGAGTGAAGGCTTTATATACTTGAAGGACTTTAATCCCTAACAGTGCTTCTGATCTTACGTTTTCTGTGTAAAATTGGACTCAGAAAGCTCTGGGGAAAAACAGGAAAATTTAGTGAAGTAGAGATGTTACGTAAGGTAACATAAAATAAATCAAGGAAAGTTTAAGTACCCTAAAATAGAGCTTGAGCATTTGAGTCAGTGTGCTTACATTCCACCACTGATAAACGCTAACAGTGCACACACATACATATCTCTGCTGTCCTGCTGAAATTTTAGGATCGTAAAACTGATCTGTGAGTACTCATTGAACTTATCTTTTTCCTGGCTTGCAGCATCTTTTAGCAGTAACATGTTTAATGTAAAGAATGAGGGGAAAAAAATACTGTTTTGAATTTATATCCTCAAGTTCTTATCAAACTATTCACTAACATTAACTCCCCGCTATGGCTTCATTTGTTTATTACAACACTGAAGGAAATATCACATAGTAATAGGATTTTTTTTTTCAGTAGGCTGCAAGTGTGCATCTGTTTCTCTTTTCTGGTTAATTTTACAAGAGGCCATGTCACATTTTTCATCTGCAAAAATAAATGTCTACTCGAGAGAACAAATTAGTGAATGTAGGAACAAAGTCTGCTTGTGCAACGTCTTCTTGTATTTCCAGTTTTTGTGGCTTTCATGTTTTTACCTAAATTGATACAATCTTCCGTGGGCTCTGTTCAAAACCTGCTGGATAAAAAGAAATATACATTATATGGTCATCAGGCCAAAAAAAAACAGCTTTTTCCTTCGTTTATGTATCGGAGATGTGAGGTTTTAACCCAGCAGCGGCGATATCCGCGGATGTGAATCCGTCTCCTCTGGTTCTGGAGTGTTTAGTCTGAGAGCCGCACTCCCCCATCTGCTTTACAGCTGCCTGTTAGAGGGTCTAATTAGAACAATGATAATGTCCAATCATCTATGCTACATTAAGCTAACATCTAACGCAACCAATCAGGGAATCAGGGAGCATGAGGGCTGAGGGCTCATGAGAGGAGCCGTTACTGTCGAAGAGTTGGCCTTATAATGAGAGACAAAGAGAAAAGTCTTGTTTGTAGTTATAGAGAGCAGACCAGAGGATACTTAGTTCAGTTTGTTTAGAGTGATTTGCACACAGTCCACGTCTGTAGCTGTCAAATAAAGTGTAAATCAGCACTGAGGGTAATAATAGATTAATTAAACGAGCTCAGTTTTTAACAGTCTCAATTTAGTACCAATGCCTCTATATGACCTACATGAATGGGACCAGCAGGGAGAGGATTTGCTGTTTGTTCGTTTTTAATAGTTATTCTTAATGTCTGCCACCGGGTTGGATTGATCTCAGTGCCATCAGATGAATCGGTGCTTCTGGTTTGCTCTTTGTCGTCAAGTAGCTTCAGGAGCTTTCGCCCGCTCTTTTCTTCGCGAAGTAGTCTCCATGTAGCAGGGCGCAAAGCAGATAAAACGTGGCCAAACGAAACGCTGAAACACACGAAACACTACTGCCTTTGTCCACAGGGGCCACCAACATCGACACAGAATGAAAAGTTCAATAGAGCTGCTTTAATTAACAGCAGTTTTGATAATTGGTTGTCATTTAAACAACAACACTAAGAGTATATAGCTAGGCCACATGTCTAAAAACAGAAGATGCGGTCTATGGTGCACTCAGTTAATGCAAACAGTGCCTTTGCCACTTCTGGACTGGATTTAGTATTGCTCGATTGACTAGAGAGTGTGTGAAAGTAATAATAAAAACAGTCAAAAAATGTTTTGTTGAATCTTTTTTATAATATATAGCTTGCATAACCTTTAGTCTCAGAACATTTTACTCCTCCTCTCTTCCTACACAGCATTGCTAATTTTCCACCTTGTTGTTTTTGCCTCCATCCCTTGACGAAAACATCTTCTCCTCTCATTTTCCTAAACTTCATCTTTCTCTGCAGAGCATCTCAAAATCTTTGGTAAAAGCCTGACTGAGTTCCCCTGAGTTTCGCCATTTTCTCAGCAATTCCCCCCGACCTCCCCAGCACCACTTACAGTATCTTTTCTTCCTCCTCCTCCTCCTCTTCCTCTTCATCCTTTCTCAGTCCCATGCCCCTCAGCCCTGACACCAGCCTCCCTTTGAAGTCCTCTTTTAAGAGCACAATTAACCCCCTCTTCCAGACACTTAATCGCACTCACTTCTCACCTTTTTAATAAGGCACTCATAGACAAGTGTTTTTTTTTTTCCTTTCTTTCTTTCTCTCTCTCACACACACTCTGTCACACTTTAGATCTACAGGTCCTTACAACACGCCTGTAAATTCTTTGTCACTTGGCTGCAAACTCAGAGACCCCTTCCTGTCTATATGCTGTGGCACTGTACACGTGTGTGTGTGTGTGTGTGTTGTGGGAGAGAGGGCAAATGAAAGAGAGACAGAGGTGGTTTCTGGTGGTTTGACTCAGTGTTAATGTAGTTTCCGGTACTTTGATACAAAGTGAATCAGCGGTGACTGGGGGTGAAAAAAAGCCTTTAAAGCAGTAGATCACCAAATTGTCGCTCAGCGTGTGCTCTTAATTTTTTTTTTGCACAGTATCTGCGCTTTTCGGTTCAAGACAAAATTATCTGTTTATTTCACCGACACACACCAAAGTATGTGGACAGCAGAGCCTTATTCCAAACCCGTAGTCGTTATTATGCCCCTTTAACAGCCTCCACTCCACTGCAGAAGTTTTTTTTATATGACTTTTTTTGGAAGCTTGCTGCAGGAATTTGCTCCCCTTCAGCCACAAGAGTAAAAAAGGAAGAGCGTTGCGTTCATTTTCTTGCAATTTGCCCCCGTATCTCCACACTCAGCTCAGCGTCTCCCACGCTGGCGGGATACATGGCCTTGGGCTCCCAGAGTAATTCAGTGCAGGTGAACGTAGCCTTTGTGACTCCGCCTGTAGCGCGGTGATGTTTTCCTCCGGGGGTCAGGGTGCTGATGAATATTACCTGATAGCAGCGGGAAATAATGACACAAAAAAGAAATCGCTGCACCTCTTTATCTTGTTTTTTGTCTCTGTGGGAGGTGGTGTCCAAAAACCTGTGGACACCACCGTTACTGTGTTAAAGTAATCAACTTTTGCTCCCCACTACTACTACTAAAACTCCTACTCAGTTACAAGGTACACTTTGATTAGGGCTCAGGTCAGACCTGTTCATCAGAGTTCAAATAGACACATGCACATGCTGCCTTGTTCTTGATCTTAAGTAGGACTAATTTGCTATGAATTCTGGGTAAATTAAGACTTTTTTTCAAACTACAAAACATGGCCAAATGAGCAACTCCATAAAACCACTGACCTCTGTTCAGTCTAAGTTAGAAAATCTTTGTCTTGTTGAAGAATTCAACAGTTACAAGGACGTTTTTATTAGGAAACTTTATTGAGACTGGCCCCCGGTTGCAGTCTGTGTCTAGTTCATCCCAAAGTTGTGGGACAGGAAAGAGCTCAAGACTCAAGTTCTCCCACATCAAACCCATTTTATAAGCACCTCGGTCTGTTCACGAGGACAGGAGGGCCTCAATTGGAAGCGCACACATTTGCTGAAAGATCACTGTGAGCTGTAGTTTTTTGTAATTTTTCCTCTGTTAAAACTAAACAACACTGAGAAACAAACCCCAGACCAAAAGTACTCAAAAGGGACGTCCACATACTTTTGGGGCGTGTAGTGCATGTCTTTTCATCGGTGCGCACGAGGGTCCAGAGTTCAGGAGTGACATGGGGCTAAGCCTGCGGAGTATTGAGTTAGATTGAGAGGATATTCCATATGCAAACACAGACGTGCTGCCTTCCTATAATAACTTCCTCAGAAGTGACGGCAGCTCAGTGTTGAGCTATTTAAGACCAGCAAGCCCTTTGAGGAGGGAGGATTTTCCTTCCCCACTCCTCTCTCCCTCCTGTCTCTCTCTTTCTGTCATTAATAATATGATATTGTCCCATCTGTCGGGGGAGTCAGCGTGGAGCACGTGTTTCCAGTTAGGCTCATCAGAACCTGATGTGGGGAGGCCGGAGAGACCGAGAGGGACTGCAACTAGGAAGCCTGGCCTAGAGTGGGAAACGGCGGCACAGGGCGAGGTAATTAAGTCACAGGGTCTCTACTTTTTCAGCGCGCAGGTATACACTTCAGTGATATTTGAAAATTTACAAAGTCTGTTTGGAATAAGAAGGACTCTTGGGAAAGACAGTGTGACCAGCAAGACGTTTTCCTCCAGCTTGAACAATAAATAGTGAAATTAAGTTGTTTTTTTTTCTGACCTCTTTCACATGATCACACTGTACAAAACGTGTTCCCCTCCAGATTTTTTTTCGTTTTCAAGGCTTCCTGCCAAATGTTTACATATGCATATTTTTCACGACATACAAGTGATCGTATAATTATACCATTTTTATATGATTGGTTTACAAAGTGGAGCGAAGAAGGTGCCCTGGGACACGAGTGAGCTGACATCACTATTAACATATTTGTAAGATGCTATAATGTAAAACACAAACAAGAAAATGGTCTGATCAAAGGCCTTGTTCTGCCCACTGCTATTACCCCACCTCCAGACAGTATTGCTGCAATCATTCTGTGTTAAATCAGATGCAGAAATAAACATCTCCGGGGTCTGGATCTGTAGCCAAAACTCTTTCGGATCAGGGATCTCATGCAGCTATCCCTCATCTACACAGAGGAAAAGGGCACTTCTGATGTGGGATGTAGCACGTAATGTGTTACTGATTAGGGATTGAATATCATCAATGTGTATACAAATATTTCGGATTTGTAAACACTGAAGAAAGAAGGTGGAGGGTGATGAAACTGTCACACTGAATCAGGTTTAGGAATAAGAGGACTAATGTAACCTAAAAATCACTTCCCAAACACTTGTTTCTAAATTCTCATTGTAACTTCCCTCCATCTTAAATTAACTGTTTTAAATTTTATTATCCTAACCATGCATACCACTGTTCACAATGCACCAGCTGCACTGTTTCTGTGCAGGACTTTGCTGGTGAACCTCTCTGTGGTCTGCTGTGTTGTGGTCTTCCAGAGTCATCAGTGTAACTGTATCTCAGTGACCCGGGTTACTGCCGCCAGCGGAGCCGCGTTCAGCTCAGTGATGTCAGGGAAAGCCTCAGTGTGCCCAGAGATGGTGTAGTGGTTGTAAGGGGAATACCACTCAATTTACGAAATCACATATGCTATCATCATGGCGTACCATCAAATCACTTTTTACATTTTTTATTTTTTTTTTTTTAGGGGGAGAGAAACCAGAGAGCCGATGCTATAATCTGTGATGTCACCCTGGTCACAATGATCACAATGAGACTGAATTTTGTGAAATTTTTCCGTGGTCTTTTGGTGATGTTAGATTTGAGTCATGAAATGTACGTTTTCCCAGAGGGAATGTTCTGGCGTACTATTACAGCTCCCTTTTCCAACTTTTCCAATTGATTCTCTATGGACTCGATGTGCCGGTCACAGATTCTTTAACGTTTCTGACTGTGAGGGAATATGGATTCAACAATCCTGGAAATATTATATTATAATGGCATAATTCAGGAACGCTCCTCTCAGTGTAAGATCAGATCAGGCCGGAGCCTCTCTCCTTTCGCTGGTCCCTCTCATCATTTCTATTCAGCAATGCTTCATGGGATACTAAGAGCCAAATGTAGATTACTCAAAAGCATCTTTGCATTAATATCATCTTTTATCCATTAGCCTTTGGTTCAAAGACCGTCTCTGGATGCCTTAAGGAAACAAAACCCGTAGATTGTGAATCACTTCGATTTGGTTTGCTTCAGACAGAACTTTTGAATGTTCTCCATCAAAGGATGGTCTTGTAGTAGAATTAAAACCTTGTTTTTCACCAACAAACGAACAAAAAATGTGTCTATGAAGTTTGTGCCGGTGTCGTGCCACAGAATACAAAATGCAGCAATGTTTTTATTTAGTAACAGTTTGTGTTTTCCGTAGTGCATATACTATGTTATGTATACCTTTGACTGTGTATTTGCGTGCTTTTTTATGTGTGTATGTGCATGCTTTCATGTGCATGAATGTGTGTGAGTGTGTTTGTGGGCCACAGTAGGCTGCAGGCGAGGTTACATCTTGCAGCAATTAAGCTGCATGCGTCTCTTACGCCCCTCCATTCGTCTACTGCAGGGTCTTGTTTCAAGGCCGGCCTGCATTAGACAAACTGAGAACATTTGACGGCTTGGTGGCTGGAGCTCAATGACTGAACACAGCAACAACATGTTGCACACATCAGTTAATTACAAGACAATAAAATGTGGTTGTATTAGATGGAACTTGAGCATGCTAACAATGCTGACAAACCATAGAGACGCAGCAAAAGGAGGAGATGAAAAGAAAAGGGGGAGAGGAGGAGGTGGAGGGAAAGCAATAGAGAGTAAAGGGACTGGAGGAAAAAGGTGAAGCCTGTAATGTGATGACAGTTGCTCAAAAACAGTTACCAGGAACGGAAAGAAGATTTTAATCTGGAAATGTGTCAAAGCTCTTTTATTTCTCTGTTCCATTCCTTCACGTCCACAGTGTTCATTACCGTCAGACCTCCCATCAAAATACATAACATAAGCACCCCTGTGGTCTCGACGTTCTGCCAAAGAGAGAACCGCGGCTCATCGAGAATCAGTCTCTCTTTCTGCCATCGAGCTCCCTGGTGACAACATGACCGTAACCATGCGAGTCGTTCTCATGGCAGAGATTACTGACATACCGAAACGTTCCCCCATTTGCCGGAGTCTGGGTGCCAAAAGCCAATTGTCCCCAGCATTGCTAAGAGGCACTTACCACAGATAAATGTCACAATATAATTATTTTTAACAGCACTTCAGCAGATAATCAACAAACAAATAATCCCTCGTGGATGTAGACTCACACAGGAAATCTTTATGGAGACAGTGAGTGCAGTGAAAAGGTTAGAAAGGGCTAGCTCTGTTTGGCTGTGTGGAAATTAATATGAAGATAGTTCTACGCTGCATCATGAAGGTAGTTAAGAAAGATTATTATATATTTCCAGCTGCTGGTGTTGAATTCCGTATAGGAAATTCAAATACTACACATTTTATATTTGACACTATTTAATATACTGAGATTTGGTCTGAGGCTGATGAGCAGAGTCTTTATTTTTAGGTGGATGTCTGCTTTGAATGTCTTTAATCTGTTGTAATCTTGTTTTTTCCCTTATTTGTTCTGTTGTTTTTTTTCATTGCGCAGCCTTTTATTGTGAAACACTTTCTGATGTCTGGTCTCGAAAGGTGCTATATAAATAATCTTTACTCCGTTATTTAGTTATTAGTTTATTAGTTTAGTTATTTAGAGTAAGGAAATTCACTCATTGATGCACCATGAGCTACACTATATGGCTGCTACAAATACCTCATATCTGATTGTTGAACCTCTGATTTTCAAAACATGGGTATTCATATGCTGCTATAACAGGCTCCACTTTTCTGGAAAGGCTTTGCACAAGACATTGTGGTACTTTAGCACCGACTGAACTACTGAAGCATGTGACAGGGAGTCTCTGACCAAAACGCTAACTCTCTCTATGCCTGCCTGCTTTTTCTAATTTTCACTAGTTTCTGGTTCCTCTTGAAAAGCTGACAATGAAATGATACAGTTAATCATGCTGGCTAGGCTACCAAAGCAAACTGAATTAACAGTTCATATTTTGCCTGTTGTGGACCTGACAAAAGTTTAGTAATTTCTGGGTGGGGCTGTAGACTCATCCAGCTTCTGTTCTCCAGAAACCACTAGACCATGAATAACAGGTGTCTGCATACTTTACAACCATATACTTTAGGCTGAAAAGCCTGAGCATGCACATGTGAATATGTAAGGCATTCTGACATATAACATATCTGTTGTCATCCACCATGATGCAGCAAATGTGGACAATGACACAATGTTTTCAGCCTTGTAAAATCCCAGACACACCGTGTGTGCATGTCTTTTTTTTTTTTTTTAATGCACAGATGAAAATCTGTATATTTCCCATGGTGGTTTGAAAATGCCAACCGCAGTGGAGTGATGCTCTTAAATAGTCTTTTTGATTCAACATTTTGTTGCGGGTACGACTAACCACAGTGCGGACTTCAGCTGCAGCCCAGATATGTTGAAAGTCGTCTCCAGGCTGAAGATCCTCTCGGCTTTGAAGGCTTCAGATGTAGGTTAGCGCAGCTGGTCTGCTCTGTCTCACAACTTGTAGCTTGTTCTATAGTTGACTGAGAGATTCCCAGTCCAGATGTCTTTAATAGCAGCCAAACATATTAGGAAATACATGAGTAAGAACAACAGGAGAAACAACAACCACACATTAGCGCTACTTGAAGATACAAATACCAACACTTGAGCCGATAACGCAGGCCTGCTCAGTGAGGCCGAGCCTATGACGCACATTAGTGAGAAGCCATTCAGCAATATTTACTAAGCACACAAACCTTGATTATGAGGAAATACGCAGTATAAACAAATATTTAGCAGAGACATGGAGAGAAAATGTAAAAAATGTTCTAAAATTGGCAAGTTGGCAGCCGAAGCTCTGCAGCTTCACTGCCGCGGCACTCAATCACTCGTGAGCCGCGGTTGTCAGGAAAACTAAGAAAAGCAACCCCCTCATCAGCTCTTCCTCCCCCCTCCTCAGCCCGCTCCACTCCGTGTACACTACTTCAGAGGAGTCACTTAGTCGTAGATTAGTCATCCTCGCGGTGATTCAACGTACACACTTGTCCCTCTCTTCTGATCTGCTACTCTCGGTTCACCGTGTTTTTTCACTTGGCCACAACCTCTTCTCATTTCCTCCCCGAATGGGCTCCTTCAGCCGCAGTCTTCCTCTCCTGGGCTTTGACCTTCGCATATGACTTCTTCACATCGTCTAAACTCTGTTTCCAAGCTCCATTTCAGAGCACTTTTTCTCTATGTAATTCAGAAGGAAGAATCAGTTCACTTCATTTTTTTGCATTCAATATTGCAAGCTATCTTTTGTCTATTAATCTGGGGTTCCTCAGGGTTTAGTTTTGGGTCCCCTCATCATGTGATATCTTTTGGCATTCTGAGCGTTAATCCTTTATATTTAACTGCATTAATGGTCATTTGAAATCCCAGTCCACGAGCAACATTGATGGAGAAATGTCTGACTGAATGTTTAGATGTGTACAATTTTCGATTGGATGCAATCCAAATTCAAATTAAGTCAAACTTGTTTTGAAAAACAGCAGCAACCGGTGATTTAATCATAAATTAATCTGCAGATTATTTTCTTAGGAAATCAGTTATTCATTTTGTCCACAATCTGTCAGAAAATAGTTTTCTGACATTTTCTGTTCTTCATCATTCTTTGTTTTGTCCTAAACCCAAATACATTTAATGGAGAAACAAAGTCTGGAACTGGAATGTTTTTTTTTATCATTTTTGCTGGACTGATTATTTAGATGATTAATTGATCACTGTTGATTATTAATTTTCTGCCCATCAGTATTCAGTTACTTGGCGAATTGTTTCACTTGTGCTTCCACTGGAGCACTGAGAGAGATACATACAAACATACAAGTGACACTGGGTGGAAAAACTTTAGTTAAAGAAATGTGACATTAAAGGAAAATACTGTAAGCTCAAGTTAATCTTAGTTTAATAATCAGAAATACACGAATGACAGTAAAAAGAGAAAAGGCCAAGCAGAGTTCATCCTGCCGTACACAGACTTAAGAGTTTCAGATTGACTGCAGCCCGAGATGCTCGACAAATATGGGCCCAAGCTGGATTAGGATCACAGCAGCAGCCCTCTCTCCACTAACCCCCGAGGCCTGAGGGCAGAACGTGTGGGAAAGCAAGATTGACAGGAAGTTGTCGTGTAAAGGCAGAGGTGTGTGTGTGTGTGTATGCATGTGTGTGCTTTTCTTGCATGCATATGCATGTATGTGTGTGTGTGTTTGACCAGCGGGCAGAACACAGGGCCAGGGCAGGAAACGAAGTGGTTGTGCCACCGGTTAGAGGAAACAGAGCGGCCGATAAATTACCCAGAGTTGGGCTGGCAGGACTTCTGAGAGCCAAAGCTGAGTGGACATTGAGGGAGGACAAAGTGTTGACATGGTTGATGATTTGCCTAACCCAACAGGAAAATAAACAATGCATCTCATTTTTAATTTCTTTTTTTTTTTTTTTGTGTATTTCTTATTCTGGCTTTGGAAGTGTTCAAAGAATAACAGAAACAGAATATTAAGTATATTAATCTGCATGTATGTATAGATGTGCATAGAGTAAATGAAAAATGTATAACAAAAAGTGACTCACTGGTCCAACATGACCCACCAGAACACCTTTAATGGGCCTTTGCATAAAATCTCTGTAACTCCAGAACATCCTTCTTGTTGTTCCCCCATTTGGTTTTTTGATGACAGTGGGGCACTGACAGTCTATATAATCATCAGATAATTTTGTTTCTCATCTATTTTTCATTTTAATTCATGTAATTCATTCAGCTTTTTCCTTTAATTAGTCACCCATGTGGAACTTGTGTGAGCGGGGAGAGCCCTGTGGGACAAAATAAGAAATCCAATTTTGGCAAAGGCTGCCATCTAGTGGTGACTTACCACTTGTTCAGTCATGAAGTAAATTTTACTGTTACTCTTGAATCAACGAAGACACCTTGTGGCCCCTTTTTGAGCCAACAGAGGAGCAGCTTCTTCTGTCTTTGTTTAATGAAACTAAACATTTAACGGGCCTTAAACATCTTTTTTAACCAGAAGATCTTTAGTGGCAGAACTAATATTGTTCATATTGATGGGTAGATTAAAAAATAGAGAGAATTAGATTGTGTAAACTATGTGATTTGAGAAATGGAGGCGGTGTCCCATTTTCTCCTGTGTTGTAAATAGTTTTATAAGAGTTGAAACCATGAAAAATCGGAGGCTGTGTTGTTGTGTTTAAAAATGCATATGTGGCATTTTGAATCTGGTTTATATCAATCTGTCGCTGCATGCATGATACTATAATTATAAGTGAATTAATTTAATCACTTCCCATTTTATGCTAAAATATTAAGGTTTCAAATCAGTGAATGTTATCTTTCATACAATAAAAGCGTCATTGAGATAAATTTATAAAACAGACACAGGATGATACAGTATCTTTGAAATTTATTAATGCGGGCAAAAAAGCAGTTGGCAAAGAAGCATTTTTTTTCATGTCACTACAAAACTGTTAGTGAAGAAACAACCAACAAGTCGTTTCTTTTTCCCTTTCTTGTTACAAAACATTTCAGTCAAGGCCTGGAGAGAAAGTGAGAGGCGCTGTTAGGAAATAAAGCAAAAAGCTCCACTCAGGGCCAAACAAACCTCAGTCAGGGTCAGTTAAAAAAAAAAAAAAAAAAAAAAAAAAAGTTCCTGAGTGAGAAACCAGCTTCAGTCAGATAAAATCCATTTAATCTGATTACAGTGAACCAGCGTCAGTGTTGGATGTATTCTTAACAACCTCAAACACTGTTCAGGAGAATGGCGATATCTAACGGCGTATGGCTCTAAGTACAGTACTAAGGCAAAGGAGTGCGATGTGAAAACAGTTCAGAAGCCTCTAAAAGACACGTTCAAAGAAATGCATTTGAAATGTAGTCTCAAACACTGTAGTTGATATCTGTACCTACAAAGAAAACACTCACAGAGACCGGAGTGTCACACACAGACAGGAAAAAAAAACCCAACAATCCTGGTAATTGAAATAAATTAATTAGATGGTACGAGGAAGCCTGCTGGAACTGGCATCTAAAGCATTTGAGAATTAGCGGTTATTCTCAGTGCAAAGTACTGCAGAGCCAGAAAAACACTGTCTGATTACAGGCACGTGACAGCAAACTCGATCATCTGCTTTCAGCCAACTCATTTCACATGCTTTTCAAGTAGGAAACTGCTGAATCAAAGACTGAAGTGTAGGAGTAGACGAGAGGAGAGGAAATGTAAGATCTAAAAATCTCACCTCCCAACTGTCCTCTGAGTTGAAAAGACAAAAATATTGAGCCCGAACTGTTGTTGGGCGTTAGTTACAACTGACAGGTTTTGTTTTTTATTAGAGTAAACAATTATATTCAACCCCTTATATGTAAAATATGAATAATAAACAGGAAAATAAACTAATCCAGGTGTCACTACACCAAATAGTGCGTTGTTATATAGAAAAAAGCATCTCATTCACGCAAAACACACACACAACACTAAACAAGGTCAACAAAAAATACGGCTATCCAACCTCTTAAAGTACAGTAACTTAGAAAACACAACATAGTAATACATTTCAGTAAAATACATCTTTTATAAAGTTGTGCTAACAGGAAAGTAGCCGTACAAACAGTATCATGCTTTTTTCTTCGTAGAAGTGCGGCCACAAAACATTTGTGTAATTTTTTTGGGCTGGCATTGAGCAAAGTCACGTGCATTGTTAAGAGGGCACAAATAATTTAGATCGTATCAGGAAAATGTTGACAACCGTGAAACATTTAAATGACAAGGAAGAACACTGTTATATCATAAAATAGATACTATAAACAGCAGCGCTGATTGAGTCTTTATTTCTCGAAGCGCGCCTTGTAACAGAAACAAACCACATCAAACTCACTGTTTTCATCTGACTGCTTAGTGCAGGCACACACGCACGTTTATGTCAGAGTACACGTGTGTTTGTATTGTCACACTCGTCCAACTGCGTGTGTGTAGTGTTAACATGCACATACTGAGATTTTTAGTTTGGCTAAATATAAAACTACCTGGTTCATCCATTCGTGTGAACGGTCGGTTGGCTGGGCGGGGCTTTCCCAAAAGCATCTTCCACCTCGAGACCGATGACCTTTTTAGATCTTAGTCGGTCAAAATGACATTAGCAAAGGCAATGAACATGTGATTGTAAACCTGTTCCTCGTTTAACAAACGCTCAGGGTTTATCCAGAGGCACCGTGTGTTGTTGGCCTTGCTCGTACTCGGCACAAGCAGCGTGTGAATTCGGACGGGAGGACGCGTGGTGGCGGATGCAGCTGGCGGCGGCTGACAGGTCGCTTCAGTTTCTTTCGCATCGTGCTTTTGGGGAAACCGGGCCCGGTGTGTCTCAGCAGGCCTCCTTGGCTTGGCTTGGCATCTTGCACATCATCAGGATCTGCTTCAAGGCTTTCTGAACATCCTCATCCATCTGACCCTGGAGGAACAGGAGGGTGCAGGTTCAGTCAACAAACTCAGATAAATCCACCCACACAGATGCTTTTTGTCTGGACTAGTCTGTCTAGAATTTCTGCTGCCAATTCAGTACAATAGAGGAGAATAAAAGTGCATCGTGCTCAGAACATTGAAAAATTATAGTTAAGACAACAGACATAAGTGTTCTCATATTTGGATGAAAAACAGACGTTACTGTCGACAGATTTCAGTCGAACTATTTTCTACCAAAAAATATTGAAAAATATTTTCATTGTTTTTTCAGCCTTGTGAGCATCTCAAACACAATTTCAATCTAAGATATATTTTAGAGATGGATATTATGAATACAAATAATAAAAGCCAATTACATCTGCAGGGCTAGATACCACAACTTGTAATTGATTTCATAATTTGGATGAACCAATCCTTCAAAGTTTAACACTTAACCTGTAAGTTTTATAAGTAAGTTAACTACTGAATGGATTTACCTGGACAGCATAGAGGAGGTGCATCCTGTAGACTGACACGATCTCATGATGCTGCTTCTTTGACTCCTACAAAGGAAATGAGGGAAATAAACATTTTAAAAGGCCAAGGATCAAGATACAAGTATTTGAAGTACAGTACACTCCTGCGTGTTTCAAATTGGGAATTATTTGTGTGGTCTATCTATAAGTATGCTGAACAATTCTTACAGCTAGCTGGTACTGTAGTTGTTTGATTTGTTGCTGCATCGTCTCCAGCTGCTGGCTCTGCTGCTGTCTCTTGGAGGGAGAGCCGGAGCTGTAGGAGAGCTGTGATAGGCTGTTTAAGGCATCCTTCAGCTTCCCCACCTCCCGTGACAGGTCATCTATCTGAAAGGGACAAACACAAAATGTTTTTTGTCTAAAAAGGATTAGATGGAGTTAATTAATTAAGTTGCGGTTAACTTGTTTTGTCAAGTACTGTGATGGTGATGGTACTTTGCAGTGGCTGACAGATTATTACTGACCCTCTTGTTCTTCTCTCTCTCTGAAGCTACGTGATTCTCCACCAGCTGTTTGAGCTGACACACGGCATCCTGGGACTCGGCCAGCCTGGAGGTCAGCGTCTGGTTCTCCTTCTCCCTCGACATCACCAGTTCCTGAAGGGCCTCCCTCTCTGCGCGATTCTCCCGAGCCTGGCGGATGGATAAGAGAGGAAGGATGGGTACTGTCAGTGGTATACCAACAGGGCAGGTAGGAGCTGAGAACCACTTAAAACAATACTGGGAGCATACATTAAGAGTATACCCACTTCTCCAGGCACCACTAAACCACTGATTATTATTATTATTATTATCATCAGAAATCTAAATAGAAACAGTGATAGATTGCAGGTGGGTAAAATAATACATCATTAATGAGAAAATTAAAATTATATTCTCTAATATAAAACATTTTAAGCTTAATTTTGTGTCAGGCATGATTTAACCAACAAGACTCTCTTGGACTGCTGATAAGTATTATGTTTTATCAATGATTTATTTTGAGAGGCAGTGAAACGTTATTTTTTTTAAATTATCCTTTTAAATAGTTTGCATTCAGGAAATTGCAGTGACATTTAGAATTTTAGTTAAAATTAGTTAGCACATTAATGCACGGTTCAGATAACTAACATTCAACATTTGAAAGTTGCTTTCATCCTCCTTTATACACAACTTGTTTGCCCCTCTTTCCTCTCACCTTCTGCCATGCGTCAGCCGCCTCCAGAGCCATCTCGTCCTGCTTCCTGAGGGCCCCCTGGAGGAGCTGCGTCAGGTGGTTCACCTCGCCCTCCAGCTGCTCTCGGGCGCTCTCGTACTCCACACGGGGAGACTGAATCATCTGAGCTGACTTCTTTCTCTGAAGTCAGCCTGTTTTTGACATGGACACAAGAACCAAAGAGTAACAATTAGTACTGGGGTTTTCTCGCAGACAAGAAAGCTATTACAGCTGACAACGAAGTTCAAGTAGTGACCACAAATTTCTGACATAGTCCACCTGATCAGTCTTCACACCTTTAATCCTCTACACACTGGACTATAATTAATTCATGGAGTAAAATGTACCATATTTGCCTCTGATATGTAGTAGAGTAGAAGTATAAAATAGCATAAAATTGAAATACTCAGGTCAAGTGCATCTACCTAAAATTTGTGCATATTTTTATATACATACCTGTTCTGAAGAGCCTCCACCTGTAAGGTTTTCTGGTGCAGCTGCTCTTTCAGGGCCTCTGACTGGCTTTCCAGCTCTTTAATAGCGTTTCCCAGAGACGACATCACCTGTGTGTGGTCAGCGAGGGCTACAGAGCTCTGTGCCTGAGCCTCAGCCTCCTGCCTCAGCTGGGAAATCTCCTCTTGAGCGGCTGCGTGCTTCTTCTCTGCCTCGGCGAGCAGCGTCTGCAGCTCCTCCACCTTGCTGTTGAGCGCCTGGACCTGCTGCTGCTCCTCCGAGGATGGAGACGAGGCTGCGCTGCTCTCGGCTCGTGCCTCGGCCAGCTGTTTCTGCGTAGCGCTTAGCTGACTCTTGGTTTCGCTGAAGGAGTGCGAGAGCTCCAGCAGGCGGCGCTGCAGCCCAGCAATGACCTCATTCCTCTCAGCCTTCATTTCTTCAAAGTCTTTGGCTGCGGATTCAACCGGCACCGTGCCCCTCAGAGCCTCCTGAACAACGAGAAAGGAGTAAATACAAGGATGAACAAATAAAATATGAAATAGAAATACACGACAAATAAAAAAAAACAAAACAAAACATAGGAAATACGTCATTGAATGCAAGAAGTAAGTGATGGACAGTAAGTAGATTGAAATACACAGAATAGGTATGAAATAACTGATGTAGCGTAGGACTCTTGAAATAGCTGCACTCACGATAAAAAAAGGAAAAAGATGCCGCAGAACAAGATATATGGTACTTTTAATCACATGCATTTTTCTTCCCTGTCAAAACATCAGAGTCAGGTGTTGTATGCTATTAATTCTTAATTTAGTCTCAAGCATCTATCCTCTTGCAGAGATGAGGACCGAGCTACAGATGTTTAGGGAAAAAAAAAATCAATTTTTTCTACCTCCACAACTCAGTTTTTTTTTTCCAGTCTCAAATCTGTAGTCCCAAACCAAAGCTGATTCAAGTGACATCTTTGAAGGCTGTTTACTATAATTTGTGTGGCTCCTAACTGTATAAGTCAGTCCTACAGGAACTCAGAGAGAAGATGAGGTTCATATCTACCTGGAGCACCCTGATCTCCTCCTGTGCCTCCTTGTACAGCTCTTCTATCTCTGCAGTCCTCTGTTCTTTCTCCATCACGCTCTGTCTTTCCTCCTCCCCCCTCCTCAGCTCCTCCTCCAGCTGTCTGATCCGTTGGGTCGCTTTCTCCTGTTCGGCTCCCGACTCGACGAGCTGGGCTTTCAGCTGTTTCACTTCGTGTTCGGATGGCGTACCTCTCTGGACCTCCTGTTTCTCCATCAGCTCACCTCCTCCCCTTCCCATCTGCGCTCTCAGCTCCTCCACCTCCTCCACAGCTTGGTGGTATCTCTCCTGTGTGTCTGTCAGCTTCGCCTGAAGCTCTGCCAGACTCTCCATCAACTCTTCCTCTCGCTCTTTCTCCCTCACGCTTTCGTACTCATCCCTCTCTCTGCCTTGCTCAGGTTTCAGCTGGGCCTGAAGCGAGCGGTTTTCCTTCCTGGTCTCCAGCAGTTTCATCTGAACGTTCTCTAGCGCCTGTTTCAACAGCCTGATCTCCTCTTTGCTCTCTTCCTCCGGTCTGACAGAAACACCGGCTGAAGCATCGTGCTGTTCCACGTGGGTGGTGTTGGAGACTTGAGGCGGCGTGTCGAACTCATCCTGGGTGGAGTGGAAGGAGGAGTTGGAGGCCATGCTGTTTGGCCGACTGGAGTCCTTCAGGTCCTCACTTCCTTGGAGGGATGGATGTTTCTGTGGGGTGGGGGAGGAGAGGGAAAACAGCTAAGGTGAGGGTAAGGGATAAAAAAAGAAAAATCTCACTAACAAAGAACAGCTCAACTGTACGAGAGCCAAGAGCAGAAGGAAATTCTCAAATTTGAGGGCCTTGAACAAAATAAAAAAAAAGTGATTTTAATGATCAATTCTTTATCAAAATAGTAAAAAAGTAAATTACTGCATATAAAACAGAAATGGAAAAGGAAGGGCAATCAGAATATAAATGATCATATAAATATATATGATGATTGGATAGATATAATTTACTGTATTTTTTTTATCATGGATTAGTTAGTTTAATATAATAAGTTTAATATAATAGGTAAACAAATCACTTTGGGACATTTTTCCTTTTTTCTGACATTTTACAGACAATTAAAGAAAACAGTACAGAGTACATTTTGTACGAAAAACACTAACTTTAGCAGATACTTACGTTGGAATAGCATTTTATGGGATCTGTTTAAAACCAGTATGGTCAGAAGAGCTGAGTACAGTGACCAGTAAGTCATTCGAGTGTTGTAAATACTTTTTTTTTTAAGTTCTTAGCCTCTAACATGAAGAGTATGTGGTGGTTTCTTATGTATATGATGCACTGCCCATACCCCAGGTATGTTCATTCATTGGTTTAGAGTTTAATTCATGAGCATACATGAATGGGCTGCATACCTTAAGTTTGCTTGCAAGCTGCTGATTCTCCAGAGTGAGAGCATTAATCTTGGCTTGCAGGGCAGAAACCAGAGCTGCAGATGCTGTTAAACCGTGCTCGACCTGTCAACACACACACACAGCACACACACACACACACACACACACACACAAACAAACACATTCATCATCATGCAGAGGCACACAGATATAAAAGCTATGTTATGTTAGGACCACTAGCTACCTACTGAAAAACAAAACGAGTCATGACACGTCTTAAGCTTAGGTTAGACCTCCTTCAAGAATGCCCAAGGTGAAAAAGTTCAGTGGTGCACAGCTGTCTGTTGTCAAAGTATAGTGTTAAACTTTGAAAAACAATGTTGAGGTAAGATTTTAACAACCAGAAAGACATTTAGTGAACTTGTGATACACAGAAAAAAGTAAAAAAAATAAATGAATAGTAAAAAAAAAAAGCCACTATATGAAAATCTTTAGGACAGATATAGCTATTTTTTTTTAATCCAATCAGGAAACACTTGAATTGTAATGATTAATTTACAAGATATTTATACACCAATAATTATATTAAATTCATATGCTGGACTCTACACTGTTTTAATGCTCTACTTTTCAAACTAAGTCTGACCTCATTTACTCCATTTTAGACACCACGTCTGTTTTTAAATCTGCTCGTATGTAATGTAAATACGTCACTACAGCGTCGCTCAGGCGTTAATCACCTTCGTGTCTAGTTCAGGAACAGTCACCGTCTGCTCCACCGTCTGCTTCAGGTCTTCGATCGTCTCCAGCAGCATGTTTCTCTCCTCGTGGAGCTTCTCAACCTCCTCTCTCAGCGCCGTTCCTCCAACCTCATCCTCCTTTGAAATGAGAAAGGGGGAGGAGAGGCGGGAATGAGGAGTGGGAGGGGAGAGGAACAAAAGATGGAGAGGGAGAAGAAAGAGTAAAGGTGAGAGAAGGAGGGGAAAGGGGAAGAGACAAAATGGATAACGAGGGGAAAGAGTATGAAAGTTGAAGGCAAGAATTTAGATAATTGGTACAACTTTGTGATAATGTTAATATTATAAAAATGTCTCACACCTGGTGATGTATTTGCACAAACCACAGAAAAAAATAGCTGGTGTAGTGTACTTTTCATCCATAATTAATAATACTAAGAATATTTTCTTAAAATATTACTAGATTGTGGAATGATGTACTGTGCTTTTCTCTTATTTATATATAAATAAATGTCTAAATCTCTTGTCTGAACTTTATTATGTCTGCACCTTTCCATACAGACTGAAGTTACCACAAAATAATCCGTATTATATGCTACAGTATTACCACTAATACAGGGTCAAAGGCATTTACTGTAAATGTGCAACATGCTGAATATTTTATGTAAATACATTAAATTGAAACTGTATATTTATTAAATTTTTTATTTCCCTTTAATAATTGTGTACATGTGGATGCCCATGCAGTAATAAATAACTCTTGAGCTCCAAAGAATTCAACTTGGTGATGAAACATCACTTTAAGGAATAAAGTCTTAAATCCTCCTTCTTCTTGTTCAAGTTACTGAACTACTGTATATTTATTATGATGACTGTTTTATTTGTTACCTTGTAGTTGAATTTTTTGGGAGTGTCACTTTTGTTGGATGCAGGGGTCCCGGTGGCGGAAACGAAGGACGGAGAAGAGGGTCCAGAGTTCTGAAGAATGATTAAGTTTAGATTAGTTTAAAACCCTTTTCATGATTTGGTTGAGGAAAAAAAGACTTAAGTGTTACAAACTTTGAAAATCATCCAAAAACACAAGGGGTTTAGGTTTATAATCTATTTGTACAAAAAAAAAAAAAAAAAAAAAAAACAGGACGTTAAGTGACATAATGAGTTATTTCTGCCTTAGATGGTTGCATTTAGTACATTTATAAATCCTACACTCTGGAAAACAAGACATATCAGCACATAAATGAAAATACTGCAGTGAAATACTAAGTTATACTTTGTTTGTCAGACAGAGAGGACAATAATACAAAACAGATTATATGCAAACAGTCACAGACAGGAACACATACAGGTCCAACGACTCATTTCATGAACATACTGCAGACATGCATTAATATAAAGAGTGGCGTACAAGCAGACGGATACTCGGGGAGACATGCATTTACCTGCAGTGGGCTAATAGGAGGTGGAGGTGCTTTTCGTTTTTTGGGAGTTGTGATCCGTTCACTTATCTTAGCTACTTGATCATGCTGAGGAGCCAGCAAAAGAAACAGAAGAAAAGGCAACGAAAAGAGAGAGAAAAAGAAAAGGTGGGATTGAGTGCTGGTTAGTAAAAGGAGAATCAATCAATGAGTGCTACAGTAAGACTTTTGTAAGGTTTACTTTTCTTAAAAATAGCAACTAAAAGATTTTTCACAAGCTGAGAAATCTGACATGTTCGACAAGCTGAGACTAAACTACTGTCCATGAGGTGTGGCTACACAACAGAAATTAGACTAAATCTTGCTTTTGTTCACTTTTAGGTCACTATGAATCACACTGTAGTACTACAAACTAATGTAGACTATTTCACTAGCATTAATAGCTGATTGGTTGTTTTGTAATTTTGATCGCTTGTTTGTCAGGACCTCTAAAGAAAAGTATCGAAATTGATACTGGTATTTTACCTGAGGGCTTCTAGGAGACTTCAAATCTGACAAAGGAGACATGAAGAACATCAACAAGTGATAATTACAGCTTTGAAATATTGTGTAAAGACAAAAAAACAAAGTAGTACTAACAGGTGAATTCCTCCAGATGGCAGTGTTGGCTCTGTGTTAAAACCACAGCAGTACAAATCTCCACCACACAAGCAAAACATTTTATGTGTTTGCATCTGTATTGATCGTGTAATGGAGACAATGCTCACACAAATATAGGTCACAGCGTTTCTCTTACTTTCTGTGCATGCATCTTTGCTAATAACTCTTACCGGTGACCTGTTGTCTATTCAGGGCAGCTGTAAGGGCAGTTTTGACCTCAGAGTTGCCCGACAGCTTGGCGTAGTGTGCGATATTGTGGCCTTGTGAATCTACGGCTGACAGATCTGCTCTTCGCTGAACCAAGACCTCAACTACGGACACAGAGCTGGATTCGCTGGCCAGCATCAATGCTGTCCTGCAACACAAAAAATGTACAAATGTTCATCCCAATTCAACGTCTATCCGTCGTAAAATGTCTTTTCAGTGTCTTTCACTGTGTCGGTACCTTCCGCTGTTGTCAGAAGCATTGATTTCAGCGCCGCAGTCCAGCAAAATGCTGCATACTTCAACATGACCGTGTTTGGCTGACAACAGCAAGGGGGTGAGCCCGTCCTTTGGGACAGACAGACATTATAAACATTACATATGCCTGAAATCATCCTATGGAGGGAGCACAAACCAACATAACACAGATTTATACGAGCACACACCTACATAACTTATTGTGTGACATCAGAACATGGGCCTCGACATGAAGTATGGGAAGTGTCTGTGTGGTGAGAGAAATCTCAGATGCATGTGAAAAAGGAATGAATGTCTCTTAAATGAATTTCCCTGCAGATAAACAGAAAAGCCGAAGTTATTCTACTTTCTGGAGCGGCGCAGATTTGGGGAAAATCCCCAAAATTATATATTTACAGATCTAAATGAATGGACTGGCTCAGGAGGGTTAGGCATCTGGGGCAGTATTTTATGCAACGCAGGCATCCCACATTTTTCACCAGGATTGACAGATCCTAACCCCAAGCATGACTTTTAACCTAACCTTGACCATCTATGACCTAAATCTAACAAACGTGATTGGCTGAGCTTGAGCAGGGCGGCGCACAGCTGGGAGGGAGCCAAGGCAAGAACATCATCTCCACTAAGACGACGTTAAAAATCTGCATCTCAATAAACTGTGAATTACCAGTGAGCTTTGAATTTATAGTTTCTAAGCACAGTAAATCAACACTAGAAAAAACAGAGAAGAAACTCGAGATTAAACTGCATGAACAAAGAGGTCATTCATGTTGTTAAAAGTGAAACACAGTTTAAAAAAAAAAAAACTTCGAAGTCACGTCCAACTGGAAAGAAAGCAAAAGAATGTGAAGAAACAGTAAAGCGTGTCAGCATAGCTTTGTGTTTTATATTACAAGACTGCAGCTTCCACACGCCACAGAGAACCAAACTATGTTGTGGGTTCCTCTGAGCTCTGTTAAAGACTTTAACAGCCCCTTGTCTGCTCTGCTCAGTCTGTGTTTCTACTGAAATGTTTCCTCTCTGGAATCTAAAAGACAGAAACAAGTTTTTTTTTCCTCTCTCTCTTCTCAGTCTGATAGATTCGGTGGCTGTGCGAGCGAATGTGAGTGCACAGGTGTGTCGACGCTCGTGTGTCTAGACGTGCTATTTGAGTGTTGTTTACAGCTTGTTGCCATCTTGTCTGTTTAAAACAAGAATACCAAATTTGTGTGGTAAGTAAGCAGCAACCCTCGCAGCTAAGTGTGATAACTTGAGAGGCCTGTCAATCAAGGCAAACGCACACACAAACGGGCCCCTGCTTAAAGCTTAATACACTCCAAATGGGACAATAATGATCAGATATGCCACTGAACACACATTCAGGAAGTTTGAATTGGCCTTTAAAATGGAAACTTGTGGGAAAAGAGATAGAAAGAGCTTCTATTGTTGAGTTTGTGGTGCTGTTTTAACCTTGTTGTTCTTAACTATGTATTCAAAAGCTGATTATATAATTTTTTTAAGAGCTGAAGTTGGACGGCAATGAGTTTGTTTAACAAGCTGAGAAAACCTGATCAGATTTTCTTATCAAATCTCATCCATGGTGGCTGCTGCTCGATGTGGACACAGATACCGTACATTCAGGCCTGTGCTTGTGCAACAGCCTGCGTGTGAAGTGCTACATGTGACGGACTACTTTAGAACAGGCATTGTGTTCATACCAGCTCTTCCTCATGAAAAATGACAGGAGAAATTACTGTGTGGTCCTTGGAGTGTCCTACCTCTATTATATATTTATGTGCTGCTGAATAAACCAGAGTGAGGGATACTATAAATAAAGGTTACAAACTTTTTTTAACATCCTGATTTTAGAGGTCTGAAGACTAAATTACTGGAAAAATATTTTTAAAAAAATACAATTTTGTGATGCATTTGTATGTCTTTTCTTCTTTCCTACCCTGACTTGCAAGTAATTCATGCACCCACAATTTCCTTGTATGTGGATGTCCAGTGGACCAGCCTACAACTGACTCATGCCTGTTTAACTTTTACCATACTGCCCTGAATACACAATCACACTGCCATTTTGTCACGTAGACTATGATTCACAACCAGACTACATGTAATTTCCCCAAACCTCAACATGAATAAACCGATGAAACCAACAATCCCACAGAGCTTATGCAGATTCCCATGGCGCAAGCTTAGATGACCGCTAACATTTTAATTGATAAAATTTAATGCTTTCACTGACCTGTTCACATTTTCAGCAAGTTAGATGGCTGACTTTTTTCAATTTTGTATATTGCAAAACTTTAATCATAATATATCTTAGTCACAAAAAACAAAACATCTAAGGAATCTGTGGTAAGACTGTTAACTTGTGTTTATGTATTAAAAAACCAACCAAATATCAGTATTAGCATTGGCATCAAAAAACAAGCATCTGTAGGGCTAGACGCTGTAGGAGTTGTCTGTATATTATCGGTTACGTGACTCTCTTCTAGGGTGAAGAAAGTCCAGGATTGTGTTTATTCCAAACTGTCTTTTTTTGTAGAGGGAAGTAATTGAGGAATATCTTTCTTTCCAGCTGAAAACATAAGGAAGCTTTTATACTACACAGTACCACCGTCTGTGAGCAAAATTTAAGCTGATTAACTTGATTTTCTGTAAACATTCCTCTTTGTCCCACGCACATGTAAGACCTGGCACCGCTTCTTTCTATATCTTGCTGTGTGTTTATTTAAGGCAAATATAGATCAGGTATATTTGTTACAGCCATGAGGAATGCCTGAGGCTAACTAGCTGGTATGTTCTGCTCGGCACAGAGAAAGCAATATGTTCCAGACGACTCTGCGGTCTATATGTCCTCTGACAGCAGACGGAGCTGCTCAAATCACACACACATTTGCAGATGATTAGGGCTGGAAAAGTAAGTGTTGTTCGATGAAAATGACATCACATGCCGATAGAAAACAGCCCCAATGCATCGTGTTTCAGCTACGTCGTCTCACACGTATAAAACCTGAAAATGTGCAAGTGTGGAGAAGATTTTGAGCAAAATGTGTGACGATGCATCATTTTACTGATCAAGACTTAGATTGATGAGAAGGACACTTTTAAGACCACGTTTAAATGTCACTGAAAAAATTACCATGTCTCGTAGTAACAGCATTTCAGAAACCCTATATTTTAGCTTTAGAGTCCATATGGCAAGTGGTACAAAGTGGTAGCATGATCTAAAGCCACAACATACAACTTGTCACAGCCTTAAACAAGCAATAAATTTTAATTAGAAATAACACAACATCTTTACATATAGGCTAAGAGACCTGTGTGTGTGTGTGTTTATCTCAGATGTGGCGTGACAATAAAAAAGGGAAATAAATAGGCCACACATTCTTTTCCCCATTTCTCTTCTCTGACTTGCTCTCTTTTTCTTTTGCGCACACAAACACACACACTCTAACACCCCAGTTGGGTAAAAACCACAGGCACGGAGCGTCATTGCAATGGAGACCACATGTCTGCGTCTTAAGAGCAAGTTCTCACAGTATGCCGACCCTCTAACACACACACACACACACACACACACACACACACACACACACATTAACAGTATAGATATTAATCAATCTTTAAACAGGGAAGGATAAACGAAAGGAAATATCAATTAATGAGCATCCCTCATATGGTAGATGTACAGCAGTCAGAGACAACCAAAAAATAATGTTCTTTTATGTCTGCTCTCATAAAAAGCACATATGGATAGAGGACTGGACTCTGGACTGTTTCTCTGGGATGGACAGGTAACTGTGAGTTGGATATGGATAGAGGCAAAAGTCTAATTAGGGATATGAGACATTTGACAGCAGATGGATGCACACAGGACCAGTACGGAGTAAATCTTAAGTGATCAACCCTCCTTGAACAAATACCTCTCTGGAAATAACACAGGAGAAAGTGATACGAATGAGCCTGAATGGAGCATTTCTGTGGTCTTCATTCTGTTTCAGAGCCCCCCCCGACTTCGCTGCCAGGAAAAACAAGACCGTGACAGAAAGAGTGAGAGCAATCATGAAAGTACATACTGCATCTTTCAGGTTGATGGGACTTTTGAGTTCACACAGCAGCTGGACGATCTGGATGTTCCCGCTGGCAGCTGAGGATGAAAAAAATCAACAGTCAGATGGTGTAAAGAAGAAATTTCTCTCCTTTGTCTCCTTCTCTGATTTCTATAAGACCAATTAAAAATAGGAGTTAAACATGACTAGACTGTGTGCTTGCCTTTTTATTAAAGAAACAGGCTTATATTAGTTGTGCTTTCACACTAAGCAAGTTCAACACTGATAAAAATGTCTAATGATTTACCTAAAAAGCTGTGTCAACTAACATCTGCAATGTTAAAAGAAGCTCCAAAGAGATCTGTCATATTCAATGCTTTTACAAACGAGTGGCAGCCTCATGAAATAATCACTAAACTACTAAATAAAAGCCTGTGGAAATCTTCTCACCACTCAGAAACAGTGCTGTGTTTGAGTGAAAGAGTATTATGGGAACTGTTGATTGAAACAAACAGGGCCAAAATCACATTTAATCACTTAATTCCTGATGTGGTAGATGATTTCAGCTACATAAAATCAGAGCTTAAACTTAATCTCACAAGATATTTTCCCACGTCCTTGTCGAAGCAGACTAATCTTCGGTGAAAGCACTTGTGTTTAATTAAGTCAGAGGACACCGAGACACTTACCAGCGTGATGCAGAGCAGCTTTTCCTGAGCTGTCTACGGCATCGGTAGGACATTTACTCTGGAGGGGAAACAGACACATGATCCACGTGAAAATCAGCATTACATATGAATTATGAATGATTATGAAAGGAAGCTTCCTTTAAATACTCTTTCGTGTGTATGTAGTCTCTGACAAGCAATACATTTCAGTGCTTGCTGTGATTACATTTAGTCTCCACTTTCCATTAACCAGCCTTGTCTGCTGCTAATTTAGTGAATTCTTATATTTCCCTGAATGACTTGGCGCCTGACTATGCTCCAAAATGAGTCCAAATAATTCCCCAAAACTCAAAACTCCTGCAGTGGTTTGTGGCTTTGGAATCAGCAATGTTAGAGGAGTTTAATTTCTGAGGAACGGACACCAAAATCTATTTTAAATGTTTATCTGATGTTAGACAACACTGTCAATGCACCAGAAGTACACACATTTGGAGCAAACTATGAATCACTGCAATTACAATGTTTAGTTACTTTCTACCTGTTGTTTGCAAGTAGTAATTTTTGGAATAATACCAAATATTTGCTGCAGCCAAGAAGGTGGGAACTGAATAAATATAATTTTGGAAATAAACTGGCATTATTGGGCGCAACTACGCACTACGGTACAAAGAAATCGAGGCACAAGAGCAAAAACATGTTCAGAGTTTTAAAACTTTGTTATGTGTACAAGTGGACTTTCATGGATGTTTGAGCAGGCAGGTGAGTGTTGCTGAGATGCTGCAGACTGTCATGGGACAGTTAGGTCAGCAGATCAGAGCCAAAGTGTGCGTGTTTGTGTGTGTGTTTCCTCCCACTGAGATCTGCTGATGTACGCACACGCACACAAACACACACAAAAGCAGCAGACTGAAGAAATGAAGAGTGAAACTGTCTGATTTCAGACATGGTAACAGAAAAGCGAGACTGTTCAGAGAGCGAGTTTCGTGCGGTTCATGCTCCTGCTTTCACACATTCCTTATTTGCTTCACCAAGTAATGCGTCCAAGAAGAAGTCCTGCTGGGTGACTACATGCTCTGCCATTAAATCATACTTAGTCCCATATTTTCTTTCACTTTTTTCTGTATAAAACATCTGAAACTAAATTATATTAAAGCAAATACCAGTAACTTATTACTGTGGGGCCATATTCTGTTCAAAATACTTAGCTTGATAAATTGCAGCAAGTTGTTGTCAGTTTCAGTGCATTAAAAATGACAAGGAGACTTTATCCTGCTTAACTTTATCCACCTTACCTGAATGAGCTTTTTGCAGCACTCGATATAATTATTTCTGGCAGCCAGGTGTAATGGATTGAGGCCTGAACAGAAATCAAGAAATGTCTTAGTTAACTTCTTCAATAGGCCAAAGAATTTAGTGACAAATTGATAAAAGTGACAAAGAAAACAACCACAAGAAAACATATTAGAAAGTCAAGTGGTTAGAAGAAAGTATGTGCATCTTTTTGAATTGTCTGGATAAATTTGATCCCCCAATTAAACAAGTAACACAACAGTATACAACACAAAACATACTCTAGTTACAGTTTTTATTGAGAAAAATGATCACATTTATGCAGAAATACATTAGATTCTAAATAATCCCTGTATGATCTGTCACTAATCAATATAACTGCATTACATACCTGCAGCATCAGTGATTGACAGGTCAGCTCCGTGTGCCAGGATGATGGACAGACAGTCTGTCTGACCGCGGGCAGCCGCCACGTGAAGACTTTACACAAAACCAAAGCAAAAAGCAAATCAGAAAGGCAGTAACTGTCAATAGTTAAACAGCTAGTCTACAAATACTCCTCTATTTGCTAACAATAAAAATCTCATGAAGTGGGAACTTTAACTTACTTAAAATCTACTATTTTGGAAAACAGTACATCTTCAGTGGTGCCCTCAGTCTGCACTAGTGTGTCTAAATAAAGTCCCACCGATATGAATCACAGTCCTATCAAATTTAGTTGCATTTCTGTCCATACAAGACAGCACTTTTATACTGGACACAGATAACTCACTGTCTGAATGAAATACATTACAGTAAAGAAACAGTTCAACATTTTGAGTCACTTTGTCTTATTTTGGCATAAGCACAGGAAACAGGTGGAAACAGCTGAACAGGCTCTGCTCAAATGTTATTAAATGTGATTATCAAAAAACGTTTAATTAACAACTTGCATCCTGTTTGTTAAAATCTTTTTAGACTTCTTGGCTAGGAGCAGTGACTCGTTCCTTAAAGTCACTGCACACAGCACATAAACTCACTGTAAAACCACAACTCAGGGTTTTTTTTCCACCTTATTGTCAGTTTGTGTGTATGTGTGCAGTAGGCAATCAATACAAGCCCTTTCCAGCTCAGCGAGCAGAGTGAAAAAAAAACACTACACATGCCCAGCCTTCCCTCGGTGTGTGAGTACACTCTTACACACGCACACAACTATGCCCACATGCCTTTCAATCAGGTTTTATCACCATAGAGATACTGTAGGCTCCTCCTTTGTGCGTCCTGAAAAGATCGGAGCGTTGAGATCGCCAAACCACCACATTCATCGTGATTTACAAAAGGCCGTGAGTATGCATCTGTATGTGTGTTCCTGTGTAGTCGCACACACACAGAAAAGGTCAAGGATGTGAACTGCCGGTGGAACAAAAAAGCCTATGTGTTTGTTTCAGCGTGTGAGAGTCTGCGAGTTCTGCTTCTCCCTTCATTTGCTCCTGAGTTTTGATGGTCCTGGCTCTGTGTGAGCTGCTTAACACATTGAGGTCAGTGGGTGTTGTGTTTCAGAAAAAGAAAGAGGTCAAATATTAACACTGAGACTCTGTGTTATCAGCGATCTCGACCGGTGAGGCAACCCGCTCCAGCGTCTCAACCAGCAGAAATAAACTAGCTTTCAAAACACTGAATGTCAGGGGGGGGCTGAATGCATGGTTGAAAAATGTCAACCTTTCGGGAAGAGCTGTATTTTTAGATTGGCCATTCATTTTTTAACATTGTGCTGCGGAGCATGAAAGTAGTTTCATAAGCCCAAGATGGTGAGCATAGAGATAAATATGTAAACCTTCAGACTGAAAGGAAAATATAAAAATCTGTAAGACTGGATGATGTTTCCCTAATACACCCATTTTATTTTATTACAGTGACACCAGTCTTATTAAACTTTTGCTTTTAAAGTGTGAGAAAACCAGAGAACTGTTTTTCAGTTTAGTCTTGTCAGTGTAGCAGATCTGAATCCAAGAGTCTCTTTTTTTTTTTTACTAAAGCAGCTTCCTTCAGCTCAAACAGCATCCTTCAGAAGCCACTGCAGATTATTGTCTCTGTCAATTAATTACTCGCAGTCGGCACATTGCGAAACTGATGTACTTCATTGTCCCAATGAGGAAATTAGGGTCCACTGGGATTCCTATGCAGATTGCAGAGAGCTAAAAAGTACATTTCTTTGATTGCTAAGTCTGTGCCAAAGCTATTCATCCTCTATTTTTTTTTTGTGTAAATAATAAGAAGGCTTACGCTGATTTGCCCTCGCTGTCCAGCTTTACGGCACTGGCTCCTTTCTTGGCGAGAAGCGACGCCACCTTCTCCACCTCGCCATGCTCCACCGCTGCAAGCAGGCGCTCGTCGTTTTTATTCCACTCATTGACCTGTAGGGATGAGAGAAAAAGAGAGAATGATGAATATAGAGAAGGAAATAAGGGATATGAGGTAAGACGAAAAGCTAAAATCAAATGTAATCAATGGGGAGGGGTGGAAGACAATGCAACGTAAATCTTATGTCTTCAAGATATAAATTGTTTTCATTGTCATGTTTTTGGTTATAAGAAAAGTAGTAAAGTAGGTAGGTAAAAGTACCTTATCTTTAATAATGTATTCACTCCCAACAATGACATATCTCATTAGACACTGACAGATACTGTAGCAGATTTTATTTTGCAGCCAAAGTGAGGAGATGTCCTTAATGTGAGTAATGTTTCTCAGAGGGAGAGAAAGTTTTTTTGGCTCTGCTGTGGCCCACACTAAACATTTATATCTGTATGTAGGCTCACACACACATAAGCAACAACCACACACACACATACATACACAAACCAAATGGCCCTACATTTGTATCACTGACAGCCCGTTCAGATAGAGAGGGGTCAGCTATTAGAAAGCTTCAAGCGTGACCTCAGTCCTGCTACACTGCAGTTTGAAAATACAGCAAAGTAAGCTAAGAGAGCTGGCCGCTGTGTTTACCTCAAGCTAAAAGTAGTCTGGCCATAAACTTCCAGTATAACAGCGAATTTAAAGGAAAACTTATATTAAATACAGGCTATAAAATGTGGTAAAGTATCATTGTTAAAGGAGCAGGCTGTAGATGAATTTGTGTCCTTAACCTGATAGCAGAGTTGAACTCGTGCACCCCAAACATGCTGGCAGCACGTGTTCATCCGTCAGCTCTCCCTGCAACCACCTGTGCATATTAGGATGTGGCCCAGTATTAGATCTGACCCGATAGCCCACTGACCTACACATGATAAGGGGGTGAACTTTCTGACTCCATAAATACACGAGGTGGCAAACTGTACCCTATTTTAAGAGCGGAATAAGCCAACACAGCGATACGCGGTGTAAATAGCCCTCCATGGCAAACACCCAGATGCAATCACTGCAATACATCTTGCACAGCTGGTGGAAAAATGCAGGGCTATAAAAATCCCCTCCGAAACAGCTAGGATGACCACTGAGCTCTGCAGCCTCAGCCACAGAGTCATTAATGTGTGGTCCAGTGAGGAAATGAAAAATACTAAATTGTTTGTGTTTTGAACGCTGAAAATGAAGTGTAAGAGGACTGAAAGCAGAGAAGCATTCTTGTTTTTCTGGCAAGGAGCTCTAGAGAATAGTTGTAAAAGAGTACCCGCACACACTCCTTGTGATCCAGGCTTCAAAGCACCGAGGCAAGTGGTGAGATGCTATTTAGGAGGCGGTGTAAGACGAGAAAGTTCTCTGACAGACTGGAAATAAAGACACTCAGCTGAGCACCGACAGAGACATGTGCAAGAGATATATGAATCCACCAGGTGTTCAGCCGAGTCTATTATGAGCAGTGATGGGAAAACAAACATATCCAAGACCAGCTCAGACTTACTACAATAAATGCAGGCACCTTTACAACATATGTACAGTGGTAAAAACGTCAGCACATTCAGCACAGAAAATCTGGTGAAATCCCAGTTTTATTTTTATCGCGCACATGCACAAGGATGCACGTATATGTGTCAGAGATGTGTCACGCTATTTCGCTGATTGACAGTTGGTCATAATGTGCAACTAAGCAAAGCAATACGCCAACAAAGGCGAAGCAGAAGACTGGAAGCTTGCAAACATCTCAGATATTCAAACATTTGGCTTTGCAAATTTTGTGTGCGACAGAATCTACATTCAGCATGATTGTTAGGCCTCGATGTGTGTCAGTGAAAAACATTAAAAGGAAACTCCACATGGCACCGTTATGTTGCACTTGCACTGTGTGTAAAAAAAAAACAAAAAACAACACAAACTTTAGCATGCAGGCATGTCTGCAAATAACACACTTGTGCTCATACATCAACAGGGTTCATGATTTGGGAAATTCCTGTTTCAATCAGAGGACTAAGTTTTACATTTTATAGTATTGGTGAGGTGGCCCACCTGAAATGTTGACTGTCTCTGCAAACATCATAAAAAATCTGCACATTTTTCTGAAATACAACCCTAACCTCAGGGGAAAAAGAGCGGAGGAGCCATTTCGCACAGCAAATGCTGTATTTTTAATCAGTGAGGCAAATGTTTAGGCTGTCATGTACAAGCAGAATTTATCATTAGATGAGATGAATGGCTTACCACCTCTGCTAAACTATTTCCTAGGGGAAACTCTGTAGTTTGGAGCAAAACATTGACAATGGCACAGTTGGGGGATAGTGGGTGAGTGAAAGTAGAACAGAGAAATCACGGAACATGCATCTGTCTGTCACTGTGATTGGTGTACAGTGAAACACGACACAGCAGGAGATAGCTGCAGCTATATAGGACATATCCCGTATGGTGAAGTGGTTTGGATTCCTTGTTTTTACAGAGATCGGCTGGATTTGCCTCCCAGCATGCTGGTATGAAAAATGAAAAAAGATTTTCATAGAGACGGTCATGTGCTGTTCAATCAGCGCACAGGGCACTGAGGCAATCAAATACTAAAAAGAAGCACATTTTAGAGTTAGTAGAAGAACTGTGGTAAAAGCACTGGGTATAAACATACATAAGTGAAGAAAGTGGAAAGAAACGTATACATACACATGAACGCAGCTGTGTTTCTCTTTTACTAAAATCTTCAAAGAGAATCCAAAAGGAACTTAGAGAGAGGTTTGTGTATATTATTCAACACTGTACCCGGCACTCGTCTTATCATGTTTTGTGGACATCAGGAAGGGTGGACCTTGCTGCTGTAATTGAGTGCCTTTATGATCCGGAAACTGCAGCAAAACAAACTCACTCCTGTATATGACAGATTGAATAACAGGGGGAGTCCCGTCTTGCAGATGGTAAGGGAGGATGCTTAATGTGACTTAATTCAGTAAACTACCATTAAATTTAAGCCCAGCTCGTGCAGTGCAGCCCTTAATAATTTAGCAACTTATTAGATCTCAAAAAATACACATCATAACAAATTCACTTGATGTTGCATCAGATTCTTTGCTGGGAATTAACACTCTTGTTGACAGATGAAATTTCTGCCAACTGAGCTGATTAAAATAAATGAATCTGAATCTTATTTCCTAATGCTAACCCTGAAAGTAAACCCTTCAGTTCTTGTACATGTAAAGCCCTATGACTGATTGGCCACTTGACAACAAGCTTTTTCTTCAGTGCATATGTTTGGAAAATGGTTCCAGTTTCCTTCTGACCCATCTGATCAAACCAAGCTCTGTATATATTATCGAAAAAAACATAATCCTGCATTTTTGCCTATTCCAGAATCACTGAAAAGGCTTTTATAAGAGAGGTTTTCCACACAGAAGCGTGCTACAGGACAAGACTAAGATCTACCCTCATGATACTGGGCATCTCGGTTCCTGGTTTCCATTCAAGCAGCAAATATTTAACTCTTGGTATGAAATGATTTTCAGAGTTGCTCAATCGAGGAGTGTGTCACAAATGACACTGTAACAGTGATAACTGAAAAGATATCATACTGGTACAACGTCTGGGTGGAATACAGACATGTAAAAATAATGAAACTACAGTTTAACCTTAAGATGTACCCTCCCAGTGTTTAAAGAAAAGCCCAGAGGCAGGGCAAAGTTGCCACGGAGGATGGTAAACCACACAAACCTGTCCAACCTAAGAGGGCAGTAACCTGGCGATTAGAGAGTTACAGTGCGGTTTTGGAGACTAGAAACTAGAAGTATGAGCTAGTGCAGCATTTTCAGAAGGTCAAGAGATCTGGGTGCTCTACATTTTCTTGGTTCAGAGCTCTGTACTATCATTTAAACCTTTACAGTAACACCAGACAACCAGTTCTCTCACTCCTCGCTTCAATAAAGATTTCTTCACGCTGTTGTTGGTTGTCAGTTGCTTTAGATCAAGAAACAGCAGAACATTTAGGGCAAAGAAAAGCGTAGGAAGGCCCACTACTCTGTGTGTACCAGCAACTTCTTTACCTCAAAGGCAAAAGATTTCAGTCTAAAAGTACACAACTCTTCAAAAGCTTTTACCTCACCTGAACCGCCACTGTGTCTACAGAGCAGAGTCAACAATCCCGTTCTCTATCAAACATTCCTGTGTCATTTATTACAACCAAAGAGATTTATATGACGGAGAAAGTTTGTGTACTTCAAACATTTAGCGCTCTCTTTCTTCTTCTTTCTTAATAATTCATTTGTTCCATGGTAAGCAAGTCTTCCTCTTTGTGTGCTGAAGCATCACGCTGGTCACTGGACAGCAGCGAGGATCGAATGCAGGAATACATATCTATCATCATAAATTAATCTGCTGATCATTTTTCTCGATTGACTGTTGTCTACAGTCTACAAAACACAGAAAGAGAAATACTGATAAAGATGCCGGTACAATTTCCTAGAATTTCAGGTGAGGTCTTCAAATGTCTTGTTTTGTCTGACCAACAGTACAAAACCCGAAGATTTTCAAATGACTATAGTCTAAGATAAGTAAAAGTAGCAAAATTTCACATTTGAGATGCTGGAGCCCTCAAATAATTAGTCCATAATCAACTTAATAAGTTTTCTGTCAGTCGACTGATGTTATTGCAGCTCCACAAATATCATAATTTGGCTGGGTGAAGTAAATTGTTCGTGGGTCACTCTTAGGTTGATTTTTATTATATTACTGTAAAACAAGCATCTCCGTCCAAAAACTGACAAGTTTACAGTTGAAATTTGCAGCCAATGCTCCTTCCCCGGTCTCATTAACAAGAACTGCATGTGGGAGAAAAACTGGAATGGACTTTGAACTCCCGACCAACACAAATCCCCCCCCTACCAGCACTAATAGAAAAAATGACAGGGGGAACGCTGATGTTTGGTATAGCACGATTCTGCCTAACGGTCTCTGTGATTTTAATAGGCTGAGAAAAAAAAAATGAAGGCCTGTCACGATGGAGCAGCACGACACTGATAGCATTAGGCTACATTGTAACGGACAGGTTTAAGTGGAGCGGAATGCACTGCTCCACTTTCAGCCACGTACACAAATAGTGTCATCACGGGGAGGCTGATGAAATAATCATGCGCTGGCAGAGATGGTGCAAAATCAGTGCGACGGCCTCGGCTCCAACAAAAAACAACTGAACAAAGTTTATTAGGAGTTTTTGTAACCTAAAAGGGGCGTAAGGCAGGAGATTTTTTGCCTGGTCTGAGAGTGCAAGTTGTTAACCATTAGGGGAAATTTCTTCATGTCCTTAAAGTAAATGACAAGTTGTGGTGCTTCCTCGCAAAAGAGCACTCAACAGGAGATTAAATCAGGTACGCACTCTGGACTGGAACTTTTTTTTTTTTTGTTTGGTGCAATATATCAAACACTTTTCTCCGACGTGGTTTAAAAGCATTCTGGAGTCCCTGCAATGGTCGTTATGGAGTAGTAAAAAGGTGGACTATATCAGTAACTGGGAAGCTGGTAGGAAACTAAAGATGTGGCCCCCTTGGGAGAGGGGCTTTTCTGTGATGGGAAAACAAGGTGTGGAGATAAGTAGCTGATCAGGTTAGATTTCGAGAACCAGTTCTGAACTTAAACCTTGAAAACATGCTGAAAAAAAAGTTATAATAATACAGCTAAGATAATGTTTTAATCGTTCAGTTAAAAAAAAAATCAATTAGAGTGTTTTGCGCTGCAGAAATAAGTCATTTGAAGAGGTCACATGGGGCTTTTGGGAAATTGGTCTGTGAAATTGTTGACATTTCATAGACCGAAAGAGTCAAATGAAAGTACAAAACTAATTGGCAGATTAATCATTAACCTAGCAATAACTGACTTGTTAGGCTTGGCAAGTCCAATATTCACTTTTATTTCTGTTTTTGGTCTCAACTCCCAACCCCCAAGGGAAATTCCTCACTCTTTAGCTGCTAAATGCTCCACTAAGTTTGCCAGCTGATCACTAACTGTGAGCAGCGACAGTGAACCAGAAGTATAAATTTAGAGCCAGACAGCAAAATCAAGAAGCTGAAATACTTTAAAAAGCTCTATGAGGGGGAGCTGCACGTCCAAGTGATAACTCTTTGTCAGTTTCGCTTTGACCACTTTCACACTGTCATTAGATAAAGTATGATTATAAATATATTGATTACAGCCACTTCAATAAAAAGCAATCATTAGCTGCAGCCCTACTCCTGACATATAATCTTGACACAACACAGAAAACAGTATGCCAAATCCTGTGCAAGCACCACACACTCAAAAACAGCAAAGCCAGTGAACAACACATGAACTCAATGACATCATCAGCTTTTATTGAATACTGTATGCTTAGCCTACATTGGCTTGCACCAGCAATAAGTCATGGGTCACTAATCCTGAGATTATAAACCAGTAAGACTATTTCTAGTCTGTGCGTACCACCAGGAACTGCCAAAGGATCTCACTTCCTCTCTTGCTGTCAGCTGTGTTTCCCCGACTGCCCCCGTCCTCTGTCTCTCCGCCTGCCTCACTTTTTAGGCTCTGGTTCTTTTTCTGTTTCTTGTGCTCTGATAAGTGTGTTTACAGTGGGCTCAGGGTGTGGACGGTAGTGTTTGTTCCCTCTCCGTCTTTAGCCTGACACTCATTAAGACACACAAAGAGTCGGCTGATAACACTAAGTGTTTCCTGTTTGTCCGGGTCCGAGGCTGGCTGCAAGGACAAGGACAAGAAAGCAAGGAGCAAGAGATGTATGGAGGAAGACAAAAATAATCAATGATCTGTAGAGACATGCTGAGAGACAAAAAGAAACAGATCTTGGACTGTGTGTTGCTTTATAGTCATATTATAGTGACTCACTCTTTCTTACTTCCCTCCCTATTTGTGCCCTCTTCTCTCCTCACATGTCTCACAGGGGTACATTTCTCTATTCTATCTTCTTCTCTATTTTTATTTCGAAAGTCAAATCGAAACAAATTACAGAATCAAACTTCAAACTTCCAGCCACTGCACTGTGTTAACCTAATGCTTTTTTACATAAACATGTAAACCAAGAGTGTTTTTTCTGCTCCTCTGAGCTTCCTCGGATCTCCGAAGGAAAAACAAACTAAAATCAGGAAACAGTAATTCCTACATCACGTTCTGTATGTTTGTATTGAGACCAAGTGGAGTTTAATGTAAAAACATTTATTTTAGAACAAAAGCTTCAGTATTTCCATCCAAAATGGGCAAAATAACATTTGTGTTGATCTACAGATAAAAAGGTGTTTGCTCTTTTTTTGATTTTCTGGGTACCTTAGTTTGCCATTGCTATGTTATAAATCTCTACAAAAATATATGAAGGGGTGGGAACACTGCTGATCATACTCAAGAGGATGAAACATATCCTGAACAAATTTCACGGAGCTCTGGCCATTAATTGTGAGGAAATCTTGCTTTAGACCGAAGTGTTAAGCAGGGCAGACCAACCAGCTAGGCCCTGCTGTCAGTCGAACGACAAAAAAAAAAAAAAAAAAAAAAAAAAGCTTTGACATAAGAGAGAATGGACGGGAAACAGATAGGAAGAAACAGAGCACAGTGAGTGAGGAAGTGTTATTTCTAAAGATAATGCAGAGGGATACTGACTTGCTCGAAGGCTAAAACACAGAAAGGAAATAAAACAGAGCAACATGTCAAGTGGAAACAGAAAAAAAACAACAAAAGAAGCACAAAGATATTGGGATGAAAATGCAGGGAAACTATATTCAAGTTTTTTCATTCTCAAAAAGCAGAAAACATAAACAGACAAAACCAGATCTGTCTTTTGCATAAATGATAACTATGTTGTCTGTGGAATTGAATGCAGAGATGGAAGATAAAGCTAAATCAATGCAGAAAGAAAAGTAGGCTAGCTGGGAGGTGAGACATGCATTGACGTAACTCCGGGGGGGGAATAACCTCTATACAGGTTGGAAGAATATTCTTTGTTTGAGAGAGTGGCTGAGAGACAGAGGAGGGCAGCACAGACAGGAAGTGAGAGGACAGAGGAGCGAACAATGTGCAGAGCAAAAAGGTTAAAAGGAACAGTGAAGGAAAGACAGAGATTGACACGTCTACAATCTCTCTGCCCTTTGATCAGTAGTGGCGGTTAACTTCAAACCCGTTATCTGCAACAAAGCAGATGCTTTAATGTCCTCGAACAATGCGTCCTTTCTCTCGGGCCACAGCTGAAACCGCTTACTGCCCTCTGCGCTACAAACACACATCGGCACAAGCACACACACAGACACACACACACCACAATAGTTTACTGGACTCTGAAACTCAAACCCAGAATAAGAGAGTTAGTAGACAGAACTGTTAAACAAAGACCAGATGGTTGCTCTCATAGTGAAGGATGCTGCCATCTATTTCACAACACTGCCCAATGTGGACCGCACATTTTAGATAACGAAATAAATTCACATCATGACGACATTTTTCTTGTTTTGCAACATAGTTTTAGATTAACTGCATCGTCCTCCCCTTTTACTCTTTTGCTCTCAAAACTAGTGAACGTTGGTACGGTGAAACGGTGCTGTCCGTCTCGACTCTTCCATCAAGAGCTTTTTATGCTTCTTTCTTGTTAAAAAGCTGCCGCCTGCATTACCCACAATGCAACTCAACCACCAATAGTTCGGTCAGAGGTTCGAGTGTTGTGATAGCAGCGTAGACTCGATGTAGCCTCAAGCTGCTGGCCCCAAGCAGACATAACAATTCCTTGTATGTAGGAATCTACTTGGCAATAAACCTGATCCTGATTCTGATTTCTTGAGATCTGTAAACTGACTCTGATGTATAAGAAGCACCAGAGTTCCCCTTTACAGACACCAGTGAGAGCCAAGATGAGCCCCCAAAGTGTGCCAGAGGTCCCTCTGTGCACAAACGTCCGAGACCACGGAGGAGAAGATCTGTGCCTGTAATACACTGGTGGTGTTGTTACTATACACATATATCTTAGATTACAGGTCTGCAATTGTGTTGTTGGTCATAATTTGTAAATCGTTTGCAAATAAATGTGCAAAAAAAGGAAATGTTATGATTAATACATAATTTTAAGAGGTACAGCAGTGTTTTGCGTATCGCTTCCAAGTCTTTATTTCTATTACTTTTAGCTTTCTCCCATTTGTGTTTGTTAATACTAAGAGTCATTCTGTATTTACTTGGATTTTTCTCGGAAAGCTAAATGCAACGAAGTGGAGTCTCTCACGTGCCAAATAAGCAATGTGTTCATTCTTCACACTTACACTATTTCAAGGAATCAGAGTTTTTTTTTTTAATTCTTCCGTACTAGAGGTGGTAAAACTTACTTTTTAAGCTATGATGCGATCTTGTTATTGTTTTAAAAGCCACCCTCTCTCTTTTTCTCTCAGCCTTTCCCACAGTTGACAGGTCATCAAGTCGTAACAGAGAAGAAAACAAAGCAAAAAACCCAAACTGTCATCACGTCATCCATCAGTGCCCCTCCCCTTCACTTCAGTGTTGAGACTTGAAAACCTCACATTAGTCGACATTTCATCTTACTTTACTGCTTTTCTTGTGCTCCTCTCATAAACAACTTGTGTAGTTACAGGAATACTTGTGAGGCCACCTTGACTCTTAGGAAATGAAACTCAATGTACAAACATGCTTATTCACAGATTTTGTGTGTTGAACATGTAAAGCTAAAATTAAAATGTGATTTCAGGCATTGTGCCGATAAACAGTTTATACTTCACTGCAAAATGAAGACGCAAAATGAAACACCTACTACATCTTACTTCTGGAGCTTTTTACATTCAAGTCATTACACAGTTCTTTACATTCAACACACTTATTGTAGAGCTCAAGGAGGGTTGCAAAAGTCTGGCGTAGGACATTTATGGGTGCAAGAAGTCCTCCAGTAAAAATAACCCTCGTGCAACACTTCCTCCTGACACAAATAGCCTTTCCTGCCCTATAAATAAACACTGCTGGAGTTGGAAAGCAACCAGCCTCATTACGCTCAAGGGCTGCTCATAAAGTCAGAGCAGGGCAAAAATATACTTCAGCCAGGACGGGGTAGTTCATACGCACTAATGTACGCAGATACACACAGAGTCAAAGTAGAGTGAAATAAAAGAAAAATCACACAGTCTGGTTGATTATTCTGCTGAGCTCCAAGGACAACATTTGAGGCAACAAATCTGAAACAGAAAACCTTGTTTGTCTGGTTACTCTGCTCGAAAAGCTGCGTCCATAAAAGTGTCTGTCACTTTCATCACTAAACTCATTAGACAGAACTGGAAAACACATCTCGCAAACTTTTGAGAGCAAAGACAGCTCTGGGAGGCGCACTCGCAAAAATCGAGCGAGGCGATGCCAAAAGTCTCGTGGAGGAAAATTCTCATCATTTTTTTTCAGGTGAACTGAGTCCAACCCTCCCTCCATCCATCTCCGAGCATGAATATTGTTCCAGTTGTTCAGCGCGGGCCAAACTAAACAACCCGTCTGAACCAAATTGGGGGCGGGGAGCCCGACCGGCCCCGTCGCCCAAATAGGGTTTTTTCTTCTCCTCTTCCCCATCATCTCTCTCCTCCTTAATCCAGTCCTTGTCCCTCATCATTTCTTCATCTCTGTCTCTCTCCCTTCATTCTTCTTTACAACTCCTCCCTCTGTTCCGCAACCTTTCAACCTCATCCACCTTATCTGTTTTAGTCTATCTCTCTGGTGCCGCCATCATTATCTGTGATTACTTGTGTCTCCGACTGTTACTTCATCTCGGCGTAGTCCTGAACCGCGTCAACAAGCACGTCTGTCTGGTGAAATACGCTCAGCTGAACGCACAGTCGCAGTTCTCTCTCTAAAAGAACTTTAAACTCACAGATAAACATACCTCCAGTAACACATTCTCATAAACACGAATGCACAAGCACACATGTAAAGCAGCAGACGAGCGCCTTGCATCGTCGCCGGCGTCCTCGCACCCACAGCAGACTACAAACAAGCCCGTGCACAAACACACGCCCACACATAAATGAGCATGCAAACACATGCACAGACACAGGGATCACACCTGCCTGCCTCCACCACGCTCAGAGCTGCGTGTATTTGCTGATGAGCAGGTTTCCTGGCTGGATGTATGTCATGTACACAGGCAATAAGGAATAAAAAGAAGCCATGGGCAGTTCCTGCATTAATTGGATCCATGTTTAAACAGCCATTTTCTTCTGCCTTTCTTTGGATTGATTTAAACTAGTTAACGTCTGTATTTTTTTTTTTTAACATTCTCTTTGAAGCTCTTGTGGTCAAAATCAGGGGTGAAACTTTACAGTAACAAGAACAGTGGCTGGTGAAACTAACAGTGGCGACTTAAGTTGGTGGACGGGCCTGCAAGCAAGACTAGTGCAAACAGAGAAAAGACTCTTCATCATGAGACTGTCGAGCCAGTTCCACGAAGGAGACAAAAATAACATTCGGCTAGATGACAGTTAGTTCCTGCTAACGCCATTTGTCAAGATTTACATACCGCACTCACAACAAGGACTTCTCTAATACCACCGAATTTGAGACGCTGCAAATCAGGAATGTATTTTGCAACCAGTAATTATGTAACGTCATATAACACTTAGTTGATTACAGGTTACTGTTGAAGGCTGAATGCACCGTATGAGACAATGTGAGTCTGTATAACATTCATCGATTCATTTTTCCATTTGAACAGAAAACAGTAACAGAAAGGTAGAAAAGTCCTAACAGTTTGTCAGAACTGTTTAAAATGAAAGTTTTGAGCTTGTTTTTGTCTATTTAATTGAATGTAAATGTCATTTTGAAAAGTTTGGTTGGTTTTGTTTTCTGTTTGCTTCTCTATTTTCATTTTTGAATATTCTGACAAGTTCCTAAAGCCCATTATGATGTCTTCAAATGTCAAAATGTTCAATTTACAAAGTTAAACAACATAAAAGCGGAAAACTGTTGCATTTGAGAAGACGGATGCAGAGAGGTAAAAAATTACAGTGAAAAATGTCCATCCTAGTTTCGAGCACAAAGTGACGTCTTTAAATGTCTTTTTTCTCCAAACAACAGTGCAAAGCTACAAAGAGAAATGCAACAGATCCATATGCTGACGAGGCAGGGCCCAAAGAAAGTGTGTCATTTTGCTTAAGAATGGACTTTGACAATCGATTATCAAGTATGGTTGTGGATTTATCTGCGGTCAATCGACTGCCTGATTAAGTCGACTAATCGCTTTAGCTCTAAAACTATGACAGACAACATTCATGTGATTGGCTGGTGGGTCGCTCATCCTCCCGACATGATTAAATCAAACTGATAAGTGCTGTGAACCTATAGATTCCCCTCTCTGCATTGGCAACACACAGTATGTGTTTTTCCATAAATGCTGACACTTTCTCTCAGCTGAATGTAGATGGGATCTGAATACACTGCATATCTAGAGATGAAATGCTACAGTAAGTGTGAACAGAGCCATAGTTATCCCTCGGACTGCTGTATTATCTCCTGCTGACAACTGACAACACATACAGAGACGCACACACACACCCTTCCTCCACCTCCTCCCCCAGATTAACGCTGGGCCGTCCCTGAGGTTTTACTGTCTCTCCCAGTACTAATACCCTTTCACTGCATCCAGCCAGGACAAACCATTCCATGCCAAACCAAGTCAGACTGCGCCAAATCAAACAGAGCCAAGGGGAGATACTTCATGCTGTGGTTGAGTTAAAAAAAGAGACCTTCTAAAACTGAAGGACTGCTGCATTATTGTGTTACTATATAATGATTTTTATTTAGCAACTACAGTAAGCTTCAACTTTCATGGAAAATGCAGGGCGTAACATTTTTCTCTAATGGCTACGTCTTCCTTAATGTACTGAGAAGGAGGAGAAATATTATGATTTCATGTTTTTTTTAAACCACAAAGCGCACAATGAATTATTTAAAAATGTTTTCTTTGCAGTCCTGCTCCGATTAACACACATTTCATAACTTCATTCATTAAACACTTTTCGAAAAGTGTCACATATACAGCAAATGGTAAAAGTGCTGTTTGTCCTCCGCTGTCATGTTGCTTGGATCAATGCATGCCATGAAACAGCTGTGTGGAGAGGAGACAGCGTAATCCGCACATCAATTAGACACAGAGACTGGATGATAAAAGGAGGGTGTGTGTGTGCGTCCGTGCATATGCTGTGGATGCACATGGATGTGAAAGAGTGTGTGAGTGAAAGCCTCGAGTAATCCTGCTTAGTCTAGCAGCTGGGGGGAGCAGGTTTAAGTAGTGAAATAGTACAAAGGGCTGGTCGAGGGTTTAATACCAGGACTAATGTCAACAACAAAATACACACATAATAACAGATAATGTATATGTGTGTATGTGTGTGTGTGTGTGTGTGTGTGTGCAAGCGTGTGCATACCAGCACAGCGCGTCTGTAATGTGCTCGGGGTAGGGGGTGGTAGTAAAGGGCTGAGAGTAAGATAACAGTCTAAGCAAATTAAGTCATTTAGAGCAGCTCTGCTAAAACAGCAGGGACAGAGTCGTTAATGTGGTCTCAATGGGTCGACGCACTCTACAAGATTTAATCAAGATTTCTCAAACTAATTACACGTGACTGCTTTTTTTCCCATAGTTAAGGTTATTTCAAGAAACCCTGAAGAAAACCTTTTTTTAAATGACTTTCTACATTAAAAAGGATGTATCTTGCATTGTTTTGCTTTATGTCAAGTATTACAAAGCTTTAGGGCTGGTAAGGGTTAAAACTTCAGTAGCAACGTCTGAAAGCTGCTGTTTGATTTGCAGTCTTGTTCATTTTTTTCTTTAAATCAAACAATTTTGCAAAGTTCTTGTACCACTTAACACTTGAGAAAACATTTCTCAAAGAAAGTAGAGATTAAAGTATCAATGTGGTATTATTATTGAAACTCAGATGTGCTATTTATTGAATAATCTCAGCCAATACCCATCTAAACTAAAGATCTCATATTCCAACTAAATCGTATAAATAAATGTCTGCATAAATATAGATTATGCAGATTGACCTATATAATTTGTATGAATACCAATGAATTTTATATGATTAAACTCAAGCTTAACTAATTAAAGTGTATTAAGATGAATTACAAGAGAAGAACTGGTGATAGATCTGGCAAGAGACACAATAAAGGTTGTGTGTGCACATCAAAATAAAGCCAACTTTATTTGGTTATATTGAATTCACATTAAAGAAATTAGGCCTAGTTCTTATTGACATTATCCGTGCAGGTCACAGCACAAGTATTTCTGACGGCTGATTGTTCAGACATGGTTGAAGCAGTATGCCTGTAAAGTCTCCCTGTGGCTGTTCGCCAGCCTCATTCCCAGAAACCAGATTACACCGTCTGCTTGCCTTAAACACTGCTCTCACACACACACACACACACACACACACAGAACCCCCCTCATTATACAGACTGTTTGGCCAAATAGGCTTAGCCGAAATGATCTGCAAACGAATCCCAAAATGTCAATGATGTTCTCCAAAGACATACTCAGGCAAAAAAACAGAAACAGCACTCAGACACAGAGTCTAGCAGACAGACATTTCAAAACACGCATGAGCACACACACACAAACACTTGGAAGGATTCTTCTGATTCACTTTGACCTTGTATAACCACACACCTGCTCACAGAGGCTGATAGAGAAGCGCTGGTGTTACTCCCTTTTAGATACTGGCACGCACAGGAATTTGGGGGACAACTTTAATGTGGAAAGAGTCGGACCACAACACAGGCCACGACGATCGCAGTGCGGCTAAAATCCCATTATCACCGCTGCTGTTCACTCTGTAAGAAAAATCGCACGTTCAGTTCTGTTCTCAGTTGATCTTTTGTGCAGAAAGAAAGCTGTTTAATATTAAGGTTGGAAATGCACGAGCACCTTAAGCGTAGGTGGCGTTTTCACACTGCTTAGTCTTATACAGTGCATTCACAATGCACCATTTGAGAAAGCCGATCTACTTAACCTGGTGACACATTCTGCTGAGTCTGCCTGGCTGCAGTTTTAAGCTAGTTTGTGTGGTATTTCTGCAGCCAGACACAGTTTCATATAACAATCAAATATACCGGAAGGTCAAAAAGTAATTATAAGCATACTCCAAAGATAATATGGTAAGAGAGGTCTGGTTTTTGTTTCAAGAGTAGGCAAAGTTTAGGCTGCTCAGCATAGTGTTAATAAGGCACAGTGGAGAAATGTTGAATTAATTAATGTTAGGAAGTGGTACGTCATTTAAACACCGCTTTAAGAGCAATGCATGTGGATGACAAAGTTTGCACTCTGCAGTATTGCACAGTACAATGCCAAATGGCGGCATGTGTGCTGTGAAATTTTGTGAGTGTGTGAAATCTCAGAAGACGACAGCAATCACAAAACATCTTTACGCAACCCGACCCTCACATTTTTCTAATCTGGTTCAGCGGCCTAATCAATAAAACAGCACCTCATGTGTCATATAACAAAGTATAGCCTATGGCAAGGTGATAAATTAACCTCCTAACCTTAAATATCCTCTGACCTTGAGTGCCTGTTAAGTTAATATAATATAAAACATGTTCTACACACTGTACAATAAAGTCACATACATGATGCAAAGCGAAAGTGCACATGCTTAAGTCTTTCAAAGTCTTTCATTTGCAAACAGTATAAAAGTACAATCTGCTGTTGTATACATAATCTTTATCTCCCTCTTGATCATTATTGTGTTTATTGTATACTACGTTTAATGTTCAAACTCCAAGATTTCATTTATTGCTGTACCACAACTGCATCACAAGGAAAGTTCTGGATAGAAAAACAGGTACCTGTTTCCTGAAGCAGTGTGGAATAAAATGTTTGATTAAGCTCTGTGGCTCCGCGTAATGCTTTGATGATAATGACCCCTGTGTGGGTCAGGTGAAGTTAAACAGTGCAAAATTAATTGGAGTAGTTATGTGTCTGCGGGGTGTAGAAAACATCAGAAGGATATAATCAAGATTTCAGAATACACCCGTGGCAAAATGTCTTATAAAGACACATTTAAACATGTCAGAGCAGGAAAAACACAGGCGTAATTAATTACATTAATAAAGGCTGCACCCTATCTGATCCTGGTATTTTGCATGTCGGCTCACTGTCATGGCTCACTGCGATATTTAAATAGATAAAGAAATCTTTAAAGCTGAAAGTAACTCCTTTTCCTGCTTTTCCTGCTATGACATGTCAAAATGTCTGCCATGAACTGAGTATGAGGAGTCTGATGTGGACAAATGCATGGAAAATATAAAATCATAGCTTTATTGTCAGATCATATCATCCATATCATTATATTATCTATATCATATTGCGGTAAGAACATATCTTATTCTCCTCCAGTCTCATTTTTGAACATTTATACCTCATTTAGGCCTCATGTTGTGGATGTGTTTGAATAAAAGTTTTGCATTCAGTTGACTGGGCTGAAGGAGACTCCTCAAAACGAAGCATTCAGTAAAGATTTGACAGTAAAACAGATGCCATTACACGTTATCTGGAAACATCTTGACTTCATAGAAAAGCTATTTACGAAGGCATTAAGTTTCTGTTATTTTGTATAAAAAATGAAAGGGGGTGGGCATTCCTGGGTAATCTGTCACTGACATACACAGCCCAAAATAGCGCCGAGGAGATATTTTTTGTCTATTACGGTTGTTCGGAGTTTCTATAAAAAGCGATGGAATGAGTATTGGCTCAGAGGAAAAACATGCCGGCCTGTGAAACTTTTTTCTGCATATCCTATCATGACCATTAATTTTAACTACAATGCTCGCGCTGTTTTGCCCAGGATTCCTCTGCATAAAAGCATGATTGTGCACTTCACTGAAAGTTGCTTGTTTTGAAAAGTAGCCTATATCTTTGGATCTTTCTTTTGATTTGGAAAAAAAGGGTATTATTGTTCTAAATGTCACAAAACTGCTGCAGGGAAAATGAAATATCTAATCTCAAGATGCAGTCAGTTAGATATGCTTTCCCAGAACACAGCACAACAGGAATACAAGGTTTTCTGATTACAGTACACAATCAATACACACAGCATGACATACACATATAGAGGCTCTAAAATTGACTCGGAGAATGGACAGGATGAGCACACTTTTCAAATCGCTTATTGAATAATGTAAATCTAAAATACAGCAAAACAAAGCTCATTATTGTCATTTCATAATGTGATGTGTGTGCACCGAGTGGAGCTGTTGTTTGAGATGTTTTACCATGACAGGTACAGCACACAACAATTCAGCCCTTTCCTTTTCCAAACCGCATCATATCAGTGCACAAATATGAAAATGGAGACTTAATACAACTGAGAGACAGACTGAGAAATTATCAGACATCCGAGCGATCACAATGATGACAATGTATGTGGGTGTGAGGACTGCTAAGGCACGCATGACTGCAAATGGCTTCAGTGGTGTTTCTAAGCAACATTCACATCCACTGCTCACCCCCCCTTTCTTCTCTCACGCCGCCTACGACCGGCTATTTCAGTGAGGACGAGCATTTCACTCCGAAAAGAATCCACCTCAAACAGTTTACAACTCTTACAGTAAAAACACAGGCTCTTACTGGAAAACACCCACTAAAAAGGTGAGACGGCCACTGTTCCTTTTACGCACTAAGGAGGAACTATTGTGACCTTCCAACTCAAGGCTGGACTCAACATTTTTGAGAACAATGGCCACTACTGTCCTCCCCCACATAGCTGACTGAATTTGCAATAATTTACTAATATCAGGCTGTAAAAAATTGCAGGCTGGTAAAGATTCATCCATTAGGAATACATAGTTGTTTTTCCAATTTTCTTTTAACATTGCTATTTTTCATTTTTTACATCTGAGTTCATTAGATGTTCTCAACAAATAGAAGTCTTGCTCTCTACACATCCATGCTAGTTATGCCTTGCAGGATGTCGTGGCTATAATTGAGTAAAAGCGGGGATGTACTCCACCTAATTCTTCCTCTGCGGACAGTCTCTCTCTCAACAGAGCGTGCCATTTAACCAGAGCTCATCATCCACGCTCCTCTACTTCTGACACTCCCACCACCCCCCTAAAACCTTCTCCCATTCATCCAGCAGCCCTCCCAGATTTTTTCCTGTCTGGAGTTTGGCGCTGTGTCATTACGGTCACTGTGACAACAGATGAGTCAGACGCTGCGGAGACGCCTCACTTCCCGTGAGTGTGGAGCGTCTTGGACCGAATGAATGACTGAGCCGACATGAAGAAATTCCACCAAAGAGACTGATTCACAGTCAGCGGGATCAAATCCTCATATGGAGCGGTGCAGAGTAACTGAAGGCATTTGGAGGATTCATCCAAAAAAAATGCACATTACACTGTACAGTCACCTTCCAAAGTGACGCAACATGTCTGTATAAAAGTCTGGGTCATACAGCTAACAGCATAAATTAAGTCTCAACCTCATGACCCCTGCTTTTAGGTCCTAAAGTTCTCCTGACACTTGTAATTTGAGCTGCTGTCATGTGAAACTGAGCGTTGACACACTTTTTCTGTTCTGAGGAGGCACTAAATGGACTGCACCGACATTATGATTAAAGCCTGTTTGTTTTATTATCCAAACCTGTTTGTTTTCTTCCCCCTTAAATAGCAAAATATCAACTAGCCGGCCCTGCTGACCCCCGGAGCTGCAGAAAATGTGCCGTAAATCATCCGCAACCGCCACATACACAGACACTGACGCAGCCGCGCAGACGAACACATGTGCACACACACTTTACAAAGTCAGGAACACACGTCGCCGCACTTACATCAGTCTTCCTAAACTTGGCTTTGAGGCTCTTCATGTTCAGTCCGGTCCATGCAGTTACTCACTCAAATCGCTCGGTCGAGGCTGTGAGGGGGGAAAAAGAAACAGATGTTTAGAGTCAGCCTGATGTTTGCTTCCAGTTCAGATATGATTGAGTGTTTCAGAAACGACCCGACTTGTCAAGTGTTTTGTGACGCTCTGTGCACACAAGTTAAAATCAATCTGAGGTGTGAGTGTGCAGCAGAGTGGCGACAATCTACAGCCACTGTAAATACTAAAATATTAAGTTTATTACAGCCTCGCCAGCAGCACAACTTCTGCTATCGACTAAAGCAAATGTACAAAACCTTTCCTGAACTCTGAGCTGCAACGCTCCTGAAGTACAGTTACATTTGACTGTCCGTCTCCAAATAATGAGCAGTGTTGGGAGCAGACTTTGCACACCACATGCCATTCCAATTTAAACCTGTTGCTGGATGTTTTGGTTTTCGTCGCCGTACTGTTTCCGATAAGGATGTTTCAAATCACCGCAGAGCACCTCGGGGATGTCTGCTGACTGTATTTTTTTGCACCTTTAACTGCATCCAGCTATTTTCATTTTTCCTCCCTGAAATGTCCCTGTCAGTGATTTACTCCCCCCAAAAATATCCTTGTGAGCGTTCCAGTCTGAATCAGTCTGCTTCCTTACTTCATTATTTCTATTATTATTATCTCCAGGGTGCTCTGCGTCTGCGTGTGTCTCCATGCAAGCGATCTGAGCCTCTGTGTGAGCGATAACTGGCATTTTTATAAAAACATATGCCTTCACAAAGGTTTTGCAGACACGATGCAGGGAGAGTTATTCAGATTTCTTTGGCTGTACGTGGGCAGCGCTGCACTGTAGGTGGGTGCATCAAGGACAGCCATGTCTGGGGCTCCTCTGGCACCATTCAAGCCATTCAGACACACATGAACATGCCTGCAAGCTATTCATAAATGGTCACATTCCTACAACATCTGATTAGATTGACTGCAAAAAAAAAGAAAAGCAACATAAGAAGGCGTGAAGAGATGGAGTAAAAGTGAAAAGAGATGACAAACAGAGGAACTTCAACCCTCCTGCATCTATTGTCAAAGTTTGCAGAGAGCTGCAGGTCCTCAGAAACAGTGGAAGTCGTGCATGAACACACAAACAGATTGAAGAGGGGGGGGGGGGAGAGAAAGAAAAAAACCCAGAAAGCTTCACGAGCGCAAAACACATCAAACAAAAAGTATCGCGCGACGTCGTTTCATTGTAGCCTCCGTTTGAAACACACACACACACACACACACACACACGAAGCTTTGTCGGGACACACACTTTATCAGTACGCGAAACCACCGGACAACACTTACCCTGCTGTGTGAAAGTCGCGGGAGGTGGAGGTGGAGGAGGACACATGGGAAAGACACAAACACACACACACAACCGCTGCTTTGTGTGTGTGTGTGTGTGTCCGAAAACAAACAACAATAAAAAAAAGAAAGAGAGAGAAAGAGAGAGAGAAAGGTTTGAGCCGGTAAACGCAGACAGCGGCGCCGTTGTTCGAGCTGAGCCGAAGCAGGAGGAGGGATGCGTGGAGGAGGAGGAGGAGGAGGACACGGTGCGCCCCGGCTCGGCCCCGCGTACGTTAAAAGTTGTTCACGGGCTGAAATCTGAAGCTCTCTCTCTCTCTCTCTCTCTCTCTCTCAGGACTCGACCCGGTTTAGGGAAAGTGACGTCACACCCCCCCTCCTTCCCTCCCACCCACCCACCCAAGTGCTCTCGTGACCGCGGGCGAGCATTGTACCCCCCCATTCATGTTCAGGTTTAAAGGGGCATTTCCACGAAAAAACACACACACACAACTCAGAAGTTGTTTTTTATGTAATTTAATTCAGTGGATTTTTTTTTTTACTAGACCCCCCCCCCAAAAAAAAAAAAAAACTTCCATTTAAAGGGAGATCTGATAAACCTACCATACACCTTAAACAACTGTATGCATTAGTCAGTATGTGTTTTCTTATGTTGATGTTGAATTGTATTAGTATTCAGTGTATTCAGTGGTGGAAAGTAACTTTTGAGGTACTTTCTGCTTCAACTTCATCACATTTCCGGGGACAATATTGTACTTCTGCTCCACTAAATTTGTCTGACAGCTTTGGATCATTTTCAGATGAAGATTTCAAACCTGTGATCAGTTTATAAAATATGAGTTCAAATGAAATCCACCTCCACCAGCTGTAACAATCAAATGCTGCCTACATGTGAGAGCATTGATATTTTAATAATATGATGCAATATGAATACCCAAGAGAGACCATCCTACCCAGCAAGTACTTTTATGCTTAAATTTTTGTTTAGCTGTTAATACTTTTGTGCTCTTACTTTAGTGAAATCTTTAATGCAGGACTTTTACTTGTTTCAGAGTATTTTTACATACCACTCTTGCTACTTTTAGATGAAAATAGAGGAAAGCTATAAGAGATTAAAATATATGCAACAAGAGCCAAGGTATTCTGATTTTTGGGGTTTCTATGAGTAAAGCTAAAGAAATTGGTTTATATATTTTCTATAATGCATCTCAGACTTGACAAAGCTCCTCCAGATCCACAGAGACACAATTCAAGTTTTTACAGGCTGCGTGGTACTTATAGCATTCTTTAAATCAGCATCAAGCATCTCTAAGGTTGAGAAAATCAAGCCATGGTGATGATATGGGCCTATGTCGCAACATCACCACAATGGAACAGATTAATGCAGGTAAGAACGTGTCCGAGCTGTGAGGTTGTGATGCTGACGCTGTTTGGAAAGATGAGATAATGTTACCCAGGTGTTTGTCATTAACAAGGGCCATTCATTCAAAGCAAATGTTCAGTTTCTGTTGAATAAATCCACCACTCCTCACTCAGTTCAGTATCTTTATATAAAGTTTGTGGTGGTCTGTTCAGATTGTCCTGGCAGATCTTCAGATATTTCCCTAAATGAGTATGAGTGGCATCTTTGAAATGATGTAATTTTGAGGTTTCGGTGTATAAACACAATCAGATTCAGGAAAAAGAGACGGGGTGACTCAGATGCCTGCACATAGGTTAGTCTGCTTAGTCAAGGTGTGGCCTCTTGTCAACTGAAAGTTTGACTCAACAAGTACAATGACTCAGATTTGTAGGCCAACAAAATCTGTAGGCAGGGGCATGAAGTCTTAGTAAATGTTGGGACAGTGACATCTTGTGGAGAAATTATTTACTACATGACTAATCTGTAATATGAATGATATATTTGATAATACATAAACAAATAAAAGTGTAATATGAACTACAAAAATAAAGATTTATTTAAAGCAAAAAAAAAGAAAAATATCTGACCTGTTCTTAGTCTGTTACTGTTGTTGTTATTATTACTTTTTTCCCCTACATATGTATGTAAGTCAGTTTGTGTGTATAGATATATTGGATATATAATATGTATGTGTATATATATATATACATATGTATACACACACACACACACACACACTATTATATGTGTATATTTGAGATTATATGAGTTATATATGAGACTTGGGTGCAGTCCTGCGCAGTAATCCTACAACAAAAACATCCATTGGACCTATTAATAAGATATTCTCATTATTTAAATACACACTGTTTTTCTCATGTGAATATCTTCACCGTCAAACACACGCTGTATATACTGTATATATCCAAATACCTCATGTATGTAAAGCTACCTGTTGCAGTAATCACATTTATTTCAGCATCCTTTGTATCATTGTCTATATACTGTTTGTATTATACGCTACTGTTGTTGTTATTATAAATATATATTTATATCTGTACACAGTAGTTTAATATTTATGAGTCCCTCGTCAAATTAGTATTTATTGAAATTCACAAGCTACCCACCAGAATATAAAGTTAAATTAAAATTAAAATCAGCCCGACATTTATCTGCTGCAATATTAATATGACCAATCAACAATTTTGATTCAAACATTGAATATTTATTATTCAGAAATGGGCCGTTTTGTTAAATGACTGCTTTTACCTTTGGTGTTTTTACTTAAGTAAAATTTTGATTGCAGGACTTTTACCTGTAATTGAGTATTTCTACACCCTAGTACTGTTTCTTTTACTTAAGTTTACTTAAGCTGAAAGATGAATGCATCTTTCACCAGTGGTAAAAAAAGTACAATATTTCCATCTAAAATGTAGTTGCGTTGGAGTATAAACACCAGTAAGTAGATTTTGTAATGCAGGACTTTTACTTGAAGTTGAGCATTTCTTTACTGTGTTATTACTACTTTATTTAGAGTAAGTAGGTAAAAGATCTGAGTCGGTGCTCCACCACTGCTTGTTATTCAGTCAGTTTCAACTTTAAAATGAAATGTGTGGTGAAACTTTGTATGTCACTAACATGATAATCCTAAGAACTTGCTTTACATATTCAAATGAGTATCACCTGGATATCTGGCATACTTTTCAACATTTATTTTAGTCTATCATGACAGCTAACCCTTGCAGCTGCAGGTTTCTGCAGCAGGTTTCTGCAGCAGTTGCATTTTGTCACGTGATGTGCAGCTTAGTCAGCAGTAGATTACTCCTCTGAAGTCACAATTTCTGTGCTCAGCTATGTGAGACAAGTAACCCACTGCCCTTTGCCCACCCATAGGAGATAGTTTTGAAGAATGGCCTGGGAGAATCCACCAGCAATCTGTACACAGTAGTTTAATGTTTATGAGTCCCTCGTCGAGGTGTTGGCTTTATTTAAACACTGTAATATAATAAGGTTTTATAAATGACGTTATTGTCATGTGATTGAAAACAAAGAGTATTTATATGCAAGACAGATATCCTCTCTGCATTTGCGCTTCAACTACCAGCTTGTGCTAAAGCATGTTTTTCTTCACCTTCTAACGGGTATTATATTTTACTATAACATATTATCATTTTAAAGTAAAGCTGACATTAATTCATATGTTCTAAATATATCACAGGACTTTATTCGTCACGGTTGGCTACTCCACTCTCGAAGAAAGCGGAAGTGGTGTAAGGTTACGTATTCGTTCCGGAAGTGTGTCTTCGCTCGATCGAGCAAGTTCCTTTGAGTGCTATGAAAACAAAAACACGGCCAGGCTCGGCTAATATCAGGGAGAGCTACTGCTGCAAACACCGGGCTGCTGTCTCACCATGACATTGAAAACATGCTGTGTTTACGCCACCGGGGTGTTCTCCATCCTCCTTTTAATCCTGGGCATTTCTCTGGTGCTGTCCAACGTGTTTCCTCATTTTTTACAGTCGGTGGTTGAAAAGGTAAGCACTTTTATTCAAGCTAACACCCAAATAACGACGTTAGATAATCGAGGAAAACAGGTCATTTTAGACAGCTTAGCTTGATAAAACATTAAAAACTGTGTGTGGTGTTTGATTATGGAGGTGTTTCAGGGCATATTTATTATATTTAGCTGAGGTATGAAGATGAATGTTTTAGTAATGAGTCACATTTAGGAATGTACTTTCTCTTTAACCAGGACATGCTGTGACACCTGTACATTTAACTAACTTTATTTTACCTATTTGTGGGATTATTAACAATTACATTTATTCAAGTACTCAGTTTTGTGGTACTTGAGTATTTGCACTTTAATTGAGTATTTACATTTTTTGCTACTGTCCTACTATATTTTAGAGGCAAATACTGTGCATTTAACTTCAATTCACGTTTATTCACACTGACAAACAGTTAAAAATAAAAATGCAATCATATAAGACAGATAGTAAAATAAACTATCTGAGGCTTGCAAACAGCCACCACAGTTTCAATATACAAATATAAATCTGCTAAAACATTTCCTAGATTTAGAAGTACATGTACTCTACAGACAAATAATACTGACTGGTAGTTAGTCTGGTCTAGTTATTACTTACTTTACAGATTAATATTAATAATACAAACCGCAGGGGACTAATAAATTAATAGTATTAATTAGTATTATGGTGAATTAGGATATAGAACAATTAGTATTTATTGAAATTCACAAGCTACCCACCAGAATATAAAGTTAAATTAAAATTAAAATCAGTCCCACATTTATCTGCTGCAATATTAATATGACCAATCAACAATTATGATTCAAACATTGAATATTTATTATTCAGAAATGGGCCGTTTTGTTAAATGACTGCTTTTACCTTTGGTATTTTTACTTAAGTAAAATTTTGATTGCAGGACTTTTACCTGTAATTGAGTATTTCTACACCATAGTATTGCTTCTTTTACTTAAGCAACTTATCTGAATGCATCTTTCACCAGTGGTAAAAAAAAGTACAGTATTTCTATCTAAAATGTAGTTGCGTTGGAGTATAAACACCAGTAAGTAGATTTTGTAATGCAGGACTTTCATTTCTTTACTGTGATATTACTAATTTATTTAGAGTAAGTAGGTAAAAGATCTGAGTACATGCTCCACCACTGCTTGTTATTCAGTCAGTTTCAACTTTAAAATGAAATGTGTGGTGAAACTTTGTGTGTCACTAACATCCGTATGATAATCCTAAAAGCAGCAGGTTTCTGCAGCAGGTTTCTGCAGCAGTTGCATTTTGTCACGTGATGTGCCGCTTAGTAAGCAGTAGATTAGTCACAATTTTTGTCCTCAGCTATGTGAGACAAGTAACCCACTGCCCTTTGTCCCCCATAGGAGGTAGTTTTGAAGAATGGCACTGAGGCATTCAAAGCCTGGGAGAATCCACCAGCCCCCATTTACATGCAGTTTTACTTCTTTAATCTGACCAATCCTCTGGAGGTACTGGATGGCGACAGGCCTGCCGTGGTGGAGATTGGTCCATATACATACAGGTGAGAGAGGAGGATTTGTTTGCCTGTTCAGCTGCTCTATAAAACAGAAGTGCAGATGTCACAGTACAAAACAACATGGATGTAAATGAGGGGGATATAAAACCTGTTGGATTCAAGATGCAAGATATTACCATGGTAATGTGATAAAACATTGAAATTTCCAAAATTCCAAAAGTTAGTAAAACAATCTAAAACTGAAATCATCTTGCAATCAGTCATGCTGCTGTTTTTAGGGTAGAGTACAAAGGTAGCCGGATGTGTGGCAGTTGCACAATTTCAGCTCATGCAGAGGAAGCAAAGTTCGTCATCCCTTATGGTAAAAAAAAATGCTGAAAATCTGATGATTAAGGACCCAAAGACACATGACAATGGTGCCTACCACTGCATACACAAGCAATATATACTCCACAACAATGCTGAATATTACGATTAATAAAGAAGTCTGTGGTCTGCAAGTTTTTGGTGATTTTCGTGACTTGAAAGAATAATGGCCATTCTGTAAAGTTAACAAAATAATTTTCTAGTAAATTTGGGTTTATATTTGTCACACTATTCCATGTTCATAAAAGACAGCTTTACAGTGTGTTTGAAATATGTTGCTTAGGCCTTTATTTTTAAAATGCTTGTGTCTAGGCAGTAGAGACACAGTACGTACTGTAGACAGTGGGAAATGTCTTTCAGCCATTACTGAATTACTGTCTTTTCAAAATGACGGTGATAACTCGCAGAGACAGATGTAGAAAGACATTAGGGCGATGGTCTCTGTGGTTAGCTTGAGGCAGCTTGTTTGTCTCTCCACTCTCAGCACTGACAGACACAGCAGCTTTGTGCTGCGTCCTACTCGTCTTTCTCAGAAGTAAGAATTGCAGCACTGAAATATTTATTCTTTTCCTTTTCTGCCAAAAAGCTCTTTGCTGTGCCAAAAGGCAGCTCTTTTACATTGTGTAACAGTAGTGCAACAGTTTTATTTGCCAATCCTGTATTTGAATCAACCATGTGGTCCATTTACATACTTGTAGGATCTTTAAGGTCATATTTTTCTGTAAATCCAGCTTTGGTAAACATCTTACTACACACCTTAGATGGTTTTATTATTTAGTTTTTGGCACTGAACTATTTTACAATCTAAATCACTAATCAAGCTAAACTAGAGCAGTTTGAGTGTGGAGTTGCTGAGACCATTTACACTCTTTAAACCACTCACATTCTTTAAATACATATACATGGTTCAAGAGATGAGAGATGATAATCAGTTGTGTAGAGCTGCTGAGATCCACCAGATTGTCACTGAGTGCACCACAGTAGCTGTCACGTTTCATCAACAGCTGGATTGTTTCCTTTTTTGTGACAGTCACATGACGTTGAGTGATGAACTGACATAACTTTAAAGGAAAGGTCATCTTCCTGCTTTACTGCTGTATTGAGGCCAAGCATATATTTCAGCACAGGACTATGTAATTATTTAACAACAGTCTTTTCTTTGCAGTCTGAGATGCAGATTAATTATTAAATGTGGGATTCTTGGCAATGGAAAGTTGTTAAAGGGTTTACATGATGTTAAAATTACTACCATCCTTATTTCATGTATTTGTCTGAAACAGGGAACTACCAAAAGGTCTTTCAACCTCAACCCAATTGTTCTGTTTTTCTCCACAGAGAGTACCGACCAATGGAGGAAGTGAACTTTCAGGATAATGGTACTAAAATAACAGCAGTCAACACTAAGACCTACATATTCCAGCGTAACATGTCCCGAGGTCCAGAGAGCGACCTCATCAGGACAGTCAACATCCCTGCAATGGTGAGCCATTGAATCACTGATGTTGATAATACAGTGAATCTCAGTTGTATTATTTTGTAGACAAATTTATGTATTTTATTCGGCAACAACATACAAATAAGGGGTTTGTTCTTTTATTAATATTTTTGAGGTAATAGATTAATATGTCCTCCATTTAACTACAAAGAGAAACATTACTTGTACTCAAATAGCAAGTAATTTATTGCCATCAAGTAACAACTGTTCCTTACAGCATTAATATTGATTTTGCATTATTAGATGTGATTTAATTTAACTTTTATGTTAAATGTAGCAGTAAATGATGTATTGCAGCTCTCAATATGTTCTCTGATGTAAGGTGCTACTGTAATGTGAACTCCTCTATAGGTGTTTTTACATTTTACTCAAGTAAATGATTCTCTCTGTTGTGTAGTTTTCTTTATAGATCTTATACAGTTTAGTGTGTTACACCCACAAGGGGATTTTCTTCAATAAGATCTCTTCCCTTCTTTCTCCTTGTAGACGGTGATGGAGAAATTTAAGGCCAATGCTTTTATGGCCAGTTTGATCTCCGCCTACATGAGGTCCTCCAGTGAAGGCCTGTTCACCACCCGTACGGTGGGAGAGCTGCTGTGGGGATATGAAGATGGACTGCTCAGAGCCCTCAAAGCGTTCAGACCCGAGTTGGATAGTGTTTTTGGACTCTTCTATAAGGTCTCATTTAAGAATAAGAAAATGTTATTGTGCACTTTTTTTACTTTTTACAGATATAAGTGTGTTTGTCAGACAAAAAAAGATGCTCAGGATATCAGATATTTGCACTGAAACTTTATAAAAATCACAGAAATCAAAGTTTTTGTTAAAAACTCTCAAGAGTCCAGTTCTTCCATTGTATTTTTTTCCAGCTTTGAGGGCAGTATGTTGAAAGTGATTTTTTTTTCTTACAGAACAATGCTTCCAATGATGGTGAATACGTGTTCTTCACTGGCCAGTCAAACTACAAGGACTTTGCTAGAGTGGATACATGGAATGGTGAAAGGTAATCATTTACTAACCTTAAGCATGAAATGATGCTCTACAATTACAACATACTTAAGATCCAATCAGTGAAAGTCATTGATTACACACCATTTAAAGGGATTAGAGGTTGATTACGCAGGTGATTTGATCTTTACGGGACAAGAATATGATAAAGGCTGGGTTAATCCCATTTGATCACATCAAAGGGAGTGACAGCACAAAGGGAGTTGTTGATTTTTCCTTTATCCCCCATTATCACATCACAGTTGATATGACACAGTCCTTTATCTCATGATTAATGAAATCATTATTGAGGTTAGTTAGTTAAAGCAACTCACTCATGTTCATCACAGAAAACAATCAAGGTGTTAATCTTCTTTTTTTTGTCCTTGGAGATTTTCTTTAATCTTTGTCTCTGTTTTGTTTTGTTGTATGTTTCAGACTCTTGTGTTATGTCTGTCAGTAAGGCATAACAATGATCCTCCATACTGGACTTTCTAGCCAGCTAACAGACAACAAATACTCTTAAAGGAGTGTTTTTTACATTTTGGGATATGGACTTATATGGATCATTTGATTTCTTTAACAGTTCTGGCTGACAAGATCGATGACACTCTCATACCTGCCAGTTAAATATGAAGCTACATCCAAGATGTTGTGCTTAGTTTAGCACAAAGACCAAAATATTTTTGACCTACAAACATGTTCAGTCTTGGTCTACTGCAGGCCCACACTATTTAAAACAATAAAAAACCCAACAAATTTCCTCAACCAATTGATCAGCACTCTTTCTATCAAGCTGAGCAAACAAAGTGATGAAACGCTGGGTGCTCGGCGTTCTGTCTGAAACACTGTGATTTTAAAATATGTAACTGACAGAACACATTAAAATAACATTATTTTCTTGTGTGTATTCGTGCAGTTCGCTGAATTGGTGGACATCTGACGAGTGCAATATGATTAATGGAACCAACGGAGTGTCTTTTCATCCAGTCATCACCAAGGATGAGACTCTCTACATGTTCTCCTCTGATCTGTGCAGGTGGGTCGACTGTACAGTACAGTCGACAACCAAACAGACACACAGCTAAGGAACATGCTGCTGGGTGACTAAATATGTCCACAAATGTAATGCGACATAACTGAATCACTTTATACAGCAGTGTTTCCAAATCTCACAGAGACGCATCACTGGAGTTTTAAAGGCACAAAATTAAGACCGACAGGCCTTCACTTTTGAAAAAAAAGAAATTGGGGGTTCTTAGTTTCTTTTTTTTTTTCATTGTAGAGAATAGATACAGAAAACACCACTGTATCTTAAAGGGAAATATCCCTCTAAACCTTATAATTTCTTGTATTACATCTCCAAAAATGTTAAAGGTTTGAATTTTATTTAGACAGTATACATCACAGTGAGCTTTGTCTTTAATTTTATTTTGTTGCCTATTCAGCAGAGATTAACATAAATTCTTCATCTTTGGTTAATATAAAATTATTTTCAGTTTAAGATTTCTGCTTTCTCTTTTACTGAATCCATTTTCCTGGTGTTATCTGCCTGACTTGAGTTAGCTAGTGAAATGTCTTTCCCCTCAGTCATCCTAAGAATATCCTCTTAAGCCTTTTCAACATTATTTTTGTCTGGATACAGGATTAGGGATACCAGGTTGCATGACTGGTCATTATTGGCCTCATAAATGAGGTCACTGTTAGCTTACTACCTATTTAGTGCAGCTTAAACAACTAATATCGTCTCACTTTGACTATTTAAACATCTGAACCAAGAGTTTAGCTTACACAGGTTGACTAACTGCTGACTGAGGTTGTGAAAAATTGGTCAAAGTTTATGAGGCAGTAACATGAAAAAGACAGCTCAATCTTTTAAACACTTCAAACACAAAACCTGCTTGTGCTGTGCAGGTTTTCTGCAAATCAGCTTACCACATAGCTCGTGAAGAAAAGTAGTGCAAGCCCTCACCTCTTTTGTTGCACTTTCAGCTTTACAGAAACTATTTGTGCCTGCAAAGATTAACCTGCCTCTGACTCTGTTGCCCAGGTCTCTGTACGCTCTGTATGAGGAGGACGTGATAGTGAAGGGGATCCCTGGGTACCGCTTCAGTCCCCCCAGCAAGGTGTTTGCCAATCAGACCGTGAACCCAGCCAACGCAGGCTTCTGTGTCCCTGCTGGAAACTGCCTCGGCTCTGGGGTTTTGAACGTCAGCGCATGCAAACAAGGTGGGAAGTGGGTTAAGAAGCTGGGGTGTGTGGGAAAAAAAAAACACAAAACATTTCTAAATGTGCACTGTTGAATATCTTTTATAATGTTTTTCTAATTGACTCTTTTGTGTGTTTAGGAGCTCCCATCATAATGTCTTCACCACATTTCTACCAGGCAGATGATAAATTTGTTCAGGATGTATTTGGCATGAAGCCTGAGGAGGATCAGCACCAGACTACGATTGATATCAATCCGGTATGAATTTCAACATTTATTTCCCTCAAGACATGTCTAAAGACATATAAACATACTCTTCTTAGAATGATATTTTCTATCTGGTATTTTTATCCAGAGAAAAGTTAATGTATCTCTTTTAAAATTCATTTTAAAATACATTTACTCCTCCTCCTTCATTGAAAAATAATTTTAAAAGTTTCACTGTTGAACACAAGATGTCTCCAACTCCACTGAAAAGATCACTTTCACCACTGTAAGTGCCCTGGAGATTAAAATGTTAAAATGTTCCCTCTCCAGCAGATGAATGTGAAGGCAAACTTGTGTTTAACTCTGCAAAAACATCATTCTGCACAGTGAAGGTCAAACGTCTAAATGAAGTTATAGTAAGAAAACCACATGTTAGAGTAGAGGGGTGGATGTAGATTTTTTAGAATTCCTGTGCATGTTGTTGTAACCTGCGTGTAATCTCCAACAGTAGTTGCAATGTAGAAAGCTGATATAAAAACGCACGTTGACAGTAACACTCATGTTTACCACTAGATGGTGAAGCATCTCAGCCAGTGGTCAACCACAAAGCAGAACTTTTTTTTTTAAACAGTGGTTAAAAATTAAAATGGAGTACATGGAACGGAGCTGTCACCAAAGATAAGCTTTAACAGCTCTTATCATGTGTGATACTGTATAACTTGGCCGAGCCTGTCGTAAATCCTTGATAAAGGGAAGAAGACTGAAAAAAACAATTCCAGGAGCACGATATGTAGCCAAATATCTACTGCCCTTTATACCTAGAATAAGGGCAATTTTATCCTATCTACTGCACACAGTAGTAGTAATACTAATAATTACAGTATAAAATTACATTTAAAAGCAGTAAAATCTATAAGAGATATTGTTAACGTTAATATTTGACAGACACACACTTAAGATGAAAACAAGGAAAAAGTTAAATTATTTTGTAACAGTCCGCCAATCAAAGTGTATTTAGGGGTCAATAAATATATCTGATTATTTATACAATAAATAATGATTGATTGATTATTAACTCTTGTTACAAAATGTGAAACTACTTCTTTTGTCTTTGAATTTGACCGCTGACATAAATAAGGTCTAATTATGAGACAGACTGAGTCTCTCAGTTATCTTTCTTTGGCAGCCTTTCATGAAGACTTTTTATTCCCTTTTTTCTTGTTTCAGCATATTTTTAGAAGTTTGCATTGATGCAGTCTGAAGCTGAGTCTTAGATAAGGAAAACGAAATATGGATTGTGATGCATGAATATCAAAGATAGTAAAATATTTCGGGAAAAGGTTATTGTAAAATATGAACAAATGTTCAGCCAAGAATGTCTCGTTTGCCCAACGAAACAAGCGGCTGTCTTTCATACTTAGTCACAGACACTTCCTTAACACCAGCTTGTAAGGCGGTGGCATCATCAGTGAGCTGAGTCTTTGGTACCAGTAAACAAGCTACTGTTTTCTGTTTATCCTTCCTTCTGAACTGCAATCTTCACTGTGCCACTGCGTGAGATTATTGAAACTGGTCAAAGTGCCTCGACTTCTGTCATAAATTCTGGGTTGCAGCATCCTGTACAAGGTCGTGGAAAGAGCAAGCCAGCTGCTGCCAGCTCTGGAGATTTGATTTGCACTTCGCCTAACAACATCAAAGATGTACACAGATGCATCTCCATTGCAACATTCACTAATGCATCAACAGTGTGTTTGGGTTGGTATGTTAGGCCTCAGATCATTTGTGCCAACCAGACTCATAAAAGACATTTACTTAAAAATGTTTACAGCATAAAGGCCTTCAACAGAATAATAGATATTGTCTTAACAACATGCTGTACCATTTTCAATGATGAGGCCTAAATGTTCATAAATCAGGAGTGACAGGTGTGTACAAGAAATCTTCACACAGCTTTTCTTAAGTTTTTCTTAAACCATGTGTTCCTAACAGAGTTGAATTCTGTTTTGCAGCTAACAGGAATCATCCTGCAAGCGGCAAAGCGGCTCCAGGTCAACGTGTATGTGGAGAAAATCCCTACCTTCAGGTAGTTGAGTCATTGCCCCCATCAGTCTGCGCAGTTAAGAAACTGAACCTTTTGTCATAAACCCCACCATTTACCATGCTGGCATTAGTGAACAATAGCTGCATGACTGCCACGTCTAAGAGAGATTGCCAGTAAGATAACTGTAAAACGGTTATGCCACCATCATCATTATAAATGGACTTTTGGACAGTCATGTCTCACTTGTTATGCATCGACTTGGCATCTGAAGGAACAAACAGGGGTATAATTGGGATATATAGAGTCCAGATCTAACAGAAGTACATGCTGTCAATCTATGTGACAAACTCAAAGCACAGCAAGCACAGATTTAGTTGTTTAAGGATATTAATGGTTTTCTGTGTCTCTCAGTTATTTATTCATTAACTCATAAGTGAATATTCAGATTACTAATAAGCATAATTATGATGAAACATTGTGAATAATCAGATTTTTTTCTTTCAGTCAAACAGGAAATGTGAAGACAGTGGTCTTTCCTGTGGTTTATCTCAACGAGGTATGAAAACACACACACTCCGTTTTGTTATTTAATCGTATGCTGAACACTCGTTAGTACACAGATCATAAACCCCCATCAGCAATCCAAATGTTATCCAAATTTGTGCTACATATTCAGAGGGCAAAGGGTTTCACTAACCTCGTTCACACTTGACGTCCATCTCGTTACAGATTTATTACACGTCACATGTAATATCACAAGCACCATCAGCCTGATTTTAAATGCCACCATTTAAACACGGCCCACACTGAAATGTTCTCATTTATGTTAAAAACAAAGTAATGTTCAGTGTCTAAATTGTGCCTAATGTATCTGTTAAAGTTAGTTCTATTCACTTATAAATACACAACTTACTAGTTTTTGTGCTTGTGTATCAAAAGTGTTACCTTATATACTTATATAAGTTTTGTAATTTGAGAACTAGATTTATTTTCAGGTTACCAGATTCAGATGTGTGCAGAGTAATCAAGTCAAACATCCGAACTCCTTTTTTCTTGAATCATATAACTGACAAAAGTTAACCTGACAGGACAGATGGATGATGGATTGTGGCTGTCCGGATACTCCAGACTGTTTTTTTCATTGCAAACTTTGATTTATGAATTTGCCTAATTCAAATTGAGCAGCCTGGATTTTGAATTCTGAAGACTTAAAATTTGCGACCCCTAAAAAATGTTTAAAAAAATAGTTTTAATTAGATTTTAGAATATAGAAATCAGACTACATAAACCCAAACAGATGGATTTCAAATTAAAGACTGCATTTCAGTGCTATAAACTCAGTGGAAGTTATAATTCAGCATCATTTGGTAGGGGTTAAATTTCACAGTATTACTCATAAAACTCCAATTCATATGCCCTTCTTTCAAAGAAATTACAGGCATGAAAGCAGTATCGCATAAAAAACATATGTCTGTTTTATTTGTCGTGTGTTTTTCTGAACTCTCCCTCTTATCTAAACTCTCCTTCCATCCTCTCAGAGCGTCGTCATTGATGACGAGTCAGCCGTGAAGCTGAAGATGATCATTGTCAAGGAGAACATCGTAGTGAACATTCCTTTCATGCTGATTGGTCTCGGCATCCTTCTGGGAGGAGTCTTCATGTTCCTGATGTGTCGACAGAAAATCCCCGAGGTTACTTTTTTGGGATATGCACATTAAATATGTACCATGTTTACGTTCGCCCTGTGTTAAGCTAAGATTTTTGTGTCTGCTTTCATTTTCCAGAGCACCGCTGCAGAACGACAGCCCCTGCTCTCCTCATAGCACCAAACAGAAAAGAGGAGGATCGCCATGTTTGCCGTATATTTTAACATTTCAGAGGTTCTCAGTCCATCTGCATTTTTTTACCAGTAACCCCCAAGTAACAGTTTTCATTTCTAACCACATTTCCACCTTTAAGTCTGTTTTTATGATCTAATGGTTTTATGAAACGTTCATGTTCTTTGTTACAGGGTTGGGTTAATGTCTCCCTTTCGACTCAGTTGTAATGATGCTGAAATCCCTGTTTTTTATATTAAATTAAATCTTTAATTGAGTACATTTCTTTTACTAGTAAATATGGGATTTTGTATTGAAACAACATGAATGGAGTAATTTAAACATCCTACCAAATCCAATTTGAATAGAGTCAGCTCTGAGCTAATCAAACCTCTGGATATCAAGTGGAAAAAAATATATTTGACCAGGCCCCATATGTCTGTATGAAACTGCTGCTTTTCTGAGTGTGTATGTGTGTACGTGTGTGTGTCCAGAAGATAAATGGCTACAGAACTGGAACAGAGATGAGGGAAAATTGTTGGAGTATGTATTTTTGAAAGTGGGTCAGTAAAAAGAAGAAGGTTTATATGGTTGTTTTAATGCGAGAGAAATATGTTTTCCTTTTAAATTGCCGTGTAACATCAACATTTCACATTTTTGTATCGTCAAAAACAGAAGCCAAGTGAATAACGAAGTCAAGCTGCAGAAAACGACTGCTGACATGATGTTTTATTCTTAATGTGCTGCGTATTATTTTTAAGAATTATTACATTTGATCATTTTTTTCTGTCAGTCTCTTGGCGTGACTGGAGCTCTGAATCTTTAGTGAACTGGATCAGCTCCTTTTTTTAAAACTGGGTACTCAGTTGTAGCCTTCAGTGGAAATCCAGTAATCCAAAGTACATGTATACAAATAGTATAAATAACATCCAAACAGTATTACTTCAACAGTTGTGGCATAAAGGGAAGTTTTGCCTGGTTAGAGTCAGTGGAGTACGATGTCTTGTCTCATGATGGTGTAAAACGTAATTCCTTTCCCCTCATTTCAGTGCTTTGCCATGAATGTGTGATTTTGAATTTCTTCTGCTTAAATCAGTGTAAGAACAGCTTTCATTCTTGTGACACTACTGATAAATATTTTACCAAACTGTGTTTTTCTGTTTAACCACTATGATTTTTATGGTACCAGTCTACACTTCTAAACAGCTTTTTATCAGGTTATTGTGATTTTGTTTAAAGTTTCAGGCAGTGGAGGATGTTATTGTTGCCCATTCTTAAAACGTAATTGATTTTCTGTCCTGCACTACACAGAATTTCATTACAATGCATGTAATATTTTAGCTGTTTGAATAACCACTCTCTCTCTGTCATCGCTGACCAGTTGTCTTGTGCTATTTTTTTGTCTTTGTTGTTTGTTGTTAAAGTTATAATCTCAAAGAATTTCTTTTCATTCTCTTTTGTGGCACCTTTGGACTTCACTTCTCAAATGTAATCATCTGAGGTCATTGATCTTGTCTCTGTTTATTTGGACATAATCATTATTTAACTTTAGCAGAGACCAGAAAAAATACGCTGCTTTCAAAGCCTCATTAAAGCCGTTTTTTTTAACAGAAAAATCGCCAACGACACTCAGGTTGTAATAATTTAAAAGCTGCAGGCTTTCATCAGCTGGCTCAGTCACCTTTGTGTTGTATCATTCGCTAACAGGCAGTTACTTAACAATTATTTATGTGAATGAAAGTCTTGAGATTATAACTTTAAAGAGAATACTGGTTACACTACTACTCCTACATATTAAAATCAATATGTAATCACTGTTTACATACTCTCAATAGGTCACTTATCTAACCATTTTCCGTGTCCTGACATTTACTACAACCTCAATAAACCAGCTACATGTTGTCTGTGGGTGTGTTTCTTCTTCCTCGAAGTGCTGTATCATTACGGTAGTATTTTAAAGACTGACTCCTAACCGCCAAACCTGCTGTTTCATCCCCTGCGTCGCCTCACCAGTGAAGCATGAATCGCCTTATGACGAACGTTTGGGATTGGTCTGACTAGTTTATTATTTGTAGATGTTGAAAGTCTGTGTTGAAATATCTAATAATAGCTGAACTTATACACACACACACACTCACACACCCCTATTGATTTCAAGAGATGAGCACAGTACACTGTAGTGTTTTAGAGACTGATTCCTAACTGACAAACCTGCTAAATGTATAAAAAAACGAGTTAAATGATTTTTAAGGGAGGCTCATTTACCCAGAAATGTTCTTCTGTAAAATGAAAATACAAATCTTGAAAGGAAATTTCACTTCACTTCAATTTAGCTTGAGAAGTACTCACAAGCACCAAAAAAACTCCCTAATTTGTCCCTATAATCTTGGTCTTTTTAACATATACAACATGTAAATTAGTGAGCTTTAGGCATGTGGGTTCCCCTTTTCCAGTCTTTATGCTAAGCTAAGCTAACGTCTGTTGGCTATAGCTTCATATTTAACGGACAGATAGGAGATTCAAAGTGTCCGACTGTTCCTTTAATGATCTACGCTCTTTTACAGCATCACATCAAAGCAAATTTAATTCCCTCTAATTTTGGCAAACTCCAATCACTTTCATTTCAGCAGTCTGTGACACACACTGAGGTGTCCGTTGGTCCCCTCCGACGTGGAATTGTCCTCAATTTGCCGGGTTAAAGTGTACTTTGGTTCAGTGCAGATAAACCTTGACTTTGGCTGTCATTATAAAACTGATAAGTACCACTGTGCAAAGAAAAAGTTCTCATCATTGGCTCTGGCTTGAGATCGGTCTCTGCCAAACCTCAGCCTCAGTCATTAAAGTGGCAAATTGGAGAATTAATCTTTCACATCTGTCGAAGAGTGACTCCTCCCCAACCCAGTTAAAGCCTTTAATACGAGTGGCGTGGTCCAACACACCAGCCCTGCCGCAGGACAGCTTCTCTCTTGAACTTGATCTGTGAACATCATGAAGACTCTTCAGGAAAGAATCATTGTTCTTTCCGTCATCATGTGTCTGATCTGTGCCGTTCAGGTGAGTTAATAACCCTCCAGTCCATGAGACTTTGATTTATCATATTTTTTTGTCTTTAATGGGATTTAGTTTTGTCACCCCACAAGGTGAGAGTCATAACGGTTTTGACATTTGCCTCTCCAGGTCGATTCGGTGCCCATCCCTGAAGAATGGAAGGGTTTTCTCCAGCGGACCAAAAGGTCACTTCTGTGGCGTTGGAACAGCATGAAGCCTGTGGGTGCCGGCTGCAGGGATGACCTAGAGTGTGGCACTAAATACTGCAGGTAGAGAAGAGCTTCTCAGAAATGTTCAGAGACACATCAGCCTGCAATCACAGAAAACAACCAGAAGATTGTATTTCTGATAAATGACGTTCATTACTTTAAAAGTTTTGTCGTTAATGTAAAACAAAATACGATATTCTATTCATATAATGCTCCTTTTTGTAGTTTTCATCGGCTTTATTCAGTAGTATCTCTGTGCTGTATTTGCTTAGTGTGCGAAAATTTGTCCACGTGCATTTTGCATGGCGTGGACAAAGTCAGTTAATGGCACGGCAATAAAGCTGCTCCTTATCTTTACAGGAAAAATATCTGTTCCTTCTGGAACTCCATATGAAGAAGCGACACACACACAAACAGAACTTCATCAGGGTGCCGGTCTGCAAAACAAACATCTGCCTTATGGACCAAAGTGACCTGTCTCAAAATGAACCCTGTACGAAATTACCAGCCTGGTATTCTGGATCTGAACTGAAGACCTGATGGCAGCTTATCAGACTTTGCATTCATTTAAAGTAATCTGATCTGGCAGTGCGCTGCAGCAAAACATGACTATAAATGATGAGTTCACATGAAAAGTAAACCGGCCTCATAATTTGTCTAAAACACTTATCAGGCAGGCTGTATAATTCTGTTTTTAATAAGAAAATATACATTTTCATGCAAAGGTTGTGAGGTGCTCTGAGTTTATTGAGTTTATCCAGTTATTGTTATATATATATATATATATATTTATTTGTGTACATATTGTAAACCATGTAAATTTTGAAATATACTTTTTTTAAGAGGTTGTGTTGCCAAAATTGTATCTGTCAACAAGTTCATAACAAATTAAAATATTCCTCACAGTTCCTTCTAATCTTTCAATGCTGGAAAAAGATGATAAAGAAAAGAACTTGATGATGTTGGTTGGTAAAATAAATTCCTTCAAAAACATTTTTCTCTAATTCAAGAATAGTCAAATATTTACGATTTATTTATTAAAGCCATGTTATTCCTGACTCTTCACCAAACAGGGGACGAGCTTTGTCACACTGCTATTTACATGATTATCTATTGTCAATTTTATATTACTGTGTCTGCCGAAAGTTCTCGTGAAGAGCAAAAAATATTGAAACTGAAATAAATCTACAAACATTTTGCTCATTGTGTGAGAGGAGACTGGCCATAGTTACTGTGTTAAAGATCCTAAAACGCATAGCAGGGTTGGGAATTGTGAGGATATTTTTCACGGTGTTACTATGTCAAGTTCTTCATAGTTTGTAGTTTGGAAAATATGGTTGACCTCTGACATCTGTCCACTGCAGTACTAATGTTTTTGGCTCATTCCAGCAGAGGGAAGCTTGTGGATCGCGTGGCCTGTTCCTGAATGATCCAGAATAACTTAGGATGGAACTTAGGATGTTTACCTGAAAAACATTAAGTCACCTAGAAGACCTCACAGCGGAGACAAACTGTCTCCTGGTTATTGCAGATGCCGTCTTTGAATAACACCGTGTGATCATCATTTAGATATTAAATTTATAGTGTGTAATAGTGGCAACCACATGATGCATGTTTTACAACCGTCCTTTAGAGTGCACAATCAGTAAGTGAATACTGAATGATCATTTTTCACCACTGGAGGGCGAGCTGAGTCAGGGTTAGTGAGACGAACATACCACCAGCACATCTGTGATCTGAGCAACAAACTGTGTTTTTTTAGTACCAAAGCAATCAGAAATTTAGTTCAGAGTTTCATTACTGTGACTTTATGCATCATGTCTCTAAGCATTTAAATAATTACACTGGTTAGTCCTGCAGGTGTGGCAAAATGATTGGTTCTCATGCCACTTTCTATTCCTACCCCACTACATTTGAGAGGGAACAATTTTACTTTTTACTTCACTGCAATTATTTAATGACTGTAGTGGCTAGTTACTTATTATATTATTATAATTCAGACTTTTGCACACAAAACAAGAAGAAAAAACGCTCATAAAACGTGATGTTTTGTCATACAAATCTCCTTAAGAATTTTTGCAAGTACACCTGCAACAATTGGTCGATTAATCTAATAGTCAGTAAAACAGTAACGTAAAAATATTTAATGGTTCCAAAATGTGAAGGTTTGTTGCTTTTGCTTTTCATCATTATACATATATGTATAATGATAATGTATAATGTATAATGTATAATGATATATGTATATATTTGTTATTATGAATAATTTTGTGGTTTGGACTGTTGGTTGGTCAAAACTGATGCAGGGGTAACTTTGGGCAATTGTGACAGCATTTTTTTTTTTTTTACCATTTTAAAAACTGATACAAACCAAACAATCAATTGATTAATGGAGAAAATGATTGGCAGATTAACTCGACCCCAGATTTTATACAAATGAGTAATAATAACAACACAGTAATATAGTGTATAATAGTATAACAGTAACAGAGTACATTTTTCTGCATTGAGTACTTTTACTTTTAATACTTTAAATATATTTTCATAATAATACTTTAACAGTTTTACTTAAGTAACATTTTCAATGGAGTACTTTTACTGGTATCCGGGTGTGGGGTATTAATATTTTTCCTACATAACATTTTCAATACAGTGCTTTTACTATTAACAGTGTATCTTAAGTGTGGGTATTAGTATTTTTACTTAAGTGACATTTTTAATATAGTACTTTTATTAGTAGCAGAGTATTGTGAGTATTTGGTGTTAGTACTTTTATTCAAGTAACATTTTGATACAGTAATTTAGTTAGTAACTAAAGAATTTTTAAAGTTGTGTATTAGTGTTTTTACTGAAGTTCAGGATGTGAATACTTCCTCGTCTGTCTCTGTGCTCTAACCGAGCCAGCCTGCTCCTGATGTTTATTTTTATCATCCTTCAAAGACACAAAGAGAAAGTATTTATAGGTTTTAATGATGAACTCTCTCCCCGCCAGGTGTCTCGGATGCTGCGAGCGACAGGCGCTTCTGCCTCCCCATTGGCCGGCTCCTCCGTGACGTCACGCCCCCCCCCCCGGCTCGGAGCGGTGCTGAGGCGGCGGCGGCGCGTCTGTCCGGACCCGGTGTCGGACCGGCTTCACGGCAGCACCTGAGAGCGCAGTGATGAGAGGAAGTGAGGAATAACCGCAGGGATCAGACCAGCTGAGGTGATGGGAGCTTTGTGAGGCGGCTTATAGGACGGAGGTGCGTCGAGGTGCATGATTAGAAAAAAGAAAAGAAAAAGAAGAGAGAAATATTTGTTTGGTTGTATGATGCCGGACCTATTTAACCAGAGTCACCTGGAGTGAGAGGACGGCCTCTGACTGATGATGGCTGTATTCAGGTAGGTGTTCAAATTAAAGATGATCTGACAGGAAATGATGGATGATGTCTATTATTATTATTATTATTATTATTATTATTATTATTATTATTATTATTATTATATGTATTATATATTATGCTGCTCATCTACTTTGCCTTGAAGTGAATTATTGAGTTGTGTGTTAAAGCTCATCTTTTGTCTCACTTTATCTGGGGGTTTAAATCTGTGTGTGTGTGTGATAGTGTGTGTGTGTGTGTGTGTGAGATAAAGAGAGAGAGAGATGCTGCTTCTGTTATGGGTGGTTCTGTTGGCACGTCTGCTCTCCATCTCATCTCCTGTTGTCTAACATTTTGCCCCACTTCAGCCACTTTGAATGTTTCATTTTCCTGATGAAACCCAACACACACACACACACACACACACACACACACACACACACACACACACCTGGCCACACGGTGTCTCAGCTCCCCTACCTGACCTCCATCTCTCTTCTCCCTGCCCCAAATGTGACTTTAACTCTTCTGAACGTCACATCTGATCACCTCTGAGCTCCTGCTGAACCCCCACCCCCCTCCCTACAATATGAGCCGTAATGATGGTTGGTCTCCTCACCGATAACAAGCAGCGTCGTCCGTGGACCTCAGACTCTTTGCTCTCCCAGAACCCCTTACGACGAGATGGCTGACTCGACCTGACAAGACATTTCCAGATAGACGGCTCGCCTAATCACAGCCATCTCAGCGTGCACTACTTCCCAGACGACAGAGCCGCATCGCTGCAAAAGTCGCTAAAGTCATGTCCGCTTTGCAGTGACACTGTTTGTCCTCCGCAGACAACAGACTCAGCCACACTGGCCTACTTTCTTGTGGCACTGAACTGTTGAACTGCTGAAAATATAAGCAGGGGACAGGATACGTCAAGTGGCCCCCTCGAGTGTTATATTATCCGCCGCGTTACATCAGCAGAGATATTGATCTTAATAGTCAGATGACAACATTTCCTCACATTGTTTCCTCACACATACACTGGGAGCGGTGTCTTACTCAAGGACAGGACAAGGAACTATAACCCCTGAGCTGCAGCCAGAAAAAACAGATCATTTGCTGTGGAGTTGCAATTAGGCACCAAACAATAGTCTATTTTATTTTTTTTATGTAACATAATACCATGTTATTATATCTAATCTGCAAATACTAGGCTAAATATGTGTGAAGTATATGCAACACATGGGCGTGGACATAAAAAATGCTCACTTTTTTTGATTTTGGGCTTTGGAAAGTCTTCACAGTCTATTTTTTATATTGATCAGATGTGGCAGTGACTGACTGAGATTGCTGCACTAAATAATCGCCAATAATCACCATCTCTGGTTAAATGGAGATGAAGAGAGGCTGAATTTTCTAGTTTGAGTTGAAATAGTCTCCTCAGCTGCCAACTTTCAGCAATCGGAGCCTGAAAGATGATGTTGTCCTCTCTTCTATCTTTATTCTACCAGATTTAACAGGCAAAAAGAAGAGTTTGCCTATAATGGTCCATTGAATTGCAGATAAACTTGTTTCTCTGCATACACATACATATAAATAAAAACCTGATCTGGCTACAATATAAAACTGTACTTCACCTCCTGGTTCTGTTTTAATTTGAAAATCTTACCATAAACATAGATTAACCTAATTCATCGTGGTTGAGATTTCTGATAAGAAAAGCCCTGCTGAGGTTATTACTGCCTATGAACACGTTTTGATGTGTTTACTATTTGTTGCCTCGGATGTTGTTTATTGTAGCGATGTGACGATAAAGAGGATTACCTCTTCACGGTCATCTGCAGCAGATGTTCAGATTGTTTACACATTATGTCCAGACAGGAACTCAACAGTCTGACGTCTGTGAGCTGATGTCTGCTTGACATTTGCCGTAAAGCCCAAAAGGGACATGTTGCATCTAAAACATTGTGTTTTCTGAGTTTAAATTCCCAACATAGCACCAAGACGATGTAACACTGCTGAATGCAGATATGGTGTAAGTGCAGAGTGGTTGTATCCTAGACATTGCTTGTTCCTGACAATTTAAATTGATTTAATCGTCTTTATTCGCTTTGGTGTGTTTGTTTCTGTGATCGAATGCCATCAGCTCTCTTTGGTGTTTAAATGTTTTCAATGTGCAGAGTTTCCAGAAGCTTTGTAACTACTTTTTCTTGTTAGCGGCACTCCTCATAGTTGTATTTCAAGAAGCGATGATGATTTTCCAAGTCTAATGTCTGTAAAATCAGGAGCACACGAAAGTGGGATAACATGTTAAATTAACTAAACGAATGTGAAAATGTATTTACTCTTAGCGGTGCCAGCGGAGCATCTCTGCAGTGCAGCTGCCCTAGTTACAGAGCAGCTGAGTAACTGTGAGAGACTGTGGTTGGCCCAGGCAGGGAGAGGAGGAGTTTGTTAATGGTTGACTGAATTATGAAGGGTAGGCTGTGCTGAGGGCCAGAAGCAGACAACACAGTAGGACTCTGACTGGAGGACCAGTGGTGTGAAGTGAGGAGGCAGACTCCGACAGCAGTGGCCTGTAGCTGTGTTTAATGTTTTTCTCTTTTTATTCAGTTGGGATGCTTTCACTTCAGAATTAAAGATGTGCTTTATACTAAAATCTGTAATTAGGTCCCCCGTGGCTTTAAGCCTGTCATAGCGTTACAGGTGGAAGAGGCCGAGGATGGCAAACAGAGGGAGATCAACATAAACACTTCATACACCGACAACAAAGATTCTGTTTATCAGGATTATATTTACATACAGCACTAAAACTCTGTGGTATAACTGTGCAAAAAAACCCCAAAACATTTTCACTCAAATTCACATGGTTCATAATGGTACTCAGATCTTAGGGCCAGACCTCAGGTAGATTTTAAATCTTAACTGTAGTCTAACTGTGTGAATACTTACAGAATCCTTCTCTGATTATTATGACATGAGCAGTGTGTTTTCATTCATCACTGTATTATCATGGAGTGGTTTTAATGCATGGAAGCTGTATTTGGACTGAATACACAGTGGAAGTGGTAGGAATTGATTGTTTCATGTATTTTTTATCTATTTTTAGTCTTGTATGTGAATATATTTCTGCACTGCTGATAGCACATTCATAGTTGATTCATCACACTTAAAAGTGATTCTATTCTATTTTATTCTTTCAGGATTTAATTTTAGGAACATGGAGACAGTTTCCATGGTGCAGCCTCATCCAGCAGTATGATTGGAACATCCAGTCTCTCGGGGGACACCCTGATAGCGTGCCACTTCCCCGTGGTTCAGCTTCCCACCTGGCAGCTTCCTGTCCAGGCCCTGTGCAGCTCGGCTAAGAGGCCCGGCCGGCTGTGCTCAGTGGGCCTCACCCGAGCCGTGTCCCTACCGGAGCAGGACTTGCTGAACCGAGAGCACGCCTTCACCGGTGGCCGGAGATATTTTTCCAGCAGCTACAGTAGTCTCAGTGAGGACCGAGTGGAGGAGGAGGGCGGCAGTGACAGCAGCGGGAGGTATGACTCCACCTCATCACCAGAGGAGACGAGTTCCCTTTTGAAGAAGGAAAGCTCCGGAGCCAGAGGCAGTCTGCGGTCACACAACTCATTCCTACCAAACACAGAGCTAGAGGAGGATGAAGAAGATGAAGATAGTGATGGAGGTAATCTACACAGATATCATGAGGACTCATCATTCGTGTTGCACGGAAATTCTAACTGGCCTCTAAGTAATGGTGCCAGAAATTATACAACATCCCACGGGGACATGGACAGTGAATGGGGAAATGAAGGGACCATGCTGGGCACTGAGAGTGACCAAGAGTGGCTCTCTAACCAGCCCAACCAGCTGGACTTGCTGCAGACTGAATGCCAGTGCTTTTATATGAGCGGATCTGGCATGCTGGCTTATAGAGAGCAGGACTCAGACAGACTGAAGGATAACATGTCCTGCTGCATCCACAGCCAACACAAATGTTCCCCAGAGCTGTTCACCAACAGCCACACTGAGTATGTCACAGACTCTTCCTGTAACAGTTCCGATGGCGTCTTGGTTAATTTTTGCACCATCTACAACAGGAGCAACAACCCCGCCACGCCCCATGACCTCAGCAGTCCCACGGTCCACCCCTCTCAGTCACCAGATGGATCCGTGTTCCTCAACCTCCGACCTGTTCCCAAAACGCCGGCCGAGGACCTCCAGCATTACTCTCCCCCAAAAGAGGAGGTTGACCTGACGCCTTCTGCCTCCTGCTGGTCTCCTCAGGGCCTCGACTCTAACTGCAATCTTTACTCCCTGGAGCCGCTCCCCCCGGGCCTCTCCTCGCTGGAGGTATCAGACCTGACTGCCTGTCTCCAAAGCCAGGCCACGCTGGCCATGGGGACCAACCAGAAGTACTACAAGCTCGTGACATGTGACCTCTCCTCCCAGTCGCCAAGCCCGGCCTGGTCCAGCCTCACCAGCTGCCCCGAGGGTCAGAGCAGAAGCAGCACCTTCCCTCCCTCGGAGCACCTCTCAGTCAATCGTAAGAAAGAAGGACAACACAAAGAAGGCAAGAAGGTAATGCTGGAATGAAGCAGCGATAAACTTAGTACAGAATAGGATGATATAGATATGTTAACACTGTTTTTTTAATGGGTTCTTCTACTACTAAATAATAAAACCCTCATGGAAATTTTTTTTAGATATGTGGGTTTTATAGGACAGCGACTTGTACTTAATACTTTATATATATATATGTACTGTATTTTAAAGTATGATTCACCATCCTTACAGGCTTTTGAACATCTCAGTACTGCTTTCTAAAAGGTTTTCATTAGTATTAATGGTGCACTTATGCTTTATAGATCCATTTATTAAGAGCAACTGTGTGAATCATTCCCTTTGCTTGTGTTTATCGATGTTTAGAGTGATTCTTACTTATGATCAAGCTCTTAAGTTAATCAAGTAGACCCCTTCAATGGACTGTTGTGCTACTTATTTTTGGAAAACAGCCACAGTGCATGCAGACTTATTAACATTTTCTACAGATATTTTGTAGACTAATTTGAAAAAACGTTGATTGATGAGTTATTAACAGTTACTACTGCAGGCTTGATGGCTTATAAGACCATGAGAAAGTATTTATTAACAGTTTACAGCATGGCTTAAAACAGATCTATAAAACAGTAGTAAACATTTGAAGTCATCAGTCTCAACTTACATTATAAACCCATTATAAAGGCTTTATTGTTACAGTGCTACTAACATCTTATGCAAAAACGATGCTGATTTGGTTGTAAAAACCTAAGCAGTTCTGTATTTTCTGCATTGCCATTAGGAGGAGGAGGATCAACAAAAGGAAAAGAGGTTCTCCTCTGCACAGCGCAGCGCCGGGTTTGACTGCTCTCAGTTACAGACCTATGATTACCAAGCTGCCACCACCTCCGCTGAGAAAGCCCTCTGCAGGAAGAAACATACAGACGGCATCCAAACCTTCTCCCACTCGCCCTGTTCGCTGTGCCCCAGCCAGTGTAGCCCACATAGCAGTAAATGCCAAGGCACAAGCGCTGCGTCCACACAGCCATCTGTGATTCGAGACCAGGAGCACTGTGATACTGATGCTGTTGAGAAAGGTAATGAAATAAGAAAGAGGTTTGTTTTTTTTACCTTGTTGCTTGATTTTATAAGAGAGAGAGAGCAAAATATGCAAAGATACAGTATGAGAAGATTGTAAGTATGATGCAAATGTCACATCTGTTCCCAATATTTTTTCCTCCATCCCAGGAGCATGTTCACTGGGAAACACAGTGGTGCGCTACAGTAAGGCCCAGAGACCAACCTCGCTGCCCATCAAGCCCTTTATTCTGGTCCCCACAGCCAAACCCCAGGCCCAACCCTTGGGCTGTCTACTGGAGCAGTATATAAACCAGAAGAGCAGCAAGTCTGCCAGCTCCGAACCAGGCTTCAAGTTTAAAGGAAAAAGGAGTCAATGCTTCTCCAATCTTCAGCCATCACCAATGGGCAGCCACTACCCCATCTTCCTGGAGCCTCCGTCGAGCTCTGATACCTGCTCAACCTGCACGCCGAGCCCAGAGTGCTTCAGCCGCAGACACACGTGGAGCCAGTCCAGCAGAAGCCACGGACACCCGAGTCCATGCACATCGAGCAATCCGCCTCACACCAGCCCAAAGCCCGGACTGCTTCAGATGCAAGAGCAAACAAGCCCATACTCAGGCAAAACTCAGACCAACACTTTTGTAAATCTGATGCCGGCCTCAAATCAGTCCAACCTTGTTAAAATTCCCACCTACCAGGACCTTATTAATCTTACCCCCGAGCAGAGCCATGCCAACACTGAGCCCAAAAGCCCCAATCAGTCCCAAACTCACACCTATCAACCAATATTCTCTCATACGCCACCCACTTTACCTGTAACCACTGACACCCATCGCCCAAACCTGCAGGTGTCCCAGTCTCCTCCCACAACCCTACAGCCAGAAAAAAAGTACAGCGCACCTGCAGCTGACTCTGGATTTTTTCACAGTAGTTTTACAGCAGCCCTCTCCTCAGTAGCTCCTCTCTCCTCGTTGAGCTCCCTGCTCTCGCTGGCTGCTTCTGGGCTGCACCCACAGCAAATCCAGGACTCTGCCGGGCACAGTGGGAAGCCGAGTCAGAGTCAACACAGTGAATCTCTGATCCTCAGCGACAGGCCGCCTACAGAGTTCTGCCTCTCACCTGATACATCTTATGAGTCCATGTCTATCAGCCATCTTCAGAGGAGAGGTGAGGCCAATGAACGACTGATATATCACTTTGTATAAAACATTATGTTGAATTCAGTACACACATGCCCTGCACTGAGATCTGAATGGAGTAAAAAGTGACCCAGGAGAAGTAGTGACTGAATTCCACCTTGATTGGATTGTTTATCCAGTGATGAGCTGTTGAGAGCAGCAATAAAAGCTCACTGTGCCGCAGCAGTGCCTTCAATACCCTGAAGGGGCTTCCTCTCAAACATGACCTATTTTTAACTCTCCCTGCACGGGATTGGCCGAGCCTTCTGCTCTGTAGCCTATGTGTGTGCGCGACTGCAAGCTCCAGGAGAGGATGAGATGGAGAATGATGCAGCAGAGACAGAGCTAATAATTTACAACACACTGTGTCATTTTGTTTTAGTGCTGCCGTATGGGCCTCTTGGTGTGAATCTGATTCTGCAAATTTGTACCTTTTGCGATAGATAATCAACGACGGAGGCATTTGCAGCAGTGGTGAACAGTCAGTGTGGTGCAGCACTGCAGGCAGCATCAACATGCATAAAGAATTTACCGTGACATTTGCAGAGACTAGCCAGTATGAGACGAGGAAAGAAAAGCAGGGAAGAGCAAGTCAGTGAGGACTGCTGCTAAGATTGAAAACCGGTTCTTTCATCTTCAGCTCACATTTACATTTTTGCAGTCTTATAATAAACCCTCTAAGCAATCTTTCACATTTCCGTGCATTGACCCAGTTAGTGAGGTGAGAATCTTATTGAGTAATCTTTGTTTGTTATTGAGTCTTATCTTTTTAAAACAAATAAAAAAAAAAATCTGCCAGTGCCAGTAATATCATTTCAACTAGTTTCCAACTCACAATGTTTAAAGAACCTTTAAGAAATTTGTGTCAGTATCTTCAAATAACACAAACAGAACAAGAGAAATCGCTTCAAGAAACAATCAACGGACATTTTCTTTTTACTTATTTGATAAAAAAAAATCCTTTCAGCAATCAATAATACACAGAAATTGCATAAGATGGGAATTTGCAATCTAATATTTACTCTATATATTAATATATCAGTGTTTTTTTATGAAAGATTAGCTACAGCTTGTCTAACCTCTCTCCTCATCTTATGTCTAGGTTTGCTGAGGTCTGTGAGCAGGGCGGTGGATTTGATCATGGCTCACTTTGGCAGCAGCAGAGACCCTGAAGAAAAGGTATGGCAGAGCTACGCAGCTTTAAAGATGTGTCACAATGGAAACTGATATTACTTACACTGTAGGAATGGAGTCGAATAACTTGTGTCAGCAGGAAATACACTGTATCGTGTGTCTTTGCCACAGATGCGCCTGGGCAACAGCTCTCGCAGTCCCACAATCGCCGGCCTGGTCCTGGAACATTTGTGTCCGGCGATCCAGAATATTCTAGAGGACGGTCTCAGGGATCACAAACTGGATCTCATCATTGGGCAGCGCCGCAACCACTCGTGGAGCGTGGTGGAAGTTTCTACCAGGATCGGTAACTATAGTGATCATGATTCAAAGGTAGTGTCATGAGTGCATTGGATGGCTTTGGAATGACGTACTGGTGGAGCAGCATTGTTTGTGGCACAGTGTTTGATGCCAGCTCTTTGATGAACTCTTTTTGGTTTCCGTCCAACTCCGCCTCAGGTCCATCCACCAGGGTCCTTCACAGCCTGGTCTGCAAAATCAGACAGTGTCCCCAGCTCACGAGCCACTGCATGAGACTGAGAGCCTTCATCATGGGCCTGCTTAAGTAAGTAAAGCAAATGATGTTTGATCATACTACGGAAGCTAAAGAGTGCTAATGAATTTTCAGCACATGTAAGCTTTTGTCATTTGATCTCTTCTAGCTTGAGGGCTTTGGAGTTCTGGCTCAGTCACCTTCAGAGTCAAAAAGGTGAGCGCACAGTCGATTTACTTTGATTTTGGTGTAAAATGTCAGATGGAAATCAGAACTGTTTTGGCCTGCATCTCGGCTGTCATACATAACAGGTCAGGTGATGTGCTTGGAAGAAGACTGTGAAACTGGAAGGCTGTGAGATCTGGGTGAAATGTATAGAAAAAATGGAAGTTGAAGTTATAGAAAAATGGAAATGGACTTATCTTTGGTTATCAGACTACAGTTTCCAAGGTCATCAAAGAACTCTCAGCATGTTAACATTGTCACTGTGATCATGATGGCACCCTCATTTACAGCCTATCTGTAGACTCTTACATTTAAATATTTGTTAAAATAAATGATTGCATTGATCTCTGTGCATTCACACCCGTTCCTGTCTCCACAGATGTGGTGACGACGTACTACCATTCTTGGGGGTTCCTCTCCATGTCACTGACTCAGTGTCAGCCCTTGTTTCAGGAGCTTCTCCTCCTGCTGCAGCCGCTCTCTGTGTTGCCCTTTGACCTCAACCTGCTCCTGGAGCCCCGACTGTTACGTAACAGGCAGCTGTGTTTGGAGGAGGGCGTCTCTCCACCTCCACCATGCTCAGCCCTTTTGGTAACCAGCTGGCCACTGCTGCAAGCCAACAGAAAGGTAGACAGTAAGATTTTAAACCAGACAGACCTGTGTCACCAAGAGTCTCTCAGCTCTCAGAGTTACGTCCAGCAGGAGTGCAGAGGGATGAAGGCCAGCAGGAGTCCGCTGTTAGCTCCTATTCCAGAGTGGTGGCCGAAGGAGCCCGATCTTCTGGATGGTGTGGTTGAAGGGGAGGACTGTAATGCAGATACGTGGTCTCAAATAAGTATGGACAGCAGGCAGGATGAGGGGAAGGGAGAGAAACACAGTGAGACCCCAAATGCATCAACTTGCGTCCAGGATGAGAGTCCGTGTCAGGGCGGGCTGCGCTGGGCCAAACTGTTTGGAGCAGCTGATGCTTCCACCAGGGCGGGGGTGGTCGCTCAGAGTCCAATTGGAGCACAAAGCAGAAAGTAAGAACCAGCAGTGAGCAATGAAAACTTTCACACAACTTTAATGTATTTCCATAATGTTGGGTTGATTTTTTTCTTGACTGACTGTAACTCTCTACTCATAACCAAAACCTCTTAATCATTGCTTTGACAGGTCCAGGCGACCGTCACAGTGGCTGCATTTGGACAGATCGCAGCTCGGACTGTTGGCTCAGTCCATCAGGTCAATGAAGCTGGGAGGAGCTCAGACTGACAAGGACTCCTGAAAGAGGAACCCTCCGTGGGTGGAGATGCTTCTTTACTGTACTAACAAAACGTCTTAACTGCATGATAATACGGATAAAACACGGTGTTTGATCACACTGCTGAACGGATCACAAAGCACATAAAACACAGGATTAACCACTTTGACAATGGCCCATAACTCATCAAGCTCTGTGCTGCACCAGCTGTTCGTAAATCCATAACTAAGCTTGTGAGTCCTTTCAAAGGTGTTAGAAACTTTCAGTGAGTTTCAAAATAAATCAGGCTGCACCATTTAAACTTTAGGAACGCCTTAACTATTAAAAACCTATATAAGGAACTATATAGTGCTTTCCAATCAAAAGCAATCAACTACGTAAACAGGAAGGCGATGCAGCATATAAGAACTGGATACTGGATCCAATGATGGCGCCTATTCAGTCCCATAACAATTACTTGCCCGGTGGATTCACCTTAACAGTTTCTAGCTCCCGAGGTTTATTTGAGGGGTATGCAGCCCACAGAAAATGCAAAGTACTGTTAATCCCATCATGCCTCTGGCCCGCCCAAAACGTGCAGTGTGCGTATACACATTTTATGTCACAGAGGAAAAAGAAAAGACTTTTCTACATTTTGAAAATATTTTATAAAGATTTAACCACCCTGGTTCAAAAAATACATAAAGTAATGATTGACCAGGTTTATAGCTAGCAACGGCTTTACATATGTCTCTTTTACACTGATGGTCTATGTGGAAAATGCTTTTTGGTCCATGTGGGCAATATTGCAAGTGCCCCCTAGATAAAACTGGAAGTCTGAACCTGAGGTCTTTTAATACATCCATAAATACATCCATAAGCATATTAAGGAGTAGCATAACTGCCAATAGTAATGACTATGTTGGTCCAGTATTAAATCTAGCCAACAATCTGCTTTGTAAACATCAGTATTACTTTGTTTTATTTATACATGGCTGCATGAAGAGAGATGCGTGTGCAGTTAGTTCTGTCAGATATGTCGACCACATTATCTCTTACTCTTATATCGAAACAGGCCATCTGTTTGCAAGCTTATGAAATTGGTTCAGTTTGAACTTTCGAACAGCTGGTGCAAACAGCTCCTGGTGTGACCGTCTCCTGATCTCAAAATGTCCCTCCGGTTGCTGTTACATCACTGCACTTTTGTCATTTGTGCTCAGGTGTGAGATAAAGCTTCATGAATATGATCAGAAGAGATTGGAAATAGCTTGATGAATTAGGGCCACTTCCCCTATTTTCAATTTCACTTTGGAATATCTGTTAAGTAGGTGCCTCTGTTACCTGCCTTGTAGGCGAATATCAATCATGTGAATCCTGTTAATATCGACCCGCTGTAGACTGTTGGACATTCTTGTGGTGCAAAACATTTCTCATTCTCTCCATAGCTATATCCTTCATAAAAAGACAGAAAAAAAGCAAGCAATACCCTTTTAATAGTGCCAAATATGTTACACACCAGCTTCGTGGATTGTCAGTGATGTTTTTTTTCCAGTATCTTGCTTTCTTGAGCAAATCCCCAGCATGGATTTACTGTAGGTGCATGAGTTAACAAACATACATTAGGTGCTTCGGTGCTTCCCAGATCTCTTAAATTCCTGTCTGTGTTTTTATAGAGTTAGGGTTTGGACATTTTCTGCCACTGAAAATGTAAAATGTGTGGACTTTGTTTGGTATAGTAGTATGTCTTCCAGTGACGTTTGTTCAGTTGCACAAATGTAAGCCATCTTGTGGCTGTTTCAGGTATTTAAATGTGTGTCAGGTATATTTTGATAGACCAGTGGTCGGCAAAGAGGGATAAAAAGAACAGAAGATGTTTTCTCTGTGTTTGTTAAATAGAGATTTTTTTTAATGTACTGCAATAATGTGAAGTGAAGTGAAATTATTCCACCCAGAATCATTCTCTCAACCTCTGAAAGCTTCCTCTAATGCCCAGTGACAATCAGAGTCTGTCAATAAAGACTTAACATATTTACCTGTCTTCTTGTATGCAAACATTGAGCAGTACTGATGTTTATTCTTTTGCCAAACATCTTTGCAGTCCAACTTCCTGAGAAGATCTGACTCAGGAATCAACATTACCCTGCCAGTTATGATTGTTTCATTGAAGTGTACGGTGCTCTTTATGACTTTGCCTGAAGGACCCTCTTGATGCCGCTCTTTTCCAGTGCATTCTTGGAAAGTTGACCGAAGGTATGCCCATACATGAACTGATATCCTGTGGGATGGCGTAGAGTTAGACATGCTTGTACGTTGTATGTTGTAAGTGATTAATGTCACTTCAGACTTTTAAAAAAATCGCTGATCAGAAGGTTTTGTTATGCGAATGTGTTGCTATCACTGACACAGACCTGGGATGTGTCCTGTGAACGATGGCACCACACCTCTGTTTGATGGATAGATTGTGGGCATGGGAGTCACTGTACTACTCTTCCTCCCCGGGATGTCTTGGGACGTCGGATCACTCCGCTGCTGCTTCCCAAACTGGATCAGCGCCTGGTTTGTAGTGATGGGGTAGCCTTTGCCAATAAGAAAACGAGATTTTGGCACGTGCCCTGTAAAACCTGTGCAAAGACATCAGTCAGCGAGCGGTGAGGAATTTCATAAGCATGGTGTGCAAAAGAAAAAAAAAAGCATAAAAGGCAGAATTAATAATCTTATAACAACAATATGTGCAGTGTAAAAGGGATAAAGTCAAACCAAAGTGTAAAACTCACAGAAAATATCACCTAATTCTGCTTTTTTTTCAGCCTCTTTGAGCTCTTTGCTTTGGTTTTACGGCCTGTTTTACGTTTGCATTTCCAGACACTGCAAGCCTCTGAGCCAAATAAATGGCATGTGCTGACCCAGATATTTTTCTCAGGAGGCAAGTGAACATGATTTTGTATTTGTCAAGTGACCAGGAATATGGCTCCAATGGGATGCTACTGTTTGCCTGTGTTTAATATCAACATCTTTACATCTGATTATTCACTAAAATGTTAGCCATATCAACGTATCAGGTACATAATAAGTCAGGACAGTGTGCCTGTTTGTTTGAGTGATCATCTAACCAGCAACCAGCAGTTACCCTCAGCTCCGTGGCATCTCTGTGTGTTGCAGTTTTTGACTTTCCGGCCCACAACTTTCTATTTTGGTTCAGTATCACTGCTCTTATAAGTGTGCAGGCAACACTTTACCAACAAGCTCCTAATATCAACTTAAAGTCTCTTAATATGTCAATGTTGTGTTCACTCATTTCCGTTGTCGCCAGGTGGCCAAAATCATTCTGCGTTGTACCCGAGATAAAGAACTTGTACGGATCATCATCAGCCATGGAATATGGTTTTCCAGTGGGGGTGAAGGACTTCAAGGGCTTATAGATCACGTTGCTGGAGATTGGTGTCAGAGGGAGTTTCGGTCTCTGGGGCAAAAGATAACAGAGATCCATGAATATGCATACAATCCAGAGATCATATGATCTGTATGATACAAAATGATCTTATTAACCTGTTTGTCAGCATCAACAGAAGTCAGCAAAGATTGTACATAACATATGTTTATTATAATACCACTAAATGCAGGTTTAATGTAAATCTGTTCCAGAAAAAAACAACTTCAGTACCTTAAGGGCTAGTGAATGTAAATGTGTGCATTAAGGAAATGTAATATACTGTGATAATTAATTTTAATGATCTGAAAAGGTTAAACAGTGTGAATCTCAGAGACATAATTGGTGAATCTGTGGTTGGAAAGCTGACCGGTTCAGCCTTTCTGTCTTTTTTAAGGTGGGATTACATTACAGTGAGCCGACACTGGAGCTCCACCATGGATAATTAAACAACAGTGAACCTATTCAGAGGTGTCATGTCAACATGTGTGTGTGTGAGCGGCACAGTGAGAGTGGTAGAGCCAGAGTATATGTGTGTGTGTGTGTGTGTGTTATAGAGAGAGAGCTGCAGGTTACTTCAGACCGCTGGTTGCTGCTCTGGACAACAGCAGGCAGGTCTGATGATTTCTGCTGGATCCTCATACGACCTTCCTGGTAAAACTCAGACAGCGCTTTACGACATGTTTCTGAGTAGCTGCTGGCAAAGTAGTTCTGACTTTTTGGGATGAAGCCTGAAACAGCAACAAGTGACATTAAAGGGTTTCCAGAAGATAGTTTCGGTTTTAATGACTTATTTTGGTTTTGTTCCTGGTGTTCACAGGATTGAAAAATGACATTTTATCTCCTTCCAGAAGCAATCCACAGAAGACAGACTGTTGTGAAATGAAGTGTTTTAAAAGGGACTATTTCTTTGGTATAGTGATGTTTGTTTATTAGCCAGAGTAACCTGGATGTGTTTTTTTTAAGATATGTTGTTGTTGAAATTATATTATAAAAAGCAATGTTAACACTTAACAGGCTTTGAAATCATCACTGCAGGCGATGCTACTGATACGGTTGTTTGGTGTACGTTATCTTGATTTTCAACACTGTTCTACTTAAGTGCTCATTTGTACTCAATAATTTAGCAAGTGGACACTTGTGTGGATTATTCTCATGTTCTCGTGGCTTCGTGTTGTTGTGCAATGAAAACTCACATGTTTAGAAGCTTATTGCAGATAAGACACATATTGCTAGTTGACATTTAGTTATTTCACATCGCAATAAAGATCATTAAATCAAAATATATAGAAAATATATACCAAATTTTGCATTGCATGAAGTGTTTGTCCCTAGTATAAAATAATTTTCCATGAGGTGTCTTGTTACTTTGTTGACCCCCCCTTCGTGTGAGATGCCTGCCTGTGTGTGTATCCTGGTATCATCTTCTTCAAGTTACTGTCAGAGATGCTTCTCAGTGTCAGACCAGAGTCAGGCTCCGCGGCGGGGAAGTGACCCATGTGGAGGACCAGACGACTGGAGTGTTTCACCTCAGGACTGCTCAGCAGCTCGGCCGTGAGCTGGCCGTAAGACTTCCCCATACTGTACTTCAGCTGTGGGCAATACCCTGCATACCTGGAAACAACAGGGTGAACATAAACTGCAACCACAGAGCAGCAATAAGAGCTTTTGAGTGAAATAATAAGATATTATCTACTTGAATGTATAGCATATATAAACACATTTAACACACATATTCTGAGGAAACCAATAGTATGTAGAGAATATATACACATTTTTATTAAATGCTAATATGGTCATTGTTTGCAGTAGTGGAGGAAGTATCCAGATACTTTAAAAGTACTAATACAAAACTGAAAAATACTCCACTAGAAGTAAAAGTGCCGCATTCAAACTCTTACTAAAGTAGAATTATGTCTTTCTTTATTTCACTTATTGCATAATGCGGTATACTCTTACAAATAAGGTTGTAAAAATACCATAAAGCCTGTTTATCACTACTCTGATAACACTTAATAAATTTAACAGCACTATTCCTAATAATTTTAGTGTTTTCTACAGGGTTATCATACTTTATTGCATTATGTATGATTAAACAGGAGCCTAACAAGGAGCCCAGGTTGGTCCTTAACTGTGGGAAATCATGCTCTTCAGTATCTCAATAGATCTCAGTGTAATAAATGAATAAAGCATTGAGGAGGCACGTACTCACCCCGGTATGTAATGTGGGTTAGGGATCAGCAGGACTTGGCTGAATTTGTATCTGTCCATGCTGCTCCAGGCAGGTCTCCGTCCTGTGTGTGTGTGTGTGTTTGCTGGTTGCCACAGAGAATAAAACACAAACACACTGATGGAGCTCAGAGACGTTAAGCCTTTAAAACCAAAGAGTGCGCACAAGACTTCTGCAGCAGGGACACAAAAATGCTTCTGGATGTTATAATAATAATAATACCTAAGTGAGACATTCACAGCCGAATACAATTACAGTATATTATTAAAACATGAAGGGGCTGTCCTGCCGCAGCTCTTTCACATCTTTTAACTTAGTTTGATCCCCTCTGTTTCAATAAAGTGAGCAAACAACATCAGTTTACTCCACTGAAACATTCCCCTGATGTATTTTTTCTCATTAAAAGTTTATTAAAAAAACTTTTCAAATAGACAGATAAATATTTGGGAGAAACTACGACCCCTAGCGACCACATACAGATTTTCACTTTTCTCAAAAATACTGATAAAATAATCAAAGATACATTAATGATAAATAAATGATAATACATATGAATAAACATGAATAAATTATTTGTCATTGTTATTATTGTTGTTATTATTATGATAACTTAAAGTAATCTTAATTATTAAAGACATATGTAATCCATTATCAAATAACATGTGAGGAAGTATACATTAAAAAGTGTTTCATTCATTTCAGCTGTATTCTGTTAATTGTATTTGACAATATAAAGGTCTAAATGGTGTTTAAAAGTCCTTTCTACACTAGCAGTAATAAAGTTCTACATGTATTCATTATTTTGCTTTTATTTTTTCCATTATTGTATAAATTACAGTCACTCCCACCAGATTTATACTTTGCAAATGATGTGAGCTGTTCTGCTGTTGCTCACACTTTTTGGCCTACTTTCATCCTTTTTGTGTCAAATACAGTCAACAAACAACATCAGTTTTCTCCACAGTACTCAGTTGTAGCTTCAGCCCAGATTTGGACATGTGTGTGATGTATTAAGACAGAAAAAATATCCTTTAAGAAAGAAGCAAACAAATAATCTAATAGACAATGAAGACCACTTTTATTGTTATTTTTCTTCTGTTGGTCTGATATAAATGTGGCCAAGTAGAATATGGATGTAGGCTTGAGGAGTAGTTGAACAACAACAGATGTTCTGTGGGCAGACTGCGATTATTCTGTGTTTTCCAGGACTGTGAGTGATCCCGTATGTGTGATCAGATGACCCATGCTGCCACCGCCGCTGCTGCTGCCGCTGTTCACCTGGGGAATGTAGATCAAATCAGCACACAGGAGTGTCCATTCTCCGCATTCCTTCGCTCTTAGATAAATCTCGGTTTGCTGAAATGACGAAATAACGTTTACTGTTTCAGCTCATGGTTCCTCTTTCCACACACACACACACACACCAGAATATTGTATATCCACTGAGGAATGTGAGCACATTATCTCACCCTTCTCATACAGTGATAAAAAGTTTCCATCTCAAGACTTGTTTTCATCTTTGACGTGATTTTACCTATCAGCATTCCTGTGTTTTTTACTGCTTTTACAGCATGAGTAATAAAACTGAGGTGTGTTAAGTATCCAAGGGTGAATCTATGTGACTGTGTTACGACTTGCTCTTGTTGTGTCTTGGATTTCCTAAAACTCTGAGGACAAACTCAACATTTCTCCACAACAACCGGAGATGTGTCACTCTTTTCCCGGCATTCAGAGGCAGGAAGGAGCGGGTATCAACATGCAGCCCGGCGCCCTGACAGGACAGATGCTGGGGAGAGGCGTGGCGAAGGGGCAGAGGCGGATCAGAGGATCAGAGGGGATGTTTTGAATTCTGCATCGGTAGTTCACCTCGGCTAATGACCGTGTGGGCTGTCTGAGCTGCTGTCTCGCTCATTTTCCTGTGGCAGCTCAGAGGCGGTGGAGGTGTGGAGGGGGAAACTCTTGGAGATGAATCTGTACAGGAGCTTTGGGAACCTCATGGAGGCCTGGGTGAGCGAGGGGGGCCAGTGCTCGGACTCAGAATGGCTTGAAAATAACGAGGAGGACTCTCCCACACCAACCTCTGACTCGGGGACGAACCTGCGCTCAGAATCGGTGGACTCTGGGGTGGAGACGGCCAGCTCTGATGTCTCCTTTCTCGCCACATCCTGCTTTGTCTCAGCAGACGTGGACGCATTTGCACCAGAGAGAGGAGGACTCACCCTGGCCTCGGCATCTCAATCTCCCGTCCTCCCCTCTCCTGCGCCTTTCTCTTCCTCCTCTTCCTCCCCTCGTCTCCGTCCAAGCACAGCTCAGAAGGGCCCCGCCGCCTTGCACCAGAAAGTGGAGCAAGCGCTGCAGAGGACCGACTCTAAAAAGAGTAAACTGGAGCTGCTCACGGTGGATGAGGTGCTCAGACGACGGCCACGAGCATCCTTTCTACCCAAACGGCACACATCGGAGTTAGTGAGGAGTCAAAAGTCAGAGAATTTTGAGAATTTTGACCTGAGGAGGACAGTCAACCTATCCTTGCCAGTGAGGCAGATGCATGAGATGCGCAGGAGGCCGTTGTCCATGAGCTGTGTGAGGCAGCCTGTTCAGACAAGATCAGAGGTGAGATACTGTTTATGCAAGAAAAAATATTCAAATTTCTGAGGATTCATATTCTTTTTGGGGGGAAAAAAGCTTTTTTTCTGTGTCTGATTTCTGTTTGTGTTCGTTTGGGATCACACAAGTTCCACAGCTTCCGACGTGTTTGGTCCTGCACGGCTCAGGCTTGTAAACGTAAACGGAAAGCCTAAAAAAAAAGTCCCAGAAGCGCAACAAAGCCTCTACTTGTATCTCAGTCAAAGGGTTGCGACACACACTCGCAGAGCAGCTCTCCAATTTAAGTAGGACAGGCATGTCATTAGTCATACAGGATCTCTTTCATGCTTGCAACCCGTCACGAGTCCGTCTGCGGGGCGAAGGATCGTAAACCAGTCGGCCCAGGTGACTTTGCGCCCACAGGCATGAGAGGAATGGATGTGGATGAGGGGGAAGTGGAGCAGTCTGCAGGGGCTTTTCTTTATAAACATGACAAACACACTGTCAGCCACACGGAGGAAAGAATGCATCTTGATTTGAAACCTGCCATCAACGTTAAAGAACATTGGAGACGTTCCTCTGCTCATTAACCTTAAGTTAGCGCACGAAGTGAGAAACTCAAGTCATACTGAAGGCATGCAGAGGCGTTGAAACAAGTGGATTAATTGTACCAGTTGTATTTAATTAGCTTCTCTAAGTTTTTTTTAGTCCTTGGGTGTGTTTGTGTGCTTATTTCTCCGAACACGGGCTACTGAGAAGGCATATAATGTCAAGCAGATATAATTACTCAATTTTGTAATTAAATATAATTATTCTTTCAGTATCCAGTTCAAACACTGTTGCGACAGGTACATTAATATAAAATGAAAAGCCAGTCAGTCATATCTGATTCTTATGACTAAACAGGTTTACTTATTAATTAATCAATTTATTTGAACGTCTTCAGTTCATAGGAAAGAACAACTTATGATATGATGACACACAAAGGAGTTTTTAATACAATCAAATATATATCCATATCCTGACTTTTTTTTACTCATTTCTGACATTTTGTGGACTTTGTTGAATGACTAACTGGAAAAATAGGAAACAGATTAGTTGACTATGATCTTTAGTCTTTAGTAATCTTTAGTCGCTGCCCCAGTTCTGTACATCAGTAAGCGATGCATGTGTGAGGCTGTACTTTGAGCTAAGTGCCTCAACTGTATTTTGTGTTTACTGATAAATGCTTAAAGATAGCGCATTCACTTGCTAACATGTGCAATTTAGTAGTAAACACAAAATACAGCTGATGATGATGATGATGGGAATGTCAGTAGTTTGGCAGGTATTTGGTTATAAAACATGTGAACTGGACAAATGGAAATTTGATTGGGCACTAGATGAAAAACCAGAGTCACCAACACCCCAACCAAATTTCATGACAATCCAAAACCTGCTGGTGGTACAGGAACAGGAACATTTGGGGATCAACAAAGTCACAAATGTCTGGATAAAAATTCCTCGTCAGTCCACCACATAGATGTTAGGAAACCTCAGTCTGGACCAAAGTGGTGGATCAACTGTCCGACATTTCCACCCTGCCTATAAAATGCCATGTGAAAATATCAAGTATGATTTATTTAAACTGCGGTATCTTGGACTTTCCTGTATAAATCATCACAAGGTAACAGTTTTCTTGCTTAATGATCTGTGCAGGACCTTGGTGAGGTTGATGGGAAAGGACTGAGTCCTGGGCTCAGCTACCTGGAGCAGGTGTGTCAAATGTTAGAAGACATCGCCAGACAACAGATGCAGATGCAGAACCGAGCGTCGCAGATGGAGACTGATGGCCCTCTGGAGCTTCGAGACATGGAGGTGAGCCACCTTTGTGAGGCAATTAAGCTGTGACAGTTTCTGCACTGCGCCAGGGTTACGGACATGATACAAGCTTGTCAAGCTGGTGATGACAAGATGTCTTCCTGCAGCCCTGAGGGTTCACATGAATTAAACCGTGACAACAATCTCTTTCCTATCACCTGGCTCTCTTTCAGACGTTCGACACCTGTCAGAGTGACTCCAAACCTGCAGAGGCGGACCTCTCCTCCTGTCAAAGGCTTGAAAATACAGAGAGTGCAGAACAGACTTCCAGCGAACCCCAGCGGAGCAAAGATTATACTCGAGGACATTTTCGGCACAGATCAGCTTCAGACACAACACTTGCAACACTGCATTTAAGTGAGTCACGCCCACCTGATTCTTTCTATGTCACCTTTTGTTGCTTTATGTTTTGTATATTCAGTGTGCTATTGTATAGAAAAGGATTGGTAGTCTGACAAAAATGTTATTGTGTACGTGCTTGGTGCAGGAAAATTAAATGCAGACTGTAGGGGGCACCATCTGAGTACAGATGAATTCCTGGAGAGGGTCGAGGAAGACACTGAAAATCAGGTAGAGTACACTCAAACACAACACATAATTTGTACTCAAGTAATAAACACGATCAAAATACAATATAAATAATAAATATATAATGTAAGGTGTATTTTATCACTGTAAGTTTAAAAGAAATATGTATAAAGTATGTTTTATTTATCTCATAATCTTGTATTATTTTGGCCCATAAGTATTTTATTATGTCTTCTCAGGAGTCTAAAAAAAAGGAAACGAATAAAACTAACAAGAACTGGAGGTTAAAAATTGGGTCTTTGAGAAGAGAAGGGTCTGCTGCGAGCGATACCACTGGGTGAGATATTATATTTATAGCTGTCATCTCTAAGGGGTCAGCATTATTAATCTCATATGATGTATGATGCTCTGAGGAAATGTGTGTGCTGCTCCAACATGGCAGCCGGCCACAGCGACGCAGCGGTGCAGAGATAATGCACAGTAGATGCAGAGGCCTTTGGTGGGAGTTCACATTCAGCCCGTGCTTCTGTTCCTCTTGAACATTTTGTCTCCCTTTTTTTTCCGTGAACCTCAGCTTATGTACTGTTTTCAGCCTCTGACTGATGAATTTTTTATCCACACAGCCAACAGATGCAGCCAAGTGAGAAAAACTCGTCACGGCGACGGCTGAGCCAGCTGTTCAGGAGGAGGAGGAAGACTCAGCCTATATAAATGGACCACAGTGTTTCTCTGTGGAGCTTTCCTTTAAAAGTCTGAGCACTGTTACTGCTTTTCAAGCCATGTCATGTAGCAATCTGCCATGTTTATTTATTTCTGCTGTATACTTGCCATTATTATTTATACTGATATATAATATTTTTTTATGAAACTGGGGATAAAATTTCTCTTTTACATTTTCCACATGAGAGCTGCAAACTTGGTGAAGAAAACTGATATTAAATCTACAGTATATTGCACTATTAATTACAAGAAATGTCATGTATGTAAATGTAAATGTAAATACAATAATCTCTCCAAAAATTCTTATTAATTTTGTCTTGGTGTACTTCTACAACATATGAGAAATGTGTTTAATACTCATCATTTGTACACATATATACATATATATATATATATATATATATATATATATATATATATATATATATATATATATATATATATATATATATATATATATATATATATATATATATACATACACACAGGAGGAGGAGGATGCAAATGTGAATTTATTGGGGCAGCAACTCAATCAATGATTATATTGATTGCCTTTTAATCAGTGTTATTAATCATAGTCTGTAAAGTGTCAGTTCAAGGCCCAAATATAATCCCTCTCCGAGGATATAAAAATAGCTCATCCACACATTTCAGAAATTGGATCCAGTGAACGTTTGCTTTTTTTTTGTTGAATGACTATAACAATTCATTCAATTCATCGAAATTCCGGATGATACATTTTGCGTTGATAATCGATCAATCAACTAATTATTTCAGATTTTGAGTAAATTAATATGTTACATTAAGGTGAATGAATTACAGGTTATTTAAGGGGCACAAAATATCCTTTAAATGACCAAATCCCATGAAAAAAATTCTTTTACTTTGAACCTGAAATCACTTTCCTTTTCAAGGCCATTTTTGAAATTTTATTGCCATCGTATAAAAATAGGTGTGGATGACCTTTGTGGTATTTTGAGGGTTTTCTTCACAAAACCCATTAAATCCCATTTAACTGTGCAGATTGTCTCAATATATTGCAATGCATTAATTAATCCATTTACTATGCTGTTAAATCTTAGATCAATATTAGGGCTCCGGTTTCAAAGTGCTCTGGTCTAAATAGGAAAAAGAAATCCAGACATCTCCATCCCTTCTGCAGCTGGACAGACAACAAGTGCAGGCCACACGGAGTGACTTTGATCATTTATTTAATCTTTATTCACCTAGGTTGGGGGGATAGACCTCCCCTGGCATTCCCATGTAAAGAGATGTCAATGACAAACACGTCCAACCAAACGAGAGAGGGTGAATAGGATTCCAGTCCATACATAAAATACATTTATTTACTATTTACTGAACCACCAGCATCCATTAGTCCCACATAGCATCTGTCTGTGCTATTAAATATATAGAGATAACATCTGTGGAGGGATTTATTCACTGTATGTGTGTGTGTGAGGGAGGGGTTGGCAGAGAGGGAGGAGCTTATAGACGAAAAGAGTGGTCGTGGAGGCGGTGGGGTGTGGGGGGGAGGGCAGCGTCAAGTCATGCCTGCAGTGCCCCCCCTTGTCTACATGATGCCACAGGAGGACAAGGGGTTGGCGATCTGGCAGGTGCAGGCTGACTGGCAGTATTGGCGCACAGTCTGGTAGCAGCTGCGGTCGGCGTCCCCGCCCCACTGCACGGGCCCGTTGGGGTCAGAGGGCAAGCGGCTCAGGATGCTGGTGTTGATGGCCAGAGCAGCCAGGCCATAGTCAGTGAACAGCACTGTCTCGCGCCGGCACGTGGGGCAGGAGATGAACTTGTACTTGGGACAGGACTCGTAGAGGATCTGCAGGCACTCCTCGCACACCGAGTGCAGGCAGGAGAGGATGCGAGGACGCTTGCCGGCGAAGTTGTAGGTGTGGCCGCAGGTGGGGCAGTCCAGGGGCTCGCAGGGCATGACGGGCCCCGAGGAGGAGGAGGAGGAAGTGGAGGAGGAAGTGGAGGAGGAGCGCAGCACGTACTGGTTGACGATGACGTCCTCCATCTTGTAGTGGAACTGGTGGTAGCAGATTTCGTTGGCACTGGTTTTGCGCTGCGCCAGGAAGCTCTGCTCCCTGCGCGTCACGGGGGCCGAGGGAGGACACCATGGGCCGGGGGGACCCTGTCATGTCCAGGGTCAGGTCACTGCAGGCCTGGTTGACGATGATCTCGCCCTCGCCTCCGCCGTCCCACGCCACTCTGGGGGGCGGGGCATAGCGCGGCTGGGTGACGGGCACAGGGCACTCTCTGGGGAACTTCTCCGACTGGATGATCTTGACTGTGTCCATGGGGATGGTGACGGGCTGACGCCTGAGGCAGGACATTCGCACTTCTTTTTGGAGGTGGAAGAGAGAAGGGCTGTGGCTCTTATCAGCCCCTGCTTGGTTCTCGGCAAGGGGGTAAAAACTGAATTAGGCTCTGTCTGTGAAGTCAGCCATTCGAGGGGACATGGGGACGGATGGTTGCCTCCATGTTTCCCTCAGAGATCCCCCCCTCTGGTGGGCGCTGCAGTCAGCCTGAGTCCTTGTGAGGCGAAGACAGATATAGGAGCTCCGCCAGAGCACCGCAATCTGCTGCTCTTATTCTGTCGCGGCTGATATGCACAGATGATCTAACAGTCAAGCTTACGGCGTCTGACCAGTGTTGACTACTTGAAGGTAGTTTCTTGTTGTTTGATGCTGATGTTCCTGTGCTGTCTCTGATGGCTGTTTGCAGAATATTCACACACAAAGACAGTTAGTACTCTAGCACAAAGATATGTTTCCCCACTCAGTGATAACACCAATAATAATCTCATATGCACACAGATGCTCACATATACATACAGGACAGGTTGGCGGGTCTCTGCATTCACAGATTAGGGCAAAATGGGGGGAGGGAGGGTAAGTTCAGGGAGTTCAGAAAGGTCCAAGAGGTATTGTCTTAAACGATATCCTGTGGCCTGCCAAGGAAACTCTTGCCTTCCCAAACTAGCCCTTACACGAGTTCCTCGCTCAAACGCCCGCTTGACTTCCTGTTTTTTGGCTGCGGGTGTGTTACGCGTCGACTCGAGTGCGTGAGAAAGACATAATAACCTCCAGTCTTTCTCTCAGCTCTCGGTCCAGTTTGGCCAGATGACCCTGTGTGACCCTCTTGCTGGCTTGTTGATAAGAAAGAGGGAGGAGGTCTTTTTTTTTGGGAGGGAGGTGTCCTGTAATACTCCGTTGGAATGACTCCTTCAAACTCCAAGGCTCCTGAATTCCTCAGAGGTGGGAGTGAAGTGGTTTTTTTTTTTTTTTTTGTATTTTTAAACTTTTTTTTGACAGTCCTCCCAACTGAGCAGGAGAAGTGATAACAGTCTGAATGATGCTTCTGTGCTTGTCTCCCTTTTTTTTCAGTGTGTCAGACTCAGAACGTGTCCTCAGGAATCCTTTGGTCCGTCTACCTGTGAAAACAAGTAAGAGATTTATAAAATACATGAATATCTGCCCTGATAAACACACTGTCAATAACATTTAACATGTTTTAATGACGTTTAATGTGGTATTTAAATGGGGGAAGCAAGTTTTACTGAACCTTGATTTATATTTTTAGAGAGATAAGTAGGTTTTTGCCATTTTCATGTGTTTGACTCAAACTTTAAATACGTTGGGTCTCATTTCTGTTTGCATCTTGGCCTCAGCCCAGGTGTGTCTCTTTAAACGCGGAGATGATTATCATGTCGTGCTTTGCTCCGGGACAAAGCATACGCCTTTCTTTTGACTCAACACAATCGGTGTGCTACAAAGTCAGAAGATTATGTCAATATGTGGGGCAAGAATTACAAACACAGCACACCTACTGCACATCTCAAGTCTGTGGCAGTACTTCACAGCACTTAACTGTTGTGGTTTTTAGTGCAGCAACTACTGATTATTTTCATTATATTCACATTTAGGAATAATTAGTGCACTGAATCACAGCGTATAAGATCCGATGCCAGAGTCATTAACCTCTTTATCAAAAAGTAAAATAACCCAAAGGCACTCTGTTGTAGGTGATGGTGTTTTCAGGTGTTGTATGTAAACAAGATAATGTAGATCAGTACAAAACCACCATGGCCTCAATAATAACAACATGGTTGAATTTGCACGTGTCACCAAAAACTGAACATTATGAGCTTTATAAAGAGAGATGTTATGGCAGGACTGTTGTATTGAACTGCGTTAAATTACGCAGGTGTACCTAATAAAGAGGCCACTGACTGTTTATACAATATCACATATATGATAATAATAATAATTATAATGGTAATATGATGGATGTTTAAGGATCTTTCTTTATACTTTTGAGCTTCTATCATTCTGTAGCATACAGATTTGTTTTTATTCATTATGGTGAAGATCATATATGATGCCCTTTTGTATGTTTGTGGTGCACACAGATGTAGTACATAAAATAAATATATGTTTCATGGAACATTTTAGGAATACAGACGGGTTACAGGCTCCCACCACAGCACCAGTAATTTTGGCCAAACACCACATATATTTTTTTTTTTTATTCAGCTAAACACAATTTTGCCCTTATTTTACATGTTTCTGTGAGCCTGTTAAAGAAAATACAAAGATGTTTTTGTGCCAATCAAATGCCCAAACACTTTGAATTTTAAAGACTCTTTAAATCCAAATAAAAATAGCATCTTTTATGGGGGGTAAACCAGGCTGTGAACTGCACAAAACCACTGAATGTGAAGTGCCACAGTGTCTGGTCTCAGCAGGTGATTGTGACACATTACAGGCCTGCTCTCGTCATGCTTCCTGCTTCCTGTCATCTTGTGAGTTGCGTCAGTCAGACTCGAACGCGCGTGGGAGCCGGCTGCAGTCTGCCTTTTTGGGCATTTGTGTCGTGCTGCGTGTGGGTTTTTATGAAAAGGAACAAGTGCATGGATGAACATTTTTAGCTTGACCAAAACAATAACTGCCGAACAGCAGAGGGGTGGGGGGATGACACATCTTTCATTCTCTGCACGGCTGTCAACGGTGATGATTCATTAGAGGGAGAAAAAAAAGACGGAGGAGGTGACCTACATGGCAGGGAAGAGAGAGAGAGAAAGACAGGAGAGAGGTGCAGCGCTGGTTCTGGTTTCTATTTATGGTTTGTTTATCAATGCACCTCTCAGTGGTTTCCTGCCCCCCAACCTCTGCTGAAGATTCACACCGAATGAGAGAGATGCACCGAACAGGCGGAAGTGCTTCAGCCATCTGCTTTCACGTGATGTGGCGAGCCATGTTGGGTACGCAGGCAGACATTTGTTTTCCCCCCTTTTATTCTTTCTCCGTGAATCCGTTGACATATTTGTTCACCCGGCTCTCAGACACACAGAGCTGTTAGCCAGAATCACTCACAGTCTCACCAAGCACTGCAGTGCAGCAACACTTCTCCCAAAATAGACAAAAATAACAAAAACATGTTATTTTAAACCAAGCAGCATCGTAGTGTTATAGTTAGGGGGCGATGCTGGGTTCTTTTAGATAGTATTTATACTAGACTTTTCTCAGAAACAGTCTTTATGAATGAGTATATAATGTCCTTGGGATAGTTCCCATTTATCCCATTGGGATGAATGGGATAGTTAATAATAACTTAGCCTGTAAGGAAATGTTGCTTTTTCAAAATCATCATCATCATATCTAGTTCATGATAAAAATGATAAATAATATGCCTGCAATCCATTTCACATATTAGTGTGCATAATCGTTTGATGTTGATATAAATAATTATATGGAAAATGTATGCAAAATAATATAAAATAATACTAATATACTGTTACTGTTATATACTATATTTATGCACTATAGATACATATATGTATATGAGACAAAAAAAGGCAAACAAAACATTCAGTGACTAATTTTAGTTAGTTTTCAGGTAAAAATGTACCAAATCTTTCATTTTGACATTATGAAAAACAATACAGACATTATAATCATATTGCACATTGCATATCCCTAATCCGATTCTCACTTTTGTTTACTTATTATATACTTATTTACTTATTATATGATCAGATATTTACTGGTTTAAATCATAATTCACTTACAGCGCATTATTAAGGTACATTTTAACTTTTGAGATTTTTTGCTTCTTTTGTTAAATAAAACAGTTTCATATACAAAAAAAAAACATGTTTGTATCAGATACATCAGTACATACAATACATCTAATATTTCCGCCATATTAATACCTAACCTCAGAAATAATATCAAATTGAACAAGTTTAAACTTCACCTTACATGATACTGTGGTATATTATACTATACTGATGTTTCATGGCTCTATATGTGGCTACATAAATGAACGACTCTGACTTTAGCCCTGAGCTTTGAATTGAATTCAAAGTGTACCGACTGATGGTTTGAATTAGGGTTGGACTCATCTGCTGAGATGATAAATCTGCTGATATTAGATTATTGCAGATCTGTACTGGTATATTATGGTCTAATAAATAGCAAGAAATGGCAGTACAGCAATATTAAAGATAAGCTTGAAATAATATTGAAACTATTGCCATTAAATCAACAGCAGAGAACAAACAAATTTAAGGGAAAAATGTTTAAACAAAGGAGACGTGGCTATTTGTCCATCATTTTTTATCGATATTATATGACACTGATAATTAGCCTCGTTAATCCAGTGTCGATAGGACTTCAAATAATCGGCTTCACTTTTAGATAGATGTCTAGATGGTTTTTGTGGATATAAACAGCTTGTGAAAACATGTCTGTCCGGTCGTGGCAGGGGTCGAGTTGATAAGGCAACCGGGCCGCTTGAGGAGCCTTTGAGCCTGAGGGAGACGAGGCAGCTAAAATTACCCTCTAATTTGGTGACAGCGCTATGAAAAGGGCTGATAACTGATGCAGGCTGCCTGCTGATGGGCCAGCTTTGGCGCAGCCTCTTCCTGATCGACGGAGCCCTCCCCGGTGTTACATAAGGAGCTCATCTCCGACCCAGCCACCATATTAACACAGTGCTGCAGCTCTCCCACAGTCTTGACATTGAGTGAGTGTGTGTGTGTGTGTGTGTGTGTGTGTGTGTGTGTGTGTGTGTGTGTGTGCATAGCCCTGGATCCTCTCCTTGCAGAGGAATTATTACACTAATGAAATCCTGGCAGGCATTTGACCTCGTCATCACAAGCAAAAGGAGGAAGAGGAGAAGTGACCACAGAGATGTCAGAGGAGTCTGTCTCAGCAGCAAATTCCTCATTAAATGGACACAAAGCTGCATACACAGTATTAAGTCACTCACACACACACTCACATATCCAAGAACATTCTCACCCTCAGACGACTCCCCATCACATACACGGCACCACCCTTTACATTCCTGCAAACAAACAGATAACACACAGACAGAAGCCACTAAAAGGAACATTTTTTTATGTATATACCGGCAGTCATACTAGATCTATCTCTCACTGACACCAACACACACCTGAAGAAAAAGCACATTCCTATCCTCTATCATTATCTTACAAACACCCACACACACCAATGGCTCAGGTCCTCATGATCAGACTGGATAGTTTCCACCTGTGCAGATTGACGAGCAGGACAAGGGCACCATGTTCTGAATGAGTCATAGAGACCCTGCATCAGTCTGTCTCCCTGCCTGTCTCTCTCTCTCACTCCCTCTCCCGTTTCTCTCAATGAAAATCTGTCTGTCTCTATCCATCCCTCTTGCAGTATCCATCCATCCATCTGTCCATCTGTGCGAGCACTCGCTTGGTCAGAACAGAACAGACAGTCCCTCACACCACATACCAGCAGTATGTCAGGTATGCCAGCTATGTTGAGATGTGTATCCACATTCATGCCTCGGCTGGCAAAAAGCATCGCTGCGTCTCTCCTCTGACCTGCGTGGGATTTTTATGCCGTATTTTGGTTACATAACGTGTTATGACCTTAGCGTGATCTGAGGACAAAATCCCAGATTTACTGTATGTTTGCTGGCTTCAGATTCCCCTCGGAAATCATGCCCATTTGCAGGGATTCAGTGAAATATCGTAGATGATTTAATTACAGGAGGATTTGCTTCTGTTGCATGCGTACTTGTTTGTTATGTCCCTGATGTTTATATAGCCATGATATAGAAAACTCTAAATCTCTTTCTATATTTGTGCTTTTCTCAAAGGGCTATTGCTTATAATCCTTTTCTATATGAAGGAATAAATTTCCCTCACATATATGGTAACATACAGCATGTTGATGTCAGGCCGACAGATTTAAATGCATCTGTTGTGGCTCTAATCAATACGTTTACACTCAATCCATCAAGCTGTGATTACATGCAATTATTCCATAGGCTCCTGAAAGATGGCAGTCTGATGTTTGTGTTTTTGTATGGGCAGAAAGTGCTCAGAGAGTCTGTGGAGAGGTGTTGTTTTTAGTCATTCAGCCCGCTGTCATTCATGGCAGACATCGGCCATTTTGCCTCGCAATTCATTACAGCCAAGTGCTCTTTGTTCTCGTCTCTGTAGCTCCCACAGCAACATGGCAGAGCTGCACACAGGCAGGAAAATAACAGCAATAACCATCATCGCTCAGCCTAACACCGACCTCATAGAAGATTTATGATGGAAAGGTTCAGCGAATGTCCAGCTCTTCAATAACAAAAGTGTCCTGATTGATTCAGGCCATTGATTTTTCTTTTAAGGGGGCTGTCTCAGCACAGGGTTAAGGTGGACGGCACTGTGGATGCTGTCCGAGATGGAGCTCATTTGTGAGATAGAGGCAAGGTGGGCAAAAAATTTGGACGGTGCGCGATGGAGCAGGGTTTTCATGTGGGAGGGGTGCATCGGGGAGCAGCAGTTATGCAATCACAGCATGGTGTGCCCAGCACTCTCACTGCAGCGCCAATGTATGGCCAATATGGAGATGCCTTAGTGCTGCTGACAGCTACAGAACAGGCTGTTCCTGCCCTGTCCCTATCAACCCCCCCCTCCACCCAACAACCCCTCCGACCCCTCCCTCCTCCTCCTGCCCCCTCTGTCTGTCTGTGCAGAGGTCTGTGAAATGTCATAACCGCCGGAGACAAGACGCCCTGAAGATACCATCTACACCCAAACTCACACATCATCACAGTCTGTTTCGCAGAATCTAACAGCAGCTTGCGGTCGATGCAGATACGTAGGTGTGCGTTTGTTTGTCTGCATATGTATGTGTGTCTCCATTCATGCATCTGTGTGTGTGTGCGTCTGCAAAATGGACGGCGATGATGCAACAGCCATGTAATCCCGGCTTAACGTAACAAAGCAAATGGCATTTGATTCTCCCCAAAACCAGAGTCAGAGAGAAAAGAAAGAACATTAGAATGAAACCCACATCGAGGAGCCACACCTCACAGGTCTGACACACACAAGAACATGCAGGAGCAAAACATGAGGATTAACACACAGAAGAACCCTGAGTATCCTGAAGATGCAAAGCCTTTTGTCATCCCCACCTGTCTGCCTACGCACTTGTCTTGTTCCAGTCCTTTCTCCCGTCCTCAGTCCTGTTCCAGCTGTTGCTGTCGACGTGCGTTGATGCTGCTCTGCGAAGATAAACCAAGCCGCTCAGTCTCTTTATTCGAGGGATGTCTCAGCCGAGGGAGGATGCTCTCTCCTGCCCATTCGAACCTAGCAGGATGAGGCGGTGGCGGGAGGGAAAGATGGAGGAGATGTAAGATGGAGGAAGCTGTTGCCAGGTGGATGCGTCATGTCTCAGGCTGCTTTCATCGAGCTCCGCAGCCCCCGTCCCTCTCCTCCTCTCTGGTACCCTCGCCCAATCACTCTCCCTCCCCGGCTCCTTCTCCTCCGAGCTGTGGCTGAGCGTCTCCCTCCGGTCTCTCTCTCTCCATCCCTCCTCCTCAGCCACTCAAATTATTCAGCTTATTCTGCGCGATGACCTGAGCTTCTGTGCTGTGTTTCTTGGCATGTACGTCCCCTTCTCTTCCCTCTTTTCCTCCCTCTCTGTCTTCCTGACCGTGGCTTTCCTCTGGTCTTCAGGTAAGGCTCTCTTCTTCTCGCCCTCTCCCCTGCTGTTATCTCTCCTCTTGCCTCAGCTGCCGTGCATCGCTCCCTCTCTCTCTCCTTCTCCGTCTGCTCCAGTCAGTACACTTCGCAGTCACACATGCGCAGTGTTTTCACACATACATGCACACTCACACACTCTCCCTCTCTGCCTCTGTGCTTCTGGCTCTCTTCTTATGCATGTGGCTTGTTTTGCCTGCCCACCTCCCTCTCTCTCTCTCTTTTTCTCTCTCTCTCTCTCTCTGACACACACTCCCTCTCTTTCTCTCTTGAAGCTCTCTCTCTCTGCAGCACACACTGCAGTGCCTCTGCAGGCAGGATCACGTTTTCTAGTTGCCAGAGAAAATATTTCAGCCAATGAGGAACGGTAACAATGTTACCCACCCTCCCCAACCCCCCCTTCCATTTCTTAACACACATATGCATGCACACACATAAACGCACATGCGCATTTATACACAAACATGCGCACATCCGTCTAAGAAATGAAGGCTTTTGCACGGAGAGCCATGAATCTCACAAATGCAATATTAACACACACACACACATGCATGGTCAAGTACACCGGCCAGGCACACAGCACAGACAGGAAGCTGGTGCAGATAGATGTAATCTGTGGAGTGCAGTAGATCAGAGAGGGCATAACAATGCATACATCCTCTGATAAATTAATTTTGTACCAGGCTGCCGACTGAAGGCTTTGGAAAAACAAATCCATCATCAACATTGAGCACGTGTGTGTCATTCATGTTTGCAGAAATGGATTCCCATGAGCACAGGCTCAAGGCAAAAATGTTAACAACATAGCGGAGACGTGTCATTCGTATTCATTCCTCTTTGAGACTTCTCTGGGGGTAAAAGTCTCAAGGACATCTAAAAGGAAGACCTGACTGCTACATCTGACACTGCAGAGTTTCTGTAAATTCACCCAGAAACTTGAAGGCAGCATCCAGAGCCCCGGCCACAGATCTGCACACGTAATGATGTTGCATAATGAGGATTTTAATAAGTTTTGTATGTGCTCAAGCTTTCCCGCTGACCAATAAATAATCCTCGGATCAAAGGGGGGGGGGAAACATGATGCGATTTTTCGATCAATGTAAGAGGGTTACGCTTACATAATGTGGACATCAAATGCATAAAGTAATGAGAGGCAAAGGAACAGTAAGTGTAACAGAAAATTTGAACATCAAACGGCCCCTGTTTAAAGTAGCGAATTAGCAGTGAGCTCTGTGGAAATCTGCTCATCTGTAGAGCTTCTCAGAAGTCTGAGGAAGATTCCCAGTATGAGCTCAACGCTTGAGTGATGCAACAACAAGTTCCCCAAACTTTGGTTTGGTTTGTACCCTGTTAATCTCTTGTTTCTTTCTTCCTTTTTTGGACAACTAGATGTGCATGTCATGTTCAGAAATGTGGTTAAAGCACATAAAAACAAATATTTCTCTGTAATATTAAAAATTCACGACCAGTGTTGGGCAGTAATTAATTACGTAGTGATGTAATGTTTTATTACGGAACAACAACACTTATCATTTATAAAGAGTATATAAGCATTTAATAGATGGTTTATAACACACAATAATGTAGCTGTAAGCAGATTTGAGTATTTGTTAATGTATTTTTAACAGATATAACTGCTCCTGTTGGCACCTGTAAGTGGATGATGGTCTATAAACAGAATAAACAGAATGACAGTATGATAAGACGCAGTAAAACTCCCTCATAGGAGAATTTATCCTTAAAGCACAACTATATCATAGTATGTTTTTAAACTATTTATCAAGTGTTGATTCACCTGATTCACCTGGTTTTGTTCATTGTTGGAGGGTGTGTGAACCTCCTGGCTTCATGGTGAGGCCCGCTCCTTTGCAGAGCTGCATGCAGGCAAATGTAAAGCTAGCTGTTTAGAGTCAGTACATACCTCCCACTGTGATGTCAGCCCCCCCTGCTTGTTAAACCACAATGTCCTGTTCTCTTTTTCCACATACATGTGAAATGCAAAAGATGCAACATGTGGTTCTGGAGGCTTTGGGGTTGTTTGTATTTTTTAACTAAACAGTGCTAATAAACTAATGTAATGAGTGATGCAACTTATTATTTTTCTGTTGAATTAAATTACATTTGATTAATTGTTAATTGCCACTAGTGATAAGAGTAATTAATTACATTCTGTTTCTCAACACCTCTAATGAATAAATAACCATCTATTAAAAGTTTGGAAGAAAACATCATTTCTTATTATTTATTCAAGGTTACACACATCTGCTTCTTCAGAAGTGTAAGACAAATATAGAAAATCTGTCATGTGAAATAACCAAACTGGGCAAAGGTTACAGAAAATGACATGTTTATGTGGGACCACGCTGTAAGCTGATTGAGGAAATACATACATACAACACATACAGTAATAAATGAAAGAAAAATATTTCTTTGCAAATGTAAATGGACCAAAACATTACAAAACTGTGTGTGTGGGAGGTTCACAGTCCTGTGAACTCAGTGGGCCATAAACTAAGGTTTATGGTGAAGTCTGTGGTCTGTGGAGTGTGTGAGCTGTTTTTTCCGATGAAGTTTATCCCATTGCTGACATGATGAGGGGTGAAGTGCAGTTCAGAGGAAGTCATAAGGAACGAGAGATCTGTATAATTGTAGCTGATAATGAGACCTGTCACAGGCAAAGAAAGCTCAACCCTCGGGCATATTCTTTCAACAAGGCCTGATCTCCAATTCACCTGCTTCAGTAAACCTGTTGTCTGTCAGCGTAAGAGGATATGAAATCATGTTGTCGTAAAAGAAATACTATTGGATTCAACATTGGTATCAGTGTTTTTTTTTTTTTTATCTAAACCAAGACCAGAATATACAACATCATAGCTGCATTCATTTGTACTGTTCATTTTACATACTGCTCTTAATATTGTATATGTAAGATTTGTATGAAAAATAATCCAACCAACACTGATCATGTTTTGATTTTTTATGTTTTGATTTTTAATTTTACACAGATAATACGATGTCAAAATGTCATGGCTCAGGAAGAGGAAAATACTGGACGAAAGCACAGATTAGAAACATTTCAATAATCTTTTGGTTTACAGGCGAGTAGTCAGGTACAGGTAGCTGGCGGCAGACGGGATGGTGCGCAACAGGCAGGTAAGGCGCAGGTAACACGGGACCACAGCTGGCACATGACAAAGCTATTAGCTGATGGAGGGACGAAGGAAGGTATAAATGGGGTGTGACTGACGGGCAGATGAGCAGATTGGGAGATGAGATGGGCCGATTTCTGGGCAAGTTTGTGGGAGGAGCTGAGCGGGGAACCGGCAGAGTGAGGAAGGGAGGGCCACGCCAACACACACACACACACACACACACACACACACACACACACTGAAACATAGACAGACAGGAGAGCACTGAAAACACAAAGACAACGTGCTGTATCAGGCTGACACCCAGTCCAGAGTACAACAATCCTGTCCAGAGATACCTGAGAAATCAATCTAAGTTGTGCCCACTACTTTATGACAGCAGTAAACACATCATGTGCCATGTTGGTGAGCTGGTAAGATATGATGGCTGACTAACCAGAGGGGATTTAACGAGTATTTTGTTCAGTGTCCTGCATGGAGTAAGGTAATATCTTGTGTTGTGTAATGAGGCTCTTGTGCCACTAGGAGGCCATTTTGCTACCTCACCTTGTTCTGTGCAGTGTGTCCTTATGTTTTTTTTTTTTACGTGAAGGAAAAACAATTGTTGTAAGAAAAGTGCTATTTGGAAAGAATAAGGCACAATTTCACACTCACCACTGCGGTTTATACGGTACTTAAAAAGAAAAAAAACATAACATTTTGTGACCCTTCATTACTCATCGCTGTGGGAAAAAGCGGATGACAGATGGCGTTTGGGTTCTACCACTGAAACAAAAAAGTCTCTTCTTGACCTTGGACACACACAGTCAGCGTGCGGGCCATCAGAATCACTGCCAGGCATATAATTCATATATATAATATGGATAATTAAGTAGAGATAAAAGATATAAAACCTTACAGTCCAAGGCAGAAATCATAAATCGTTCAGCTGCAGTGCACGTATTCAACATGCTCAGTGCACGTTAACCACAGAGTTAGTGATAAAATGGGAATGACTCACAAGCCCTGAAATTAAAAAGATATCAGGAGCATAAAGCAGACAGCGAACCAGTTATCTCACATTTTCAGCAGTAACAAGAGCCGAACCACCAGAGGGAAGTAAAGAGAGGCAGACGGTGCTCTGTGTGTAATTCACAACTCTTCTTCCCTGAGACGCTTTTATTCATTAACACCTAAAACAACATACAAAAGGTGCAAATATTTAAGAAGTGACTGCACATGTGGACTTTGAGCATGCATGATGAACAAAAGAAGGCTTATGCAGAATGAGGTAGCAAATGCAGTAATTAAGTAATTGTAAAATCTTGTCCTCAGACACCCACATGTATTTATTCCAGGTAGGTTTCAGGCATTTTATTTATCATGCGATCACTCTTATCTTATGATTCAAGGCAGCTTCCTGGATTAAAATTCTCTTTCATTAAAACTAGAAATTCTATGAGACAATAAAGGAGCATTTTGTATTTCCAGCATTGAATGAGAAATACTGCTGTTGAATTGAATCAGGGTGGACTGAAAGCATTTCGATTATTGTTTCGCTGGAAGACCTGTGATTGTGCAGGGGGCTCAGGACAGTGTAATAGGCACTAATATATTACTATACAGTTTAGTGATTTACTTCAGCTGAAAAACCTGCAAAGTTAACCAAACTGAATGATTATATATCTTAAAAATGTTTACACCAGTGTAGTTTTAGACAGGCACATGCTTTTTTTTCATACATTTTACGTTCTGGAGGAGTTCAGACACGCGTACAGTAATAATGATACTTATTTTAGAGCTACCTTTGTTGTGTGTTGTTGTGGTCATAAATTACATTTATACAAAATCTTGTTTTTTAAATATAAATTACAGTATCTGAAAGCAACCAGGATAAAAGTTTTTTAAGCGAAAAAACCATGACAGAAAACAGCCACACAGAGGAGGAGGACGGCATTGCCGTTGACAACGTTTCTCCACAGAGGCACCTCCGTGGTGTCTGTGAGCTTCTTCTGCAGCTCTGCTTGCTCCTCGGCGCTCAGCTTGGGGGCTTTTTTCTGCTCCAGGCCGCAGAAGCACATCAGCGCCTTCTTGAAAAAGCTCGGCTCCTCCTCGGGTTCTGCAACGAAGGAGATGAAGGCGATGGAGAAAATCTGCTTGCGTGTCTGTGTGTGTGAGCATTTGTGAATGCATCAGTATATGTTTATTACCTTCCATGGACATGGAGTTGGAGTCTTGGTTATCCACCCAATCATCCTGCTCAATGTCCACCCTCTCCTCAGTACGGTTCCTCAGGCTCCAGCACAGCCGATACAACTGGACAAAAAAAAGACAACACGTGGGGATGAAACTAGTTATTTATGAAGCTGGCTGTTGCAGTCTTCCGGCGAGCGCTCATGTTTGGTAAATGAATTACACGTATCTCGCAGCGGTCACGTACGTGCTTGTCGTCGATGGGTTTGGTCATGAGAGAGACTGTCAGGATGATGATACAGGAGATAACGAACAGGATGATGGAGAAGTAGAGGTAGTGGACGCCACATATGATGGTGGGACAGTTACTGGGGTTAACGCAGCTGCCTGTCCCATAAGCGAACTCGGCAATCATCCTGGACAGGCCGATAAGCAGACCGATCACAAGACCATAAAATGCACCCTGAGGGAAGAAGAAGGTAGAAAAAACTGTCAGTTTTTAACAAGACTAGGAGGAAAAGTGAGAACATCAAATCTTGAGGAATATACCTCTGGAGTCAATGGACAATTTCTGCTAAATTTCATGGAAATTCAACTGGTAGATGTTTGAGATATTTAAATCTCGACCAAACATTAGCATCCTAGATCCTAGTGTGGATAAAAAGGAGATTGCACGCCTCCCTAAATAAATAACATGAAATGTATTCTGTCGTTGTTTTCAGGACCACCACAGGAGTGTGCAGAGTGACATCCAGAAGACACCAAAAGCTGAGATATGAAATACTGGACACTTATTGCACATTTGTTTGAATGTGACCAGTGATTATATGAATCTGCAGATTTGATCTGCTAATGTGACAAGGAAGTAGTATACCGTGCAGTAAAATCGGACGATGTTATCAAAGACCTTCGGCCTGATCCGTATAATGGACTATAAAGCACACCCGGTTCTGATTGTACCATGAGCTTATGATCTGACAATTGGCCGCTGCACTGCCCTGCACCTCACACCCTGTGCGCTGTTAAAATAAGGAAATTCGTGCAGAGGGCAGGGTCTCTGCAGATACAGACACCGTCACACACTCATACATGATGATTATTATTTTTGTATGAGAATATAATATAATAATAGTTTTTAACAAACAACTCGTTCTACTTTTATGTCATATCTTTCATGTACATAATTATTTATTCACTTAGTCTGTTTGCATTGCAGTTTGTTGCATTTTGCTTTAATCTATAAACCTCAGCCAAGCGTAAAAAAACTTTTTGGATATTTGGAGATTTTCAGCGTTTCCATTCAGGGTTTAGATGGCTGGGAATCCACCTATCGTGAGCATGTTAAGAGCTGACATTATCACTCAGCTCAAGGGGTATGGCTGTAGACTGTAGACTTGATTATATGGAACGGGCAATAGGCCAATATGTCAATTAAATATGGATATAAAGTGATGGTTGAAGTGGAAACTCACAGACTCATTGACTCGTTTGCAGAAGATGGCAAGCATGAAGACAGCTGCAATGGGCGGCGTGAGGTAGCTGGTGATGGACTGGATGTAGTCAAAGAGCTGACCGCTCTGGGCCGACTGCACCACGGGGATCCACGCTATGCTCACACCAATCAGGACCAAGATAAACACTCTGCACACAGTCAGACACACACATGTGGAGGCAGGAGCATTAAGATGAATTTTCATAATCAGAAATAATATCAAACTTTACCCTAAACTTGTGTTTTACCTGCCGGCAATCATGAGTTCCTTCTCGCTGGCTGAGCGGCGAATCTTGGTGTAGATGTCCATTGTGAAGAGAGTACTGGCACTGTTGAAGATGGAGGTCAGTGAGCTCATCAGAGAGGCCAACATCACAGACAGCATAAGACCTCGCAGACCTGAAATGGATAAAAGATTAAGATGGAGGAAGATAACTGAACAAAAACAGCTGCCATATGCATTCTCGGCTCGTAAGCCACCCACCATTGGGCATGAGATCCACCACCAGTTTGGGATAAGCAATGTTGGTGCAGCCCACACTGGCACCGCAGTATTTTTGACATTCCTCTGGCTCCACACAGGCTACCACATCTGGAACAAAATAAAAAAGATCAGCAAGATGTTATGAAATATTTAAATCCACTTATTATGCCTGTGTTGAGGTATGCACGAGCTACAGTGGCACTTTCAGGCGGTGAGCTGGCTTAATCTCGCACCAGTTACCTTGCAAACTTGCCACCACAAACTCACCTGGATAGAGGATCCTGCTGATCATCCCTGGGAAAACCATGAGGAACATGGGCAGCAGCTTCAGGTAGCCGCACAGGATACAGCCCGCCTTAACGTGAGATAAATTCTTGGCTGAGAGGCAGCGCTGGACAATCACCTGCAGAAAAACAACAGTTGGGAAAAGATCAGCAGTGACTCCACTACAACAAATATTGTATTTCTTACTCCACTACATCTTTTTCACTGTTTTAGTTATTTTTCAGATTAAGTTTTTGAATAAAAAACATGATCAGCTTACAAAATATGATGCATTATTATAGATTAAACAGTAGGCTATACTGTATGAAGAAGTTAAAATACACTGTAAGTATTGCACACATGTTAATGCATAACCAAAAAAAAGAAAAATAACACTGACAGAGACAACTTTGCATTATAAGTACTTATTTACTTGAAGTACCTGTTGTTGCCTTTGCCTTTGTACTTTTTCAGGAAATATTGGTCACAGGGTTTTTGAATATTTTTGTGTTATGCTGCTTTTTCTTTAATAAGGTATCTGAATAATGGATGGACAAAAATGGTTGTAATGGATGAACTCCGACTATTTGCAGAGTAAATATAACATGTAATCCCAAAAGGCCATTTGTTTTCTTCTGAACGAGGATAACGTGGACTGATAATGTGTTTATGTGTGAGCTGGATGTCAACATTTGAATTAGCATCTCATTCTTAACTGAGATGTAGCATTAGTCTGCCGGTTAATCTTATCTCAGCCTCTGGAAGTGCATTAAGGTCTAACTAAAAGCAGGTCACTTCAGGCCGCTTCAGTGAGTCTGGAAAAAACAGGCAAGATAAAGGTGCCTAAATGTGTGTACAAATGTGTGGGAATCAATTCTTTATGTGTGTGCTGATGGCCGTGGTTTATTGCTTTGTCTTTTCCAACAGTCAGCATGATTACAGCAGTGTAACAATCACAGTGCCGTTGCAGGTTTGTTTGACTGACCTGGTCAGTGCACCAGTACCAGGCAGCCTGGATGGTGAGTCCAAACACAAGGCCAGGCCACGGCAGGTCACCTGTTACCGCATCCCTGAAAATGTGGAAGGAGTCTGGCCGAGGCTCGTAGCAGCTTGCACTGATGTTACCCGTGAGAGACGGGGTGGCCTCCATGTAACGCTCCAGGAACAGATCATAACCTCCCACCTCGTGAAAAGCTGAGGACGTGTGTGTACGTTAGACCTGGCTATTCAACGGTTTGATGTCACAAGCAAATGAATGTAAAGATTAAAAAAAAGAATAATACCACATTACCAAAGCCCATGAGGATGAATGATCCAATAATCATGATGATGGTCTGTAACGTGTCCGTGTATATCACTGCAGCCAGTCCACCTGTGATGCAGTGTGTCATGTTATCACTCCACAGCACACATTTATTCACTCAAAATCAAAACATTTTCATCTGCACCGATGTACGTAACTGAACTTACTGGAGAGGATAACTTCAAATTAACTTCATACGCGATGCAATTTTCACGCCAAATTAGGTGTGTTTAGCCGTGTTATGTAAGAGCTATTTCACTACTCGCCCTGAAAAGCTAAAGTTCAGGGTACATGCATTATTACAAAACAGCAACAGGAGGTCATTTCCTGCTTATCAGTCATGGGTAATTAACCACAATCACACTGTAGATAAACTAGCCAGTGTCTCCTTTACCCCCAGGATGGTGCCACTCACACCGTAAAGCAGACAAGACTTCTGACCTTAGTTTATGAGTTATTTGTGAATTCAATGAAAAAGCGATTGAATGCATTGTAAGTGGACAGACCTGTGACAGTGTACAGTGCGGTTATCATTAGTAGTAGGATAACAGCGAGGTAGATGTTCAGCCCGAGAGCCTGGTTGATAAAAATGGCGCCAGAGAACATGTCTGCCTGAGTGGAGAGGAGAAGAGATGAGAGGAGGGAGAAGATATCGTTTGGATGATCGATAATTTGGTACAGCGTTGAAAAACAGGACATCACAGAGGGTTAATTTGTGGCATCGCTGTGACTTACTGAGATCTTGGTGAAAACATACAGGAAGAGGGACAGCACAGAGAGATAGATGCGAATACGTTGTCCTCCAAACCTCTTCTTAAGGTACTCAGGCATGGTGACCACCTAAACACATCCATGATAAATGAGATTTTTATTTTTATTGTTAGTACTTTTCTGCTCTTATGGTGCTGTTTTTTTATATAACACACTGGAAGTAAAGCCCGCATTGCAACAAATACGTTATCATACTATCTTTAAAGGTAATGCACATAAGAATTAGAAAATGCTCGTCAACTGCAGTCAGTGTCCTGTCAGGATACAAGAGAGCATCCTGGGTATTGGCCAAAACAGTGACACCAAAAGGGCATCGAGAGATAAGACTTTCATTTTCTGCACTTATGTGGAGTTTGTGTTGGAGTCTGTGTTGAAAAATGAACAGGGTTTGCTGTGATATAATTGCAGATAAAAAAGGATGCCAAAAGAACTACATAAACCATTAACATATATTGTCTTTATCTCAGTTTCAAACAATAGAGATAACATTTATGTTGATGCTGATTATGAAATAAGTCTCTACTAGAAGACAATTAACAATGGAAGTGCGATTCATTTTTGTGTCTTTCCCTCACTGTGGCTAGAGAAGCTGGGGTCCTGGGCACATGTTGTCTCCTTTAGATGTGTAGTGTCACTAGTGCCTTGCCTAGCTCCTCAAGGAAAAAAGTTGTCTTCTTTGGAGCTTCCTTTGGTTCTAGTCTGGGTTGATTGCCGTCCAGATTGTAAATGCATTATAGGCTGAGCCATCCAGCTTGTTGTAAAAGATCACGAGTGGCAACTGTAGTGTGTACTGTGGCAGGCCAGCAGCTTGTCTAAGTTGTCTTTGGTGGTGCTGAAGTCAAGTATGACCTCTGGCTTACAGGTCCCCCTGGCTACTTATTGTTCCATCCCTGTGTAGAGTGCTCATGAGCACTTTCCCCTTTTTTTGGTATGTAAGACACCAGGGCAATATTGGCTACAAACATAAAGTTGGAGGAATGGACTGGCCTGACAGAGGGTAAAGACTTCAGGAAAGTGAGAGCAAACAGCTTCTCTGTGCTTAGATTATAATAGTGTAATGTTATCTGTGTGTGTGTGTGTGTGTGAGTGTGTGTGTTCGTGTGTCTGTGTATGTGGGCATGTTTCTGTGTGTGTCTGTGTATGCGGGTCAAACCGACCTGAAGACCATATGAAGGATGTAAACGTGTGGGGTATAGTAGCATGTGTGCTCAGAATTATAATTTTTTTTGTTTGTACATGTTTATCACAGAAAATAAGCTAAGGCCATTGACTTTCAGGTAGAAAAAAATATATAATTCTACCATTTTTCTTTTTCTTGTAAAAATTTGAAACGGGTCAATTTGACCCGAATACCATACAAGGGTTAATAATGTCATCTAAATTAGGCATAGCTGCAGCAGCGACATGGTTAGTTATGCTTGTAGGTATATATCACATATCTTTGATCTTGAGTCCTTTACATAGAAATTAGTCCACATGCTGCTATAGAGAACCAAGAAGGTCGGGGAAGGTCTCCCTCTTTAGATTATGTTAACATCCATTCACACATTGACAATAAAAGTGCGTAATACATGAAAATTGTTACATAAAGCACTTTTAAAAATATATATTAAGAACCCATGACCAAGCGGAACATTAAGATGTAAGTTTACATTGATATGAATGTATATTTACAGGTGAAATGATTATGTGTATGTTTAAAGAGAGTTTTGTACATCCAACACTTGGCCTGTGTGTTTTTACCCCAGCTTTAATGTAGATGGGCACAAAGAGCCATCCCAGGATGACGACCACAATGAGAGCCTGAAAAAACAAAAACATACAAGGATAAAGGATAAAAAAAGGTAAAGTTGACCTCTGTGGTTCCTTCCATCCAGAATCTACAGACTACAGCTCACCTTACAACCTAATAACTCATAATATTAGTGTCACAGGTTTGAAATACATCTGTGTAAGAAGTGATAATGGTGTTATTTGCACATCAGTCACATTACTCACATTCCATTCAAAGCCACCGATGGCTATTCCTGAAGCTGCAGCAGTCCCAGCGATTCCCACAAAATGTCCACTGCCAATGTTGCTGGCAAAGAGTGATGCTCCGATCTGCAGAGTGCACAGATATATTTATATATAATATGCATGGTTCATTTCTAAAATTCTCCCAATTTTTTAGAATGTATTTGATAACAAGAAAAGCACTTAAGAGGTGTCAAAGATGAGGAATGATGAGGTACATTGAGGATTTCAGCTGATTAAGCTTTAATGGTAAGTCACATGGTCAGAATAATAGATAAGTCATTCATAAACTACACACTTAATTAAATATTAAATAGCTTGTGTGACATCAAGTGCTTCCATTATGACACACTGCATCACATTTTATATGACCAGTTATTACAAAACAATGACAACCTGTTATCAGTGCTGTGACATTGGAGGAGTTAGACAGAACAAGCATGAGAGGGACTTTCTATTTAATTCAGAGAAGTAAGATACTCACTGGCCACCACACCATACTCCTCCCGGCAAGGAAGAAGCCACCAACAGTGGATCGGTTGGTGCGAACCATAGCCTGCAACAGGAGAAGGGCGCTTTTGAGAAAATATATTGATGCATTTTTGCAAAAAAAAAAAAAAAGAGCAACGCAGTCTCTCTTTCAACACTCTCTGCACATTTGTTAATAATTACACTTCATTTTACATGCAGCTGCTATAGGAGTGACAAAAAGCAACAGTGCACACAATTCAACAATACCACAGTAAGATTACTGTTCAGAAATGAACATGACTTATTAACTATGCGAATTCTGAAATGTTTAAATACTCTGATTTGGTATAAAACCATTGCAAACCAGGATGTTGAGCAAGATGCTGTGCTTGCATAATCCACATCACTCCACTCTATTATGCCTCATTTACAAAGGGCTGCTGTAAAGGTGTAAACAATCCAGGTCTCAGTTGCTTAAGGTGACAGGCCACATAAAAACTACATAATAATTATTCTCACTTCTCCAATATATAAATCATCATTACATTTTCTTTCAAGGTTCAGTGCAGACATGATTTCTTTATATTTCTTATATTAAAGTATTCTATAAAACTGTTGTTAACTATTCACAGGGGATAAAAGGTTTAAACAGCCTGCTGAATGGCTTGAACAACTCACCCATACGCCGACAGCCAAGACAACCAAAAAGTAAACCACAATAACGACAATATCTGCCGGGTTGTTGAGGGCCACGGTGGTCGTGCCATTTCTTGCATTGCTCCGTATTAAGGAGAATCCGAAATATTCCCGAGACATTTTGCTGAGAGGGTGGCCAGAGGACAGGAGTGCTGCTGAAGTTGCTTCTCTCTGACTGAAGCACCTGCACAGACACTTATGTAGCTTTGCTGGAGGTGTGTTTGTGAGTGTAATGAAAGACAGGGCGTGGGAGGGGGGTAGAAAAAAAGCAGAGAGTGTGTGTTTATCTGGTAAATTATGAGCTGTTATCTTTGGTTAAAAGTGAATTTATAGATGCAGAAATAAAACCACGCTGATTCAAGACTGTGGGTGTGAGAATGAATGTTAAAATGTGTAACCTTTTAGTAAATAATGTTGTTAATGTTCAACCGACAAGGAAATACCACAAGTAAAGAAACACCATGATGAACTCCATCAGCTGTGCCGTTAAACTGAACTCAATCCACTACAATTTAACTCAATTCAATTAATTTCAAATGGTGACAGATACAATACTTTCCCAAACAAAAGCACTTCTTGTAGTTTAAGATATTGGAAATATTATTTTTAAAAGACACCTGAGTAGCTGCCTCCTTGATGGAAATAACACTAGGTATGTGTATGTATGCCCTCTCACTGACTCTAGCACTTCTGTCAATGAGTAAAATGGGACTGACTGATAAGCACAGCTGATGATAACTCATCTCTCTAATATTATTGAGTGTCAGACGACATTAGTGGACATTTATGTTCACACAATAGCAGGTAACTGGTCCAGGAAATAGCACAAATGACTTACTGTGAATATGTTTATTAATCTTACTTTTGATTCATAATTAGGTATGGCAACAAGGAAGTATTTTCTCATTTACTGTAAGTCTATGATAAACTTCACCCCACCCACCATGAACACTAGACATTTTTCCTCCATAAGCGTTTATTTCTGTGTTAATTATTAGTTTGAAGGCCAGTGTTTGAAGGTGGTCACAGCAGAGATGGTAAAGAAGGTTATCAGTTACAATAAGTCATCGTGTCATAATCCCTCCAAAGAAATGACCAAAAAAACAAAAAACAAAAAGATTTTTGATGGTCTACAAATATAAATAAATATAAAGTATCATGAGCAACCACTAGGTGTCTCTACAGGATAGTGAAAACTAATCGAGGATTCAGGCCACCATGAGGTACAGATATTTAAGAGTTTGGTTTTCACCTTGATTAAAAACATTCAGATTCAGAATAATAATACAAAACAACATGAAACAAATAACATATTGATCCTCAGGGGGAAATTCGCAAACTTCACAGTAGCATATAAAATATTTAATTTAGCTACACATGCACCAAATACAACATTAAAGTGATGTACACATTCATGCAACAATAATTATAATCAAATATAATATACATTATTCTGAAATGGACTACATGACTTCTACTTTTCATACTTTAAGTATATTTTAACACTTTAATACTCTTATTTTAAATGCATGATCTTTACGTGTAACAGAGTATTTCTACACTGACTCTAGTAAAAAAATCAGTGTACTTCTTACTTCTTTGTTTTGTCACTGTTTTTTTTATTTTTTATTTTGCAGTCATTTTGAATCACATCAGAGAAACAAACCATGCAACCATACAGGTGTTTTCACTTATGTTACCTCTAAATACTGTGTGGACACAACAAATTGACTGACAGCTCTCTTGCTCTCCTGTCAGCTGTGTTATGCCTGTTTGGGCGGGACATTTACACTATTATCAGTGTTATTCCCTTATATAGTTTGGTGAAATAATGAAATTTCCAGCATAGTTGCAGCCAACTTCAACCTGACTATAGGTCGGAGGACAAACTGAAAACCTTTATGTGCACAGCGTCTTTAATGATACCTTAGCTTTGTGAGTCACTTGTATTTTCACTGGCAGTGACATGATGTGTGTAATTTGTCTGATTTAGTCCTCCAGGACTCCAGCACCACAGCTTTGCCCTGGCACTGTTAAAGACAGAATAAAAATAATATTGGAAAAGGGATCTAGAATAACAGAGCAGCCACTTTAAACCCCCTTTAAGGTTTTAAGCCGACTACAGATGTGTGTACACGAGCTTAGCATCTTAAAAATGTGAACTACATTAATTATAATCTATTGTAATTAAGAGACTAATTAAGTGCTGTAATTAAATGGCCTTAAGCAATCATCACCTAAAAAGAGTACGCTATCTAATTTGCAATCAATAAGCAGTGATTCTTTCATTGAAGGCTGCTGTATTGAATTGCATTAAATGTACTCAATAATCACTTAGTTTACAGGATGTATTTAAACCTGAGGTTATTTGCCTCACTCTCGACAGGCACAAAACACAATTTGCACCACATTTCAAACACCAATCCACTTTCAACATGAATGTCCCAGTGTTTTCTGGACAGCTCGGACCCGGTGAATTTATTATGAATTGTGATCTGCTTTTGTTAAATTGTAGAAAATCTGTAAATCCATTGCACTGGTGAGGTTTTATTGCCATTATGGGCTGCAAATAGTAAAATCAAAGTCTGCATTATCCCGAGATAAGAAGGGTGAGAATCAAATTAAGTTATGGAGGTTCAACAGGGAGCCAAAGCATACACATCGTCAAAAAAAACAACAACAAAAAAAAGCCAAACTATCACAATGACCTCCTTCTGCTGAAATGTAAGAGCCTGGGTTGGATGTGGAGAGGAGCAGATATAAGGGAGTGAGATGGGGGGAGTTATCAGACTGGTACTGTTACAAATGGCTGCTTGAAATCTCTAAATGGGGACAATCAATATTCACTTGAATGAAAATCAATCACTGGAATGAGGCCAGCGTTCTGCGGGGATCAAGGCTCGCTCACACTCGCAGATTTCAGTCCCAATTTTACAAACTAAGAGGAGACTCCGGCCTTCTAATGGCTTCAGACAGGTCAACGCTTTCTCCAGACGTCTTTCATTTTGCATGGCCCGGCTCGGCTCCGTGTTCGCCGAGATGGAAATCACCCTGGCAAGAGCTGGTCGGCGTTTAGAAGACGAACACGCCACCACAGAGCCGATCGCGTTCCCAGGCAGAAAGACCACAAACACACACTGCTGATTGGAGCAAGAAATTGATCTCCTGCAGGAGTCCATTCCCCGTACGCAGTGGTCTACACAGTGTGGGGAAATAAACTGTAGTTGTCTCTGGCAAACAGAGAAGTGATTGAGTTTCCTGTGGTCACAACAGGCACAATTGTGTCTTATGAACTTCTCCCCATGTCTACATATCTGTCTGATTTAGAAGGAGGGGCCCCGGGAGTGAAACAGGAAAATCACCCCGCAGTGCTGGCCTCAAAAAACAGACTTATGGTCAGTATTTTCAACACCAGTGGTGAGTGCTTCACATTGTGCTCTGTCCAAGTTTGATTGTTGAGTTAACTGTTAAAAATCAGGACACAAAGCTACCAAATTTACATCGTCGACATTTTTTTCAAACAAGTTCAAAGTCTCTGCAAGTCCTTCTTCAGTTTCAGGGTCCTCGTGTTTTTTACACACTGGCTCACCAAAACACATGACGAGTCTGTAAAAAAGTCCAACTGTGATAACCGAGTTAGACAGAATATGGTCAGAATGAGACAGTGCCGTATTGTGTCTCAATTTTTTATTAAGGTCAGCAGAAGAAAAACATTTTGTGGACTGGAAGCTCAAAGAACAGAGGAGGAGCAGGATGTCTTGATGAACTTTGTAGTAAATGGTACAGCAAGTGAAAATAATCTATATCTTCATTATCCTTGTCCTTAGTGACACCTGTGGTGATAAACTGTGATTGTTTTGGTCTTTGCCCTCCAAAGCTTGCAGTGGTCAGTCGTTGGTATACCGCTAATCCATTACAGCAAAATGCAATAAACCCATTGACTGTCTATGCTTTTAGTGCATTTCATCTGTGGAAGGCGACAGTGCTTTTTTTTTTTAAATGCATCAACACCTACTAAAACGTACCTTTTTTTCTGTCCTTGTGCTCAGTATCAGTATGTTGCATCATTTAATTTTTTTGCTCGTACTCTGCAGATGGAGGTGTCACTGAAGTCTGCTTACTTCTCTTAAACACAAATAAACTGCAGATTAGAGAGTTAAGAAAGCTCACTCTCAAAGTAGCAGATATTTACCAATAGACTAAACTGTCGGATTGATCTGCTGTCAATAAGCAGTTAAGAAGAATGTGTGAGTTCACTTGCAGGCCAGCATAATTCATGTGCATTAGTTCAAGAGTTGCAATCACAACACGACGTCTGGGCACAGCTCCATAGTTGGTAACAGAGATGGCTTTGTAACCACAAGTCATGACAAAGACTGAGGGGGGGGGGCGGCCGATGTCATACAGGGTAGTAGACACAGGTGAGGGAGGCGCTCCAGCTTGCATGCAGGCCCCATGACAGTCGGTATAGGTGAGGCTCCCCTGGGTGTTAAAAAGCACCGTGCCCCCTCCCCTCTGATCACTCCGGGGTTCGCACGAGCAGAACTGTGGGAGCCGGGAACCAGGTGTCTAATTCCCCTCCTCAGCCCCCCAGCGGCAATGAGCTGAGCATCGGCTTCACCAACAACCACTCACCCTCAGCAGAGAAGGGAACAGAAACAGGAGGAAAACAGCTCTTTAAAGGGGGGGGGGGTGGCCTTCCACAGCAGTCATTCTGACTTGTAAAACACAGGTGAATTAGCCGCTGCATCGTAAATTGCTGGAACTGAGCCATCGCTACTGTTATTGGCTCCACCTGTGCTTTTCCCTCCCGTGAGAGGGCAAAATGTCTGCTGCTGAAAAAAAACAATCTTACTGATGAACAAACATGCTCTGATGTTACAGCAGAAAGGTTATGAAGATTTAGGTAGAGATTTATTCAGAAAGAAATACAAGATTCAGAGTTCTGAAATAAAACTTGCTTTAGGTTTATTGTCAATATAGCAGAAGAGCTGCATTTTTGCCTTTTGTGTAAAAATTTTCAGCACCTTCAGAAACTACATCATTAAAATCACCTGTGAGAATCTCAGCAACAAAACCTGTGAGAGATCATAGAGAGTCAGAAATGAGATTGCATTGTAAGTATAATTCTTGTCGTAACTCACTGTGGCATTTACTAGCGTTGTCTGTTCTGCTTTTTTCCAAACAAGAAACCTTTAAAGATATGAGGTTATCCACAAGGTGGCACAGTAGCACAACACTGCAGAAATGGTGCATCACTGTGGCTTCACTGCAAAGAAACTCAGAGAGCTCAGGCAGCACATGATGAGCTTACATTACATTACAAAAGATACTCTCAAATTGGAGTGTATATTTCTAAATGTTTTTCGTGAACTATAAAGCCTCGTGTTTGAACGGTGGCTATCATTCATTTGATAAAGTGTTTGGCAGCGTCTTAGTGTGACAGAAATGATGTCGCTGACCACTGAGCAAAGCCCAGTTGGTACCTGAATATGTTGCCGTCATCGGTGACTGTGCTGATGGGTGTGAATCACTGAGTGTGTAGGCAGTCCAGTTCAAACACCATACCATGGTGTGAAAACAAAATTAAAAACAAAAACGCTCATACATTTTATTTGCCCTGAAACTGGTGGTGGGAAGTACCAATTTGGGGTACTCCCTTCCATTGCAGAGGAAATATTGTGCTTTATACTTCATTACAATTATCTGACTGTTTTGATTACTAGTTACTTTATAAATTACAATTTAGGTGTACAAAAAAAAAATTAAGACCTTATAAAACATTTTGTTATAAATTAAACTACCCAACACAAGTACAGCTGAAATGATTGGTTGATTAAATAATTTGTCAACTGACAGAGTTTGATTATTTTTCTAGCCACTTTTCATGCAAAAATACCAAAATTATTACAATTTATTTTTATTTTTTGAATAATTTTAAGGTTTGGACTTTTGTGTTAGGGGTGGCACTGTGGTGTAGTGGTTAGCACTGTTGCCTTGCTGCACAGCAAGAGGGTTCTGGGTTCAATCCCCCAATCCTGATGGGGGCCCTTCTGTGTCAATGGAGTTTGCATGTTCTCCACGTTCTCTCTGGGTACTCCAGTCTTTCCTCCCACAATCCAAAGACATGCAGGTTAGGTTAATTGGCAACTCTAAATTGCACCTAGGTGTGAATGTGAGTGGTTTGTCAGCCCTGTGACTGTGTACCCCGCCTCTCGCCCAGTGATAGTTGAGATAGGCACACGCTGCAACCCTGTGTGTAAGGATAAGCAGGTATAGAACATGGATGGACTATTGTGTTGAAAAAATAAACATTGTGGAGGTGTGACTTTGGGTAATTGTGATGATATTTGTCAGCATTTATACAAACCAAACGATTTATTGATTTATTGGAAAATTATTAATTTAATAAATTAGTCCACAATGAAAAGTCCAGTAAGTCCATAACAGTTTGACGAAGGAGAATTTTTTCTGCACTGAATACTTTTTCAAGTACATTTTGTTCTCTCCAGTCTTGCAGGTTCACCGGCCTGGTGGGGACATGATCTGTGTCTGTGTTGTGGAGAGAAGGTCGAGTGGCCCAGAGCTCCATATGAGGACATCTATTGATGCACCTGGACTCATTGGACTCATTTCCATTACCTGTGATACCTTCACACATGGACTAAACCCATGAACTCAGAAGTGGTGTTACGTCGCATTTCAGAACAATCACAGCAGCAGATGGAGCGAGCAGCTTTAACGGTGCTAAGCTAACGAGTTTCTGTCTGTCCGGCTGCAGTTCGTCTGCTAATTAGTCCCAAAAGTGTCCAGGAAGTCCAGTCTAATGTTGAGGGGTTTTGTTCTGGTCACTTCTGTTTTATTGCTGTGAGGTAAATCAGTGTCTAGTGAGTAGAAACGAGTGGAAAACATCAGCCAACATCTTATTATTCTCACACCAGAGTCAACTGTGAGGTGGTCAAGAAACATGGAGTCACGTGTCATGGTAGAGGAGTCTGATGCAAACAGTATTAGCCAATTAAGGAATCCAATTAACGTTCATGGACAAGCTCCAGAAAGGTGACGTGTGCTTTATATTCTCAAACAACACCTTAAAGTTTAACAAGATAAACGGACTAAAGAATTAGTTAACTCATTTAAGCTACCTGAACAGGTGACATTAAGGAGCGGGCTGTAGCAGCTAAGGCTAACAGAGCTGTCGTTGAGCCGTTTGGTCTCCATCAGCTCCTGAGTCGAATTTAGTTGAGTTGTTGTAACTAATGATCGCTTTCGTTATCGACTCATCTGTCATTTTCTCAATTAATCCAGCGTTTGGTCCATAAAACGTCAGGAAACGGTGAAAGATGTTGATCACGGTTTCACAAAGCCCAAGGTGACATCCTCAAATGCCTTATGTTGTCCACACCTCGAAGATATTAAGTTTACTGTCATAGAGAACAAAACATACCCCTGACAAAATTCACATTTGGGAAGCTGAAAAATATAATTTATAATATATGCTTAGTTATAAATTATTGGTTGTATTTACTTGTTTAAGGTCAAAATCAGGCTCCTACTAGTTGAGCCGATCCCATTTGCAGAGGGAACTACAGTAAGGATTCGTCGATCGTAATCAAAGAAGCCTGAAACATGATGGTCTTTAACAGTACTGTCTTCATGTTTTATTTTTACGTGGAAAGATGAAATGACCACATTAAGGGGGCTCAGCCATAAATCGTATCTCCCCTGACCACCTCACTCTCTGCGGATTTTCTATTTACCTCGTAGTCATCGAGTACCAATCAGCAGATTTTACATGGCAGCTTAATTAGATTTTTTTTATAGAACCCAAAAATCCAATCAGTTCTTCTAATCAGGACTCATACCTGACCCCAAGTTTGCCATGTATCAATTAGCGCGAGGCAATTTGATTAAACTTGAAACAACATAGGGACGTGCACCATGTGAGCCCAAAATTACACAAAACTAAAATGATAAAATTAGAGTAATAATGCAGGAGCCATTTAAGGCCCTTGACATTTTACTTGTTTTTTTGGGGGGTTTTTTTATAGTCAAGAAAACTAGGTGCTTTTCTCTTCAGACATTTCGACTTGTAATAACAGGAAAAAGCACTGGTGGAGCTAATGACAGCTTAATGATGGCGTCCCTGTTGGCCCCAGCCCGGCCTGCACAGTACCTGGACTCATGAACTCGCACACCAAAATAGAAAGCAGCCATAATTAATGTTATTAGTTACACCCGTAATTTTCCTACTACGATATGTCTGCTGTTGGAAAAGGCCTATCTGAAATTATATATTACCAAAGATCGCTTTTTGTGGCTTCTCGGGGCAGAAATCCTTAATTGATTGATGAATCTCTAATTGCTTGTTTAGTCACTTTAAAAACACTTTAAAAATCTAAGATATTTAGTTCATTATTACATAAGAACAAGGAACACATTTGAGAAGTTGGAAGCAATGAATGACCTCTCATTTACAAGTGATTTAATAACATTTGAAAGTAGCATTTCAATAAGGTAGGGTAATATAAGCTGATTCTGCTGTGTTATTTTGTGCATGTAATGGTCTCTTTCCTGAGTGGGGCCTGCAGGGAGTAGTGGACATGGTGGGATTTCTGTGGATCAGGGAATAGATAAGTGGACTCTGGTGGAAAAATGGCCGAATGTGGAGGTAAATAAGGTGCTTAACCTTCCAGAGTGCTCAAGAAGTCAGTGGCGTGCCGTGCCTTTTCCCTAATTTGTACCGGGAGAGAGCCTGAACAGGGAGCGGATTAGAGAGTGGATGGATGGGTGAGTGTTGCCAGTAAAGTACCACAAAATGGAAAAAACACAAATAAGGTATGTTAAAACTGCAGTCAGGTAAATTTAGTTTCACGAGTGTTTGATTTCACTGCCGGCTCTGTGTTTGCGACCGTGTTTGGAGCTTTAAAGGCACAACAGAAACAACTTGTGGGTAATTAAAAAAAAAATACAAAGGGCCACATGAAGACCCAGCTGGGCTTTTACAGATGAGGAAATACCAGTTGGTGGTACTTAAGTAGCCGAGACATGTTTTTGAAACTCACCAGATTCCACGGCAGATTTTCGATGGAAATTAGAAGTAGTTTTTTCTAGAGTTTTTTCTTCAACAAATTCATCCAGCTATGTTATACAATCTCTGTTTAACCATACATGGACTGTTAGTATATGAAAGGCTTTGTGCTTTAAGAACAAAATGTTAAAAGGTATATATATATATAAAGCACATATATTAACATGGAAGTAAACATGGTGTCTGACAAAAACATTATTCCTAGCTCCTCCACATACTCTTGCAAATATGTCAGAAAGAGAAATGAATGGTTGGGAAGCAACAAGGGGAAAGAAAGTTTATGATGTTTTGAGTGGGAGTTTATATAATAATAAATGCATTTTTTATTATTATTATTAGACGAGGATAAATCAAGGCAAAAAGGATCAAAAAGGTTAGGTTAGATCATGTTGGTGATAAAGCATTAGAGGAATTTTTAGACTAGTGTAATGAAGTATGGCAGGAGGGCAGATTGCCCAGAATTTGGAAGCCAGTAAGGCCATTAATTATAGGTGGATTGCTGCTCTGAAATCGTATCTTTGTGATCTTTGTGAAGTAATGGAACATATGACATCGAAAGGACTTACAGGGGCTGGAAATGATTCACGTTTTTAAGTGGAGTCATGAAATGGAGGGTCACCATGGAAATGGAGATAAATACAAGATAAATTGGGAAATGGTTGCAGCTACGCTCTGGATGTGGATGAAAATTGGCATTTGATATATAAGGGTTGGTTATTTATCGGAAAGAAGTGATTCACAGTTTCAGGTGTTACATTTATCAGGAGGATTTTTTTTAATGCTCTGATCACAGTGCTCAGGACAGAATGTGAAGAATGTTTTCATCTTGTATTTTGACTGAAAATGTGAAATATTCATATATATTATTATTATATATATATATAATAATAACTCCAGAAAGGGCTCTAAAATCCTGCAGTTCAAACTGTATTGTATCTTAAACCAGTCTATAAAATTTTGGGAATACTGCAGTAGAGAAATATTAATACCTCCTCATCCTATATATATCTAGTGAGCTGTTTTTTTCTTTTATTTATTTACCTCTTTCGTAGTAACTAGTGCACCAGTGATTATCATAGACAGTGTAGGGAGGTCAGAAAATATTGATAGATGGACTACAACACAGCAGGATTTGATGATAAAAACTACGCAACAACACCAGCTGCATTATTTTAATTGGCAGCTGTTTGCAGTGATGAATTGATTCAGATGTTCCTCAGTTGAAATGAAGCTAAATGAACCAAACAAAAAGCAGTATAATTGGTTAGATCAATAAAAAGAAAATTATGATGAGTCTTGGGTTGAGTCAGAAACCACCACCCTGTTTGTAGCCTGGCAACTTTTGCTCCGCAGCTGCAACCCCTCCCCGAGCTGCATTAGTATTACAAGGACAGGGCAGTGATTTGATTTTATGCACGCGCACATCGATATGTCAGTCAGTCATGAAAATGATTTACTGGAGGACCATGGAAAATCAGGGTCATGCTCATGCAAAAGTGACACACCAGGTCATTTGCAGCACAGCAGATCTGTCAATAAGGGAAATGCTGTGTGTGTTTATGTATAGAGGGCAGTACATCAAAGGTCACTATATTTGTACTCACCCTAATAATGCCTACGGGCTATTTCACCACCATGCAAACACATAAAAAGTGTTAGTAGACATAGTAATCTTTCTACAGACTGACCACAAATGGTGGCAATTAGGGGAAGTGAGCATTTAGGAAATAAGAACAGACAACACGTTGTTCTTCCATTGTTCTGAGGGCTGGATAAGTATTACCACTGAATACAGAGCAAGCTGTTCATAAAATCACTTGTGCCAAGATGAGGCGTTTTTTTTTACAGCGTTTGCTTAAATGAATACCCTGGGCTGTGAGTAAAGGCTTAGTTAGGTCGAGGAGACCTGGCTTAACATGTGGAAGTGGTGATTTTTTTTTTATTTGTGCAGCTACCACCAGAAGTTATAAAACAGAGCAAAACTGTAAGTTTCGCATCCAAAACTAACTGCCAGCCACAAGACGTGCTGTCCTCAATCCACCGTTGGCAGACAGCTTCACCAAAGCAAACCACAGAAACTACAACAGAGTATAACTAAGTGCACATTATGCGATATTTCTGAACCCTTTACCTACAAATAACAGTGAGATTAAGTTATCTGTAGGATCTCACGAGGATGCTGTTAAGTTCGTTTTCAGTACCTTTTTTTAGATCTGTTTCTTTGAGACCAGAGGACAAAAAAATAGTCAAGCACATGTCCAGCAGCAGAGTCAGTGAGTATTTCCCTGTTCAGTAAGGGAAATGTGGTGTAGCAGCCCAGTGATCAGTTCCTGTTTCCTCTACGGGGTGTGGCAGTGAAACTGCCCGCGCTCTGTTTGTACGTCTCTGTCCATCAGTCCGACAGTTTCTGTTCCAGTCTGGTCCCACACTGCAGATGGCACTGCAGGCTGGCAGGCCCACAAGCTCCACAGAGGGCCGGGGGTGTCATTTTATGTATTTGCTTGTGTTGTTAGTATTTCTTTTTATGCGTGATGACTGTGTTGCCATATTGTTGGATCTGTTTCTCAATTTTCTTATGTCACATTCATCTGCGGTTTTTATGTGTTTCCATCATTTGAAATGCGCGGCGCTCTCTCTCAGCCTCCGAAATGGTGGGACTCCATTAAGTAAAAGGTTAGTTAAAAATACAGCTGTGATACTCAGTGATCACTAAAAGAAAAAATATAGAAACTGGTATATGATGGTCTTATTTTGTGTGCCTGCTATCAGTCAATTAATCAGTTTGTTATCGACTATTATGTTAATCGTCAATTATTTTGATAATAGATTTTATGTTTTGAGTAATTAAAAAGGGGCTTTGGGGAAAGAAAATTAACATTTTTCACAATTTTCCTGCATTTTATGGACCAAACAACAAATCAACTAATAAGAAAAATGATTGAAAGATTAGATAATGAGAATAATTAGCTGCAGCTTTTTCTTTCTTTTTTTTTTTTTATATTACTCACCTTTTCACATCTGCAGTGAGTCACAATGCTCGGCCACACCAAAAAGTGGTGCAGGTAAATTTACGTGTCCTACAAAATAGATTTACATTTGCAGCTTTGAAGAAAGTTGAACTCTGATCATGGGTATTCTGCTAAAATGAACAGATTTCTGTCTGAAATGTATAAACACTGGTGTGACTGAGCATTGGTCCATCGTGTGCTGTCACGCCTCAACCTGCTGCTGAGGTAAAGCCACATTTATACTCTTTGCTTCAGCAGAGGAATGTTGGCCCACATCTTATCTGGTGCCCTAAAGCTCTGCAAGATGGACTCGATCGAGGCGTTAGGCGTCACCAAGGCCTGCTAAGGTAGGCTCATGTTTTTGATTACATCCAGATTACAGCAGAGATGGCTGGTTTTGCACCTCGTAGCAGTGTGCATACCTTGTTAGGCCCGATGTTATTCCACTGTCTTAAGTATCAAAATTAAAGGTTCGGTTATGAGCTGACTCGATCATGGGAGCATCATAAGGAGGCCCAGAGGAGAAAAAGAGATTTACACGAGAACTTGATGGAGAAGTGCCAAAGACAGAGGTGATGTTCACTTCATATATTCCCGTAGAGGAAGTCTGCAGAGGGATCATTTGCCAGCCGGTCTGCAGGGCCTGCAGTCTGCTGGCATATTCAGCTGGCTCAAGAGGACGGTGAATGAAACGACAACGGAGTCCACAGAGGGAGGCTCAGGTTGGCTGCGGATTAAGACAAATGATTTCAGCACAACACATATTTCCAGGATTCACATAATTCTGGGATTGTAACATTCATATGAGGTTTAACCAACATGTTTAACCTTTAATATTCAATCTGTGTGGCCATTCATTTCAGCTGTTTACCCTCATAAGATGCTTTCTTGTGGATTATTAGATTTCTCTTTTAGCCAGGCTAGCGGCATGAGCTTCACGTATGTGGTATGTGAAATACCTCAATGACTATTGGACGGATCAACATCTGGTGCATATCATTCACGTTCCCCCTCAGGATGAATGGTAAAAACGTGAGTATTTTCATTCTGCACCATAAACCAGGTCAAATATTTAATCCTCCAGTCTTTTGCTTTATTACAAATAGCTTCAGCTCTACTTTGTGTTTAGTGACAATTAGCTAATGTTTGTGCACTAACCTACTAAAGGTGTAAAGGTGTGCATGCATGGTCACCATACCTGTTTATGAGATAGATTTAAATGATCAGTTTTTTTTATATTGATCCTAAATCACTGATATAACATCATAGATTCACTGAAATGTAATACTGTTGATGATGATGATTAGCAGCTCACTAGTCTCACAGGCTTTTTTAAGTAAACTAGTCTGGACTCTCACATTGACTAATTAACCTCATTTAAATAAATTCTACTCAATATTTAGCAATATTTAAAATTTGAGTCTTTCATGGGAGTAAAAAGCTCTGCATGTGACGCAATTCCAGTTTCTAGATCGATAAAACTAACAAAGCAATCACCAAAGAGTGCAGAAAAAGGTTGATAGCACTCTTACAATGGATGCTGGATGGGTCAAGAGAGGGTTTTGTGAGGAGAGCAGCGGGCTCAAAGACAGATGGTTCACAGCCAGATGTCAGAGAGGGGTTGATGATATCAGTCGGGAAATCGAGCAGATCAGCGGCGACGGTCCGGGAGGAAAGAAAAAAAAAGAAAGGGAGTGGGTTCAAGAGGGCAGGAGTTAAGTCTGCTCACGGGAATTCTGCAGGACTTCATTTAGGACGGGCCGAGGGAGACATTAAGCTCATGTCAGAGAGATCAGAGGGGGAGACAGTGGCCAGAGGGCTGTCATCGCTATCTTTGTGGAGCAAACAGAGGAGGGAGGCATCGCGAAAAGGAAAGGATAGAGATGGGTCAGAGGCAGGAGACAGTGGAAAATTTGCCAGCAGATAGAGGCCGAGAGAGTTGAAAACTGAGATACTAAAACTCTTCCGAGAAGGGCAGACTTAAGGAATTTTCTCCCAGCTGCCCGTGGGCTCGTCCATTTGATTCACCAGGTGGTTTACAGCCAAGGAGCAGGTGGGAGCAGATAGGCAAGCTTAGAGGAAAGAGGAGAAGGCCCAGAGGGGATGAGAGGCCAGGTATAAACGCTGAGGTCACCGGGGAGACGCAGGAAGGAGTAAGGAGACGGGGGAGCTGAGGAAAGGAGGAGGAAGCGGAGAAATCCCCAGATGTACTCAGTGTTGATGGTGTGACGGAAACCAGTTTAGAGGAGAGGGGAGTGGAGAGGGATATAAGTGCTGGTCAGCGACACGGAAAAGGGTCGAGAGAGGCCAGTGGCAAGGACCTCTTTTATTTAAAAACATCTGAATGATTCAAGAGGTCCAGAAAAAGACAAGTCCATGGAACATGCCAGGGATTATAGATATTTATTGTTTCAGATCTGTCATCATAGGGCCAAGAATTTATATTTGTGCCCATGGTTGTTTGTGAACTACTTACATTTTTAGAAATGGCCTCAGTCCCTTTTCCTTATTAGATATTGGATGTCACAATGCTGAAGACAAATCTATGTTTGGCAGGGGCCCAGCTTAAATCTGACATCTATGGATAAAGCTCTCCTGACGTTTCCAAAATCCCAAAAAGTAAAAATGGAGGGAAATCTGCTCAGGGTTCTCAAACATTACAGCAACCTGTCAGAGATACCGTTCTAATGAGCTTAAAGATCAATGACAGACTGATCCATACTTACAAATCTGCTCATCGCCGCCTGATACTTTAACATGTAAGTGAATGACACATGTAAATTAGAAAAGCACCTGGATTTCATATCAGACCACACTACATCGTGCAAGTATGACAGATAGACACATGATATCTTTGTCCTTCATCTTATCTCCATTAAACCCAACTCCTTCATTTTATATTGAATTTCTTCGGCTGTCTGTTCAGTCTTTTGAAAAACTCATTTACCCATTATGCTATACTGTTGGTATCACAAACCTTTGAGAACATGAATCATGTCTGCATGAATATATATAAATATATATTGATATTAAAATATAATTTATATTATGCATACATATATATTTATTTTTTATTATTGTTCATTGTCATAATTTTCAGAGCAAATGGTATAAATAATTATTCATTTTTCTCCTTTTTATCTGTAGTACTTCAATTTGTCTCTGCATCAGTGTCAAATATAATATAAACTTATTTGCACATAATCCACTTAGCCTGCTGTGCCACATTTTAATGGGCCAGTTGTGCAAATTTAAATAAATGTGCACGGGTGGTCCTCTGTATTTCTTTCTATGACCTTGTAGAAATACAATTCAAATTTTTCATAATATATCTTCTAAAGTAAATCCTTGAATGAACTCAGAGGTGTTTGAATTAAATTGTAGTAATATTGCTCTTATAAAGTGTGACAGAGGATGTTCAATTCATTTGGTTCCCCTTTCTTATAAGATTTTTTTCACAATAAAACATTTAATTCCACCATTATGGGAGTGGACGCATTAGCCAAATAAGTATAAGAGTATTTGTACTGCATTTTCTTAATATTACTGTTTGTGTTCATTCCTAGTAATTTCACTCAGAGTAACTACACTGTCAGTAAGTGATCCTTGTGTGCATTTTTCCCAGCCAGTGAATTTCCAGTCTATTACTTCAACATCAGCTGCCACTTAGCACCACCTTGTGACAAAAACCCCAGGCCTCATCCGTTCACCATTTGCACTGAAAATTTCACTTAGGGTTGAGCTACTTCCTGTTTCATTCGAGTAAACACATAGAGAACATTTCTATACCTCCTTTGATTTTTGTCCCCCTTTTCTTTTTTTTTTCCACAGCTACTCTCCCATCCTGTAACTCAGTCATCTTTTATGGATGGCACCCTCCAACTCCCACCACATGACAGTCACAAGGCATGATTTCCGCAGAACTCTCCCTTCTCAGCAGTGGATTTTATTTATGATCGTCTCTCAAACAGATTCCCACTGTTGCTTCAATCAGTCCACAAAAAAATACCCTCCCCCTCCCCCCACCATGACCTGAAGACATGTTTCACACGGTGATGTAAATTAAGCTAAAATATTTAACAGATAAGATGAATAAAAATAATTTTAAAAACCCATCAGCCACATGGTAATGTTTTATGTACGGTCCCCAGTCTGACACACTGAAAGCCTTATCAATACTTAAACATGACAAATATTCATACTGCATGAGTGTAACAGAAAGGTGGCCTTCTTGGTGGAACCATAATCCCGTCACAGCTTTTAAACAATGATCGAGGTGCGCCAAAACTGCCCCCTGCATAAATAAGCGTTAAATAAAATCAAATTTTTATGACAAGCGTGATATTTAACTCCTTAAAGGCATCCATTGCGAAACAAAACCTTTTATTTGGGGGCTCTGACAGACCCGTCAGCAGACAAGTTGGGTCAGATGGGGTTTACACACTAATTAGAGTGGAATCTGTGCGCCGTCACCCCAACACACATAGGCCGAGTTCATTCATGAGTAATTTAATTGCATACTTTATGTCCATATTGTTCTTGTCCCAGCAGCTACATTGTATGGCGAGGACACAAGGTCATGATTTTTTGGACAGCGAGGATAGAAGCAATTTCAGGAGGACAGTTTCCAGGTTGTGAACCGTTTGATGCAGCATAATCATGAAAGATTAGTGGCATGGAGGGCCAGTGCTGTCCATCGTCTGCTAACAATCCCCTCGTCCGAAACACATTTTAAAGCACTTCTCTTTTTTTTTTTTGACACAACCACCACCCAAAAACACATTTACTACACCATGAAAATTTGCATAAGTTGTTTTATTCATAGTTATTGTCCTTTTTATATTTCTTTTTTTTTTTTTATTGTTTTGTCTTTTGTTGAAGTGGACATCCCATAAAGTTAAGCCTGAAGCCCTTAGCTGAGTTGTTTGCACATCACCCTCTGAACTGAAAAGAAAGGGTAAGAGGAGGAGTGGAGTGGGGGTTTTCCTCCCTCTCTTTCTCTCGCTCTCTCTTTATCTCGCTCACAGTATCCCAACTCAACCTTTATTTTCATTTGTTTGAACAAAGAGTGTACCTTACAGTATATTTACACATCATACTGACTGGCTGTTTAACAATTTCCACTTAGATAATGCAAGGAAGATTGAACTTTCATGGTTTGCGTCTTCGTATTTTTCTACAGTCTTGTTCTCCTTTGATCCTCCTTTGATTCTCCTCCCATTCTAACTTTGTAGTGAGATTTTTTTTTCTCGTCGTCACTGCAATCATCGTCACCGCTATCATCATCATCATCATCATTCGCCGTCGTCACCACTGCAATCTTTTTCATCATCATAACATCATATTCACCGTTATTATATTGATATAACTCTTTTCAATAGATTCCTCTCTGACAACTGTACAATCTTACACAGTGTTTGACTTTTATATATATTTTTGGGAATATATTAGTTCAACCTAAGAAAAGAGGAACATAATCCCAAAAGAAAATATATTAGTATCCCAAAGTAACAAAATCATGCATGTTTTAATGTATTTGTCCATAAAAACAAAACAAAACAAAAAAGTTAACGTAATGGATGGGATCTGGTTTTATTTACAAATTGATCTTGGCACTGTTTTTGTTGTCTCTTGCTGGAAACTGGAATGATCATAAAGAATACTTTTGACTCTACCAAGTGTAACACTCTCCTGGTATTATAAGTCAGCGACCTGCTATAAAAGGCAGGTTTGAGAGACATATTCTTTTTTTAAAGCACAAAAAAAGATAAAAGAAAGAGGGGAAAAGAACAACATTATACAGTCGAACAGGGGGCAAAACAAATAGTGTGTAGAAAATGTATTTCACTTCAGCTTTACACTGTGGCAGTTTCCTCTTTTAGGCAGAAACCCTGTGACATCATGTCTACTGACATTTTTTTTTCCCACGTCATCATCAGGTGCACTCACTGGTTACCATAGTTAGGGTGAAAATCCAAAAAGAGAACATTGAATCTGTCAAAATTCTTCTTGTAAAGCAGCATTAATTGACTCAGGCAAATAAAATAAAGGAGACGAAAGTAACCGAAAACAGACCTACTACCTCAGGTTTGGCAGGCAGGTAGGGGTAGCTGTCTAAAATTTCCAGTGTTGCCTTGTCAAACAAGTGCTTGACTGTTGATCCAAAGATCTTGTGTGTGAGCAAACATAAGGATATGTGTCAGTGTGTGTGTGTGTGTGTGTGTGTGTGTGTTTGGGTGTCTCTGCATACTCATATTCAGTGCAAACACATTGGGTAAAAATCCTGTCTCGACAACAGCCCATCAGCTCTGTCATTTCAAGTGAAACACTTGAATCTACAGTATCGTCCACCTCATTTCCTTTGCAGTTCTCTGTTGCACCTCTTCAAAGAGATAAACCGTCAGGCAGACCTGACATGCCTTTTGTTTATCCAGCCTGATGGCGGGCCAACTGCTGCCACGCAGCCCGCTTTACCCACCCACCCCACCCAGCGCCAGGTCCTAGCACAGCCCAATGTACTTGAGATTGTTCTGGATGATCACGTCCGTGACAGCGTCGAACACAAACTGGATGTTGCTGGTGTCAGTGGCACAGGTGAAGTGCGAATAGATCTCCTTGGTCTCCTTGTTACGGTTGAGGTCCTCAAACTGCCGTTGCACATAGACAGCCGCTTCCTCATAGGTGTTCTGACCTTTGTAGTCAGGGAAGCACACTGTCAGAGGAATGCGTTTGATCTTCTCAGCCAACAGGTCCTTCTTGTTGAGAAAGAGGATGAGCGATGTGTTGGTGAACCAGTTGTTGTTGCAGATGGAGTCGAACAGGCGTAAGCTCTCAGCCATGCGGCTCTGTGTGGATGTGGAAAAGAAAGGAGAAATAAAAAAAAAAAGATCAGACCGTGTGGAAATTATTTCACAATGGAGAAAAATGTAGTATTTACTTTGAAGCAACAACCCAAATCAGCCCAATTTATTACACAATCAGAGCTCATTCACACGCAGGAGCATGTGATTTGGGAAAACCCAAGAGAGAAAATGAGACCATCTCAGGTCACGGCAAGATTTGAATATGAAAATCAAGAAAAGATAAGAGGGGATCTAGCACAAGTCACAGATATTCACTTGACTAGCCAAAGGTATGAGTTCTCTGTTATGTCAACAGAAACTTGAGTCTCAGACAGATAAAGGCACGGGTTTGGACTCTCACATACTTCCCTGAAACAGCTGATTACTTATTTTACCACCACTGTGAAACAATCCGTCACGGAAGGCGCGTTGTAGATGCGCAGTTGTAAGCGCCGCAAGAATTGTCATATGTGAAATCTGAATGGATCATGTAGAGACAGGCTCAAGGTGTGTGTTGACAGACAGTTTACACTGAGGACAGACTGCTTTAACCTTCTCATCTCATCAAGTCTCAGACGCTGAGACTTTTACAGCGCCACACAACTGGTCTGGCTTCATGTTGTTGTTTTCTTCTTCAGCCCTCAGCTTTGCAAATACATCTTAATAAAGGTCCTCCAAATGCTGGTGCACATTAGGTGGCACATTTCTTTCCCTAAATGAAATTAAAATCTAATATTTACCTCACCAGTATAATGGAAATCACTCATATCTGCCATGTCTTGTGGATAATTTGGTTATTCATGGCTAGAAAAACAGAAATAAGAAGAATGTGACTGGTACCAGCATTAAAGAAGACCTTTAACACTGAACCATAATTAAAATGTCTTGATTGTTTTATGTTTTGTAGCTTTTTTATTTGATTCCACTAAATGCAGGACATGACTTTACAGAAATACTCTCTTAAAAATAGATATTAAACCATTTTTTAAATATATTTGGTCTGCAGAACTAAAAAGTTTTGGTGCAGAAGAAAAAGTGCATGTGTTTCTAAGTGTGAGTGTGTGCGTCTGTGCTCATGGACGCGCCCATGTGCTTCCATACAGTCTGTGCTCATGTGACGTGGGATGTATAAGAGAAAATGAAGAAGAAGAAGAAAAAAAAAGAGAGAGAGTTGATCTGTTCATGGCAGCTGCTGGCATGTGGCGACTGGCCAGTAGCTTGTGACTGGGAGGTTGTCAGATGGAAGACTGCTGTTTAAAAGGTTACAGAGACAACACGATGCTCTGAGCAAATCACAAGATCTGCGCTGCATGAAAAAAAGATATTGAGGGGAATAGTGAAGGATTAGAACATCATAGTGCACATTGAAAGTAAACCCTGATTATTCAGTGGTGTAAGTGCACTATTTTTGGATAATGATGAAGAAGCTACAGCTGCATTTAACCCTCATATGCAGCCCCAAAAAATGTTTGTGTAGTAGGATAAAAAGACTATATTGCCATGTTGTATTATTTATGCCTATAAAGGCTACCTCTTTATTATAACTATGATCATTATTGTTGAACAAGTGAGTGTTAAGTTAAAAGTAAATGTTCTTACTTACAAACAGTTCGTAAATATACATTAGTTGCAGAAAATTACAGAAATATGTTATTTTGGTTGCTTTTAATTGAAAGAAATTTCTAGCCAGTCATATTTGACAGACTATCCCATAATACAAACATCCCTGACGAGAAATTGTGGAAGCAACAAAGGTTTCCTAAAACACGCTTAAAATAAACTGAAGTCTGTCAAACCATGAGTTCTTGCCAATGAACTGCTGGATATTGTAAAAAAAAACAGGCTTGTTGTCCGACTAATAAATGAACAATGGGAATTGTTTAATCAAATAAAATGACACACCAGAGGAGGAAGGAAAATACAGCAAGCTTTTAATCCGTCAGGCCAATGCCCTGCATGGATCGGTTAAAACTGCTCTTTCTCCGTCAGCATGTCTTCCTCTCTGCTCTTTTCTTCTTCTCTCACATGTTGTCACCCGAGCAGATTGAAACATAAGCCCTTCTTTCTGTTTGAGCGTGTTTCCCCCCGGGGGCTGAGACTGGCCCCTAAACATTGTGCGCTACACAAAGTCATGTCGGGCTGTTTGACCTCACTCCTCCTCTTTCCAGGGTGTCAAAACAAGAGCCCAGCTGCGGAGAGAGTACGGCAGGAGACAGCCAGCTGAGCCCAGGGAGTCTCCAGTCTCCTCACCTGGCCACAACAGCGCTCGTACAGTAAGAGTTTCTTAATGGGGAGCAGGGGGGGAGGAGAGGAGGGGGGAGAGTGACATCCAGAAGCACTAAAGCATGCAGACCCCCCTCCTTCGCTTCACAACACCCACTGATACACAGATACGCACACACACACACAGTGTTTTCCCCCCTCGCCGCCTCCTGTCAGAGTAGTCCAGAGGCACATGCCTTAATTAAGCTTAAGTATTAATGAGGAAGTTCATCCCAGTGTCATTGCTTTGTTTCCCATAAATACAAATTACTTAAGTGTGCAGCCAACCCTTCTTAATTCATTAAGGTTTGTTTTAAATGTCACTGCCTTACAAGACGGGAAGCTTTGCACTCATCTACTGACCATGTTTTTACCTGAAAATTACATTATTCAGGCTCTTCCCTTTCTGTTCAATTAATGATGTCTGCTGGGTTTAGATTTGAAAAAAAAACAACATAAAAACATTACAATTGAATATAATACTATACATTTAGTATAACTGCATGACAAATGTTGTATGTTTGTCTGTTTTTTGTTGTAGATAATGTCCAGGTGAAGGTAAACCTGCTCATGCTTTGAGTGATAAAGTCTTGCCTGTCATCAGGCAAGACTAGTGCAGGTGAGTTAACTTACTATACTCCACTACAGGTAACATGGATAGTTAAGGTGAATTAAATCTGGAAAACACTCAGCAAACAACGAAATTTTCTTATTCCAGTGAAATAGTATAGAGGGTACACTGATACCTATGTGAGCATGTAAGAAAAAGAATGAAAGAAAAAATCAAGGCATGATATTTTCACTTGGTGCGTCCTTGAACTGTCTTATTTCCTTTCCTGGAAAGCTCTTAATTGAGGCAATTCAATTACATGGTAGTAAGGCCTTTGATAACCCAGTAGACAGTTAAGATGCTGTAGCTGAGTGAGCGAGAATATTCCTGAATACATTTCGAGACGTCGCTTTGACACCTGCCTGTGTGTTTCTGATTTAAAGGCACTGATCAGGGAAACTGTCATTTCACACTCAGATCAGTGTTGTCTCTGCTGTGGCTCAAAAGGAAAAGTGCCAAACTTTGACATGAAAAAACATGAAACACCAGTAATTAATTTCCAGTCCTCCTTCAGGTGGCAGATGATTAATTCCTGCGTGAGAGATTAATAAAATAATAACTGAAACAATAGAAATCGAGCTGACACTGCAGCCGCTGTCTGCTTTGATGTTTGGCTAACACAAGCTTAAACAACCGCCAGCCTCACATCCAGGCTTTTCATTTTCACCTCACATACACACAGAATTCACTGCAGTTGCTCAGCCTCTGCCGTTGCATATAAACCTGCGCCGCACATTCATAATAACGCACCCACAAACACTTGTGCAGGCACACAATACGCGCACGTACATATACACCTCATATCTATTCTCTCCAGCACTGCTGTTTGTTCCCCCTCCCCTCCCCACCTCCTCCCCTTCTCATCCTCCCTTCCCTAGTCACAGCTCACTGTCAACAGTGCAGGATTAGGAGCATTTGACTGGCCTGTTGCTAAGCAACAGTAACCATGGCAACCGATTCATTATGAAGACAGGGATGGGACAGGGAAAATGCATCAGGGAATGGGTTGATGGGTAAATGTTGTACTGTAATTATTCTGATGTATTTTCTGTCTTGTGCGAGCTTGGTGCATTGAAACCGAGCCGTGTCGTTCCGCTTTGACCAAGTTTGTTTTTCCGCTTGTGTGACATTGTGCAAAGCTCTGAAGGTTAAGATCACTAAGACGATCACCAGCCACAACAATGCATCATCAGAAAAAAACTGCACCTTTTCCTCTAATGAGAAACCTTCAAAGGGACTGTTTTGTCCACGTATGCAGACGCCAATTAATGTGGTGCCATTGATCAGTGGTCATCGTACATACGTGTGCACATAAAAACTGATGAATGTCTCAGAATTACTAATGACAGTTGTACGACAGGCTGAGTTTCTCAGCCAACACAGAGCTTTGTCACCTTTTGCTGTGCCACAGTCGTGTTGTCATCATCAGATAAGACACGTTCACAGAGCCTCTCACATCCTCATCGACAAAGTATTATGCCACTATTGTTTTCAGCACTTGCAACATAGACTAACCAAACTAAAACTGATGAGTCACGTCTGGGCCAGAAAGTTGAATCAGTGACTTTGTCGTTTCTACATTATTCTTTTATCTCACAAAGTTTAATTTCACTTAAATTAATGATCTGGTTTTCATTAATATTAGAAGAATGCATCATAACTCATTCATTAAGTCGTGTTATTGCTAAGGAAAAGATGATCATTATATCTTTGCAGTCAGGCTCATGTTTTGCTTACATGGGGATAGGAAGGAAGATAGTCAGATGTCAGCACTGTCAATGAGTCAAAGAGTAAATGTTGCTGATGCTGGAGGGAAATTACATCCACTGCTAAGGCAGTTAAAACTATTTAAAATTACATCTCCTCTGAACAACGCAGGAACTGGAGTTTAAGCTAAAACACACTGATAACATTATTCTCAAGAGCCATTCATTAGCAATCAATATAGATGCTATACAACAGCAAATGTATTCAACATTTCTGAGCTGTTTGTTCATGAGAGGTTCAGATCCATACGCGTGACACAGTTTCAGGGCCAAGTTCAGGTTAGGTTGTTCTGCAGATGTTTACGGCACGGATGTGGTCATGTTTTTGTCTACTCTTTATCTAAGAATCTGTTGAGTCTGCACAGTCGTCGCCTTTTTGTAAAAGCTGAGTGAACAGATGGAAAACATTTTCTTTGAAATATGAAGACATTTCCCCTGAGATCGGTCTGCCTAATATTCTGCTTTTCACTGGAAGTTTTTTTTTTTTTTTTTTGCTCTAGTCAATTGTCAATATCTATTTTCTGTAGAAATATTATCACTTGTTACCTTGTCTGTGCTTGGAGCATGCAAGCTGACATGTTTTGTGCTATTAAATGATAATAGGTGAGGTAGAAGTATGTTTTTTGCCAGATGGTTTCAGCATTTTGACATTAAAATAATTACAATAATTCCAGATATATTTTATTTGTAGGTATTGTGCATCGATTTGCTTCTTCTAAGGGATAATATGTTGTCCATGTATTTGCTAATCTGTTGTATTTTTCTTTTATTTTCAATACTTACCTACTACATTTTTTATTCTACAGTAGCTTGTCAGTATAATTTTCTCTTTGCACATGAATCAGAGTCAGCTTTATGACCTGATCCTTTCATCTCACATTGTACCGACCTTCACTGCATGGACTGCCTAACCTTAATTATAACTGATGCTCAGCCCAACTTAAGAGAAGCCCGATTGAGTCTCACTGCTCTTTTATTCTCTGTCAGCTCGCGTATCATGTAAAAATTTGCAACCAGAGACCCGCAGAGTTCACAGATGAATTGAGCACGTAAAGGCTCGACTTGTGTGTGCAGCGGTGTTGTGTCAGCTGACAGTGGTTATGGGAGCGGGCGGCTCCAAGATGCAGGAATTCACAGTGGAGCCTTCCGTAGACGTGAGAGGAACCACACTGACATACCTGCTCTCAGTCCGGCAGCATTTAGACTAGCCGCACAATGACTCTGACATTTAGAAACGTTGGTACATTTTTGCCGTCTGTGTGATCTGTCCCATAGATTTACAAGGGCGTGGCATGATGTCCTGGATGCGGTTTCTACGCTAGAAGAGCATCTCTTTCACAAATCTTCATGTTCAGCCTACACTATACCACAAATGACTGCAACATATCAACCATGAGATAAGTTAGATGCAGCTCTACGTCCATGCACACACACACACACAGAGGTACGTCTGCTTTGTGACTGACAGTTTCAAATGTATTCACTGCCGCATCAAGATTGCATCAACCACTGCACAGTGTCATATTCACTTTAAAATATGTGAGTACAGCATCTTTCTGTAGGTCAAACTTTGATAACACTGCATCCTCATACACTCCTGCAAATTTCTGCCATATGTATGTTCTAGACATCCATTAAATATTGTATATGAATGTATTTATACTTGTAGTGAAATATGCACAAGAAAATGGAGGCATTAAGACAACGTCGCCTCTGTTATCAGACAACGTATTGAGTAATGACACTAGAAATGATAAAATATAAGTACTTTTTACAATTCTGGCTTCACATGAACCCAACAAAATGTTCCCTTTTCCTATATTCTTGCCTTGATGATAATCTAATGGCACATATGTTTGTTTGGATTTTGTTGATGTATTACTCAATATGGTGTTGAATCTGCAGTCATAGATTTTAGCATAGTTTTTCATACATTTGGTGTTTTTAAATGAATTTCTTTAAACCAAAAGCATTTGAGCTCAATGCTAATACTACAGCAGACACATTTTTGACAAATGTGGAACATGCATGTTATCACCACGTGGAGTGGAGAGAGAGACAGGAAGCTGACCATATAAAAGTTAATTATCTGAAGAACATTGCTGTTATGCAACTTTGGTAACTGTCTTTAATTATTTAAGGGTTTTTATTAACCCTCAAACAAGGAAAAAGTGTGACAACATGTGAGCAGTCATATCTAGAGTTATACATGCTTCTTTGAAATATGTCTGTACCATACGGACTAATGAAGCTTATGTCTGCTGAGTCTCTGTGCTAAAGCAGTTAATGGGAACACAAAGACAGTCTATATGGGTTTCACTAGAATCAGATAAGGCAGCATGTTATTGCCTACCCGCTGAAAGTCACAAATATCAGTACGTCTAAATCACAAGTTTACCATCAGCTCACTGAGGAAACCCTGTTAGTTGAGTTCCAAGAGCCCTTTGGCTCAGTTTCATGTGATAAAACACCGTTAGACGTCAATAATTCAACCACAACCAACTCTGAAAATGTCAGTATTTGCAGAAATCGCATTCATCCCAGCAGGCTCGGCAGCAGGACGGCTGCTCTAATTTCAGGATGTCTTTCCTTCTGCTACTTTTGATCCTTTGGCTTTCTTCTCCCCCTCCTATCTTAGAATAATAAAAGTTGTTTTTCTAGTACCTGTGAACTCCCATTGCTACACAGTGCCTTCACAATCTGCTAATTCTCACAGGTACAGCCTCACACTTTATTCTGTGAACTCAATTAACACCATACTGCATTTTTCTCCTCAGACTTTATTTTTAACCTATAAAACTAATTGATTTCTTGTTCCAACCTGGTACACTGTACACCCTGTCTTAGCTGGGTAACCCATGAATTATCAGGCCAGTTCAGTTACAGGAACGACATGATGTCTCCATATCAAGGTGAACGCAAGTACTGAAACCTCTTTAGGGGGAAAATGCGATCACGTCTGTGAAGAAATAGAAAACAGCTGACCCCTCCGAGTTGGTCCAGACTAAAAGTAGAATATAATCTATTGTTGACCTTTCATTATCACTAAGGCAGTTAAACAAGCAATAACTACCCAACTATTCCAAAACACTCAGATAAGAAGATGCATATGCTATGGATAGAGAATCGTTCAAATTCCACACAACCAGGAGGAGATAACAAACGCCGGCCTGTGTCTTCATTCAGGCACATTTAAAATAGCAGACCGGATGCATAACATCCGTTTCTACAAAAATCAGTCCACTCGTGCCCCCGGCTAAATAACTTTGGACAGGGACGATAAAATCTGGATAAGGCGTCTGAATTGTTAATTAAACAACAGTGAATGAACTGCAGAGGAATTACAGCGTGTGGTAATATTATTTAGGATGGCAATAAAAGGAGGAAAATGCATTAAAGTGGTCTTGGATGGCTTGCGGGGATATTAGGAAAACTAGCCTCTAAAACGATGTCTCAAAAACTTCTACCCTTTACTATTTGATGAAAACAATTTGACATTTATACTATAAATCCAATCTGCAGTAGAGTTTTTGTGGCTTTCTCTCCAATAGAAATAACATATACCTGTAGACCTGTTCAACTGGAGGTTCACTAAATATTACACTTGGTAGAATGAACTCTAACACTGTTTGTTTTAGCCTGTCCTTTTTCCCTACTTTAAATGATAAGCTTGTAAAGAGTTCTGTGGCTTCAGTGAGCTAGAGATTGTGCATTTGTTCCTACCAAACAAACAAATGTAATTTAAAATGAAAAAGGCAAACATGGTGTACTCATTCTACTGAAACCAAATACAAAAACAAAACAATAATATGTTTACATTTATGGTTGCAACTGAAATTCAGTGTTCAGACTGATCAATTTTTATGATTTGTGATGATTAATTGGAGGAAATCATCAAACAGTTTCCAAAAGTCATTTTGGAAGTACCCCACATTAATTTCCAATAGTCACTATCATATTAAATCTTGCAGAAAATATGTTGTTGACAAAGATGGTGATGTAAAGAGAGGAAATGACACAGCAAAAGAGCCATATATAGTCGTCACTTAAACCATTTTATACAAATATTACTTGTCTGGTAGCATGGACGCCTCACCAGCAATTTGCCTTTATTCACTACACCAAAAACAACTGATATGGTAAATAGTAATATAAAATTATTATTGCTTAATTTTATGTTTTTGCACCGATTAGAATCTAGATACCAAGATTGCTGTGTTGCAGTACGTCAGTCTCACATAAGAGATAAACTCACAACACTTAGATGATCTAATCACTTACTGATATATAAACCTTGAACCTCTTCTCACAAATGTTTAAAAAAACTTGATAAGACAGAATATTTGTAGAGTTTGTGGTAATACCAGCATCATCCCTCTTCCGATGATGGATGCTAGGGTAAGTGGCTGCTGTATGCGTGCATGTGTTTGTGCTGGCATGTGTGTATAAGCATACATTTACTGTGAGTGAAAATGGGCCCATTAAAACAGATTTTTCTTACCGTCTGGTTGTCCTCGTAGAGTTTGAGGTCATAGCCACTTAGCTCGACACAGAAAATGATTGCAGTCACGCCCTCGAAACAGTGGATCCACTTCTTTCTCTCCGAACGCTGTCCACCCACATCTACCATCTTGAAGGTGAGCTCCTTGAAGGTGAACTTGTTCTCCACAATGCCGGTGGTCATGTCCCGGGACCGTAGGATGTCCTCTACAGTGGGGATGTACTCAGCTGCAGAGATGCGGTCCAGGTCATTTAGGTAGTAGGCAGTGTTGTCCTCTAAGTGGTACTCATTGGATCGTTGAAAGCACTCCTGCACCCCTGAGTCAGCCCACAGGCGTTTCATGACCCCCAGCAACTCTGTAGTGATCTCCCCCTTGCTCTCAGCCGGCCCTGTGAGGGCAAAGAGCTGCACGGCGTCATAGGCGCGGTCAGGATTGTGAAAGTCGATCTTGAGGGTGGTGAGGGCGCGGATAATGCGGGTGAGCGAGTCGATGGCATTGTACAGGATGAGGGGCTTGTACTCCTTGCAGGCCTCCAGATTGAAGCCTCCGCTGTGGATGATCTTCATCTGTTTGACAATGGTGCTCTTGCCCGAGTTGCTGGTGCCCAGCAACAGTAGCTTGATCTCACGCCGCTGCCGCTGACTCTCTGAGCGCAAGTGGCGGTCGATTCGCCGTGAGCGCCGCGCCGCTTCGCTTCCTTCTCCTCCGAGCTCTGACGGCATCCCATGGTCCTCCACCACGTGGTGAGCACAAAGGAACTCGTGCTGCTGTTTGATGGGAAAGCAAATTATGACGAAGTGGTGATTGAAAAGGGGTTGGTGTAGGAGTTGGAGAGGGTTTTCACCGAAGGTAGGAACTTGCAGGGGAAGAGGCAGACAAAACTTCACAGCAGACCAATTTAACACAGGAGAGCCACCACACAGAGGAGTGACTCAGGAGTATTTCATTCTTTTTGTTAAGGGGCAGTCTGTGAGTCCTGTGTGGGCACAACCCAGACTTGTGGGATGCCCACACAGCGCCTGACACTGGGATTGGACTGCCTGCTGAAGCCAAGGGAGCTGGGGTTCATAGCAGGGGCTCCCCCTGAGGAAAAGCTCTGGAGGAGGGCTGGAGAACGTTCAGCGTATGTCAGTAGAGAAAGTGTTTGGGCTTGATGCGTGCGAATAGTAAAACCCCCTCACTCTCCTCCCACATGGCTCTCGCGGTGCGTTGCCCTTGTTTGGCTCCTGCAACCATCCACCTCAGCTCGATATTTGGCCTGTTTTTCTTGATCTTCCTGATAAAATATCTTCTGCTTCTTCTGTGGTGTGATATCTCCCCAACAACTGAAGGCCTCCGAGTCTGCCGACATGTAAGAAAGAGAAAATACATGAACATCATGTTTAAGGCAAAAGAGATGAGTTTCAATTACTTTCCATCCCGTCATTAACACATATGCCAGGAGGTAGTCAGGCTAGCTGAGGAAGCAGGGGGTCGACCGTCGTCTCTGAAGTCATCAACACATATCTTGTTAAGCAAAGTGAATATAATGTGTCAGCGAGTTGCTGGTAAAGATATTTTTGAAGTCTGGAGGGTGGGAAGTCTTCCAGCCTTAACGCTAAGCTAGGATAATTCCCCCCCTGCCTTTACCACCACACCTAACACACTTCATCAACCAACATCAACCTTCTCATTTCAATCTTGGAAAGAAACAAAAGTCTGTTTCCCTAGCTGCTGAATTAAGTAAAGTAAGTAAAGTAAAAATAGAATACCAGATGTAATGCTCTCCTGTTATACAAATGGAAACTGAAGTGACTGTATGCAACGAAAGCACATCCAGTCACGTGCATACTAACCTGCACACTTCCCATTCAACCACTGCCATGTTAGCCTCGCTCAGTGTACACTGCCTCTTCAGATTTCTGCTCCTACCACTCACACACCTCGGCTCTCTCCCCACCTGCAGTCCTGCGTTACCATAGACTCTGAGCCAAAGTAGATTTCAGCTGACCACGCCTATCCATTTAACACCACCGCGCGCACACATGGACCCATTATATGCACAGTCAAGGTCAAACATAAGCATAGAAACGGGCTGCGAAAAACAAACTCCACCACTTGAATGGAACCTGATGCAGGATTGACACGATAAATGTGTTTCCTCGTAACCGGTGACATCCCCTGATATTCAAACTACAGCACTCTGACTTCCTTCTTTTTTCTCGGCCTGCCATGCTGCCCAGCAAAAACACCATCAGGTGAAATGGTTATTTACTATCACAGTGGAAAATAACAGGCTCAAGCCAGCAGGTGCCTCTCATGCTTTCATACGGCTGTAAAGCCCCTTCTCCTTGCCCAGACATCTGTGTTGTTATCCTTGAGATTCAGCCCTGTGATCAGAAAGAGAATACAAATATTTCTGGGAATATTTGGTTTCACTCCTGCTTTGATATAGTAGCTTCTGCAAAAGGCATCTCACTCTTTTTCTTTTAAAAAAACAAATGTTTAATTCTAATAAGTTTGGCGACATGAATTCAAATAAAATACAGTCTCATAGTATGATAAATTTAAATCAAAAACAAATTTGGAGCAGTGGATGCCTGTGGGATCCTGTGATAAATAGATGCACATTGAAACAGGCTGCATTCTATTGGCTGAGTAACAAATGTGAAATCATACTGTGGCCTAGTTTTGTTGGCGAAACTATACTCTGCAGACCTGTCAGAGAGAGAGAGAGGGAGAGAGAGGGAGCATTTCTCAGAGCTCAGTGAGTGAGGTCCACTCTTCAAATGACTGAGAGGACAAACAGAGCAGAACAAAGCCATAACAAAGCATCACAACACAAACAGAGTGGAGAGCATTGTTTCTTGGCTCCAGGCACCTGACTACCCTCTGAAAAAGGCATAGCCAGCCAAACCAGTTAATGCACATGACTGATTTTGAGAACCTATGAAACACATTAAAGCTGCGTGTGAAGTCTTTTCAATTTGCTATTTCAGAAATATGCAGCACTTGCATTTCCGCACTTTTTGAAGTTATTCCACTTTAGATAATTGCAAAGGAAGTAGTGTGTGCCGCCAGTGTAAAACCAGTGTATATTATTATCACATTAAATTTGTATTAATAATATTCCCCCTGCTATTTGACTGCATGGAATAAAATGTTGTCTGTTGCTTACCTACACCCTAATAACTAGAGCATAGCACAGCGGGAAGAAATGCCCGGAACTTTGAAAATTTTAATCAGAAAATAAACAAAAATTAATTAAGGAAGTGCCCACAGGATGAAAACATGCTTACTCTTTGTAACAAATTATATAGTCCAATTTCAAGCTGAAATAGCTCTGAATGCAACGCAACAACTAATAACTGAATGTCCAACAAAGTACCAACCACATGAGGCCTGCAGTGTCATCACCTATAAGGGTAAACTTCCAAGCTCTCCTCTGGTAACCCATATCTATGCTCGTATATATCAAACCATCTTCCAAAAAAAATGAAAAACAGCATGCTATCACTCCTTTGGCTCTGGTGTGAAGACGAGGCGTGTCACTTTAAGAGTAAGTGAGTGGAGGTAGAGCCGCGGGGGCCACGGAGCGAGGCCAGCATCTCGATGTATCATGAGGGCTGAGGTAATGTGATAGCCAAGATGAGACCGATCCCGGTCGCTGTGTTTCCTTCCTTTCCACAGCTCCTGCTGCACACGGCCCATCAGCTCTCCCTCCATCACTCTCCCAAGTGCTTAACTCCTATTATTAATTTATCATGCTGCAAATAATTACAATCACGCCCTTTATTAGAGATGAGTACATGTAGTCACATTGTGTTTTGCACAACGGCCTCTGCTTTCCTGCTGCGGTTGTTGAATCCACAGAAATGCTATTAAAATTGGGGTCAATCACATTAGATTGAGTGGTGATTTTAATCCATCAGGGGCTCATTGTTATCGCTCATAAACAAAATGTGTTTAAAGAAAAACGCATCAAACGGTATCTACAGAAGTCACGGCTGTTTGGACAGTCTGAATACACTGATAAAGATCTGTTGGATGGTATAACCTCAACTGTTTTCAGGCTGAGCGAGCACATCGCCAGGTAAATGGTGACAATGAATTTCATGTTCCAGGTCAGCACAGGCATTGTTAAGCATACAGTGCATGGCACATTCAAGAGCCACGCCGGCGAGCCGAATCCATTATGTGTTGGTGTGAAATCAATCACAGACACGTGACGTAAAATTCAATTAAATCAAACCACATGTGATGTCAGAAGAAATACGGAGGTTATGCTCCGACGGAGGGGGGAAGGTGTGTTGAGGACAGGACGAACGCCGGTGCCCAGGTGCGTTGGAGATGAGGAAGAACAAATGCAGAAACGTGCGCTATTTTTTGTGAATGGAAAGCAAAAGCGCGCTATGTTAAAAGAGAGGCGAAAGGCACAGGTACGCTTTTAGTCATCTAGTAATGGTTTATGAATGAGGCCTGCAGGTGTGTGTGTGTTGCTGCGGTCAGCGGGCTTGCGTTTCAAGAGGGATTGGGTGAGGCGCCCCACCGAGGACAGAAAGCAAGGAGAATAACGCATCTGTCAATCATAGATAACTGTTTTGTCTTAAATAGGGGACCAGAGAGTAGTCATTTTTTCGCCCATTTACAAACCACTTAACCAGTACCCATTTACATCAAAACTAACTAAAGCAAGAAAATAGCCCATTCATCACAGCTAAGCAGGCCAAGGACTTCTGAACAGCGACCTGGGGACTGGCACCTGTGTTGGGAGATTGGTTGAAGAATAATGCTGCTGTTACATTCAGTATCCTCATTAGGATTATACAGACAGGCATGTGTGGCCAATTTACAGAGCAGTATGGTGCAAAGGAAATGTGACTCTTTGATGACTGTACAGTAATTCACATCCGCATGCCCCATGAGTTAGCATTTCTGCTGAACCTTGTGTGTAACCATCACTCATTCATTTTTGCAACAGGACTCGCATTGTGTAGTAAACATGTTATTGTAGAGATAAAAAGCACAGTTTTATCTCAGTTTCACTAATGGAGGCCGGTGTTACTTATAGAAGCAGCAATAGTCCCTCCAGCAAGCAGGAATACAGTAAACGCACACAGAGGGAAGGAGGGCTCACATGGCTTACGATCAGCTGCACGGCGCTCATGCTCTCTCATTCAAAGGCAGCTGCTTTGGTGCTATTGTTTTAGCCCTTCTGACTAACTTTCTCCTGGCTGCCTGACAAAAAAAGAGGTAACTGAAAAGACTTAGGACTGTCTGGTCAGTGTCCATATGCAGTGTCAGAGTCTAACTGGAATCTAGCAGAGTGATTTTTACAATAATATCCAAAATCCCGGGAGTGAAACGGTAGCTAATCCCCAGATCTGTACTAAGTCCTGCTTTTGTATCAAGATTATGCAGTTAGAGTGAAAATGTGATCAAAGCTTTGGGCCATGTCGGATATTTACGAGCTCTGTGGCAGCTGTCAAGAGCAACTATATGCGATTCATATGCTATATGTGGACTGATAGCCTTTGTGTTTAAAATGGTTTTAAAAGTTCTAACTCTTCAGATGAAATGCAAACTAAGATTAAAAAAAAAAACAACCTTGTGAGATTCCCAGCCGAGCAGACAGGGCCTCTAAGCGAGACAAGAGGCTCTGCTGGAGGGATGTTATTAATTTATGTGATGCCACAGAGGCGGTGAATAAGCACTGCCTTACTGAGAAAATCTGAGGTGATCAATGGGCAGACTGCTGTTGTTTCTTTAGCAGATTATACAGTCACCACAAGGTCACACTTAAGACTGGTGAGGACAGAGCTGGGAGTTTTACAGGAGTGAAAAAAAGGGAATTTGACCAACAGATGATGCTTCAGTTGAAAGGACAAAAAAGGAATACATGGAAAGCTTTTATTCCCAAATGAAAGCATATATAACAGAAAAGCTGGTAAACGGATGTTTAGGCCGACTAATCCTCTTTCAGATAGACACGATTGTTGGCATTTTTTCCACACAGGGCGGAGATTTGAAATGTACCAGAGAAGAACAGGCTGAAGACTTCAATTGCTGACGATATCCATCATATGAAAATGAAATAAAAATGCAAAACCAATGAACAAAAGTTTATTTGCTCCCATGATTACAGCTGCTGAGCCTTTAGGTGGAGGTCAGGGTGACATTCAACGGTTTTTGTAGTTCGTTGGGGGCTGTGTTGATGTTACAATGCACTGACACCAGCTGAAAGTTTTAGTGTTTCCACGGACGTTAGCATTTCTTTGAAAGGGATGAGAAATTTTTAACTCCGGTAACACTGTTGACAGTTGAAACACCCTACTATCTGAATATCATCTGCAACTGTAAAACAGTAAACACGAGAACAGCACACCTTTTGAAAGAGCAGACTTAAGTTTCATTCCCACCTTCAAGAGTCACAAAATAATATGTGTGAGGCCAAAATATTGAATATTAATATATGTTTGGTCACTGACAAAGCAATCGCAGTCTTGAGGCTGTAATCGCTAGAGGTTTTTAAATATTTAATCAGGAGCAGACATGTTCTAGCAGCTCTTGGCTTTTTCAATAAAGCACAGCAACCGTAAATATTCCTGTGACTTCCAGTTTTCAATTTGCATACTCTGAAAGGACGCATTCTTTATTGTTTTGCGACTGATTGCTGAATGAACAAGCCGAACCAGTATTAGATTCATCTGCAAACAAATAATTTTACAGCTCGCTTGAGCTAAACCAAACAAACCAAATAGATAAAGTGCTGGCAGAATTATGAGCAAAAGTGACAGTAATTAAATAAGCCATGTATCATAAAATGGACACAGACAGGGTCAGACACAAGCAAAAGCAAAGACATTACAACCTTCCATTAATTAATGTAAAAGGGCAAGACTTTTATTTCAAAGAAATCATGTATTTTACAATTTAAAAAATTCAATTTTAGATAGGAGACATGAGGTTTCAATCTTGGCGGCACGGTGCTAGATTCTGTGGACCACAACATCTTTGCGGTTAATGAGCTCCACATGACTCACATCAAGTCTTTAAAGCTCAAACTCACTTTAAGCTAGTTTGGCTTGAGATGCCTTGAAAATCTGGCAAAAAATGTATATCTTGTGGTATGTCTGACATTTGCATGCGGGCATTCGTCTTAAATGACTGTGGCCACTACATTTTATTAAAAACCTATGTTAGTAGCTGGTGATTCATATGATCATATTTAAAGGTGTTTCTGATGTCCTCCTCCTATATTGGCAGCACATTAAAGTGCCGGCCCTAAATTGACCTTAGAGTTAAATCAACACCCATCTGACACATTGTCAACACAACTAAACTTGACAAAGGAAGGATTTATCAAAGGGTTATTGTACTGAACTTCATTCAGTATAATTATACCATATAAATTCCTGACTCAATGTATTTTGATTGGTTGTCAGTGTCAATATTGACCACTTTGATAAAGTGTAGACTAAATTATGAAGAATGGAAATAGGATATGTATTGTTATATATATTTTTTTCATTTTTTAAAAAATGGCATTACTGTTGTTCAAAACATTAACTTATTATTTTACTCTAAGCATTAGATGGAAGATATTGAAATGGGCTTTGTAAAAAAAATAAATAAATAAGACAGGACCACTAACAAATTGGCTAGGAGCAATACAAGCAGTTATAACATCCAATCTTATCAGTTTAGCACCATTTTGCACGAGTATACTATTTAATCATGCTCTCTTTCTTGTGTGCTCTCATTTATCCCAACTCTAATCTATTCAGGCCTGAGTGCCTCAGAGCCGGGAGGAGGGAGTCTTAAATCAGTTGTGCCCGAGCTGCTGGAAAGAGCACTGGTGATGCTACCAGTCTGGCATCTGGTTCCCAACGACTTCCAACATCTAGCAGCTAAAAACGGTGCAACTCAGGTGTTTCTGATAAAATCAACCTGGCTACTTCAGCGATTATAATCTTAATCTGTCCAAATCCTTTTGCCACCCAGAACAGGGGAACCTTGAATGAATTAAAAAAAAAGTCTGTTGTCCTTAAACTCCTTCCAGTATGCATGATAATCTTTTTACCACGCCATGTTCACTGTATGACTAGATGTTAACTAAGAACTAATAGCACCAGTAAAAGTCCTAGACAGGGTGAATATTTTTCTTCCAGTTCCAAAGGCCAAAGGCCATGGAAACTGAGATTGACTTGATTTGACAGTGGACTCTTTACTGTAATCAATATTGAATCGCAAGCAAGCCGAAGCAGCGTATGCAAGGTAGAAATCCAGCTCCGCAAAATGGATCATGTTCAAAGAGAGATCTCTGACTTACCACACAGGATGGAGGGAAGCTGTAAAAGTATAGGTGGGTGATCGGCAATACAATTTATAGACTGGATGTACCACAACTGTAACATTGTGGAATCTGGGACAGAAAGCAGACAGTCAATTTCATGCTTCTAGCAGCAGAATGATAAATCAATGTCACCCCAATGCCCGTTGCTAACGCATTTCCTGTAGATAACGCAGAATCATGTGACCATTTTGAAAAATATACTGTACTCTTGTTGCTATTAATAACCAAAAATGTATATGTTTCTGCGTGTATCTCAGTGGAACTAAATAAATAAAGTCTTTCAACCTGGAGGCCCTGCGTCTGTGTGATGAGTCAGAGCTTTGTGGTCGCCCCATCCTACGTCAGAATCATATGAGATATAGGTTGCAGGCAGAGCAATCTTCGGCACCATTCAACAGTTTGCGCCACTCTATGCAAGATTCAACACTTGATCCTAAAAAAGCTGCCTCCGGACTTCATTCATCTTACATTAATCCTCTCGAAAAATCTGTCTCCTTATATGTCAAGACTGAGCGAAAATTGAACAACCAGCGGACCTTGTCGCTCAGGCCAAACAAGGATACCTGGTTAACCGCATTTATGCAGCGGAGACACCTTTTAATGGGCTGTCAAAGATTCTCTAGACTGAGCCTGTCAGCAAGCGTATATCTGGGATTTCTGTACAAGAAGACTCCTGGGATGAGGTGTCTGAAAGCTTTTAATGTCAGATAACACCTTCGCTTCGAAACCATACGTCAGGTGACACTGTATATAATGGATTACCCAGGATTCTTGTCACATTTTAGATTTATATTGCCATTGTGGTTAGAGACCACTGTTTTTTTTTTTTGGAGAGCAAGAAAAGCAGTTGAACTAAAAATCTCCCAAGATCAGTTCTGCATTCAAAAAATTAAACCTGTAATAATCAATACTTCTGAGTAAAACGGCGAATTGTTTTACTTTGTTTGGTTTAGCTAGTGCCCTCTGTATTTAATTAATGACTGAGTCTCAATCAGAAAAAAAAGAATAAAAAGGAAAAGCCAAGTATCAAGACAGCAGAAAGATGAAGTTAGCTAGCTTGTGAAGAAAGCGTTTCGCAAAAATAAGTTGGTGGAGACCATAACAGAGCTAAAAATAGAGATACTGGATTTGTCAATCATGGTCAGTAGCCGTGCAGCTAAGGGCAGTTTTGTGCTCCCTTAAAAAAATGAATAATGCAGCTTTAAGAAAAACAAAAATCGATCTGACCTTTAGTGCTATTAGCTGAGGAAAATTAGAGCACACATGACAGCACTCCATATTTGCTTTTCCCAGCGATGTGAATCTGCCTATTCATTATGAATGTGCCAAATCATCTGGGGTTTTGAAGCTGAATCCAATATAAGCTCGTAAAAAGAACTGTCTGTCTAGTCAGGAATTGCGATATTTAATATGATATTCAAACCTACTTTTAAACGCTTAATTGTTTGCTCAACATTTCGTGTTATCACTTCCTGACTGACATGCCGGCCTGAATGCAAACTTCAGAGAAAGATGCCAGTATACTGTACACATGTGAGGACACGACGCATTCATTATGGAAAACAATGAAGGGCAGTGTTCTCCTCTCTACTCCCCCCAAAACAGTGGGCTGTTTAGAGGGTGGAGACGGGGTGGGGGTTAGGTCTCTGTATGCTAGATGCTTTTTCGTGATAATGCTCTGTTTAACGTTCCTGATCTCAGTGGCTGTGTTCCCCCTTTTCCAATCCAGTGGGTCACACTGAGTCACAAGGCCAGCCGGCAATGACAATGGCATGTTTGTGCACAGGCTGAGCTATGGGTAGGCCGTCTGATGTGAAGGGATAAGATGGCACAAGGTGGACACCAGAGTCTCGTGTGCGTGTATGTGTGCACTGGTGTACACGCGAATGTAAGTACACGTGTGTGTGCCTTCGGATATCTGCTCGGATACCTGTTATAAATTTGCTGCTGGTACCTACAGACTTTTAAAGACGTACTCACACTGTGTGTATCACGTAGATGAAAACAATTTAGGTTAGTACTAGAAGTAAACACATTCAAACACTCACTCCACTGTAATGTTCATTTGAGTGATGACTGATAAGAAAAGAAAAACGCTTTCTGCACCAGGAAACTGTGGGTAACAGACACTTCTTGTACAGGCTTCTACAACCCACAGACATTATCGACAGTTGGTGATTTGATAACTGGAACAGGAAAAGGAAAAATATCTCAAACTGCAGCACATGCAAATCTAACGGCCACTAACCCACTCGACAAGCACAGAAATAAACGCTGCAGGGACAATGGTCAGTAAAATAAAGGCTAAAAAGGAATGAGAGAGGAAAATATCCTACACATTGCAGTGGGGTGGATACCTCTGCAGAGGCTTTGCAAGATTTATACCAGATGATGAAATCATCTTCCAAGAAAACCTATATTTTAATTAAATGATGTATAATCTCTCTATACTGCCAAGCCACAACAGATGCCAGCCAGCAAACAGCTCCACAGTTTAACTGTATGTGTTCACAGGATGAATCTGTGGGGAAGGGAGAGATATGAGAAAAATGAGATATGAGAAACTGTCACCTGTTCAAACAGGGCAAAGGCTATTATACTGCATGTTAAACATTGGAAACCAGCACTGACTTCTCTACAAGACCACACCACAAACACACAAAATGTCTCCTGTTATTTATTGTAGAAACTTTGTGGTAAAAGGGTGGGATGCCAGTGGACTGTAGAGGTCACTGACACACACCGGCAGCGTCTTTTGAGTATTATCTTGAAAAAGGAGACCTGCAGGCCCTCATGAAAACAAGCTGTTTGTTATCTGATAAACGTTATTTTTGGCTCTGCTCTCGAAAGCCTGTTTTAATATCACAGATTGCAATACATACTGCATGTAGGCATATATGTGCATCCATCCATGCACACACACACACACACACATACACTCCTTTCATTTTTTGTCAGTGCAGTGCAGACCAACATCCTTCACTAGTGGGTAGTAGGCCACACACTCCCTCATCATCCCCCCTCCCTGTCGTCCACCTCCTTGTTATCATATGACCGCTGTTATGTGTGTGCAATGGAACACAAAGTTGCTCTGTTAGTCCCCTCTGCTCTGCCCTCTCAGATTTAAGTGCTGGAAGTGAGGCCCTCTCACTCGCTGGCCTTGGGAAAACAAACCGGCCCCTGTATGTGACTACCAGCAACGATTAGAAAGGAGGCCAAAGAGAAAGACAGGGATGAATTGAGCTGATGTTATTTTATGTAACACCAAAAGATAACTTAATCCTCGCTAACTCGCAGAGCCCCGCCCTGAGACTCTGTTCGATTCATCTGACAGCTTTCCACACCTTTAAGTCATTTAGCCAGACTCTCCACATCAACGCCTGTCTGCAGGGAACTGTGTCCTACAGGCGTCTGTGCGGGGATGACACTTTGTCCCGGTACCTGGCAGGGATTAAAGACCCAAAACAAACACAAATGCTGAGCCAGCTGAAGCACAGCAATACCCTGTCTGAACATACAGAGTGACAAAGCAGCTAAGAGACCTCGATTTTATGGACGCATATTTCCAGTATGGTTTTATGGGGAGCTGCATTGCCCCTGTATGGTGTTAAAGATCAATTTACAAGTCAATTCTCACAACTGCTAAAACAAATGTATAAGTGGTAATCCTGTTACTCCCTCTCCGGGAAATAAATGACATCTCAGATTAATCATTTTATTAAGAAGGCTGTCGAGGGAACTATGCTTGGCCCCCTTGGTGCTTAACTGTAATAGAGTTGAGTTTAATTGTCCAAGTCGGCGGCGTGCTCACCTACAAGGTTAAAGATGGCTAAACACGCGCCGGACGGTGACATTGGCCTCCTCGGTGCAAGAGCTGCTACCTCACCTCACACAGCCACTGTCACTTTAAAACCAAGCCTGTCCCCGCTGTCCCTTGCCATTATGTCACCCAGTGGAGTGGATATAGCAAGTAACAAAAGAGGTGGAAGGAGGTCAACTCAGCATAGGTTTTGTCACACTATTGCTCTCATTTTTTTTTTATATGCAATAAAGGTCACTTGAGTGAAAAATACAATTTAAACAGAAAGAGATGACATTCATTAGTTGTTGCTTTATGCTTAATTCATGTGACGTACGTTCCACCAATTTAATTTAACAATTCACGTTGTGGTCTGTGTGCTCGACACGGCTTAATCAAAATCAGAACAATTCTATTTCCTCCAACAGTCGTATTTAGAGGGTGTGATGACATTTTTCAGTGTGCGCGCATGTGTGTGTGTTTGTGTGTGAAACTTGGTGAAGGCCCATTATGTAAGCATGTGATTAACCTTTATATTTCACACTGGACCTCACCATCCATCATTTTAAAGCCAAGGTCATCCGTAACATGACTTTTTTTTTTCTTTTCCAGCTTTAAAGAAAAGATGAACCAGATATTAGTACATTAGATAGTAGTTAAGGTAATGGTTAGCGTTGATTGAGACTGTAGTAGTTGATTTTGAGAGGAAAACACAGCTGAACAAAAACATGAAAGGCAACACGTAGACAGTGAGACGCTGCCTTGCCTGCAAATTCATGTTTGCGTGCAAAACATTAATTGTCATACACCCAGTCACTATTCTGGCTGTGATATTATAGACCAGACCAGAGTATTTAACAGCAACATGATATGCATCTCCTCTTGAGATGGCGTCATGAAGAATGAAATATCTGCAGATTTTGGTCACTACCTTAAATCACAACTAGAATCCCTTGACGTTGTAATGAAACCAATATTTCTTTCAGACATCTCGTACTTGAAAAGCATTAATTAATCTGATTTATCGACAGTGGTAATTTGAGGTGTAGAACTGATCAGAACATGATATAGATGCACGTTAGCTAACGGTGAGTCACACATGCTGAAGAAATCTATTTTTTTTATTTTCAATGCCGCAAAAATGACTGATCTGAATTGCAAGACTAAAATATTTCCATGAGTAAGAACAGTAAATTCAAGTTGCAGCTTCCCATAAAGGCTTCGTTTGTCAGCATTACTCTATGACAGCGATCAATATTCCTTTCCAGTTTCTCAGTTTTCCCACAAACCCCAGTCGGGCGGCATCACCGAGGGTTCAGCAGAAGTATCAGTCTCATATTACTGATCCATTTTGGTATCAGTGGGGCTCAAGATGAGATAAAGGCACGGTGGTATTTATCCACCATCTTTGCCTTGATTCGCAAACGTCTGAGGGCCTCGATGCGAGCTGACTGCTGGTGGAACTATCACAGACACATCCAGCATTCTTTCTGAGTCACATGCTCAGAAAAGCGCTGTCTTTCTATCTCTGTGAAATTATCATGCCCCCCACCCACCCACCAACCCTCCGCCACCCTCTCTCTTCCATCCAATCTGTTCCAAATCTTCTCTTTCCTTCTTTCTCTCTTTTGCTCTCTGCTGCATCAACCTCCGCCCCTCTGCCCCATCTGCCTCCCTACTGTTAAACTGTTAAACCCCAGCCCCTCGACCCCTCCTGCTGCACTGGTTCTCTATCTCTCTCCCCTCTCTCTCTCTCTGAAACATGTAACAAAAACACACATACAGTACACACAAATGCACATGCTCTCCTGATGCTACACAACCAACCCCAATTATAATAAATAAATAAATAAATAACACGGTAACACTCTGTTAAAAATATGAAAGATTGTTCAAATCGTCCCAGTTTGCCTGCTGAGTAACGAACGTGCTCCGCTCCCTGCCATTAATATTCACATTTACAAACAACGAGGCACAAAATGAACCAAACAAACAAACCCCAGCTCGAGATTGTCAATAAATGCTGATGTAAATCCACCCTCCCCCCCTCCCCACCGTAGAACATCAGCAGGCAGCGAGCTCCACGGGCGAAATCCTACAGCGTTCCTGTGCTGCTGTCAGGCCACAATTTTGCCCGCTTATCCCAGTGCCTGCAGAGCCGAGCACCACAGGGATTTGCACACCTCCCACTGAAAATTCACATTCAACATCTCGTAAAGCCAGTCCTAAGTACCGAACACCTGATCATATGTGTGTGTGTGCGTGTGTGATGGTGCTTTTACTCTCTCATTTCCCCTTCCATTTCCATTTCATAGCTTAAGGCCTGACCAGAGCACAGAGACATGAAAAGGCAAACACACACACACACACACACACATCTTTGATGCATCCTTCACTTGTCCTACATACAGTAATTACATGAGCTAAGCACTGCATTCAGATAAAAGCATTCTGTGAGAATCGAGGGTGCTCTGGGGAGATGATGAGTCAAATTGCAAGCAGAAGATAGCAGTGTCCGTTGGCACAGAGCTAGCAGGGTGGAGGAGGGGACTGGACAGGCTGCCTGCCTCAGTGCCATCTCTGAACATCACCTTCCCCATTTTATCAGGAAAACACACTCGCCCTCCACAGAATGGCTCCAATCAGACAGCATCTCGTTCCTCCTCTGTGCCCAAATCAGGCCAGCCTTTGCAGTGATTGCAGAAAAAAAGAAAGGAGAGAAAAAAAAAAAGGAAAGCTGAGTGTCTGTGTGAGAGTAGTCAGGCTTACCGTGCTCACAAGCCAGCATCCATATACAAAGGATACTGCAGACAAGCCCTGGCAGAGAGAGAGAAAGACTCTGTGCAATCCACCTTTAGTCCTGCTGCTTTATCTTCATATCTTCCTCATATTCACTGGGTCACACACACACACACACGTACATCTCTCTCTCTCTCTTTCTCTCTCCCTCTCTCTCTTACTCTTTCAGCGTCCCTCTTTCTCTGTCTCATTAACGTCTGTGTTCTATATCCTCTCTTGTTTGCTCCAAGGCAGTTGAGACACTGCAGCGATGGGGGTGGAGGGCGTGTATATATGTGTGCGTGTGTTCGAGTGTGTCAGAGACAGAGGGACAGAGAGGCAGAGAGAGAGAGAGGGAGAGAGAGAGAGAGAGAGAGAGAGCAGGACAGAAATGGAGGGAGGAGTCAGCAGGGATAGGGAGAGAAGGGGGAAATGGTCAGGATTAAATCATGAGAGTAACAGAGGGGAAGAGAGAGAGAGAGAGAAAAACAGGCTTTGATGGGGTGGCTACAGCATCCACTCTATCTTTATTTCATGCTGTAATGATTAAATATACATTAGCCATTAAGGAATCTGAGCCCCACCGCCTGAAATGGAGGTGAGACTGCGAGTAGATCTGTTTCTTGAGGTATTATATGCTTGCTAACAGGCCAGTAGCAGGATTGGTTGTGATTTCATTGATGACTGAAAAAACATACAAGATAGGGAGAGAGGGAGGAGGAGGAGGAGGAGGAGGAGGAGGAGGAGGAGGAGGGACTGGAGAGGAGGAGGAGGAGAGGAGGAGGAGGAGAGGAGAGGAGAGAGAGGAGAGAAATGACGACAAAGGAATGGGAGGGGGATTGGACGATGGTGTAATGTGCTGTTTCCGTGCCAACTGTTTCTGTGACAGTGGGACCACTTCCTTTATTGCTATTGGCTATGACCAAGAATTGATAGAGGCTCGGGCAAATGAGGCAGCATGCCACGGGGTGTGAATGGGTGGTTCTCATCTTCTTGTGTTTCTTCCACTTCTCATTAATCTCTGGGAACAACAACAAATTGTCTTGCCTGGCTGCAGCCACAGAGGACATATGGATGAACACGGAGGAACGTACAGCTGGAGCACGATGTGAATTATCGCTTTGTCATTATAGATGCCACCAGTGTGTAAAGAGACTCCTCCCCTCCTCCTGACACACACACAAACACTGTCCAGCAGGAAAAAATCCCCAGATCAGGTTGCTCAGGGTGTGTAGTATAATGTAATTGCCTGGACACCAACCCTGGTGTCATGAACTGTGAGATAATTAATCGGCTATAGGCCAGCGCGAGTGCACATCTGGTGGGGGTGAGCAACTTTGTCTCTCCCTGACCTTTCATCCGGCCATTTTAATCTGGCCTGGCAGGCAGGTGGTGTATACTCCCCATTCTTTCTCCCTCTCTGTGTCTCTTTATCCCCATTACCCCGTCTGACGTACATCATTAATTACCGTAAACAGCCGCTCAGTCTCCAAGCTCACAGTCTCTTCCTCTTTAGTGGCTGTTTCGTACCACAGAAATGTATCAGCTCTCGGTTTCAGTGTCAGGGCTAAGCGAACTTTCTGAACTTCTCAAAATGAGTAACAGAAACATTGCAGACAGTGGTGCAATAACATAACACAAGTCAGACATCTGGCATGAAATACCACTGAAAACCCATGTCCCCATCTGTTTCAGTCACATTCAAACACATCTGACAGTCAACAGGACACTTTTCTTTCCACTTTCAATAGCTGTTGGCGCATCACATCACAAATGTCAAACTAGTGACGATCAACCTGACCACATCACACAGCAGGTGTGATAAAAACATTGACATGTATGTAATGTATTTGAATAAAGAGGGTTTTATTTTGGTCCTGAATTAGAATACAAATCAATAATCAGGCAAGTTCTTAATGCTCATAGGAGATGATAATTGGCCATTTTGCTATTTAACAAGGTTTTTAAAACTTCTTGGCTTTCAGGTTGCAACCTCACAGACATTTATTTTGGTCTCCTATTACTTTAGAGATGCTGTCGCCCACTGAGAAACTTGACTATATAATGATTTAACCACACAAACATTATACACGCCTTTATATACTTTACATTACAGAATACTATGATTCAAATCTCATTCCTCTTCCTGCTTGCAAAACTGCTGCTGCAGGGCTGTTCACCAATTAAAGAACAAAAGATCATATCACCCCCACTACATTGGATGCCTGTTAGTTTTAGAATTGATTTCAAGATTTCACTATCAAGGCACAGCAGGGTCTGTCTCCCGGCTACATATCAGACTTAACACTTCATGAGCTGCAGCACAGCCCAGTCCTCTGGGAGAATTTGCAACAGAAGGTAGCCGAGCTCCCACAAGCTTCCAGCCTAAAAAGCTAAAGCTGCAAGATTAACTTTCAAATCACTCTTAAAGACTTGTTTTACACAAAAGCCCCTTTATAATGTTCTTTTTTTAAACATACTTTGAGTTCTAGTTACTGGTTTATTTGTTTTGTTAACCACTTCACTGACTTTATTCTCTGCTCTGTTCCTTAAGATGTTTTCTGCCAGAGGCCTTATGACCCCTCCGTCTCCTTCAACATTTTTCCATCCCTTTCACTCTCCATAACCCTCACTATCCCTTTTTGTCTCTCCCAGATTGTCTCTGTGCCTCTCCCAGCTTCCTGTCTCCCTAATCCTTAATCCTGTGGAAATCGGTCAGGCAGAATGAGCCAGCTTTGATCAGGCTCTCATATCAGGCGTGCTAACAGTGTCAGCACACCCGGATCCCACAGAACCCTGGAGCCCAGGGGGAGAGCTTCAAACAGGCATTCGCCCCCCGACTCTGCTTGAGAGGAAGGGGAAAGGGAGGCGGCAGAGTTCCTGTCTCAACTGCCAGCTACTCCAACATCAGGCTTTCCTTTTTTTTTCTTTTTTTTTGATTTAGCAAACATTTGCATTGTGATTTAACACCCTTTATCTGTGATGGCTTCTCACTTTTGACTCTTTCCACATGAACTAAACTCGCTATGGGAAAAGAGAGAACTGAGAGCAGTGTACAGTACAGAGATGTGGAAGTCACTTCTGCTTTTGTAAGTTGTATCCTTGACAGCAAACATGGAATCTGTGGTATTGTGATCCTCGGCCAGTGATAATACCTGCCTGAGCGGAAGGCATGTCGTAAAACACCTGGTGATCTTATGGCACAGATGCATCATGCAGGAAAATTAGCTTTCCTTAAAGGACAGCCTTGCACAAATCACCAATCAGAAAAAATACACATGCTAAACTCTGCCAAAGCAAATTTTTTTTTTTTTTTTTTGCTTTTTGATCCAAACATCCTACCATAAAGATATGTGCATTGCAATACAATAACTCAAACAAACTTCCTTCTATCACTTGAGATCAGTGTTTGAACAGAGGAACCTTTGTAATAATGTACATTTACTAATGTGGAATGAATGCCATGAGGTATTAAGTAAGTAAAACTGCAACTACTGGGGAAAAACAGTTGATTTATCATTGCCAGTCTTTGAGTTTAGTGCCTTTAGCTTCATTCTTTGCACACAACCTGTCCACACACACACATATACACACACATATTCAGTGCAGGTATCCTCAGGAAAAAGGTTATTTTACATTGCTCGAGTAGGATCTGTGATCTTGTAGATCCAACAGAAGTGGAACATAAAGGTTTTTCTTTCTCACAACCACATGACCTAGAGGTTGGAGCTCTCTGCAGATCTACAACAGTACTGACAGTCTGCTCCGTCTCCCCATTTGATCTGTTCAGAAGTGTAATCATGTTCTTTAAATCAGCTAGAGAAATGAAGCATTTAGCGACATCTGATATGTGAGCACCTGTTATAGCGATCTCCACTCTTCAGCTGAAGATGGTAGAGGGAAAACTCTTTTTATGATGATATTTATATAATGATAATATCTATAAAATATTTGCATGAACTGTAAAACTTGCAAATGAGCTAAATCAAAGTAACCAATGTGGTGGCTGCATCAGTTGTAGCACCAAATAAGGGTACACAAAAAGTTTAAGATGAATTTGAGAATATATAAGAAATAGTGGATTACCTGAATAAACCGTTGCAAAATGTGAATACCCTCTTTTAGTACAGCTCTTTACCCAGCATGCTCTGACCTGCCCCTCTGTGTAGCTTGTCCACCTTTCTTAAGGTAGAGGATGACATCTAGTGGATAAGTGTGTGTACTACATTGTTAAGAGGGAACATTTTGTATTATTCTTAATATATTACACAATTACGCTTTTTTTTTTTTTAGGGGGGGTTATAGATAGGACAGCTGAAGACAGACAGGAAGGGGGAAAGGGAAGACATGCAGGGACCCCAGCCGGGAATCGACCTGGGGTCCGCTGCTGAAGCCCAAGGCCAACCTCATATGTATATACAGGCGCACACTTGCACTCTACCAATGAGCCACCTGTGCGCCCAATTATACATTATTTTAACCCAAATCCCCATCAACTCATTAAATCAATTAATTGCATATCATTAAAAATGCATGTGTGACACAAATTAAATAACATCTGAAAGTGTTAACCTTAATATTTTCAGTAATATGTGCCAAATGTAGCACCAGAATTGTTTAAGTTGTTCATATATTTGCTCAATGATGGCCTCACACCTCCAAGCTTATCTTTAGTGCACTTAATACACAATGGTTAGCCAACTAATATACTCTTATCTATTTTTTTTTTATAGTGAGGCTTACCTGACATGAGCCACACCTTTCTGTAGTTGTTATGTAGCTGACATCGATATGAGCACAGAGGAAGTCAGCAATCAAGACTTGATTAACGACCGTTACAGTAGCTCTAATTCATCTTTATACTCTCATATAAGCCAGAGGAGTTGGTGAGAGGCAAGAGTTCATCAGTTTAGTTCCTCTGCAGATCTTCAGTCTCTAAACTTCAGAACTTAGTTGAGACTATCAGCTGAGAGTTGCTCTTTGAATTACCAGTAACTTCACATTTTGTTTTGTGTATCTACTGCTGCTTCTATGAACAGCTTTTGTATGCAGCTCATTTTTGTGGTCGAGCAGCAGTAAATACTCCTTCCTTGTTTCTTTGGTATTCCTCTGTTTGCAAAGTTGTGACTTCTAAGAATTAAAAATGAAAACTTTTATAATAGATATATTCAACAGTGACTGCCGTTCTTCTCAGATGCAATGTGGTTATCACGTGCACTACATTATATAATTCAGTTAGTATTACCTTAAAATCACTCTATGGAGTTTTTAACTGGTTATGAAACAGTTGCAGTTTAATAATAATGCTTTTATATGACCTACATAAGTCAAAAAGACCAACACCGGGAAGGTTGGCTATTCTCGATGCCTGCAACTCGGTCAGGTTGACTGAATTGTTTGTTTCAGTTGTTTCAGCTGCTATCTGAAGGTCAGTTTCTGGTTCTACTGTCCAGTTTCCTCCCAGTGAAGTTATCTCCTTGCAGTGGGGGGTAAAGAGGAAGGAACATGTAATCTAACGTTATGAGATGCTACCTCCTTTGTCCACAGGGACCGCCAAAATCAACACAAAGTGAACATTTCCGCTGAGCTGCTTTAACCCCACTGACTTAAGGAGTTACAAACAACCTTCCTCAAAGCAACAGAAGATTTAGCTTTTGTTTGACTTTGCTTTGTGAGTCAGTGTTGCAGATAATGGCTGGCAGGTTAGCTGGCAGTTCTCGTCCAGGTCAGAGCGATGGACGTTAAATAAATACAGGTTGCACCCATTTTGAGTCACCGGGTAGCCGAGTTCAGGTGGATGGATGCTGCAGAAGAACCTTATTCGCCCTTGAATGAGTTTGGCTTTTGGTTCATGCTGCTCCCTATCTTGTGAATGCATGGTCTCGCTGCTGAGAATAGACTGTACATAATCTGTACAGAAAAAGAAAAGTAGCTCTTTGCGGACTTTGGTAATCCCCACACTCTTTGGCTCGAGGGAGTCCCATTGACCCCTTTCTAAACCCTAATTCCATCTTTATCAACAGGAAGGCGCTGTCTTGTCTGGCATTAGCTAAGCTCTAACACCTAAGTTTTCTATTGTCAAGCACGACTGTTTCTTCCACTGAGCGTAAATCAGCGCGTAAAACCTTCCTCGGATCAATACACGTATTTAACAATGAAAAACAAGGCTGACCTGCACTCTTTGTGATTAAAATATACTCAAGAAGGGACATTAAAAGCGTTGCAAGACAAGAGACTTGTATATATACATATATATTACACAGACCGGTATCTCTCGGGTGATGATCAACTTTCAGTGAAGGGGAAATGATCACACATTATTTATTGTATTCTTCTGGGTTCGTATGTGTGGTTTCACACCAACATGAGAATCTGCATTGTTTGTTAAAGTCACTAACTAACAGAAGAGACACTTAGCTGCATCTATGCGACACATCAGGACTTCAATACTGAAAACCTGTAAACTGCCATTAACAACTAAGTACCATATTCTGTAAGTGTTCAAAGGTTCAAACAATTTTGAACCTTTAACCTGATGAGCAAATGATGATTTACATAACTTTAGATACACTAAAAAACAGCATTTGCATATCTGAAGGTACATCAACAAATCTCCTCACACTCACACAAGTTTCAGTACACGTGTTCATTGTCACAAACGTCTGCCAGGTGAGGCTCTGACCTTGTTCTCTTATGTGACTCAGCTGTGCTTTTTTATTTGTCCAGCCTTTGTAGTATAAACGGTGTCATTTTGACCAAACGTCGTTCTTAACACCCGCTCCAAACTGGCTCGTGTTCCCTTACTGTCAAACACAGATCAGAGACCTTAAGCTCCTTTATTTTTCTTTTTTTTTTTTACATTACATCATGGCTTTTGTTCAACACACCAAAGTGATCTGCTTTTGAATGTGCGACCCTGAACAGAACTACCAGAGGGCTCAGATGTACTGATGCACTCTTTACACACTTTGTATTTAGGGATATGAATCCTTCCTTAACTTAGTTTCAAGATCTCAGTTTGTCATTTGCACAAGCTGCAGTCATTGGCAGTGAAACTCTCTGTGCTCACGCTCTGCCAGTACACAAAATGAACTAAAAGAAAATCATGCAATTAAAAAACGAGAATATGACACATAAGAGTTAAAGTTAAAAAGTTAAAATAATGTAATTATATGAAAAATAGAATGTAATGAATTGCAATATTAAAATAAATACTGTGGCAGGCAGGTGTACAATAGTAATATATAATGTAGACAGGATGTGTGGTGATTTAATAAATGCTTGTGCTTAATGAGTACCATTTCGGGCAAGTAAGGACAGTTTGAAGACAGGTAGTGCACATAAATATGCAGACAGCTGACAAATTAAAGAAAAAAACCCTGATTAAATGAGTGGAGAAACATAACAAAAACACATTTAGTTGCTGGCATGGCTCAGGTTGACTTTTGCCTGAGATTTGCTGTAGATTTTCATGTTCCCCTTGAAATGAATTCTAATGTATTTGCTGATTACTTGATTGATTCTCTAGTGTAACAGAGGATATATTCTACCATTTTCTATTTTAGAAACTCCTCCTTTAACCCCACTCTGAGGTGAAATTCTCTGTTTTAAACATATGATATAAAAACTAAAGACACATGTGGCTGAAACTTTCTGCAGTCTGTCATGGTCCCCAAAGGATGAATGGTACTGTTTTAGTGACCTCTTGACCTTTACTCTTTCACCACTATTAGACCAAAATATCTTATCGAAGACATCAAAGTTTAACCGGCAGATAGCCATTGAACTCAGTGAATGCATCTATGCTAGCCAGAAGACATAAAACTTCATAAAACTCCTTTTTGTGCACCTTTAGTCCAAATGCCAACTTTGCACTAAATATGTCTCATTATCTGATCAGCATATGGTCTGTTATGAACGATGTATGAACTTTGGGTTTTCCCCAAATGGGACAAACACTGTTTGCAGTTTGTGCAGCATACTGATAAGGCTCTTTGAACAAGACTAAGTCACATTTATAGCTTTGTGAGGTGGTAACGCTCAAGGAAACAAACCATTTGAGACAAAAACAAAGTGTTTGTTCAAACTGAAATTTTGACCTGTTATTGACATTAGGTGAAAGGTCAGGGGATCACCAGGCTCACAAAGACCATAAACATCTGCACTATTTTAATCCATCCCGTAGATGTTGAGGCATTTACGGGATGAGGCAAGAGCCAACAATTTCAACCTTTTTTGGGCATTCATTAGAGGAAACATCAGTGGTCAGTCACATTCATGGCAATCTATAGTTCAGAGGTGAAACTGACTGACATTGAAATACCTAAAGCCACACTGCAGCTAGCATTGTTAATAAAAATTGTGTGTTTGTTCCAACACTTTTCATGTATTAACAGATGTAGTATATTGCAGCCTCCAGGAGTGTTGGTGGGGCTTTAATCCAATTGGCCTTAGAAGAAGAATGATGCATTTTTACGTATTTGTACACACAGCATCTCAGACAGTGCTGATCAAAATTTGATGATATGATCTGATAACCTGTCTCAGACATATACAATGCATCAACTGAAACCAAGTAGATAGATAGATGTAGATGCAATAATATTTAGGCCAGTGCAACTTGAGTGCGGTTATTGTCCACAAGAGCACTCAGACTCTCAGACTGAGGTGAACATGCTGCAACAAAGGACAATAAGACCACCATATGTCACCATGAAAAAGCTTTCATGAAGAGCATCACGAGTACAAGGGAAACTGGGTAACTAGGTTATTGAGTGAACAAAAAAATCTGCAAAGACAAAGCTCCTGACTACAGGTTTGCCAGCATTTATCAGAGGAACCCCTCGGGATGTGTGTCCAAGAGAAAAATGTGTCTTATTGCTCATTCCAGCATTTCTGCAACATTGCAAATTGCGATTACTAGACTACGACAGCTCTGACTAATGGTGGCACTGAAATGCTTGTTTACATTTCTATACATCATTTGCAAAACCCTGAGTGATACGGAGTTGAATTTTACCAGTGTAATATTTCAGTGCAATGCCTGTCTAAACCCCTCTTCTTATCTGTATATAACCTGACTACACTACAGTTCATTTTATCACTACTGTACACCTGCCTGCCACTGTATTTCTATTTTATATTATCTTCCTATATTTTAACTTTACTTTACTTTAACTTTTAACTATTTTAGGTCCCAGAATTTTTACTTGCATGATTTTATTTTCACATTTGAGCATGGTTGGAAGGAGCCAGGGATTAAAAATTTAATTGCCACTGTAATTATTGTGCATGTGATGATAAAGAATGACACTTGACTTGATAGGCAGCACTTGAGCCAGCATTTTGTGTAATTGCCCCAATGAGCCTAGGGGGGCGCCACAAGATTCAAGGCCTAACATATTTTAAATGGACTTTAATTGAATGGCAATGCGCCATAATGTTTTATATTTAGTTTTGTGTGTTTGTTTTATTGTGTACTGCAGCCTAATTAAATCTTGTTTTTATTTTATTTCTTTTTTTTATTAATTTATTCTTTTGACCTCTGGATCCTGTAGCATGAGCTGATTTAAGATAAACTGCTCAATTTTCTTTTTCTTTTTGAAGAGCCACATTGTCCTTCATTGTCCTGATAACTCTGGGAACCATTTCTGTCAGAGACCCCCAGGCTTATACCTGTAACACCAGAGCCTTTCTTTGCAAAAATCACATACAACATGGGTCCTATGCTAGTTATTTTATAAACTGTATCATTTGTTCACAAAACTCTGTTTTATTAATAAATACTAATAATAGATGATTACAATAGAGGGGTTGTCTGTTGTTGAGTCATATTTCGATGCTCAGGTTATGATTACTCTTCATTCTTTTCTTCTTTTCTATCTTTCTTTATTATTTAATTCAGTCTTTTGACCTTCAGATCCTGCAGCATGAACTCATTTAAAACAATCTGTTACAGATTTTGATTTTAGTCCTGGGCCCTGGGCTTATCCAACACTGTAAGAGCCTCTCTTCACAAAAAACACCTAAAATGTGTGTCATTTATACCAGTGATTTTATCAATTTTGCAATTTGCTCACAAAATGCTGTTTTTGTGAGCAGCCTCTCATATTCATACATGCTGTCCTGATGATGATTAGATAAAAATATAAAGGAGTTGTCCATTTTTGAGTTGTATTTTGATGCTCACATTATGTTCATCTTTATTTTTTCTTAATTCAGTCTTTTGACCCTCAGATCCTGCAGAATGAGCTGATTTAAAATAACCTGTTACACTTTTTTTTTTTTTGCTCAGTAAATTATCTTGATAATAGATGTTAGAGACCCCTGGGCTTATCAAACACTGAAAGATCATTTCTTTGCAAAGAAAAAAAAATCATATCTAAAAGTGATTTTATACATCTTGTAATTTGCTCACAGCTCCTCATATTAACCAAACGCTGCTCTGATGATGATGATTAGAGGAGAACAACAGAGGGGCTGTGCATTTGTGAGCCCATATGTCGATGCTCGCTCCTAACGTGCAGCCACATACATTATTCACCTGTGTGCTGAAGGCTGTGTGTGACTGGCTGAAGTGAAACCATTGCAATAGATAGAGAGAGAAAGAGAAAGAAAAAAAGCGATTGAGTGTGAGTGCACGTCCTGCTTGCAGAGATACGGCAGAGATCTCTCTCTCTCTGTGCGCGCCCCCGTGACTCTCGCCATAGAAAACAAAGCTGAGCGTCTTCCATAACAGCGAGGGGTGCAGACCGGAGGAATATCTCAATTCACCCCGGACGCCATCGACCTGGATATGGATCCACAGCGGCTGTAGCATCGCCGGAGACCGAGCCTTCCCGGCTGGGGGAAAGAAAAGACCAAAAGAAAAACCTAAATAACATCAGTGGGGTTTTTCTTTTTTTTTTAATGCTTTCATTTTATATCTCTCTTCTGCTTTGTCTTGTCCACCTAACGAGAGCAAAGCAATCATTTCGCGTCCAGCAGCTGGTGGTTTTCTTACGAGCTGCCCCGCCGGGATGCATCACCATGTTGTCACCTAAAAGTGGCTGCTAGCTGCGGAGGGGGGGGCAAGCCGAAACAAAACACAAAGAGAGAAAAGGGAGGAAAAGGAAAAACCCTCTCCGAGGTCCTGACCGGGGGGGCTGTCACCGGGACCTGAGTCTGTGTCGCGGATCCCACCGTGTGTGTGTTTTTTTTCGGCGATATGGCGGAGCAGGGCTACTCATCCTGGTGAGTACACATTAGCTGCCACATTAGCTGCTAGCCAAGCCTCACTGATGTTAGCTCACCACCAGAAAAAAAAAAACTAAAAGACCTGACAATGCACTGCAGCACTCCGTTACACACAAATACGTCTTTTAAAAGCACCCACCACCGCTTAGAAAGCAAATTATCCCTCATATTGGTATTTATTTCCCCCTTCTGTCTCTCTCTGTCTCTATCTGCAGCTAAGATTAATGCTAACCACCAGCTGATGCTAACAGCTGCTAAAGAGCTAGCGCTCGCTTCACGTTATTGTTGTTATTATCATCATTATCAGCTTTCTGGAAACGTATAGAGGTTTATTTTATTTTATTTCAGCGTGGATAACAGCGGTAGGCGGTGTTAATTGCGATTTAAGCTCGTCTGGCTGTCGACCCCCGCTGCACACAATAACAAAGGCTCCTCTCGTTGTGCTAAGCTAACAGGCTAACTGGCATCGCAGTCATTATAATGCCCCCCCATCAGAGAGAGAATAAAAAAATTTAAATGCCAGTCGAAAGGCCACCCTGGCGTTTCTGTAAGTCACGTTTGCAGGATTGTGAGGTTTAATTAAAAGCAGGTTAAAATATATTATGGTTGTTTTATTTCAGTGGTTGTGTTAGAGGAGAGAGATGAATGTGTGATCAGTGAAATGTCCCCATGAATGAAAATGACCTGTGAGGCCTGGATAATTAATGTTCAAGATGTAATCCTTGTTTCACACCAATAAGGGACACAGGTTGAGTGTTTTTAAAAAAGATAATTTATTTCAGGATAGCATGCCCTTATGTTTTGAATATATGACATGGTTCATTGAATGGGAAAGCTCCACATAAATGTTGTCTTTTGATCTCACAGGTTTGTTTTAACTCTTTATTTTTAGTTTCATCTGGAAGCATCTGTCTTTTACAGCCAGTCACATTGATTGTGGGACTTTAATCGGTTTGAGATCAGTGCACATGAGGTTTTACTGCCGTAGGAGATTTGTAAACACCATGCCTTTCCTTTCATTTAGCTTGTCGGAGCTGTTAATATGTTTAGTCTCGAAAGCCACACAGTGCGAGAGGAAAAGCCCAGCCACTGCAGAAATTTGACGTAGGATTAATGCCAAAGATCTCAGATAATTCATAGTTATCAGCTGTTTACTCTTCATCTCATTCATTTGAGATGTTAATACAGGAGTGACCCGCTTTCTGTGAGGTTAGCGAGGGACATTTTTTACTATCAATATTCAGCATGTAGGAAACAGCAGTATGTTTCTGTGAGAATTCAAACTGACAGCTATTGCTTTGGAAAAATCCCATCTGTTTGACTGAGTTTCTGTCCTGCACATTTCTTCTTTAACATTTATTTCATGATGTTTGAGTAAGGTCATTTGGCTCGTACCTTTACGAAAATGTTTTGGCTGAGGTGGTTACTAGAGTTACCAGGTGACCTTGTCATAGACACTGACAGAAAAAAAAAAGATCACGTTTGAAAGGTAATTTAAAGAACTAAAGACTTTAACATTGCAGATAAGAGGTGATGTAAATCCAGAGCACAGTTTGCATGGAGCACTTCTTAAAGTGATGGATCGTGACGGGTGTTTTCTAATTATCATGCAGAAACACTTTGAGATGCAGTCTAATGGCCCGTTTACACCTGTATTAACATGTCTTGTCTGGATACATCTTCTGGATTGTGACATCGAATCCTCGGGCCCTTGCATTTACACCTGATATTAACAAACATTGTCATTATTTCTATTCTGCCTGCACTGTGATCAGATGTCAATATGCAAACCAGTTTGGCCGACTTGTCAACAAACTTGGCACATCCCACATCTCAAGGGAAGCGGGGCAATAGATGGTCATCATTCATTTTAAAATCATATATTTTTCTGAGGGAAAGTTTGCTAGCAATGGCAGGAAGATGGCAGGGTGATTTTAGATGACCTTTTACTTCCTGAGCAAGTCTTTACACCTTGCTGGCTGAGTACATGACTCTAAATGTGGTCAGGTTGTGGTCTTATGGCTTCTAAAACACAGTGTTTTGACTTGTTGACCTAAACTTAAACACAGCATTTTTTATATTAAGTAGACTATATCAGATTGCAACAAGTGTGTTGAGATTTGTCGGCTGAGATTTCGTTGGCCCTTCCTCCCCGGCTCACAACACATGCACTAACGAACAGAAACGTCCCAAATTCAACAAAATAAGAAAGTCCAGTCAGAAGGTAGTGTCTGTGCAGGTACAAACACCACCACACACCTTTAGTGTAGTCAGATGTGATGATTTTTGCGTGAGTCTATACACTGAAAACCCCACTCCTTATAACTTTTGAAAATCATCCTCAGCTAAAGAAAAAAGTTGAGTGTGTAGTTGCTTGTGTTTATCTGAAAAATATTTAAGTACAGTGACCATCTCTTGTGCTAAGTGTCCCTGAAGAGCTTCAAAGATGAATGATGAGTAAAGGTGACAAAATAGTTCAAAATAAATCCAAGCTTGTACCTTCATGCTGGTTAAATTGGCTTGCTCGTGTGCAAAGACTCCCAAAGCCAGATCAGGTCAAAATATTTATCCAACATTGTAATTGTGGTTGTGAAATGTAAAAGCCGTCTTCACCTGCTTAGTGAACTATGCCATTACGACCCAACCTCAACGTGTCTGTATGTTAACATTACCTGGTGAGAAGGTGGTGACCTGACTTTATCTGTAATGTTCATTGTAAAGATTGTAGTTTTAAATCAGGCTTATCCAGTAAAACAAATCAAGCTGTCATCACAGACACTCACAAAAATGCTGCCTCTGCCAGTTCTGTCAGATGAAGAGTACCGGCTTGACTTACTCGACGCTACATGACATTTTGTGCCACTGACTGCAGCCCCACGCTCCCGTAACCTCTAAAGCTGAAATACAAACACCCATTGAGTTGTGACATATCTCACAACTTAACAAGGAGCAGTTCTGCTTTACGAGCATTAAAAAGAAATAACATTACATAAAAAAAAAACACAGGCACGAATTATACAATTGCTTGGCATTTGACTGAAACACGGACCTGTAATGACAGTGTGTGTACAGACATTTGGTGATGATGCTCTTCTTGCCAGCATTTGCACGTTCTGTTCTGCACAATTAGTTTTATAGCCACTATATTGCTGCCTGGATAAATTGCTAATAAGTAAACCACAGCAAGCCCTGTTAAGCTGCGCAGTAACAAGCTGGCTAATGTACATTTTTAAGGTGTCTTGTTTGAAAGCTGGGACATCGCGTTTTGATGCCACATTTAAAAACCCTCACAGAAACTCGCCCCATCCACCACCACTGGTGGGTAACTTTATGAAACCGTGACGCTGTCTGGTGCATGTGTGTGCCAAGGGACTCTTCTTCTGCTACTTTCTCTTCCTCATTTTTCAGTTTTGCAGCGTGTCACAGGCTTGTTGTGAGTCCAGACTTTTCAACCATCACATTGTAGGTGAAATTGTGAAAGTAGCGCTTCCTGAAGTGCACGCAGTGATGCGCAGTCACACTGATGTATTAGGTCAGAGCGACTGTTTCACAGCATTTAATTTTACATGTCTATTTAGGGAATTATCAAATGAAGAGTGCCATTCTTCTTTTTTTCTTTTATTTTAATCTAGGAAACACTGATCAGTCACTGCACGTGTTGCTGTCATCTTAGGAAAGATTTTAATCTGCCTATGTTTGTCTTACTGTTAAAATAATTATATTTTACAACATTTTGATATAATAGAGAAACCCATTGTAAAATTTTGGCTTTCATTTTGTGTAATTTTCATTCATACATTTTGCTGTTGCTATTGTCTTTGCCCATTGTTCTTGCCTTTGCTTTGGTTTAGCATCTCAATTGAAGTCTTTGTTGAACAGTCAAAGAATCCAGTCTGTATTACCACCAGGGCCAGTTTTAAGAGCGCACTTAATGTCCCAATAATTTAAAAATAAGTCTGTAAAAGACAGGACGGTATTGATGTGGAGAGGGAGGGAGATGGTGAGCATTACAGCCAAATCAACAATCGAGAGTAAAGATGATGTGATGTGTTGTGGGCAAGATCTTCTCATCCAAATACACAAACAAGAAGCTGTCACCGTCAGTGTGGTGTTTTCACTGGATGACTGACTTGCACGGTTAATTGTTCATGAACTAATTGATAAATTGGTAGTTTTAGCAATGACGCCTCAGTTACTTCTTTTAGATTGTATGAAGGATGTTCACCAACACAAGGCCTATTTTTCAGTGTCACAAGCAAAAACTTTACTGCCTTACTGAGGCTACCCGCTAAACACTGCAGCTGGTTTTTACTGTCCAGCAAAGCACTTCACAAGCTCCCTGTTGTTTCTTACAAATGTTGTTGTGTGCTTTATATTTTCAACCGTGATCTTTTGTACTGGTAAAATTACTCCAATTTATGGACAGAGACTGGTGGCTAACATGTCTCAGTTGTATTTGCCATCGAATGAAAACAGATTTTCTTTTTCTTCAATCACATAACAAATCAGCCCTGTAGCAAAGGGAAGAAGGTTTAAAGAGAATTTGAGTTTTTTGGCTTTTAGTTAGTCGATCTTAGGTGCTGCCTGCCATTAGTCATCACTGTCATTACCTCAGACTACCTACTGATGACATGGCGAGGTCGCCTGCTGGAGCATATAACCAGAAATTCAAGACGGCAGGTTTTTTTTTTTTTTTTTAAAGATTTGTCAAAAATGTCATCTGAATATGTCCCTTTTAACATCAAATAATATATTTAACATCAAATAATATAACCAAAAGTATCTTTTCCCTTTTTCTTTAGCTATTTTTTCTAAATTAATTTAAGAAAAAATTTCCTCCTCAGGAAAGATGGTTAAGATCTAATCCCAAAATCCTATTATTAAGACAATCCAGGGCACAGTCTCATTCAAGCTCAGTCTTTCTGACTAATCAACTAATCATTCACACATTTCAAAGTGGGTGATGTTGACTCCACAGAAATATCTTGTGTCAAAGAGCCGTTTAGTCTTTTGTAATGGCGACTAAAACGACTGCAAGCACTGTCCCGGAGTCACTCTTAGGTTTTAGTTTTATCCACAGTGTAAGTGTATAGACGCAGCTAATTGCACACACTGAGAGCACCTACTGACCTGTTTGAATCCGACGGATTACTGAAGCACCTGTTGCCTGTGTCCTGAACAGAAGCACCACTTAAGATTAGCCTTCAGAATTTAAAAGCCTGAATGCCTTTAATTTGGAGAGACGTTTGTCCAGCGTGTCTTAAATTTCAGTGCTGAAGCCTTCGCGTGTTGTGTTTGTCTCCTCTTAGGAAATTAACTAAATGATCAGATCTGGGCCTCGGTTTTTGATTAGATGTGGAAATGTTCTGAATCCACCCTGCTCCAGGGCATCCTTGTGACTCTGAGCTAAAATATGGATCATGTAATTGCTGCATCACAGACAAACACAACCCACAACCTCACATGCTCTCTGCACTAATCTTCTTCTGTCTCTTGTCATTTCTTATCAACTCTCACTCAAAACAATACAAACAGATGCCACAGAAGGGTGTAAACACTTGTCAGAGTGGTGGTGCATGGGAGGTGCACTTATTTTTCAAAGGCAAAGGTCACTGTTGATCTTAAGGACGTAACCCATTATAGCCCGGGGGGAGCAGCTGTAACTCCACCCAGTGGCTACTGTAAGCTAGTGTAAATGATGGTAACGTTAGTATATGACAGGGGTGTCATAAGTTTTCGGTTTGAATCATCTCTGGTGAGACCTGGGTAAGGCTTCGCTCCTGGACACTCAATCTTGAGTATCCACGCCTCGCAGGGACAGCACTCGCAAAAGTCTTCATTGTGGCCCGTTGACCTGGCCCTTAGTGGTCAAGTCATGCATGCGAGTGGTTTGATGGAGGACGGTATTGGAATTGTGTTATTGAAAACCTAGTCTGTCGGCGAACAAGGCCGTCTTATGGCTCTTTGGGCCGCCATCCAGGCCTCAACAGTCCGGGATTGTATTTTGTTTTTAAATGTTCCATTCATCTATCTCACCCATGTTCCACGGGGCTTCTGTGTGCAGAATTCAGACGAAGCCATTCGATACCAGAATATGAATTAGGGCCGCGGTAGATTAAACTAGCTGTCTATCTGCCTGCTGTGTTGACAGTGTGGCGGTGACATCATTAGCATGTGTGTGTGGAAGAACAAGGTCAGTTTCTTAATCACTTTCTTAACGCTTGAGGCCAAACTGCTGGCAAGACATTTAACCCAGGTAAAAGGAACACTTGCCTGAGCAGGGTGGCGTCTTTGGATCAGCTATATTGTCAGACATTTATTATGACCTACATGTCCAGGTCTAGTATACCGAGGCCCTTTGTAATTTGATGTGAAGATGTTCTCCTGAGTGTGTGTGTTTTTTGTTTTTTTTTTTGGTCATTAAGTAGAGGCCTGTGTTGGACAAACAAGACCGGGGCCGAGCTACATGATGCTGTATTGTCCCGGTGTCCTGTTTCCACAGTGAACTACATGTTATCCCTCCCCTCCTAGACACCCTGTAGTCATTCCTGTGCTACTGAACGAATGAATGAATGAATGAAAGAGACAAGGGGGGGGTTCTTGCTTTTATTTATTTATTTTTTGCTTTCCCTCCCTCCTCTCTCAGCATCACAATGAAAACTGTGAATTCCTCTGTCACATGCGCACCAGAATGAAAAATGATTTCGAGTCAGCTCAGTCTTTTTATGCATGGGCTGTTCTCTCTTGTCAGTGCTTGGAAGAAAACAAGTAATGCAGGCCAGCGATACTCAGAACTGAAACGTTATTCACTGCATGCCAGCAGGAAAAAGGGCTTTTTTTTCCTTCTTTTTTTTTAGTAGCAGGTCTTGATATTTCTACACGAGATCTGATCACAGTACACGATCTACACATGCCTTCTTTTCCTTCCTTGTTGGCAGATGCTATTTGAATCAGTGTTTTTGATCACACCAAAATGTAATTTAAATACACAGGTTCAGGGACGTTTGCAACATATTACCTTCCTCCATCAACACAAACTGAGGTGCAGCCTGCATGCAGAGGAAACAAACATTTATATTTACGATATGCTTCATCAATATAACCAGGTAAGGATGGACTTGCCGGCAAAGTTTGCAGTAGAGCCTTCGCAAAGATGACCCGGATTTTGACTAAATCAGAGTGATGACAAACTGCATCTTGTAGCATAACAGATATCCGGTTGCATGAGTCGCTCAGTCCACATTGGCACTCAACCTGCGAACTATAGTTTTTTTTTTTTTTTGATAATGTGGGTTTCCTGTGCAGAGCATCTGTCACCATGACATGACATGCCCTTCGCCACTCACACACCCTTTGTGCACCAGTACACACCCTTTGTACTATTCTTAATATGATAAACTTTCAGTAACTTGTGTATGTGTAGTGTCACACTGGTCTAATTTTGTATCTGTAAAATTTGACTCATCACATTGTGGGATTTTTTTTTCCTTCTCTTTTCTAAAATCCCATTGTTGTAAGTTTTCAGGTCACTAAAGTCAATTCAGACGAAACGCAGTGCACTAAGTAGTCAAATAGCCTTAGACGCAGACAAATTTGAGTTTATTCCACCGTTAAACAGCATCATTGTCTTCACTTGGCTGAATAGACCTGATAGGCCGTGTAAAGGGGCACACAGATAGATAATGGATGTCAGTGTTAGACGCGCTGGTGCCTTTTTGAAGTTCGGAGGAGCTAAAAAAGCCGACTGAGAACAGCGTTGATGCCTCTGCGCAGGTGGAGCAGTCATGATGACGACGTTATCGGGGTCTCTGGTATTGTGTTGTTGTTTTGTTTTTGTTTGCAGCGTGCATTCCTTGCCCATGGCCGGAGAGTTTGACAGGAGACAGACGGGTCAGGATTGGGGTCAAAACTGCACCTCTCAACTGAAAGCAGCCACTTCACAATGCCAGCCTTGTCTTTGCCCCAGAAAAAGGCCTGCATTATAAGGTTGCATGTCAAGTCGATGCTACGTCAAGGCCCCGGATCGCTGATATGGGAGCACTTTGTTGCTCAGTCGCAGCATCAGTCTGCAAACTAGAAGCCTGACTACACATTTGTCTAGGGGAAAAAAAACCAAAACAACAAAACAGCTAGATGACTTTAAGCTGAAATGTTAGGATTAATCAGATGTGCAGTCTTACAACGCCTTGTTTCAGGGAGCCCAGAAAATCAGTTAGTTCGACTGATTAACAGACTGAAGTGTTGAAGCTATATTCACGCTATATAGAGAAAGTACATTTCATCTTTCCTTCAGAACTATCTTTAGGCTGAAGTGTATGGATACTCTATTTAAAAGCAGCCGTTAGCACAATGACGTCCTTTATCAGCTCCTTTTTATTTAGTCTAGTTTGTCGCAGAGCACAACATCTACAGACCTCGCAGGGAGGACGAAGGTTTAGGAGGTAGTTACATTTTTGCAGGGAAAGTTTGTAGTGGGTTTTTTTGCTGTGTTACTATGGTAATTTTAGTAAACTCTCCAGATTACCTTCAGTACGGCCAGAGTGGGACGCTGTAGATAAAAAAGGAGAAATGTTCTTGCAGGAATGTATTTCAGGAACACAACGTTTTATATTGTTAATATAGCAGTAGTGGCTGATGAATTTCAGCCTACACTTCAGGCATTTTATCGCTCATATTTAAGTTTCCCGCTGTTGTTGTGTGATTATACATCTCTGCAATGACTTCAGAAAATGAATATTGCCTTTAAATATGCTGTATTGGTTTAATATTGATGTATAATTTAACCAGTGTTAACTGTTTGTAAATAAACATTATAATTTGGCTTTTAAAAACACAAGGTGCCATACAAAGGGAGAAGTGAAACTCCAACAAATTAAATTTATATCAGAGAAATAAGTTAGCTGCTCACAATGAGTTTGTTTCTTTTTTAATTAAAGCTGTTTGATTCTTAATTATTTCCCAACTATGACTCGTATGCTTTCAAATTACATCAATAGGCCTTATCAGTATTTAGAGGACCATGTTCTGTGCAGAAACAACCCCCCCCCCCTTTTGTAGACACTTTTCAATGTGCCTCGACTATATGCATCACATTTGCCTTATTGATTTTCATGATTGATTGCTTGCTTTTCTCCAGTTCTCTCTTTTTTTTTTTTTTTTTTTTTTAATTCAACAAAAAATTTGCAATTCTGATTTTTACGATCGAATTGTTTCACTTTCTTTTCTTCATTGCTTTCTTGGGTGTAATTATGAGGCCCACTGATCTCCAGAGAGCATAATATGTTCATCTCAGTTAAACGCAGCAGCAGTTTTCTCATAGCGGACATCATCATCGGTGTGTTGTGCAGTGAAAATGTGCATCAGACGTTCTCTTAGGCGGTCAGTGAAAAAGATTTTAAATTCTTCCGAGCTCATAATTTCGTGATAAGTTCCCCTTAAATACACAAAGCACAGGTCAGTTTGTGTGTGTATAAAACATATTCACCGCTCAGTTAACACTCCCTGTAACTCTTTAGGTCTTAATTATAATTCCTGCTATGAAGTCTGCTCCAACCCTCACATCAGCTGTAGTGCTCTTGTTAGTATTTTTGCTCGCTGTCTTTGAAAGAGGAAATGCGGCTTGTGTGTCAGCAGAGAGTCATAGTGGTTGAGATAAAAATCACCACAACCAATGTGAGATTGTCTGTGGGGCATCTGAAATGATTGATAGAAATTACAGTTGGCATACTACACTATCTATTTTTTTTCTTACTTTCCACAGCACGGCGGTAGGAAAAGAAAATGACGCAGAGAACTGTTTAACCACGATCTATTCTGATTTCAAGCTGATGGTTTGTCCGTCTGAATTGATTATAGAGCACACTCTGGTAGCAAAACCACCTTTTCTTCTAAAGAGAAAAGGATCTGTGCCCATTTTAGCACAATAAACAACTCCATGGGTATAATTTAGAATTTTCTGCCCTGCTTTTTACACTCATAATAAACATTAAAGTAGATGTGGCTAGAATGAGCTTTGTTCAGATTCATTGCATCTATTTTACATTGTTAGAAGCAGTGAATGTGTATTCAGGTGTTCATATAACAAACTGTTCTTTAATATTTAAATAAAGTACTGTGTCCTTTGGCTAAACCCCCCACTGTCACACTTGGAAAAGCATCACGGAGGGTGAATTGGCAGAGGGACAAATGAGAACGAACGATCAGGGAGGCTTATCAAGCATCATTTTACACACTGAAAAAAACTTAATTGATCTGACAGATAACAGGAAGTGTCTGCACATCAGATGGGGATTGACAACCAATGTGTTTTCACTCACCTCGGCTTGCTATAAATCGGCCATATGGTCAAAAATAAAATGTGGGTTTTTATTTATTTATTTTTTTGGAAGGAAAAGCTCTCCGTATCGAGTCGAAGTTTGCTAACTGGCTTCTTCCAGTGTGTCAAAGATTCCAGTTTGCAGCAACAAAAGGAGGAAGTAGCAGTTTAACAAGCGTCTTCTCACAATATCATTTGTGTATTTTAAGGCTGATTTACTTTCCTGTTTTACATGTGCTCTTTATTGTAGTGGCAGCTTGTGTTTAGTACAGGCGTAAACAATACATTGTTGGAGTCAATCAGTGTGATTTGTTTGATTGAACACTTATGCTCATCTCTCTCTCTCTCTCTCTCTCTCTCTCTGTTTCTCTCTCTCTCTCTCTCTCTCTCTCTCTCTCTCTCTCTCTCTCTCTCTCTCTCTCTCTCTCTCCCCCTCTCCCTCCTCTCCCTCCTCCCTCCTTCCTCTTCAGGGCGTACTCCCTAGTTGACTCCAGCCAGGTGTCCACCTTCCTCATCTCCATCCTTCTCATCGTCTATGGCAGCTTCAGGTGAGTGTCACTCAAATAATCACTTCAGCCGTCGAGAGGAGAGGGAGGACGGTGACTTACAGAGTGCAAGATCAGCAGGAACCTATACCCTAAAGTATAATGTTTTCAATAATGCTTAAACCTACTCACAGACCTGTCATTTCTGCTGTCCTACATGACAGGAACACTTGTATATATTCATAAGCTTTTACACAACATGGTCAGGTCAGTTTTTCTAATTTTAGGCGCTGGGCTGCAAGAATTCAAAATTCTAAAGGAGCTATATTTTGCTTCTAAGGATTCAGTCTAGTGAAAGTGTACATTTTACAGTTTATGTGAGGGAAAACACTTGTAGCCGCAGTGTTGGGCTCTTTTTGTGCTTCAGAAGAATCCACAGTCCTGCACTGTTTCCTAATGGTGTTTTAATTGATTTAGTTGCGTTAAGATATTGACCAAAACTTTTTTTTTCGAGGACTCTTATAAACGGGTAAAAGGTATTTTTTTCTCATCTGTTATTGAGATTAAGACGCAGAATCAATCAGGTCTCATCAATCAATCTATCATCTCTGATAAACTATACCTGCCTAAATACGTGAGCTATTGATGCAGACTGACTTATCCACCAGCCAAAGCTAAAGAGGTGGAGAGGACAGCGCCAATAAAATGCTCCATCGTCACTCCACAAGACAGAGCTATTAGGACAGCAGGAGAAAAACACTGCAGATGAGAAATGTTCAGGGCACATCAGATCAAGTTGCGCTGAGATCTTTCTCTGAATCTGTTGGGAGATAAAAATAATTTGCTCTTTACTCTTTTTTTTTTTTTTTTAAACCAATTTTTGTTTTGTGCATTTAAAACTACAGTGAAAACATCATAAATTCAAGAAAAAAACATTTTTACTCCTAGCTGAGGTGGAAAATCAATACAAACTAAACAGATGCAACACTCACGAAGCATGTGATTTAAGCATTACTGTACCTCTTCTTCTCTCCAGTGGCACCTGACTGGAGAATTGTCTATCTCAGTACAGAAATGAATCTGTTACTTAGCTGCTGAGATGTTTTGTACTTTGTTTGATATCATCATGTCATTTGGTGTGTGATGGGTTCCCTTCAAGAATCTCCAGTCTGTTGTTCTTTGCAGCATATAATCAATTTATTATGTTCCACTGTGTATAAAAGTGAATAAACCTTTGCTTCTAGAAGAAGTGAGAAAATGGCACTGCCGACTTGTTTGCATTGATGGAAAAATAAACCATATGTAGAAATCCAAAATACATCGAGAATTGTTTAATAATTGAATCGTGACCCACTGAATCATAATCAAATCCTGAGCTGACGGACTGTTCCCACCCCTACTGTAAAGTCTGCCTGAGCTCTAGATACGAGGAGAGCGCTCCTACTCCAACATTTACATTACAGTGGTGGAGAGAATGAATGTGCTTAAATTTACATTTTGTTTTGCCTTTTTTTCCTGAAAATTCGCTTAAAATTCAGGCTACATTCAGATGGGAAAAGTAGCCGTGAAGGGATGTTTCTACTCTTTGTGCTTTAAATGAGATGTTTCTCTGTCAGAGCTCTTTTTTGTGGCAGACATTTTGACTTGTTATTATTGTAGAAGAAGCAAAAGTGTTACTCTTAACATAAGCAGCTCTGTTGTGTCCCGGTAAGTCATGACGGTGTGACGACATGAACAATACCAGGACCCTGAAACTGAAGCAGCTATTTAAAGCTATTCATTGGATTATTTACACCTATGCTTTTCCTACTTTGACATATCAAAAAAGGCCCCTGTAAGATGGGAATGAAAGGGAAATAATAATTTCATAAGCCTGTGTTCAGGACTATGCACGCCACATGAGAGCAGGAAAAAAAAGCTGCAAAGAAATTGAAATATTTTGTGGGCTGATGTCAGTGAAATGGTTTTTCAGGCTTCGCTGTAGAGCTGCAGTTCATCTTAAGTTCACTGACCTCCCACTCTCCGCAGAGTTTAGCCATCAGTTCAACTTTTTTCAGTTTTACATGTCTGCATTTTCCTTTTTCGCAAATTAAGTCCACTAAAGTCTACACTGAGTCATCTACATAAAAGAAAGTAAGATGTTTTTTCAAACTCCTCCAAAGAAGAAAATCAGTCGCCTTCCTTCGCCGGAGATATTTATATGCACAAGAGCCTTCACTTTTCAGTCTTTTTAAGTCTCCTACACAGATCTTCACCTCATATCAACAGTTTGATGTACTTGCTTTGTAGATTATTGATGTCTGGGTCTAACACGCCTTCCCCTCTTTTTTTCCTCCTGCAGGTCATTAAACATGGATTGTGAGAACCAGGAGAAGGATAAAGACGGTAACCCCACGACAACGGGGGCTTTTAATAACAGCAACACAAACAACAGTGAGTGGCCTGAATATATAAACACATTTTCCCAAATTTACGAGTAATCACTTTACCATTATTGTTTTTTTTTTTTAATCCTTCCTACATCAATGTGTGTATTGTTTTGCAGGTATTCAGACTATAGACTCCACACAGGCCCTGTTCCTGCCCATAGGAGCCTCCGTGTCTCTGCTAGTCATGTTCTTCTTCTTTGACTCGGTACAGGTGGTCTTCACCATCTGCACAGCAGGTAAGTGCCTCTTTTGAAGACAACACAAAAACTCTTCAGCTGTGGAATTACTGTAATAAGGCTTTCCCTTTTCTGTTCAGTAGTTACACTTTGGGGAAGGCTTCTTATCTGCTTTGATTATTGAAACTGTGAAGACCATTAGCTGCCCCATTAAGCTGACAGAAAAGAACTGGAACAAGCAGTCGAGGTGTATTAAGGCCTTCAGTCTCACTGCTGTGCTTTGTTCTTCTCCGCAGTTCTCGCAACAATTGCATTTGCATTCCTCTTGTTGCCAATGTGCCAGTATCTGACCAGACCCTGCTCCCCACAGAACAAGTAAGGAAACCATGTGGATTCTTTGTGTTTTTAAAATGCGTCTGTTGTTGCTTAAACCGCTCCATGCTGTGCTGTGTGTCTCCTACAAATATTTATAAAGTTCTGACATTCAGCGTAGGCGTAAAGCGGTTTCCTCTCAATTAAAACTGGATCTGTCTGCAGTGCCTCTCTGACAAAGTTGGATATGTATTTTGTTTTTTGGTTGTTTTTTTTTGTTTTTTTTTTTTTTTGGATGTGCTAACCCTTTAACATGTATGTTTTCACTTACTGTACAAAGAATTTTTTAATAGGCTCTTGCCTCAGGTGTCTGAACATGCCCAGCAATAGTAAAGCACAATGAATCTCCCAAATGCACAACCCACCTACTCAATAACCGATATAAACACCTCCTCTGTAGTTACAGATTCAGAGCCTCCTATCTGGTTTCAGTAAATCGTTATAGACTCAGTAATAATGCAGCCTTCAGACCCAAACCCTGTTTTGCTTTGCTCAGTGGGTTATGCTGTTGATATTTAGGATATCTTAACATGTTAATCAATAAATATATTTTTGTAATATTTAGCATCTGTCATATTATTTACAGGTCTGGAAGAGGCTTCTGGGAAGTCCTCTTCCAGACCTGGACCCAATATACGCTGGCCGGATGCAGAAGAAGGCCCGACATATTGCTGCCGACCCGACCCACCTGGGCAATGGACTGTTCGTACTGCTTCCATCTGGAAAGCGGTACAGAAACATAAAGACAACCAGCCTGAAAAACAGCTTTTTCCCCAGTGCTGTACAATGCATTTCCCTCCCCTATTGAGAACTTGAGACATGCACTTGATTGCACTTGAACAACTGACCCACCCCTTCCTACTGTGCATTGCTGCTAACTGCAACTTTGGACTTTGGATTTGGATATTTGTGTACATATTACATATTTTTACTATGTATTTACGTTTAAAACTGGAAGTCACCAATCTTAATTTCGTCATGTGAAAACATGATGACAATAACTGATTCTTGATTATTTCATATTTGCATCTTGGTGCCCTTATCTCACTTAAAGTCTTATTGAGATCAAGTCCATATGAGATGAATGAATGAGTCTGCAATCAAGCTTGACTACATGCAAATCAGGGTTGGTGCCACATCAGAAAGAGGTGGTAATTCTCCAGAAGCTATTTAGTAAACAAACAAAAGTCCCGGAAGAAGAATGATCTCTGCACTTCAGCTGTTTAGTTACAACAATGGCAGTTTAGCTAGCTCACAAATATCTTAAAACTACTCAAACACATGAATGAATATTTTTTATCACAAAGCAGGTTGTTTCTTACACATGCAAACGCTGCTTAGTGGTAAAATATATCAGCTTGTAAATGTTTCCCAGTATAATGTTTTTTTTATTTGTCTTATCACAGGATTTCCTTTGGCTGCTGTGGGCGTTTCACTCTGGCTGAGCTCCTGTCCTTCTCCCTCTCTGTTATGTTGGTGCTCATCTGGGTGCTGACTGGGCACTGGCTTCTCATGGACGGTGCGTCTTTCATAGTCGCCACTCTTCTGTCGGTGTATCAGAAGAGGGTTTTTTTTTGTTTTGTTTTTTTTTACAGTTCTGCAGCAGGACTGTATCACAAGGGTGCACCAACGAAGACAATGAACTGAAGTGTTTGTGAGGAGAGGTTCAGTTAGCGTAGCTGGGTTTAGGGTTCTCTACTGGGGAAGAAGGAATTTGACATGACTCAAACAATATGACGTTTTTAGCAACATTATTTTCTGCAGCGTGCTTGATGCAAATACAGAAACAGAACTCTCAAAATAGTCAACAGCTGCACAAAACATAACTGGCATCTAAGCAAAGTGGTCTTAAACAAAGTTGTTATCTGCGTGACACACGGACAAAAGCAAAGAAAAGCGTGTGGGTGTGTGCACTTCTTTTATTTGACCCAGTTGACTTCAGTAATTTGAAAGGTATTTCTGGCGGTCACCTTCTGGAAACATGAAGCAGCCCGGTGAGAAATAGCAACACTTCATCATTAAAAAAAAAAACACTTGCACTGACAAAAGCATTTTGAACTGGAAAATGATCACAAGAATCAAAAAAAGTGATTGTAAAATTCACAAAAATCATAAAGGATTTCATCACAGTTAAAAATGTGCAGTATACACACTGCTGTTAACATGCAGAATGAAGCCATTATAATAAACATAACTGATCATCTTCTGTGCATGAATACTATCTATATCCCCTGTTTAATCTGCACACCATCTTGTGTCTCATCAGGTCATCCCTCGTGTATCTTCAAAAAAAATTAGGACAAGCGCAAAGAAATTTCATCAGAATTGTCTGACTAATTAATTAGCTTGTGTGCACAGTAATTAATGTTTTTTAAATAAACTGTTGCTGAAATCGGTTCCCGTGTTGCTATTTCAGCTCATTTCGACTCAAACGTGGATCTCTTTGTGTTTTTAAGCATCTTGTGTTTTTCTTCTCTGCAGCTTTAGCCATGGGCTTGTGCGTCGCCATGATAGCCTTCGTGCGGCTTCCCAGTCTGAAGGTGTCTTGCCTGCTGCTGTCAGGACTGCTCATTTATGATGTGTTCTGGGTAAGATATGCCCCCCCCATCACAGCTGACGTACAGGCCACCGCCATACAGGAAACGGACTGTGTATTCGAGGACACACTTTGCAAAAAAACACTTTAACTGATAAATCATTTGCTGCTTAGTAAGTGATGCATTTTACTCTTTTTACTGAATTAACATAAAGGCCCCGATTGCCAACATGGCTGAACAGATACAGAGCTACCTGCAAAATTCAACCTTCACAGACTGAAAAGAACTAGATAAATTGTGAAGAGAGAGGCGAGCACACAAGAAAGGCCAAACAAAGGATGAGTATCACTATTTCCTCTGAGAAATTAGAAAACATTAATGTCTACTTGTCTGTGTGGTTTATTAGCCATGTCTGGCATTGTCCCTGCTACAAATGAGCGTCTTCACTGAGCATGAAACACAAAAGCAGCGGCCACTCAACAGCTTATGTTTCACCAAGGTCAACAGGAACCAGTATCTTCACGAATGATGATTTTAATACAGGGCTGTATATCGGGGGATTAGTGAGTGAAACTGAGTTTATTTGAGTTTGATGAACTGCAGTGTGTGTGTATTTTCCATGATTTAATTAAACCACTGAACATAATCATCACTTTAGATCTCACTCTGAGGGTGGTAGAGCTCCGGGTGGCATCTGTGAGCACCTGCCTGCCTTTAGACGTATCATCTGTTTCGTTCTGATAATGATTTCACGTTTGTCTGAATGGTAGCTGCTTGTGTTTCTTAAAAAGAATGATATTTTCCCTTCACAAACAAATGTCACATCTACATTACAACATTAAAATGGAGCAAAAGTGATTCTCTGTACACAAATACAAAGAACTCAAGTAGGACCAGCCATGACGGACACTGCACCGCAGACTGCTCCTGACGATGTTCGAACAGTGAAAACATTTTGCTCTCATTTTTAGTATTTTGGGCGCTTAGCAACCTGCCAGCGTGACACTGCCTTCAGTGTTATTTCCCCACTTACGCTCAGCCTTTACGTTCTCAATAACGTTATAATAGACAAACATCAGATCAATTGAAGAAGTTAATTTCTGCTGTTTTCCAGCTTCAAGAAGTTGCTAGAGTCTACTTGGACGTATAGAGCAGGTATCCAAGCCATTTAACAAATTGCAACAGGAGGACATTTGTAGTTTTTTAATCCAGAGATGACACTATTAATGGGAAATAAAATAAAAATTCAAATCGGCTACAGCTTCTCAATTATGGTTGGACAGACAAAATAAGTAATAATAAGATCACTGTGCTATTTTAACATGGGAAGAGAATTTGTCCGGCTAAATTCCTCCTTTTTTTTCCCCCTTTCTGCAGGTGTTTTTCTCAGCCTACATCTTTAATAGTAATGTGATGGTCAAAGTTGCCACCCAACCTGCTGAAAATCCCATAGACGTTCTGTCCAGGAAGCTCCACTTGGGGCCGGGGATGGGCCGCGACGTCCCCCGTCTCTCCTTACCCGGCAAACTGGTCTTTCCCAGGTAAGACTGACGCAACCACGGGGAGGAAAGTTGTACAATGTGTGTGTGCGATCTCTACACATTCACTCAGGATATTCATTCACCTGCTCCTGCTGTCGGCTCTGGTGTGTAAAATGCGTTGCTATTGCCACGGCTCTGGAAGTGGGAGTGTTGGTTTGTTCATCAGTCCAAGTCTTTGTACCAGACTGACTGCTTTTGATTCAGGTATTTATGGTCAACAGAGGATGAAATGATTTTTTTGACCCCTCTGACTTTCCATCCAGTGCCACCAGCAGGTCAACACTTTGGTTCGTCTGACTTCCTCAAAGGGTCGGGTTGTTCTCTATCAGAGCGAGTTTGTAAGACTTGTTGTCAGACCACACGGATATCAAAAGTATTTATAGTTTTCCTGAATGGTCAGTGAAAAGCTGGGCGTTATAGAGAGGAGGAATATTGTTTAGATACGGGGATAATGGCGCATATTTTCAGACAGTCTCTCCTGGAAGAGCATTCAGAAAAGAGCCACAAATAATTCTGGAATAACTAAAAAAAAAAAAAGAAAGAAAGAAAAAGAACTTGAAAGTGAAATTCAAACCTTACTTACTTTCTCACCTCCACACTGCTGACCAGTCATGGCGTGATGTGGGTGTGAATGTCGCGTGTTTCGGAAAGTCATTACCGACGTCAGGAAGGTGTGTGGTGGGGGACGGGGAGGGGGGCGGGTTTCTTAGGCTATTAAAACTGTCTGACAGGCAGCTGTGACAGAGGTTACTGGCGCCTTAATACCAGGCTTAGCCCACATCTGAAGCTGACCAGGGGCATAATTTATGGGGTGTACACAGGGGACACGTCTCCAACACCTTTTTCAGAAAACAGTGTTGGACCCCTTCACTTTTTAGAGCCAGAGAACTAAAGTTATATTAAAAAAAAAACTGGAGAAGCAAACTATCATGTATCTATTCTCAAGTAAAAGTAACTGTGTAGGCCTCTAGGCTCTAATTTCATAATAAATTATTTTTTGATATTCATATTGCTTTTGGGTGTACCACAGCAGATTTAAACAAAATCCAAGCAATGGGTGACTAATGACAGGAGATTTAGTAGGTACACTGCCATCTATTTGGTGGTTTATTTCTACATTTTGATGTCTAAAATATTTGTTTTACCACCATTTATTTCATGAAGGGGATGGTCGTGTTTATTGTACTTCAGATTGGGGTATTAAAATCAAAATGAACAACAGACTACACATGAACCTGAGCACAGCCTGATAATAAATGATGGTATAAATCAAATCCAAACTATGTTTAGCTGAGCCTGTCAAGCTGACTCTTGATTCTTTTTTCTGCTGCCAGCCCACATTAACAGTAAACATCTAAGAATAACAAACTTGTTCCTCTATTTTTATTATTTTTTTCGTCCATGCAACAATTTTATTTTCTGCTGCAGCGAGCATTACAGCCTCACGGGATAGCTGTGAACTTTTCTTCATATCTGACACCCAGACGGAAAACTAAACAAGTAAAGGAATAGAAACCGAAGACTTTTGTCATATACCACTCAGGACTGTACTGGCTTTGGACTTCATCTTCATCTTCTTCATCCGCTTAGGTCCGGGACCGGGTCGCGGAGGCAGCAAGTCTGAGCAGAGATGCCCAGACTTCCCTCACCCCAGACACTTCCTCCAGCTCTTCCGGGGGGACCCCGAGGCGTTCCCAGGCCAGCCGAGAGACATAGTTTCTCCAGCGTGTCCTGGGTCTTCCCCGAGGCCTCCTCCCGGTGGGACATGCCTGGAACACCTCCCTAGGGAGGCGTCCAGGGGGCATCCGAAACAGATGCCCAAGCCACCTCAGCTGACTCCTCTCGATGCGAAGGAGCAGCGGCTCTACTCCGAGCTCCTCCCGAGTGACCGAGCTTCTCACCCTATCTCTAAGGGAGCACCCAGCCACCCTGCGGAGGAAACTCATTTCGGCCGCTTGTATCCGCGATCTTGTCCTTTCGGTCATTACCCAAAGTTCATGACCATAGGTGAGGGTGGGAAGCGTAGATTGACCGGTAAATCGAGAGCTTCGCCTTTCGACTCAGCTCCTTCTTCACCACGACGGTCGGTCCGGTACACCGACCGCATAACTGCGGACGCTGCACCAATCCGCCTGTCAATCTCACGCTCGATCTTTCCCTCACTCGTGAACAAGACCCCGAGATACTTGAACTCCTCCACTTGAGGCAGGACCTCTCCACCCACCTGGAGAGGGCATGCCACCCTTTTCCGGTCGAGAACCATGGCCTCGGATTTGGAGGTGCTGATTCTCATCCCAGCCGCTTCACACTCGGCTGCAAACCGCTCCAGTACATGCTGAAGGTCCTGGCCTGATGAAGCCATCAGGACAACATCATCCGCAAAAAGCAGAGATGAAATCCTGTGGTTCCCAAACCGGACTCCTCTCGGCCCCTGGCTACGCCTAGAAATCCTGTCCATAAAGATTATGAACAGGACCGGTGACAAAGGGCAACCCCTGCCGGAGTCCAACATGCACTGGGAACAGGTCTGGTCTGACTTGCACTGCCGGCAATGCGAACCAAGCTCCTGCTCCGATCGTACAGAGACCGAACAGCCCTTAGCAAAGGCTCCCGGATCCCATACTCATGCGGAGCACCCCCACAGAATACCATGAGGGACACGGTCGATTGAATGCCTTCTCCAGATCCACAAAGCACATGTGGACTGGTTGGGCAAACTCCCATAAACCCTCAAGCACCCTGTGGAGAGTGGAGGGTATAGAGCTGGTCCAGTGTTCCACGACCAGGACGAAAACCGCATTGTTCCTCCTGAATCCGAGGGTCGACTATCGGCCGAATTCTCCTCTCCAGTACCCTGGCGTAGACCTTCCCGGGGAGGCTGAGAAGTGTGATCCCCCTGTAGTTGGAACACACTCTCCGGTCCCCCTTTTTAAAAAGAGGGACCACCACCCCAGTTTGCCACACCAGAGGCACTGTCCCCAACCTCCATGCAATGTTGCAAAGGCGTGTCAGCCAAGACACAGCCCCACAACATCCAGAGATTTGAGGTACTCAGGGCGGATCTCATCCACCCCCGGCGCCTTGCCACTCGACTGGAGCTTGCATGAACTACCTCAGTGACTTCTGGCTTGGGTGATGGACGAGTCCACCTCAGAGACCCCAGCCTCCGCTTCCTCATTGGAAGGCAAGTCGGTGGGATTGAGGAGATCCTCGAAGTATTTCTTCCACCGTCCGACAATGTCCCCAGTCGAGGTCAACAGCTCCCCACCTGCACTGTAAACAGTGTTGGCAGAGTACTGCTTCCCCCTTCTGAGGCGCCGGACGGTTTGCCAGAATCTCTTCGAGGCCGACCGATAGTCCTCCTCCATGGCCTCACCAAACTCCTCCCAGACCCGGAAGTTTTTGCCTCCAGGACCGTCCGGGCTAATGCGGCTTGCTTGGCCTGCCGGTACCTGTCAACTCTGCGTCAGGAGTCCCACAGGCCAACATGGTCCGATAGGACTCCTTCTTCAGCCTGACGGCATCCCTTACTTTCGGTGTCCACCACCGGGTTCAGGGGTTGCCGCCACGACAGGCACCAGAGACCTTATGCGTCCACAACTTCGAACTGCCGCGTCATCGACTTGGCAATGGAGGCAGGCAGAATGAACATGGTCCACTCGGACTCAATGTCCCCAGCCTCCCTCGGAATCTGTGAGAAGCTCTTCCGGAGGTGGGAGTTGAAGACCTCCCTGACAGAGGGCTCGGCCAGACGTTCCCAACAGACCCTCACAATACGTTTGGGTCTGCCAGGTCTGTCCAACTTCCTCCTCTGCCAGCGGATCCAACTCACCACCAGGTGGTGATCGGTTGACAACTCAGCCCCTCTCTTTACCCGAGTGTCCAAGACATACGGCCGGAGATCAGATGAAACGACAACAAAGTCGATCATCGACCTCCGGCCTAGGGTGTCCTGGTGCCACGTGCACTGATGGACACCCTTATGCTCGAACATGGTGTTCGTTATGGACAAACTGTGACTAGCACAAAGTCCAATAACAGAACACCGCTTCGGGTTCAGATCGGGAGGCCGTTCCTCCCGATCACGCCCCTCCAGGTATCACTGTTGTTGCCCACGTGAGCGTTGAAGTCCCCCAGTAGAACAATGGAGTCCCCAGTCGGAGCACTATCAAGTACCCCTCCCAGGGACTCCAAGAAGGCCTGGGTACTCTGTACTGCTGTTCGGCCCGTAGGCACAAACAACAGCAAGAGACCTATCCCCAACCCGAAGGCGCAGGGAAGCGACCCTCTCGCTTCACCGGAGTGAACTCCAACACATGGCGGCTGAGCTGGGGAGCTATAAGCAAGCCCACACCAGCTCGCCGCCGCTCACCCTGGGCAACTCCAGAGTAGTGGAGGGTCCAGCCCCTCTCAAGGAGCTGGGTTCCAGAGCCCAAGCTATGCGTGGAGGTGAGCCCGACTATCTCTAGCCGGTACCTCTCAACCTCCCGCACGAGCTCAGGCTCCTTCCCCCCCAGCGAGGTGACATTCCATGTCCCTATTGCCAGAGTTTTGGTCCAGGGATTGGGTCGTCGAGGCCCCCCGCCACGACTGCTACCCAAACCACATTGCACCGGCCCCTCATGGACCTTCCTGCGGGTGGTGGTGAGCCTACTGGAAGGCGGGCCCACGTCGCCATTTCGGGCTGAGCCCGGCCGGGTCCCGTGGGCAAAGACCCGGCCACCAGGCGCTCGCCTGCGAGCCCCAACCCCAGGCCTGGCTCCAGGGTGGGCCCCGGTGGGGCCCCTGCAACGCCAATCCGGGCGACGTGAACGGTCCTTGATGTTCTTCTGTTCATGATGGGCTTGTGAACCGCTCTTAGTCTGGCCCGTCACCTAGGACCTGTTTGCCATGGGAGACCCTACCAGGGGCGTAATGCCCCCGACAACATAGCTCCTAGGATCATTCGGGCACACAAACCCCTCCACCACAGTAAGGTGGCGGTTCAAGGAGGGTGGCTTTGGACTGTCCCTTGTATTTCTGTATTTTCTTTCCAAATGGCTAAGCGTAAATGTATTTCCACTTCTTTCCCACCCATGCAGTTCCACAGGAAGTCACTTCTCCATGCTGGGAATAGGAGACATTGTGATGCCGGGGCTGCTGTTGTTATGCTTCAGTACTGCGCTACGACAACTATAAGAAGCAAGCAAGCGGGGAAGTCCCGGGGCCCGGTAACATGTCTGGACGCATGCAGCGCGTCTCCTATTTCCACTGCACTCTCATCGGATACTTTGTGGGTAAGCAAGCAATCGATGGACAGATGGGTGTAAAAGGTCAAGGGTTTGATGTGTTAAATTCAGATTCAGATTCCTTTATTAGTCCCACAGTGGGGAAATTTACGGCGCAACGGCAGCGAAAACAATACACAATGTGGAAAATAGACAGTAAGAAATGCAAGACATAGAATACATAGAATAACATAAATATATAATAACATAGACATAGAATAAAATAAAAATAAAATAATCCAAAGATAAATAATTATAACTATAACTGTAAGTATACCTGTACATAGTACAGAGGGAGTGTGCCTGAGAATATACATATAAGAAATATATAGTATCTCATGTATAAATGAGTGCTGAAACAGTGAAATGAACAGTGAACAGAAGTGTAGTGTTATTGCACAGAGTCCAGTTATAAGTCAGTTATTTATTGTTTATTTGTTTATTGTCTGTTGTCTGCAGACTAGCGGGCATTTTGTTTGTTGTATAACAAAGGATTAGTGTGTGTTTGGAACGTCCTAAAGTGTCCCAGAAACACATCTAGATGTATGATCTTGAAAACTTTTCATCTTAATTTTCTCCTTTAATAACGTGATGGACGATGATGTTTCTGTGTTCAGGTCTGCTGACTGCCACCGTGGCCTCCAGGATCCATCGTGCTGCTCAGCCCGCTCTGCTCTACCTGGTGCCGTTCACCCTGCTGCCTCTGCTCACTATGGCCTACCTGAAGGTACGCTGACAGGATCAGCACGTATTTGCGAGATTTAAGAAAGAAAGGCACCATGACCATGTTTACTGCACTTTTCCTTAAAAGGAGAAGGAGAGAAATATTACACATGGATGCTACCCAAAGTTTCTTCTTCTTCTTTTTTTCCCTGAATAGCACATCATCTTATTAAAATGAAGTAAATCGCACACAATTTCTATTAATAGTGACACATGCTATTGAGTTGAACAGTTGAATGCTCACTGGTTAACGATACGCCTCTGCTACAAATATTCTAACTGTACACTCATCCCTGCACGTCATTACTTCCATGATCTCAAAACTTTTTTTTTTCGTTTTTATTTTTAGATCAGGCAGAAGCGTCACTACTTTTCAGTGACCTACTGTGTGATGAATAATTGTTTAGAAAGCTAAAAGCAAAGTTTGGGGCAAGCAGAATGAAAGAACATGTGCGTAGGAGTGTTAAAGGTTGAGAATATGTTATTTTTATTTCAACAAAAAGGGAACAAAAGTTTTCTTTGAAGGTTTTTCGGGACTGATTTTGATTCATGACTGGTGTCTGCGGTCCAACAGGGCGATTTGCGGCGCATGTGGTCCGAGCCCTTCCATGCCAAGACCAGCAGCTCGCGCTTCCTGGAGGTATGATGCACCCTGGGATAAACGACCAGTGCGGGGAGGACTGCGGATCCTTTACCTTAACTAGAGGGAAGGAGAGAGGGCGCACTCACAGTGAGGCCATGTTGTCATCACTTGTTCATGCTTTCCGCCAATCTTCTGTGAAAAACCCTCAGAAGGACACCAGTGTGTGGATCACAACACCCCAACACGACTCATCTTTGGTCCCTACATCCTCTCCCGTTTCATCTCCGCTTCCTCTTTTTCTGTTTATTTCCTCTTCATTACAGCACATCCTGCCTATGCTGTTTTTGTTCTGCCCCCCCCCTTCCTTCCCCTCCCTCTCTTTTTTTTCCTTTTCCCCTCTTCTCTAGTTGGTCTCATTTGCCTCTTCCCTCCTCATGGCCCTGCTCAATTCGTCAGGCCTCTTCTCTGCGTTTTCCTTCTTTCTCTCTCTGCCTCTTTGATTTTTTCCTCTGCATCTCTGTTGTTTGTCACCAACTCAGATGAACTTGAGGGCCCCTCCCCCCCCCCTTTTTTTTTTTTTTTGTGGACTTGAGGGTTGTGAGACATGGCTGGGGTTTATATATATTTTTTTAGCATTGTCGTGGTCATTATTATTATTAATATTATTATTATGGAACAATTTAAACAAAACGGAGAAGAGTGTTGCGGTGGCACAGGACAGTGCTCGGAAACAGCGACACAGTAAAGGAGAAGAGTCTTCCCCTTCCATCCGTCTCTCTCCCCCCTTCCCCTCCTCGCCTCACCCCGCCCCGCTTTCTTCATGTGTCCCATCATCCCCACAACAACGGCTTCTTCCCAGCACTTCCACCCCCTCCTCTGACACTCCCTGCGCCCCACCCCTCCTCCTCTCTGTTCATCTGCTGTCCCCATTCCCCAACCTCACAGATAACTATGTATTTTATTTAGAAAAGTTTTATTCTTATCATATACAGAAATGAATTATAAATTGTTAAGCAGGCCCCAGTGTTTGAGGGGCCGCTTCTATTTGTATATATGTGTATTTGCGGTATCTTGAGTTTGTATTTGTGTTGGGGAGCATGTTGAACAGGGTGGGAAACTGACGCCAGCCGACAACCGAGTTTCGCCGGTCGCGTCAAGCCGGCCGGTGAGCATCCATCATTTAGAGGTTGTTTTCTAAAGTTTGTTGGCTTGTGTAATAGAAACATAGCTGATGGATTTTTTTTTTTTTTTTTAAAGGGGGGGGGGGGATAAAAAAAACAAAACATCTGCATCGGTGGCTGGTCGGCTGGTCGACAAAGGTTAGTTTACTGCTCTAGTGTTAATGTGTGTGTGTGTGTGTGTGTGGGAGAAACAGATGAGCGAATGGTTGTTTTACTTGGTTTTAATTTGAAATCACGAACATGTTTAAAAACAGTGACAATAGTCAGGTTTCCATTGAGCTGGGTGTGTTAGATCAAACAGTCAAAAACACACAACATGTCGGATGGAAACAGATTGTGTCTAACTTTACAGAAAACCCAACAGATCTTCAGTTTTCTTTTTATCAGTCTGTCTGCGGACAGGTGGAAATGTAAACAGTGTTTTTTTTTTTTTTCAAATAAATGAATGTTTAATTAATTTTAAGGTATGCTATGTTACTTTTCATCATGAAACCACATCATACATCATGCTGGATTTTTGTACTGAATTCCTCTTGTGCACATCCTAAATTTATGCGTATTTATGGACATGGAAACACTAAAAGCATCTGACTTCAGCTTTCACGAGTCTATAAATGTCTGAGCATGATGAAACCAGATCAGTTTTTGTTTAGTTTTTTTTTTTTTAATGTGTTTTCAACAAAAGACAAGTTGGTGGAGCAGCGCAAACCGCACATCTGATCTGAACTTTGTAAATGTCAGTGTTTCACCTCAGTCGATGAAGACCTGACTATTGTGAGAGTTTGGATTCTTGGAGATGAAACGAGGATGAATCCATAAGTTGTTCTAGATAAATGGTCCTCTGAGTTGACTGTCAAATATGTGTGTGTGTGTGTGTGTGAGACCAAATAACATCTGTTTGGACCTAAAGATGGTGAAAAAAAAAAAATCAGTTAAAGCCCTTCTGAAATCGAAATGGAAATTAGAAATTAAAGCTAACCAATAGGATGTTTTTGCTGTCACCTTTCGGTCCCTGACAGACTTAGTCTTTTTTTTTTTCCTTTCCTTTTTGTGGTGCTTGTCAGTTAATAAATGTATACTGGAAAAAAAACATGCAAGGGAGTCAGAGAGAGACGGACGGACGGACGATGCGGTTTGCTGGCTTTTTGTTTGTTTTAATTTTATTTTTTTTTTTACTTTTTTATGCTATCTGGCCGTGCATGTTAAGTGTACAGTGTATCATTTCTCAGACTGCATCAACAGGGCTACATGCAGTTTTTTTTCGAGCCTCTGCTGGCCCGACACCGAGGCACTGGACCTAACGAGCTCGCCTGCACAGGGCGGCGTCAGTGGGTGGGACAGAGGCTTGCAGGTCAGAAAGACTGCGATTGGTCAGCTCTGACTGATATCACGACCTGAACGCTGTTGGGTCGGGTCGGGTCGGGGAAAAAACGTCCGGCCCACCGCTCTGTGCGGTCATCTGAAACTCGGACATCTTGGAACCACAAACCCCCTTCACCTCCTCATGGACATGGCAAGAAAATATATAGATTTATATGCATATATACATATATGTGTGTATATATATACATAAAGAAATAATTGATGGCGATTATGGTGATAACAGAAGTTGTTTTTGTTTTTTGTTTTTTTATAGAAAATGAATTTCTTTTTACACCCCACCCCCCTTGTTTTTTAAGTTGTTTTTTTTTCTTTAGTGCTTTAGTTTTTTTTTTGTTTTTTTGTTTTTTTCTTTCCACCTCTTCTCCTCCTCCAGCAGAGGACTCAGCTCTGTTGGTGCATTGATATTATGGCTGAATGGATTCTGTATAGAAAAATGGTGAATAAATAAATTAAGAACTGTGTAGTGAAACATGAATCCTGAAGCGCTTGATCTAAAACACACTTTGTCTCCTTTTAACCCCCCCCCTTCCCCTTCCTCCCCTCCTCGTTCAGGATTCTGCTGTAAATAAACATGACTCTAACTGTAACAGCGCCGCGTCGTCGTCTTTGGGTCACCTTTTGTGTAAGACTCAACGGTTTGTTTAACATTACCAGTATGATTTTCAACACTGTTACCTTTTTGAAGTTTTAAGCTTTCAGTTTTGTTTCAAACAGAAAATAACAACTAATAAATGCCATTTTGTCATGCACTTGTCTTCTTAACTTAAGCAACTACCAACTGTAGTTACTGGTTACTTTGCAGATTACGATTCTACATAAAAAACACATGATATGCTTAAATATATATAAATAAAATACTATTTATTGGTAAAAAAAAAAACCCACATAATTTCATTTAACTGTTTTATCACTGTAGAGGTTAAAAGTTTCATCAAAAGAAAAGAAGGAAATAGAGAAAAGTACAAAAAATTTCTTCAGATTTGTGTAGTAGAACTGATTTTTTTTTTCTTTTTTACTTTCTACCCCCATGGTGGTATCAGTATTTGACACATCTATAGTCGTATTAATTACAAATGACATGCTTAATACTCTGCCTGTCAGCATTCTGCAGAGCAAATACTTTTACTATCGACACTTTAAGTACATTTTGCTGACGATACTTTTCTACTTTTAAAGCTCAGTTGGATTCAAGACTTGGAGTATTTTTACACTGTTGATTGACACTCACTGTTGAATCTCATGAAAAAGACAAAAATACTGAAGAGACCAAAGTAAATAATGGGACTTTCTGTTCCTTGAGGGAGCATTTGAAGAATCACTTTAACCTTTGTGAGTCTGTTGCTGAAAATAAAAATCATCAGAAGTCTCAGCTTTGATCGGCAGAAAGACCAGAAAAAGTAACCCTGTGATGGCCTGAGATGATTTTTTCAAGTTCATTTTTAAACACAGGGTACAACACGTTTTTTGCATTTCAAATAAGATAACTGTTTTTTGGATTCGTGAAAATGCAGTCGAATAAGACTATGGAGTCGAGATGTGAAGAAATTTTGCAGGTGAGGCTACAGAAGTATTTGTTAAACATGATTTCCATCACCATCTGCAAAGCCAGAGTTAAACTAGAGGTGTATTTATCCATAAACAACATGATGGACACACTTGTAATTATAATAAACTGGCTTTGAATGTTGTCCTCGGAAAAGAAGATGGGATTAATTTACAGGAGACAACTTATAAAAGCATTAACAGCACAACTACAGGCACTTTATGTATTATCAGTATAAGACGTCAAACCAATGAGAAAGATATTTGAATTGCACACAGTATAGAAAACATACTGTAAAATCCACAGAACCTTTCATACTTCACTGAGGAAGAGGTTTTCCCTGTCTCAGACTCAGTAAAAAATAATTCATCAGCAACTTTTGTGGCTCCAAGAAGCTTTGATTAACTCTCAATTACCTTTGCTGGCAGAATGGAAACCAGATTTTCTTCCCTCTCGGGGTAATATACATAAAATGCATTCGGCTCCTTTCAGATGGTTTCAAAGGGGCTTTTTCTGTCACTGTGATAATTGTGCCAAAGACGAGTTATGTAAAAACTGCTCATAATGTACAAAATGTGCAAAATGCCTCCAGTTGCGTATGACTTTTGTACTGAAATGAGAACATTTAGTATTCCTTGTTGAATATGTTGAATAGATTAGTTTTCATATAGAGTTATTATATATCAGCTGGGCCATCCAGGGCTTTTTTGTCTTATTCTCGCTTCTTTAGGAATTTGTACAAGCCAAACAACATCAGCATCTTCCTGCATTGGTTTAAAGAGTCGCTGTCGAATGGGAATTTGCATAAATCTGTGTAAATCCAGCTTTCTCCAGCAGATGGCGACACAGTACAAATATCTGAGAGCACTGAGAGGGAAGTAAAAAAAAAAGGCATTTTCTGCACTCAAACACACCACGCTTAATATGTTTCCACCTTATTCATGGAGATCTCAACCACTATTATAACCACAATTTCCAGAATAACCCACCTTTGAGCAGCGCTGCAGTGTCTTTACAGCCAAATGCACCAACATGCAGGCAAACCACAACAGCATAAAGTTCATATTTTCACATGGAGGCTTGTTTGAGGCACAAGAAGTCACAGAATCAGAACAATAAAAGAGAGAAGTCATTCCTCGATCGGGCAGTTAACTGAAATGAAAGGCACGCTCTCATCAAAGAGAGGTAATTGGTTCCTGCAGGGGAGCGATCTCGTGAGCCTTTCATGGGAAAATGGCTGCCTCAATGACAGACCAAAGACGCTGAGTCAAGAGTTTAGAGAAAGGCTGCCGCAGAAATGCTGAGTTCTCCTCTCCGAGCTCGCACTGCGCTCGTATCTGTGGCTGCGATGTAAAGCCTTTTCGTCCATCTGATTCGCTTTTATCTGCTCGGTGACAACGGGTCAGCGGACAAGCAGTGGAATAAAATGACAAATGTGAGACGAACACTTGTATTTGAGCAGAGCCACGAATGGAGAGCAGCATTAGAAACACTTATCGTTGTTATATCGCATGAACTGCCAATTTAATGAAAAGTTGTCATGAAAAGTGAGCTTATTTCTTATGTTTGTGAAGTTCCAACTGAGGAGCAATCTTTTATTTAAGTCCCAAAGATGCTTGTTGCTCTAAATGTCAATATTTGGGGCTCTTTGATGCTCCAAAAGACGTTTAAACCGCCCGACGGACGGACAGCCTGACCTACTGACTGACCGGCTGGTTCACTAGATGGATGGATGAGGTGGACGGTGGGGGGATGAGTAGCAGGACACTGGGTGGGTGGTGGTTGTGTGGGGGGTGGAGGGGGTGTTGGGGAAGGTCGGTGAGGTCAAGGCAGGCATGGTCCACCCCTCTTCACCTATTGGCCAGAGCAGCCAACGGGGCCTGTGCAGCTTTGAAGCCCCGAAGTGGACAGGAATCCACCACGGCCATGGGGATTGTAGCATGTGATTTGTAAGAAATTTTGTCGAGATGGTCCTAAAAACGGAGAGGTTGGCCCACGCTTGGAATGCAGGGTTTTGTATTTAGAGAGTCTTCTCCTATTGATCCTGAAATTACAGACGGGCAGGTGACGGGGCAGCCTCAATTAACCAGCAGTTGCTGCAGCAATCAGCATTTCTTTTAATTTGGAGGGAAAGAAACTCCCTTTTCTTTCTTCTTCTCTCTCTTGCAAGTCAATTTTGTGGATTTAAAGAATATTTTCCTAACATTAAGTCACAGAAGCTGCACATAAATTAAACAACAGTCTTTAATGCCACATGCGATCGTTTAATTCCTTTTACCTTTAAACTTTGCAGATGGGTGAGTCATTTCAAACCCATGCTGTGCAGCCAAACATTGTTTAAACCCTCAAAAACTTTATATTAAATTCTAGCAGAGACCCCAAGTTACCCAAAATGTCTGTATAATGGCTGAAATATTGCCAAAGTGTGTATAAAATGAGGCAAATATCTCAATTTGATGAGACAAGGAAGACAGCGAAAACGCTCTCAACTACAGAATATATATGATACTGTCAGATGGGGGGGGGGAGAGGAGGGGGAAAAGCCTTTTTTTCAAACCTTAAACTTACATAAGGGAAAAGGAGGAAAAGTGTGTGTTTAAAGGGTCGAAAGCACTTCCAGGATCCCGTACCTGCACAAAACACTAAACACATGCAGGGATTTCAGCTCTTATCACAGCCGCAGACATGTACCCGCGCTCCAAACTGGTGAATATATAACCAGGACGAGCTCATAATAAATTCAGCCGGTAGCACATGAAGTCGGGCAGCGCAGGTCATTTAAAAAAGCGCTGGTATTTATTGGCGGTGGCCCCTGCTCACGTTAATGGCAGAGAGGTTCCTTCTTCTTCTTCTGCTCTCGTCCGACCATGCATTCCTGGCTTGTTTAAATAAGGCCTGCCTGCCCGGGTGCGGGTGGATTCCCCTCTGGCCCTTTGCCCTTTGACCTAAAGTGCATTCTGTATGTAAAGTGAGGAATTCCTCTGAAGTTCAGTTAATGGGGTTGAGTTTTTTTTCATCCTTTGGACTCTGCCCGTGCACTCGCCCCGGTGGAAGGTGGAAAAACAAGCACGATGTACACTCAACGAGCGGCTGTGAGTTATGGACGAGGTTTGTTGTTTATCGCCAGCGGTTAGGAATCGATGTCTCCCGCCGGCAGATTCGGAGCTTCAATAAACTTCTGTAGTAATCCTCTGGGATCATGACTAATTGATTTAATGGAGGATATTGTGGTGTGGAAGTGTGGAGGCTTGAGGAAGTGGAGTTTCTTCCACTGGTCTGCTGCCCCTGTGACTGAAATATTAATGAAACTATCACTGTCACATATCAAGTTAAAGGCTGTTTTAATGAGAGTTTTCCTCACCTGAAACCAGAGTCTAAGTACTGTTTGACCTACAGACTGAAAATCCCTTTGTGATTTGTGATTATGGGGACAAATAAATAAAATTGACTTCACATATAAAAGTTAACAAGTGTGAAATGTGCACAAGTTTTTTTTTTATATTTTGCAGTTTAAAGATTAAACTACTCTTTTTTAAAATTTATTTTGGGGAAACACACACGTTGTCTTTTTACTTACTTGTCTGTAGCTCAACTTCAGGAAAAAACTGACAATGTTTTTTGTGATACAGTTATTTATCAGACAGTTATTCTCTATAAAATATACATGATTAAAGCAGAAGGGTTAAAATTTCAACAGTTTCCACAACTTAATTTAGTAAAAAAAAAAAAGTCTAATTTTAAGCTTTGTATTGTCTTGATGTTGGCTTTTTTCCTTATTGTTTGGACCTCCACAGACCACTGTAGTTTGGATATGTATTAATAATAGGTATTAAAGTGTACATTTAACCACTTTATTGATTTAAAATATTTTTTTGTTATATTCTTAGCTCATTAAAGTATTGAAGTGGTAACCCATCTCTTTTCCACAAACAGGCAAAATACAGAAATTGCCACAAAGTCTTGCTGTTACACCAAATAATGAAATATTTCCTGTTTTATATGTTATCTGAGCAGCACACAAACAATTATATATTCCTTTTGTTTGCCAAAAAGTCATCCACAGACACACAAATCTACGTTATCTCATTCTACATTGTGATGTTGCTCATGAGAGGTTTTATTTCCTGCTCCAGCTCTCACGAACGAACTGTTGAATCTGAATATCTCCTGTATTCTTGTATAAAGTTTTACAGCTGATGTCTTCTGAAGTAGTGTGGCATTTTTCTTCTTCTGTAAAATGCCAACGCTTCAAACATCATATCATCACAGAATTTTGGAAAGCCATGAAGTATTAAGCCGATAAAACAATCCAAGAAGCTTTTTCTTTTTCTGTTTTTTAAGTTGTAAAAGATGGTCTGAGCTCTCCGGGGTTAAAGGAAGAAATGTGTTGTTTAGTGATTTAGTAATTTATTGTTTCACACATTCTCTATGCACCCCTGGGCCTTACATACATACATGCATATATATATATATATATATATATATATATATATATATATATATATATGTGAACATTTCCCATCAAAAAATGAATGCCACAGTCGCAGGTAAAGGCAGATCAGAGCCGAGCCCCCCGGGTGGATGAAGTGGATCTGAGGATGGATCACGGCTCGGGGCTCTTCTGCTGTTTGTGCTTTAGGAGCCCTGTGTACTGTTGGAGACGCTGTAAAACGCTGTGCCACCCACACAGCTGGAATGTCATGCATGCAGTCCATAGAGTCTGTTTCAAGAGGGAGGCAGTGGGGGGAGGAGGAGGAGGAGGAGGAGAGGAGGGGAGCCCTCTTTGGAAGAGACAGGGTGCAAAGGGGCTCGGAGCTTGAGGTGGGGTCTACTCCTAGTACTGCTATTACTACTACTACTTCATGAAAAAGATGAGGCAGAACTTCCCAACCCCCCTCAAAACTTCTCCATTAACCTTTTTTTTTTTTTTCTGGTGGGAAATTATCAATGACGATCCATCACGGCTGTTTGGTCTTTTGGCCGATGAGAGGGGAGGGGAAACGTTGGAGAGAGAGAGAGAGAGAGAGAGAGAGAGAGAGAGATGGAAGGATGGGGGGTTGGTAGAGGTTAAAGGGCAGAGGAAGAAAGGAGGTACATTTTCGGAGGATGGGAGGTTGGAAAAAAACAGAGGGAACAATAACTCCCATGTTTAAAAGGCTTTTCTCAGCCCCCATGACACCTCACACAGGCAGCAGTTTTGAAGTCGGCCCGTTCAGCAGGGAGTGGTGGTTTGCAGCTCTTTGCCCTCAGGCTCATTTTTTTAAAAGAAGAAACATTTTCCAAAACATGCAACACATTTCTTCCTCTTTTTTCCTTTCTTCCTCTTCTCTGCTCTGTATTTGTCTCATCTGCTTTCACATCACAACACCTCCTCATGTTTTTTTTTCACAAAAATGTGCCTTCTGAATTTAAACCTGATTAAATTTGTCTGAGCTGCTGGTGTCTTTGTTTCGTTCACAAAAAATAAATCCTCCTAAAAATGTTTTTAAAAATGCAAACAAACAGGAAAAGGTGTAAAAAAAATCAAGTGAAACATGTTTTCTTTTCATTTTTTAAATACAGCTCATGAAATAGTTGATTTAGTTGTATATCATTAGTTCCTTGTGTTGCAGGAATATATTTATATAAAATATGCAAAGGAAGTATTTATTTCATTAAGACATCCTTTAACATTTGTGTAACTGCTTATATAAATTAATGTTCAGATTATGGGCCTGTTTTCAGCAGAAGTTGCCTTTTCAACAACAGTAAAATACTTTTGCTGCCTTTACTTTGAAATTACTGCGTCAATTAATTATTTGATTTTAAAATGTTGCATTTGTGTTGTAAGTTTGAATTTGAGAAACTTCACAAAAATAAGCCAAATTTGGCATTTAAGTCAGGAAACACATGTTTGAAAAAAATTAGATGAAATTGTTTCAGTGTCTTTTTTGGTGTGAATTTCTGCAACTGCAGGCACAATTTAGAATTAATCATTAACAATTTTCAGTGTTTTACTATCAATTAATTTCCTGATATTTAGTGGCAGTGTGATTTTCCTCATTAGAAGAATTCAATTTGAATTAAGCACAATTGAAAGTAAAGGTTTAAACATATAAAGCCCTGGATAATAACAAAAATGAGAAACTGTTTAGAAATATCTGATATCAGAGCAATAAAATAGCCAACGGCCTTTTTATCTGCTTTTACTGGATGAGTTTTTTATTTAGAAATGTAAATATATAATTGATTTGACATTTTAATTGCACAAATGTGGTGGAAAATATCTCTCAGTAGCTTAATTTTGCTTTAGCAGAGCAGATAAAGTAACATCTTTTAGTTTATTCTCTTTCAAAGTCACAAAAATGTGTTAAATCACAATCATTTCAACAAATGAATTCTTCATGTTGTTCTGTAGTTGAGCATATTTTCCTCTTTTGAAGGATTTCAACAAACGTGTTAATTTTCACACAATAATTCTTTTAAAATACTTTTGAATCACTTCTGAAAGATTTTGAAGGTTTGTGAGGAAACAATCTTCCAATTCAATTCAATTTTTTGGTCTCTGTGAAATCTAATTTCAAATCTATAAGCCAAACTTCAATCAACACTGAGTCGTTTTATTTGTTTGAACACTTTTGGAAATTCTTTTATCTCAGAAATTCAGAAATGAATCTCACAGAGTGCACTAAACAACTGCAGCTTTTTTATTTTCACATAACACAAATTCACTCATTTCCACAGTACGAACACCTGATTCTGCTTTTTGACTCTCTGTGGAGACAAATAAAGATCATCAGTGTCTTCATGTGTTCATAAATCTTTATTTCAGATTTACTGAGTGACTTTATCATTTGAAAACAAAAGCTGAATTTCCTTTCTGTCTGTTTTTATTCGTTTGTGAATTAGAGGAGGGAAATATAAATATGTAAACTACAAATACAGTTTTAGCAGCAGTAATGGAAACAGGAGGTGTCATTAGATCAAAAAAACACCTTCATGTTCAAGAGGCAAACTTCACTTTTGGTGTCCAGCTCTGTGACAGCCCAGTGTGAGGGGAGCCTGGCCGGGCAGAGGGGGCATCACTGCTGCAGACCTGCACCAACACATCCATCATGCCCCGCCTTACATCAAACATTTGCCGACTGGCTGCACAATCAGATCCCTTCTGAGTGGGGCTGGAGTCGGGTGGGTGTGAAGGGGAGTTTTAAAAAAAAAAGTGGGCCCTCTCCCACTGGATAATGCCATTATTTCAGCTCCTCTGGCCAGGAATGCCAAATTTCACAGCCCGCTACTCCTCTCTGTGCGTCAATCAAAGCTACGCGAGGGGCCGAGGCGCCCACCGGGTCCCGCCTCCAGCCCCGGGTGATCCGATCCCAACCATTGATCCCCCCCCACCCCTCTCCACACCACCACCAGCAGCAGCAGCCCCCCTCTCCACAGAAACCGGATCACACACGCTCGTTCTGCACGTTTTGACATCTTTAAGCCACTTTTCCAAACAGCAAACAGTTTCTTTCATTTCTGACTCAACATGTTTATTATTTTCACAAAGTCTGCACATGCAGCAAAGCCACACATCGGAATAAAGATGCTTTTATGTCGATATTTATATTAAATCTGATCATTTTAATATCGCAGGCCTGCATATGTGAGAAGATAAGCCGGGTTTAGTCCATATTCGCGCTAATGAATGGCATTATTCTCCCTCCAGAGGCCAATTAAGGGCTAATTATAATCCCCCTTTGTTGGTGCACAAAAGCCTTTTTTGCGCGTAAATGTAAATAAAATAATTAGTGATCAAGTGTCCAGATACAGCAGGAGGGGTGGGGCGGGTGTAAGGTTTGGAGGGGAGGTGGGTGGGTGGGTGAGTGGTGGGAGGAGTGAGGGGGGGGATGAGAAAAATTTTTGTGAATGGGACACAACTAATCAGGTATTCGTTGTGTGCGCCGTGACGCGTCCCGGCGCGCAGCCAATCCGGCGCGCCCCGGAGCCGCCGAACACGCCGAGAGCGGACCAATGGTGCGCCGCGCAGCAAAGACTAGCGCAGGGAGAGGCCAATCAGCGGGAGGCATGCAAACGAGGAATTTGCTCCGGCAAGGCTCTGAATGTCAAGTAGTCAAAGATGGAGTCCGGATCTGCGAGGCTGTGTGCTTGTTGTGCACTGGAGAACATTTTCCTCCTCTTTTTTTTTTTTTTTTGCATTTTTTTCCTCATCTTCTTTTTCTTCCTCCTCCTCCTCCTTCTTCTTCTTCTTCTTCTTTAGCCCTCTCCGATTCTTGGAGCTCCGCGCGTTTGATCCGCTCCCAGCCTCGCAAGGGGACGACGGCGTGGTGAACCCCCCCTCCTCTCTTTACCACCACCACCTCACCCCTTCCCCTCCTTCCCTCCTCCTCCTCCTTCCTACACCAGCAGCACCACCACCAACCACACACGCACCAAAAAAAGCCTGCGGACCGCGAAGTGTGGTTTGTGGAGAGGGTCGCTCTTCTTTGTTTTATGGATAACTTTTTTTCCTCCCTCCTCTCTCTCTCTCTCTCTCTTCTTCTTCTTCTTCTTCTGCCTGTATCGGATTGTCCCCCGTTTGGCTTGATACTATTCATGATTTTGGAGGAGGAGGAGGAGGTGGTGGTGGTTGTGCAGAGAGAGAGGAGGAGGAGGAGGAAGGAGGGAAGGTTGTCCACTGTGAGTTGTAGCCGATTTCTCTCTCTCTCTCTCTCTCTCTCTCTCTGTGCGTAAATTGCCAGGAGCCGAGCGCAAACTTGGAAGTTGCAAAGGTCGGGACGCGAGGATTGAGCGTTTATTTGTGCGACTCGCGGAGGAAAAGGGAAGGGGGGAAAAGAAGCGAGCAGGAGGAGAAGGAAGAGGGAGAGGAGGAAGAGGAGGAGGAGGAGGAGGAGGAGGAGGAGGAGGAGGGGGGTGGTGAAAGGAAAAAAAAAGCAGCGAGCGGGCGAGAGTTGAGGCGATCCACCGTGCGCTGCGCATCTGGACGCCCGCTCCACAACTTGATCCGGACCCGATTTTGACGCCTTGTGGGGGCAGATAGACGCGTCCTGCGCCTTATTGGGGCTCTTATGGTGGTGTAATGGGTCTCCGAGGTGAGGGGAAGGGGAGGGGGGGTGCATTTTCACGGCGCTGGCTCTCTCTCTCTCTCTCTCTCTCTTCCTATGTGTGTGCGTAAAATGCGTAAAATGTGTGCGTACGCCTGTGTGTCTCTGTGTGTGTGTGTGTGTGGAGCCTATAGGCTGTTGTGCAATCTAACAAGTCGTCAGTATTGTACCGTGGGGCTTGTGAGCTGGCAGGAATGGCTTTGCAGAGCGGATCCGGTGCCTCCAAACGTGAAGGAGGCGCATAGGCCGCTCACTCAGATGTATGGCGGAGAGAGAGAGAGAGGAAAAAAGAACAGGTAAAAAAGAAGAAAAAAACATAAAAGGAATAAAACACCTTGATGTGTTTTCACAGGAATAACCAGATGCATCCGGGAGGAGAAAGCCACAGTATGTTTTCCTGCAGCCTCTTTCTTTTATTCCCTTATAGACTGTGTATGTTGTGTAACGACGCATTGGCTGTGCAAACTTGCAGGACCTACTTTTTTAAAAATTATTATTATTTGACGCCTTGTTGCAGTTTCATGTTGGAGTCACTCTTATTGGAGCAACTTTTTTTCCTTTTTGCTAAAGTTTTTTTGTGTTTGTTTGCTCTCTCCTCCTCGTTCTTTTGGGGAAATCGATCACTTTATTTATTCACTTCATCGATCCTGGGATCATTTTTGGAGGAATAAAAAGTGCCATTTTGCACTGATTATTTGGTGGTTTAGGTGTGGTGGGTGGCAGCATGGAGGTCTCTGAAAGCTTTTTGGGGTGTGTGTGTGTGTGTGTCTTTCCTCCCCCCTCCTCCTTCCCTCCTTCCTCCTCCTGTCTCCAACCTCCCATTTCTCCCCCAAAATTAGAATGCATGTCATTCACTGGGGGGAGAATAGTATGGGCCCACATGCTGGGAATTTCCCATTCTCCCAGGGTGAGAGTAACCAATGCTGTTTAATTAAGGAAGCTCATTTAACTCCACGACTGAAAAGTTATATTGTTAAACTATAACATCCTAACTTTTGTCTCCCACAGAGGCATAATCAGTGCTTTAAAAAAATGTTACTTTAATTTAATTGGCTGTTTTTTTTTGTGCATTATGAAGACTGCAAACTTCAAAAATCAACCTTGTCCTGTGGGCTAATTGTAGTTTTAATTTTCAGTCAGTTTTTAAAATAAAACTACAGCTAAAAGTGCAATTTATGTATATATAGTTTATTCTTTTTGGAGAAAAAGGGGTGGATAGTTGAATCAGTGTGTGCAGTGGAGTCTGCTGGTGTCCATGTTGTTGTCCACTGCCCTTTTTCTGTTGCACTACTGGACATTGAGATGAGCAGTGCAATATTAAAAGGGCATTGGCTGATGAAACAGAGGCCCACACCTCCCTTTTTACTGCCGTAACTCTTGACCTGCACATGGAGCTTTGAGGGTGTCCTTAAATGTGATTTATGAGTGTGTTTTTGCAGCTATATTTTTACCTACAAGCATCATAATGAAAAAAAAAACCTAAAGCAGATCTCCTCTATAATTGTGCTTTATTTTGAAGGAGCAAAGTAAAAAATGCTGTTGAATTAGTCAAATATCTAAACTTTACATTTGATTTTGAACAGCCATTATCACTTAAAATGCCAAAGATTCAAATTCCAGCTAAATTTCAGCTTTTAAACGCCTGCCTCTGTTTTTTTTTTTTTTTTTTTACCCTCTTTCTTTCAACACCCAACAGTCGATCCGGACAAACAGCATTGTTGCTTATTTAAATGTAATTGGAGTTTGGCAGTGAAGAATGGCTGTCCCCATGTCCACGTGCTGACACATGCTGAGGTCAGCTGCTTTGACAATGTTGCACTACTGTACCATCCATTCTAGCAGTGCAATAGTATTGTCATAGCATTTGGCCTCAGCTCACACTAAACTGGTGCTAAAGGGCTCGTTTCAAACTCGTTTGTGCAGAAGTGGAGCTGATGACTGATAGCAGGTGGGGTGGGGGGGTAGGTTGGGAGAGGAAGGGAAGGGAAGGGAAGGGGGGCACGCAAAGCAAAGCCTCCTAAACTGTTTACCCAGCACTGTATTTACAGAAGAGAGTTTACACTCATTCTCAGGCTGACATAAGCCCTTGTGACCTAAATTTAAAGAGCTTTATGTAAGTTCAAACTAATGTCTGTTTTAAAAATGAGCCGTTTTTTAAGGCAGGAAACCAAATGACATAATGCTTTTAACCAAAACTGTAGAATCGATTTTTTTTTTTTTTTTGGTCCTTCTTGTGTGGTTGATCTCAGTTGATCTCACCCACCTTTTAATTTACACCAGCGCTCATGAAAAATGTGGCCAATTATGTAAAATGATCACTGAACATCAGAAGGGTCAAATAGGTTTAAATGCAGCCAGGAATAGCAAACAAAAATAGGTTTATAATAATCTAATATTTTTAGGTCTAAAAATATTATCTAAAATCTCTCCATTTACCTGAGTTTTTCTAGATTTGATTGAAAATGAATTCTCTGTTAAATCCACATTTCTTTCAGTGGAGTTCTGCCTCCTGTGTTTTTCCTTCTTCACCTGTGTGTTGTTTTGTCGTCACACCAAACACTGTCGGTGTGCTGATGGTAAAAATAAGCAAGATGAAGGATGAGGAGAAGGGGGGGGTAAAAAAAAACAGAGAGAGGAGGGTTGGGTTGGGTTGGGTTGGGTTGGGGGTTTGACGTGTGTTTTTGAGCATCCTCAGTGGTAGCAGCAGGTCGATGGGGGGAGGGGACGCTCGGGGAGGAATGTAGGGAGCAAGGCCCTCTCTCCCCCTCACGTTTGGCCTTCTCTTCTGTGTCTTTCTTCCTCTGTGTGTTGAGATTAGGTGTCACTGCTCCTGTGTGTGTGTGTGTGTGTGTGTGTGTGCGCCTCATTTTCAGACTCTAAAGTAAGAGAGGAAAGAGGTTTGTTTGTTTTGATGACTGTCAGTGACCGCTCTGCGTGGAAATGTTTAACCACAGTCCGGTCGCTGTTACAAAGCTGCAGCAGAGGAAGGGGGTGTTGGTGGTGTTGGTGGTGGTGTGGGGGGGTGGGTGGACGGACATAAGTAATTATTAAAAACAGAAAGGAAACACATCTTTGGACTCAGATTAGCTGCTGGACTGTTGTTCAGGTGGACGGTGCAAGTTTGTGGGGTCTCCTCATGTCTGTGTGGCTTTAAAAAAAATAGTTTTGTTTTTAAAAAAAGAAGTGACTCGTGTGTTAAAAAAAAAAGTGCTTTTGTGTGATTGCATGCTAAAAGGGAAGGCAAAAAGGAGACCTCAGTCACTCGACTGTGTGAAATCCTGCCCGGGTAAAGAACGTGACTTGTTTAGGCTTGCTTGCAATGCTTGCTGGGAAATCCTGGAATGTGTGGAATGGGGGACGGTGGTGCTTCTGCAGTTATCTGACTGCATAGAGCAGCAAGTATCCTGCATTGAAACCCAACATGTCAGCGGTGCTTTCCGAGCTGCTTTCTCATGTGCAGATTAAACGACTGAGAATACGAGCTGATGAGATAATGACATCTGCATTTCATTAAATACATGAAACGCAACGCACTTGAACTGCTGTGCATAAAACAAACACCCCCCTCCTCTCTTGTTTCTTTCTTTCTTTTTTTTTTTTTGTAATGTGTCTATGTGCCTGCTGTGTGTTTTTCTCTCAGTGTAGTTAAAGAAGCTTTTTTAAAAACATAAATGAAATCATTGTTACAGGATTTGTTGGGAATAAAAGCTGAACTGTTGTACAGCCATGTGACGATAATGTGGAATAAACAGATTAAAGTTTATATTTGTTTTTTCATTATTTCTTTGTTGTTTGTGAAACACTTAAGATGTTATTTTTATCTGTAATCTTCCCTATGAATAAAGATGGTTAAATTATTATCTTCAATTGGTGAGCATTATTTTATGGAAAAACACATTTAAAAGGCCAAATTTGATGTTTTAAACCAGTCAGTTGATTGGTTTGTAGATCTGAAGAGGCCATAGTAGCACCTTTACGCCTGACTGACTCTTGTATTAAAGAATCTGAAAACAGTGAACTTTAAAAGAACTTCATTCCTTTATTTAAATGTTAATATCTTAATTTTACACTGAAACTAAATCTGAGGCCTGGTAACGGCCTGCTGCTGCTGTTCAGAAAAGGGAGTGAAAATGTGTCATCACAGCGTGGAGAAGTTTTGTTTGAGTATTTTTAATGATCATTGATCAGTTTGATTCAGTAACTCACTCAATGATAGTCTCATTTTTTAACCTCACAGCTAAATCAGAGTCCATTTGTTAACTCTTGTTAACTCTTAATCTGCAGTCAAACTTTGTTTAAACACACAGAAATCTTCTTTCAATCTTTCCATTACACACTTTGCAAAGACCTTTAAATACTCTGATTTAATTAAGGGGAAATGTGTAAAAACAAAATATGTTACGTACATCTAGAATGTGCCTGCTGTAAAACAAGATGTGTCAGGTCTGAAAATTTCACACAGTGTAGATAACAAAGTTGATGGAAAGAGCAAATATAGAACATGCCGTCATATATTGTAGGAAAAGGTGATTTTTCTGAATTTAAAGAAACATTAAGTGGAGTTTTATGTGAAAAATCACAAAAAGAGAACAAAGTTTACTCTTTGACCGTTCTGTGAAACTCTGCGGGTTTTTAAATAAAATAAAATTAGTTTACACTGTGAAAACACTTAGAATCATTATAAAGTCCTTTGTAAAAATGTTTTCTCTTATTTTGTGATAGAAAGAAATTCAAAAGGTGTGCAAACAGCCCCTCCTCCATGTGAAAATCACTACCAAAGGTGTGATCAGGTGCCATATTATTTAACAGATATTTCAGCAGAGTGATACGTGGGAGAAACTCTAAACAACAGCACAGAGAAACTGATCCTTTCCACACCTCTGCAGCACAGGTACGCTCTCTGTGAGCTCTTTTATCACGGTGCAGGGTACTTGCCTCGAGGAGAGGAAGGGGAGGGGTCACAGAGCAAGAAAAGGTGTGTTTGTCAGGACAAGCGTGTGACCAAAAGAGCATTTCAGCTCTGTCTCACCAAAGATTTAGCTCCCATCGACGAGAAAGAGATTAAAAAAATGATTTGTGTTTTTGTTGAGGGGCAAAGTTGCTGTTTGGGTGTTTCTTTTCAGTGAGAGTTTAACATTTTCGAGGCACAATTTATGACACTTTGAGACTTGTTTCACCTGCAGGACTGTGATAAAATATACATATACATATAGTTTAGTTTAGTTTCTTAAGTGATAAATAAAGATACAACACCTCAAATCTCCGAAAAATGTGAGTCCTTTTTTTTTTTTATTTAAATCTGCAGCAGAGAGGTAGCTTAATGTCATCGAAGTGTGCAGAATCGAATTTTCATGACTAGTGACTTGGACATAATCATTAATTGTTCATTAACCACTCACACAGTGACTAATAAATGATAAAAATGAAAGTTTAAGCAAAGAAAATGACTTCAAATTCAGGATTTTTATCAGTGTGTCATTGATGTTAAAGGACTGTAAGGTTAGATATATTATATGCAGAGAGACAAAACATGGTGAACAAGTGATTTTAAAAAAATGACTCGGAAATGGAATAAAATGAATAAAAGGAAAATTAATAACAGGAATAAATCCAGATGACAAGCAGACAATGACGAGGGAAATCCAAATAATCAGAAATAGCCACACTACAGGAAATAAAATAATCTAGGAAACGTGTGTTTTCTGTGTGTGTGTGTGTGTGTTGTAAGGGGGAGGTGCCGATAAACGCAGGGGGTGTATCCTAATTTGGACTCGCCTGTAATGTTTAATTCAAAATGCCCAAAACAATGCAGCAGGAAGTGATGTGCAGTGAGTGTCTCGAAATCCAAAAAGCTTCACTGGCAGAAAATAACAGATTTAGACACTAAAAATAGACCCCAACACATTTAAATCAATATTGTCAAAGTGTCCTAATAGATATATATCCAGTTTAATGCAGGTGTTTGTAGAATTTGAAACAGTTTAGTGAACACACAAAGTAAAATACCTGATATGACTGATAACGTTGTCTTTTTTTTTTTTGCTGTTTTCATCCAAATTTCATCCAAACTTTAAACTTTAAGTTTGCTGACACCAGTATCTCAGTATCAAACATAAAGACTTGAACCATTCGAACAGTGAACATGAAGTTAAAAGTGAAAAGTGAGCTCAATGCTCCATGAACAAGCCTTTCTTCTTGTACGCTGTGACACTGGGTCGTTTCTTCTTACACATGATCACATGTGAGCACTGATAACACAGAGCGAGAAGGTGTGTGTGTGTGTGTGTGTGTGAGAGAGAGAGAGAGAGAGAGACAGTCAACAAATTCCTCCCCGCTCTTTCTTGATAAAGAAGAACTGTCAGAGGCACCAGTGTGTGTGTTTCAGTGTGAACGTATGAGCGTGTGTGTGAGGGTTTGTGTGTTTAACAGCAGCGCAAATATCACATTGTGATTACTTTAATGCTTTTTGTTGATGACTGGAGATGCCTCTGATGTGAGCATTCATTAGTTTTGTTAAAGGAGATAGAAAATCATGCATCAGTCCAACCTGCCTGTAGACGAGCTGCTGTGTTTAAGATTCATGATGTCGGAAAAATAGAGAAAGACCACCATATATAAACAGTTTGAACCTGTTTGCTGTGAATAAAAAAATTATCTACACTCACTTTGCCAGTTCACACACACAGGCACACACACACGCACAGATCGGCCTGCAGGTGTTGCACAGGTGATTCACTGCCACCCAGTGGACAATAGATGTAATACAACCAAATGAAAAAAATTTTTTCTAGTAACTTCTAGTCCCTCTACGTCTGGTTTTATTTGGCCGGGGTGTGCCTCATATGTTCCCGAGCATCCATCTTACTCAAATAAAAAGGATAACATTTTTTTAAAAAGAATATTTTTTGGTGCTTAAACTTGAGAGCTGTGTGTCTTTCCAGAAACAGACTAACTAACCCTGTAAACAATTTTCCTGTGGAACGACTTCGTGCAAAATAAATAGTCCCAATGAAGCCTCACACAAAGCCACTAACACAATGTGAAATAATTATGTGAGCATGTCCTTTAATATTAGCTGCTCACCATGTAATGTTGGTTTAAAGTGGTTGTTCTTCACCAAAAATAATAAATATGAATGATTTATTTAAATGATTTCACAGAAGTTTCACAAACAACAGACAAATAAGGTACTTCTTAAAAACCATTACACAAACCTCAAATTAAAAGTGCGTATGCGACACTACATGTAGCGACAGATTAAGACAAGTTTGCGCTCGTATATACAGTAACCCCGAGTCTGTCTCCGCTCTGAATCCTACAAACTCAGCATCATTTCGGACGCGGGTTTATGTGGTAAACGTTACATGGCATAGCATTTCCTATCCACTAGGCGGAGCAATAAGTTAATCTTTAAGGGAGGCACATTGTGGCTGAAGCAAACCTTTTACAAAAGCACAGGTGCAAACGGTCACCTTCATCAATGAGAAATGTTCACGACAAGTAGAAACACAACAGACGACTCCTCCTCAGAACCTTCACGTGTTCCTCTGCTGGTTTCAGCACTTCCAGAGAGAGAGAGAAAGAGAGAGAAATATTAATAAATGAATTCTCTTATCTTAGTAATCTTAATCTTAATTATCACATTTAATTCTGTGTCATAAATATACCAACCTTATTTAAGTTCATCTTGACCATATTGTTGGTGATTGTGACCTCCGATGAAGCGAAATCAACCGAGTTTTGAGACATGGCCTCATGGGGCATCTGAAAGAGTTTGTGAGAGAGATGAAGAAGTGTGGTAAACTGCGATCAAATTTTTCTGCGTGCGATTGAGGGAGAGGACTGACCAACACTGGGGGGGCCATGAACAGGTAATTGAAGGGGTAGTGCAGCAGGTTGAGGCAGGTGGACGAGTATAGATCGGCGTAGCGCATCAGCTGGCTGGCGAACAGCGTCTGTCTGGAGCCGCTGCGCAGGAGACTGCCCATCTGGCCGTAGGACATGTCCATTCTGTAGGTCAGCACCTGCGAACATGAAAAAACATCAGCAAAAACAACAACAAAAAATGGACAGCACGGAATAAAGCACCTGACACACAACTGCTTAGCTTACTGGCAATAGTGCAGTGTCGAGTTTACTATTCTGGTCTGGAAAAGAAAAACAAAGCACACAAAAAAAATGATATGATATGTTTTATAATATGTGCGCACGCTTGAGTTTTTGACTCCACGTCACAAAGACAAAAAGCTTTTTAAGATTATTATTCTGGTGCAATGTACACATTTAGAATTAGGGAACAAATGTCTCATTACTTTATGTTGTCAATGATTATATTTACAGCTCTAAGAAAAATTCTCAATGTATTGATTTGAGCAGTAAATATACAATAAAGAAAGGGAGGTAGAATTCAAATAAACTACCAAACCATCACTTTAATTCAAGTGAAGTATTGATTTGCTTTAATATTTCTCCTTACACTCCTGGGAGTGTAAATTTTTCCGACAACAAGAAAGAAACATCTCAAGAACCTGCAGTGTTGTTAAAACAATAACTTTCAACCCTCCGACTGTGCAAAACTACCTGGAAAAACCTAAAAAAATTAACTTGTGCTTCGGCGTGTGGAGCTCACCTTCATTCTCGTCTGAATGGCATTGATTTCAGGACTGTCCCGACCCGACTGCCGCTGCCCAGGTGTCTTGAGGTGACAAAACATAAAATACAGTTAAAAGTTCATATAAACGTTGTAGTTCTTGTACAGTAAAGTAAAAAAAAAGTCAATAAAATCAAAGAGGGAATAAAATGTTTCATAAAAGTCATCCGTGCAGGTTAAATCAGAGATTGCAAAACATCAACAAATATTTAACAGATTGTTTTAATTAGTTCATCTTAGCCTCATGATGGATTATTTGTTTTCCTTAACAATTAGTATTTTACATGCACTACAGCTGATAATGATTATATAATAATATATATAATTATGAATTAAGTATACCCAGACTTAACGTGGGCATTTGCTGGTGACAAGATGCCACAGACTTTATTAGATTATTAGACACTTAATTCGTAGGGTATGAATGACACATAATATATTGTATTATATTGTATATATTTAGTGTATTTATTTTTTTATACCATGTACAAATGGAGACAGACTTACTTGTAAATCTCAGCTAAGAAGACGTCAAGACGTTTCAGCTCCTCGAACAGATCTGTAAAACCGTCATCAAACGTTATTAAAAAAAAAAACAAATAATCATAATAATAATAAAATAATCTGATATTGTCCACATATTCTCACTTTTCTTTTCCTCCCACACTTGCAGCTCCTTGGTGAGCTCCGGTACGACCAGAAAGGTCTTCCAGCCCTGACGTTTCTTAGATTTGAGGATGTCGCCAAAGATGTGGTCGCCGACGTAGAGGATGTCTTTGCCTTTGACATCCAGCAGATCACAGACGATGTCTGAAGATCCTGCAGCCAAACATCCATTTTATATGTTAAATTAACTAACGTGGATCAACGTGCAAATATATCCACATCTCAAGTGCACCAAAAACAATGCACATATATGGAAGCAAAGAAAGGCTGAGATAATATTTTTTTTTTAAGCAACTAACTGTCAAATGTAAACATTGCTGAGTACTATTGAATCACTGAATTTAAAGCATTGAATTTTACTTCATCTATGTGGTTAAATTCGTTAAACTCACACATTTCAAATTTTGCACTTTTAAAGAACTAATGTATTTTCTCTTTTTTACAATTTTTCAAATTCAGATGTTAAATTAAAGTGTCCAAAAAAGACACAAAATTTGTCAAAAAAAAAAACTAAACCTGCTAGGATTCATTAGGAATTTATTTGGTTTTACGAATTTTAGCCAGGCCCTAAAAGAAATCAAGTTAAATATATATTCAAGATTTCAACTCAAACTCAGACCTTTGTCCTCTCACATTACGCTCTGAAAAAAAGCTGAATTGGGTGTATTATTTGAAATAAATAACAGATAATAAACTTAATCAAATGGCTCTTGTATTGTAACGATATTCATTAAAAAAGGGAAAACAAAATTAAAACAAATCTGCACAATTAAATAAACAATTAAACAAAATCCAGAGAATAAAACAACCAAAATATAAACAAATAAGCTAAAAAACTGAAAAATAAACTATTCACAGTGGAAAAATAAAATTAGCATTAATAAAAGGCTTTTAAAAAAGTAATTCCATATTAAGTTTATTATACAAAATTGTAATGGTTATGGTCTTGTTTTGCTTCCATACTCACATTTATTTATCCTTGTGAAGAGTGACAATTTGTTTTAGGGTCTAATTATATTTCTCTATCATAATTTAATAATTTACAGCCCCAAATCCTCATAGCCCACATTACAACCAAAGTCTAGAATAATAAAAATATAAAATGCTGCAATATTGACATCCAGATACTCCGTTGTCAAAATAAGCAAATATTCTCCTTTTCTACTCAGTGTTGTCTTAAAAGTAAAGAGAAATATCTTCAAAACTTCCAAAATGTTCTGTGTTGTTCTGTTTTTATTCATCAACTGTGTGAATATTATAAGAGGATTTCTAAAAAACACAGCGATGAGAAAATAAACGCAGATATTCTGACTCTCACCTCCAGAATAAACGGTTCCATGTTGGAGGTCGCCGGTGTAAGTCCCGATCCGAAGCTTTCCCGTGTCCTGCATCCAAAACACAACATGTTACCGACACCTGCTTAACCTTTTAACGTGCAGATCTTCAGCACGACAGACGTTTTCCTACCGTGTCCACCTGTCTCAGCACCGTCCCCCCAGCAAAGAACAGCGGCTTTCTGGTGTCCACGACGACGAGGTCAAAGTAGGAGCGCCACGTCTTTTTCGGACTTCCAGACTAGAGAGAAACAGAAATTTTTAAATTTTGCACCATTTAATTAAATGGATATTTTCTGAATGTTCAAACAAAGAAAGGTTGAAATTGTCTCACCTTAACATTATTTTCAAGCAGGTATTTCATAATAGCCTTGATGAAGAAGCAGAAAAACAGGTTGTTAGAATAATTGTGAGATTTTATGTAATTATACGTTAAGTTTCCTTGATTGTGGCACGCTAAATGTTTAGAGGCTCACCTCAGTATAGTTGTAGTCACTGTTGGTGGCGAGGAAGACCTTGGCCACCTCTTTAATCCGGGTCAAGAGTATGGGAAGATTTGGCTGTAAAAAAAAACATCAGTGTATTTAAAAAGTTAAAAGTTCAACATTTTTATTTTCTTAAAAAGCTAAGGGACATTTTCTCAGTTTACTCACATCTTTGACAACAAATTTCTCTAAATTTTTAATGGTTCGCTCCTTCAGGACTCCCTAAAGACCACAGAGACACAGAATAAGTGTTAATATACAAAGCTTGATTCCCCGTGCTAACAAAGAGACAAATTCAAACGTTTAAAATCTGTTAATTCACCGTATCATGAATGATGTCCATTGCATCTCGGACATCCTGGAACATGCTTCTGAAAGACATCAACAAATCGCCGTGCTGGTAACCTTTCAGGAGGCTGGAGGAGATTTGAGAAAGAGTGAGTTTGAGGAATAATTCACCGGTTAATCTGTTATAATCTGCTATAATCTGCACACATACGGGTCCACTCACTTTGTGTATCTGGTGCATCTGGTGAAGAAGTCCACCAGGCAGGTGTAGAGGTAAGTCTCTGCAGGGAGCATGGAAACATATCATATATAAACGAGTGTATTTTCCTTTCTTTAATTAATTCAGAAAAAATTAAGCATTTATTTTTAACTCTCAAAAGTAGGGTTTACAAAAATACACAAAAAATATCGATACAATCGTCAAATTCAAAATCTTTAATGACTCTAAAGAGGATTTTTGTACCTGAGAGATTGAAGAGCGTGTTGAGAATGTAGAAACGTTCGGTGTCGTCTCTCTGAATGAACTTGTTGGGGTAGTATTTGTCGATGTCGTCCCTGTGAAGTTCAAACATCACGCAGGTAAATATTTCTTCACATCTTATTTTGTTTTCTAGTTAATGGAGTAAATCGCGTGCATTGCTTGGCAGGTGGAGCTTGTTTGGCGTAAACTGTGCAAAGGATTTCAGTATTGTTCACACATTTACTAAACCGTGCACGCAATTTAGTAAAATGAGGGAAAAAAAAAAGATGTGGCCCCTCAGGGACTCTGTACAAACACCCAAAGCTTAATGACTGTAGCTGTAAAAAGTGAAATCTTGTGATAATCTATTTAAAAAAGAAGTTAGAGGTTATTTAACTGCCGGTTGTTTAACTGCCGCTGCGGTTTGTGAGCAGAAAACAAATTATTATATTAAATGACAATACTTATCGGTGCAAATGTTTTAATGTTGTAACTGGCTGAGGTGGAGATAATATTAACTGCTTTATATATTTTTGGGTACTTTAATCGTTAATAATATATAATTTTTTATACACAAAACACATGATAGTATCTTTCTTAAAGCAAAATATCAATGTGAAAAGTAACTAGTGCAGTTGTCATATTTCCCTCTGAAAACCATTAGAGGTGTGATATAAAGGGATGTATAAATGCATATAAAAAGGAAATACACATTATACATTACTACATTATAGTGTGTTATCAATTCACAGTGTTATTAATAATGAATTAACTTTACTCATACCATGTGCAATTTATTAATCTAGCACAATAACAATCTGTATATATGGAGGATGTACATAGTGTATTTATGTCATTTTTATCTTCTGTACGTATATTTTATATCTATTTTTTGTATTTCGTTTCATATTTGTCTTTCTATTGAGCTGCCATAACAAGTGAATTTCTCCAACGTGGGTTTCTTTTCTTATTGTAACCGTGTATTAAATGTTTTATAGGGCTAAATGGGAGGCTGAGGAAGTGTAAGAAAATATTATAGATAAGATATATTCATATGAACATCAGCATCATGAGCAAACCAAATACACAATGAGATGAGGCCTTTTTGTTGTGTTTTCATCTGTATCTTATCTTATTTCTTGGATTAGTGTATCTCTATCCGTCCATTTGTACTCCGCTTTTGATGTTCAGGTTTATTTCAGCCCCCCCTCCTTTTCTCCTGACCTCTCCTGACCTCCAGAGTTCACAAGTATCCGAGATCATCAAAAACAGCGAGTCAGCGGCCACGTTACATCGACTGTATTCATTAACACTTATTGACTTTACCCCTTGAGGAAGCGGAAGCCGTGACAGCAGACCAAAATATTCCCGTTCGAATCCACCTTCAGGAGGTTCCCGTATGTGGTGTCGATCACTAAACCACTGAGGAGAAAAACAGAAAACGAGGCATCAACGAGGTCGTCAAGACGTGAACTGAGAGCTGAAGCAAGATAAGGAATTATTTCATTGATCAATTAATTTAAAGATTATTGGATTAGATAATGACCTGTAACCTGTAAAAATGGTTTTTTTTGCACCATATTTTTCCACAGTACTTCAGATGACCTGATTATTTTCTTGTTGCACGACCCCCCCAGTCGCAGAGGCGGATTTCAGACTCACCGTGTGGGGAAGCTGGGGTCGTACGTGTAGCGCAGAAGCTCGTGAGGGTATCCGATAGACACCATCCGGTCTCTTATCAGCTCAAAGCCCATGCTCTCGTAGTCAGGAGACTTATACACTGCAAACACAGAAAAAAACAAACATAAAGCCGGTAAATCTTACACTTAAAGTTTTGAGAGGCATCTCAGGAGCAAATATGACAATTATTATTATTATATATTTACGTACTCGCCATGGTGTAGTCCATGTCGAAGCCGTAGCACTTGATGTTTTCCAGCGTCAGACTTCTGTTGACGAACACCCTGAGAGAAAACACCAGATGTTAGAGGACAACAGCTCAGACATGTTGGACTCATGTTACTGTAGGCCTGAGGGGAGGAAGTCATCTACAGCGAAGGGGCTTTTTTTGTCGTTAAAGTCAAGATATGCTCCTTTTCACGTGACATTTTTGCGTGTCATCCTAGTCGCTTTAACGGCACCGAAACCTTCTCAGGAGCTTGTTGTGTTTGAAGCCCCTGAGCCATGAGCCCCTGCAGCGGGGGTGGAGCTGGGTGGGGGGTAAAGATGTTATCATTACCTTCAGCTATCTGCACCGCTGTTTCAAATGACTGCCAATTACCAGCAGAGTGGGGTTTTTTGTTTGTTTTCTTTTTTTTTGTATTAATAAAAAAAAAGGGACCCATGATGTATTTTTTTTACAGTTTACCGGTGTAACTGTACATGATGTCCTGCGTCACTTGCAACCAGATGCTGCTGTTTATCAGTGACACCCTGACAGAGGAAGAGAGGCCTATCTGCAGCACCTCCAGGTCGGGTGGCCCGGTCTCAACCCTCGCAGGGTCGCTGTAAGTAATTGACCTGCAGGCTCCTGCATTTGTAAGGTTTTCTCCAACGTCGCATCAATCCTGGAAAAGTGTTTGCAAGCGAGTGTTCCTGACGCAGGAGGACTTACCTTGGAGGGCAGCTGCTGTGTTTCTTTAACTGCTGATTAAAATATTTGGTGATGAGGTGCAAGAGAAACAGGCAAGGAGTGTTGGGAAGTGTTTGTGGAAGGCTACCAGAGGAATTTATGGACAATTATTTTAAATGGTAACAGCCGAGTTATTCCATACTGTAGAAATAAAAAAGTGAAACTCTCACACAGAAAAAACAAAAAAAGGACTAAAATCTGTGGACAATGTCAGGTCAACTTAAATCACACAGGACTCACATTTGGTCAAAGTCTCTCTTCATCTTTGGCTCGCTGGAGGAGATGCTGGAGGAGATGCTGGAGGAGATGCTGGCGTCCGGGTCCATTGCATCCAAACTTTAAACGTGGCCTGCTGAAGCCGGTGAGCCCCTGTGCGTTACTTTCATATGCAAACACTGTTTGCTGATTTTTAAAGTGCCAAATCTACCTCGTTTCTGTAGGCGTGGATTTCAGTGTGTGTGTGTTTTTTTTTTCTTTACGCAGGCTCAGACTCCTCCCTGTGACTTTTTTGCTGGTTGGTGATGCAAACCGCTGTGGGAAACGCGCATCCAGCCTCTCGACTTGTACATTTGTGACACACCGGCCTGCGCGTCTCCTGGCTGCTCACACGCAGATTGTGTTATCAGACGCGCACACACGCGTCGCGGCTGCACGCCTGCGTAATTGGAAGGAGTTTCCCGAGGACTGTCAGTCCTGCTGTGACCCGAGCAGCTCAACTGTGCTCATCAAAGCAAAAAAAAAACGAAAACAAATAAAAAATCACTCATTTCACTGACTCATCTGACCTCAGGTTCACCTAAAGCTGCACATGCGTGAAAAGTAAAATGACAACAACAACAACAAAACATATTTAGGATGAGCTGCAGTTTTTATGATTTGTACCTGATACGAAAATACTTAATGTCATTCAAGCCAGATTGTATTGGAGACTATTTTATGTATTATATTATGTATTGTATATATTTATTATATATATTATATATATTATGTATATCATATTGTATGTGTGTTTTATATTATGTCATATTTTATATTATGTTCTTGCTCATCGTTTTATTTAAAGGCTTTTTACACTGTGGTCATGCCTGATGAGGTCTTCTTGTTGGTTGATAATAAACTTGAGTCTTGTGTTAGGAAGGGAACATTTTCTGTGAGACATCATATTGGTAAAGTTTTGTTCTTTGTTTGCAAATGTCATGTTTTTTGCTGAATTTATATTTTAGGGCTATATTTTATTTTATTTTTTTATTTTTAGTTTTATATCTACTTTGTAGACTGGAATTTTTTTGCACTGTTTTTTTGCACATAACACATAACAATAAAGTCTTCAATCTTGAACATCTGGCACCTTGTACTGTAAGTTCTTGTGGGCTGGGATTTGTATTTGCATGATAAAAAAAATTACATTACTAACTAACTACACTAAACACAGTATTAAGACACTCCTTTAAGTGTTAAATTAAAGGATTATTAATAACTAATGCATCAGTGTGCATGCTGCATTTCAACATTACAGAACTATCTTACTGTTTTGTATACACTGAGAGGTGTCATATTTTAAATGATAAAACAGTGAGTGTGTTTAATATGTAAAATAACGCTAAATAATGCAAAGGAGCACTGCTTGCCATTAGCAGACACAATGGTGTCTGCTAACGTGTGTGTCGGTGGTGTTGGAGGGTCACAAATGTGACCCTCCAACACCACCAACACACACACAGAAGTATATGGACACTGGTTGTTTTGATGCCTATCTGTTTAGCCAGAGGTTAAACATGCAGAGGCCACTGATAAGCCCGATGACCAAACCTTGTTTTAAACTAAAGGGGCAAAGATGAACGCAGTCTGTCAGCTGGAGTCAGTGTCATTTTTGGGACATTTTAAAGTTCAATAACAAGAATTAAACCACTAAAATAAGCCAAGTCATGAAAGACAGTAAAGACACTTTTATTAACATCGGTGACAATACAATTAAAATATACTACTATGAGTTTTATGTTGCATTTTTATTACATTTAAACTATTTCAGTCGTCTCAGTAGGACATAAAGTGACTTCTTAAAGCTAAAACTAAACTTTACAGATGACTTTGATCAGAATTTGGTCTCATATTTTTCGTTGATGCCGAGTTTCTGTTCAGTGGTTTTTTCCCTCTGTGACTCTCTAGGTCTGCTGTGCATCCTCTGAAACTCTGCAGCAATCTCCAGCGCTGTCTGATTCTTGGTCTCAGGGACATTGAGCCTCACGTACAGTGCACAGGCGGCGCAGAAAAACAGGAATATGAGAAAACAAAAGTAATCCAGATTCTCCTGGAAAGGAAGTACGACATTTATGAGTGAATCTCTCCTATGTGTCTACTGTGTCTACTGTTTTTACCTAGATAATAGTGTGCTTACCACCAAGATAGGAAAGACCATCCCCAGCACAAACAGACCTGTCCAGTTGATGGTGCAGGCAATGGTGTATCCAGCTGATTTGAATGACTGAGTGAATATTTCCCCTGGAAGTCCAGCTGTAGCTCCAGCTGAGGGTCAAGAGCAAAGGTGGAATTCAGTGAACTACATTAACTCAAATATATTTATATACTTTACTTGAGTATTTCCATTTTATGTTTTAAGATGAGAAAATTCTCCTCCTTCTTAAGAAAAATAAACCCCAAATAAATCCTCTTTGGATCTGTTGTAGCATGCATCGTCACAAAGCTGAAAAAAAAAGGTTGTTTTTATGACTTTTTAGAGAAACGTGGTTCTCACAAGACAGCCACGCTACAAACACATGAAGATCTTATAAATCATGATGCATTGCTGTGGATTAAACAACCCAACGGCATATTAAGTAATTAAAATAACACTATATTACTATAACACTGATATTACTGCACAGTGAGTACTTTTAATACTTTTACCTTTAATACTTTGGTCAATTTCACTGATAATACTAAAGGTTAAAGGTAAAGGTACTAAAAAGAAAAGATCTGGAGTGTATAAATGTACCTGGTCCACTAGCAAAAAAGAAAATAAAGATGAAAATCAGGACCATGCTGCAGTACGGCATCCAGGATATCTGGCTCTGAGGAAAAGGAAAAGACCTGGTGGATTGCTTGAGTTTATGAGCAATGTGAGTTACTGTCGGTCGTGTTTTAAGCCTCTAAATATGCAGAAATGTGCTGCAGGCAGTGTTTAGTGGCGACTCACTTGCAGGTACACGGTGATGGTGAGGAGGATGAGCATCGCAGACATCCCTATGTATCCTCTGAACAGCAGGACTTTTTTGCCTGTATTCTCAATAATCATAAACTGCAACATTAAGAGACATTTTCTGCAGTGAACCACATGGGGGTGCTATGATGACTTCAGATTAGGAGGTGTCACAGATTATATGAAAGGAGACTGTGAGTGCAGAAGAAAGGATTTTTTTCTCCACCAAAAAGAAGTGATATTACCTCTGCTAATATTAAACTCAAATTTCAGTGATGGTGAAAGGCCTTAACACAGATATAAAAAACAATGGGAGTCGGTGAGATGAGACTTACACAGGCCAAAGAGGTGAACAGCTCACACAGCCCTGTTCCCAAGGCGGCGTAACGTAGCTGCTGTTCTTGTATTTTTGCCGCTCGAAACACCTCAAAAGAATAAAAGTACACCTGGAGAGAAGTATTTGAATTAGAACCAAATTACATGTTTATTTTTGTCTTTACTGTCCTTTCTGTTAATTACCAGCGATTAAGAGCAACCTGAGAGTCTAATACCATGATCATTAAAGCAGATTCTGATTCCTGTTCGTAAAGTGTCCGAATGAAACACTTACACCTTAGATATATTTTCAGTCTTGAGTTTAATATGCACAGCAGGCTCGAGTGCAGCAGTGCGGTGAGGGTTGGGTAATGGGGTGTTGTTATTTCACACAGTATGATATAAATGTCCTGTGTGCTTTGATTGGAAAATGGGGAGCTTTGGGGGGAAAATGAAGTCGAGCTTATAGTTCACAAATTGTCTCGACTGTGATCAAATGCACATCTGAAATGTAAAAGAAAAATGGCAAAGATTAGATCCTCACATGTTCATAGGCCAAAGAAGTTTATCGGGGTTGCAAAGAAATGATTTTTTTTCAACATTTTTCTAAAAAACATTTTCATATAACTTGCACATTTCCCCTGCTACTTTATGCTTGCATGACTGCAGTTTGATTTTTTTGGACATGTTTGAAGATTTGAAACATTTTTCCTTTAAAGAGCACCTGCGATTTTTTTCTAGAGTGCATCCTAAGATTTTCCCCTCAAAGGAATAGTTTGACATTTGGGGAAATGGGCTTATTTGCTTTCTGGCAGATAAGATAGAAGAGAAGATTAATGTCACCTTTATATCTGTGCAGGAAATATGAAGCTACAACCAGCGGCCGGCTAGCTTAGCTTAGCACAAAGACGTGAGATAGGGGGAAACAGCAAGCCAATTTCTGTCCAAAAGTGACAATCTGCCTTTTGGTGCTTCTAAAGTTCCCTAATTATCATCTTATATCTTGTTTCTTTAATCCACATGTTTGCCTTTTATGGGGGGTTATGTGGCTGTGACTATGCCTTGGCTGGGACAAGTAACTTCCTGGAGTCTTCACTGGCCTGACACCTGCTCAGAGACAGGAAATAGTCCAGCACATAACCCTTTGTAAAATTGAAAATAGTCCTTTTTACATTTTGGAGGTGCCTCTAGGCAGATCTTGTAACATTTGGTCAGGCTATCTGTTTCCCCCCTGTTTCCAGTCTTTGTGCTAAACTATCCGTCTGCTGGGTATCGCCTCATATTCAACGGACAGACACGAGTTGTCATCCGACTCTCCACCAGAAAGCGAATAAGTGTATTTCCCAAAATGTCAACCCTCCTGTCGAATCTTTTTCAACTTATCCACTTGACTTTTATGTCTACAGACCGAATACCGTAAAAGAACCTCTACATCAACAAGAGCCATTCAGATCGCAGCTTTCTATCTACAGTTTTGTCCAGATAACACTCAGAGAGTCCATATGAACACATCGTCCAACCTCAGCGGGCGATTGGCTAACACCTGAGAGTCATCAGCTGAATAAACTCACCCTGGCCCTATGAAAGCTGTCTCATGTGTTCATGCTGCCCCCTGACCCCCATCCTGTAGAGCTGACATCCACCCTGCATCACTTTCCTTTTGGTTCTCACCTTAAACACATCAGAGGCTGCTTTCATTGCTGTTCTACAAACTCAGTTTCAATAAAATGTTCTTGTGTTAAGTAGAATCTTTGCAAGGGGTCGGTCCTCATCACTTTCTCTGAGCCGATTTATTAAGACTTAAGACTGAACACAAACAATGCAATCAATACTCTTTGTGTTTGAGACATGCATGGCTTAATGTTTGTCATTAATTCTTCACACTACATTGCATAATCGCACATTTCATCTGGTTTTAGATGAAGGAATATATCCCATTGTACAGCATGTCTGTGACAATTCTCAGTCATCCAGGTCATGCTAATTCTTAAGAACCTTCAAAAACTTCAAGCAAGTCCAGCTGACTTTCCTCAAACTCTTAAGAAATCCTAAAGTGCAGTTAATATTTTACCAGTCTTGTCTTCAGTGTGTATATTTCACTCACGGCGTTGATGCCACTGAGCTGCAGGGTGATGAAGGTGACGACGATGGTGAGGAGCTGCCACCGGACTGTTTGGTTCTTGATCAGCTCCACCACCGAGTGGCTGCGAACTGTCTGCAGGGCCGCCTTCTCCTCCAGCATCTCCTCCACCTCCCTGCTGTAGTCTTTGTTGCCCCATAGCCTTCTTAAAGCTAGAGGAGGATTACAGAGGTGACAATGCCACAGACAGACATTTGCAGAAACATTCCCTTAAATCCATGAATGCTTCCTCACACCTTTCTCGCAGGCCTGGTGGTCTCCTCTGTCCAGCAGCAGGAACCTGGGAGACTCTGGCAGGAAGGGCAGGGTGGAGAGTTGGAATAACGCAGTGAAAATGTTGAAGCCGAGCAGCCAGGGCCACCTCGCCTGTGTACCGAGTAACTCACTGCAAGGGCAACATCATCTTCAGCATCGTGCAACAACGGAGCCATCACAGTGTAATGTACTAGCATGCAAACAAACGTGAGCCATTACAGTGTGAAGTGTTGTCTAAAGCGACTCATATTGTAAAGGTTTGTTACAATTTAGGGCTTATTTTTCCAGTTTTGGAGAAGTTAAGATTTCAGAAGGGGTGAGGAAAAGTCCTCAGACTTCTTATTAGTAATCTCGCCATGTTTTAGATCTTAGCAGTAACTTTGGTAACCATAATGTATTAATAACTTATCAAAATGATGGCCAAAACCTTGAAAATAAGACCCAAGTTGGAAACACCACCTCTACAACCATTAGTGGCTCTATGAGGCTGTTAGAACTAAATGCTAACATCAGCATGCTAACAATGAATATACTAACAGCGTTTTTCTTCATCATGTCAGTTGTGGCATGTTAGCTAGATGAAAGGTCAGATCCAGACCACCAAAGTAATTACAATTCATTCAGAAGAGGGGTGCGAATGTGTCTAAATTTCATGTAAATCCATCCATTTGTTGTTGGGACATGTCACCAAAAATGTCTCATGGTGAGAAAAAAGTCAACAATGTCGGTATCATCTTCTCAGGAGCATGAATGTACAAAATTTTATGGCATTCCTTCCTGTAGGTGTTGGACCAAAGTGGTAGACAGACTGTAGCAAAAATCTAAATTTTCCTTTATTTTATTTATAAATATATTTTTTCATCAAGAGCTCAAAGTGAGTCTTCATGAATTACTGATGGTTAGATTAGGACTGCAGTGGTTTTAATACGATGAACATTTGATGAGTTACATATATATACACATATATATTTTATACTGAGGTGTAACAGGTCATGCCAAATAATGCTGCAAATCGGTGAGCAATATTATATCACATTATATATGGGAATATTCAGTCTACAGTACCACCAAAGCTTATTTTTGCATCAACGTGGGATGCATTTAATTCACTGGATTAGACAAAAACAGACTTGATCTATCTATAAATAATACATTATTATTAGATTTTCCAGGAAATGAACTACATCACAATGTACATCACTGTACACAGAGTCTTGATTTAAGATTTCATCCAAGTTTCCACCCCCCCTCCCCTGCAGAGGAGACTCAATAGGTCTTTAAGAGGTCTGTCCACATGTGACCTGTCATTTGAACCAACCACCACCTGACTCCTTACTTGACTTTCCACAGTATCGATGACGCAGGCCACCTCACCTGATCCCCAGCAGCTGACCGCAGAACTTCCCCAAGGAGATGAAGGTGGCGACCGTCACACCCACCATCCCACGCAGCCTCTTGGGGGCGCATTCGATAAGGTACATGGTGTGAGCTGGGAGACTGACTCCTAGAGGCATACGCAAGGGGATCATACATTGTGAAAAAAAGTCAATACCGATCAATAACTTGACAAATGACCAAGGGAACTTCAAAACATAATACTGACAAGTATAAATAGAAATCGATTGTCTGTAGAGTTAAATGGGAAGTCGAGAGTGATGGAGCAGCCATCTATGGAGAAATTAAAAGGAAAGAGAGAGATGTAATGGGTTTCCTCATACTGTAGGTTCACCTGAATTGATGCCATAGAGAAATCGTGCCACCATAATCATCTCAAAGGACATGGCTGTTTGGCTCAAGAGCATCAACACGGCTCCAATTATAGCCACAAAATTGTTTAGCAAGAGGCATTGCTTTCTGTGGGACAAGGACACAGAGGCCTGTGTGTTAAACCATCACTTAAAAAACAGCCAAAAGTTTCATTTTATTCGTCTTTGATGGTGCTACATTAATTGAGGATGTGTTTTTTTCTGTTCATGTACACGGACCTGCCATATTTTGATATCGGTGGAGCGGCCACCAGCGAGCCCACTAAGCCCCCAATGCAGAAAATGGACACAGTGAAAGACCAGATGAGAGAAACCTGCCACTCCTCCAAAGAGACTCCATATCTCTGCAGGCATGTTTTGTTCACCAGCTCCTTTATAAACTACAGTTATCACATGTACAGTTAGACCCATTTTCATTTTAGATATGCCAACATAATGCATGTTTTATCATGTCTTCTTTAATAAAAGTATGAATAGATTTTTACAAAACTTGTGTATGAGAATATTTTTTTTTGTGTTTCTTTGTAGTTCTACTTACTGGAGAGGGAGAAGTCATCACAGATATACTGAATCCATACTGAAATGTCCCACCAATGCCAGAGATAAAAATGGCAGCGATCACAACGGGGCAGTCTAGCTGCAGAAATTGAGCACTTAACCGTTATAACAAACGTAAATACAGCTCACATGTTCGCTTTCAAACATGTTGGATCATCAGATTCTTCTTTTCCATTAATACCCAAAGCTTGCATTTGTCAGCACTGAATTATTTATGTTGCTTCTGCAAGCAAGGGCATTTAATTAAACACAGTGTATGGGTTATATTTTTTTAATTTAAAAAGAGCTTATTCTGAACATTTATCCTAAAAGAAAAAAAAGTGAAGCAGACACACAAAATAATTTAAATACTACCTACCAGGAGTGTTAAATACTGTGGCATAGCGAGAGTCTGGTCGTCGTCATGTCTGGAGTCCCTTCAGATTCTTCACTTATTACATTTCTGCAGCAGAAATTTAACTCTGGCCTGAAATGATTAACTTTTTTACTTTTTTAGGCCAAAGAGGACATTCAGTGGAGGGGTGTATTAGTTTAAAGATTTTGCTCAATGATAGTAAAAGACTTTGGACAGAAGGCACTCATAAAAAGTATTTATTGTCTTGCAGTCCATTTAAGAGCTTGGGAAATGTGCACTGATTAAAAAAATAGAGGCATGATTGTGAATTTGGCCCAAAATCTTAAATTTTGAGGGTGGATGTTTTTGTCAACAGCTTCTGATCTTGCAACCAATCAGACTACAGATCCATATGAGTAGATCTCAAGTATTGCTGCACTCATTATGTGGAATCATTTTCAAACTAAAGTCACGCCATAATCTCTGGTATAGTTTGGTGTTTTCAAAGAGCTAGTGGCTGAGAAAAAAAAAACATTTGCAAATATTTTTAGGCTACAGGAATTCTTGTTCACTTGTTAACTGGTGTCCCTTTGCTTTGGAAGAAGAAAAATAAATTATTCTAATTTTATGGAGCCTTTTGAAGAAACATTACTATGCTGCTGAATCACAACATGCAAGAGCGGACAGTCAATCAAAGAATAGTTCAACATATCAGTTAGAAGAGAAGATCCACACGTCTATTATATCTCTAAGGTGAATACTTTGGTATAAAGACAGTGTGTTTGGTGCAAAGACCACATGCTGGGGGAGGTTATGTGCAAGACTATTTCCTGGTCGAGCACAGCGCCTTTCTGAAGTCTTGTAGAAGGGGAGACTTCAGGAAGTTACTGTGACTGGCTGAGAAATAGGTCGACCGCAACATGTTATTTATACACATCATATTATTAATTGGTGAGCTTTATTTCTCAAAATGTCAAACTATTCCTTGAAGATGCATTATTTACCCCAGATAACCCTGCACATGTCCTCACAAGCTCCTTTGGTGGATTTGTCTTGACACCAAAATGATGCACTTCCTCTCAACTGTGGCTTGCAAGAGCTGAATACACAAACCTGATTCGGCCCACGGCGAACTAAAAACAGAAACCTCCTGCGGTATCACTCTGTCAGGGAGACTTTCCTGCCAGATGTCACACAGCTGACCTCCAGGAAGGAGCTGGTGACGGCTGTCCTGCGTCGTCTGCAGGAGGTGGCGGCTTCGGATGACAACGCGCCCCAGACAGACCACTGTGAACTTCTAAAAAGCTGTCAGGAGGACTGTTTCCTGGAGGAGATGAAAGCCCTTGCAGCTGCCAGACGGGCTCTATTTACAGCCTGACACAAACAGGAACGTCTGACACTGTAAAACGAAGGCATGTCATCTCTATCATCAATTTATACACAAAAGTAACCCGTGCTCAAATGAAAATGGCTGATGCTGCACAAACAGCACTGCACTGCACAAACTCATTGGAATAATGAGTAATCACCGATGCATCCAGGGAGACATCATAGTTTACTTCTTCTGACTGAAGAGGTGACACTTCTGAGCGATTAAGATCACTCCGGGGACTGAGAGAGATTTAACAATGACAAAGGTAAATACAACACCACAACCACTTCTTCTTGACGTACAATTTAAATAGCTGAGGATGAAAGCGCAATAAAGCTGAGGTAAGATCAAAGCTCCTCCAAGGTTAAAAAAACTTCCTGGAAATCTCGCACTTGAATGCAGCACTCTTGAAAAGTCCAGGGATCACCAAAGTTGTTTCGCCTCAGCCATTTGGTAAATGTCAACCTCATTGGTGGTTTTAGAGGAAAGTCAGTCATCACCAGAGTCATTAGGACCATGAGTGTCTGTACCTGATTTCATTACAATTCATTCAGTAGTAGAAATAGAAATATTTCTCTGTGATCATTAACATGTCAGTCAAACAGAAAGCGCAGGATCACCGGTGTCACTGTGGTTCATCCTCTGGGGATCATCACAGTTTCATGGTAATCACTCCAAAAAACCTCCAACAACCTGCAGATACCTATAACAGTTTCTTTCTTTCAAAAGAAGAAAAAGAAATCCTTCCACTTTCCTCTAATTCCTTCTCTATAACAAGCTTTAAAACCGCTCCCTTTCATAATTAATGATTTTTCTTAAGGAGTCAACATTGAGAATAACAGAAAGAGCCCGTGTGTATTGTCTTTTACTTTGGGAAGCTCACAAATGTGTTCCAAGTCAATTAAACTCTAGACTGACTGTGTAAACTATGCTAAAAGTGCGAGGTTGGTTGAATTCCTGCAGGCGTCTGATAAAGCACATGAAAGACATCCCGTTGAAGGAGCTAAAAAGTGCCACCCTGCTCCTTCAGAGCCAGCCAGAGAGAAACAGAGGAGGAAGAGAAGAAATTGGGGCACCGAGATCAGAGTGAGAAATACATAGATGCGCCTCATTGTGTTTGAGGAGGGAAAAGTGAGGCCAGATACTGATTATAAATGGAAACTGGGGGGGGGGGTGCATGCTGCACCTGCCAAAGGCAGAGAAGAAGGATGGCTGGTTTTATAGCCACTGAGAACGGAGAGAGGAAATGGAAAAGCCTGAAATTGGATCACAAAAAAAAGCCTAACTAAATCCTCAGTTTTCACAACATATTCAAACTTCAAATACACACAAGTTACATTTTCCTACAACGCCTACATGAAGCATATTATGTTTTTAGCCACCTGCTAATGTGGGACAAAGTGGCACCGCTGGTATCAAACTCCTTACACTGCACATTTTACAAAGGTCTGAATCTCTTCAGTAATAATAAAGTACACAAAGACCAGCTGTTCGGCTGCTGAACATCGCCAACTTTACTGTTGGATACAAGTTATTTTGAGCAGCTGGGATTTGTCAGACCACCCACTGTGAGCAAAACACAGATGTGTGTGCTTTTTTTTGTTAAAGCTCCTTATAAACCAGTGACCGGTCTAAGAACTGTGAAGCTCACTGACTTTAAATCAGTAATAGTTTTATCCTTCAGACAAAAAGGCTGAATCAAAAAAACAGTAAAAACACCTTGTTGCAACATCCTCCTTTGGACCAGTAGCTCATGATTGTTAATGTTTAATAAGATTAGCAAATTATAGATGGTACAGTGCAACTGAGTCACTGTCTACTTGTACTGCTGTTACACATTTATCACCTTTTCTCCACAGTTGGGGGGGATACGTGAGTTTGTTCCCAACTGGTGTGCTCTTTAATTTAGCACACTAACATACAGTGCACCACTTTGTACCTAATTTAATGGCAATCTCAAAGAACCACAAATAATAATGATAATAATAGCAGACTTCAGAGCTCACCAATTTAATGGAAGTGCATCACCTGCTCGAGTCAGCTTACTAAACTCTTTCTCAATGTTTTTTTCTTGCAGACAGACAAGACAAATGCTAAATGTCACTTCAGCATTTTGATGGGGGCTTTATTTTTCCATTACAATTATCAAAATGACATTTACTGTTTTCTGAGCATTTACAGTCTTGAGTTACACACAGTGTCTGCAAACTTTTTTTATTATACCCATATCAAACACTAACTAATGAGATTTAGTGAACGTTAACACTTTGGAAAAGTGGAATTTTCACTTTTTTTAACATGGGAATGCCATAGCCATATTTTATTTTTCGATACTTGCAGTGACTTGTGTTGTTTTTCTTTTAGCCTCAGAGTAGTCGGTCAAGCGTGACAAAGTTCTGCAGGAACAATCCCCATAACATTTGCTGGGACTAATCAGTGAAACACATTATCAATCAAGCTTGCCAAGAAAACATCATCCCTCCGCCACTCTCGGTCTCTTGCACTGACGATAAATTAGCCATGAGGTGGCAGTAGCACTGTTGATATTTTCGGCATGTGTCTCTCAACAAACACTGCATTCATCTCCGGGTCTGGCTTCTTTTCTTTCAGGCCAGCAAACACTTGGCAGCAGAAATAGACATTCAAGGAGTCGTGCCAAACTTGTAAGGTCCTCCCAAGTAGACAGAGAGTCATGGCAACGCTTGATCACGATGAATAATGAATGGCTCCCAGGTTCACTTTACAAGGAGCTTTTCAGGTTCAGACACACACTCACTACATTGTCATTATCTGAGCGTGAACTGCAAGTGACTTATACCAACTGGTGCTTTTACAACTGCTCCTCTACCTCTGCTGAATATTTCCAGAAACAGTCGGTGCGCCCTGCACGACAGGAATCAGAAACCAAGCAAAGATTAAAGACACATCAATGCGACAAATCGTGACTCCACCACACTGCTCTTCTGAAAGTCACAGCAATCAGACTTTTACCACGACTGACTGACATGTGAGAGGAGATTCACACACAAACAAGCACTCAAACACCCAATTATCAGCAATGAGGAATTATGAAGTAAAAGATGGTTAGTTGTGCTGCTGTAGAAAAACACACATCTTAAAGAATAATATGACATTTGAGAAAGAGATTAGTTTGATGAGAAGATTAATACCACTCTCATGTTTGTCCGTGTAGCTGGAGCCTGGAGACAATTAGCGTAGCTTAGCATATTGATTTGTAAAATTCACAAATCAATTCGTTATATTGACTTTTTAATCTGTACAAAAACAAATTGTTCCACTGTACATGTGTTGCTTTATCCAAAGGTTCACAAATCTGTAAATCTGACTGATTACATCTCAGGAGGATATGATTGATGTATTTCAAAGTCAGGAAACAGTGCAGTACAAAACCCTGTCAAACCACAACTCATCGTTTTACATTCAATATGATATACTGTTTTAATAAGACAGCTTTAGATGCTAGGTGTTTCCCCCTGTTTCCAGTCTTATGCTAAGATAAGCTAGCTGGCTCCACTCGAAGGTGGAGTGAAAAGCTGGTCATCATGGAGAGAGGGCAGGGGGGAGGGCGAGATAGTTAATTATTTGTCAATCACTCTCCACATTTTCAGGTCTTCTCTCCAGGAAGATGTTCATCCATTGTCTCGTCTGCGGGTGTGTGATGGGACAGGGTAATGGGTTACAGGCCAGAGGAGATCAAAGTGCAGCAAACATGGAAGATGTGGGTCATGTCAAACTTATTTAGGTGTGCTCAAAGCGGTAAGCTAACACGCAGAGCGATGCTGTCACAGCCCAGACTTTGTACTTGAGCAAAATGACAAAGACTTCCCTACATTCAGGTCTCTCTTTGTCTGACACACATGCAAATGTACACAAAACACAAAAGATAAAATGTGCACAGCTTGTCAAATTTGTCCTCAAAGTGCCAGTCACAGTGGATCAATTTTCTAATCTCCATAGGCAGGAAACAGACTGGCACAGCTCAAGACAAAGCAAGTTTGCTGGGAGAATTTTACAGGTATTGATGTTAATAATAAAGATTAAACTGTCAGATACGTGTGTTTTGTGAAGTAACCAGACGATCTTCTTGTCTTTGCAAAGTTGTCAGTGTGACACCAGTCAGTAAACACACTTTATATGATACTTTCATCCTCAGTCATCCGCCCATAAAACACACTTGTGTATGAAGTAACAAGACAGGGCTGCAAATTTCTGCCCGTGTTCGCAGGCTCGTCGCCCATTTTCCATATTACAAATGAACCAGCGCAGCGGCGGTACATCACTTTGCTCATGGAAATAAACTTGAAACCCGAGAGTCAAAATCCCATGTTGTATATCGTGCCATCATGCCCTTGAGTGTGGCACTTAAACCAGATTGCCAGTAAATCTCCAGCTCAACACAAATGGCTCTTCTGTCAGGTGTGACGCGCCCAAAAAGCCCTCTGGATTCAGGTATCAGGGACATCAGAGGAGGAATTTGAGTGAAAACAGATGCAGACTGCTGCCGGCGGACACGTTTCTCACTCAAGTCAGGTATCCATTGTCCATATGACTCGAAGCTAAATAAATCATGTTTCAATTAATTTCCTGCACAATGGAGGCAGGTGACATTGGATTTGTGGAGGAACCTAGAGAAAGGACAGATCTGAAAATGCAATTTTACAAATGACACTTCAACTTATTTATTTACTTTTTTGTGTGTGTGTGTTGTTTTGTTTTCATTGCTGTCCTTGCTGCCTTGCCCATTATTTATTTATTGAAGTATTTTCTGGCTGACTTTATTCCACCTCAGTCATGTTTCTGTTTCGGTAATCCATCATTCACTTGTCTTTTTACATCTTGATTGTGAGGTAGATTGTGGCCTTACTCTGACTGCAAAAATAAAGGACTTAATTTACTCACACTTAAACATGGAGGAAATGATGTCCAGCTGGAAATTTGTAGATGAGTTTGTGAATACTCTCTTTATTTTAATAATTAATTCTCTTAAGGCTAATTTGTATCATATACTTATTTATTTATTCCAACGACTTTAAATTTAACAGACAAAACTTATGATAAACTATAATAAAAAATGGTCTGGCACAATTTATTAATAGTGTAATGTTAATAGTTAATAGTGTGTCTAACTAAGCTAAAGTAGTTTTCCTTGACTTGAAAAATTAGTTTCATTTGGATGAATTTAACTGTGGTGGCTCGACAATTTTTGTGTGAATCATTATCTCAATTTTTTTCAGTTGAGTCAAGGTTGAAATATTTGAAGTGTAGCCAGAGCAACTGAGCTACAAGCACGCCTGTAAAATAAATAATAAATCCTCAGCTAATTTACAGTTGGGACCACTTGGTATCACACTGCATGGATAATGAGCACTATAGACTGCGTTTGGATCTCAATGCAGAAAAAAACTGTCCCAAACAGACGTCCCTCTGAGGTTTTCAAAGTATTTTTAGTGAAAGTTACACAAACAAAGTTGTGGCGAGTAGAGTTTGACTTTTATTGGTGTTGAAAAATGTCTCGACGGCTCATCCCGACCATTGCTAAGATATTAAACCTTTACAATTTTATGATATAATCCTTATAAAACTGGTATATATATAATATTTTGACAGGATACCGAAAACCTTGTGGCCACAACCGGCAACCGAAGGAGGAGAAGAAGGAGCTCAAACGACCACAGAACAGAATATAAAAACTCATATTTGCTAAGTGAACCATATAAACATTGGTGAATACAAAATACTGAAATAATGATTTTCTGCTTTGCATGAATAATATGCAGAGCAGAAGTATTTCCACTTTCTTTTGGCGAAGCAGAAGAGGAACATTTTCTGGTGCTTTCTGTGTGTTTTAATAATTTAGTTTTTCAAGTACATGGTGTGAACTTTCAAACTGTCAAACAACTACGTGACCATTAAAGTTTAATCAGATTTAATAAATTCAAACATGACCAACATGTGCAAGCAAGAAGGGTTGTTAGCTTTTTAAGACTCCTAAATCCAAAGTACACATTATAAAGCTGTGGAAAAATTCAGAAAGGTCTTTGGAAAATAAATTATTAGAACTAAAAAAATGGCAACCACAGTTGGAAGTTGGATTTGTTTTTAATTTGTTTTGCTCGAATACTAGACATAGATATTACCTTTTGGCTTTGTTATCATCATTTTGATCTGTTGAACCTTGAGATTCAACTACTGTGTAATTAAGATGGTGCCTTAATTTGATTTTTAAGCCAGGAGGTCGAACTTTAGAGAGGTCAGGAAGGTCCATGCCAAAATAAAGATAAGAATCTAGAGAAGGGTTCAACCAACAGCGTTTTTAAAATGAGAAATTCATCGTTTATCTCTCACGATCAGCTTGTGTCACATCACTGTTCATCCAATTTTGTGTTTTTAAAGAGAGAACAATCAATTTTACACCCACTGAAATGGATTAAAATCATAAAATTCAACTCCGATGGCTGAGTTATATAAAGCCAAGAAATCCAAATTCAGTGGCAAAAGAACAGATGTAGAGTTAAGCAAAGTTAAACCAGTTAATACATCAACTTTTCTTAATAAAATGTGTGAAGTGTACACAAGTGGAACACAAAGCGAACGTCCTGCAATACACACCTGCAGAAGTTTACTGACATTTACAGACGTCTCATCATGCCCAGTTAACTAAACATTCACACAACATGCTTTATTGTCCTCTCAGCTATTGTCAAACACAACAGTGTCATTTAGCATCCTTTAGATTTCTGATCTCAATAATTTCTTTGAGCTTTCTCATCCATGCTGTCGGAGCCATCTGAGGCCTTGAAGTTATTAAAACCAAGTCCGGAAGCGAAATGAAACCTCTGCGCATACCAATAACATAACAAAAGCAATTTCTCGCCTTATTGTCACGGGAATTTAAAAGCGATCAATGTCCTTCAAACAACTAAAGTTTCTTCTAATAATAAACGTACAGGTATTTGTAGTGGTACAAAAACTTTGTTTATTGATAGCTTGCCTTTTATTTGTTTTTTTAGATTGCCTGTATTTAAATTGCCTTATATTGTGTTAAGTTTGATGTCAGTCTCCCAGTATACTGACTGTACAGTAATGTGCACAAAAATACATCCAGGAACAGTACTAAAGAGCAGATGTCTCTGAAGTTAAAGCTGTCTGAAAAGTGTTTTTTATAAACGAGATTCACAGTGAAAAGGTCGGTGAAGAATGATCACAGCCCTCAGGAAGAAGCTATTGAGGTCAAGGGTGTTCTTGATGTTCCTGGCCTTAATGGACCAAAACCTTCACCCAAAGGAAACTGGGAAATGACTGCTGACCATCTGAGCGTCTGTTTCTGTCAAGCTAAGCAGGCCGCTCACTTTGCACCCGCATTTTTCTAACCTACTTGTCAGGATGATCAAAACACAGTCCAGCAGGTAAACATGAGCACGGAGTCGGGAAGTAAAGTGCTGCTGACTCTGTGATTGTGTGAGGCAGCATTATGTTTCCCTTTTGAGGTACATCAGAGGCAGAGCTGCACAAAGAAAGAGAGAGCTGTGGCAAACTTTTTATTCATGAAGCCAACAACTGATGTTTCAGTACCCCTAACAACCGCACTTGATCTGGATGACATTTACTGGAATTAAAGGAGTTTATTATCAGGAAAGGCAGCTACTATTCATATGTCTATATTAGATAGAAATGTTTTTTCTATTCTAATTGCACTGATTCTCCATATTATAAACATTTACATTAAGTTACATGAGTAATTTGAGATTGTACTCTTGAATTCTCATGTGCATGGATATTTCTTTGACTCTCCACGCCTTCTGTTTATATGCGAAATAATCTGTATACTGTCTACATGTCATCTGGATGAAAGATGGTTTTATTCTGAAAAGGGCAAAATATACCAAGATGTCAGTTTGCAGCTTGATCAATAAAAGCCCTCATGTCTGCCTTTCATGTCTCCAGAAGTCTTTCCCACCACTAGTGGGGGCCCAAACCAGCCCCACAGACAATAACACAGAACATAAATGAATAATATGTGCATGACCAATATGAATTCACTCCTACTAATTATAGTGCTTTGATCATAAATCTCTAACTGAGTGATGAAGCGGCCTTTAGGACTCTCATGAGACAGCATGAGTAACGATGATGGCTCATCACAGATCTTCCTCAGCAGGGCCTTCAAGTGTGTCTATAAATAAAGAAAGAATTATATGTGATTTCATCTTATGTTCTGTTTTATAATAGATCAATACATTGCTGTTTATATTACATTTGCTATCTATATTATTATTCTTCAGTGTTCAAGGTTACACATCTGAAAAGAAGACAACAAGATAGATAGATAGATAGATAGATAGATAGATAGATAGATAGATAGATAGATAGATAGATAGATAGATAGATAGATAGATAGATAGATAGATAGATAGATAGATAGATAGAATGGAGAATCATTAGGTAAATGAGGAAATAAAACACTCTAGGATACTACTGAGATGAATCCTGTGTGCTTATTTCTATACATATACTCATGTATGCATGCACATAATGTACTGAACCATTCACCCCGTGTATACTCAATCAGTATTTATTTCTTTGCACTATTTGCATTGCCTACAACTTACAATAAAACCTGACTTGTATGTATATATGTTTTTATGAGTGTATATATATATATATATATATATATATATATATATATATATATATATATATATATATATACTTGATATATGTACTTGTATATACTCTATGCACCTACATTTTTATCTTATCTGTTCTGCTTTGTTGTCCTTGTTCTTGTTCTTAGTGTCTTGTTCTGTGCAGGTGTATTGACAGCATTAAAGAAAACAGACTCAGATTCCTTGTATGTGCCATATGTAATATATGATTCTGCTTCTGATATCACTGGCAAATATCGACACAACTGACACAGCTATCACATGTTCAGAAAGATCACAGTCCGGGGCTCTTTCTCTCTCACGGATCAATAACATGAGTCAAATGGAGGATGTGGTGTCCATGCTGTGGCTTGAATTTATGCGGACTGAGTTCATTCACTGGATTACACACACACACACACACACACAGAATAGAGGAGGAAAAAAAAAATAAGCATCCTCCTCGGGAAGGTGGGAGGCGTCACGTGGTGTGCGGGCCCAGCCAATCAGGAGTAAGTGCGCATTGCGATCCTGTGCAGAAGGATTGTTTTATTAAAGGCTCGCTGCTGATCAATGAGCGAGTGGAGCTGTCCGCGGTGCTGAAAGTTACGGCTGACTTTCAGCACCGCGGACAGCTCCTCCTCTGAGACCACCGAGAAACGACACATATGAGCATTTCATCAAAACACAACACACCATTTATATATTTATATTCAGACTCCAACTTTACAGGTGTTTTTGGTGATCTGTTGTTGGTGATCTGACCCATGCGTGATGCTCAGGTGATGGAGAGAGACGGAACTTTACGACTCCGACGCAACTGAAGCAGCTTTGTGAGCAAACGCTGCAGCTCCGACTAAAATCCCTGCACAAATACAAAAACATAACTCCAATACAGCCCAACAGCCCCGAGACGAAATTTGTTGCCGCTGCGGACGCCGGGACGTGTGGATGATTGGGTTTCACCCCTCCCTGCTTTATGCCCCCCACAGCAGCTCAATCTCGGCCAGTTGGCTGTATTTCCTCGGGGTGACATAACTCTCCTGCCCCATTAATAACGCGGCCACCGGCGGTCACATCAATCTGTGGCTGCGGATGCCAGGGTCCCCCCCTCCCCACCACGGGCCACACAGGTGCCACCACAGGGGCCCCCCCGCACCGTCACACGCTCAGCTGAGGCCAATGGGCTGGATGCGAGCAGCGCCTTGTAAATCAGCCGTGACAGGGAGCCGCGTGTTTCCCGTGAAGTCAATAAATGTGGAGATCAGCCGGGAATCAATGAATTAGTCCCCTCTGGTGCGCAAAGGGGCAAATTACATCTGCGAGAGACCTCACAGTGCAGAGGTGTGACTTTAAAAGCAAACCAAAGGGGTGCATGTTTTAATTTAGACTTTTAAAAATATGTTATTTTACTTTTTTTTTTTGGGGTGGGGGGCAGTTTCAGGGAGGAAAAGTGCAGCATTTGTATTAAAATCTCTTGTAAAGGTGTTGCGCGTCGTGCGTAAAGTGCACGCAGATCTCGTTGTGTGCATCCTCTGTTGATCCTGATGAAATGAAATAAGGGGGGGGCTTCACGTCCCTTGGTTGCAACCTGCTCATGACGTCGAGCCAGTTGTTTTGGTCCCCTCTGCCCAATCGGAGGCTCCGCTCTCATTCTACCGGAGCCGAAATGGGTCTATTCATGAAGCTTCTCCATCCTCCCGTAAGTACCACAACGCCCTTCGTCGGGGGCTCTGTGGTACCCGGCTGCTGCTTTAAGCGGCAGCACTGACATGGAAACCCCATTGCAGCTGCAGAACGATTTCTTCCCAGAGCAGCAGCTCCAGCACTGTAAGTACCAGCACTACTGCGGGCGGGAGGATCGGCTCGGCAAGCAGCACGACCGATGCTGCACCTGCAATACCTGCGCCTGTGACGCGAGGAAAAGCCTCGTCTTCCGCGGGACGTCGCCGACCACTGTGGGAACTTTGAGGACACCTTCGGAAACGTCTTCGAGGCAAGGTTGCCAGTACAGCGTCTGCGAGTTCACACCCTCTAGTCATGGTAGTTCATCCAGGCACCATCACCATCCTCACCATCAGCAGCAGCAGTGCCGCGATCGGCAGCGGGGCAGCCTGGGCAGCAGCCACAAAGACAGTAACTCCTACAATGAAATAGCCATGAGCAGCTGCAGATACAACGGCGGCGTAATGCGGCCGCTGAGCAACTTGAGCTCGTCCCGCAGAAACATACACGAGTTTGATTCCGAGTCCCAGCCTTTGCAGCCCATATCAGCCGCAGATGCGTCGGACACTTTAGTATCCAAGCCGGAGAACAATTCCACCACCCTGATGCCTTACGCATCGGGAGACGGAGGGGGAGGCTGCGGCCACAGCGGCGGCAAATCGGGGAAAAAGAAGAACCAGAACATTGGGGAGAAGCTCGGGCACAGGAGGGCCCTGTTCGAGAAGAGGAAGCGGCTCAGCGACTATGCTTTAATCTTTGGGATGTTTGGGATCGTTGTTATGGTTATAGAGACTGAACTCTCGTGGGGAGCCTATGGAAAGGTGCGTATTTTCTCAGAGCCAGAGAGTTAATTCAGCGGCATGAGATGAGGAGCAAGCCCTTAAAAAGAAAATAACTTATGCAAAAAAAAAAAAAAAAAGAAGAAGTGTTATAGTGAAGCAGGCTCTTTAAGATGAGAGGCAACAGAAGTAAGTAAGTGTCCTGTGCAGGCCATGAAGGCCCACTGCTGTCCAACCATGAAGGGGAACCCCAACAGCACAAAGAGAGATCACATGTCAGAATCTGTTGCAGCACACTTTAACAAGATAAATTATTACTTATGTGTATTTATTTACATTTTTTATTTTTATCACACATGTAACAGCTGCTGATTTATGAGAATGTGCCTGTGTTTTTGTCATGATGTTGTGTCTTGCTCGGCTTTAGTGTTGTTGCTCTTTTCCAGGAGTCCCTGTATTCATTAGCTCTAAAATGCCTGATAAGCCTTTCTACAATCATTCTCCTGGGGCTGATTATCATATACCATGCACGAGAGATACAGGTAACGTTGAAACACTTTCCTCATTATTTAACTGTTAAATGTTGCAGAGCTCAGCAGCAAATGTTAATCTCATGTTAAAATACACAGGGGCACTTTGTGGGGTGTCACAAATGGGCTTAGCAGTCAATGAGCTTTGCAGAAAATTGCCCATGTTGTCCTTTATTGGCTTAAAATCTACCAAAGCAAATAACTCCTTGTGAAGTGAAGTGTTAAATAATTTCTCTCTACATAATGAGACCAGTGTGATTACTCAATGAAGTTTCCAGCATGGTTTCTTTTTCTTTTTTTGCAAGGCTTTAATAACTTTATGTATTTTCATTTCCTCCATTCCCAAGTAGAAATCAATACAGCCCTGTGATTGCATAAATGACTGTATAGACCGTAGACCGATCCTCATCTTTGGAGGCCACATTAACAGCTCGTTGTATGTTTTTATAAGATTTAAAAACTCTTCACATGGCTCGGTGGGTGAATATAGACTGTCAGCCTTCCCCCCTGAGACGTTCCAGCACTTGGACACTTTTATGACCTTGCCTGGGAGCATTGTTGCATTACTTACAGTTCTCCCTGCGCCTCAGCACTGTCTTTGTTGAGCAGCTGCAAAATTAATGGTGCCACCTCCTGCAAGGCGGACGCATGTTGCCAGAAAGCTTTCGTGTATCAGATGCTTTCTTTTCTTTTCTTTTTTTGTTAATTAAATCATCCTAAAAAGAGGGGGGGGGCAGCTCTTGAATATCTTGAATGGCACCATGTTTAATCATGTTAATGGATTTTTTTACTTTTTAAACAAGATGGTGTGTTTCTTTTTTCTTTTTTTCTTTTTTTTACAATGCCTTTAGCCAAATTGAATGAGCTGATCCAGCTGTTTTCATCTGCTCTCATTGAAAAGGCAGAATAGGGCTTCAGTAGAGAAATACTACATTAGGCTCTTATCTTTTTGCATTAAAAGTTACATTAACTACAGTATATTCATCAGCCTTGTTGGTATATTTAGTGCTTACAAGTCCCAGGGGAGTATCAGTCATTGAAATAGCCCAACAGTAAAATGCGTCGCCCCCTTCAGATGTCTCATTGTAAACCTTTCTTTATGAGGGATGATAGAAATCCACAGGCATCATTACCATATTTCAATGCATAACCGAGGTGTTTTCATATCCCCCGGCAGACACTTCCCGGTGGCTCTTTATAAATTAGAAAGCATTCTGTAAGTTTGCATGAGAGTATCGTCTTCGTCCTCCCCTCCCTCGGCCTCCTCACCTTTTACTCTAATCCCGTGTAAATTATTCACCTCATAAACTGAGCTTTTTCACCTCTTGCTTGTGAAAACTTTCCTCGATGCTAAATAATGTACCGTTCTCCTCGTGACCAGTGCGTTGCAATAAGTGCATCATTCTCCATCGCAGCGGGTTTCCATTTAGTGAGCTTTACAACAGATTGTGTTAAACTGGTAGTCGAGCCTCCGCCGCATGTTTATGGTCCCTGTTTGCAATAAATGCACAGTTAAACGCTTAAGCGCTGAATTGTGCTGCATATTTTCCACCACTGTTTCTCATATATTCTCACTGTCATGACACAAACACACATCTGTATGGATAAATATGTTGATAATGGCCTTTTTAAACAGAGTCCTCCTTTTTTTTTTTTACACATTAGGGATGGCTGTGAAGCAATTTTCTTCTCCTTTTAGCTCTGAAACACATTTTTCTCTCCATTCCTTTAATTGTCAGTGGCTGCACATTCACATTTACCCCACAGGAAGGCTGTTTCAAACCTCTTTGATCCAGACTCCTCTGACAGTCACGTCAATATCCAAAACATTTTTCAACCTAGATAGCTCTCCCTCTCTCTTCACGATAAAGACATTTCCACTTTTGCTGACCTAGAAAACTTTATTAAGGCAATTGTTTGCCTCAGACTTGATTACTGCAATGCACTTTTCAGCACATATCCCCTCTCTGCGCAATGATTTATATACAGTTTATTCAAACGCTGAAGCCTGAAACACTTAAATGAATCAGAAAACATCATCACATCACTGCAGTCTTAGTCACTCACCCCACTACTTCTCTCTGACTGTACAGGCTGATTATAAGGTCCGTCCTCTAATTCATCAAGTCCCATTTGGAGCAAGCTATCAGCCAGTTCCTGGAACCTGGCGCCGTCTTACTATTTAAATCCAGTTTGTGGTGTTTTTACTTCAACTTCCACCACACCAGCTGCTCCTTTCCTTCCCTGCCTGAGGGGCTTTTGTGCCTGTTGTTGCTAGTCTGTCATTACTCGGTTCCCGCAGACTGACATATGCATTCACACACACTCACACACAAATATTCACACACACAGACAGATTAATTCTAAATCTATCTTGCTAATGACACACACTTGAACACACTGTGGCGCTGGATGTGTGTGTGTGTTTCCTTTTCATTTCCTCAGCTCTTTTGTCATTTGCATCTGATAAAAAGGTGATTTGACTTCGTATGTGTTCAATTTAGAAGACAGATTAATTGTTTGATAGATTCCCTCCTGCCTGGTGTTGTCATTCAAACTCCATGCCTCCAGTTTGTAAAAGACGCTTGCTGTTAAAAGAGTTCGCCAACGATGTAGCGTTACACTTAACATCGTTGGACTCGTGGTCGACTGTTTTTAAAGAGGCGATCTAGAGAACAAAGAACCAGAGATATCTTCTTTTTTGTTCTACGCATTCTCCTTCTTCATTTAACCTGGTGCCTACATTACCCACAATGCAACCTGACCACCAACAGTTGGGTGGGACATTCAGGTGTGTTATGCTAGTAGTAGCCCTTCCACAGGGGCTATCGAAGTGTGTTAATCTCGCTTCTTTCTGACTCCACACATACAGATTTTTTTGCTTTCAGCCCCAAATGACTCGAGTGACATCACATAAACAGACTTTTATAGGTAAACTTGTGTTCTTTTATATCAAAGCTCTCTGAAATAGAAAACCACTTAACAAAACACAAATCTACCCACTAAATGTCTCCAGATGTGGTATCATCACTCATCTGAAACATCGCATCAAATGTCCTCTCAGCACTCTGTCCACTGTCGTGCTGTTCAGTATAATGTAACATGTCTGCTTTGTGGTTTGAGTCTGAAGGCTCTATGCACGCTCTAAAGTGTTTGTGATATTCGTTGAGTGCTGTCTCTACAGTGCACTTTTTCCATGTGAGGAATTTCACTCCTGCAGTGAAATAGATTATGCATGCACATCCATGTGTACTCACAGATGCCTGTCAGATGTAGCAGCATAAGTCAGGATGATGAAATATTTCCCCTCCACTTCGTGCTCCTTAAATCTGATTTACTTGTCAAACCGGGTAAAGACTTTGCCCTCTCGTTTTTGTAACAACAGGAAGTTTTTTTTTCTCCTCCGAGTGACTGAAAGCCTCGAAAGGTCAGGTCAGACAGGATGGAGGTTGGACGCCAGCTGTCATTTGAATTCTTTAGGGATACATCTGCTCTGCTGCAATGGCAGTGATGGCTGACCTACTGAGCCGAGTGCATTAACAGGGAGAGACAGTGTGTCCCGCTAAACGTCCTTAGTTTTGACCCGGCTTCTACAATTAGAAGTAATATTAATGCGTAATCCTCTTTTGCACATACTGATGCTGCGCAGCTTCTTTTTATACTTCTCCTTGAAACGTTATCGGCCGGATTCAGTCCCAATGATGTCTTTTGTTGACAGCTGGCGATCTGCCCAAGGAATTTTTAGACTTTTTAGTTTAGTCGAGTTTGCTGTGTTGGCAAGCAGCGACTTACTGTACGGTACGAGTGGAGACGGAGAGGTGAGAGTCTGTAGCTGCTCCGTGACTTTGATTTGTCATTGTCAGAGCCTGATACGAGCTGCGAGCTGGGAGCATCATCCGCGCTCTTTGCTGCTACGACGGTTGATGAGTTCACCTTATTCCCAAACAGACAGAAACTGTCATTTTGAAAGTTTTCTCTTCTCTGCTCTTCCCACATCAAAGGCTCTTTGCCGTAGGGCATTTGTGTTAGGGCCACTGCTATGTCGTTGTACCTTGTGATGACAGTTCTGCTGAGTTTTCCTAAACTAATGCAAAATGCTTTGGGCACTGTTCTATCTTTGATGTGTACTTTTGTGATAAAAGTCAGCGCTGATGTTTCACAGTCACACAGCATTACATTTTACAATCTGCAGAAAAGATCAAATAACAACACATCGTCCAAACTGTGCCAGCGAAATCTTGCCAAAGCCGAACTTGGCCGTGCTCGTCGGGCCGCCCCTGGGTGGTGTGTATGTGTCAGAGATATGGTGTAACTGCAGGAGACGCTCTGTGTTTCTCACAGTGAAACTCCACCTGTCCTCCACCTGAGACTCAGACCTCAGTGTTTTTACTGAACATTCAGGCTTTCAGGGCCACAGACACGCAGCCTCCCAAAGAGTTGAGAATCTTCAAATGATTTATTGATGGCATTCACTAAATTGCGCTCTGCATGCGACTTTGAACATGCAGGTGATTTCAGATCCTTAATGAGAGCAACTCGGCCGCAGCAGCGACACTTTAAAGAACGAAAGATTTATACGGGCTTTTACTTTGGCTCAGAGAGGCTTTACTTTGCTTGAATAGAAGAATGCATATGCAAATGTTGGACTTAATTTCAGAAACAAAAGTAAACTGCAACAGCTTCAGATTTACTCAGCAAAGTGGCCTCTTAGTGGCTCACTTTGGTACCATAAATAAAGTATTGCATTAATGTCTACTTGGGCTGAACCTTTCAACCTAATTCACTAATGAGATTGAGCGATTTCATTCTCACTGACAAGATATATGTTCCCATCTCCACATTACACAGATTAAATATTGAGCTGGACTCCATTAGTTATATTGAGCCTAGTGAAACCAGTAACCAACCCAGCTAGCATCGCAGGTGAGCTCCTCTGAGACTGCACGGCGTCGACATGGTGATCTCAGCACGTGTTCTGCTGGATTGTCTCTCAGCCACGCGAATGAAACTTTCCCATGGCAAGCAAAGGGCTGCGCATCCTCAGTAATTAGACCGAGTCTCCCGTCCAGCAGAAAACAAGATAAATGTCTGTGACTATTATTATCCTCATTATCCTCATTTAGAAATCGTCCCTGTTTGTTGTCTGCACTCTATTGTACAATGCAGGGGCTTAATGTGTGTGCTCTTGTGCTTTATTGCCACTGTGAAGATATTTGGCCAGTCTTAAGGTTAGAATTAGGTTTACATTCAGGTTTGTTACAAACATGTGTTTTTGGGTCCATATAATAAACTAAAGGTTATAGGGGCCAGATTAAAGAGCATAAACAATACACAAAAAAGACATAAAGGGACGGTTCACCCAAGTTACTTTTTTATTCTATTAAGGTATCTGACTACAGAGATAATAGTAGTAGTAGTTCGGATTTGGAGTTATCCATCTCTCTCTCAGTTTGTTGGGTTTTTTAGAAGATGAGGGACCCGTTCGATTCACCTCTTTAGTCCAGACTGAAATTTGTCAACAGCTGTTCAATGGATTTCAATCAAACTTTGTAGAGACATTCATTGTCACTTGAAGATGAATCCTACTGACTTTGGTGATCCCCTGACTTTCCCTCTGGTGCCACCATGACATGATATTTGAGTGAACTATCTCAACAACATTGGTGGACATTCGATGGAGATATCCCTGTCCCCTGCAGGATAATAACTTAATATTTTGATTTATGACCTAATACCTAAAAAATATGACATTCCCATCAGCCAACTAATTAGAAAATGTTTGTATGCCCACAGAGAAATTGAGATGGTTAGCATGTTAGCAAACATGGCTGTAGACTCACAGTCTTGTTTGAATCTAATATTTTAAGCTCTTAGCAGCATAGGTGAAATGACATTTATCTTCACTGTGTTAAGTTAAAGACAGAATGTTCAGAAGGGGCTCTTTCACAAATTAAAACCCAAACTATCTGCATGCCACGATACCGCTTAAGTTTAGAGAGAAAATACCTCATATTGTAATTTGGACAAACTGACTTTTTAAGAAACTAAATCTGTGTAAAAAAAAGTTTGTAAGTTTCAACTTGAAATTGATGTTCCTCTCTGTTGATGCAGACTGTGTGAGTTTGAAGTCATTTTGTACGATTCGTGATTCCCTCCTCAAATAACTTGTTTTCCCTTTTATTGTTTTCACCTCCTACCTGAAGTCGAAGACAGTGTGGTATTTTTTTTATTGTAGAGGTTGATCAAGTTCATATCATCAGCTTCTTAGAAAATAATTGTCTTTGTCTCTGTACACATAATTTAAGCTTTATAAATAAAATACACTAAATGTGACCAACACAGATCAGATTCGGTCACAGAAGCTTTGGCGTCTCTGGCGTCTATTATTGTTTCATGTTGCTTTAAAAAGTTCACATATCATAGTGCTGATTGTCGGACCGCACTCTTCCAAGTTGCTTTCAGCCTTTGTAGACACATTTCTAATCATGATTAAGTTACTTCACATTTAAAATTGGTTTACTTGCTTGTGTTTGAATTATTTGTCAGGCCCCTGTAACTAATTTAAAAGCGTCCCTTCTCATCAGCTGCCTGCTTTTATGTCTGGCTGGCAGCGTCCTCCTCTGTATTGCATCCTGACACCATTTCAAACACACAGTTTTGAGGCTTTTCCACTGCACATGCAGTTTTTTCCACCTCTGTGTCATAACCGTTCTGCTGCTATCATGGAATATTTGATGCTCTGAGGTAAAGGGCCCTTGAGTATTGTATTTCAGGTCATCCATTACCATAATTGCTTTTACCCACCAAGTAGGCTTCCCTTATGCAACCCGCATTTAAATGTTTAATTACATTGTTTTGAGGTAACAAACTTTGTAACTGCTTTTGACAGGGTACGTTTTGTTGTTTGAATTGTAAAATAAAACGCAGCTTGTTCTGTGTGCAAACAATAGATTTAGCTGCTTTCAAAGGCCTAATTCTGTAAGTAAGAAACCGCAGCAGAGCGGAGTCACAGCTTGTGTTTCCGTGTCTACATTACACTCTCTTGGAAAGCCGAACAAGACGAGCTGTGGTTAGAGTTACACACTTCTCTGACAGATGTCAGTTTGTTAAAAGAGCTCAGTGTCACTCACTTGATATGAACAACTGCCTCTGAAAATTTAATTCATGTGTTTTCTGTGTTTGGGGGAAACTTTGATTGTGGCTTTTAAATGAATACAAAAGAGGCTTTGTGGGACTGTGGTGCTGTTTGTTCGGGGACATGTGTTGGTTGTAGCTTGTTCTGTTTTTTTGTTGTCCATGTGCCGGCGCGCTGAGAGTTTGATATCTCTCGTGCAGCGGCTGCTGGACGTATAATTGGCTCAGAAGCTCTAATCAGCGTGCAGTGTTTGCTGTTGTGGGTCCGGGGCAGTTTGTGTGTTAAAGCGGAGCGGGCAGCCGTCATGTCAGAGTGCCTTTCGAGGCTGTCAAGCTGTCGTGTGCTGGCCGTTCATGTATGTCTGCGAGAAAAGTGGCAGCGCCCAGCGTTATCAATTTTTCGAAGCGTTTTCTTTGTCCTTGAACATGTTGAATTGTGGGCCTTTCTTTTTTTTCGATAAGAGAAATATGACTGTTTCAGCACTTCAATTTTTATGTAACATATTACAGCTAAATTTACAATCTAGGTCACTGATCCCATTAGCCCTCCAGGATTGGGACAGTTTTTTACTTCTATAATGAGAAATTCCAAATTAAACCAAATGGAGACGAGCTGGCACGATGCCGAGTCGTGATGTGTGACTCCAGGGTGTGCTAAATATTGTGATCATTTTATCGCTCTCCTGCTATTTTGACTGATAAATAAACATATCCAGTATATCCCAGACTTGAACAGCTGAGGGGCTGTATGGAAATGATGGGGATGAGGAGGGGGTTTGGACCCTCCCTCTGACAGAGAGGAAATTGCAACAACCAGCCCCCTAATTTCTCAGCTCCGATTTCAAGCTTAATGTTAATGGAACAATCATTTTAACAGAGCTCAAACTGCACATTTGGAGTAGAGTTAGCAATTGGCAAAATGATGATAAACATAACAAATGGTGCATTTTGTTAACGAAGCTTTCCAGCTGCTGTTTGAACTGAGAGCTACTAAACAAACTGTTGTTACCACTGTTCGTCAGCACCCCCATATGTTTGCTCCATCCATTAATAAAACATGCAGGGTTGTGTTGTAATGTACATTATATATGCACCTGGACTCACAGACTTATTTCCATTACCTGTGATACCTTCAAACATGGACTAAACCAATGAACTCAGTATAGCTACAGTTTATTGCGACCCATGTTTAATTCCATGATATGATTGATGATGTTCTCTGTACATGTGGCATCTATTGCACGTCTGTCCGTCCCAGGGAGAGGGATCCCTCATCTGTGGCTCTTCCTCAGGTTTCTTCTTTTTCCCATAAAGGGTTTTTTGAAGTTTTTCCTGACTCGGTTCGAGGGTCTAAGGACAGAGGGTGTCACAACTGTACAGATTGTAAAGCCCTCCGAGGCAAACAATGTTTGTGATTTTGGGCTCTAAATAAATAAATTTGATTTTTTTTTATTTATATTATAGGTTAAATCTATGTGGCGTATTTATGTTTGCTGTAGTTTGGTTACGATGCAGAATATAGTAAAAACAACATCTGCTGGTGTAAAAACAAAGTTTTTAGCAAGATTATGTTTGATCCATAATAGGATCTGAAGATGTATTTCTAACTGACATCCTGACCCCTCTAGAAACTGTAAATTAAAGTCCTGATGCAGAGACGTGACCTCTGCATATGGCAAAACATACCTTTGTTCTGCACACAGACAGATATGTTTTTGATGTAACTTTTTTTATGTATCCATTAAATCTTTTTTTACAGAAAATCATGCAAGAAAAGCATTAAATTAAATATAAATCTTGGCCAAGACTGTCCCTCGCTGTCCCAGAACATATGGACTACGCAGCTTTCAGCAAAAACAAAAAATGCATCATCCTCCCCACCTTTTTTGCCCTCGCTTCCTCCCCGAATCCTTTTTGCACAGTCCTTAAACTTAAAATATGTATTAAATTATTCTTCATGGGTTACGCCGGCAGGTATTTGTGGAGTGGAAAAAAAACTTCACAGAAAATCCAAACTGTAAACATTCAAGATGAGCTGAGCTGGAAGATGAACTGACTTGTGCACAATCCCGTTCTCAGGGAGGCTCAACTGTAAGCAAAAAACATTGTCCAGTATGTGCATATTTTCATTTCAAATCCTCAGATGTGACTGGGCGTCGTATAATTCATTACTAAGCATATTGGGGGGGGTTTCCGATAAAATGTAATCATGTGCAGTTTTTCTTTTCTCTCCTTTCTCATGGCAAAAACAGGGAAGCTCGCTTGCATTTGCTGACAGCAACATTTTGTGAAATATCTACTGCCAGTTGTGACGGCCTGTGCACAGGCGGAAGACCTTGAGGTGATTGAGTAGTTAGAACAGGAGCAGCTGTGAGGGAATATCAGCGTGGCACGTCAAAAAGAGGAATTATTTGTCAAATGTAGGGGAAACTAATACGGTTTTATATTATTTAATCTGCAAAGCAAATATGAAACCCGGTGAGAGGAGTGAGATTGAGATAGTGTATCTGCAACTACACGCGTGATCAGGGATCATCGTAAAGATGGAGACGGCGGTCATGGGCTGAGACTTCAGTCCAGGGTGAACACGGTGAGCAGTGAATCTTCTGGCCAAAGATAACTGTAAATTGGATTGAAAGTGATGAAGAGAAAGGAGGATGAACAAGAGGAGGAAGCAGCAGCAGCAGCATGTGAGGAAGCAGCTGTATATGACAGAGGACAGGGTGGAGAAGAGTGATGAGGGGTGCTGAAATCCACCCACTCCAAAGTCCCCAGTGGAACGGCCTACCTTCTGGTCGGGGGTGGCCAAGCGACCAGAACCTAATGCTAATGTGGAGGCGGCAGATGTTCTTATCAGTACAACACTTTGAAGTTGAAAATGCTCCCTGCATGCTGTTAATGTCACACTTATATTTTTAATTCAAGGAGTTTGAAAGCAGTGAGGGAAACAGAGAAGTACTGGGGGGGCATTAATGGCATTATTCAGTCTTTGAGAAGCGGAGACACATGTGGAAACAGACTATGCGGCTTGGCCAACTACAAATTTCATACTTCACATTCATTTTGATGTCTTAAGGAGTCAAATACCCAAAAGATATTCAGTTTTTAATGATATATGTCAAAGAAAACCAGTGAATTTTCTCATTTGATAAGCTGGAACCATTTTTTTCACAATTTGTGCCTCAAAAAGGACATAAATGATTAATCAGTTCTCACAATGACTGCCTATTCTTTTTCTTCCACTCGATTTATTGACTAATCAATTCAGCTCTAATTCTTATCGCAGTGATTTTCTTAAAATACATTAATGGAGACAAACGGCTACCCACAAGGCAGAGAGAAAAGAACCTCATGAAAACGTATAAAACACAATGGTTTTCTTTGGTAAATGTATTCAGAAAAACAAAGGCAGGCTTTAACCTTCATCAGATGCCCTCTGAGATGTCTGAAGACTGTTTTTGGCCTTGAAAGATTGGGCGTTCTCCCCTTATCGTAGCAGCCATTCATTATTTTCTTGAGCTGTGCCTCCTCCAAATGTTGTTTTGGATCAATTTTATGCTCTTGAAAATGGTAAAAAAAAAAATAATGTTATGTGTGTATTTCATTTGTCTTAAATGGGCAACAATGTGGAAAAAAAAACTGCTAAGGTCTTTAAAAAATGTGACTCAAAAAATGTGATTTAATGACTCGAGGCTATTTGTGACTTATTGTTTAATGGGGTTTAATGATTTCCTGTAGCTTGCCGTGTCACAGTGATGAAAATGTTAGATGGTTTTTACCCTCCGTTGGCCTCACTGTGCCCTTTCCCTGCAGTTATTTATGGTGGACAACGCAGCCGATGACTGGAGGATAGCCATGACATATGAGCGCATCTTCTTCATCTGCCTGGAGATCCTCGTGTGCGCCATCCACCCCATCCCAGGAAACTACACCTTCACCTGGACCGCACGCCTGGCCTACACCTACGTGCCATCCAAGACAGATGCGGATGTGGACATCATCCTGTCCATCCCCATGTTCCTGCGGCTGTACCTCATCGCTCGTGTCATGCTGCTGCACAGCAAGCTCTTCACGGACGCTTCGTCCCGCAGCATTGGTGCCCTCAACAAGATTAACTTTAACACACGCTTTGTGATGAAGACCCTCATGACCATCTGTCCCGGCACCGTGCTGCTGGTCTTCACCATCTCGCTGTGGATCATCGCCGCATGGACTGTGAGAGCATGCGAGAGGTGCCTGGATCAGTTTCTCACGCTATGCTGCACTGCTCAGCATGAAACATAGATAAGGCATAAAAATAGATAATGTACACACTTCTTAGCACACTCTGTGTCTGAGCACCAAGATAGAAAGATTTACAAGAAAAGATATAGCCCTGCAGTATTCTGACATTTAATTTTGTGCACCCCTATATTGGATTTTTTTTTTTTTTTTAATGAGAATTAGTCATAAGGTGAAGCTGGAGTGCATCAGTTTTTTCCGGTGCTTTAAGGTTAGTGAACCTTTTGCGTTTTTCATTTATCACAGGTACCATGATAACCAGGACATAACCAGCAACTTTCTAGGAGCCATGTGGTTGATCTCAATCACGTTTCTTACCATTGGATATGGGGATATGGTCCCAAACACATACTGTGGGAAAGGAGTCTGCCTCCTGACTGGCATTATGGTGAGAAAAGCCGAGAAAAGCAGACTGAGTGCTTCCTTTTTTTTTTTTTTTTGCCAGTCAATAATTCTGAAAGTGTTGAAAGACTGACAGAAAGAAACTAATGTGCTGCTAATATTTCATGACTGGGGGAAAAAAACAGTTGAGTAGCAAATGAAATGAGTAAAAATCCACGTAGTATATTTGTTCCTGTCCGTTCTTGTTATTTCACAGGGTGCTGGCTGCACTGCCTTGGTGGTGGCTGTGGTGGCAAAGAAACTGGAATTAACCAAAGCTGAAAAACATGTCCACAATTTTATGATGGACACCCAGCTAACAAAAAGAGTAAGTGAGAGCGACTATTTTGACATCACAGATAATTCGCTTTCCTGCACTCTTGATCATACGTTTCCTCCTTTTTGGGTTTTTTTTGCACTTTAGGTCAAAAACACAGCTGCGAACGTTCTCAGGGAGACGTGGCTCATCTACAAGAACACCAAACTGGTGAGGAAGATGGACCACGCCAGAGTCAGGAAGCACCAGAGGAAATTTCTCCAAGCCATTCACCAGTAGGTACCTCGCTCTTAATCCTGACCCCGCCACCCGTGTTGGTCTAACACCTTTCATCCAGCAGTGTACTCGCTTGATTTGCCGATGCAGCACCAACCTGAAATCTGAATTGTTTGACACCTGTAGCAAAAGTATGCGCTCATGTTACTGGAGGATCTTGTGCGTCATGACCATGTTTCTTCTGACTAACTTTAAATTTGCAGATGTGATAATGAGTCGGCCTGTTGATTCTGCATTATAAATTTATGTAAATAGCATTCACTGATTCACTGGAGGTTTGTGTAATCTGTTTATGTTAGAAAGAGTAAGAACTGTCAGGATGAAAGCTGCATATTTTATCTGTGTAAAATGGCGTTTTCTCTGAATGAGAAGTGGAACATGTCCCTTAAGATGTGATTATATTGTGGAGATAGTCTTTCGGCAGCCTCATGTTCACAGACATATTCATGGAAAAAAAAACACAATAAATATTTTTGAGTTACAGATTTCACAGCAGTATGATATTGATCTCTCTCCCTCTCTCACACCTTTTGCTGTCAGACCGGCTCCATTGTGTCTCTTTCGCTGTGAGTCAGCTCGCATGCCGACCTCAGAGCTGACACATTTGGGTTCCTACTTTTCTAGCGGCTGGTCAGACACTTACCTGTCAGCTAGTCTTTTAGTGGGTCCCCGAGGACCCCCGAAGTGCTACCTAACTCCAAAACAGTATTGATTTTAGCCTCACCTCGCTCTTGTTTTTCCTCAACCTACAGTGCTTACAAGCATATCCAGTCTGTGGCTTCTTTCAATAACTGGCAATAAACTAAGTGCTTTATTAAAATAAGAAACTAGATGTACAGCAATTTTGTTGTTATGCAGCTTTATGCTCAAGTAAAATGTCCCCTTTTTGTATGTTCGTTTGCTTTCTGTGGTTTCATGTATGTACACAGTACTGGTCTTTGTGGTCTCCTGTGTGCAACTTTGATTTGCTCATGAATCTTTTGAACATACATTTGTGTTTTAGAGACATTAGGATCTTTAATTACAAGGCAGAGGACTGCGCCAACTGTCTGCTGCTGCTGCAACCCGCATCCAGATTTGTGCCGTTTAATAGCGTTTTGTCATGGTTGTCGGGTCATTATGTCCTTGCTGTTGTGTTCAGGCGATTTGCAGCGGTGGTGACAGCATCTCGTGTCCACCTTCTGTTCTTTAGGACAGCCTAATAATGGAAAAATCCCCCAGAGCTACAGCTAAATCTATAAAGAACCAGATTCGGTGGAAAAAGTCACGTCCGGCTCTGCGTGCAAGGACAGCCACTCAGCATGGTGTCGCCGTCCTCCCCGTCATATAAAGATTCTCTTTTGTTCATGAGGTGTTGTGTTCACAGGCCTTATCGTGGAGGGTTTTGTAACCTATGTGTGACGTGTGATACGTAAACTCTGGATAGAGATAAATAGAAGGCAGGAAGTGGCCCGGACAGGCAGCAGATCGCTAAAGTGGAGGGCTAGAAAAGGCCCTGCAGCCATCCTTGACCTGTCACGTGGCGGCGATGGCAAACATCAAATCAGATATCGCCGTGCCTGTGTTCCCTGGTCAAAGCCGCAGCACGGCACGAAAAACTTTCTCAGAGGTCCTCATCAGTCACGGTAAAGGATGCGAGGTGTAAACAGTTGTTAAATGGAGCCATAGACGCTTCGAGGCACTGTCCGTGTTGGTGAATGTTTACCAAAGTTAAACCGGGATGGTTGTTTTGATTTACTGCATTTTCTGATAACCAGGACTAGTGCGGAAGAAAAGGGGATTAGACTTAGAGAGCAAGTCGAGCCCCAGCTGCCAGAAACAGTCCAAACAAGGAGAGATAACACCCCGGTTGCAGGTGGAAAGAAGTCACGAATAAAGTGTTGCTGCTGTTTCGGAGCGGAGGTGGCAGCGTTAGCGATGAGGGTTACAGCAGCCAGACCTGAGCCAACAGATTTTGCCATCTGAATATGTTGATCTGATGTTGTAATAATTCATTTGTCTACTTCATGTTTCCTTTTTTTCCTGTTTGTGTCGACACAATGCAATAGAGCTCGAAAGTAAGTCTTCGCCTCACATGTAGATACAGAACCTGTTGTGTGCATGCCAACGAGAGCTTGTCCTTGAACCCAATAATGTGACTAAAAATTACACTCCCTCATTTGATAAGTGAAATTCATGCCACGAGAAAGACGCTGTAGTTTGCAATGATTGAACTGTTTCACACAACACAATCAGAATTATTTCGTTTGAGCTGGTTTTAAGGTTTTTATTAGATGTCTGTTCAACTGAGTAGCATGTCAATTTGATCAAATGCACATTAGTCCCACATTTCTCGCTCAATCTCCGACATTTTCTGTCGCAAACAAACCAGCACAAACACATTTTTTTCACGTCTTACTGTTGAGCAGACACGTGCTGCACATTGTGAACACGCCCACAGATGCTCATCAAGTGAATTTCAATTATCGGTGATGGAGGGTGTTTTTCTTTCCATTTCTGCATGGATGTGATGAGAATTTGATCTTTAATCAGAAAGCCACTGATTAAACTCCAATCAACTGTGCTTTCACGTACCGAAGGATGATGACTAGAGCTCTTTAGGAGGCAGACCTTAGCAGTAGCACAAATATATGATGTGCAATATCCCTCAAGGCATGTTATACAACTTAGCGGCCTTGCTCGCGCTCGCAGATCAATGCTCAGGGTCATCTTTCGGCGTGTGGAACCATTGTTACGCCTGTTACTACATTTGCAGCCACATCTCCTCCATTTCCCTGTTGGATGACACAGTAGCAAAAGACGCTGATCCGGTGTTATCATGGCTGGTAAACAGCATAATAACACGGACACACAGCTGTCACGCACCTCTGCACTAAGAAGAATTAGCAGAGTAAGCAGTAGACACAGTTGAACCACTCCTGAGGTCATTTGGACGGCGCAATTTCCCACACGACGGGCATGATGTTGGACACGGGCGGCCCGAATGTCTTACAGTATGTTTTATTCCACAACAGCTGTTACGTCAAGTGTCTCAGCGCAGTCAGACCGTCCCCTTTGGGAATGCTGTCCCTTTCCATCCACAAGGTTAAAGTGGGAATCATGGCACGAGGCAGGACAGTGAGTGCTTGTTAGCTCAGAGATCAGTGGATTGGAGAAACAGGAAAGTGACCTGAGAGGAAGGTCAGGGTAAAGCCTCCGAGCAATCCCGTTTGAGCCCGAGAGGCTGCAACTGTGACCGACAGCGCGAAAGCTGTCAGCGGGGACAGAAAAAAAGAAAGAAAGAAAGAAAGAAGAAGAGTGCTCGCCCTGTCTATTACACTGAAGAAAAATTTGCATTCCTTTCCACAGCGAGGTAAACGGAGGTCATGACAAAGAAAGCAAGTCAGGGGGGTAAAAAATATGGCGCAGCAGCACTAACCGAGATTGCTTTAACTGATTTAGTGTGGAAAAGCTTAGCATAGCCGTTTCCCCCTGATGAATAGCAAGCAGATTTAGAGTGCCCATTCAAAAGCAGAACTGCCCATGAGGAGTGATTGACTGAGGAACAGAGACACATAGGACATAAAAGGCCCGGCAGAGTGGGCCTCCTCATCCTGACCTCGACCTGCTCTGTGCTTCGACTCCATCTGACAGCTATTGGTCATCCAACTGTGAAATGTATAATTTTAACGGGTCTTACATCAACTGCAAAGCCATGTAACATTGAATATCTGTTATCTTCCATCATTTTAGATAGACTACCTTTCCTTTTATTTTTTCCTTTCATTTGATGACTTGAATAATAAAGGTGCTATTTTTGCAATAGTATTCTTGTCTTTAGAGTCTGCTCTGTATGACACATTTCGGTCCTCAGTTGTCAGGACGTCTTCCCTTGCCTGTAGTTTCCTTTAGTGACTCCTGTGGCACCCTCTGTTGGTCTAACCTATCATCTTTGCTCCACATCTGCCTGTCATCGGGAAACAGAGAAATGATCCTGCATTGCATGAGAATGGGTGTACCTCAGCTAATTAGCAGACTCCTCGAGGGCCCCCTTAAATCCCTCCTCAATCTCCATTACTGTTTGCCTTCAATTCACACACAACCTAATGATTACCCCAAACTGCTCTCACTTCTCAGCTGGTAGTTGTAGTTTTGTTTTTTGTTTTTTTTTTTTATCAGAATCTGAAACGTTGGCAATCTTGCCCTCGTGATGTTATTCTGTGTACTGTGCCCAGTTTAATTTAGCATGCGTGGGTGATTCAGGATCAAATAAAAAAAAAAACTCTTTAATAGCTTGAAACCACGTGCAGTCGACACTCTGCAATCCTGCACAGTTGCTGTTTTTGAGCCCCCTAAGAGGATGAGCAGAAACAGGCTGTAGAAGCCTAATTAAACAAGAGATGTGAATTATTAAAGCATGTTGTATGGAGTAGGTGAGCTTTTTTCTGTTTGAAAAAAAAACTGAGACCCTGTCACAGCTTATATTATCTCACAGGTTAACCGTCACTGGAAATATGATGCCTTTATGTTTTCTTTTTAAGCAATTAATGCATAATTGTGATTCATGAAGCAAGATTAATGGGATTCCTTTAAACTGCAAATTGATTTTGTCTCAATTCTTTTTTTTTTTTTTATGTTTATACTGAAAAGTCTCACAAGGAAAATGATCCAAACACAGATTGTGCAGACAGCTGCCATCAGAAGGTTAAACATTAGTCTGTATGTTTTACGTAAATTGATATCTGGGGCTTTTGGGCGACTAAATAATTCATAAACAGAGAAAAGTTTTAAAAGTTTTTTGGTGTTTTATAATCTGTCAATTAGCTATAGGACTTGAGAAATAATGTTTACAATTCATATGACACTCCTTGAGTCCTCCTCACTCCTTTAGTATGGTTGTGTGCATTGGTTGGGTAGGACGTCGAGCTGGTCTCATTTCCCCCTCAGTGGCGGCTCTCCCTCCTCTGTGGTCTCCTCTCCACTTGCATGCAGCTCGACCAAACAGACTGACCCCCTGCATTTTTCTACACACATCCTGTGCATGTCCTAGGAGTGTTCTCCGTGTGTATGCCTTGTGTGTGCACAAATTTAATGACAAAAAACTCTGATAGCGTTAATTCATTGGGTTCTGAATGGTCTTGTGTTCAGATTGAGAAGTGTTAAAATGGAGCAACGCAAGCTGAATGACCAAGCAAACTCACTAGTGGACCTTGCTAAGGTAAGCTAGACTAACAGTCTACTGCTGCACTATACATTAGGATAGACAACTATCCTGATAAGTTTCTTTCCTTTGTGTGATTGAATTCAATGCATGCTAGTTCACCCGCTCAATTAGATGTGTTTTCTAATATAATCAAAGTCTACAGGTGTCAAATAAACAGACAGGCTGTTCACAAGGTGATTAAGAATAAATCTGTGTGGCGATTCTGGTTGTCTGCACTCACCTGAGATTCTCATCTGTTGGGTTTGAAATAATGACTTCATTTTATTTTACAGTGTAAATGTCTATCCCCAGGACATGTCCTCCTGGAAATTACTGAATGACAGTAACAAGAAATCCCTTTTGTGTCTGCACCGTTTTTCACTTTATGTATTCTCTGATGTTTGTCTCCAGATGCAATTAACAGAAGCTGACAAACCTTAGGGAAAGACCAGGCAGCGCGCCAGTCTGACACAGCAGAAACAGTAACCTGGGAAGGGAGACACACTGTGATCTGATGATTCAGCCAGAAGTAAAGGCAGAGAAAGAGAGGAAAGAGAGGGGGGGGGTCGAGCGCTTTGACATTCAAAAGTACACCACAGTCAAGCTGGATTCAGGCCAGCGTGTCATGAAAGGTATTAGTTAATATTGCCCAACCACCTCGTGCTGTAAAACAGCGGCGAGAGATGGGACGTGACATTGGATAAAGGTGGCTCACCGCCAGTGCCACTCAGCTGGATCTTTAATCGCTGTTATAAGAGTATGTTGCCGTAAGAGGGCAGCGTGGCTTATGTCCCTTCATGCTCCCAGTGGAAAGATGGAGCTAAATAGAGCTGAACATATCATTGGCAGCTGCATCGCCACTGCAGTGCAATGTGAAATTACTCAGATCACAGTGTATCCCCATAACTCATTATCTCTCCTGCAATCTAATATAGTTTTTGTTGTTGTTTTTTTTTTTTAATGTGACATAAGGGATGCAATGTTTGGTTCAACGTTGCTGGGTTTTTTTCCCACAGCTTTTTCTTCACCGTGCCATTCAGGCTGAATAATGTCCTCAAATTGCAAAATTGCTCACTCGAGCTGCTGTTTGAAACAATCTCCGCCATCCTCCTCCCTCTTCCTCCCTCATTTTCTTGTCCAGAAGTGGGTTTATGGTGTCAATTTGCAGTTTTATTGTACAGCTGAAGTGGATCTATAATAACCATGTACATTCTTGCTCCAACAATTTCATCCTCTATTTCTGATATTTGTTCCCTCGTGGTTTGCTAGGCCTCTTTTCTTGGTCTCTAGCATTTTCTGCCATCACTATTTAATGTGTTCTTGTTACATTTCATGATTTACAGATGAGGCCCCAGTGGGTTAGTTCAGTCCAGACGTAGGCCTGTGCCAGGTTGCAATTAATATCTTAGTCGGAGGCAGAATCAGATGTGTGAGCAGTGTGAATGTTGAATGTTGAATCCCCTGCAAAATCTGACAAGAAATCAGGGATTAGATTAGCACTTGTGTAAGTAATACAACAACAGTCTCCACTAGCTGTCAGGTTGAGCAGCATCAGTGCTACTTTAGAGCTTGCTGATTCACATAAACAACCCATCCCATTATTCCCGCCCCAAATCAGGAGAGGACAAGGTAAGTGATGGATGGCATCGCCTCTAGGCTGCCAGGGATTATTAGTCCCCCACTGAATAATACCTCAGAAACCGCCCTGCAGCAGCATCACTCCCACACCTCATCTGAAATGTGACATGGATTACTTGGTGTGTTGTTGAGTATTTTTGAAGACAGCACCTCGGGAGCTAAAATGCAGCAGCCACAGTGTACTCTTAAAGGCCTTTGAACAAATGGGTGATGCATCAGAAGAGCAGGAAACATCACATTTCCTGTACACTCAAGGTCACAGGCTAATGTACTCTAGTCTGCATGGAAACATGGGCCCTTGTAAACCAGTCGTATAAAATCTCCCCTTCTCGGCCAGTCTTTAACAGAAAACTGCAGGTTCTGAAGGTTGTAAGTGTTTAGTCTAAAAATAACCTGATGTTCCCCCGACTTTTTCTAACGTGGAACTTACTTTCCAGCTTTCAACCTCTGCCCCTTGAAGACTGGAGGACGATGAGACAGGCGGTGGTGAACTGCGGCAAACAAAATGGACTCCATGACTGTACCACAATAAAAGCATTTACCTGAGAAATTAGTCATCTGTTTGGCTGGGTTTTCATGTTGATATTTTCTTTGTTTTACTCATCAACTATCCCATTTGGCATTTTGTGTTAGATGCTGAGATTAAAGGATAGTCACATTTTTTCAAACGTGTCTGAAAATAAGACCTACGTGCTTATATGTACATTGAAAGAGGGTTTTTTTATGCTGTAATTGATCGTTTTGCCTCCTTCGTTGTCGCCACAAAGAGATCTTAAAGGAATTTCAATGTAAGTGATAGGAGACTAAATTCAGGGTGTGTGCAAACTCATTTTAAAGTTTGATTTGAAGCTGGTATGACTATGGTTAAACAATAGACAAGTGGGTATCTTCCAAACTTACTGTGTTTCCTCTTTGTGTTACTGTCCATTAAAGCAAAAAAGGAACTAAAAGATTATACCCACATCATTTGTCAAACCATAGCAGTAATGGCTTCAACATAACTTTAAAATGCATTTTTACACAGAATGTGGACGTTGGACCTGTCACTTATTGTTGCAACGATAATTAATACTCTCAATGCACATCTGTGTATGTGAGTATTGTTCTCAAGCAGACTTGAAAAAATGAGAACCTGTCCTTTAATTGTGTTTGTGTCAGATAATTATGAGTTGTTAATTGAAGCTCTATTCATGTCTTTTTTTATTATTTAAAGTCAGCCTGAATGATGTGAAGCTCACAGCCTCTTCTACTTCCTCTCCTCTTCAGAATGAGCTCAAAGCACCTTGAATTGTATATTCAGCCTGTGTTTTTATCTGTGTTCCTGCGTGTTAATAATAGAGACATACAGCATTGTCCATTAAAAAAAACACAAATTTGGAAAATGACCGTGATAAGTGTGTTTCCTCTCCCCTGTTCCAGACTCAGAACATCATGTATGACATGATATCGGACTTGAATGAGAGAGGAGAGGACATGGAGAAGAGGATTGCCCTGCTGGAGACAAAGCTGGAGACTCTACTGAGTAACTTGCAGGCTCTGCCAGGACTCATCAGCCAGGTCATCAGCCAGCAGCACAGGGACTTCCTGGAGGTGCAGCTCCAGCCTTATGACAAACACAGCCCTGAGCGCTCACAGTCAGTGTCCCGACGGAGGTCGTCCTCCACAGCACCGCCCACCTCCTCCGAGAGCAGCTAGAGTCCAAGGGGAATGCCTCCACTGAAGACTTTTGCCATCATATGGCCAAGTTGCATTTATCGTAAAGCCTTATGGTTTCAATAAGTATTATCCAAATTCTGATGACAGAATCCAAGATACTGGGGACAGTGCATTTTAATGGATAACTTCATGCTGTTATTTGTTTTGTATTACCTCAAAAGATGTTGTTATCCTTGCTCTGGTGACATGACCACGAATAATGGCGCTTCCCTCAGTAAAAACTAAAAGGCCTATGGATGGGGCTACGATAAGAGCTCCACTCCATCTCTATGCAGAGATAGCCAGTTTAAGGTGGCAAGGTTACCATGTGTGAAACTATTGCACTAAAATAGTGCTTCTCACAGACTTTGTGCTTCTGCTGGCTTGATTCAGTTGCCGTGTTCCTCAAAGCAAACTGAGAAATTAGTCAGGGAGCATGACAGTGATATTGAGGAAAAGTGCTGTGTTTGATGGACTGGAGTGAACTGACACCAGAAGGCAGATGAAAATCTGCTCCCACACACTGTCACTCAGAGATATCTTAAAAAGCTTGAAATGAGGAAAAAAAAGCATATATCTTTTAGGTTAGAGACAGCATCAACTATAGCGGTTTTCTTTTGCAGAGTGCCCCTGTAGAATGACTATTTTTGGGCCGACGTTGCAAATAATTTATTCCTCTAGTCAAAATGAATGCATCAAAATCTGTACTTGCACTTACTTTTTAATAATCAATGCACTTCAATGCTGACTGACGTATGATATAAAGATGCGTTGCTCATTAAAAGAAGAACATTTGAGATGTTTGGGCATGGGTTTATTATTGTCAATTCTCAAGTTGTGGCTAGTGTTGATGAATCGAGTCCAAGCCCTTTTTTTGTTTTTCAAAAAGAAGCATTATGTTAGGCCTGTAGAGGTCAACAGAAATGTGCTGGGCGATCACAAACTCAGTAATTACCCTTTGTCTTGCTGTGTCTCACCTCCTGTCCTCCCTTCCTGTGCTATTTATGCTTGCTGTCACCCCAGCTGGGCAACAACAGATGCTAAACAACTCGCTGAAACCGTATCTACCTTTTAAAAAGAAAATTCCTATTTTTATATACTTTGATGAGGACAAGCACACCTCCTACAACTAAACAAAACAACAATGGGATGTATGAAGGAAGTGACAGATCCAGCATATCTAGCATATGGTTTAATGTTTCATGGACTGGAGTTAGGGTACAAACATACAGTCGCCTATACGTTCTTTCCTGAAATTAATTATAGACTATGTAAAAAAATGCATTATTCTTCAGATTGCATTTATTTTTTACAGCATATGCTTTAGATGACACTGTCGGCTGAGCTGAAAGAGCAATATTCAAGAGCAGAATTGGTAAATCTACCCACAGTGGCTGGCATTTGTTTGGTTTTAGATCCATTTTTAATGTCTGAAGTAAAATTTAATTTTGATTTAAATACCCCCCTTGGCCTTTCATACAGTTTATCCTCATATCAACTGTGTGAAAAGCAAGATGTGGCCCCCTGGACATTAATATTCATCATATAAACATAGTTATTAATGCAACCTTGTCAAGGTTCACAGAGCGTAGCATGGGTCAGAGGAGAACTGGTCAAATCAGCAGCACTGATTTTGTTCAACCAGCCCACCCCCTAATCAATAAGTCAATCAGATGGTCAACAAAACGACAGATGTTCAGTCCACAAACTTCAGCAACATAGAAACCAATGAGAGATTATACTGTATGCGACTTAAACAATAAACAATTAAATGATGAAAATATACCATTTGACAGACCTGCGTCCTTTTTTATTGTGTGGGAATTTGTATTAAATATAGTTTGTGTGTGCCCTGCATAAACACAGAAGACAATTACATTGTACACGCTGTGGTACAAAACACTTCATTACATTTTATTTGGTGCTGCAGCCTGTCTTGATATCTCACTGATGGAGGAATGAGTGGAGACAAATTACCATCGGTGGTGGAAGAAGTACTCAAATCCTTTGTGAAGGTAAATGTACCTATAGCACTATGTAAAAATACTGCATTAGAGGAAAAAGTCCGACATTAAAAATCTGACTTATGTGAAATGACATAAGAATTAGTAAAAAGTATCAAAAGTAAAATCACATTATACAGACTGACATTTTTTATATGTAGCATTATTAGATTTTTACTGATGCATCAACAGCATTTTGCTATTGTTGTTGGCATGCAGCTGGTTTTAACTTCTTTATAAATAGTTCAGATCAGTTTTTGTGGTTCCCAGCTGGGGATCCTGTAATTGTGATTATAATGATAAACTTTCTTTATATAGGCTTAATGAGTTAGTATCTCAAAAGAATGAGAAACTCTCAGAATAATGACAGACTTTTAAAATAATGACTTATTATCGCAAATAATGAGAAGTATTCTCAAAATAATGATTTAGTATGTCAAAACATAATGAGAGGATTACATTAAACTTGTGATTATAATGATTATTACTCTATTATTATTATTAATTAGTTATAATGTTTGCCTGTTAGTCAAAACACCGGGCACACGATGCTTCCACTGAAATTGTGTTCTCGCGAGATTTACCGCGAACGAACTAGCGCGCAGCGGCCCCTGCGTGGTGTGAACTAGCGTGCTTTGCTAAACAACACCAAACTTCGCCAAATTTCCCCATAAAATCTTTCTGCCTCGTGTTTTAGTAACGTGGGCTGCTAGCCGAAGACACCGCCACCATGAGTATACTCGCCAAAATAGCAGAGATTGAAAATGAGGTAAGCAAACAGCTGAATCAGTCACGTTTGGAGCTAACAGCTAGCAGATGTTAGCCTCGCTGTCACAGCTGGGCCTCGCTTTAAACATTTAATATTTCTTAAAAGAAATCAGTCACTGTGGTGGGAAAGTTTGTTTTACAGCTTTGTAACTTGTACATGTGTTATGAATCAAATATTAGAATTTAGAGGCGGTTGCGTTGATACTTTTAGCTAACTCTGTTTAATTATTAGTCCTGGACAGTTTTTAGTGTGTTGTTAAATCTTATATCATATTAATCTGTGACTTAATGCTCGAAAACATCTAAACTTATTGCATAATTAACGTAATGTGAAGGCAGCCGGTGTTTTCTACCTGTCTATATGTTTTCAATCCGAGTTTGGCTGGTGTGTGTGAGTATGTTTGTGACACTTGAATGAATGAATGAATGAATGAATGAATGAAAAATAAGTTTTCAGTGTCAAAGTTTGGTTAGAGAAAGAGCCAAGTGACTTGCTGTGCGAGTTTGGATCATTTCAAACTATTTCAGCAGAGATGGCAACAACATGAGATGATGTTCAACATCTTTTAATGTCATCTGCATAAGAAATACACACAGGCAGTCCTTGATAATTAGCTTATTAGATGATCAAATCTGACCTTGGTGATCAAACTTTGAAATCTATCTTTGGCAATAAAATTATTAAATCCACTGTTGGTATAGGAATTCCCCCAATAATGCTAAAAAAATATGCATAAAGAAAATAGCACATGAAAAATGAAAACTTCTGGCATATATGATTATATCTGACTGATATAAAATAGTGCAAAACTATAAGAATATAGTGTGTATATTTATAAAGGTAAAGTACAATAAAATGTAAAATTGAATACAAATGGAAATATATGACTGGAGGGCTGGTGTGCAGAAGTGAAAAAGGTATGAGTATGAATGTAAACAGATAGTAGTAAGGATTAATTGATAATAATAATAACAGTAGTGCTAATATTAATATGTTTAAACTGTGCTGCTGTTTTCAAGTTGCTTAAGATAATACATTGGGGTACAGAGGGGCCAGGTAAAAATAGTTACTTTAGAAGATTTGGGTTCTTTTCTTTGTTTGATTTCTTCCCAAAATAATAGTCACTGAGACGGTTCATACTGGCCTTTAAAATATTTATTCCTGTGGAAGCAAAGGGGAACAAGATGTACCGTCTTCTCTCTGTGAAAGAATGTGTCCTAAAGTTTTATCCAGAGCTAATAGGTTCAGTTCAGTTCAGTTTATCACAAGAGGATGCCTTCCAAAGTTGCAGCCTGTCAGTATAAAACTTCCTCTTTGCAATTCCTTGTTGAGCTGCACGAAGAGAAACTAAACAGACTAAACTAAACTAACAAAAAGAGAGGACTTTGTGCAAAAGAAGACTATCATTTTGTAAGATACCCGCTTGATTTTTTTAATGTTCAAATGAAAACATGACTGTTGTTTAAAAGCAGCCCAGAATCTTTTTTTTTTCGTTAAGATTTAGTGAATGGAGTGAAAACCAGCAGAAATCTAATAATCAGTACATTGCTATATTTTATTGAGATCAGTACCAGTATTAAGTTAGTGTCACCTTTATTTTGATGCACATTTATTGCAATACATTTACAATGACCAACTGTCATGCAAAGAACAAGTATAAGACCTCATGTTGGTGGTGTTATTGTTAATTGCAGATGGCCAGGACGCAGAGGAACAAGGCCACAGCTCACCACTTGGGTCTGCTCAAAGCACGTCTTGCCAAACTGAGGAGGGAGCTCATCACACCAAAAGGAGGCAGTGGTGGTGCAACAGGAGAAGGTAACACACAAATTCTTGCTCAGTTTCTACTCCTATCTAGTTTTTATTACAAACATGCAGCCAAACATTTTTCTCTCTGGATGACTGATCTGTTAAAGTTTGTGATTCTTTCTTGTCTTTTAGGTTTTGATGTTGCAAAAACGGGTGATGCTCGTATCGGCTTCGTCGGTTTTCCTTCAGTGGGAAAGTCCACGCTGCTCAGTAACCTTGCAGGTGTGTACTCTGAGGTCGCCGCCTACGAGTTCACCACTCTCACGACGGTACCTGGAGTCATTCGCTACAAAGGTGCCAAAATCCAGGTAAATCTATTTCTTATTTGTTCAGTACCTGCAAAAGTGTTTTCAGTGTGGTGTGTTTTCAGTTGCTTATTGTACTCTCTTCACTTTTATAAGCTCCTGGATCTCCCAGGAATCATTGAGGGGGCCAAGGATGGAAAAGGCAGAGGCAGACAGGTCATTGCAGGTAAAGATGTGATTCGAAACAGGCTTTTATTGACAAAATTGAAAAGCAGAATGATACCAGATATATTTAATTCCTTTTAATTAGACTTTTTATTTACTTCAGTCAATTGTGTGTTCTGTTATGCGCTTCCATTGGCAGCAAAGAGGCAAAATTAAACCGGTATAGAGTGAACGTGGATCAGAACTATGTCCCCTTAAAGGATTTTTTTTACCACTGTAGGGGCAGAAAGACAAACTAGAATTTTACAGTTTTGATACAAGGTTGGATTACAGCCAATGTTTTAGCAAGCAATATTCACTGCGACAAACACATGGTTGCATTTAGAGATTTTCTGCACTTAAATAGTGGCAGGAAAAAACACAACTTCACATGTGTCATTATTAAATAGCTGTAGATACGAGCAATGTGATTCCTGCAACCACTGTAATCCAAACAACCTCCCTTCTCCTTTTAGTGGCTCGAACTTGCAACCTAATCCTGATAGTGCTCGATGTGTTGAAGCCTCTTGGCCACAAGAAGCTGATCGAACACGAACTGGAGGGCTTCGGCATCCGACTCAACAAGAAACCGCCCAACATCGGCTTCAAGAAGAAGGAAAAAGGAGGCATTAACTTCACAGCCACAGTATGAAATGCAAACTTCTTTCTCCTCTAAATGAGTCAGTAGAATAAATGATGTAGTGCTGACAGGGGTGTTTAGCTGGTTTTAGTGTGACACGGTGTAGCTGGTTGTCTGCTTGTAATTCAGCCAATCACTGTGCAGAAGGGAGATTAACATCACTCTATAAGATGATAGTCAGTTAAAGGATGTCTTGTAATACTGCCATGCAGGATTTTAGTTGTCAGAGGTATCTGCAGTTGAGTGTCAGTCCATTTCGATGATGGCCATTTTTCTTATATCCCATTAGTTTAGACAAACACGGAAAAGCCTTTACTAACCAGTGTGTGTGCATAGATTTAATCAGTCGAACTGATCTGCGTAATTAAATGCGATAAACACATTTTACATATTTATGTCACCATCACCTTGGTATCAAACACTGAAACCCTTTCAATGCTGCCCTCTGTTGGACATGCATTGAACTATACTTAACTAAGTTGTTCCTACACATTTATTCTCCTCTCCTTCTGCAAAGTATCAGCGTTTATTTTATATTTGGGACTAAATAAAAAAAAAAATCAAATGGAAAAAATGTAAAGATCAATAAAATAATATAGAGCCGAGGGTGATTATTTTATTGGCCCTATATTTTGCAGATACATTTTTCATTATATTGTAGGATTATGTACATTGAGCAAAGTGAAAATTACCCATTAATGGACTGTTTAATATGTATTTCTTTTTTCACTTTCACAAGGTCTTGTGTTGATTGATCTTGCCCCCCCCCTTTCTTCAGTGTGCACAATCTGAGCTGGATGCTGATACTGTTAAGAGTATCCTGGCAGAGTACAAGATCCACAACGCCGACATCACTCTGCGCAGCGACGCCACAGCTGATGACCTCATTGATGTGGTGGAGGGAAATCGGTAAGCTGCTGAAGTGCAGGAACGGGCCTTCCTTAGTCATTCCCAGTGGGTGTGGCCTGTTGAATCCTCAGTCCCAACTCAGTTCCCACTACACCAATGCAGATGAATTTGAAAATGCTGTTCGTGTGTCACACGGAGTCCCAGCCACACTTACATATTCAGACCACTCACCAATTTTTTTTTTATACACGTGTGTAATGCATTAAGTAGTAGCAATGTCATCTCTTACTTAAAAAACTGGGATCACCATTCTTCAGTGTAATTAGATATATAAACTCAACAGTTTAAATCTAGGATATGGATAATGGGGTGGATCTAACTAACACTGTGCTGTATATTGGACCTCACGTTCCAGGACTGTCTTTCAGCATTTTATTGCCAGGCAGCAGACAGAGCAACAGCAGAAACTCACTGCAGTTGTAGAGAAACAAACCATTCACAGGGTCTCTCTTGTTCTCTCTTGCTTTTCAGACTGCATTGAAAAGGGAGAGCAAAATGCTCAATAATATTAATTAATAATAATGTAATAATAATAATGTATAGATATATGAGATGTAACATTATTTTAGCTCTAAAATGTAAAAATATCCAAGCATTCACTTTACATATTAAAGTAATCAATACAGCAAAATTACAGAATGTAAAGGAAGTAAATGAAGAAAATAAACTGCACTTCCCGGGGTACATAGACACAAACATCCCTTTTTATAGGAAAGCACATGAATTCTACATTTGTTTCATAAATAATCAACATAATTTAAGGAAGCGTTTAAATTATAAAAGGAATTATGTTATGTACCTTTTCAAAAGTAAGTGTCTGCAAAATCCATATTGAATTGTACAGGAATTCACAGTACCCTTTTTATAATTTAGCACAACAAAATACATCTGCTGAAGGAGCTAAATAAAATAAGGTAAATTAAATGTTTGTTCTAACCCTCTCTGCCATGTCTCTTTAATATGCAAGAAAAAAATGGATATAATTTAAGGTGTCTGACAACTCGAGTCTGAAACGACTCACAGAGGCGACCAGTAAATGCAGTAAAAAGATGAAAGCAGCTAGAGATTGTTGTTAACAGTTAAGTTAAAACAGACACAAAGGTGTGACTTTCCACTTCCGGTTGCTGATAACGCAGCACTTTCATGCACAGCAGCCGCCTCACACTCTCTTGTCACAACAGGGTCTACATCCCGTGCATCTATGTGCTCAACAAAATCGACCAGATCTCCATCGAGGAGCTTGACATCATCTATAAGGTGCCCCACTGCGTACCCATCTCGGCCCACCACCGCTGGAACTTCGATGACCTGCTGGAGAAGATGTGGGACTACCTACAGCTTGTGCGCATGTAAGAGTTGCTTTATCAAGTCGCCACTAGGGGGTGTGAACGGAGGGGAGAGACAGCTGAATGGTGCAGAGGGAGCCCGTGTGTGAAATTTCAGCTTTTGTTGGATCAGACTGGAGAATTTGACTGAGATCATGTGTTCATTTGCAGCTACACTAAACCCAAAGGCCAGCTTCCTGATTACACGTCTCCTGTCGTACTCCCTGATGGACGGACCTCAGTCGAAGATTTCTGCTTAAAGATTCATAAAAACCTCATCAAAGAATTGAAGTAGTGAGTACTGTAGACTTGGATGGAATCATTCACTTTTCAATGAGAATTTTGTCCTTTAGCAGACAGATCTTTGAATGCCACAGAATACTGGATTCTTTTTCTCCATCTCTAGATATCTGTATAACTATAATCTCATCTGTAGTTCATATAGTCAGAATAATGGAGAAGGTAGAAACAGAGACATCCTCAAAAGTGTTTCTGTTTTAGCTTGCATTGTGACTTTTTTATTCAATAACATAACGAGCATCATTTTGATCTCCAACAATTATTTTATTAATAATTAATTAATCAAACATATTATTTTATGTGCTCTGTTCCACACTTTAAGGATGAATGATAATTTTAATTTTTTACTAAAAGGCATTGGTAGTTACCTTTTATGCAGAATAACAAGAGGATCATCAGATGGTAAAACAGCAGTCACTTTTATCATATCTATCCATTCCCTTTTGTAGACCAGATAAGCATTATTTTTTAGGTCTGGATTAGGATCTGAGATGATGTGTTGCACCACCATCACCAAATAGGAGAGCTGAGATCGTCAATCAGTCGATTATGTTAATGCTGCTGAGCATTACCCATCCTCCAGGGAGTGAATGGGTCAAACGGTGACACACCCAATTAGAAAGGCTTTGTGACTAAAGGGTGTCATTGTGCCCCGCAGGTTACTTTACAGTGCAGAGCCATTGCTACTTCAGCAAAGAAAGAAAAACTAAATATATAAATCGTTTTCTGGTGTAATTAAGACATATATTACATTTTTAACTCTTCCTCTTTCAGTGCACTTGTGTGGGGATCGTCTGTGAAACACAACCCTCAGAAGGTGGGCAAAGACCACGTGCTGGAGGACGAAGACGTTATCCAGCTGGTGAAAAAGTAAAAGGAGTCTTCTCTGCATGGCCCGAGTATCACAAAGTGTTCTGCACAGTCGCTCAGAAAATCACCAAACATCCATGCGAGCATCTGTGTCTTACGGTTCAGTTTTTTTGCTGTAATTTAAAAAAAACAAAATGACCTGAATGTAAGTGTTACGTTTAAAAGAACCTACAGTGCTCAACACCATGAATAGTTCATATTGAATATTGGTTAAGGCTTGCATTAAAATCTGAACAATCTGTACAATAAAGATCTTAAGAAGTATTGCTGTTTTAATTCTCGTGCAACATTTTTCTTTTTATCCAGCTTTGACATATTTACTCCATCCTTCCTGAATGTTAGCATGTATCTATCAAGTGTAGGAAGGCACACTTTTTTCCCCCTCTCTATTTAAATCAAGAAGATTTAATGCGCTACATGTGGTCTGCCACTAAAGCGTCACAGAAATGTCGCATCATTAAATGCTGTGCTCCATTACAGTTGCATGGTCTCCCTCAGAAACACACCAGCACTAAACAGCAGTTTAACCACCACCATTTCAGTCTGGCTCACAGTGGGTCGGTGGGCGGGGGGGTCTCATTTGAAAGCCCTGTCCAGCTAAGTGATTTATGTGACATTGATGATGAAGGCAGTTATTCAGGCTGGTGGCCCGCCCCCTCTCTCTGGTAGGGACAGCCACTCAGGTTAATCAGTTCATTCACTCAGATGCAGTCTGGGGACATCATACACCAGCTGTTCACAACTAACAAGACTCCACAGAGCAAGAAAAAGCGCATTTCATCAGAGCGCTTCAGGAGGCTTGCATTATCTAATGTCGATATGTTGCAACCTGTATGAAGTGTAGCAGCCATTTTGTGTCTAAGTACCTGATACAAGCCAGTGATTGCTGCGGATGGCGCCAGTGCATACAAGTCTATAGACCATGGTATGATGGAGTCAGACTGCAGGTTTGAAGAATAAAGACTACACTTTTTCCAATAAACCTAAATACAAATTAGTTTAGCTTTCACAAAGGTGAATGAGCTTCAAAGCATTTATTTAATATGCTGCTCAGATGCAGCACTGGCCAATATAATTTGAGCTTTGTCTGGCTGAACTGACCCTTACATTTAATTTAATATACATCAACTGTATCAAACAGGAAAAGGTGTGCATGTCAGATATGCACACAAATGATTCAGTATACAAAACAGCATCTTTAACTGCATTTAGCACAAAGAATATGAAATATCTTCCAACATGCATTTAGCAAAGAAAATTATTTCACTATTTCATCCCTAGTGAAATAAATCTACGACAAAAAACAGCTTTGCAAAACCACAGAAATAAACATTTTCCACTCGTATAAAAGGAGCCATTTAATTGTCAGAAGTGCTATGAATATTGTCCATTAATTACTGGTCACACAGTCAATGTTGGTCAGTGGATGTTCGACAAGCATTCGCAGCAGGATTCAGGTTAAAGGATATATAAAAAGCTGATGTGCGAGGGAGACAACATGGTCGCAGCACTTATTACAACACTGTAACGGTCAGCGAGGATGCTACCAAGTGTATTTGATGTTATAGACTCCAGTTCTTACAGAAAGAAAAGCCACTTTTTAGGAAGAGCTGCAATGGTGGAGGGTATCGCCTGCCTGTCCCGCAGCAGCAGGACCGACCCTCCTCAGACACCACCTCTCCCCCACCCTCTTTTACCCTGTAAATTATAGCAGCACTTTAGCTAATGAAAGAGTTGAAGACCGGGCACTAATAAAAGCCATTAAGTGAATAAAGCACTTCCCCCTCTAACAAAATTAAAGAATCTACCCATTTGGAGAGGGAGGACTCTGTATTAATATTTATGAAATGCGGAACCAGCGGCCCCCCCAAACTCCCCAACCCACGTCCAATCCCAGCCTGACCAAGTCCTCCTTGCCAGTGCACCTATCCCAAGAGAACATCACCAACCCCTCCTAGCTTGAAGGAGGGGCAGGAGATGGGGACTTGAAGGGTGCTGAGGACGCAGTCAGGACAGTCTGCCTCCAGTAGAGCAAGCTGAAAGACCCCAAGACGGCTCAGAGCGCCCCCGACCGCCTTCGTCGCCCCTCAGCCGGCTTGCACCCAACACCGTCTTTGGGGCCAGCAGATGGAAAAAGGTGGGTTACTTGGAAAGACTTTCCAAGTGACTTTCCAAAGACAGCAGCTGGAGGTTTTCAGTGAAATGCAGAGTAAGTTGAGAGTAAGTCTCATATTTTTAGTTTTTTTTTTAGATAATTTGTTGAGTTGGTCATTGTGACCCTTAGTTTGAAGAAGAGAAGAATTTTTTATTGAATTTTTTTTTTTATTATTATTATTTGTTTAAATTAGATACTTTTAATTATAAATGATTAAGAGCATTGAAACATTCTTTAGGCAAATTTTGAATAAAATGTTGAGATGCATTTTGAGTTTGAACTGCAAACAAGTTGAGACGAACTCCTGAAAGATCCAGACTGTGGTGATCCATGTCAGTTCGTGAAGAATGAAAGAAAGAAAGAAAGAAAGAAAGACACAAGGTAAGGATGCATAATTACGTATCACAATCATCTGTGCATAAAACCCATCACACCATCCCATCAGCCACACTGCATCCCCTTGAAACATCCTCATTGTTCTGAAAAACAGAGGTCTGTTTCACCGCCACCGCCCACTGTCTTCACCCAAAGTACTCCCATTTTCGTGCCATTCGGTCACAACAAACGCAGGGTTACTCTCGGGTGCATTAATATGCATTGTGGTGTAATTTCATCACACAAAGTGGTTCGGTCGTTAGGGCTCTAAGTTGATTATCGCACCAAGCCTCCTCTTCTCTTAGTAAGATGTCCCAGGGGAGCTGAGAGAGAAGGTAACAAGATTGTCAGAGCTTTTGGGGAAAAAGCTCTCTTAGCTTGATGGTATCATGACTCTTGACATTGCACTCAGTGACCGTTAACATAGTTAGGGCTGAAAAGTCAGGACGGGGTTGTGTCTTTACTCTGAGAAGGCGGCAAACGTCCTCAGATGGACGGCAGCAATAAGTACCATTGCGGAGTCCATCAGTGTCCCTACCCACCGGGACTTATTTTTCGGTCAATCACTTGTAAAATTTCATAGAGTGGACTCTATAAGATCACCCAAACTCTGTTTCCATTGATCAGTTGAAGAACAGACTGATTCGATTAGGCCACCATTCCTCAGGCCTGCTGTGAGCCTTTTCTGGAAAATGTTTCATATTGGAATGTTTGGATTATAAAATAGAGGCAGAATTTTCCCGATTTTTTTCAGTCATGTCCGGTTGAGTCCGGGCGAAGGACGGGAGGGTGGGGTTTGACGCAGTTTGTGCGCAGGAAGGGTGTAGCCCTTTTTTTCCGCAGTGAGTGTGACCTATGACTAATCTTTTTTTTTTTTTAATTCTGCAGATGTTCTTAACTGTGTTAAAGTTCTTTTCTAATCATTATGTAGACCAGCAGTGCAATGCTTTTTCACGTATCCACGAGCTCAGATCTCCTCCCTCACACCTTTGGACTTTATCAACTCTTGGACTGCAGATACAAATCGAGCCATCGGATTGTCCTTCGACTGCAAGAAAATACTTGCGATGTCTTTCTTTTAGGGTTTTGAGTCGTAGCTACACTCATCCAAGAATAAGTTGGCCGACAAAAGCAGAAAGGATATATCCAGTTTTACTGATTTTCCTTTACTCCCATTTACATTTAAGCGACAAAGTTTGCGAGTCCTGCGTACGCCTTCTGTTGAGCTGGATCTTCTGTGACCTGCATTGGGTGTTTTTCTCTCCTCGCCCAGGACTCCATTGTGCTTGATCTAACCATGCAGTGCGTCTTCCGTCCATGGTTGTGCCAAGCACCTTGGAGGCTTGTGAGCACTATCTTCTTCTGTTGTGAACTCTCAAACTCAGATTTTATTTTTTTAAGCCAGTAATGTACTTGTGCATTATATAAAATGTAGGAATATAAATGAAATGAGAATTTGAAGGAAATGAAGATTCAAGGGTGTGTGCAAACTGACAAATAACCATGAGGTATTCCAAATTATTATTTCTAGGTTTTCATTTTGTTTGATTCTTCTTAATGTTGTTCTATCTCATAATGTCTTCTAAGATGTAGGACTATGACCAATAAATATCGTTTCAACATCCTGTGTGTTTTTATTGGCAACAACATTTTTTTGTGGATTTAAAAAAAAGAGGTTTTTTTTATTGCATTCATGTAGATAAAACAGTCCTTTTCTACAAGCTGGTTGGTGTCAATATGGCAGATTTGTGGAAAAGATCAATTACTGTAAGTGCTTGGTGGCTTTTAACTACGGCTGATCATCTCAGACAGTGGAGGTCATTTATTAAAACAATGTGCACTCTGAGACCGAGACCACGGACACGTCACTGATCTGTAAATCAAACCCTCAGACATACAAGCCCACGTTTATGTTCCTCGAATGACAATAAAATTATATGACTTTTGTTTCTATACTCTCCTCAACTACTTATATTTCAGTCTTTTTTAGCGTATGTTGTCCAATACGTCAAATCACAACCAGTGAATGTAACCAATAAATTTAAAATGATGAAACAAGACTCCTCCTTCTTTTCTCTTATTTCAGTTTTAACCAACACTTCATGTGCTGCAGGTATTAGAGGATAATGATCATGTACACCATAAACTATTCTGGCTTTAAATCACTGTCAAAGTGACCATTACAGCCATGAAATAACACCAAGAGCCTCATGCGCTCTATCCTGGAGAAATGATTATTCATATTTGCCACATCCAACATATTGCCAGAAAAATGCCCCCTCTCACCGTGGATGAGGTGACGTAATTCCTCGATCAGTGAATGCAGCTATTATATTTATTTTAAATGCAATATATCAAATGCACCTTCGTCTCCATAACCTTTTCCACAGCACACGTTTGACTTGTCACAGTAGGAAAAGCACAGGTGTCACCAATGACATTAACTCTCCGTCCTATTCAAGTGTCCGAGTAAACAACGACATCGTGAATACATGCACGATACCTGAGGCAGCTAAATGGAATTCAGCCCTCGTTAAATTTTACATTTTCACATGTCAACACGACTCCCTTGAAAAAGCCTAAAGGAGATCGTCTTGTGAGAATGTGAGGCATCATAAAATTAAAAAAAAGCAACCAGATTTAGAAGTGCAGAAAATGCTGCACGTGTTTCTGTCAGGTGAGGAGGCCAACACTTTTCAGGGCATTATAATCAGAAACCTCTCGAAACAAAGAACAATCTCTGTGTACCAACTCAGTAGCATTCAAACTCAGTGTTGTTCCAATGCAAACACAGTTAAAGCGAAAATGTTTGACTTGGCTGACACACGGCACACTAAGATTATTATTACATGCTGATTCTAAGCAGGGTATGTGGTGAGTACGGGTCACTTTTGAGCACATTTTTGGTGGACACTATTTTATGAAATTATATTTATATTTATTTATCACATTTATGAAAAAATAAAATAGCTGGCAGGATCTTTCCAAAGTCGACCAAAACCAAAATCGGGCATGTTGTATCATTTGTTTAGTATACAATTATAAATTATGTTGATATTTGTGTATACCAAATGGTAAAACAGCATTAAATGATTATTAGTGTGTAGTACATGGTCTATAGTCTGGACAGTGGATGTAGTCTTGTTCGGATCTGATCAGTTGAGCAGACAGTGCTTTCAGTCAGCTGTGCAGCCGGTCACTGACCTTCTGCTCAGACAGGGAATACAGGGTTTACAGATTATCCCATTAGACTGGCTAACGGTGGCCGCTTTGCACAAAAACAATGCTAATCACCTTTTTGTCAGCTGAGACAAGGTCAAAAGCAGGCCTGCTCCGCAATCAACAGCTGAACACAGTGAGATAACACGTGAAGATCTGTTTATTTGATCCGATTAGTCGCTCTTCCATTTCAACAATTCTTTGAAATCACAAGGAAAATAAGTGCACAGCTCATATCCACACATTATGTTTTCTATACAAGTGCTATACTGCACTGAGAAGGAAAGGAAAAACAAACGAAAAAAGTATGTCACAACTCTTTTAGACTACTGCAGGTGGCACGCAGGCGTCTCCAAATGACATTAACATGTTACATTCGCAAGCTGAACATTGGCAAACAATGCTTAATTGGGTTATTCTTTTCTCAGTTTTGTTTGACCGCACACAAGATGAATATCAGAAACAAACATTTCATTTCCTCCCTCACACTCTCAACGTATCTACTGTATCTCAAGTTGCCATTTTCTAAAATTAAACAGCAGGAAATACTTCACTACAGAATATAAATTTACATAGTTATGACACATTGGGGATATATTAATACTTGATACTCCAACATGTGGAAAAACCTTCACAAATTTGGTTTCCACCGTGCTGCTTCATCTTGAGTTTCTGCAGCTCATTTACTCTGAGGTTTCACCTACAACAAATATAAAATTTAAATACACAATGAGATGTTTCTGAACACATAATGGATTTCAAGATATTTGCGCCAATTGTCAGGCTGTAAACAGTGTACTTTATTAGGCGGTGTCCACAGCATGTGGTGCTCATTGTACATTCATAACACCCCCTGCAAAAGGTTTATTACAAAATAAACAAAGGGTGATTTGGAGGGATGAAGTCTATGGAGATTCAGTAGGACCCACATTAATAATAAAAACTGAAGAATCACAGTGATGGAGAAATATGCACAGAGCTTGTTGCACCTATGAAGATAAAAGATTTCCAGTATTCAGGCAATGGATTTATGAATGTACAAGATCTACAGTTACACAGAAAACAAACACCCATGACTCCACCCATGAATAGTGCAAACCTCAGTGATGTCTGCTACAGCTGCTGTGAACACCAGGATAACATCATTTAGGAGCTGAAATGGAAAAACTTCATATTTTTTTACTTTTATGAAATGTAAATGATTTTGAAGTACCTGACGTTTCTCTGAAAAGGGCATTAGTTTATTAAAATGTGTCTCAGCAGGGTGACCTTGCTAGTATACCTAATGTGAGGCGCATAAGTACCATTGTATCTGAGGATTTATGTGGTTGTTATAAGACACTATGCCCCTAATGCTGAAGGACTGGTTTATCTTGAGAAGGCTGTTTAGTTAACGCTGGCAGTTACAAACCAACACTGGGAGCTGGACAGCGTGAACCGTTCACTGTGCTGACACCGAAACAATGCTGCCACCTCCCAAACACAAAAAGAAGCCCTCAAGTTTTTGTTTTTGACAAATTTATCCCATAATGGCATCATTTTTCTTTTGAATACACCCTGTCCAGTCACTTGAATGTCGATCACTCACACAGGAAACCTGCTCCCTTAAATCCATGACTGTGTTCCCACATAGGCCTCAAATCTTCATCTGTTGGAACAAATCATTTTGGCCGTAGTTTTTTTGTTTTAGTGGTAATGTCATCCTGAAGCCAGTCACAGTTAACCGTTCTATGTCCAACACCGCTCAACGTTTCTTGCTGCTGACGGTCTTTAAAGTCAAGTCTTGTCGAACAAGAAAACAAGACCCAGAACGTTAAAATGGGAGGAATGGTGCTTTGGCAAAAGCATCTCTACGGTTGGGAATTTTGGCTCAATCTTACCAACAATTCAAAGACGTACATCGTTTCCAAAGGAGGCAAGAAGTGTAACGTGCTAGGCAAACATACTGCCAATGCCAGCAGTCTGGATGAAAATTTCCATGGCAATATTTCCTCCAAAGTATAGTAACGCTGTGACCAATACAGTCCATTGTTCTTGTGACATCTCTTCTACAACCAGTATAACCATGTCAGTGGATGGAGGATCTCTGTATTTGTCTTTAAAGTAGACTGCAGCTTCCATTTGCAGTTCAGACAAAGTACTCAAAAAGTTGTAGTTGGAGGGTTTCATTCGGGTTCAAGTGTAAGTGACAACATGACCCCTGGTTATAAACTTTCTATTTCAAGCGTAGATCTGTCCAGGACCACCTGTGTGTGGGTTTTCTCCACTGAGGCGCTCCTGGCTTGGCTGTCGGTTAGTGTCGCTGGATTTAATGACGCCTGCGTAGTCGTAGATCCCAACTTCCAAGTTCTTGGCCCTTTAAGGCAGCAGCATGCAGCTTCTCCAGAAAATCAGGCATACCTGCAAGGAGCAAAGGGCGAGTCTCCTCATTATCAGGGTGTTATACGCATACTCAGTGGGGAAATATGAAATGTATGTGAGGAAATATACATTCACAAAGTCTAAAAATGCACATAAATCTAAATGTAACATCAGGCCCAGAATGCTAAACATTTCTGGGTTTCAGCTTGTGCTTAATGTCACTGCAAACTGAATATCTTTGGGTTTTAGACTATTGGTTGAACGAAATAAATGAAATATGATGAGGAAAATAATCACTATATGCAGCCTGAACTAGTTTTAACCAGTAAAAAGTGCTCACCACTTGACACCATCCAGCTCACACAGTAACGGGGAAAGACAGTCTGAGGGTTGTCGCTGTAGGTCAGCAGGTAATCAAATCCATTCTGTGAAGAAAAACATGCAAATCAAACTCAGTGGCTGAAAAGCACAGGTTGCACCCTGGTTGTAAATTAATTATTAATTAATTAATTATTTTACTGAGAAAAACCTTCATCACAAACCTCATCAAAGGACTTGTGGGGACGGATAACCATCTTAGACTGGTATGAATGGACTCTTACAAAATCCTGAGTCTCTGGGACTCTGGGATGCTGCACGGCTCTGTACAGAGTTACAAATATATCACAAGATATAAAGACACAGACGAATAATGCAGTAATGTATTCAAAACTAAATCATATTTGGCTGGCAGATTTTTTTTTCCCACCTGGATACCAGGATCATCAGGTTGTTTTCTACATCAACATTGTAGCGGCGCACATACACGTAGTCCCTTGAGTACATGGGGTACTGTGAGGAGAGATTAAACAAGATTAAATAACAGCTGATGGACTTAAGTAAAAAAAGAAAAAAGAAAAGAAAAGAAAAAATAGAATACACTGCACCGTGTTAGCAGTTGCTTGTGACCAAATTATACCTCATGGTCAATCATACTTTGTTTGTGTAAAAGAGAAAGGGAAAATGCCCTATGTAAACACAGCGGTCAACAGAAACTCACAGGAAAGTGTGTAGCCCAGTGAACAACTTCAGAGCCCGTGTTGACGTCTCTGTCCACCACTTCGAGCTTGATGACCAGAGAATCCCACTTCTTCCTGTACTCCGTGTCCAACTGGGGGAAAGGGGAAGCACATGTCAAGGGTAAGGTGCTTAATATAGCGCATAGACCGAGTGGTACAGTTGCTTTTGTGCTGAACACATACAGCGCAAACACGCTGGTTGAGAGCAGCTAGGTAATGTGAGCGCAGAAAGATCTGCCATTAAACACCACCAGCACAATCCATACCCTTACTACCATTACCAGTTGGATCCACTTTCAAAATTACTTCTATTTCAGTATGATAAGGTTTATAAGGTGATTACTGCACACCCAAACCCCACACATATATTAAGAGTGCAACTCCCTCCTCCCGCCAGATGTTTTCTTCTTGCATCTCAGCAGAGGAAGTTATTGTTTCTATTCATTTTACTTCATTAAATGAGACCAACTTATTTCTAGTAGCAAACTATGAGATTTGCAAAGTCCATACCTGTACATTGAAGAACTGTCTTGGTGTGACGTCATTGTAGGAGCCCAACACTGCAAGTAAAACATAAATAAAACCGATTTTGAATCTTCAGACAGATCACACTAAGTATCAGCACAACAAAAGGGTCTGGGAAAACTAAGCAAAGAAACGGAGCTGAATGTGCGCTCTGTCTGCGTGCCACAGACTCGGATACACATGTGAGATTGTGAGCTGGCTGACCTCTGTATTCGTAGAGGTGACTGTTGGGTATGGGGCGCTTCCACACTCTGAAGTCCTTCTTCTCCATCACGATTTCCCAGCCGGGCTCCAGCTGTGCGGCCGCTGACCCTGAAGATGTGCTCAGATTTTTCGCGGCCTCCAGCGCCTGCAGCTCGAGTCCACACCTTCGGAAAGGGATGGAAATGAACAGGAGAGGCTGTTAACAGGACTGGAGCGTGGTCATTGCACATGCAAACTAAAGGGAAAACCAACATGATATTAAGCCACCAGCAGCATGCCTCTATTTGGTGTTTTCATGGTGGGGGTGAGAGCGCTTTCTAACATTTCGGCCCAAAATCACCTGCAGGACTTTGACTGGGTTGAGATCTGATGAATGTGCAGGTCATAGCACATCATTTTCATACTCATTCATCCAATCAGTGACCCCCTTGTGCCCTTTATGTAAGCATCTGTATCTGTTATGTGTCTCCACTTGTTTATTGGAGGTGTTTCTTGTACTTCTGGCAACCAAAGTCAAACAACAAACCTGCGAATTTCCTCGTCTTGAATCTTCTCGTTCTCCCACACGAAGACACCCACCACGGCCGCCACCAGTCTCCCGGCAGGGGCGTGCTTGCCCTGAAACCTGCGCCACATGTTCCCGACCAGCGTCCACCTGGTCCTCTCGGAGTACAGGCCGGAGTACAGTTCGCCGATCTGGCAGGCCCGCCGGAGCCTCTGCCCGGTCACGAAGCTGCAGTGGTCCGCGAATATGGAGAGCAAGCCCTTCCTTTTCGGGCCGGACCGCGCGGCCTCACCGACACCTGCCCTCTGGAGCCAGGACAACAACAGGCCCATGCCCCTGTCGAGCCACGGGGCCCTCTCCAGCCGCCCGGTACCCTCCTCGACAGCCCGCCTGAACGACCGGCTGCCGTGAAGCCTCGCCGCGTTCACCCCGATCTCGCAGATCGGACGACGGGGAACCGAGTGAAACATGACCGCGACAAGTTCCCAAAGACAAAATCAATACAAGTTTAGCTGGTTAACACGACTCCGCAGCCACAGTTAGTGCTCTGTGGGGATGCACCATGTATTTTTGTTTGTATTTATACCTTTAAACAGGTGAAAATGTGGCCTTTTTGCGGTTGTCAAGTTAAAGCTGGCTGCAGCCTCTCTACGAGCACGCGACATGGAACGTTAGCATAAGCTAACGTCATCAGCCGTTACTCACGTCAACTCCCAGCGACGGGCGACACAGACAAACGACGCCGGACGCGCTTTATTTTTAACTATTAACTGTAAAACTATATCGTCTCGTTAAATAAGAAAACAGCTAGCATGTCTGTGTAGCTTTCCCAGAGGTATCCTCACGTTTTACAAACTCCTGCAGAGCATTTGACCTCCTCTTCCTGCTGTCTCTCGCACACCCACTCGGAAACCCCGCCTCCCGCGCTGTAACAAGAGCTCTCATTGGCCGCTTGGTGTTCAAGCGCTAATCTGATTGGTCCTGAAGGAAGCCTGTCTTATATTTATCCGCTAGGAGCGCCAGCAGAGGAGCTCTTACCAAACACCAGCTTCTAACCTGACTTGGGATCAGATAATGAGTCCGGCTGCTCATATAACTGCGAGAGGAAATCTTTAAAACTGACTCAGGATCACAGTGTCAGGAAAGCCTGAACCCTGAGGTACAGAGAGGAAGTCAGTGTCGCCCCGTGTGGTGTAGTTCAAAGCTAAAGTCATAGACATCAAGTAATGACTCTTCACCCGTTCGAGCAGAAAAATGTGTTATAGTTCGAGTTTTTTTCACATAAAAAACACATTTTCTTTATTATAAAACTATCTTTTTATATCCTGTAAATATCTATATATGTGCTGTTGAATCAAATCAATACTTTGTTCTTGCAGTGACCTTGCTGATGCAGTTTCTGTGGGGCTTGATAAAGCTTATAGTTAGGGCGGGCACAGGCTTAGACTGCCGGGGGGCTCCCATGATGCACCGGGCACCTCCCTCTTCCTCTTTCTCTGCTTCCTCTTCCTCTGCTTCCTCTACTCTTATTTTAAAGCCAAAGTCAAAGTCAAAGCATTTTTGTCAATTTGGCGGCATGTGCAGGACATGCTGAGGATTGAAAGTTTCTCTCAAACCTTTGGTTTTTAATTTACAACAAAATAAGCATATTGATTACAACCACATGGCAATAAAACAAAGACATGGCAAAATCACAGACAGTGCAAATTGATATGGTAGTAGTGCAAACTGGAGTCAGCTTATAAACTGGTTAAACTGGCTTAAATGATTAAGGTGGTTAAATTGGTTAAAGTGTTAAAGTGGTTAAAGTGAATACACTGATGTCCTGTAAAGTGCATGTTACTGCCAGGAGCCCCGGTCCTCTTTGTTCTCTCCAGTCTTGCAGGTTCCTCACTGATTCTGGTTGTGGTCCATCTGTCTGAGGTTCACTGGCCTGGTGGGGACATGATCTGTGTCTGTGTTGTGGAGAGAAGGTCGAGTGGCCCAGAGCTCCATATGAGGACATCTAGAGATGCACCTGGACTCACTGGACTCCTTTCCATTACCTGTGATACCTTCACACAAGGACTAAACCCAATGAACTCAGTATAACTTACAGTTTATTACGACCCATGTTTAACTTTATATATGACTGATGATGATGTTCTCTGTACATGTGGCATCTATTGCACGTCTGTCTGTCCCAGGGAGAGGGATCCCTCATCTGTGGCTCTTCCTCAGGTTTCTTCTTTTTCCCATGAAAGGGTTTTTTGAAGTTTTTCCTGACCCGATTCGAGGGTCTAAGGACAGAGGGTGTCACAACTGTACAGACTTGTAAAGCCCTCAGAGGCAAATGATGTTTGTGATTTTGGGCTTTTAAATAAATACATTTGAATTTGAAATTTTGAATTTGTTTCAAAACCAAACTTATGACAAATAGTAATTTATTAATTGCTTTTTGTTTGTTCTCTCACAGGGAAACGAGCAGTGATACGCCATAGCCTAATACAAAAAAAGACAGAGGAATAAATCTTAATCAGCTAAGTGTTATTGGAGTAATACACTCCAGGTGGCGCTGTTTGATCATGCAGAGGACATTGAATGCAGCCACAGATCAGTCCAGTGTCCCACATGTGTGATGCAAGTAGAACTCTTTGGATGCCTCTGTAAGCTATCTAAAGCTTGCAAACAGGGGCCCAGACACCAAGCAGATTCAAATATATGTCTATTAAAACATTTACTAGGTGGCATCCACCAACCTGCAAAGCACCTAAGACTAACTAATTGACTACTGAATAGCCCCAAGATATTTATTCTATTAGTCTAAACATTGATCAAACAGTTAAGATACAGTGCATAGACATATGGCAAGATAGATAGATAGATAGATAGATAGATAGATAGATAGATAGATAGATAGATAGATAGATAGATAGATAGATAGATAGATAGATAGATAGATAGATAGATAGATGAATGAATACACACTGTGCCATTTTATATGTGTTTGTGTATAAAATAGAAAAAAGAAGTAATAACAATGGTGGTGTAAAAACTGCTTGTATATTAATCGTTCAGCTTTGTTGTCCTTCTTCCTATCTGTTGCGTTCTGTTCTGTCTTTTCCTGTAAAGTGGTCAAACCAGAGTAAAACTCCTGGTAGGGTGTGTATCATGTCTATAAAAAATTCTTTTAAGCACAGTACCTGAGTAAATATACTTAGTTATACCACTGTGACACAAATATATCCCTATTTTTGTGTATGTACATTAAGAGCATTGTAAAAACTAGAGTCAAATTCCTTTTAATGTGTGCACATGTCTGATCAATAAAGCTGATTCTGATTTGGATATGTGAGTCAAGTCTGTTCTAAAAGATGACACAAACCAAACTTAAAAAATGGAGATCATTTGGCACAGTAGGTTTAATCAATAAAGGTGCTGCACTTGATATCAAAAAGACTCGTTATGATATAATCAGGCTCTCAAAGATTTAATAGAGGAAACACTCTACATTGGGAGTTTTCAAAGTCTGAGACTGTGGACAAAGCTTGGAAAAAAGTGTCCCTTGCCCTCCCTTAGTTTATTTGCATAGTTTCACTCAGACCCTGCATGATAAATGCATTTGATCTCACACTCAACAATTGAGCCAATATGGCCTATTATTGCTGTTTGACATAACTTCATACTACATCAAATATTACTATTAGTTTCTGGCTCTGGGAAAAACAGTAAAAATCCCCTAAGCTATCATATATCTCCATAATCTCTTTAATTTAATTTTTTTCAGGGCATCCCCTGAAACTATTTTGAACCCCCTGAGTTTGAAAAGCTTTGCCCTAATGTATTGCATTTTACTTTGTGCTCCTGTGTTATTCAATCATTCATTCAGCGATCCAATACAGACCTAATACAGACCAGTGGCAATGGAATCACCTACATATAAACACAATCTATAGCTCTACTTCTCACTGCAGTACTGTAGTTATTAGAATATAGATCACATTGAAATTGTGACGGTGCCTGTGTGCTATGTCTTGCTCACAGAAGCTCTGAATGATTCTAGTATCATAAGACCTCCTGCTAACACAGCTTGTGCCTCTAACTCATCTTCTTTATTCACACAGACAGTTTAAAACACACATACAATCATATGAGACAGACAAAGGTGCAATAGGATGCCTCTGTAAGCTATCTAAAGCTTGCAAACAGGGGCCCAGACACCAAGAAGATTCAAATATATGTCTATTAAAACATTTACTAGGTGGCATCCACCAACCTGCAAAGCACCTAAGACTAACTGACTACTGAATAGCCTCAAGATATTTATTCCATTAGTCTAAACATTGGTTAAACAGGTAGGATACAGTACATAGAGACATATGGCAAGTAGAAATAACTCATAACTAATTTAGAAGGTTTTAAAAATTACTCATTTAGAAGTCCCCAGCCATTTGGGGTATTCACATTTTAGCATATCTTTGTAATCGCTGCTGCTTTACTCTCTTTTTGACATAGGCGATGACTTTTGTACTGTAAAAAGAGAGCTGCACACAAGCCTTAGTTCCTCACTGCTCCAGGGAGTTAATAGTTTCACTATCTGCAAACAGCATGTGGGATATTTTGCATACATGTAAAATTGCTTTGTGAAACTGAAGCCTTACACTGTAGTCTCTGGCACGTTTCAATCAGGTCAATGTTTTAGCCTGTGCATGACTATTAGGGTGAATTAGAGAGAGGCAAACATTGATAATCACGAAATCCGAGTTCTCTTGTGACATTGACAGCCACATTGTCTAATCATCTGTGGACTCACTTCTCCGTGCTCTGCTTACTGGTAAGGGAGTAAACAAGGAGCCTTATTATTAGTGTGAGTAAGAGGCTGAAGAGGCTTTTAAAGATGACAGAAATGACATGTTCTGAAGTTGCGAGTGGAGTTCTGGAAATTTCGCGTGGGTGGTTTTGAAGCAGATGTGATCGCCACTCCTCCCTCTGTGAAATGCTGCATTCAGGTGCCGAGGCGAGGAATCGTCACTACGAGGGATCACGACCGTAAAACGTTGCCCAATAGATGGGTGTGTGTGTGTGTGTGTGTGTGTGTGTGTGTGGGGGGGGGATACGAGAAATTTTCTATGATCCCCAGAAGAAGTGACGTCAAGAAGAGAGGAGAGACAATGGAGGGAGGGATAATATAATAATCTCATGTGCTTTCATTACTGCATGTAACGAAGTAACCGACCGTGGTGTGGTTGGTGAATCCTCACTATTTTTTTCCCACGTTGCTGTGATGCCACACATAATTTACCGTGTCCTAATCGAGCACGTCCCTTATACGGACATAATAAAAAAGAACAATCACCAAAGAAAAACGACATTGTTAGAGGATGAATGTTGTTATCATTTCCAGTCGGATGCACTTGAATGAATGAAAGTCTTCTGCAATGAGCATCACCGGCCTGTTTTCCTGCACTGTTTTCATGTGACATTGTTTCTTTTAGTCAGAAGAGCAGTGGTGACTGGAGGTAATTATGGCCTGTGCAAAATGTATTTGTTTATTTGCCTACAAGGTCCTGAGTCACATGGCGTCACGTGACAGTTTAGGTGGTTTGTATTAATAGCAAACTTTATCAGATAGGTAGATATATAGATTACACGGGTAGATATACAGATTACTTTAGATTATATTAGATACGCCTTTATTTGTCCCACAGGGGGAAATTTATAAAGTGAAGTTGTAATGCCACTGTTAAAATACTGCATTACAAGTAAAAGTCCCACATTCAAGATGTTAATTAAGGAAAAAGTTTTAACAGTAAAAGGTACTTAGACCATCAAAAGTACTCATTATTTAGGTTTGGCATACGTTAAAATGTCCATTACATATTTATTCCATTATATGTGTGTGTGTGTGTGTGTGTGTGTGTGTGTGTAGATAGATAGATAGATAGGAAGGCCAAGGACAACAGCTCGACAAGGTAAAATTTAACTTTAACATTAACTTCTATGTACAACTACTATGTACACACTATGCCTTTATATATGTGTTTGTGTGTATAAAATAGAAAAAAGAAGTAATAATAACAATGGTGGTGTAAAATAGGTGTATGTATATTAATCGTTCAGCTTTGTTGTCCTTCTTCCTATCTGTTCTGTTCTGTTCTGTCTTTTCCTGTAAAAGTAGTCAAACCAGAGTCAAATTCCTGGTAGGGTGTGTATCATGTGTAACAAAATTCTTTTAAGCACAGTACCTGAGTAAATATACTTAGTTATACCACTGTGACACAAATATATCCCTATTTTTGTGTATGTACATTAAGAGCATTGTAAAAACTAGAGTCAAATTCCTTTTAATGTGTACACATGTCTGATCAATAAAGCTGATTCTGATTCGGATATGTGAGTCAAGTCTACATAAATAAAAAAGGCTAAAGGTTGCTTAATGAATGAAAGTAAAGCAGAATTTTCTGTAGTATTTGTGACAAAGTGAGTGAAGGACTGTGAAGAGGAAAATAATAATGTTGTGTAAGAGAGCCTCCGTCCACTCTGCGCATGCTCAGAAAAAAACAGGATGCTCACTGCTGACAGGTGGGCGGGGCTTACCGGAAGAGACAGCCAATAAAAGAGCCCCTGTTCCGCGCACCGGCACGAGCAAGTTCTACACGAGGCGGCGACGCTCCCATTCAAACTAAGACGGTTCTGGACATAAACAGACGGATTTACTTCATATCTTATCAGATAGTTGAAAACGCGTCTATTTTTACGTTGTCACAGGCAACTTTATTTTGAGCGAGATTTCTTTCATCATCAGCCGAATTTTCCTGCGTCCCGCGCGCGCTATCGTAACGGACCATCTGTACGCGCGCTAATTAGCTTAGGCTAGCCTGCGCGATTCTTCCCGGGACTGAAAACTGCAACGTGTGGTAAGTTTAACCATCCGGACTCTCTGCTAAAATTAAGAGCTTCTTACGGTTTAATTACCAAACACAGTACCTAATCTTCAACATCGCCATTTTGATGTTAAAGTAAAGTAAAGCTAATGCTAACCATTGTGCTGCGAGCCCTAATGAACTACGTATGTGCGTGACAGTATCAGCGGAGACGGAAGCTTTTTTTTGGGTTGAAACATCTTGTTTGGTCAAAGAAATTGTGGTGGTTGACTGTGAATGAGGTCTGAATAACGAAAGGCTCGAACGGCACGACAAAAACTGCTTTCTAACGTATTAATGTAAAGCTAACGTTAGCATTATGACGTCTAGCGCACATACACACACACAGACCGGAGTCTGGTGCTCTTGAATTGACATCCGGTCGCGCCTCCTTCTAAGGAAAACCCCAGTCAAAGACGCTTAACAACGTCAGTAACGGGTACAGTCGGTATTATGTCGGTTATAACGTCAAATTAAGTACTTGGCGTCAACCCCAGACCGCGCGAGCCGGTACGAACTGACTGCGCTCGAGCTCAGGCGGCCCGGTTCTATGAATGGATGACGACACGTGCGCACGTAGAGGAGACTGATAACGTCACTTTGCAGATAAAGTGCTGTTTGTCTCCTCACGACTTTAATTAACAATAATAAACAGTATAATAAGCGGAGTGTCGCTCGAGAGTAGAAGCACGTTGGCGTAATGAAACCGCCGGTCTCCTCCTGCGCCATTCACCAAAAATGGCTTCCCGTTAGGGTTTGCAGGAACTAGCGGCTACTAGAGGGCCATTTTCCGGTCCAAGCGTTTACTACGGTCTCCACGTTTTTCGTATTTACGTTGTTTTATCTTATCAAGCCTTCAACTACACTGGTTTCCCCGGTTAACAGCCTCCCTGATCTCTGGACTCGTCTCCGTGTCTTACTGTCTTATCTGTTTGTCTTCACATGAAACCTTACTTTTATTACCATTATTATTATTATTATTATTACAATTTTATGATCCCTGACCTCTGGGCATGTCTCTGTCAGTATCTTCTGTTTGCTTTCACATGGAGGTTTTAAGGAGGAGATTATTATTTATTATTTATTATTATTATTATTATTATTATTAAAGCAGGTCTTTTCTGTCTTGTCTTTTCAGGATGTACCCCTGCTCATCTGCAGTTCCAGTTGCACAATGGCCGTCTGTTCACTCCGCTTGTTAGCTCAGCACCAAAGGAACAGCAACATATCTAGTATAATTACAGGATAGCAATAAGCCCACACTATACCTCTCTTTACCTTTAATTGTTTTCTGGTTGTTGCCAGGTAAACACATAACACATTTGCACTGTAAATTCTCAGAAATCCTGTTTAAAAAAACAAACAGGTTGGCCTGATTTAATTATTTATTTTAACAATTACCTCCTTATTTTTACTGGCTGCTGTTTAGCAATAGCATTATATCAATAGCTGTTTTGACAGGCATTCATTCCCTTTAAGATTGTGAAGCAAATCCTCTGTAGTCTACAATCATGGTTTCGACAACTGCGAGTGCAGTAATACTGGCCAGCACAATGGCGCTGGCGACCCAGACTGCTTTAACAGAGTACATGTGGCTGCTGATTGTTGGCTTCATCATCGCCTTCGTCTTAGCCTTTTCCGTGGGTGCCAATGATGTCGCCAACTCCTTTGGCACAGCTGTGGGCTCTGGGGTGGTCACCTTGCGACAGGCTTGTATCCTAGCCACGGTGTTTGAGACTCTGGGCTCCGTGCTTCTTGGAGCCAAAGTGAGCGAAACCATCCGCAACGGCATCATCGATGTGCACATGTACAACGGCTCTGAGCACGTGTTGATGGCTGGGTCCATCAGTGCCATGTTTGGTGAGTATTGGCAGCTTATGTTGTATGTAATTAAACCTAAGGTCATTGAACCCTGTGAACAGATCGAGGTGACACTGTTTGGTCATACTACTAGAAAATGTAGATGTCAAACCAAAACTGGGGAACAGGGCTGTAACTATCTGTGGAAATTGGTGAATCATTTTCTTTTTTTTTTTCTTCTTTTTTTTTAAATTCATTTATTTAAAGGAGTACTTTGTCAAAATACATATTATAAAAAACAAAATTTATATGAAATGACTGAACCACAAAAGTTAACTTTTACCAGTTTCTTCTGTGTTTTCCCTCAATAGATGAAACTCTTAGACTGCTGTATTAATGCATGTCCTTTTTTCTGGACAAACCTGAGACAAGGTCAACATGTCTAATGTGATCAATTTATTTATTCTTATTAGGTTCTGCTGTGTGGCAGCTGGCCGCCTCCTTCCTTAAGCTCCCCATCTCTGGGACACACTGCATTGTTGGTGCTACAATCGGCTACTCGCTGGTTGCCAGAGGCCAGCAGGGTGTCAAGTGGCTTGAACTCCTCCGTATTGGTGAGTCAGACACCCTAATCAGCTGACCTAGAAATGTCCTCAGCATTTGGTTGAATTGCATCACAGACTGTATTAATGTAATGGCAGGGTGTGTCAAGATGGTAATGTGTTATCATAATACATTAGTCAGTGTTGTGTCTGTGTAGAGGACCCTTAATATCCAGGTCAAATCCAGCCTTAAAAATTTATGAATGATTAGAGCTAACATCAACATAGTATGGGGCAGGAGAGACGGGGAGAGCTCTCAAGATGCGTCAGGACATGAGACAATTTCACTAAGGGCTTTACAGGAATATACAATAGCAACACAAATTTCACAAGTTGTTTCTCACATTTGTTGCACTAGATGGTGGCTGTTCCGTTACCAAACGCTTTGCCCTTTCTTAGAAAAACAACCAAGCTCAGTCACAAATAATAAAATCTTGATGTCATTCAGTTATGGACAGGGCCCGAAATTTTTTTATTGTGATCACGAAAAGAGCCTTTATTGACTGAACAGCCGAATGACTTGTAAAACAATCCACCCTGTCCATGGGAAAGGTAGCGCTGTTGCCAAAATAGCCCAAGATTGTCCACCATAACAGGGAAATGACCCAACACTTCAGGATAGTTTTCTGACAGGAATTGAATTTCGTAAAAGAAAATGATTGTTCAAAAGGGGATTTTTTTTTGTGTGTGTGTCACATATTACATTTCCACTAACTATCAATCCTCATATTTCTTTAATTTGCAGTTGCCTCCTGGTTCCTGAGTCCCCTTTTGTCTGGAATAATGTCAGGCATTGTTTTCTACTTTGTGCGCATGTTCATCTTACACAAGGTAAGCTTATCAAAATGTAGATAGAGTGTGTTTGAGAGTAAGACAAGAACGTTCCGGAGTGATAAGTTTTAGGTCAGTTTCAACACTGTACCAGTGCTCAATGAAATTGAGGAAATGTTTGTTACACGGCCAGAATAGAGCCACTCTGATCTCTGAAGCAGTTCCTTATTCTCACCATAGAGCAGGGTTCAGATTACCACTATGTCCTTGTTCTGTCATCGACTGTAACCTGGCAGCAAAATGGAGCAGCTTGTTTCCTACAGTAGAATTTGTATTTCTGACTTTGTGCTTTGTTTGGTCCCTGTAGAAAGACCCGGTGCCTAATGGTTTGAGGGCCCTGCCTGTGTTCTATGCCATGACTATGGGAATCAACCTGTTCTCCATCATGTTCACTGGAGCTCCGAGTGAGTATCATTGTTTGAGTCATTTTGCTCTGCATGCCTGCCCACAGCCACAGCTTAAAATAAACTGCTCCCTCAGACAGCCGGATGCCCACACGTATTCCAGACTGTGTTTACTGTTTTTACAGAAGCTGTGTTTATTTTAACATGTTTTTGGGGGGGCTCTCTTGCTTGTGGTTCTATGTGGGTCATAGCTGGAATGAAGTTTTAGAGCGGAGCACAACAGGGAGATGGAAATAACATTTCACTAAACTCTTGACGTCACTGTCTGTGCCCTTCAGACATGGAGGAACAGAGAAGTAAAGAGGGTGTTCAAAATGGTCTTAGCTGCTCAGAATTAGTCTAGTAATGCACTGAATACTTTTCTGCTTTTGGTCTCCCTGAATCTCTTCATTAAACAAGCAACTTTTGCTCCTTTTTGTTTTCTTCTCTCTACAGGGCCTAACAGTTCAAGATGTTAGCTGGCCTGGGCCATTAAATGGCTGCTACAGGCCAGAGTTTGACCAGATATGGTGCATGCTGATGTGTGCACCCACATCAGCAGCACGCTCAGAGAGGAGATCACTCGCAGTTCCAGCGTAGCCCATAACCCTGCTTAGTCGGGCACATTCTATACAGTTGTGTGAAGTCCCTCACATCTCAACACGCTGTACATGAGGACCTGTACTTGGGTACCTCACATAAAGGGGGGGAAAAAAGGTGCGAGATTTCATTTCAGACACCTAACAATCCTGCCACACCTTTTGTGTAGTTCGGCGTCAATTTAAGTCAGGGATTTACAACTTGCTTATCTTTTTTTTTTTTTTTTTTTTTTTTTTTTTTTATGGACATAATAGCATCCATTTAGACAAGCTCACTGTTAAAACCTCAAGGCCGCAGTGGAGCCTGTTTAACACCGGGGATAATCATTTATTCCTGCATTATCAACTTCCCATAAGTTGAACAGATAATTGAATATCCAGCAGTATTCTTCTTTTATCCTCAAAGTCAGACGTCCCATGTTTAATTCCAGCCCAGCTCTGGATAGTGTACAACAGTATCACCCAGGACAACAGCAGCTCATTATTGCTGATGTATGCACTGTAATGCAGCAGTGGTATCTGCAGCCAGCTGAGTACAGTATGTTTGGTTCCCTGCGATAGGACTCTGCGTTCCCCTGATCTAGAGCCTATGGTAGTGGTGCGATTGGACACCAGGCATCCCACAGCACATTCTTGTCCTCAATATATACACCAGTGCCAGAGACCTCAAGGCAGCCAAAGAATTTGAGGGTCAGTTGTCGATCCTTTACAGACAAGTCTTGGTGTGACTCGGGTTCTTCACACCTTCATAAATCTCCCCACTGTCACTCCACAGAAGTTCTGTACATTGTGGAAGGTAGATCCACCATGAAACAGAATTATTATAGAAAAAGTACCCCCTCAAAATGTTGCAAATGTTTCCACCTTCATATGAAGACTTGGGCTTTTTTTTTTTTTTTTTTTTTATAAAGGCATCTCAAAGATACTAGGAACTCTCCCTTACTTCTGCTAAATGTGGCCCGAATCCTGTAATGTCATTGGCCTTCAGAGAAATGCCTCAGTTTGATATGCAGGTCTAAACAGGTTTTCCTTGTTTTTATTGTGTGTGTTTCTCGTGTTGTGGTGACAGTATGTTTTGACCCCCTCACACCAGCCTCAACTGATGAATTTCAATGAGTTTAGCTGGATACAAATTTTCTGCCTGGGTTACTCTCTGGAAAAACAAACACCTGGTAGCGTGCGTTGCTCTGGGGACACCAGACAATAAGCAAAACAAAGCTGATTGTCATATCTCAGTATACTTGACTTATTTTAACTTGAGCCACAGCCCTGAAACAAAATCTTCAGATACCGCTATTGTCAGGGATAGTTATTGTGAGGAGTGAACATTGGGCTTACAGATCCCTTTGGCGCTGATTCTTATCGCTGCTGTCACTTAATCCTAATGCTCTTGGTAAGTGCCGCACTGGGTTGTAGACAAAAGTGGGACAAGGGAGCAAAGGTTCCCCATCAAGTGAGTCATAAACTGCCACTCAAACGGCCATTGTAATTGTGGCTGGTGGTGGATGCTCACATAGTAGTGGAAAAAAACAACAGACCATTTTATTGTGTAATGTAGGCCACGGGATGCAGAGGTTTCAGGGAGGGGTGTGGAACGCAGCTGTGGTTAAACTCAATTTCCTGCACCGTCCCATTCATCCCACTGCATGGCTGTGGTATAAACTCGCCCCTTTGTGTAGGAGTGTTTATCAGACTGCCAGAAGGCCCGGGCGAGTTTTGAAATCCTCTTTTATATTTTCTAATGAGTTGTAAGAGTATTCACATGAATGCTGTCAGGCGCCTTTTGTTGTTCTCAGCATTTTTTGTGTTGAGTTCCCAGGAGAGTTACTGAACACTAATGCCTGTTTGAATCACACCTGTCTCCGGATGTCTGTCTACATGTGAGACGACATACTCCTGTGAAAGGCGGGGGCCTCAGCTGTTACACTGTGGCCTTCCGGTTTTTCCTCTTATGCCTCTCCAGTCCTGAAGGGAGTGAGCCTCTATTGCGTAACTAAATAAACATCAGTTAGGTGCTCCGCAGTCTCATGCTGCAGCGTGACTCAGTGGAGAGAGTGCACTGTGGACTCTGCCCTGAAATGAACACGGTGACTGAGACACTTATCTCTTAGCCTTGGCCGTCATTTCCTTTTTTGTTTATCTTCCAAACTTCCCAAACAGTCCTAAGCTATTGGAAGTGTTTTTTGTTTTGTTTTTTTTTTTTTGTTTTGTTTTGTTTTCTTAAGTATGCATGTCCAAGGTCACTTCACCAGAAGTGCAGGAATTCTCAGCAGCTCCTGTTTTTGTTTTCTCTTAACCACACTGCTGAATTGCAACCTCTCCGTATGACAAAGATGACTGCCTCCCCGGGGAAATTTAAATGGTTGCTTTCCTTTGCCAGCATGTGCTGCATTATATCTACCTCTGCTGCACTGACTCTGCTGCAGCCTTGGCGAGAGGGTGCCCTTATTGCTACAGCAAACAGCTCCAGTGAATGACCCCCCCCCCCTCCCCTCCCCTTTCCTTTCCCTTCTTATCCTTTAAATAATGTCTCCTTTTAAGGAACTAGTTGTCTGTGTGCAGTGTTAGCAGGGCATTTCGGGGTCATGGTGACATTTTTGCTCTTTCACCTTTTTTTTTTTTTTTTTTTTTTTTTTGAGGTGTTGCATAACTGTACACATCTAGGGGTACACATGCTTTCCATATTTAACTTGGAGGTGGCACAATGAGGCAATGCAGTCAAGCTTGGAAAGTTAACATCTAAAGCCAAAAGATAACACCCATGGTCAGATGTGATTTAGGTCATTCCCATTTCCCTGTTAATAATATTCATTGCTGCTGTTTTAAATGATTAAACTGACTATTATCAAATTTTCTGTTTTAGTTAGCCAACTTTCTGTGTTGTCCACTAAGGTAGCACCAGCTGCCTTGTTTTTTAAACCTGCCTTTCTCTATTTGCCTTTTGTCTGATTGTGTCCGTGGCACCTGGCGGTCCTTCAGTGCTGGGATTTGACAAGATCCCTTGGTGGGGCACCCTGCTCATCTCGTTGGGTTTATCTCTGCTGACCGCCATTGTGGTTTGGTTTATCGTCTGCCCTCGTCTGAAGAAGAAGATTGAACGTAAGTCACATTTTATGTTTTCGATAATGCGATGACTCCGTTTTCAAAGCCCTGTCAGCAGTCACTGCTGACCACTGAATTGATGGTTTCTGCACTTGCGCCATTGGACAAGTGAGGGATTCAGTTTTAAATGTGTAACCTCAACCCATTCACACCGAGGGCTCATTAATCCCATAAATGGAGCTCTGGGATATTTTATCATAATGGAGTCGCTCTAATGAAAATCATGAAAATATTGCCACCTGTTTTTGTTTTATAATCCTGGATTAAAGTAAAAAATCCGAATGCCATCCTTTTATTCACACCAGTAGTGTGGTTTTGGTGTTGAAGAGGAACCACGTTCAGTTTAACCTTCACAAATGTTTTGTACTTCCCTCTATTAATGATTCAGGGCCTTTGTTTTTATTGTTACTGCATCAACAATATATTTGGGCAGATTACAAACAGACTGGCTGTATCTGACATAATCAGAGGCACAAAGGGAATTTCCCATTAGTTTTGATAGAACTTCAAAACTTAAAATATAATGGTTTATAGTTTTAACAATCTTGATAAACCTTTTAATTGTCACAGATTTTACAGACAGATTTTAAAATATTTTTTGAACAATTTTTTTTTTTTTGGTGAACACTAATCCAGCTGGCAGCAGGTTTATCCGACCAAGCATGATCTATCTAGATCAGCCAGCATCCAGTAGGCAAGCAGCCTAATAGGGTCATAGTGATCCACTAATTGGTCTTTACCTCCATGACTAAAATAAGCATAGGTTGACTTAAGGTGTCGACATGGCATTTGCTGTGCATATGTAGGGAAAAGGCTGAGGGTGATTGACTGCTTCAGCACTGGCTTTGACCAGTTTGTCTGATGCAGTGTGGCCAACTGGACAAAATACTCTGAGCATTATCGAATATAAAATATTTTCTATTTAAAACCACAAACAAAAGTCATGTGAGCCACAGGCTGTATTGAGTCTTATCATCTTTCATAAAGTAAAGCTGCTAGCGGTAGTGTAAATATGTTCCTTGTATGGTCATAATCCATTTATCTGATCCCGTGAATACGCCGCTTACTTTTGGAACGCAGGTACAGTTGCGTTTATAGGACAAAGGTTTTTTGGACTCCAGTTATGCAACTTTTATGACTCCCTACAGCCCGGGTTGAAAGGAAACACGTGTACTGTGCTAGTATCGCTCTGCTGTACTGTGTATTTGTTTGGACACGACCCAGGCAATATCTCACTCGCAGCTCCTCCCCTACTAGGAGATATCAAGTCTTCCAGCCCCTCTGAGAGCCCCCTGATGGAGAAAAGGGAGCTGAGAGAGGCCCACTGTCCAATCCTGAAGCAGACTGCCAAGGAGACGACTACGCCTACCGCCCCCGCTGTTTATCAGGGCCCCCCTGCTCAGCCCCAGGCTGCCCCTGAGGAGCGCAGGGTGGCGTTTGACATTGGAGATTCTGATGATGTGGACAATAAGGAACGCAAGGTGGCGTTTGACATTGGAGATTCTGATGACATAGACTACAGTGTTACAAATGGTGGTAAGTACACCAGGAAACAACGATATAAGCACATTTACTGCCTCAGCTACATACAGCAGCATGAAACGGCACACGTGAAGTTTATGGAACGTAAAACTTACAGGTTTTCATTTATTCATTGCCACTTTCTGCAGCTCCCAAAGCAGTTCAAAACAATCAGGTCCAGTTCAACAGCCAGCACAGCAACGGCTCCACTAATGCTTCCAACCAGGTCCAGTTCAACAGGCCAGCACAGATGCCAAGTAACGGTTACAGCCAGTACCACACGGTCCACAAGGACTCCGGCCTCTACAAGGACCTCCTGCACAAGCTCCACCTCGCCAAAGTTGGTGACTGCATGGGTGAGGGGGGAGACCGACCTATCCGCCGCAACAACAGCTACACCTCCTACACCATGGCCATCATCGGCATGCATGGGGACTTCAAGCATAAAGATGGGGACTTCCGCGCCAGCGAGGATGGTGACAAGGGCACGGGGTCAGGTGGTCAGGAGAGGAAGCGCGTGCGGATGGACAGTTACACGAGCTACTGCAACGCTGTGGCGGAGCACACGACACCCGAAGGTCTGGGCGAGGGCGATGTGACACTAGAAATGGGGAAGGAGGATGCAGGTAGCAGCCAGAGCTCTCTGGATGACGACGGGCTCGAGGCAGACAAGCCAGAAGTCTCTACTCTCTTCCAGTTCCTCCAAATTCTCACCGCGTGTTTCGGATCCTTCGCCCACGGTGGAAATGACGTCAGGTAGGCAGACTGTCATGTTATCATGAGGCTGATAGATTACTTTTCTGTCCTGATGTTGGGGACATTTCCGTTGTCGTAAATGTTGTAATAACCTCATCTTTCCTCTGCAGTAACGCCATCGGACCGTTGGTAGCTTTGTGGCTCATTTACACATCCAGCAGTGTGGATTCAAAGGAAGCCACGCCCATTTGGCTGCTGCTGTACGGAGGCGTCGGTATCTGTGCCGGACTCTGGGTGTGGGGTCGCCGTGTGATTCAGACCATGGGCAAGGACCTCACCCCCATCACCCCTTCAAGGTACAGACTCCAGACAGTGCACAACCTGGTTCTCCTTCAACATAAAAACCACATCCTCCTCAGACGTTACCAGACTTTGAGTTTAGCAAGTGTGCTTTAGACTGTTCGACTAGAGAGACTTTAAGTTTTTGGTTTTTTTTTTTGTCTTTTTTTTTTTTTTTTCCCTGCAGTGGTTTCAGCATTGAACTGGCCTCAGCCCTGACTGTCGTGGTTGCCTCCAACATTGGCCTGCCAGTCTCCACCACCCACTGCAAGGTAAGCTGGTCAAACACTGTGGTCTGGGAATGAGGCTAGACACTGGGGAAGAGACAGTTTAGTGTTGGGAGGCTACAGTAAACAGGAAACCAGTCTGCTAGACTTTCTAAATGTAGAGAGACTTTGTCCAAAATAAAATATAACATTTTAGGTAGGTAGACAGATCATCTGAAGTCATAAATTTAAGGAAGATGGTGGGATTCATTTGACAACTGCTTTTTTCCCAGGTGGGCTCTGTGGTTGCAGTAGGATGGCTGCGCTCGAGGAAGGCCGTAGACTGGCGTCTCTTCAGAAACATCTTCATGGCGTGGTTCGTGACTGTGCCCATCTCCGGCCTGATCAGCGCCGCCATCATGGCCATCTTCATCTACGGCATACTGTGAGCGTTGGGCCGCGCCCCCGAGCTGCGGAGGAGGACGACAAACCGCTCCAGTGCGCAACACGAGAAAAGGAGTGAAGTTGGAAGGCCAAACTATATCGCGTACCTCAAGCCAACAACTTTGGAAGGAAAAAGGAAAAAAAAAAAAAAATAGAAGTGTTTGAAAGGACTTGTGATATGGGCCTGTGGTTCTTGGCTGCATCATTTTCGACCTAGAATTTTGTTCCAGTTGGGCCACATTACTTCCAGTGAGAAGTTTGCATTTCTTTATTCTGACTTGCTTTTTCATATCTCATCATTCTGTAAAGAGTTAATCTAAAAGCAGCAATTTTTTTTTTCTTTTCTTTTCTAATATTCATTCTTCCAATTTTTTTTACTCTTGCAATTATGTGTATATACACCTTTGCTCTGTTTTAATTTTGTTTTACATGTTTGTAAGAACTGAACAATTAAAATGCAGTATTAGCCTTTTGCAGATCTAACTCCAGTAATAACACATGCTGAAAGTAACGTAGACGCAAAAGGAGTATTTTTAGATGAAAAACGAGGTTACTAGTGTGCTTGTGCGTTTTTCCCCAATGGAGTATTTGTTATTAATGAATTAATATTTTTGCATTTGGCTTCCTTGTATCCCCCTAAACTGGGACAATTGTTTTTTTCCCTCTCTTGCTGTAGAACAAAATTGAATGTAAACTCATTCAGAGAGGTTTGTGACAGTGTTTTCTACCACATTTAGAAATTACGCGATCACAGCCCTGCACTTATCATCAACAGACACATATATAAGTAATTTACCACGGTAGAAGCATTAATTGTTCACACTGGACGGTCACCTGTAGAAACATGTGAATACCCATATCATTGGCATAAAAACAAGAGTCAGCACACGTCTGACAGGACGAAGCCCGAATCATTCAGATGGATGGATTACTTCGATCCACTTCTTTTATCAGCTTGGTTACTTGAATTTGAGGAAATGTCTAAGCAGAATGTCAATTAATGCAAACACTTAAAACAAGACCTTAAGTCTCCTGTTAAAACTTGACCACATCACCCTTGATGGTTAAATGCTTTAGGCCTACTTCAGTTTTGTTTTTGTTTTTTTTCTAGTTCACCTCGTATCGGCTGCTTCCGAGTTTGGGGTTGTCTGTGGAAACTGCACCTGCACAGACGTCTGTTTGGTCTGGCTTTCCTTTCTCAGCCCGAGAGGCAGAATGAGGTTGTAAATCAGGAGGAGCGGGAACATAAAACTGGAAGTTTATCAAACAGGGCGGTTTGATGCTGAGCTGATCTTAGTCTTGGTTTCAAGAGGGCGGAAATTGGCTGCAGTACTAAATGCATTTCAGACCTATAGATGCTGTAGTTGCCTTAATTTCCTTTTTTAGGTACCAAAGAGAAAAGGTTCCTTTTTGTTTTTTTGTTTTAAATGCACATCAACATACTCTAAACCACATTTGTGGGTGAAAAAAATAAAATCAATAAAAATAGAAAAATACTGATGTTGAACTTGTGTTTTTTTTTATCTTTATCCTTTGATATTCAGGTGAAATAATGCTGTAAAATCAGAGTAGAAGTCCCCTGAGGCAGTTTGGAAACAGACAACAGAAGCATTTTGTCATGTAATAAATGAACACACAAGTTTGTACAGATAGGTGGAATAGTTTCCTTTTTATTGACAGTAAGCTCGGTGCAGCTCAGGCACCGGGTGACGATGTGCTGCAATCCGCATGCCGCCGTGCCTTCAGCTCACTGCAGCAGACCTGTAACGCAGACACACAGAGGATTCCTTTACGCCAGCTTTACATTACAAACACGCTGCAATTCAGTAGTTTTTCAGCTCTTTCAAAGCAGCTTGTGAGTAACAGCTCTGCTAGGGGTTTCTGATGTGACTCACTCCTCCTGCGCAGGTACTGATGAATGATGACTGCGCCAGTGTGTGATTTTACTGCTGTAAGCTATAAACAGCCCCAAAGGATTAGGATTTACTGCTGCAGGTCGATTTATCTCTTTTTTTACACCAGCGCGTGAAGGCTTTCCTCCTCCTTTCCTTTCCTTTTCTAAGAATTATAAAGATGACCTTTATCACTGTATTAATGACCTTGGGATCAATTTTAAATCATTTTTCTGCATCTTTTAGGGCAGGAACGGTGCATCCTTGCTCCTAAAATAGCCAGAAGCAGATGATACTGTATAAATCAAGCACAATAAGCACCTGGGGACAAACGTCTCACGGTGCCCTGGATTCATGTCCTAGATTTACTCACATACAAGTAAAGGACCGCTCGAATAAACAATCCCAGTATCTCATTTTTGAGGTCAAGCAGTAAACAGATTTTGTCATCTCTGCGGTGGCTCGAATATCTCTCTTTAGAACATTTGTTTTGACTTTGGATTCATTTAAGCTGGGAAACAAATACCAGTCTTAGTTTTAACAAGCTTCTGAGTTATAAATGTGTAATTGCTTTTGGGGTATTTTGAACCAGACTCATAAAGGTTTTTGGTTTTTTTTGTTTTTTGTTTTTTAACACTTTTAAATCTAGCTGAGACTGGCTCTGGCTGGTTCCCGTACGTTGCATAACCTACAATTTAACTCACTCACTGTGTTGCTCAAAACAGCTCACCACCTCTTGCCTCAGCAGGTACAATGAGTCTGCCCCATAAAATGTTATTCACAGAACTAGATAATGACAGTAAACAGGCACATCCAGTCTCACATGTGGTATGTTTATGGCGTGTGTGTGTTTTTCAGAGTTTTCACCTTGGTCCATGATTGAATCGTAGCTGCTTTCATCTGCAGAAGAGAAATGATGGAAATGGGGAGTTACAGCAAGCAGTCACAGTGTGGTGATTCATTAGTATTTTTAAGTTTTAAGTGACCATTTTACTTGATCGTACCTGAGCTGCTCACAGTCTCTGTCACCGTCTCTGGGAAGATATTAAAATGTACTTTGAGTTTAAACAAGAAACAACCAGGGGACAGTAAACTGTTAGGTGCTTTCTCTCAGCACTTTACTTATTTTGAAGCTAGATTTATAAATAGAAATTCATAACTATAAGGGGAACTGAAAAGAAAACAATCAGTATAGTATTGTTTAAAGCTCATAATGTAGTGCTTGTTTTATTGATAACTGTTAGTTGAAGTGTTTTAGTGTGGATTTACAACACTTACCCCGCCTCTGCCTCCCTGTCAAACACAACAAAGACTCAAACTTTCACTGACAGAAGGACAGGGGCTGCTTTAATGTGCTAAAATAAACTGAAAACTAAAACTAAACTCACCGCCTGCTTCCTCGGCGGACTCGGACTCTGATTCTGTGGCTGACGAGAGGAGAGAAAACAGTCACAAGGTTGTGATATTTTACATGTCAGTGTACTCTTGGGATCCAGTTCTTATCAGACCTGCTCTAAATTGTCCTTTGACGCCACCTACGGGCTGATATTTGAACAGTTCAAAAGCTCTGTTACCTTCCTGGGCTGCAGCCTCAGAGTTGCCGCCTCCCTCTGCTGGAGGAGGATTTCACAGTTATGTAATGTTCTCGGGTAAGAAATGATCACATGTGGACAGTCGAGGCGACTTGTTTTTTTTTACACACCTGCGCTGTTGTCCTCAGGTTCGGAGTGATCCTCTGCTGTTGGAAACATTTCAACATGTGACATCACCATCAATGTTCGCTCGGGTGTCTATTACGTGATTGAGTGGAACTTACCAGATTCATCTTGAGCAGCCTCTGTGTGGGGAAGATTTGAAAGATCACAAACTGCACCTACATCAGATGTTTTTAGTCTTGAATAAAGTTAAAGATTAACACAGTTTCTTCTTACCAAGGTAACGGGTGTCCTCATTCTGTTCCTCTGTCACTAGAGAGGAAAAAGTAAACAAATAAAAAAAACTGGATTAAAACTTGTTTGACACTCTAACACAATGGGTCAAAGGTATATTTGCTCGTGAAGTCACCTCATTGCGGTTTGAAGTCATCGCCCTGGACTTTGGTCAAACTTACCGTTCATCTGAGCGGCCTCTTTCTTCTGAGCGGCCTCAAACTCCATCTGATCTGAGGAAGTAACAGGACACAAAAGACCTAATAACAATTTAACATAACATAACATTTTGTGTAATGCTCACAGAAGAAGGGCATGCAGTGGAGTCACAAATATAAAGAATTCAAATTAAAAGTGTGATTTGGTGTTTTAAAGTGAATGAAAAGGCACACAGAGTTGAACATCATTGAGACACTGTACCTATTTTCTGCAGTTCAGTTAGCCCATCTGCATGAAAAAAAAAAAGACATTTGAGGTGAACTGCACCAGTTTTCCAAATATCATCACTCTTACATAATAATTATTATTACTAATCATCTTGATAATAATCCCTCACCGTGCTGAGCCACCGCCTCCTCTTTCTTTGCAGATTCCAGAGACGCTGAGAGAGCTGAGAGTCACAAGAGCATCAGGCTTCAGATAAATGATATATAACTAAACATGTAATGTGCAATGTGTGGTCTGTATGTAAGCATGAATGGGTTCTTTTTAAGAGGCAAGATGGATGCAGACACGGACAAAAACTACAATTTCATCAGATTTTGAGTGCAGATCAACACCTTTGAAATGACTCTAATTCCCTTAAAAGTCATAAAAGCAACTATTTCTTCTTCTTACCGGAGTGAAAGGCCGCCACAGCGAGGAAAACAAACAGCGGCACTAGAAATCTCATCTTTGCTGCCGGTCTGGTCGTGGAAGATTTCGGGGTGTTTGTGTTGTCGTCAGCTCGCCACCTCTTATATCTTCAGTCACATCACATGTTCTGCATGGACAGGCGGCTCTGGTACCATTGTTGCCCCCTCCACCCCCTCCCTACCTGAGGAGACAGCTGGGTGGCACATCCCCACACAGGCATCCTTATTCAGGCCCGTCAATGCCTCCCATTGTCGGCTCCGCAGTCACACGGGCCTTTATTTGGGATGCTACTGTGTCAGTTTGATAAATAAAAAGGGAGTCCTTGCATCCGAGCCGAAAAACAACGTTCATTTCCTTCCAGGGGGGTGGAAATGGTGATTTCACCGCACACCCTTGGCTCAGGGATGATGGGTCACAATGTCGCTCAGTGAGACAATTCCTCATTTTATCATTCAGATCAAAGAGAGGATGAAAACAGACGCAAATGTTACACTGTTTTTTCCCCCCATTGTCTCCTCTGTCATCAAAAGGACTGGAGAACATTTTAGTCTTCTCATCCTTAAAAAAAATGAGAAAATTCTGAATTTTAGATGATGATGATGATGATGATAGTGTGAAATTAAAATAGATTTGAAAAGTGAAACAAGATAGAAAGAGATCAAAACAAGAGTACATGTTTGGTGAGAGATTCGTATACTAAAATGGCTTAATATTATGGTTATTAATACCCTCATCACAAACCTCTCACTTTACAGAGTGCTTGAGAAGTGAGTCAAACATCATTTAATCAGATTTGGAGTAAAATGTCAAATAAGAGTACAAAGCAGACAAGGTCTCATTACTTTATTGTGATCGTAAACATTTGCAAAACACACAGAAAGGTCTGTGGGGTTTCAGCGAAACAATTAGCAAACTAGAATTTGAAAGTGATTAGAGAACAAGAAAGTGATATTTCTTTTAAGCAACATGACATCAGATCAATCACAGGTACAGAAATAAAAAAAAAATACTGAAATGCTTTTTACTCTATTCAGTGTGGTTCTGGTGGTAATTTCCCCTTTGTTAAAAATGACACAGGACAAATGATTCCTAAGCTCCTAGGAAGACTTTTCAATTCATAAAGACATGAACCAATTACTGAATAGTTTTAAAAGGCCGAGTTCATACCTCTGTTACCTCATCAGTGTGATTAGACTCTCTAATTGTAGTCTTATTAGTGGTATCAGTATTATTAAAGAGCAGAAAAAAAGACTTGTTTTCACCTTCCAAAACTGACATCTATAACATCCCATTTACAAAGAAAACGTCTTAGCTCTCTCGTGCTGACAGCTGCCTGAACTAACCAACAACATATATAGTAGTCTGCTGAGGAGCTAGAGCGACTGAGAGATCACTGCAAGACACAGAAATCCACCAATAAAAAGGGAAATCTTTAGATTAGCTGATGGTCGTGTATGTGGCGCCGACAAGCTGTGGATGTCAGCTGTACCGAGTTCATAACAGCAGCGACGCACATGACAGGGGATCTGTCTAAAAATTTGTTTAAGAGGACAGAGGAACATTTTAAGAGTTTGTGCGTCCCTGTAGTGCAGCATGCTTCACAGTGATTACAAAAACACAGTGCAATGTTGATCGACATTTTAGAGTGATTTGTGCTGCTGTTGCTGGTGAATGAGGAACTGTGGCTACTGTTCGGGCGATTAAAGGAAAATGCCGGGCGGGTCTTTACTTGTCTTAAAGGTGCAGTCTGCTATTCTGACCCAGTACACTTTTTGTCAGCTTCAGAAAATATCGTAAAACCTCATGGCTTATGCACAGTTTGGACAACAGCGAGTCTCTAGCAAGTCAAATATCAGCTGAATTAATGTGGCTTACTACAGAAGTTTGCTCCCAACAAGGAGATTTTGCTTTGATTTAATTGCATAAATTGATTAAAAAAGGATGCTGAAAAAATAACATCATGATGCCGACTTCTAAAAAGGTCATAATTCATGCTTTGTCTGGTTTGACCACAAGATGACAAGCAAACAAGCGTTTAAAAGCTTATTTTCTGAATCAAGTTCAGTTCAATCACCTCTCCAGAATTGTAGACTACACCTTTAAGTTTTGGTCAGTTTTCTTATTAGCAATGATAATAACACTGCACTCACCAAGTTACCTGCTGCATTGCTAAAAGGAAGTGTGATGGGGCATGAAACACGAGCAGTTAAACTGTCAGACAGGTTTTAACCCTCAGGTTAGTCTGACTTCATTAGAAGAGGAAACAGATGAAGGTGCCATCGGTAAAAGAAGGGTTAAAAATACCCTTTTTTAAATAGTTGTGTTTACCCAAGCAGTTTTTTTCTGTGCAATCGGGGACTATTTACCTCAGAATGAAATGTAGACTAGACAATCTGTTTTGATCGTTTGACTGCTCGAATACGCTGCCCCGTCAGACGTCATCGCAGCGGTGTGGCTGTGTTTGGTTTGTTTTGGTGAGAAAAAGATCTTGACTAAAACTACGACCATGAGATCCAAGCTGTGATCAACCGGAATTGTCCTTTAAGTTGAAAGAGGTCAGAGCGCCTCAGATACCTGAAGGAGAGTGACAGAAGTGTTACTACAGAGAAGCAGGTCTCGGGGTTTGTACTGTACTTTGTTGATCTTATCACTGTTGTTTTCATCTCAAGTAGCCCCTCTTCAGAGCTCCCCTCTCAGTCGGGTATGCAGGTCCTCCTGGTCGATCTTGCCAACCTGTTGGTGCCAGCGGTGGTGTGCCAGCAGGGCCACGTTCCTGGCGGAGATGGCGCTCATCTCCATGGCGCTCGCCACCCACTCGATGGCGTTAAGGTAGTACAGTTGGTTGTGCAGGATGAAGGGGGGGGTCTTGCGGTGCGGCGGGTGGTAAGAAGGGTAAGCCAGCCACTTGGTCTCAGACACCGAATCCCAGGAGAGGAACATGTGCTGCAGCTGCTCCTGGGACAGCGGCTGTTGTGAGAACACCTTCCAGACTTTGGTCTGGCTGGCCGGGGGTCGCTTGTAGCCCTGAGGGATGTGAACAGGGTCGAGTGAACTCAGGCTGTTGATGAAGGAGCCCTTCGAGTCCATAGTGAGGACGTCAGACACGGTGAAGTCCGAGGCTGGCCCTGTGGTCCCGAGGTAGGACATGTTCAGCAAGCCGTGGACCAGAGTGGAGATGGTCTGGTGGTAATGCCCCGGGTAGTGAGACGGGAGCGGAGGGGAGAAGCCTGAGAAGGTGATGTCAGACTTTCCCTGGTGAAGCGGTGTCGCTACCACCACGATGTCATACAGAGAGTGTGCTGAGCCCGAGTCTCCGACATAATTAACCTCATAGAAACTCGCTGCGGTGCCTGAAACGTGAGATGGGGGAAAGAAAGATGAAATGTTTGATGTTTAAAACCAATGAGATGAGACCGGTGAGAGAAAATGACCAAAACAAAGTGAGTTGAGAGGTACCTGTCTTGGATGGTCGAACTTTCACTGAAATGGAGGTCACCTTGGCAGGGATGAGCTCACTTTTACTGTGGTACAGCAGTCCTGAGCACACCTTCCTGTTGCCTCCATCCACTGCCCACAGGTCTGAACCTACTCCTGCTAATGACACCGCCCCTACGCAACCAGACGTACAATAAATATTACCTCATTTTGACACCTAGTTCTTTACACAAACCTTGCGTTATTAGGTGATGAATGAAGAACTCCCACATTATAAAACATACCCACAAAACCATTGATGCGGACGCTTTGGCCGAAGTCAACACGAATGATGGGTGCGACGATGTCGTTGAGGAAGATCTGCGAAAATCCCTCACCCATCATAGTCTCCTCCAGGGTCTGATTCATCAGAGTGAGGAAATCATCGCCGCCCGTGGCGTGCAGCAGCCTCTCCACACTGGAGAATGAGTAACCGTACTGCTGATACTGGTAGATCCTGAGAATAAAAGGATTTACAAGATGGATGGAGAAGAAATTCTGTGTTGATATTCCTGCATCTCGTCCTATAAATGGTGAGATTTCAGGAGTGGTGACGGCTGCTTCTCCTTCTCACCTCATGAATTTGTCCAACACGCTCTCCACCCACATCTGCATCCGAAGAAAGTTGAACCCGTATCTCCAGAGCATGCGCAGGAAGTTTACTATGAACCAGTCGCTCTCTTCAAACGTGAGCTCCTTCCCATCAAATATCGCCATTTTAGAGGGGACATTTTTCCTCGGAGGAATACCTAAATGGGGAAAACAAGCTGGTTTAAAATACTCTGAACTACATATCAATGGTGGTTTCATTTAGTATTTAAGTATGTAAGAAATGCAGATTTTACCTAATTTTTCGACGAAGTGCTTCATGTGTAGGTTCAGAGGGTGGATGACGGAGCCTCCCGTCTCGTACTCGTAGTCTCCCATCTTCACCGTCGCAAGTCGCCCGCCGATGTCGGCGGGTTCAAACACGTCGATCTTCACCCCAGCTCCGAACTCCTGCCTCATGTAAAACGCTGCAGCGGTCCCACCGATGCCTGCTCCCACAATCGCTTTAAAAAGAGCAACGACATCACAGTCAGCCAACTTTGAAACAGGCTCAGCAGGAGTAGTTTTCTTGAGGGTTTTATTTTAAAAGCCCACAAAAGCTTAATGCCGTTTCCTTTCCTACAAGGAAAGGCTGTTTATCAAAATTCTGGAAAATCTGTAGTGGAAAAAAATGGCCTAAAAATTTGAAAATTTGAATCCACCCAGTGCAAAACTTCTTCTCCCAATTTAACTTTACCTGACGCATTTATTTTTCTATAAATAAAAAAACAAAAACAAAACAAAAAAAACAAACATAAAATCACAAAATATTTTTTTATAAACTCCTGTACTGGGGTTGCAACTATAAATTATTTTTATTGTAGATTAACCTGCTGATTTTCAAATATCCATATTTTTTATCATTTAGCTGACAAAACTTGTGTCGTATTTTCTCAGGGCTCAAGTTGATGTTTTAAAATAGCTTTGCCTTTAGTCTGAATAATAATCTAGTCCCAGAGATATTTAATTTACAATCATCTAAAACACAGAAAAAAAATGAAAAAAACAAAACTAATATTTGAGAATTTGGAAACACCAAATGTATGTTTGCATAATATATGACTTAAAGTCTTAATTTTTATTCTTATTTATTTTAGTTGTATATTTTATACTAAATACTATTTATACATTTTCTACACATTTTGATATTGCATTTTATATTGTTTTAATATGTCTAGGTTTTTCTTCTTTTTTCTTTTTATTTCATTGTATTGTTACTTGTGTAATGCTGCTGCTACACTGTAATTTCCCAGCTTGGGATCAATAAAGTATATCTATCTATCTATCTATCTATCTATTTTCTGTTCCTTTATCTTGAACTTTTGCCATTTTTACTGATGAGATTTCATTTCTAAATATTCTGAGCATTGTTAGAAGAAGAAAAAAGCATTTAATTAATCCATTGTGCACAAGAAAAATAAAATCTCGAACAACAACCTTTGCACAAACATACAATCATGCCAATTTAATCAGACCATGGTTGAAGTTTTGTGTACTGTACGTGTGTTGTTTCTGAACTTGGACTCTAGGAGGATCCCGCAGCCTTTAGTTCCTGCAGACATGGAGTCTCTTGGCCCTGAAACCCCTCCTGGGACTGACTCACCAATCCTTTTGGGCTGATCCTGCAGCTCCGGGGCCGAGGCCAGACACCTGGTTCCGGTCTGCCACAGGCCCAGCAGCAGCAGCAGGGACGAAGGCCGAGGATTCATTGTGGTTCTGGTCTGTTCTGGTCTGGTCTAGTTCTCTGAACTCAGGAACATCTTGGAGGAATCAACACGATGAGGTCAGCTGAGAGACGCAACTTCACACAAACAAACAAACAAATAAACAAACAAACTCCACCGTGTGTGTCAGGTGTTTACGAAGGAATCACTCAGGACTCACTACTTCAAAAGTCAGGCTGCTGGGTCCAGAAGTCCGGAAGAGTTAATAATCAACCAATCAACCAATCAATCAATCAATCAATCAATCAAGAACTTTGAGGATCGATAAAAGTCCCCGCCTGACAACTAAAAAGACAAAACTGTGCTGTTGACAAAAGCCAATAACAGACTAAAATGAAAATAATTAATTAAACTTGTTTCACGATGGAGTCACGTCGCGCACGTCTCTAAATATTGCGACACACTTCCGGGTTCGACTTTCACAATAAAATAACCTACATTTTAATTTTAGTCGGCAACTGAGATAAATGTTGGACATCTCTCTCTCCACATGGACTGTAAAGGAGCAAATACAAATGCTTCACTAAATCTCTTTATGAAAAAAAACTTTAACTCACTTTCACAAATACAGTCAAAACAATTCTGCACTAAAAGGTCTTGGATGTTTATTTATTGAAAACAAGAACAAGGAATAATAGGCAAAGCTACACTACTCTACTGTCACTCTGTCAAACAACCAAATTTTGCAATCTTTGTTGGAAAAAAACGATTTACGATGTGTAGAAATTTAAATAGACTGGAAAAAACAGGGTACTTCTCAACGCTCTTTTATTTTGGAAGGTCAATTGACCTTTTACAGATAATTTAGCGGAAGTTGTCTATATATATCAACTCACAAAAAACAATAAAATAATATCAAAAATAATTAATTTAATAACATAATGGTAAAAGAAGCAACCAGCGTGGCTCTAATAGTGTTTTAGATAATTTATATTAATAAAATATAAATAATTGAAAAAAACGGAAGAGGATTTTATTACAGGAAGTGAAGCGGAAGTGACGCAATCATCTCCCGGTCTTGAACCATGCTTGAATGGAGGTGACCTTAGTTATTATCAAATTGTAAAGTAAGCGCTTCGGTGACAGTTTTGCCGTGGACCCCGCAGGTTCCTGGTGTCGGTCCGGTCCGGTTCAGACCCGAATCTCTTCTCGAGCGTCCTTATAGGCCACCTGAGCGCGTGCAGAGATGGCGGAGGCGCATCAGGCTCGCATGCAGACGGAGGTGGAGGAGATGGTCCAAAGTCTGGAGAGGGACCACATCCGTAAAATGCAGGTGTGTGTCTTTATTTCATGTTCATTGATCCTGTATGAAACACCTGGATGTGTCACGTGATCCTCTTCCGTGTGCTCGCGCTGCAGGGTCGCATGTTCAGGTGCAGCGCGGACTGCTGTGAGCGCGCCTCGGACTCCATGTCTCAGGTGCACCAGTGCATCGACAGGTGTCACACTCCTCTGGCCAGAGCTCAGGGCCTGGTCACCTCCGAGCTGGAGAAGTTTCAGGTGAGGAAGTACTCAGATCCTTTACTTCAGGAAAAGTAGAGATACTCTAAAAATACTAAAAATAGCTCTAAAAACACTCCCTTTGCAGGTAGAAGTATTCAGAATGTAACTTACGTATAAGTACATTAGTTTTATGATATCCTGGTTTAAATATACTCCCATTGCAAGTATTAAGTAACGTAGATGTATTACCATCAAAATGTACTTGAAGTATCAAAAGAACAGAATGGCTTCCACCCCCCGTGAAATGCAGCAGTGTATTAACTTGAATGTTTCAGGGGAAATCTACTTAAAAAACTTGTTTTATTTCTGCCATAATCCTAAATATTTAGTCACTTCCAGATGTCTGAACATGTCTGTTTTGTTTTTTATTGCATCTCAGCCATGTTTTTTCCCCCCCATCGCCTCCTTAGGACCGCCTGACCAGATGCACAATGCACTGCAACGATAAAGCGAAGGATCTCTTCGACTCCGGTGCCAAGGAGCCGGCCATCCGATCACTGATGGACAGCTGCGTGGGCAGCTGTGTGGACGACCACGTCAACCTGATCCCCAGCATGACCCGCAGACTCAAAGAGAACCTGGACTCCATACAGCACTGATGAGCTCGCTACGCAGGCGTACAGCAGCGCAGGGTTCGTCGGCTCAGCCAGTCTGACCAGTAACAACTGAAGAATAGAGGGCTGAAACACCATGAAGGGTGCAGAGACTGGAGTTTAGAAACGATCATGTTGGTGTTGTGCAGATTTAAAACTGCTTGCTGAGAGATTTTTCATTGTCGTGTGTGTAATCTACAGTCAGTACACTCCACGGAGACTTAAAAGGTTTTGTCTTGCTGGATCTTGGTTAATCCGAAATCAGACAAATCCAGCGATGCTTCTGGTGTCATTGTGGGTGAATAAGATGCTTTGGAAGGATCTGTAAATTATGCTTTTTAAAAAAAAAAAAAAAAAACAGAAACAAACTCTGAATAAAATACAGAGTTTACCATCCAGTCAACATGACACATGTATTCATGCATAAAGCTTTAAACATATTTTATGTTTAACTCTTTTCAGCCATCTGTAATAGCTGAAGTTTCTCTGAGCCCTCTCATCCCTTGTTCTTTTTTTTTGTCATTTTATTGTTGAGTTGTTCTGTGATTGTCTGACCTCCCATGTTGTATGTTTATATGTCTGGATTAAACGTACTGTACATGTACTGTTTTTGGACTGTATTACTTCCATGGTATCAGCAAGTATTGGGACAAGCAAACAACAAACTACTGTGATGCTTCCATAACATGTTTTAATGATTGCAAAAGAATATTCTCAATTATATACAAACAACGGTACAAGAAAGGCACCACTGTCGGATGGCAGTCTGAGTAACACTGTACATGAACAAAGACAAGGAGCAGTAAAGACACCGTAGACCTGATGCAAATCCCACAACCCAAATCTAAAACATTGTCAATGATCATCTAGAAAATTATTTAATTTCACAGCTGGTACACCCAATCTGGTGAAGTGAAAGGGAATTCATGTTTGCAGTGGTGACAAAACACCTATAGAAGAGAATGAGACGTACGCAGAGTCAATAAAAAAGACATCCGTAACATTTCACAACAAGCCTGAGAATGAGAGTCAGCAGATGGAACATGGTTCATTTAGTGTCATGATTTACATACTCCTGAAGGAACCACTGCGTAATTTTCTGATTAAAAATGAAAAACAATAGTTAAACATACAGGACTAACTGAGATGTGCGATTATATGACATAAATCTTTGGAACAAATTCTTGTTTTAGATGCTTTATGTCATATAAATGTATACAAAGAGGCTTGAGTCTGGTAGTCTAATAGAATAGTTGTTACCCAAAACATTTGAGCAACATTTAACAAGAGAAATGACCATTGGAGTCTCTCTTTGCTTCACTGTGGCCTCCGTCAGCCAGTCTGTGGATGACTTCATCAAACCACCTTTTCACTCCAGACAAAGATCAGCTGTATATTAAAGAGTTTATGCTGTGTAGGAATGGTTGTTTTTTTTTTTGGCTGATCATCTGATAAATGAAAAAGGATACATGCATGCAATGAAGGAGTAATCGTTACAGATCACACTGATAATAAAGAGCACATGATCACATTAATAGAAGTAAATTGCTGGACAAATACGTTATTATAAGTTTGTCCCAATGGACGCCCACAAGTAGAAAATCTGGCTACAGCATAGAGGAAGGATAATGAGGGTGAGCACCAAAAAGACGTCATATCTTGTTCAAATTCTGGAGAGAAAAAACAATGTTTTGGCAGAAGACACAATTAATATTCGTCAATGTCTACAGAAGCATAAATACAATAACTGTGCAGCTGTGGTAAAGACCTGCGCTGGGAGAAGAGATCGTGTGGTAGCACCACAGCCCATGCAATTGGGTCACTTTATTGGCTGTCGAAAAATGCATACATACTTTGTTATGCAAAAATAAATCCATACAAATACAAATGAAGTACAAAATAAATAAATGCCAAACACCTGCGATGACTTCGATGCCGTGGACAGTTACAGGCGCAGCTTTACAGGTGAGTCACACTGAAGAGTTAGCAGTATGCGTCAGCTTTACTGAAAATCCTCCCACATTTACTGGTTTTCAAAACAGCATGAGGTAACAAAACATCTCAGAAATTGCCAAACAAATAGTGACCTAATCAAGAGTACAAAAATACAACAATGCAACTCTAAAAGTACTTGATGTGGAGGTGGGAGGAGTCTTAAGAGCCCACTTAAATGTGTCAAACGGACAAAATGTGCTGTAAATAAACATTTGACAGTGTCGCTGGTAAACGCTGTAGAAAAGTCTGTTTCAGCATTTCTTCTGTGAACATCTGAAAGCTGGTGTCAAAGATCGGACGTACAACTGTAAACTGTAAAGAAGAAAAGACTCCTGAGGGCTTGTGACAGAGATTATTGACCAAGTCTGGATTCTTGACCTTGTGATGAGGTTCGCCTCATGAACACGTAACCTGGGTTTCACTAGTTTACATGTATCACTTGAAGCAACATTTTTGCCCATATCAGGTTTTATAAATAGAATTTTATTAAAAAAAAAAAAAAAAAAAAAAAAGACAGAGGGATACTTCATACTGGGGCCAATTTAGGAGTCAGGATGGTGTTTCCTCCAGTTTACAGAAGTAGCGTAAAACAGGTAATAACATGTCCAACTTAAGACTGAGTGAGAAGGATGTATTTGGGTTAAAGAGCAATAAAACACAGGCTGAAAACTCTGTTTTTACTGCATCCATCAGTTAATTTTCCCACAATTTCCCACAAAGAGTGTAGCTACAAACTACAGGCAGGTGCTGTTTTGTGTGCTGATTAAGTGGAAAATGTGTCCACCCAGCTCAAATTGGCACCGTGCTGGTCAGGTTTTGGAGCGCACCTGTGAACACAACCTGCAGTCAGTTTACAGATGATCAGATTGAACGACGGACGTGAAGCGTTCCCAGTTTCATCCTCTGATGCTGTTCCCTCACGATGTTCCCATATTCCACGATGAAGATAATGCTCCCGATCCCAGAGTGGTTTCAAATAACAGAAACGTAAAGTCTTCACAGTCACCAGATCTAAACATCATGTCGCCATTATTTAAAGATCTGAGGGTGAATCAAAGTGGTTTTGTCTCCTAAGACTTGGAGGTTTTCCGTCTCGAGAAATGGTCCAGCATCCCAGAGCAGACAGTTCATGGCAGAAGTTCGAGGTCTGAAGCTGCTCTGAAGGCAAAGGGTGGCCTCAAACCCTCCCACCCACTGAAATTTATACACAGCGACTTTGAATGTGCCAAAACACCAAATACATGGATACAAAACTTTTTTTTTCCCTAAACACCTCACTGAGTTACATAGCATGCAGATGATATGTCTGATGTCAAAGTGATGTTAAAAGATGGCGGTGGATTGTACATACAAGCTTGTGTCAGTGTCTCAGCATTACCAGAGGAACAGTAGCAGTTAATAGCTGCCGAACAGTCATCAAGACACGCTGCGAGCGGTGCCTTCCTGCTCTGATGAGTCGGGACGGTGGTCCGAATGAGGCGACGTATACAGGAAGTTACAGCACACGTAGAGGGGGAATGATAACAGCCGACTGTCCAGGTTCATCACCACGTACTCCTGAGTCGTTGAAGGGAAAGAAGAAATATTAACCAGGTCAAGAACAGCGTGATGGCATGACGAGTGAACCGTGTAGAGGTTAGCACTGCTCACTGACCTGGTCTTTCTCGAGAGTGAGAAGCTGGTAACCTGTTGAGCGACTGCAGACCAGCTTTCCACGGCTGTCAAAGGAGGCGAGACGTAACCTAAACAAGTAAGAGTAGTCAAAGGTATGTTAAAGACTTCCTCGAATTAAAGCAGCATATACATACACATTATTTTTCAGGGTACAATTTGACATTTTCAGTCTAACTTTTCCTTTGAATAAGTCACACATTTGTGACATTTCTATGCATAATTTGATAGTTTGACCATTTTTAATTGTAAAGGGTCTGAAAAATACTAAATAAATAAATAAAATAATGTATTATTATAAATCTGGCTGTGGTGTAAAATGCACCATTTTGATTCTTTGACGGTGAACATAAAGCAACGTCAACAGCTACTGTGTCTTTAAAAATTTGTTTTGTTTCTTCCAGATCAGTAACACTGATGTAGAATACTGACATTATGTAGTTTACAAAACTATCATCTTAGTTTGCTTATTTTGCTCCATGATGTAGACACAGCTGTACGCAGCTGTTGAGTAAATGTTCAAAGGTCGACTGCACTGCGGACCTGTATGCCAGATGCCTTCGAAGTTGCAGGCTCACAGCGCCCCCACATGGCTGACTCAGAGTATTTCTTTTGAAGACAATGAAGCGGTTTGTGTAGGTCACCAGCAGGTCAAAACCAAAGTTGAAGCCTGTCCACCGCCAGCAGTACTGAGGAGAGGAAAACATTTTTTTTGTAACGATTAAACTAAATAGATCACATGGGAGCAAAAAGCTAATGTAGAAGTGAGACTATCCAACTCACATCTCCATCTTTGGTCAGTTTCCTGCCACACCTCATGCTGCTCAGCTCAAACTCCTCCTTGATCGCTTCCTGGGGTCTAAAGACAGATAGGAGCCTTTGTCATTTTAACAGCATTAAAATCATACTGTACTGCCTACAGCTGTAAAATACAGATGAAATGTCCACTGACATCACGGCTGTTCTTACCCGTTATCATTGTCGAATTCTGTCCGTAGCATAGCGAACCACTGGCTCTTGTACACCGACGTTAACCAATCTAGAAAAGTTTGAACAGATAATATAAAAAGTGCACAAACACATGAAAAAAAACATGTCTACAGAGGAAAAATGGTAAGACTGTTTTATAGTTTCAACTTGTGTTGTATTTCAAGTCAAATCTAAGCAAATTTCTCTCATTCTTTACACCACTTACAATGACACTTTAACAACTGAATTAAGCACAAAGATGGAAATTGAATATTGGTCTGCATGACTTGGCTCATTTCTCCATGAATAATCAATCAATGAACAAAAAAGCCCACAAACACTGAATTGAAATTAAATTATTCAAAGCCGCTTTACTGCTTTGATACCAGATAATGATATAAAAAAATGTCTTTGTTCCAGAGCTTATTGGAAGCACATGCATGATGAAATTAAGTCAGGCAGAATCACATCTTACCAGGGGGCAAAATATTGTCTCTCTCCAGGATGCGTGCAGATGCCAGATCGTTGATGATATACTGGAGACGAACGTATTTGAACACTGAGCGAAAAGGTGTGCCCTCCTCCGTGTCCAAGAAGGGCTCTTTTTCACACAGGTCTGTGGACGATCCATTGACACAGTCAAAAGTAAATCAAAAACGCGTAAGTTCAAGGCAACGTGTTCACAAAGATGTGGCCTCAGTGTACCTGTCCTGCGTTTGCAGAGCCAGGCGTCAGCGTCAGCCAGGAGCTGCTTGATTGGGCCGTCCCACAACGGGTTGAGTTGCAGAAACATCCACTGCAGGCAGAGAAAAAAATGGCAGAGAGAGCTCTTAGAAGCAGGTCTGACGGTACAGGGAGAGCAACTGTGAGATAAAGAAAGAGTATAATTTTTTTCATGTACCTTCTTCAGGGCGGTGTACACATCCATCTCCACCTGCATCACAAACAGGTCTGAGGACTGGATGAGCTGCTCCATCAGTTCTGACCTGTAAATGCGCGGAGAGAGAGAAACGTAATTACTCAACACAGACTGTCCTTATTAAAAAAATCCACTGCACCCAAACTAATCAAGACTACTTTAATTAAGCAGCATTATCAGAACAGCTACAATGATGCCTCAGGAGAGGATATGAGTGTAAAAACTAATGAGTCGTGAGCTGAGCGCACATACCCAAGTTCTTTCATCAAGTCCACGTTTTGGTGGGTCATCAGGTTGTTCAGAAGCCACTCGAGACACCTGCAGAAAGAGATTCACAAACACATACACACCGTTATGAGAGTACATCGTATGAAAGACTGGTCTGACTATTCGTTTCTGTGATTTGAAATAACTGCAGTGAATTAACATCTGACTTTTTCATGACTGAATCCAAGCCGTAGATACTCGCACAAGCATAGTAGCCACACACGGTCTTTGCACTGATGTTTTCCTTCATGGTCTCTCCGCACTGCTGGATCAAGCCGTCCTGTAAAACAACAACAACAACAACAACAATCCATGAGACATGATAAGACAGTGCAGGCACAGTGTAATTTGACATTCGAGACAGTGGCTGACTTCATTCAGAGTACTCACCAGCTGTAGCATGCAGGCAGCGGCAAGAATACTGACAACTCTGCTGGGCTTGATCAGAACATCGTCCCGGTAAAGAGACCCAAATACGACTTGTAAAGCTACACACACACACACACAAACACACACACAGAAAAAAAGTTAAATTTGATCAACAAAACACAACAAGCAAACAAACTGCTGCTTCCTGTTAGCGGCGCCCTCTCACCTTCAGTGTCGATGTTCTGGTCCGGGATCTCCAAGTTGATTTCCATCATGTTGGACTCCTTCCAAGAGCCGCTGAACATGCTGGAGAAATACCCTGACTGAGGAGAGACAGAGAAAAACAAATGATAGACGATGATAACCCACATGAAAGCATATATTGTTGAGCCTCCCTGTTTGCTGTATTTGTGTTTTACCTGGCACAGGTACACTTTGTGGAGGTTCCACTCCTCTCCCAGGGCGCAGATACGAATGTCACTGTTTTCCCCGTTCAGGAACAAGGTTTGATAAATGTACCGGGATGTACTTTTCAATTTCTTCCTGCTCAAGTTTGGAAAACATAAACAAACAACCAAACAGAAGAGAGACAAAAACAAATGTCAGATGAAATACTGATGACTTTAAAGGTACTGCACTGACCGATTTAAGCGGACTTGCCTGCGAGGTGTGTCTAGTATGGAATCGTCCTCATCATGTTCGCTGTCGCAGTCACACTGGGCGTTTCGTTTCCTCTTCTTACAATCACATCCGTGATTGCGGCTGGTACTCGTGCCCTCCGCAGCCTCCTCTGGACCCTGAGAGGGGGACTGGAACCTGCTGCCCAGACTTCCCATGTCTACGGAGAGAAATGAACAATCATCAACAACAACTGGCCAGTTGTACCACATCCTGACATTTCAACAGAGCAGCATAGATCAACAAAATATAAAAATCACAAGCAGATACTGTTGGACTTTGGTGTTTTGCAGTATTGTGATGTAGCTTGTGTTGGAGCTTTTTGGTACTTTTCTTCAAGTCTGCAAGAAACACTGAATTATATTCCTGATGAATATATTGATTGATTTTTCCTTTAAGATAAGATAAATCTTTATTGATCTCCAGCGGGCAAATTCAGTTGTTGCAGCAGTGCAAGACAGAAATAAATATACATGAGTACAGAGGTAACCAAAATAAATAATAAAAAGGTACATGTAAGTAAAAATAAGAACAGATTAAAAATAGAAACTATACATGAGTATTTGGAGACAAAAAATGACAAAGTGACAGTGGTGTGACTAACAACAGCAGGGCTAACAAGTCACAACAAGTTACATGTGACAAATAAACTACACATAGAACATGATTAAGTAGTGGTATTTGGTATTTGCTTATACTAATAGCTAGAATATATAATACAAGAGTCACAAGTAACATATTACAGTAATATAGTATAATATACTACAGCACATTATGATGTAGTAGAGAGACAATATAAAGCAAAGTTTAGAGGTGTTATACAGAATAAATGTAGTGTAAGTATGATCAGCAATATAACATTTCTTTAACCTCCTCTTACATAGAAAAATATATGACGAGGTGAAAGCAAGTACTGCAAGTCAGAAGCATAAAATAGATGGTAAAATAGAAAAAACAGTATAATAAAAAATATATACATAAAAATATCTGTCATAAATGTGTAAAAGTTTAAAGAACATCTGCAGAAAGTCTTTTGTAAACACCATTCAACATCTCATATTGATAAACACAATATAGTCAAAGTAATATATTAAAATAATACAGCACAAAATAATATGGCACATTAAGATGGAAGTATGTGATATGAGACAAAGTATATAGTCAAGTTTAGTGATGTAGTATAGAATAAATGTATTATACATTAATATAACATAGGATATAGTATAGCATAAGGTTAAGGAGGTTTTTACAGGGACTGCAAAACAACAACAACAACAACAAACAACAACACAGAGTGAGTGATGCACAACAGAAGTCAGCTTTATGCTAACCAGACGAGCACACTAACAACAACAACAACAACAACAACAACAACAACAACAACAACAATCATTGAGCCGTCTCACCTGCCGTCTGTCGCCGCAGAAGGAGGGAGGTGTCCGGTGTTTCTGCTCGGTGAACACCGGCTGATGGTCTCCGGTCTCACAGGCTAAGCTAGCTCTGAGAGGAGCTCCACACACGAACAACAACAACAACAACACCAGCGCCTCTTTCACACCGACAAACACCGTCCTGCTGCGGGTTACATCTTCATAAAGTGAGCCCCAGGGAGCTGAGGAGGATGGAAATGGTGATGGTGGTGTCGATGGTGATGATGTGTGTCTTCTCTGAAAATATGAGGTTGCTTTTGTTGCTCTTCTTCTGTCGGTGATCGGTGGTCCAATTTCCTGCGAGACACGAGAGGCTGCCCCCTGCAGGCAGACAGACTCATTACAACTACAGAGTCTGTACACATGTAAGGAATCTGTCTTGGTATGTTAGTGCATAATAAGAAATATAATAAGTGGAGGAATATAAGAAAAGATGAAAGTAAGTAGTGCAAGTCAGAAGCTTAAATATTAATAATAATATCATAAACTAGATAGTAAAATAAAAACTATTTCACCTGCAGAATCAGAATCGGATTAATCACCAAATAAGTTTACATATGCAAGAAATCTGTCTTGGTATGTTGGTGTATAATGAGAAATATAATAAGTGGAAGAACATAAGAAAAAGGGAAAGCAAGTAGTGCAAGTCAGAAGTAAAATTAAATATAAAATACACAATTATATCAAGAAAAATTAAATAAAGCTAAAGAATATGACAGCAGATACACCCCAAATCTATGTATTTCTGCATAATATGTCTAATTTTGTGTAATTGAATAATTCCTTCATACTTCAGATTACACTCACCAGAAGACTTTAAAACACATATTTTATTTGTTATTATTTGTTTATATATTTAAATATACCTTTTTATACTACATTAATATATATTCATATATATCTTATTACCATCATTTATACATATATATCTGTTAGGTTGTCACTGTGTATATATTCATTAGTGCAATGACTGATGTCTTGTTCATGACCTCTCTACAGAATATTTATCACTTTTGCACTTTTTCTTTATACATATTCTTTAATTGTTTTGTATATGAGAATCACATAACAAGACAAACATGAAAACTTGCCTTCACTTCAGACTGAACCTAGCTGAACCCTCACTGACCACTCTGTTCGATTCTGTTTCAGTACAAAGGGCACTGACAAATCAACAGTGTTCAGACTTAAATGTAACCTCTGAGCTTTTGCCTAAAGCAAACATTTAACTTTTGAGAGGAAACTGATCATCTATGTGCAAGAAAGTCAAGAAATGTTGCCCCAAAAGAGTTCTTTGTCTTTGTCTCTTAGGTTTTATAGGTGAACTTTAAAATATGTTTAAATCAAACAACAGCAGAAAGAGTGGAGAAGTCACCATTTCTGTCTGTGTGCCAGTCATCTGTTTACAGCACGTCAGTTAATGACTAGTTTGTGATTATTCTTGTGCAGCCTCCATGAAAATTCCTCTAGAGGTCAAAAACTAAACATATCTAAATCAAAACTAGGCCCATAACCTTGTCTATTTCCCCCCTATGATTAACACCAAACCCCACACCGTCTTTAATACTTATTAATGAAAACACTTTTATGTATTGAAACCTCTTGTTTCCCTGTCATGTTGAAAGATTTTATTTTGATGTACACCTGGGTTCTCTCTGTCAAACTGTCAAGGCAACCAGTCACTGTTGCTTTCACTTCAAAGCCTCCCACACCCTTTCCCACTCACATCTGAATAACCTACACAGGTAGACCAAGATCTAAGTGAATGGAGGACTGAGTGTTTAGTCTACAATGGCCAGAACATACCACCAGTTTCTACAATGACGATTCAGCAGAGGTGATCTCCTTAAAAACCTTTAAAAGAATAATAAAAATGTCACTTCTCTTGCCACTGTGAAAGACCTAAACCTATATCTATATATGCACACTGCATCAAAGCCAGATCCAAAGATAAAAAACTGGTTAAGGATTTATGTGACAGCAAGGATTTTGTCAAGGAAGAGTAAATTACTGTGTTTAAACGTGGACTATTCTAGAGGGAAATTCAAGAAAATAGTAATTTTCCTACACACAACTTTCTAGTTTTACAAAATAGTATCTATATTTTATTCAAAACAAGGCATTAAGCAGCATTTACTCTCCTCTCTATTTCAGCTCCAGCAGTAAATAGCATTTAACATCAAAAACCTCCTCAGAGTAAATCCCTCACAGCAGTATCTTTAGTCTAAAGCCTCTCAATCAATAAACAAAATGCTGGCAAACAGATATGAACGTGTGATAAATGACTGCCCTCCAGTGGTACCCTGGTGTATTGATGACAGCAGCTTGAAATACTGCAGTCACAAAAAAAGAGTCAGAGGCTCCATATATGTGGTGAAGTATGATTGTGAAAACAGAACGTCCAACTTTATTTGTCAGAAGTCACCAGCAGACTGACCGACTAATACTTTATCAGGTAGAGAGACTCAAGCACACACACCTGAAGCTAAAATCCTGCATATGTGCAAGAAGTATTTCAGAATGTAAATCCAAACATAACATTTCCCTGCCTTATGTCATGGTGTCCTGCCTCTTCTGTTTTATCACTAACTTTACTTGTAAGCACAAAAACTTAAGGCCATTTTGCTAATATGCTGAATCTAAAAATTATTTGACACATCTGTACTTTTGTGTTTAAGTGGATTAAATAAGTTCAGTTAAAGAATTACATCTTATTCATTAGACGATATTAAATATTAAACTGTCTTAAGGGCAGACCTCCTTGTCGGTCATTTATTTTTTACTGGTAAAGATTGCCATGTACATGCAACTTTAAAGATGACATTTTTTTGCAGAGAATGATAAAGTGAAATAAGCTCGATGCATATGTTTGTTTATTTTTTTATTTTAACAAATATTTTTTTTATTGTGCACTTTTCCCTACCTATAACATGCAAAACATGTTTGCTGGAATTCAAGATATTTTTTCTTTAATGACACACAATCTAATTTGTTTTACAAAATCGCGTCTGATATATATCTAATTGCATCTAAATTATTTACTCTCTGCTGCAAAATAAACATTTAGCAATAAAATGAATGTTTTTAATGATCGTCACAAACGTTGCAGCTTTTAAATATTATTATTCATTTTTACTGTTTTTTTAAAATCATTTTTTGTGATCGTATCACACTTTTATTTACGTTTTTACTTATTTATTTTTATAATTTATCGTTATTGATCACTTCCGTAAAAAACGGATGTGACGCATGAGGTCCCCCTTAGTGGGCGTGTTCACATGAGGAACCAGCCAATGAACGACGAGCACCTCTTTCACAACATTCCGATCCCTCCCACACCTTCCTCCTCCGGCTGTGTGTGTGTGTGTGTGTGTGTGTGTGTGTGTGTGTGTGTGTGTGTGTGTGTGTGTGTGTGTGTGTGTGTGTGTGTGTGTGTGTGAGAGACACGTAACTTTGTCCGTTTCGGTGACGTGACCAGGCGGGACCCGTCCACCTGAGGCAGGGAGAGCAGAGAGAGAGAGAAACTCTCCTCCAACTCTGATCTGTTTTCATTTCTGAGCATTTATTCTGCACGATGGAGGCGAGAGACGCGACTGCAGGTGAGCCTGTTGTTAGCAGAGCCTGTGTGTTGTTGTTGATCATCTGGTGTAATCGCCACTTTACAGCAGCATTCGTCTGAGCTGAGCTACAATCATGTTTGGGGTGTAAGTGAGCTGGTGTTTGGTAAATGCATGCAGGGATTTGGATGTTTCCTAAATAAAGCAAAGTAAGTTCCTTGAAATGCTGTGTTGTGCACAGTGTTTCCTCAAAATCCACAACACTGTGTCACGTTTTTCTTCTTCTTCTTCTTCTTCTTTTATTTTTACCTTCCAGGTGCCTTTGTGAGCAGTGATGGAGAGGAGCAAACCTCGAGGAAGGAGGCAGCTTCCAAGAAAGACGATGGAGCGCAGAGCAAAAGCAGGATGGAGAGGCTCTTTGGGTTCAGGAGGGAGGACCTGGCCTCCTGGAGCAGCCTGGTGGCCCTCCTGAACCGCCCCACCGACCCTGCATCCCTGGGTATCTTCCGCTGCCTGTTCGGTAAGACTTTCTGCTGGGTTTACCCCTCCAGGGCCAATGGAAACGCTTAAAAATAAGAAAAGTACTCATCTTTGATGCATCAGATCTGCATGCTCTTTTAGTAATTGTACGCAGTATTGTTTATAGGGTTTTGTGTCTATTCATGCATTCACTCTGACTCTTGTTTCTTTTGTTTTGCTATAATTTGTTTCTTTCCCTTTTTTCCATCCTGTTATAGCTGCAGAATGATTATCCTGTTCTTTTTATCTTTCTTTCTATTGTCTAACTAACTCCTGTTCCCTGATTAGAGTTCCCTAAGCATGCTGGGTGACCGCATCTAAATCAAACATAAAAAAATAAGATGTGTGTGCCCCTCCAGCTTCATTGTGTGTGTTTCACGCAGGTTTGCTGATGGCCATCGACATCACCCAGGAGCGAGGCCTCAGTCACCTGGACTACAAATACCTGGACGGCGCCCCCGTGTGCCGCTTTCCCCTCTTCAACTTCTTACAACCGCTGCCGATGGATTGGATGTATCTGGTGTATGTGGTGATGTTCCTCGGTGGGTCATGCTCCTTTTTTTATAAGTGTTAGGAGTCCTGAAGCTCACAGGTGTAATTGCTCACAGTCTTGTAGTCTTTCAGGCCAAGCGGATGCAATCATTTTACGGGAGACGGGCTCTGTGGGGTGGCTGTCTGTGGTGAAGATGAAAATACATGTTTCCACCAAGCCAACCGACTCGTACAGGGACTATAGCTTAAGCAAGAATGCAAACAGAAAGCAGAACACAATGACAACCAAAGTAAATAAATACTGATAAAAAAAAAATCATTACAAACTTATTACTTTTTTGAGTGGACACACCAGCCTGGGTACTAAATCTGCGTCCTGCAGTTATTCTCAACATTTCCAATATGAAGCAACATTCCTCTCTGCTAAAAATTAATTTACATAACGAGATGAATTTTCATTTTCAAGCACATTACCAACACTAAAACAAACTATTTTAATATCCTTGTACATGCTCCACTGTAAGTAATTCTTTCTGATTCTTTATTTTGTGGCAATTTATTTTAATACTTAAATATATTTTGTGTATGTCTTTGTATATACTGCCCACATTTCTCCGGCAAATTTAGTTACGCACTTCCAGAAAGTTCATGTAAGAAACAGAATAGTTAACAAGAGGTTGTGATTTCCTGATCAGTCCTCAGTGTGGATCAAACTCCAACTCCATTTCCCATAATGCAACACTGTAGCATCTTTTGGTTTGACCCTGACTCTTAGTTGGTAAATGTCCACATCTGTCTGACTCCGCATCTCCAGTTTGTAATGCAGGCTTTCTGTTTGAAATTTGTCTGAACCCAAGAGGGGATAACCCTGATGACATCACTGTGACCTCATCAGGGTTATTTTCTGAGACTCAAACAAAACTCTTCCACACGAGACAGATTAAACACCTGCTTAACAATTCAGATTTCTGATTCTTACATTGCACCTTTAACTGAAGTTGTGAGTTCTGTTTCTCTTTGAAGGCGCCTTGGGCATCATGCTCGGCTGTTTCTACCGCCTCTCCTGCCTCATGTTCATCTCGACGTACTGGTACATCTTCTTTTTGGACAAAACGGCCTGGAACAATCACTCGTACCTCTACGGCCTCATCGGATTCCAGCTCACGCTCATGGACGGCAACAGATACTGGTGAGATGGCGGTGACATGTCTGTGTGTGTCGACGTGTGTGAGAGCTCAGAGAAGAGAGGAAGACATTTGTACCTGTGTCTCTTCATAGGTCACTGGATGGATTGCGAAGGCCTTCTATCAGAAATGCTCACGTGCCTCTGTGGAATTACACTGTGTTGAGGGCACAGGTTGGTACACCAGCTGCTCCTGTATATTTTTCAACTTGAGTTACTCTGGTTAAAAGTGATCTAATTATGTCTCTTGTTCCTTTCAGATATTTATTGTATACTTCATTGCTGGAATCAAAAAGTTGGATGCAGATTGGGTGGAGGGATACTCGATGTCTTACTTGGCACATCATTGGCTGTTTGATCCTTTCAAGTGGGTATTATTTAATAGCTCAGTCCAAAGGTGTTTCACCCTTTAATCCCTGACTTCCTCACTGATCTGAATGTACCAAACGTTGTTTTTTAGACTGATTCTTCCTGTGGAGTTAGTAAGTGTCCTGGTGGTGCACGGAGGTGGTCTCATTCTAGATCTGACCGCCGGCTACCTGCTCTTTTTTGATGCCACGCGACCTGTGGCGTTTTTCTTTGTCTCCTACTTCCACTGTATGAACTCTCAGCTCTTCAGCATTGGTGAGTCTGTCGTCCGGCTGCACTAAAAGCATCTTTCTCGCTGCCATGAATGATTCTTTTTTACCTTCTTTTTATTGGGAATATTAATCCTCCACAGGGATGTTTCCCTACACGATGCTGGCCACCAGTCCTCTCTTCTGCTACCCCGACTGGCCGAGAAGATTTTTCGGCCTTTTCCCAGCTTTCCTCAGGGCGATCCTGCCGTTCACCTCGCCGGACTCTCAGCCCAGCGCTTCCTGTGTGTACAGTGAGACCCCCAGCACCAGCACTGAATGCCAGGAGACACCGCCTGTCCCCAAAGCTCCCAAACTGAGACTGAAACACAAGCTGGGAGCCATCTTTACCATCATATACATCGTCGAACAGCTCTTCCTGCCGTACTCCCACTTCATCACACAGGTACATCTGCCTCACATCATGGTCAGCCGGTACTTTTTCTGTTCAGTAAAAATGCTGTCAGCAAAAGCCTCACAAAGCCCCTCAGAGTCACAGGACTGACAGTTGCTCAATCGGAGTCAACGGTCATTGGTCCACAGCAAACAAGAGCTCAGACTGGTGCTGTCAGCAGGGGGGTAAAAGCCCTAAAAGATTTAATACAAACTGGGCTAGAAATTTTATGGTGTGTTTCTATGAGCATGGAGTTAAGCTAATTTTAATCTTTTATGCAGGGTTACAACAACTGGACCAATGGCTTGTACGGCTACTCGTGGGACATGATGGTTCACTCTCGCAGCCATCAACACGTTAAGATCACCTACAAAGATGGAAAAACTGGAGACGTTGGATATCTGAACCCGGGGGTGAGTTATAAGGAAAACACAGTATGTGAATATTACACTACGTATTTGTTCAGTTTGACACATTGCAAAGTATGTTAGGTACACTGAGCCCATCAGACATGTCACAATAAAATGCTTACATCTGATTGAAAAAAAAATTTTCTTTAGGGATAAAAATAAGTATTATGTACCATTTAAGTAACAGTCACACTGTCTGTGTGCTGAAGGTGTTCACACAAAGCCGTCGCTGGAAAGACCACGGAGACATGCTGAAGCAGTACGCCACGTGTCTCAGTCAGTTCCTGCCTCGCTATAACATCTCTGAACCTGAACTCTACTTTGACATCTGGGTGTCCATCAATGAACGCTTCCAGCAAAGGTATGAGAGCCTTTTGTTGAGAAAAAGATGCTGTTAGTGTCGTCACTTCAGATGTACCACTTTAATGATGTTATAAAAATCATTATGAACTAATAGTATGAATGTGTACTTAAATTTGCTCTGGTTTTTCCTCTAAGGATCTTTGATCCCCGTGTGGACATTGTGAAGGCTGACTGGTCGCCTTTCCGACCGAACCCTTGGCTGATGCCTCTGCTGGTGGACCTCTCACCCTGGAGGACCAAGTTCCAGGAGATTGAGGGCACTTTGGACAATCAGACTGAGATCGTCTTTATCGCTGACTTCCCAGGTTACAGACTTTTCTTGGCCAATCATTCATTTAGAAACTATTGTTTATATATAGTTTGTTTACCTTTATTAATTCTTGGTGCTGCACAGTATTGTCCTAATTCTAACTGACAAATCACCTTTTAGGGCTCCACTTAGAAAACTTTGTAAGTGAAGATCTGGGTAACACCAGCATCCATGTGCTGCAGGGCAACGTGAACGTGGAGATAGTGGAAGAGCAAAAGAACCACACTCTTCAGCCTGGTGAACAGATCCAGGTACAGCAACACACAATCATCACCATCAACCATCGACATTAAGCTTTTTAACCAGGACACACTCAAGCATTCAGTGCAATGTGTATGTGTGTTTGTAGGTGCCTGCTGGAGCGTACCATAAGGTGTACACAGTGTCCGAAAACCCGTCCTGCTACATGTACATCTACGTCAACACCACAGAGGCGGCGCTGCAGGAGAACTTCACCAGGCTGTCTGAGCTGCAGGAGCGCATTCGCAACGGGACAGGTGAAAACGTCCTCAGGCAGTTAATGCAGGAAGGGTGGCACTTATTGGTGGAATATGAGGCTCCAATGCAAACATGATAGAAATGTGTGGTACAGGGAGCTTTTTATTTAAGTATTTCAGTGAAAATGACTAAATAGGACTTAATAGAAATAATCTCAAAGACCATAATGTTAACTCACTCACTCATCCAAATGAAAAGAGCTAAAAAAATTCATCAGATACTGACTGGACATTCTCACCCCACAGAAACCGAGCCCATCCCTCCTGAGCTGCAGCCTCTCGTCGCTGCAGCCAAAGACGAAGGGTCGGAGGTCAACGCCACCGACCCGATCGTGCAGCTGTTCCTGAAGAGGCAGCGCCGCATGAAGGAGGTGAAGAAACGCAGGGAGGCGGGCGTGCTGGAGCGACTGGAGCGCTTCACAGTGAAAAAGTACTATTCGATACGAAGAGGGTGAGTAACACGGCGGGTTTGGTTGTACTTACACAGAATCTGTGAACGTGCTGTGTCTTATTAACTCTGTCACCTCTCCCCCGTAGATTCTTGATGACAGCCATTGCTATGAGAAACCTGCTGGTGGGTCTCCCTCCTATCGAGCAGCTGACAAGAGAAGTTGCCTTCGCCAACATGAAAGAACCTGAGGCAGCTGCCAACCAGGACGAGCAGCTGAAAGACGAAGTGGGTCACGGAGAACTTTAAAGCCGCCGCCGGGACCAAAGATACTGTTGAACCGCCTGCAGGTGCTGGATCACACATTCCTAACAGATGTGTGTGTGTGTTGTTGTTACTACTGGACTGTTACTGGGACACACAGCTGCTCAGAAATCAAATGGATTTTTAAATTTTCTATGCTTCCAAAGTGTTTGGCATTTGAGATGATTTCTAAATGTAAAGTCAGTATTTTGTAATAGTGTTCGTTTATGAATCAGAATTTCTGTTTCTGTCGTAGCTGCGGCGAAAACCAGAATACTGTACATTAACAGGGAAGCACTGCTTTGCCGAGCGAAATCACATTTTCTGTTTGTTTGTTCGATTTTGCTAAATAATTTTATCAGTGCAATTAAGGGTGGGTGACGTGACCAAAAAGAAATGACACTGGCAATGAATTAAAAATGCTCCATGACAGGTACAGTCTGCATCAGATGATCTGCTGGATCGACTTTTATAAACACTAAACTGTCTAAAATGTACAACAGATGAGCACGTTACTGAATGCTTTAAAGCTGTACGGGGACAGATTTTGGGGAACATACTGACATGAACGGCATCGTGGGTGGTCAATAACTCCTGCTGCTGGTTAATTTGCCAACTCTAATGTCACCATGGCCGATGAAAAGAAGCACATTTACGGATATACAGTACAAGATGTGAAGGTTTACTCCATTTTCAGGGAATACAATTTTATGTTAACCCTGTAATGTGAGGAAAAACTGAGAACAGAACAATTGTTAGCTTGTCAACCGATGGCCTTTTTCTAGTCACTTCTCTAATAAAGCTCATGCTGTCAAGAAGGTTGTTATTTTTTAATTAAAAATACATATTCAGTCAGACAAATGAGGTGTGTGGAAATAATGAGTTTTATTGGTATCAGTATTTTACATATCACCCATCTTAAAGTGCTACAGTAAAATTCCAGTGTTCACTGTAGGTTCGACATTATGGCACAGAAATGACACACAGTTAGAGCACGAGCAGAACAATGATACACAATATAAATACATATAAATCTACAAGATGAATCTCTAGGAAATGATTTACTTTGTCAAACGTAACATGATCTGCTTAGTTGAGGTTAATTAATTAAACTCAGTATAAATATGCAGTTACTCTGCTGTAGTGGAGGTCCAGTCACATGAGAAAACCATAAAAGACGTGCAGCGTAATGTGTCACAAGAGCTACAAGTCACCTCGAGCGTTCACAACAGGAGATGGTCGGACATTCATTCACTGGGAACAAATGATTTATGTTTTTCGTCATATTGCACAGTGTTTTTACTGGTTTGAATCGCCACCTCTCGTTTTTTTTTGCAAAAGAAAACACTTTGCATCCCTTTTCACGCTGGGCAACCACGCCTCTAATCACCGGCCTTCTACTGTATATTACATGTGAATTCAACATCAAATGTAACATGAGTGGTGTTAGTGTTAGATATTGACCTTTGAGTGTTATCACAAGTTTTTTTTTTTTTCCTACTCGTGTGCAGTTCTCCAGTTCACGCAAAAGCTAAAACCTAAAATCTACCTACAGCTACCAAGCACGTGTGAGTCTGAGGCCAGTTTTTTAAATATTCATATACTTAGTTGAGTTAATATTATTATTGCACAAACTGGAACTATCCTCAGATGTCATGCTTAGATTTTTATTTGTCGTCTAAGTAGGAGAGAGGTCATGTACGTTGTGTGGGAGAGTTTAAATCCCGTGATTTGTTCAAACAGGCCCGTTCTGCCTTGTCATTGTGTCTTTCGTTACTTGCTTTAGAGGGAGAAGGAGACGGGAGTGAACGCGAGTGAAGGAAGCAAGGAGGCATAAATAAGGGTTTGTGCTAATCCTCTCTTAAAGGGGAACTCCACAGATTTTACACATCGAAGTCTGCTCACAGGTCTTTGGGAGTGCATCTGTAAATGTGAAAAAAGAAACTTCCTGTACAAAGTTTTTTGTGGCTCCGGACAGAGCTGTGCAAAATCTGATAAACTGCCTCAAGTGATGTCACTCGACTACAGTGACCAAACTGTCGATGGGTGCTTTGCATTGTGGGTAATGTAGGGGCCAAATTTGAAATGGGAGAGATTTTTTTTAACTATCTCAAGGCCGACATGCCAGAGGAGTGCAGTGCTAAAATCTGTGGAGTGCCTTTAAACATACTTTTTTTCTCTTTTTTTTCCCACCTACAGGTTGTGCCACATATTTCTGTCCGTCTGTCTGTGCTTACATTTCAAATTTCCTCTGAGGCCGAGACATCAAACTCATCACCTCACCAAACTAATCTTCCAGTAGCCCCCAGAGAGCCCGTCAGCGCCGCCGTACTCTCACACAAACATCCGATGCTCGATTAAAGAGGTCCACATCACTGCCACGACCTGCTTACGAAAATCAAACCCTCTCCACCCCGACATGTGGCACATGTCTGTCAGCTCCTCCAGAACGCAGCCTTGAAATTTCTCCATGCCGCCCTCCCTTCAGATGGCTCAATTTGGCAGCTCTGAACAAACCGCAGCGCTGGTGCTGAATAAAAAAAAAAAAAAAAAGGAGTGGCGCCTCCCCATTTGCAGGCCACGGTCCAGCTCCGCACTCCAGCCCTGCGCTTTGTCCTCGCAGGCCTCATCTGCGTCTGGCACACTAACCTGCAGTCCAGCTGACATCAGCATTTCCTCTCCGGTTCCCCAGAGTACCATTCACAAACTTTTGGTATTTAGTAACTTAAAAAAGAACACTTTGAGTCTCCCCATCTTTGATCTGCCCCTTATCTCTGTTTCTGTTTTTCTGGTCTTTCATTTCACTCGTGACTTTCTTAAGAGAGCAGGAGAATATAAATCAATCTGTTATGATGTATTAAGCTCTACAATCCTTTAATTATTTTTATTGTAATGTGTAATTCAATTGTCTCAAAACATCTACATTAAGCTGCCAACTTGTTTTAATAGCTGGTAAAGATTGTTTGCTTGAACTATTTCTTAAGTTTTGCTGAATTATGAGTCTTTACTGCTTATTTTAAGAAAAACGTGTTACTGCGCATGAAGTCAACTGGTGTTTTAAAATGTGGTGCCCATGATTTATTTATTATTAGATATCCTTTTTTTATTTATATTAATGCATGGATTTTTATTTTCTGCTTTGGAAAATGTGAATGAGGCTCAGTTTGTATCTTAACACGTTATGTTCTTCCTGGTGCGCACCTAAAATGGCACAAAAGTTACGGAGCATCTGTTTGTAGTGACGTGCCCTCGGGTTCGGCTCCGCGGCTCTACCTCGGCTGAAGATCTGGGTAGAAAACTCCGTGTACCACGCCTTCAATAACAACATTTGAAAACGTATCTGGAAGTAAAGAAGAAAAGAAAGGGTTTTTTTAACGCTAATGCTAGTTTTATAGTTAATTAACACCAAGATAATTCATGTTTTCCAATATGCTGCTATTAAATTGACTTAGTTCAAATCAAACTGTGATATTCAGAGTTTAAACTGAACTCACCGTGTGCAGATGGCAGCAGGTAGGGGTCTCTCAGAAACAGCAGGACTGGCTGATGTGAAAGTTTACTGAGAAGAACATTAAAAAAAAGGAGAAGTCAAATTTGTGGCGGTCACATGCTTCATGTAAATTAACAGGATGAAGAAATGTACATGGTGTCACTGAAACACGGGCTGAAGTTCAAGTACAGAGCAAACAGTGACTCATGTGTAACTGGTTCAAAATGGTGCAAAGCAAAGGATCTGACGTGCCGTTTCACACAACAGTTTTTTGAAATGTTCACAGACACAGGAAGCAACTCACCTTGACTCCTCTGATTCTGTATCGAACGACCTGAAGGGAAAGAAATCAGAGGATAAAAACCTTCCCAACAGCCAGGGAACAAACTGGTCTTTTATTTTATAGGAAAGCTGCAGTTTCAACTCACCCACAGCTTTCTGTTTTTGGCACTGAAGGAAAATGGCGGATGTTCAGGAAATCCAGGAATATCTTTGGAAGGACCCCATTTTCCATAATTATAGTCTGGCAGAACAGACAAAACAAAAGCAAATTACAATGTGCAGATCAAGCAGCGGTACACAACTGAAGTGGCCTGTGTGACCTTCCTCTGGTGAACACTCTGAATTAGTTTAATCACTACATCTGTACTGTAGTTTGTATGTTTACTTCAGGTTAGACAGCATTTGCGTTTGGTAAAAACAGAGAGGCTGCGTTCATGATGCTGACTTCAGACAAATAAAGGGACATTCTGGATCTTTATCTTAAGCAAACCTTCCTGGCAGGTGCAGAGAAAGTGTGTGAGAGTACCTGCAGGTAGAGCTCCAGACCTTGCCTCCTCTGCTCCAGGACTTTAGGAACCCAGTTTCTGACGTGTTTCGAAGGAATCTCAGGTGGTTTTATGCTCTTCTTCAGCTGAAGGAATTTAATAACATAAATGGTGGATCAGATAAGAGGGAAAAAACGAGCGTCTACGGCCCTGCTAGCAGCTCTGTGAAGCTATACTTTGAGCTAACACATCCCACTGCAGTGTGTTAAAAGTTTTTGCATAAAACACAAACTACAATTGAGACTGAAGGAAATTTATTTGCCTGGTAATTTGGTTAAAAAAAATTTGGTTTAAAAAATTTATTTGACCTGAACATCTAATCCAATCCATTGAGTAGATGTGGAGTTATTTCACAAAGTAAGTGTAAACTTTGACCTGGTGGTGGCGCTAGAGGGACAGACAGGGGATCATCACAAAAATACGCTTTGTCCTATGGGCACCATGAATGTCTGTACTAAATTTCATGGTTGAGATATTTAAGTCTGCATCAAAGTGGAACCACATTAGACATTTTTCACGGCGCAGGTGTTAGTAATAACACATCAACGTGTTTTCTGTAGAAACTGCACACAAAGTTCCAGCCAGAAAAAAAAGGACTATTGAGCAGGACAGGAAGAGGAACTCGACTGTAAAGCAGCAACCTCAAACAAAGTAGTGTGGTGAACATGGTTAACCACCGAGCATCACGGAGCACGTTTATTATCTATTTACTGCTGTCATTTCCTGTGTACACCGACAAACATCTGAATTTTGAAATGGACAATATTATGTTTTTGTATGTTGTATCTTTTCCTGTGAAATGAGCAACATATATAAAGATTCATTTATTTTATTTATACAATTGGGATTACAACTAATAACTGTTTTAATTATCAATTAATCTGTGTATTGGTTTTTTAACACCCAAATAAGTGTAAAAAGTGTTTAAAATCTCAGACAATGAAGATGGATTCCAATTGCCTTATTTGACAAAACAATGGACAAAAAGTGCTAATGGATTCAGTTAATAATCATAAAATACAAGATTTATTACTTTAAAACGGCAATACAATTAACAAAAAGTGTAGTCCTAATCCAGTACACTTTTTGTCAAATTCAGAAAACTATCTGTTGTTCGTTCTGCGTGTCTGCTGAGAAAAAGTCCAGAGTTAATCTGTGTTTATTGTGAATATTCGCCTCTCCATCTGGTCTCCGTTTCATAATTGGTGTGTCAGAATCAGTAAATTTTTCACTGTATCTGCCAAGTCACACGTCAGCTGAAGTCATCTGGTTTACTACAGCCGTGCGAACCCAAAATAAACAGATTTTGCTGCGATTTCATGGCGATAAACAGATCGACGGGATGCAGGGTGAACTCCATCATCGTGCTGTTTTGTAAAAAGTCTGAATTTTATTTTGTTTTATCAGGTCGACTAGCAGACAAATTTTAAAAGGCTTTTTTTTTTTAATGGAGTTTGGATCAACCAGGGCAAAAATAAAGTCATCTAAATTAGGCATAAATACAGAGCCAGTGTTATTGCCTAAAAATCAAGTGTTTATAGACATATATATCTATGACCTAACATCTTTTAAAATCACATCTTTTGAAATTCTTCTTTTATGAATGAAACTCTTTAACTGACCTTTTCCTTTTTAGTACTTTATGCAGCAGAGCACAGGTATTAAAATACATTATCAAACATAAGGGTTCACATGTAAAAACCACAAACTTTTCCTGATTTAAAATGCTTGAACACTAAATTTGAACTCATGAGAAAGGATGACTTAACGCTCATCACCAATAAATGATCATAAACTCGGGGGGATGCACTGAATCTCACCATTTTATGCAAAGCGTGGAATTCACTGTAGCGTTTCTCAACAGTGTGCTGTCTGCCGTTCATCAGCACGTCAATTTTAAAGACCTGAAATGAAAGTAAAGAAAAACAGTTGACTGTCAGGAAAAAAAGGGTGTACTCTGTTGTTGAGCGTCGGTTGAGGTAATCATAATTTATCAGCAGAGACGCAGACGTCCCCTCCCAACATGTACGGCCAGTGTGTGGCTGTCACTTACCGTCTAATGTCTCTGTCAGCTAGTTACTAACAGGAAACATCTGGCTGTGTTAGTTGGAACAAAAAAAACTGGATCTGTAAGTTTTTGCTAACGTCCCTAAACAGACTTCCCTCACTCAGCTGGATTCTTCCGTCAAAGCTGCATCAACGCCGCCGTTCCTGTCAGCATTATGCGAAAGAGGAAATTCACCCTCTTAAATGACGGCAGTGCCGTTCGTGCAATTCTGGACTGGTGACAAAAACCCATGCCGAAGAGAGAGCAAGAGAGAAATATTAGCAAATCCTGGAGCAGCACAGAGAGTTTTATATATTACAACAGCACGGTGATAAAAAAAAAAAAAAGCTGTTTTCACTGGGGAAAAAAACTGCAAGAGAGACCGGTGAAAACATTTATTTATGGAGTTTGCTTCTTGTAATAAAACCATCTATTTATACATCACAGTCATGAGCTGAGTATCTCTCAAAACTGAGGACATGTGAAAGATTTCCACCAGATTTAGGAATCTGGCTGCAGGAGTTTGCCTCCAATTCAGGCCACGAGACAACAACTGATGTCGGGTGTTTCTCCAAATCGCTGCCACAAAGTTATGAACACGACTGATATCTGAGAGGTCCTAATGGTGTGTTTATTTTCCTGACTTTTCTCTAATTTGTTGTTTTCTTCTTCTTCTCCGTCTAGGACACTGGATTGGTACCAGCACAGACACTAACCTCACTACGCAGATCAGGTGAGAAAAACAAACTATATCAAATACAGTTTCTTTTGTCATTTGTTGTTATGAATCAAATTCAGTGTTTCCATTCATTCAGTCACAGCTTTACATGTGAGGAATGCAGAAATTAAGTCAGGTGTGATGAACTGATACCAGTAAATGTCACTTTTATGAGTTAAAGGTGCTGTTAGCTTAGCTTTCATACAACACACGATCATGTCATCTCCAGAAGTTCTCTGATGACTCTGCTGTTGTTGGCCTCATCACAGATGGGGACGACAGAGAGTACAGAGGACTTATTCAGGACTTTGCGGACTGGTGCCTGCGGAACAACCTCCAGATCAACGCTGGTAAAACCAAGGAGCTGGTGGTGGATTTCCGCAGGCGTAGACCACTCTCCGCCTGCACCGGTGAGCATCCAGGGAACGGACATCGACACTGTGAAGTCCTACAAGTACCTGGGTGTTCACCTAAATGACAGTCTGGACTGGTCGGACAACACTAATGCCCTTGTCAAGAAGGGCAACAGCAGACTGTTCCTGCTCAGGAGGCTGAGGTCTTTTGGAGTGCAGGGACTCTCCTCAGGACCTTTTATGACTCTGTGGTGGCATCAGCCATCTTTTATGGGATAGTCTGCTGGGCCAGCAGCATCACGGATGACAGGGACAGGAGGAGAATGGACAGACTGGTGAGGAGGGCCAGCTCTGTCCTGGGATGCCCTCTGGACTCAGTGGAGGTGGTGGGAAACGGGAGGATGATGGCTAAGCTGTCGTCCCGTGTCTGTTAAACAACACGTCCCACCCTCTACAGGACACACTCTGACAGCTCTGGGCAGCTCCTTCAGTGAGCGGCTGCTGCTCCATCCACGCTGTGTGAAGGAGAGGTACCGCAGGTCCTTCCTGCCTGCTGCTGTCAGACTGTACAACAAACAAAATGATCCCGCTAGTCTGCAGACAATAAACAAATAACTTACTAATAACTGGACTCTTGCACAATACACTCCACTTCACCTCACTACTCATTTACACTGTTTCACTGTCTTCACTTTTTCTACCTACGAGATATTATATATTCTTATATGTATTCTCAGGCAGATCCTGTCTCTGTACTGTGTACAGGTATAAGTATAATTATAATTATAGTTATAATTATTATTATTAGATTTTTATGCTAAATATCTTATTTTCTTATTTTTTATCTTACCTTATGTCTTGCATTTCCTACTATTTATTTTCCTCTGTGTGCCTCGCTGCTGTTACACTGTAAATTTTCCTGCTGTGGGACTAATAAAGGAAATCTGAATCTGAATAAAGACTGGAAACAGAAGGAAACAGCTAGCCTGAATCCAGAAGAGCAAATTAAGTGTATATCCTAAAAAGCAAGCAAACTATTCCTTGATTTTTTGTGGAGAAAGGGGGGCCTAATTCATGACACTGATTTATGTGTTAAATTTTGGATGCACAGAGTTTGACAGGCATGTGAGTTTAGGGCCACTGAGTGCATCATGGGAAATGTAAAATCTGAATATATCAGCCTGTATTGATTTGATTTTGACCACTATTATTTATAAAGATAACTCTAAATTGGTGCTGTTTCCCATTTAAGGTTATCATTTATAGGGTTCATTATGACTTAATAAGAGTTTGAATTGATGCCATAAAGCTTTATTTAAATCAGACTGGGTGGTTTACAAACACAGTGACTCTAATTTCGACAGCATAATTAACATTTCTCTCAATTTATGCTCTTCGTATTCTCGTTAAAAGACTGAAATGTTGACTAGAAATAAAAAACGAGGTGATTTCGAGGCTAAACAAGCAGAAAAATGTTAAATTAGCATAAATATCTGGGCTGCTTGGTGTCAGACAGACCTCGGTTTGTTATTTAAAGGGCACAGAGATCACACAAAGATCTCACACCCTTTCACACACACACACACACACACAGATACAGATACAGAGGGCTTGTTATTGATCAGCTCACCGTGTATCCTTTCTCCATCGAGTTATTCTCCGATCGAAACGACGGGATCGATACTCGGACAGGATGCATCTTCACTCAAAGATCAAACAGTTTCGTTGATATGATTTGATCCGATGTTTCTCTCTCTGTCACACACACACACTCACACACACACACACTCTGTCTGTTTCTCACTGTCTCTCTCTCTCTCACACACACACTCTGTCTGTTTCTGTCTCTCTCTCTCTCACACACACACACACTCACTCACTCTCACACTCTGCTGGTGCTTTACTCTGTTTCTGTGGCAGCCCGGGAGAAATCACGGAGCCCAAAACAACATGGACGAAGTGTCGATGGAGCCCCCTGCTGGAGCGGAGGAGAACAACAGCCTCTCAGTACATTATTATTATTATTATTATTATTATTATTATTATTATTATTATTATTATTATTATTATCTGTATTATTCAGACTTATTTCAAAATACTAAATATTATATTATTGTATCATGATTATTGATGCATTGATGTGCTGGTAAAGATGGAGCTTATTTATATACTTATTTAAGTATTGATTATATTTTATCTTAATCCATAATATTAAATAATTTTTTGTTGTTGTTTATATTTTGTATTATTCATTTCAGTTATCACACATGGAGTAAAAAGTACAATGTTTGCCTCTGAAATGCAGTGAAATAGGTATATGTCCATGCAGACAAGGGAAATACTCAAGACTAGTACAAGTACCTCAAAATTGCAGTAGTACAGTAATACAGTACTTGAGCAAATGTATTTACTTGCTTTCTGCTACTGACATTCTTCTCCAAAGTATATTAGTATATATATATATTATATATATATTAGTATAAGTATATTAGTAGTATTAATATTAACTCATGTTAATATAAACTATAAACTAAACAAATAAGTAATGAAATAAATTGGCATATGAATAAATTGTATAAAATATATACATGAATAATTTACAAAATAATAAAAAACACCCCTTATTATTAATATAGTCAAATGTTACTTCATCTTTCCTATTTTAATAATAAAATACATTTTTTGAGCTCATTTTAATTTTTTTTACATTTATATAAGTCAAAATGTCTTTTTCTTACATCTGTTTTTATCAGTGGTGGAATATAACTAAATCCATTTACTTAAGTACTGTAGTTAAGTACAGTTTTGACACACTGCAGTATTTTAAGTATCCTAAACCGCTCAGCTGGAGACATTAATAGACGTGGGTGTTGACCATGCAGGGAGGATCTAATTAAAGATGCTGTCAAGTCGCATTATGCGAAATGGAGGATCCAGCGTTTTGTTTCTTGAACCAGACTGCTCACCTGCTGCTTCAACTTTTCTGACTCTCACATGTCCAAAAACTTTAGATGAGTAAAATACTAAATCACTGGAGTACTTCTTCATGTAAAAATGCCCAAAGTCTTCTGCTCCAGCTTCTCAAATGTGAGCTTTTGCTTCTTTTTCTCTAATATAAGGAGATTACTTTGGGCTATTGGAACTTGTCATGGACATTTCTGACTATTTTATTTACTTGCAGCCCTACATTTAACCCACTGTATTTTTGTGTTTATGATTCAGAGTGTGTGTGTGGCAAAGACAATTAGACACAGAAAAAGATAAGTCAGCTTGAACTGATCACTCTAAAAAACGTGATACAGTATCGCAACGTTTTATTCAACCAAAAGCTTTGGAGTTAAGAGAGTTTCTTCCGTTGCTCATAAATATAACAAATACATTTTCCTTTAAACAACTGGTCCATTTTAAACTTGTGATATAATAGATACTGACTTAACACTGAGGGCAAGCTGGTTTATATTCGTAGTTTGCTTTTCTAAGCTTGTAAATTTCATGGATTTTACTCTTTAGCTATCTTACAAGAAACGCAAAGCATACAGTACAATGCAATTCTAAAGAAAAGATGAGATAAGAATATAGTTATCAGTAAGGAGGGAAGAAAAATGCTTTCTCACACGAGCAAAGAAAGATTCAACATTATCTGACACTACGACATCAGATGATTCCTTGTATTTTCTTGTTTTTGTAAATTTAAAAAAGTACGTCTAACAGCTTAAACTTTATTTCATGGTGTTTTTTATGCTATTGTGTGCAGTCCTCTTCACTGTAGTTTACAGAATGTCTCCACTGAGGTGTTGTGATTGACTGTCATCTCTTAATACCTGAAAAAAAAAAAAAAAAAAAAAAGAATATAAAGAAGATGAAGATTATTGGAGAAATATTTGTCCTTGGAGACATCATACTCACGTTGACATGTGACAACCTGACACGTAGGCGTAGTTGCCGGTGTAGCGAACATCGCAGCGCACAATGTTGTTGCTGTAGTCACTTTCAGGGACCTGATAGTACGGATTTACGGCAATCTGTGGAGAAAAACAATATAGAAATGTACAAAGATTTATGGATCAGTAACACAGCAGCACAGGTAAATAAACAGCGCAGACTCAAAGCAGATTTTCAGAGTCAAGCGAAGCTGTTTTAAATGTCTCAGGAGAACGGCAAATGTCATCTGGTATTTCTGACAAACCTTGAGGACATAGTTTCCAGGTTTCACATCTGTGATGTCAATCCACTGGCAGTCGATGTCTGCGTTGTAGGTATCGTAACATCCTGGGCTCAGGCCCTGCACAGCATCCATATAAAGCATTATACAAACAAACAATCTTCTTATTAAACGATAAACGTCTCTTTAAGAAATATTTTACTGCTTTATTACAGTATAAATAGGAATAAAAAGCCTCCAATTAAAAGAAATATAGCTGCAACTGTTTTATTTTTATCTAATCTTGTGGTGTTTTTGGATACAATGTCAATAAGAAAAATCAAAGTGAGAAAAATAATGGGATGGAAAAAGTAACCGTGTGCTAACTGATCACAGACGTTCAGGCAGGTGGGATCATCTTTCAGTAGAAACAGGAAATCATTAAATCACCATCACCACTGGCTTGTGCAAAAAAGGAAATACTGAAGTTGTTCTCTAAAGGACGGCTGCCTCAGTAAAAGTTGTTTTTCTTAGCTCTGCTCTCATTTTTTTTTTTTTTTTAGAAATTCGGGATCCAAAAACAACCAGTTCAGTCAGTGAAAAGCAAATCAGAGAAGTCTTTATCCTCCACTTTGGTGTGGACACCCAAATGGCTGAACAAACTGAACCTCTGTAGTTTTTTTTAAAATCTTTAACACTATATTTCTGGCTTTTATTTTGCAGCAATTGTACCTCAAATAGAGCTTTTTCACAGAAGACTTTTTGAGATATCAGGGCACGTGTAAATAATAAAATAGACGGTGGCTGCGTTCCATTTAGCTGCTTCAGTTTCAGAGTCCTGGTGTTGTTCGTGCTGGCTCTCTGTCACACTGTGGAGGCTTACTGGGACACTGAGCCTTTGTTCATTCTATTAGAAACACTTGTGCTTCTCCTGCAAGGACAAGTCAAAATGTCTGCCAAGAAGAGGGCCTGTTTTGTGAATATGAAAAACTGCCCTGAATTGGTAGTGCTATGAAAGGTGACATCACTATTCATGATATATGTATCAATAGATTATCCTCTTGTCATTAAAAAAAAAAACTTTTGTGAGAATAATCCAGGTGTAATGCAGGGCAGAGTATGCAACTATAACCATGAAAAGGCTTTAAACCTGCAATAATGTGTCAGTCAAAAGGTTTCTTAAATACACAGAGCAACATTAGGATTCATTTGGAGTTGTGTCTCTGGCCACTTGATCCAATTAATCGAATATTGAATCTATTTTTAGCTCCGTTTTTGGTCTCCACCAGCTCCTGAAGAAAACATCTGGCTCTTCAGCTGCTAAATGTTCATCAGCTACAAACACAAGAGATGCAGAGATGGGTGATAATTCTCTATGAGCGACGCCACTCACATAAAAAGAGCAATGTGATCAGTTGTTAATAAGAAATATTGATAAAAGCAGCTTTAAAGTGAGTAATAACAACATTTTCATCAGTCTGAGACCTGGGTATGTGCGGTGCAGGCAAACCGCCTGTAGTAGCCGTAGTCACAGGAAGTGTCCTCCAGGCAGAAGCTGGCCTTGTGGCCCTCGGCCACCGACCGCTGCGTGGTGGCGTCCAGCAGGTCGTAGTGGCTGAACTCGTCCATACTGTGGTAGTGCCTGTGGGTCAGCAGCAAACGGCGTTCAACACACATTTTACATCTAAACAGAGCGAGTTCAGCTTTAGTCTGGCACTGTTTGTCACGTTGAGACGCACCAGGAGCTGTTTTTGCTCTCCTGCCACGTCTCTAGAATTACAAATGAATCTTTAATTACATTATGTCTGACATTTCCTGCCATTTATTCAAACAGCTGCAAGTCGGAGTGACTGGAAACGTCACAGGTTTGTTATTTGTCGTATTTATCATGTACATGCGGAACTGCGGTGAATCTGCGTTCACTCCAATTCCTTCAAGTTTGTTTAATGACACAGAAACAGTCTGGACCTCAACATCAGACTTTCACAACACTGGCAAAAAAATCTATACAGTCTACATCAACAGTTTAGTGGATTTCTGCCAAATGTGCTCCATCTTGGGGATAAGCACTGTGGGCCGGCTGTTTCACAACATAACTATGGGCTGAGGTAGTTTCTGTAGAATCAAGGAAAACTAAGCACCTTTCCAAAAGCTTTCCCTTTTGGCTCTCAAGGCTCTAACAACTTTATTTTACATTGTCTGGCTGTAAATTAACTGTATTCGAAGGTCATGTAAAGTTCAACCATGTCAACTTTTGAGTGTTTTTACAATTTACTTTCCGCTGCCATTGCAAAAAATAGAAAATGACATCTTTTAGAGCCCAGAGACGCAGATAAAAACTTAAGATGTAAAGATGTCAGTCCTGATATCAAAATCTCTGCAAAGCAATAAAGCAGCCAACCCAAACTATAAAAGGGCCAAAAGTAACACAAGTGCGGTTCAACAGGGGGTGCCATACCGCAGCTACAGACTGGAAAAGACAAACAGTGCGATGACAAATAGTATCTGCTGGAAACATTATATGTGGAACTGTTGAACAAAACAACCAGAAAGAGTTACAGGAACTCTTAAAAACATGTGAATAAAGCATTATTTATTTATTTTTTTTTATATAAATCTACACTAAAAACCTCACATTTCACAGAATTCACATCTGATTTGTGTATTTAGGGGTGAAAATCTCGATGCACGTGCCTCTAATTGATGCCAGCATGATGGAAGAGAGCAGCCACGAGTTACAGAGGGCTGTATGATGGGTGAGGTGGACAGTGGCGACATGACATTATACTCACTGGTGACAGCTGTGCCACTCCCAGGAGTAACGTGGCCTGCTGGGGAGGAAGTCCGCCGTCCCCTGGTTCTTCACTCTCTGGGGGAACCTCAGCAGCATCCGCGTGTCGTAGTCTCTGACGCTGGACCTGTAGGCCGAGCTGCAAGGAGACGTGCAGGAAAACGCAGGTCATGTATAGACACAATCCCTGGGAATCTTTTTTATCTCTGAGTGGGGCAGATTTTCGGTGTCTGAGCGAAAAAAGGGCGGCTTATGCGGCTGTGTAAAATAGTGGGTGGAAAAATAATTTGCACGCACATGGTTGTTTGGGTTAGTTTTCGATAATGTGTTTACCATTCGGGCTTTCTCTCCTTGGGAAAAAACTATGATTAGGCTTTACAGAAATCCACCGCTCCACCCCTCTCCAACATCAGTAGCAGGACTCGGTTAATTTTACCTCATCGTTCCACTGGGCAGCCCTCACCCACAAACACTTTAGGTGGTTGTTATGGCTCAAAGCTCCCTGAATCACACTCAGACTTGGCTGCACACCATACCATTTTTTTCTCTCTCTCTCTCTCCTCACTCTCTCTTTCTCTTTCTGTCTCTGTCTCTCTCTCCATGTGGATAAATCCTGACAGCAGTCTACCTTGACAGACAGTTTTCCTCAGCAGCACATCTCAGGTTGTACATCGGGACTCTCTGGGCGTAAGCAGAGGCTTGAATATAATATGGATCAGGCACAAGGTCAGGCAGACCTAAAGCAACAAAACAACATCATAAATAAGACAGTAAAGTAAAAGTGGGACATAAAACAAAGAAGAAATTAGTAAAAATAAATGAATAAATTGACATAAATAGATACAAGCACTTAAAAAGATGGACAATAGATAATAATATTTATGCCATCTATTTTTTTTGTAATTCTTTCCATATTTGTCTTTCTATTGAGCTGCTGCAACAAGTGAATGTGGGATTAATAAAGTTTTTATCTGTCTTTATCTTACACACATTTAGAGACATGACAGTCACATAAACTGATTCACTGATCAGCTGATTGATTGCTTGATAGACTTGAAAGGTTTTAACATCCTAAACAACACTTTAGAGATCATATTTATGCCACGAATGACTTGAATGTTGCTTTCAGAGCACTTTCCCCCACTCTTACCGTACTGATGATACCTTGTGCCATATCCCGGTCTGGACCTCGGCCTCGGTCTCTCGTAAACGTCATAATAATTGTAATACGGATTGTCGCCGTCGATGCTCTTGTAGGGGTCGTAGGGATCGTCGCCGACCATCATGTCGTCCCTGCGGGGCGGAGGCGGACTGACGGTGACTCTCTCTCGGGTCTCGTTGCCGCCGCCGCTCCTCTCTCCTCTCCGCCGGTGATGCTGGCGGTGCTCGCGGCCCCGCACGAGCCTCTGGAGCGGAGGGGGGAGGCCGGGCTGGTCGGAGCTCGGGTCGGGGAGGCTGCTGCTGGGTCTAGGCCCCCGAGGTGTCCGGCTGCCTGGCGTGCCCATCGCGGATCGGGCGATGGTGAGAGGTCGCGCCTGCACTTGGCTGCTGCTGAGGTGCGCCCCTGCGCCGCGGCGGCTGGTACTCCGAGCCCTGACTCAAAATGCTAAAGATCTGGCCGTTGTGCGACCACTGTCGGGAGCGTCTGCTGCGGAGAGCCGCTCGTTGGCTCTCCCTTTGTTGCGTCCCCGGGTTCCTCTGGGACTGGGCATGATGGATGAGAGGTCGCGCCTGAAAACAAAGAAATAGACTTGCACGCATATGCGTAAAGTGGCGTGCCAAACATGCGCCGCGGCGGCTAATCCCATCATGGTAAACTAAATCAAAGGGGATTTAAAGTGACCCTGACTCAAAATGCTAAAGATACTGGCCGTTGTGCGACCAAAAAAAAAAGAAAAAAAAAGAAAAAAAAGAGAAAGTAGCGTCTGCCGGAGAGCCGCTCGTTGGCTCTCCCTTTGTTGCGTCCCCGGGTATCCTCTGGGATTTCTTTTTGAAGGCATATTCAGCAGGATGAAAACAAAGAAATAGGAGAAAAGCTAAGTTTGAAGGTATCCGTGTAAACATATGCGTAAAGTGGCGTGCCAAACATGCTCTGCTCCTGCAATCCTGCAGATGCGCCCAGCGAGATGAAACTAAATCAAAGATGATGATGATTACTGCAAAGAGGAGGAGGAAAAAGTTCAAAAAAAAAAGCAAAAAAAAAAGAAAAAAGAAAAAAAGAAAAGAAGAGCGACTTGGTCTTTCAACTCAAATATCCTTCATTTCTTTTTGTTTCTGAATCTGTTATACAAGTATGGTGCTGCTGCTCATATAACCTGCAGAGGAGAAAAGCTGGAAGTACGAAGATGTCTGATCATGTGTAAACTCATATCCTCTGCTCCTGCAACCAAGTGCAGATGCGCCCAGCGAGATGATGATGATGATGATGAGGAGGAGGAGTTCAGCATTTGGAGTTTCTGAATCTGTTATACAAGTAGTGCTGCTGCTCATATAACCAGGGATACGTGATGTCTGATCATGCCCAACCAAGTGGTTTGATAACTGCTCAGTCTGGCCTTTTGGATGGTTTTCTTTCATGTGAGTCTGCAGCAAACTGTGAAACGTCCTGACTTCAGCACAAAGAGCAGATGCACATTTTGAATCATAACTGTTAATATAAAAAAGAAGTAGACTTGCAAAAACAGATGCAAACCGTAGTTATGAATGCTATGACCCATTTGCTTGAAAATGCTGTGTATTTTCTTCATTTTTTTCTGCCTCTGCCAGACCAACAAAATGTCGTGATATAAATACCATTTGTTCCCTCACTGTTGGATGAACTCCCAACCAAATTGCAACACACTCTGCCAGAAGCCTCCACAGTTCACTTTCTCATAGGAGGATCTCACTAAAACCTAAACATGACTCTTTGATGGTCCTGTAACACTTCACTTTTTTTTCTTTCTGGGAAACCATCTGCCACAAATCCCCCCTCCCCCTCCTCCTCCAACTCCATCTCCACCCCAGCCGTGCCTCAGTCCTGTCTGCGTTGGAGCTCTGCTGACAACGTGAACGCCTCATCTCACATGCACCCTCAGAGCAACCCTCTATAAGGTCATAATTAGTCTGTTCTGAGCAATGCACAAAATGAGGCTGTGGTGACACTTGATATCTGCACTGCTACGTTTGATGGCAGGCCGGTGACCCCGCGCTGCTCCTCTTCCTGATGATAAATCCAACTCATTTGTTGAAGCCCAGTTAAATCACTGCCCTGCTGAGGTGTGATGCACATCTCGGGGAGCTTAATCCAAGCTCTTTCATTCTTCTTCTTCATTCTTTTGAGCATCTACATGACTGCTCAACCACAGCAGATGACCCCGCGCTCACAATGCTCCTTTCCTGCAATTAAATCACAAAGATAAATCCAACTCATATGAGAAGCTAACCAGTGAAATCACTCAATAAGCAAAAGTCCTGATTACATGAGAAGGTTACGACCAGAGATGATGCAGTTATCTCGGGGAGCTTAATCCAAGATGTGTGTCTTTAAACCACCACAAGCAACGAATTTCATTCTTCTTCTTCATTCTTTTGAGCATTTAAAATGTTCTCGGTCCTGATTTAACATGAAAACAGCTCAACCACAGCTGAGGAGAAATTGAGGCTCAGTTGAAACAATTTTCCTAAGAAATTGAGGCAAGAAAAGACAACAACAAGCAACAGCTTCACGTGACAGACACAGCAAAAGGGAAGATCTCCGGTGATCCAATAAGCAAAAGAGCATTACATGATCAATTACATTAATGTCCCCCGTCCTGACACCAGAGATTAGGGGGCAGATGATGTGTGTCTGCAAACCACCACAAGTTCACATTGGAGAGCCATTGCATTTAAAATGTTCTCGGTCCTGATCAAAACAGAGCCTGAGGGAGGCTTGAGGCAGTGAGGAAGCGGGGGATTATCTTTTTATCCTGAAAAGACAAACACTGTGTTCTTCTCTCGGATTGAGGTATTTGTCGTGACAGACACAGCAAAAGGGAAGATCACCTAGTGTCTAAAATCACATGTGATCTGGATTACAATTACATTAATGGGGGCTGCCCGGTCCTGCACACTAGGGGGCAGATGGCCTGCAGTTCTCATTGGAGAGCCATTTGTTACTGAGCAGAGACGTTGAGGGAGGCTTTGAGGAAGCTGGGGATTATCTTTTTATCCTGGACAAACACTGTTAAAGGCCTTGCTCAGGGGCACTACCGTAATGAGGGAGGGGATAGCTCAGGATTTTCAATTTTGCTGCTCACAGTGATCCTCCTGTCAGTTTGTCCTTCCGGTCATAAATCACATATCTGGATTACATCTGGGGGCTGCCCGGTGCAACGATGGCCTCCTCTGTTTGTTATGAGCAGAGACGTTGGGGCAGCTGGGGGTGTTAAAGGCCTTGCTCAGGGGCACTACCGTAATGAGGGAGGGGATAGCTCAGGATTTTCAATTTTGCTGCTCACAGTGATCCTCCTGTCAGTTTGTCCTTCCGGTCATAAGCCTGATTATCAAACGTTTGACGCATTTTTGAGAATTATTTAGTTTCTGGTGGAAATGAATGTCAGATGCGAAGATTGATACACCTCTCATATCTGTTTCTCTTAGAATAAAACCTGGACTACTGGAGATGCTGTCCTACAGGAAGGTACAATTTTCTCCCAGAGCTGGAGCAGTTTTGGTTATTTCACATCACTGGTTGTGCTGTTTGCTTTTCTTTCTGCCTTGAAGTGGGCGGGACTAAAATGGAAAACGTGGATTCACATACTTCTGTCAGTCGATCAACCAGTTTAGCAATAAATTAATCAAAATCTTATGAGAGTTTTTGGGCTGTTTACTTGTGTAGTCAGACCATTATCATTTTGCCTCTCTTGGTTTTTAAACTATTATTCAGTCAGTCACTTCTTCAAAACTTTAAAGGACCAGTGTGGAAGAGTTAGTGGCATCTAGTGGTAAGATTGCAGATAGCAACTAACTAAATACCCTTAGACTCTCCTCTCCCTTTCAAAAAGTGTGTAGGAGAACCTACAGTGACTTTCAATTCAATGTAAAAACACAAAAGAGTCAGTGTTTGGTTTGTCCAGTCTGAGCTACTGAAACATGTCGGTGCAACATGGTGGGCTCTGTGGAAAATGACTATGCACCAATGAAAACATCCATCCATTTTCTATACTGCTAACCTCACACAGGGTTGCGGGGGAGCTGAATGGAATCCCATCTGACATTGGGTGCACCCTGGACAGGTCACCAGTAAATCACAGGGCTGACAACATATAGAGACAGACAGTTAAACACACTCACATTTACACCTACGGGCAATTTTAGAGTCACCAATTAACCTAACCTAAGGAAGCCAGTGTATCCGGAGAAAACCCACACAGGCACAGGGAGAACATGCAAACTTTACACAGAGTTCAAACAGAGCCATCTCGCTGTGACGTGACAATGCTAGCCACCCCACCACCGTGATGCCCATTAATGAAAGCATAATTGTGAATATTTTTCCCATATCTGCAAATCAATACCCCTAACTCCTGCAAACTCGGCATTTAAAGGTACCCTGTTGAGTTTTCTCTTTTACGTCTAACATATGAGAAGTGTTTTCCTCTCATAAAACATTTGCAAAGTACTTTTTAAAAAATTTGAAACCTCTATTGTCTACATTCATGTTTCCTCTTTTACCGCTATCTGGAGATCATCTGCAGATCAGTGGACTGCTTTGAAATCATTGGCAGGAATGTGGATGCTTGCTCGTGGGACTATGAGTGTGTCCTCATGTGCGAGAACAAACAAAGCAGAAACCACGCTCGTAAAAAAAAAAAATTGCTCCGTGACGCTACTAGTGGTCAAAAACTCCCACAGGGCGCCGTTAACTTTCGTTGGTGCATATTTATCTGTGAATATTTAATGTGATAAAGAGATGCTTTAACTTTAAAAACACAGGGTGATTTTTAAATGACCGTGAACATTTGCGATTTCAGTGAGAATCTTTTCCACCCAATACAGTAGCTGAAAAAGATCAAGAACAAAGGGTGGACTAAAAATACTTTATGGTCTGAGAATGGGTTCTGTTGAATGGTACGGCGCACTGATTGAACCGTGCTGTAAATTACAGTTAAACCAGTTGTATTGTTCTTGGCCGACGGAGGGCACACATCATCACGCAGTCACGTGATAGTGTGTTTCAGCTCGCGTAAGCTGTGAGGGTGAATCAGAGCCAAGTGGAGTTATACGAGCTCCTGGAAACGAATCCTCCCTTCAGATGTGTTTGAGAGCATCCGAGGGCCGAAGATAAGTGAAAAATGTTTGACACAGAAATGTGATGAGGATGCCAAAGGTCTAACTAGTCCAGATAAGCTAACTAGGAGGTGCATATGTGAAGCCGAGACTTGGTTTCATGGTAGGAGTGAAAAGAAATGAATACTTTTAAATCTTTTCAAACTAAAACACAGAACATCAGCAACAAATCAGGCTGAGAGCGTTTCCTGTTTTGTCTTCAGAGATGCCCTCTAGCAGTTTCATTTTCATTCAAATGTGGAGCTTTTATTTCCAGTATAAAACAGCTATGGATGCACCTTTTTTTTCTCCACCAATATGTGATCATGTTTCTCATTTGAGGATGACTAACATACAGTCTGCAGACTCTGAATTCCAGCAGCTCCTCCAGAGAGTGAAAACTATGCGTTGGTGTTGCTGGGTCGCCTCCTTTCCCTTCCCTGGAAAACCAGACGAGAGAGTCAGAACCAGCTGTACCGGTCGCTGTTGTTTTCCTCTCGTAATTCATTGAACTTTCTCCACGCAGAGTCCTCTTTTCTCTCCAGCAAGGGCAGCGCAGTGTTCCCCTCGCTCAGCTCAGAGACACATCTGCAAGGAATTAGCCGAGTTCTTTTGTCCACGTTGCTGGAATTCACCCCCATTCCTGACTTTTTGGGCACTCGATTGAGTTAAAAGAATTTGAATAAATGCACGTCTGAGCTGCAGAGCAAGGAGGGAAAAATAGCAACAAGGCCTCCTGCATGAGACATGTCACAGAGCGGAGAGGAAAGAAAAAGGATCCTCATCCTTGCGTGGTGCTAAATTTACCATAAAACCCACTCCAATTATTCGGTGCCATCACTGAGTCAACATCTGGCAGACATTTGGCACTTTGCTCGAGACGTGAAGCCTGCATTTAAGCACTTACAGCAGCTCGTGTCTGTATTTAAGGCAGATATAGATATTTTTATTCATCATGATTTCCTGATTATCTAATCCACCTTTGCTAAGACACACTTTGTTTTCTTTAATGAGTCCTGAAAAATCTGCCAAAAAAAAAATCCGGCATCTGGAGTGTCGGTTTAAAAATAAGTATAATTTTCATCAGTTTTGATTTTCTTTTTTTCCAAAATTTGCATCTTATTATTTGTTTCATGTCCTCATCATGACCTCATTGCAGTGAAACCGGACCACACACATCTCTGCGGGCCTACTTCCTCTAATCTACTCCCAGGACTCTTCCATCACATCCCTCTACTTAAAAAGCCCACAACCTCTATCCTCTAACAACTCAGCTTCTGTTCATCTCCTTCACAACATTTTAGACACTTTGACTCTTTAATTTCCTCGCAGGCTTGTAGATTTTCCCTTCTGCAGAGCTCAGCCTGCTCAAGTAAGCTCGGGTTCGGCTCAGCTCGAAGCTCGACGACAGAAACAGACAATTCAAATATTTTCTCCTCTTTCATAAATACAGGGTTTCCATTACTCTTGGAGCACCAAGTTAGGGCTTGCACCACACACACACACACACACACACACACACACACACACACGCAGTCTAGTGGACTACGTGGCATTCTGCACATGCACTATAGACGCTGCAACCAGGAGGAGGAGCGCTTTATCAAGACGCAGCCCAGAAAACTTTACATTGTGTGATGATTCGTGCAGATGTCCTTTCCCTTTTTCACTCTCGGTATCTCCCCTCATCCCACAAACACAGAGACGGGGGACGGGGGACTACAGAGATTTATCCGCTCTTTCTTGACTTGGGATAGTTATTACTCTCAGCAGTGATTCATATGTATCTCTACTTCCCAGGACAATAACAGAATAAACTGTGGAACATACAGACATAAATCACAGTACAAGCCAGTGTTGCTCGGCGTGAAACTTGAAACGTTACCATGTACATAAATTTATGTGATTTTTTTCTGTCAAATTTAAACCTGCAACAACTGATTTCTTCATCCACTTGGCGGCACCGGAAACAAGCTGTAAACACGCCGACAAATTATCACCATTTAAAGGAGCAGTTTGACATTTTGGGAAATATTGTTATTGGCTCTCCGGCATGAGAAGATCGAAAGACACTCTCGTATGTGTCAGTTAAACATGGAGCTACAGCCGGCAGCTGGTTAGCTTAGCTTAGCACAAAGACTGGAAGCAGGGGGAAACGGCTAGCCTGGATCTGTGAGAAGGTTACAGCATGTTGGATCTCCTTACTCAGGCTATTTAGTCCAGCACAGAAGACCCTTCAAAAACAGTTTACAAGTGGGGATTTTTCTTTTTAGCACTAAGCCTGATTGGTGCTGGTGGGCAGGTTATCGCATCAATCATCAGAAACCTTAACCACCTTCCTGCAGATTGCATATTTCTCTCCAGCGTTCACCTACGTTTCCTCTGGACGCTTCACTTTCCTTTCGCAGTGTTAACATGTGCAGTCCAGGTGGGCTGGAGAATATACAGTAAGCTGACCACAGGTGTAAATGTTAGTGTGTTAGTTTGATTACCCTCCACCCTATTTCCAGCTCATGGTGGGCACGTTTAGACCACCGGTGACCCTTGGTAAGTTTAACATGGCTATAATGGTAAAGACAGTACAAATTAGTCAGAAAATTGAGAAAGTTTGTCTCTTGATGTAATTTAAATATAAAAAGGTTGTGTTTTTATTGAGATAGAGGTATGTTGCTTGATAATTAATTGAATATATAGAAATAAGATAACTGTGACTTGTTCTGATGACTTTTAAATATTCTTTTTTTTAGATGCAGTTGCTTTCAGGTCTTGTGACCGAGTAAACTAGAATCATATATGTGTTTTGTTTAAAAAAAGAACGATAGCTCCATCTACAGGAAGTAAACAGTACGTTAAAATGAGTTTTACTAATTATAGGTCCATTTAGATTGCTGCAGTATGTATTCACACTGACAATAAATGAGCTGTTATGTCCAGTTCAATGTTACTGTTGTTTAAAAAAATCAAATCATCTTCTTTCTACAGTTTTAGTTCAGATCAAGGACAAAGTGAAAACAATGCATCATCACTTGTAACTTCAGGGTCAGATATAGTTATTTAACTTGATCATCATCTCTGCAGCACACAATTGTTTTAGATGTTTTTAGATTTTAGAGACATGCAGTTGAAATATTTCCCATTTTCTGCACTCACATATCTGCTTTAAGTGTCTTTTATTGCACAAATGGAATCTGTGATTCACATAAAATGTCCATGAAATAATTCCCAAAGTTTCATAAATACAAACACATGAACACATTGTTTGCTGTGCTCAGTTTCTTTTGTTTATTTCTTGAATGCAAAATACAACAGATATGAAAGATGCAGTGAAACAAGCCTCACAGACAAAGCACAACACAGTAATTTCAAGGTGCGCTTCACTTTCATCAGTGCAAAAAATATTCATAATAATACTTTACTTTACTACTACTAATGATAATTCAACAATAAAAATTAGCTACTGATGAATTTTTGGTCCAATAGAGCGCACGCTGTAACAGAGTTTAACAAATACAGTACAATATTGCTTGTTCATTAGGCTAAAACATTTGCAAAATGTAAAATGTGTACAGTTCAATGATGTTTTCCAGTCTGGTCCATTGGCTCCAAAGGAAAATAAAAGTTTATAAAATTAAATTACTAACAACATATACTCGATGTTGACCAGATTAATGGAAAGTTCAGTGCAGAGAGGCAGAGTAATGAAAACAGATCCTAAAGCAGACAGACCACTCAAGTGTTGTTGTGTTACCCAGTAAAGAGCAGGTGTTCCTAGAAGAAGCTTTTGGTGCTCAGGCCGGTGGTCCCTTCGCTGGTGTCCAGCCACACTTTGTCTCCTTTCTCCAGATGGAGCAATGTGTCCTCTGATGACAAGTGGTGGGGTCCCTGATAAACCTTAAAACTGCACAGCACCACCTTGTTGTTACACCACAGGTCCACAGTCCCTGCACCGATGAAGGACGTGCAGAGGAAGCTGAACTCGTAGACACCAGGGATGACATACGTGAACAGGCCAGTCTTAGTGCTGTAATGGTTCTGTTCGTTGTAGATGACCTGACAGAAATGAACGGTTCTCTCGGGGAATGGGTTGTATTCGCCCAGGAGGACAGAGAAGGCAGATTGTGGCTGTGAGGCACTGATGTTGAGTGCTGCCGGACCAGGAGGGCCTCTCGGGCCTGGGGAATCTACTGGATCTGCAAAGAAACAAAAGTATGGATTAATTCAAAATACTGTAAAAACACACAACATATTGTAGGCTTGTAATAATCCACATTTGAATCTACTGTAATGTACTTTAATGGATTAAAGGATGAACAGATTACCTAATAGCCCGGGGGGCCCTCGTTGTCCTCGAGGATCTTGTTGCCCTCGGGGATCTCGTTGTCCTGGGAGTCCAGCTGAATAACAGTTTGTATATCAAGAAGATGAAGAAGTTACCAATGAAGCCTTTCAGGGAATTTTTCAAAATGTGTAAACCATGAGTGGAGACCAACGTTCACCAAGATGACATGAGATTAAGCAGGTGTTGCATGGTTTTAACGTGCATCTTTTTAAAGAGGTGTGGCTGCATTGTGCTATAGAAATGTGTCTACCACTTGTTAATACTGACCTCTGTTCCACTGACTTCAAAACAGTTATCACCCGCGCCTGCAAGATCAAACACCACATATGAAAAACGATTTTCATACAGAAGATTAGAGAAGAAATAAACACACTAGGTTAAACAGAATGAAAAATACACTTGGTGACAAATGATGGAGGTGAATTCAGTGAGAGTTTCCCCCCACTCTAGGTCAAAAAGTTTGGTCCTGCTCTGTTTCACCTGATGCACAGAGTCTCTCCCTCCAGGCCTGCAGGTTCACGCTTGGGATGCTGGAGCAGCGGACGAGCGGGTTCCTGTTTGAGGGGATGGCGAAGGCATCCCTGGTGACAGACGTGATGCCGGTGTTGTCACAGATGATTCGGGATATGGAGGCAGAGGACAGAGCGCGTCTCTGAGCAGGAGTGAAGACGCCCGGGTTCTCGTACCACAGTCTGAACATTTCAGACAAGAAGAGGAAGGAAAGACATCAGTGTCAGAGACTGTATCTGAAATACATTTTTTTTGCATTTAATATAAATGACTAATAAAACTGTCTAAATGTGTAGGCTTGAAGATGACTGTTAGACTGAAGTTCACTTTTAACTCTCTGGCCACATGCAATCACGATCATCTCATTCCTAAAGTGTAAACCAACAATAGAAAGACAACTAAGTTAAAGTTTAAAGTGTTTCCAGCTGCAGAGAGAAGTTGCTGTCATGCAGATAACAGTTCTAAAAAAAGTATTCAGAGTGTATTGCAGACTGCATTGAGTGTAAATGTGTGCGTAAAGAAGTGAAATAAAATGCATTAGTTTAATTAATTTAAGGATATCTAAGTTTTCAGCAAACGTTTCTAAAAACAAACCATGTTGTCCTCACACACACTGACCTGTCACCCTGGCGGGTTCTCTGGAACTGTCTTGCGATGAGGCAGGAGAACAGAGGCCCAACGCGGCCACCGCGGACGAACGGCTCTGCCACGCCTCCCATCCAGACGTCGATGTTGTTGGGTGTACCGTAGAGCTGCAGCAGCCTGCGCGCCAGGTCACTGTTGTTCAGGACTTGAGCGAGCTCTGCCTGGTTCCTGGGCTGAGACAGGCCGCAGAGCCCGCGCCAGGCATTGTAGCCTAGTAAACAACAAGTAAACAAAGAGTGGACGAGGACAGTTAAGGAAGAGATGAAACATTATGAGGAGAATCTAAAAGCCTGAAAAACAGAGTGAGGGATGTACCAGGCAAGCCGTGGTCACGTCCCCTCTCCATGTTCAGGGAGCCCAGATCCAAAGCCAGGTGCTGCACAAACTGGAACAACCTCTCCCTCAGAGCATTCACCATCATGTGATCCTGAGTGTTCAGCTTTGCGGGACGGCCGATCAAACCACGGAGCAGAGGGTCGACGCCACCTGGAGAGGTTAAACGAAAATTAGTGTGACAGTTTAAGACAGAGAGAGAAATTACTTAAGTTCCCTTTGCTCCACTCACCCTCAAAGACAATTCTCCAGGGAGTGAAGAAGGCCTTGAACAAGGGCACACTGGGGAACTGATTGCTCTCCCTGTAGTTTGCATCCAGACGGGATAAGACTGGCTGGATGGCCAAGTGGGCGAAGCGGTATGCTGCTGTTGCAAAGACGTTGGCGATGCTGGGGTCAACGCTGGCATTGTAGCCGGGGTAACGGCCAAGCAGCCTGCTCATCGCATCGTCGCCCACAATGTGGGGCAGATAGTGCTTGAACACAAACACCTGACAAAGACAGACAGTGGAGCGTTACACACACACGTTGGAGGTGTGAATACATAGTTATGATGCTGACTGGCTCTCAGGTTTAGCTACCTGTGTGTAAGCGCCCATGATCTTGCGGGCCTCTTGGAAGAGAGTCTCACTGTCCCAGTGTGGGTTCAGTCTCTTCAGCTGACGAGCCAGGCGGTTGTGCTCGCGCAGGAACAGTGTGTGAATTGAAGTCAGAGCGATGTTCTCGTTCACACGGCCATCACCTGTCAGACAGAAAAATGCACGTCAAGTTCAGAGGTGTTCATTTCCTCTTCAGATTCATGTGATTGGCACCTTTTTGTATCAGGAGTTTGTATATAATTGTTAATTATTTTTAATGCTTTATAGATCATTTAGAAGAGATTTGTGTTGCTGAATAATTAGTTTAGTTAACATACTTTTACTGTCCTCACCAGGTACCTCACCTCACCTCTCAAAAAAGCAGCACTGGTCATTAATTTGATCACTTAACATGACTTAAGTAACATTTTCCTGGAGAAGTAAAGTCATTACACCACAGTTTGTTGTTACGCCACAGTGTGATGCAACGCCACAATCTTAGAGAAGAGGTCAAGGTGTTTGACTTATGATGTACCCCCTATATGGCATTTTTAACAGTTTATCAATGTACAGTATTTCACAGCAGTTGCATGTAACTGATATATAAAGCATTAACATTTTTTTCATTAGCCTGTCATAAAGCTATTGGATGACTGACCTGCAATGAAACAGGGCACCTCTCTGGCGTTGGCGTTGTTGGTGACATTCCTGCGGGTGGCGCACATGTTCACCTGGAGAGGGTGGAAGGGCAGAAGCTCGCGTGTGTTATCTTTGAACTCGGTGTTCACGCGCAGCAGGCCGTCATTGTTATTGAGGTCGCGAAGGAACAGGGCGAGCTTATCTTCGGAGCCGTACACCTGGCTGAGGTCCAGGAAGGCCGTCAGGGCGTTGATCTGCTCCCTCTTGTTGGGCTCTCCTCCAAAGTTGTAGGCGGAAAAGCCTGTTCCGCAAACGGGGGCAGATCTGAACGCGGGGATGCAGCTGTCTGGGCGGGAGGGCAGGCGGGGGTCACCGGGAGGAATCTGTAAGTTAGAAAGAGAGGCCAAAAGTTATGGAGAGGGTTTTTTAAAACATCTCAAACTATAACATCTCAGTGTTGAGCTTTGACACCAACCGGGATGGGGATGCAGGGCTCGGTCTTCTCACAGCTCTTGTCGCAGTCCACCCCGTTGCTGAAGGATTTGATGCTGGGGGAGAAGGGTGTGAAGGTGAGATCGTGGTCATTCCACTGCCCAAACAAGGTGACCATGTGAGTGATCTCTGTGTCGTTGACCACGCCGGCGTCCGTTGTGCTCAGGATGTTGTTGGACACCTGTCGCACCTGAGAGTTGAGGACAATTTTCAAATTAGAATCAGCATTTACACGTGTTCATCAAAGTGAGTGTCTTGGGATGTCAGGTTCGTACCAGCGGGAGCAAGAAGTTGTTGATCTTTCGGTTTCTGGTCCAGCCTTTGGGCACGGAGATGCCGTCTTCGTATTCGGCAGGTAGCCATCGGGTGAAGGGGGTGTTGGAGGCCCCGAGGCGAGGGTTTTTTCTACAAAAGCAAACAAGAGATATGCATGTTTGGAAACGCTTGAGAAATCCCAGGGAAGTGTACACATCTTCTGCGGTGTGTGGCCCAAGATGTTTAGATGTATTTCACAAGCATGCCCTCTAAAAGTAATCACCTGTCGATCTTTTTAACCTCGTTTCCATTATTTCAGCAGCGTGCATCGCTTTTTAGGAGAAACACCATTCAATTGCAATCAAAGGCAAAAACAAAGGTGACAATAGTACATTTTTTTATGTTTATATGCGCCTTATTACATTTTTAAATGTGAGACTTAAATATGAGGCATCTTAAAGATGTTTGCATCTTAAAGTTTCTTTACGTTTTTCATGTCCAAAATTGTGTTACAGAGGTCAAATTTATATTCAAAAAAGCATTTTGAATATTTCTCTTACAGGTTGTTGCAGACGCTGCTGATCGTGCGATACTTGTTAAGGTTTGGTGTGGTGTGGCACTGTGGGATGCTGACTCGAGCTGCACATCCAGTTATTTGAGCAAGGCTTTTCAGCTCCTCCGGAGTCAGCAAATCTGAAAAATGTGGCATGTGAAAAGTGTCACGTTTCATGGGCTGACAGTTTACAGCTTTACATGTCTAGTCCTCTAGTAGTCCACTGTGCACACATTTTGAAACAGTAAACCTCAGACCTTCAGCGGAGACCAGGAAAAGTTAGTCCCAAAAACAATGTGACATCTGTGTGTGTTGACTTTGTCTGGGTGCTGCATGTCTCACCTGTCGCATTGAGCGAGCGTTTGTGGACATGATGGGTCCTCTCGTGCAGCAGACGGAGGGTTTGCGCCATGTAGTCTGCGGATCTCACCGCTGTGCGTGTCTCCCCACGAGGCTGCTTCATGAGACGAAGAGCATCGTGAGGACTCACCACCTCTCTGCGGACTCGTCTGAGACTCCTGAAGGAGAAAAAAAATCACAAAGTTGAACAATGAAATCCAAATTATGGCCTTTTTGGAGGTTCTGTAACTTTTTCTTACAATTACTGGGCTACAGTTACTATAAGTGGTTTATGCTGAATTAATTTAAAAGACAAACTGTTATTTTACTCTGTGAGATGAAACAATCCATAAAGAGAACTCACTCTTCTCTGGAGTACTTGTACGCATCATCCACAATTTTCTTTGCATCCTGAAAACACTGTTGAAGCAGAGGACTGCCCACATATTCTCCTGCAAAGAAACAACACACTCATCAAACTCTGCATCAGCTGTGACCAAATGATTTTAATCGTGACCAGCAATGTAACACAGACAAACTCTGGTATAAAAGGGACTGAGAAACGAGTCCACGGTGTGAAGGATGAAGCTTACCTGCTGGTTTGGAGTGAGCGGGCACAAGGCAGACGCCCAGCACAAGAAGGGCAGAGAAAAGCATCTCTGCAACAAATCAAACAAAAGTCAGATTAAAAACTAAATGTAATGTAAGTCTAATGTGAAACTGTTTTTCTTAAAAGGCAAAAGCTATTTCTTAAGAACCATGCAACACAAAAATATCTAACTATCCCAATGATAACACAAAAATGTCCTTTACCTGTGTCTTTGAAGGACTGTAATGCTCTTGGAGATCTGTCGGTGTTGTGTTGTGTCTGGCATGGTTATCCTCCTTATATTCGCTGTGAGGCCCAGAGGCCGAGGCCCGCCCCCCACCCCCCCACCTCAGGGCTTGTCCCGGTGAAGCTCTTGTCAGTAACGAGCAGTTCCTTCTTCCTTGTCTCTGAGCTGTGGAATTCGATTCATTCTTATCAGTTATTGATTCTGGGCAGCTGACGGGATCGATGTCATTATTTAGAAAACGTAGATAGTGGTCACCAGCATCAACAGCATCATTCAATATATATTATATTTTAGCATTATTAAGATTAGAAGATGGCTTTTCTATATTTTATTGTAAATCTATTATACTATTATTTATGAGTATAAAAGATAATTTTGGCAATTTATTTACATTTCTTATCGAGTCAGATCTTTGGGTAAATAATGCAATCTGCCTTTTTTCATATTTTTTTTCCTGAATCAAGCAATAATGTAATGATAATAATAATAATAATAATGCATTTTTGTAAGAATTTGGGGGGATTATACTCTAATATTATACTATACTATATTATACTAATATTATTGATAGTTGACAGTTGAAAGATTTTCCTTATTTTTCACTTGATGGTGCCATGCTGCGGCTCAGTCTGCAGTTACCACATACAAACTGATAAACTTGAGAAAGTCTTTGAAAAGAGGAAGAAATGAACACTTTCTTTCTGATGATAATCAAAACCACCACTGCACACACGAGATAAAAAAAATAAACTTTTACCTGTAGAATATGATTTAAACCAGAAATCAGCTTATCATATATTTATTGTTTCCTTTTCAGCAGATTGAGATTAGAAGACGGAGCATTATTAACTTAAGGTTTTAGCCACGGAGTAACGCAGGTAAATAAGTAATAGGTTTTATTTCTTAGTTGTGCAATGAGGAAAAAGAGAGACAGATATACAGTCAAACATAACTTAAATAATAATAACTTAACTTGAAATATTATGTGTGTGTGTTTGGGTGGGGAGCCCTGTGGCTGCTGTATATACCATGGTTTCCTCATAGCAGTCATGCAAATTTGTCACAGAAAACAAAAGAGAGTTTGAGGAAGGTCTATAATAACTAACCGATTTTCACTCGTAAAATGAAAAGAGTTTAAAGGTTTAAAACATACCCACATAGACACACAGACCTTAAAAATCCTATCTGTCTATGAAAAAGATGAGAGACTACAGGAACTAGTCTGACTTAATTTCACTGCTCTAGACTCCGTTTAAGAGTCTAAGGGACAAACTGCACATCATAAACTATTATTTCTATCATGAGAAAATAATGTCCTCATGTATTTAAAATCAGCATCCTCATGTTTAGGCAAGCTTTACAAATAAATTATTTTTATAAAGTCCTCACATCTTGAAGACTCTTTACTTAGCATCAGTTAAGTGAATGGAAGTGATTGAGTGTTTTTCTCTCTCATCAGTTTCACTCAGAAGTTGAATTTGTCTGCTTGTTAACAGAGTGTGAGGTCAAATTTCTGACAGCAAATGATTGTGTTTGCAACATCCCAAGGAGGGTTGCACTGGTCATGTCCAGTTCCCTATTTCAAGGAGGGCAAAAAAGCAGAAATTAACAGCAATGGCTGAAACATTGTTGGTCAACCTTAGGGTTTGGCAAGAAATCATATTTCTCCAGTAGCTTGGTGAGCGTGGTGCCGTTTTTTTTTTTTTTTTTTTTCGTACTTCTCAGTTGTTGTTGGGGAACTCTTTTACAACTCTTTTACAAAATGCTTTTACAATCAAGCAACAATTCCACACAGTTATACCAACAAGAATTTCATACTTCATAATTGGATCAAATGGAGAAACACCAGGTTTCAACAATGCCTCACAATTCTGTTCTGCTCTAATTACCCACAGTCCAGGAAGCACAGTTATTTTGGAAAATGCATGAGTCACTATGCTATTTATGATAACAATAACTTGCATGCAGTATGCAATGTTCTACAGACCTCGCCTTTACTATAAGCATAATAAGGAAGCAGTGTGCTTGATACTGCAGACAATAAGGTCAAGGCGTTGCACTGATTACTGTAAAAGGAGTTTCCAGCATGCAGGAAATCTTATTTCAGATCACATCAGAAGCTAGAAAACAAGGGCATCTTTCATCTATGTATCTATAACAGACGCAATTTGCAAAATGCAAATTAATACAAAATAGCACTAAACAACAGCAGTTCTGCAGCAAATATCCACAAGTAAAATAAAATCTTACTGGTTTGTTAATAAAAAGAGAAAAATGCAGTTTTCCAGTGGATAGACATCCTGTCTGAGGTCACCTCGCCACAACAGCGGCAAAAAAAATGATTAAGCTTGGCAAATATGAGCGTTGGCTGCCATCAGAAGTGTTTAATTTTCATTATGAGAATACACGTGCTTGTTCTGAGAAGTCTTTGTTTAATAGGTTTAACATCTGGCATGGCTACAGAGTTGAAAGAATGAAAGATTAAGATGTTTTTTTTTTTTTAATTATTTTTCTTTATTTTTCACAGGACAGCTGAAGAAGGACAGAAAAGGTGGGAGAGAGAGAGGTGACGACACGCAGCAAATGGGCCCGAGGTGGGAATCAAACCCTGGTGCTTTTTATACAGTACTCAAGGTACTGTATTTAACCTAAAGTTAAAATTTAACTTAATTTAGCGAAAGTCAGTCAAGGTTAGCAGGAGGGTCATTTTAGTTTTGCAAAGCCTTGCTAAACTAAAAGCCAGTTTGAGAAACATACGATCAGTTTTTTTTTATTTTATTTATTTTTTTATGTACATTTCCTTTTTTTTGGTAGAGAAAGAGAAAATTCAGCTCAGTGAAGCATTGATTTAATCTGGAGACATGCTTGATATACAGCTGTCATCATGTCTGTGAGACTAAGTGAAGATCTATTCACTGATCTTGATGACAGTTCTGGGAAAGCTTCCTTCTTGGCCAGCAGACAAGAGGGTTTTTGGATTTTTGTTTCCTGATGAATAATCAACAAGTGGACATTAAAACATTAGTTAAATAGTTACAGCGCTGACACACTCATCAGGCCTGAACTTTGAGAACAATGTTTGTGTGCATATTTAACTAAGCTTTTCTTTTATGTTATTTCCACAAGCACTTTCATCTTTAAAATAATAATATAACAATATAACTACCAAAGCCTGAGAAACACCTCATTAATCATAGCTGAGCACTCCAGTGTACATTACTCTCAGTGTATGAGCAGCAACCTTTTTTGCCCATATGTCTTATATGCAACTGAAGCAGATTTATTTTTTTCCTTTTAGTATTTGGATGTGCGCTTTCCAACATCTATCCAAACATCACAGACACAAAAGTTTGGTGGAACCTCAGAAAAATTTATTTACATAGATAAATGGATCCAGTATACGATTAGATGGATAGAGAAGTCATTTATGTGCAGCTTTAAATTTTGCACACATCTGGCAAAGAAAAGGGCACCTGAAGCTCGCTCTTAAACTCGCAGGCTCTTTCACAAATTCTGAGTCTGGAGGAAGCAGCAATATGCAGAATACCGAAGCGATTTCACAAGGCAAACCGATACAAAGAAAGGGCACCGACACGGAAGGCGAGACGGGAGAAACTAAAGAAGGGAACAAATAAATTTGTCATGCAATCCTGCCTGCTATCATTTTTCAGACAACGGGCCGTGGCGCCAGGTCTTTGGATCACTCAATGGCACGTGTACACAATGCTAAAGCTATTCAATTGTTAGTCTCTTTCAGCGTGTCTGTTTTTACTTCCCCTTAAAGCGTGTTACCCAACCATACACTCAACAGGAAGTACAACTGTATGTTGTAAAAGTGTTCAAATTACCACCGTCAAAGCAACAACAGAATAAAGTTGTTGTATGTTATTGTACAGTACGCTATCCTCGAGTTTTCAGTTATGGGAATGACACACTTATGCTGCCAGAAACTACCGGTCATAAAGATAAGAGATACGTAAGATAAACAGCAGTCATGCACCAGTTAAGACGATTCATCTAAGGAAGTTCTTCCTGTTAAATTCTTTATTTGTCACGTGCAAAACAATTACCGTGAAGAAACAGGAGCAATGTACTTCAAGAACAGCCATGATTATATATATTTTTATTGGTGTTAACTTGTTATCTGGAGCTACAGAGATAATTAACCTGTTATCAAGAGAAAACAGGATCATTTCATCTTATAACTTACTAATTATGATGTTTTTGTGTTTATTTTCAGTTTGTTTCCAGCCAACAGGTGTCTGTAGGCTGTGGGGAGATGATGTGCGGGGTCATTATGTACAGTGGGACGGCAAACAGGATGAGCTTAATAATGTCTTCATTATTTCTATATAATTCATCTATAATTAATCTATCTTTATTAATCCCAAGCTGGGAAATTGCAGTGTAGCAGCAGCGTTACACACAGAGACAATAACAATACAATGAAATAAAAAGAAAAAACAACCCAGACATATTAAAACAATATAAAATGCAATATAAAAATGTATAGAAAATGTATAAATAAGCAATGGACTGGAGAGTGTGTTCCTATAACAGGGGGATCACACTTCTCAGCCTCCCCGGGAAAGGTCTACGCCAGGGTACTGGAGAGGAGAATTCGGCCGATAGTCGACCCTCGGATTCAGGAGGAACAATGCGGTTTTCGTCCCGGTCGTGGAACACTGGACCAGCTCTATACTCTCTGCAGGGTGCTGGAGGGTTTATGGGAGTTTGCCCAACCAGTCCACATGTGCTTTGCGGATGTGGAGAAGGCATTCGACCGTGTCCCTCATCGTGGTATTCTGTGGGGTGCTCCGCAGAGTATGGGGTCCGAGGGGGCCTTTGCTAAAGGGCTGTTCGGTCTCTGTACCTACGACCGGAGCAGGAGCTTGGTTCACATGCATTGCCGGCAGTAAGTCAGACCTGTTCCCAGTGCATGTTGGACTCCGGCAGGGCTGCCCTTTGTCACCGGTCCTGTTCATAATCTTTATGGACAGGATATGGACTAGGCGTAGCCAGGGGCCGGAGGGAGTCCGGTTTGGGAACCACAGGATTTCATCTCTGCTTTTCCCTAAGGAGGTGTTCCAGGCATGTCCCACCAGGAGGAGGCCACGGGGAAGACCCAGGACTATGTCTCTCAGCTGGCCTTGGGAACGCCTCGGAGTCCCCCCGGAAGAGCTGGAGGAAGTGTCTGGGGTGAGGGAAGTCTGGGCGTCTCTGCTCAGTCTGCTGCCTCCACGACCCGGTCCCAGATAAGCGGAAGAAGATGGGTGGATGGATGGATATTTATAATGGCTTTATTTGAAGCAGAGAGTCAGCCTCTTGTCTTTGGATCACTCGATGGCACTTGTACACAATGCTAAAGCTATTCAATTGTTAGTCTCTTTCAGCGTGTCTGTTTTTACTTCCCCTTAAAGCGTGTTACCCAACCATACACTCAACAGGAAGTACAACTGTATGTTGTAAAAGTGTTCAAATTACCACCGTCAAAGCAACAACAGAATAAAGTTGTTGTATGTTATTGTACAGTACGCTATCCTCGAGTTTTCAGTTACGGGACGACACACTTGTGCTGCCAGAAACTACCGGTCATAAAGATAAGAGATACGTAAGATAAACCGCAGTCATGCACCAGTTAAGACGATTCATCTTCCTGTTAAATTAGGTCAAATTCTTTATTTGTCACGTGCAAAACAATTACCGTGAAGAAACAGGAGCAATGTACTTCAAGAACAGCCATGATTATATATATTTTTATTGGTGTTAACTTGTTATCTGGAGCTACAGAGATAATTAACCTGTTATCAAGAGAAAACAGGATCATTTCATCTTATAACTTACTAATTATGATGTTTTTGTGTTTATTTTCAGTTTGTTTCCAGCCAACAGGTGTCTGTAGGCAATGTGGAGGAGATGCTGATGGGTGCGTCATTATGTACAGTGGGACGGCAAACAGGATGAGCTTAATAATGTCTTCATTATTTCTATATAATTCATCTATAATTAATCTATCTTTATTAATCCCAAGCTGGGAAATTGCAGTGTAGCAGCAGCATTACACACAGAGACAATAACAATACAATGAAATAAAAAAAAAAACAACCAAAAGAAGAAAAACATAGACATATTAAAACAATATAAAATGCAATATAAAAATGTATAGAAAATGTATAAATAAGCAATGGACTGGAGAGTGTGTTCCTATAACAGGGGGATCACACTTCTCAGCCTCCCAGGAAAGGTCTACGCCAGGGTACTGGAGAGGAGAATTCGGCCGATAGTCGACCCTCGGATTCAGGAGGAACAATGCGGTTTTCAGTCCCGGTCGTGGAACACTGGACCAGCTCTATACTCTCTGCAGGGTGTGCTTGAGGGTTTATGGGAGTTTGCCCAACCAGTCCACATGTGCTTTGTGGATCTGGAGAAGGCATTCGACCGTGTCCCTCGTGGTATTCTGTGGGGAGTGCTCCGTGAGTATGGGGTCCGGGGGCCTTTGCTAAGGGCTGTTCGGTCTCTGTACGACCGGAGCAGGAGCTTGGTTCACATTGCCGGCAGTAAGTCAGACCTGTTCCCAGTGCATGTTGGACTCCGGCAGGGCTGCCCTTTGTCACCGGTCCTGTTCATAATCTTTATGGACAGGATATGGACTAGGCGTAGCCAGGGGCCGGAGGGAGTCCAGGTTTGGGAACCACAGGATTTCATCTCTGCTTTTCCCTAAGGAGGTGTTCCAGGCATGTCCCACCAGGAGGAGGCCACGGGGAAGACCCAGGACTATGTCTCTCAGCTGGCCTTGGAACGCCTCGGAGTCCCCCCGGAAGAGCTGGAGGAAGTGTCTGGGGTGAGGGAAGTCTGGGCAGTCTCTGCTCAGTCTGCTGCCTCCACGACCCGGTCCCAGATAAGCGGAAGAAGATGGATGGATGGATGGATATTTATAATGGCTTTATTTGAAGCAGAGAGTCAGCCTCTTGTCTTTGGATCACTCGATGGCACTTGTACACAATGCTAAAGCTATTCAATTGTTAGTCTCTTTCAGCGTGTCTGTTTTTACTTCCCCTTAAAGCGTGTTACCCAACCATACACTCAACAGGAAGTACAACTGTATGTTGTAAAAGTGTTCAAATTACCACCGTTAAAGCAACAACAGAATAAAGTTGTTGTATGTTATTGTACAGTACGCTATCCTCGAGTTTTCAGTTACGGGACGACACACTTGTGCTGCCAGAAACTACCGGTCATAAAGATAAGAGATACGTAAGATAAACAGCAGTCATGCACCAGTTAAGACGATTCATCTAAGGAAGTTCTTCCTGTTAAATTCTTTATTTGTCACGTGCAAAACAATTACCGTGAAGAAACAGGAGCAATGTACTTCAAGAACAGCCATGATTATATATATTTTTATTGGTGTTAACTTGTTATCTGGAGCTACAGAGATAATTAACCTGTTATCAAGAGAAAACAGGATCATTTCATCTTATAACTTACTAATTATGATGTTTTTGTGTTTATTTTCAGTTTGTTTCCAGCCAACAGGTGTCTGTAGGCTGTGGGGAGATGATGTGCGGGGTCATTATGTACAGTGGGACGGCAAACAGGGACGAGCTTAATAATGTCTTCATTATTTCTATATAATTTATCTATAATTAATCTATCTTTATTAATCCCAAGCTGGGAAATTGCAGTGTAGCAGCAGCATTACACACAGAGACAATAACAATACAATGAAATTAAAAAAAAAACAACCCAGACATATTAAAACAATATAAAATGCAATATAAAAATGTATAGAAAATGTATAAATAAGCAATGGACTGGAGAGTGTGTTCCTATAACAGGGGGATCACACTTCTCAGCCTCCCCAGGGAAAGTCTACGCCAGGGTACTGGAGAGGAGAATTCGGCCGATAGTCGACCCTCAGGATTCAGGAGGAACAATGCGGTTTTCGTCCCGGTCGTGGAACACTGGACCAGCTCTATACTCTCTGCAGGGTGCTTGGAGGGTTTATGGGAGTTTGCCCAACCAGTCCACATGTGCTTTGTGGATGTGGAGAAGGCATTCGACCGTGTCCCTCGTGGTATTCTGTGGGGTGCTCCATGAGTATGGGGTCCGAGGCCCTTTGCTAAGGGCTGTTCGGTCTCTGTACGACCGGAGCAGGAGCTTGGTTCACATGCTTGCACATTGCCGGCAGTAAGTCAGACCTGTTCCCAGTGCATGTTGGACTCCGGCAGGGCTGCCCTTTGTCACCGGTCCTGTTCATAATCTTTATGGACAGGATATGGACTAGGCGTAGCCAGGGGCCGGAGGGTCCGGTTTGGGAGTCCGTTTGGGAACCACAGGATTTCATCTCTGCTTTTCCCTAAGGAGGTGTTCCAGGCATGTCCCACCAGGAGGAGGCCTCCGAGCCTCCGCGACCCGGTCCCAGATAAGCGGAAGAAGATGGATGGATGGATGGATATTTATAATGGCTTTATTTGAAGCAGAGAGTCAGCCTCTTGTCTTTGGATGCTATAAAACCAGATTGTCTGCTCCAGTGAAGTAACTGCAGCAAACCAAACTCCACATTTAGGCCTTAATTATTGTTCAGTTATGGATCCTCCCTGACAGTCATCACCATGATCCTGAAGGTTCAAATCAGCTGTGCTCGAAAGAAACACACATTCGTTTTGGAGCTCCCCATTATGATCACGGGAAACAGGCTTTGTTATCTTGAAATTGCGGCATAATTAACTTGTGGTCTCAAAACAATTGTATTAAAAGAAATATTGCAAGCACGGCTGTATTTTCCCTCGATACTCCAACAATGATATGCACAAAAAGAAAACCAAGTGAGTTAAAGTACAAGCGAGAATAATACATAATGTTTATATAAATAAAAATTTAAAATAGAAATTAAACACTGAGTAGGCAGGTATACAGTAATGATCAAAATAATAAACTATAGTGTAGAGAGATTGGCAGTAATTCATAAAAAGACAATAGAGAGAACCACAATCATGATGTTTGGTGTGGAAAAATATTTCAGGTTAGATGATAAATTCACAATATAAAAGTCAGGCAACAACTGTCAGAGGATGTCCGGCTAATTAGGCTCAAGAAAACTGCTGGAGGGATGAAAGAAAAAATGGAGAAAGCTTTGTTTTCCTACTATGAGGACAATTAAGGTAAAGTTTAGCCTGATGGTGGTGCCAGAGAGAGCAGCCATGTTGTAACACAACAGCAACTCTCTGTTCAGTAAAAATAAACCAAATAAGCCAAACTTTGCATTTGTTGGTTTTAAGAAGCAGAAAATTTGCGGATGTAAATCATCATCACTTTACACTGTAATTATTACTGCAAACATACAACCATAAAATACCATATAAGCAAAAGAAAAACTGAAACCAAGACTGTGTCATTAAAAGAGATAATAAAAGGGTAATTGGGGTAATTGGGGCGATCTTGTTGTTTAATTAAACCAGCCATCATTTTCTTCTCCACTGGGTCAAGGAAACAATGGAGTTAACACCTGAATCACTGAAAACAGGGATTTTAGAAACACTCAGAGGACATGATTTGAGCCTGTTGCCGATTAGGACTTGACTGTTTTCTCACTTACTTATTTACTTATCATTCATAGGAACAGGTTACAAAAACTGCACTCAAAATTTTAGGCTGGTTTCAACAAAAATGGCGACACCTTTTGGTCCATTGGAAACTAAAAATCCAACACAAAAAGGAGAAGTTTCACATTAGATATGCTCCCTCTGATGAGGCCATCGCAGGTCTATGACATGCAGCAGGATTTAGGAAGTCTGCACATGAAAGATGCAACACTACAGAGAAAAGTAAAGTATGGTAACCTGAAAACAGGAAGCTGCAGGTGGAGTAAACGATCAAGCAGGGAGACGCAGGAGTGTATTTTTTCAGATACAAAGAATGTAATAGATGAAACAAATAAAGATAAAAAGAAAGATAAATCAAACATAACAAAAAGGCCATATACATTCAAAGAACTGAACAATAATGGTCTCTAATAATGACTAACACTTTCTTTTTATTCCAGGAAAAGATTGTGGACTAAAATGAGAGGTGAAGAAGATTCTTCCTGTGACATTTAATATTGATTATTGCTTTTGTGGTAAGACAGGATTGAGTGTTTCCTGGTATCTAATTGTATCTAATCATCTCTCTTCTGAGAAGTCTGAGCAGTTCTGAAAACACCTTATCTCTCTGGCTGTAAGAGCCAAGAAACATCTTCACTGGGGAGCAGACAAACCTGCTCAGTGAAGTGAAAGTGAAAACCCGAAAAAGTCAAATTACATGGAAGAATTTGAAAAGGAAAATGTTTTCTATTAAATGGCCCCTCTTTGATCTCAGTTCCTTCTGTTGTTGATGTTGTCAGTCAGAGGATGCCCACGTGCCTTTTGTGAGCGTGCTGCCCACAAAAAGCACTGAGGTGAGTCACACGCACAGTATTTCTTTGTCCTTCACACAGACTGCACTGTTGATTGCATGTTAACATTCATCTCCATTTTACATCCTGCTCTTCTGCATACTGGTCATAGCCGACGTGCCAGACCTCAACGACTGACCTGCAGCACACTTATGTCGTGCTATCCACATGTGTAGGCTGAAGGAGGCACTTATGAATCAGCACAACTTTATTTTGATCAATCATGTAAACAGGGCGGCAACTGACCTCATTATACCTAAATTATTTTTTCGACTGATTGATTGATTGAGGCCACAGTCGCACCCTTCATGTGGCACGTTGACAGTTTTACTTGATCGGCAGGAAGTGTATGCGAGAATGTGTAAATGGAAAGCATGAGTCCAACCAAACTTTGCTCCATTTGTGAGCCAAACAGTGAAAAAGCTCATCCACCACCTCTCTGATGTAGCCCATAATCACAAATCCTGCTGGAAATTGGGTAATGGAGAGCTTCAACCGTATCCTTGGCAATATGCTACAAGCTTTGAACGAAACAAGGGAATGGATCATGCTAAATTAAAAGTTTGTTTAGATGCCCTCAAAGGTGCATTTGAGGATTAAGAAATGTGTTTAAAAGCAAATTATATCAATATCAAGCTGAGTTACCTGGCCAGTTTCTCCCTCTCCTCTTTTTGTTCAAAAATATCTTGACAACCTGTTTGAGTGAGTCACTCTCACTTTATTACTGATTGTGAGCACAAAACACACAGTTTTATGTATTTGTTTGATAATTTGTTTAAATATTTATTCAATATGAGAATACACTATTTTTATGTGATGCTTGAATATAGTGGAGGTGAGCTTTAACATATGCCTCTTGCACATCATATTAAATACATAGTTGTGCTTTACATGTTTACTATGTCTGAAAATCTTGTACTATAGAATTAAATTTTGTCAGTAATTTAGTTAATTTTACCTTTATTTCATAGTTGTAAGATGTACATATTATTAATACTGACATCCAGAGGGATAATTTATCTGTCATTTTCAATCATTGATCCTTATTTGACCATCGGCATTACAACAAGTCACTTCAATGTTAAGTTTCCTTAAATTAAGACTTTCTTTCATACTAAGTAGTTTAACTGAGACTGTGTCCCCCAGATCCTGTCTGCAGTTAGTCCACCATCATCATCATCAAACACAATTCAGAGACTGTTGGCTGTCACCACTATGAGCGATATCAGCGATTTAGATAACCATAAAGATAGCCAAGAGTAGATTGGCCCTATTACATCTATTGATAGTCATAAAACTGTAATAAAAAAAAAATCAATGTACAGTACGATGATATAAAAGACAGAGAAACTGCAGATCCTCACATTTTAGAGGCTGGATTTGATAAAGGTTTGACATTTTTGCTTGAAAAATGACTTCAATAATTAGTTGTTGATTAATTTTCATCACTTACTGATTCACCCTATCCCATGATTAACTTATTCAATACACACTAAAACATGCAACACCCTACAAAATATCTCCTTCTATAAATATCTCCTCTTTTCAGGGTGGAACTGAAAGTGTGACTCAACCTCGGTGCTCACATGGATGACCCACATCTTTAAACAACCAAACTACAAATATTTGTCTAACCTCTCGACAAATCTGGCAGCTGCGTAATTCATTCACAGATGGCTACTGATGAATTATGTTGCTGCATTTTGTAATTATTCATTGTATATCTTGTGTGCATCTTGTCTAAATACCATATAAAAATTGTGTGATCTCAAATAAGAGCAATGGTGAAAACATGCTAAAAACATCAATCTCTGATATTTATTCTGTCTACTTTACAGACATTTTTTCAGTAACTGTAATTATACATTTGTACTAATTTCTAATCTACGTATAAATTTTTGTGAGCTCAGCAGCTTTAATGATGCTGAAATCATCTGTGAACTTCTTAGACCCTGATTTTATTATCATGTGTAGTATTTTAGGTTAATGCCTTAATACAAAAACCTGCACATATAAAGGTGTGTGTGCAGGCTGTTAGCCACCAGTTGTCCTTCATAACACACACTGAAAGTAGTAGAAAGCCACAATAGGAAGTTTTTATTTTACTGAGGCCTGCTTCTGCTTTCATGTCCAATCATTACAACATTTTCTCATTAAGCCTCTCTCTATATATAAATGATCAGTTTATATACGGTCACTTAAATCTGTGAAAGCAGACTGTGGTACACATGGCGATGATTTCATAATTGTGTTTGTTTGAAGGCTTAAAACAACAACAACAACAAAATGCCCACAAGTCACAAATGACATAACCAGCAGAAGAACTTGGTTATGAAAGCTGACAGAGCAATCCACGGCAAACAAAGTGCAGCAGAGGCACCACGAGCAGGTGGAGCAGGCAGAAAATGTCAACGAAGTTTCTCAGCCTGAACGGGCGCAAAGAACAAGGTGCAAATAATGAAGCGAAGCGCAACGTGACATGCGTGCAGAGAGATTTTAGATGAGAAGTAAGCTGCAGATGCACATGAGCAACACGAGGTTTGATTTACCTGGAGAGGAAGACAGACTTTAGAAAGGAAGAATGTGAAATGTGTTTCATTTTAATCGTTGTGAGAGACATCTAAGTATAAATGGAAGGAGTCTCTGTCTGACTGGCAGCCCTTTAATGATCTAAACAACTGTTCATCCAGTCAACTTCACACAACTTCACAGGGCCTGAGGAAGTGCAGTGTCGAGTGTGAAGTTGTTTGAGATCGGCCCGTCTTGAACATCCACATTTTTAGTGGCCTCTAGTTTCACTTAAAACCACAGATGTGAACACCATGGTGGCGCTTACGTCAGGGAAAGTCACGAGAATACATCATCCATAAATGTCTGTCCAACACTTTGTGTGATATTTCACAGGATAACTTTGAACTTTGACCTTTTTTTGCGGCACTAAAGAGGAAGTCAGATCATTGCCAAAGTAAGCAGGATTCATCTGCCAACCAACATAAACGTCTGTACAAAATTTAATGGCAGTCAGTCAAACGGTAGTTGAGATATTTCAGTCTCATATTTCAAATTATTCTCATAGCAGTGAATTTGGGTTTTTAGAAAATGAGGCCGGTGCTGACACTAGTGTTGCATTTGTTCATCTGAGTGTCCCCCGGTCAGACCTATGGGAGAGGAAGATGGCTGCATGCGTTTTTTTTTTACACAGTGTTTTATCTGAAGCTACCACCAGGAGTCGCTAGAGTGACATGGCCAAAAAAGATGGTGGGTTTAAGTCTTAGGATGCTTTTGAGGACAAAGAGTTAAAATCCCCAAACCAAAGAGACCCACTTCATACACATTGTATGGGCTTTGAATGTGCAAAGCTTTGTCTATAAATATTTGCTAATAAAGTTCACGTTCTTCAAAAAGTTGAGAGGCGGGGGGTGAGGGGTCACATTCTTTCAGTCTTTCAACTTGACTTTCTAAAACCAAAAGTGAGATTAGAAACTGGCCTATGGTGTTGTGAAATCACATCTTAGTACCACACCCCGAATAAAACTGTAGGGTATAATGATGTGACACCATGCAGCCACGCCATATTTCAAATATAGCTAACGTACATCTCTAAAGACATCTGCGTTTTGAAAATAGATGTCAAGTTTTCGCACCTTGGTGTGAGGAACTGAATATGAAACTTGACAAACATGGGTTTATTGAGGGACGGGGGCTGGTTCCTCTGTGCTGAAAACAAATCTTATCATGCCTGCATGAGGTGTTTTTTTTTTTTTTTCATCCTCAAAATCTGGTTGGTGGGGGCAACAAGCGGTGGGCCCTGTCAAATATAAGCTGCACTCACAGTTCCCCCTCACAGACCTGAAGGTGAGAAGACGTCCAACCAAGAGCCTGAAAATAACGAGAGGATGGCCTTGCTCAAGACTGCGCTGCTTCTTTTCGTCTGTTTTGAGGGCTGTGGTGAGATGACAATTAATTCTAAAAAAAAGAAGAATAACACTAAATTTAAAACAAAAAAAGTCAAGTGATGAGATACATTTCATTATATTTCAGGATTATTAATGATGAATATTTCTCGTTGCAGGTTTGACTTCGGCTTTTACCAGTGAGGGTTTGCAAAATATTCCAGATGCCCTGAGAGAGGTAAGTTTATTGTTTTTAATTTGATGTTGTGTGTTGCATGTCCTACTGATGAGGAATGTCCTAAAACACAACCTACCAAACCAATGAATTAATCTGATTATAAAGAAATTCAGTGATAGAGAGAGTTTATAAAAGATTTTGTTGTTTGTGTGACAAAATGATGTTATAATACGTTAAACAGCCTATTTTGGAGGTGTAATGATGCCACCACAGCACAGTCATCAGACACTGCTACTTCGCGAGAAACTGTACAATTATTGAAACTGCGCGCAATGAAATGAAAAGCCATGTGTCAGGAAATTGTGCTGACTTCTTACTGAGAGGACTATCATTTGCATTGCTTCAAAATTAAGGAAGTCAACTTCAGCTTCCGCTCCGAGAAGACAAAGTGTAAAACTTTCACATGGTTTTCTATTCGCAAATGAGCTTTTTCCTCATGAGATGTGCTTTATATGAACATTTTTAACACCTTAGAATGAAGCACGTGATATGTGAGAGTGATTTAGGCAGTTAAAGGGGATGATTGATTTTCTTTATTTGACTTTATAGGTTAGTCAGACCGGGGACATCTGCCAGGACTGCACCAAAATATTTGAACTCCTCGCTGACATGTTTTCCAATGCAGACCTCCAGGTGAGCACAATAGTCGACCAAGCACCAAACACATTCCAGGGGATTAATATTTGCTCAGTGATATTATTACTGATACGGTGAATGCCCATATTCCCAGTCCAGATTAAAACACACACAGTGTTATCTCAAGTGCTTGCTGAGATTTAAGGTTGAATGGTTTTCAGTAAATACCACAAAAACACTTCATTCCTGAAAACCACATGTTCTTTCTTCAACTGAAGCACACTCTTCACATTCATGGATGCAAATAATCTGCAGTCAGTCATGCGTACACACACAAACAGAATAAAGAAAAGGTCCCTTTTTTATTTTAGTGCCAAACCACTTCCTATTTTCTATGTCTAGCAAAAGCTGAAATGAAATTTCACAAAAAGTTTCTGTTTCACCTGATCTTTAAGATCCCCCTCCTGATCTTACAGATCTTTTCTCTTACTGATCTTTTTTTTACAGATGAACTCAGCATTTGTATGTCATCAATAACACAACTTAAACTGTTTCCTGACCTTTAATTGTGGTTGACAGAGTGAAATAATGTTGCATGTCTCTAAAAGTTGATGATCACACTTCATATTATGTTAATTTTCACACCAACTCATCCACTAAAGGCCCGTCGTCCTGAGGATTAGAGTTTAAGGCCACACACTTAAGACCACAGTGCTTTATTTCAGAAAAAGATCATGAATGGCATCGAAGTTCTGTGCGACCACCTGCCTGGACCGGCCGCCAAACCCTGCAAAGACGAAGTGGAGAAGATGCTCCCTTTGGCCATCACCTTCATTACTACTATTGCGGTGAGTTTCATGGAATAACAGCAGGAGTAAACTAACAGTGGCGTCTCCTGTAGCCTTTATCCTCAACACATCTTGTCTCTTTCTCTGTACAGAAACCAGGTGAAGTCTGCAAAGTCCTTGGGCTCTGCAGCTCCTGTGAGAAGCAGGAGAAGATGCTCCGGTATTTTGTCAATGAGGCCCTTCAGGCTGTTGCTATGGGTGAAAACGTGAGTACAATATTATGAGAAAAGTATTATAATATGTGGAAAAAAGGCCCCGGTTTTATTTCTCTTACTTCATTTTGCTGTTGTGTCTGTCGCTCAGGTGCAGCCCACAACTCAGTGCTCCTTCTGCATTTTTCTTGTCAAGACTTTGGAGGACCTGCTGCCTAAAGAAAGGACAGAGGTGAGCGAACAAAACAACATAAATAGATGCCCAAACGCCTTCAGGCACGTTCACCCTTCCTTCCATCTCCTCTGCTCCGTAGGGTGCTGTGATCAAGCTGCTGGAGGACATCTGTCACATCCTTCCCGCCTCCTACCGAAATCAGTGCGAGACCGTCGTCGGCAAGTTTAGCAAGGCAGTGCTGGACGCCCTCTTAGGCTACGCCACCCCTCAGGCCATCTGCGCCCTCATCCACCTGTGCAAAGGGCAGGAGGCTCCTCTTGTAGGTCAGTCGTGTGTGCAGGGTCACAAAATCGAAGCTTTTGCACACATTTGGCCACATTTTACCTATTTTATCTTATTTTCTTGTATTTCATTGCATTACATCATTCATAGTAGAAGTTGTTGAGATTTCCTGTCAATCAAATAATCAGTTATCATTCAAATGTCCATGTTTTTTCTTCCCCCTCAGACCCATGCACACTGACAACTTACAGGTGCAGAGACATCAAGACTGCCGTCAAATGTGGAGTAAGTAAGAAAAACAAAAACAAAAAAAAAGGCTCTCAAACTGTAAATTTCTTCAGTTTATGAATGTTTGGTAGTGGTCACATCTGATTTGCGTCTTCCCTCGATGCAGACTGTGTTCTACTGCCAGAAGTTTGCTTGGAAGCCTCTCAGCTACAACTCGCTTTAAAATGTCAAGGTAGGAGGGATTCAAATCAGCGATACTGAAAATTAAACACACAGCATCTTGTGAAACATCTGTAAAATTTCTCTTTTTCAGGCTGGGCTTACAAATATGAGTCGCGGTCGACGCAGATCTTTGAAACCTCAGACTGCAAATATTTCTCCAACTGCTTGACCCCTGTGGCATTTCGCCCGATAGCATTTCTTTCAGATTTGATATCTTACTGCATTTTGTGATTTTTGCATTATATATATACTGTTTGCACTGAGTGAAGAAAACCAGGACAAAAGGATTGTTTGAACTTTAAGAGTATTGAATGTTGAAAAGGAATGTTGAAAAGATAAAAAAGCTCGATTGCATGATCCTGTATACTTGATGAGATATTTCTTTTGATTTTTTTGTACTAACTTCTATTCTATATCTTAAATTTCATTGTTTCATCAGCTTTAATGAGGTTTCTTCTTTTTCAATACAGTCAGATGATTAGATGTTAGATAGGGTGTGTTTATTATGAGCAGTAAAACATAATTTCGCCTGACGTCTTTTTGCCATTTAAAAACCTATTTTATCCATCTAAATAAAGTTTTAATCTCCCGTAAATGAATTTGCCACCAACTGCCTTCACTACTCCACGTCATCACTTTGCATTCACAGGTCTAAATCTCAAACCTGGTGAGAGTTTGAGTACAACTTTAGTGAGAATGGTATTTGAAATCTCAAAGTTAAGTGTAGGAGAGTATCACTGCTGATAACAAACACACAGTAGAAGCAGTATGAAAGCCAGAACTGAAACTCCTCTCATGGTTTTGTGTCACTACATTTATAATCTGCCTGAGGAAGTGTTCATCTTTCAGTGCTTTTTATACTAAGACCTACTTCTGCCTTCACAACCGATCACATTTACATTAATCTGAAGTATTAGTTACTACATGAAACTCTGTATGCAAATGATTATTTAAACTAATTATTAAAAAAGGTCAAAAAACATAAAGTACCTATATATGAAATCATGTAAAACTCCTGTATCAGACATAATGAAAAGCCAAAAAGTGCAGCCCATCAACATGAGGAAGAGTGCAATTTATTTGAAGATTTTAAAAGAGAAACTCAACAACAAATCAGACTCCTTGGGGTGAATTACTTGGGGATGGGGGGGTCAGGGTCAGTAGTGTGGCAGGATTAGGGGGGGGGTCAGATATTTGGGTGCAGGAGGGCATGGGGGCATTGCAGAAAATGAGAAAAGGCACTTTTACACATTCAGCAACCACATTCACAGACTCACTTCTAATATATATATTTTTTTAAACAATGATCTAACAGAGAAAAACATGCTCCTCAAACCCACCCTCCCACACGAGACCATGTAAACAGGCTGGTTTCTCTGTACAACACCAGCCAATCATTTGTCTCGTCTGTGGATGAGCTAGAAGAGGCAAACAGAGTGTTTAAAAAAAAAAAAAATCTTTGGGAGGTTGATTCATGTCTCCAGATGATCATACAGACTGATTAATCGCTACAGGACATTTTAATATGCAGTACACTCAAAGAACCTCAAGGTGGGGCCAAGCTTACAGACATGACATCAGTGTTATCAGAGTAGGAAAAAACTAATCTTAAATTTCAGTCATATGTAGGGATACAGTGCCACCTAGCTACAGGACGAAGTCATTTCTAGACACGATACCTGTGCACACAGCTTAGACCAACTGTGGTGATTTTAAAAAGGTGAATCTCACTCAGGCTTTCAGCTGGCTCAGCCTTGAAAGACTACACTGTGCGGATACAGGTCCACGGGTAATGTAAAGGGCAACTGGGGAAACATTTTTGGTTTCTTGTACATACTGTTCTTCAATTTATTCGCATTTTCCTGCCAGTAAACTCTGCAAAACAGAACGAGGAGGAGGGCAAACGGCGACAATCTCTCTGTTGCAAGTATACTAATCAGGAAAAATGTGACTTTTGCCATCCATGACCCGCAGGGTATGGTGTGAAGAATCAATAAAAGCAAAATAAATAAATTAATTAAAAGAATAGCTACAGCTGCTAGATCAGTGTTCGTTTAGGAACTACTGTGTGCGTGCAACATCCAAAACAGAAGCCTTTTGATAACTCTAAGAATGGACGTTCTGAGACACTCCAGAAAAACACTCAAGATTCCCGAGTTACATATCTGATCCCACGTCTTCTAACTGTGCTGAGAAGGCGAGAGCAGAAAAGCCATGTCTTACATTCACTAAGCCGACTGTGCACTGCCTCTTATCTTTGCCTTGGTCTGACTGCGGCTCTGCTCTTCATCCAGGTCTTTCTACCTTTTTAAGGACCCTTAAACGTGTGCGACTGAGTGGTAAACAGTTTTCAAAAGATACAGGAAAAACAAAAAAAAAAAAAAAAAAACTTCCACAACATATCCTTCCTTGCTAGTAAAACTGCTCAGTCCCACGATAGTCAAACCTCCCTCTGCAAATTATTTCAAGTATGTTGCCACGGGATAAAAGCAGCTCCTGCCCGGAGGTGACTGAGTCTGGGTTTCTCTGTAGCTACACCCAGAGTCAGTCTCAGGAAGGGTGAGCGACCGCCTTCATCTTGGTCAGTAGAGCATTGACACATTTTACATAATTGGGAACATTCACGTGACATTTTAACCGACAAAACGAAAATACAAAAATGGGGCGATTTCACAGTGCAGCCCGACACGACCACACGTTCAGTAGCAGCTTCTGACTTCTCTGTAAAACGTCAGAACAAAAGTGGCCTGAAGGGACGGCACAAGATTTCAAAAACGAGAGAGGGTGAAGCCTGTGAGGGGTCGGAGCTGATGTTTTTGCGATGCTGAACTGCCATTATGCAACGTTGAGTGAAATGACACGTTGCCATTAAAGAGAAAGCAACAGAGAGGATACCAACTGATCACTTCTACAACTAAACCCAGAGCAAGATTCTGAATTTAAAAGCTGAGGAATACCACATACTTCTTACAAAAACACCACCATTACTGCTAAACACCCATAACGACCTTTTGGAAATCCGCTATAAATAAGGTTTAAATATATACTGTCAATAATACTGAAATTTGCAAATATAGAAGTAATCTACTCTTGACTAGCAGCGTCTGGAAACTAGATGAAGGAAAAAAAGAAAAAGGGGAAGTGAGCTGCCAGGAGTGCCTGCCTGGAGTGACGTGAGGAGGAAGAGGTGGGGAGGAGGAGGAGGAGGAGGAGGGAAGAAGACAAACACAGGTTTATCTGTGGTATGTCTAAGGCCCGCTGGGACATCAGATGAAGAGGACTTTAGTATTTGAGCTTCTTGGGCACCTCCCATGTAAAGACGTCACGCCCAAAGTGGCCGTAGGCAGCTGTGCACTGGTAGATGGGCTTCTTCAGGTCAAGCTCCCTGAGACAAAAATAAAATTTATAAAAAGTTTGTAACCTGAAGTGTGTGTAAAATATGTATAATGAGGAGTTTAATGGCATCTTTGTTAGCTAAATGGTGAAATCAGACATCCCAGTGTACCTCACGATAACTCCGGGACGGAGGTCAAAGTTATTCATTACGATGTCCAGCAGCTCCCGCTCGCTCTTCTGGGAGGTCCCGTAGTGGAAGATTGAGACAGAGAGCGGATGGGCGACTCCGATAGCATAGGACACCTAGAAGAGTCGTCAGAGATCACACATTAAGAACTTTAACTGAGTCAGGAGAGACATTAAAAACTAGTTAGCATGTACTCCACTGATATTTGCACAGTATTGAACTAGAATAAAAATGACTATTAACATGAACACACTTAATAGGAAATAGGACAATATGTCATCTTTCTTCCACTTCAATATCGTGCCAACTCCATATTAGCTTATGTCATCAAATGTATCAGCACATAACAACTTTTCAACTTTGGGCAGGTATTGTTGCGGGAAATTGTGTTCAGTACATCAGTCTGTAACCTTGATGTGGTTTATGTGAATCAAAAGAAAAGATGAAGCGCTGAAAGCTTCAGAGAGTGTATTCATGCAAACTAAAAAAAGAAAGAAAAGAAGGTACTGCCCTGCCCTGGAACTTTGGTTGTTACTGTTAGAAAGATCGTCATTATGAGACAAAGTTAGAGTTTGTTATTATGATCATCTTAATCAAGAAGGAACTACAAAAAGCACAGGGACTTTTCAGGTAAACAACTGTGATGACGCATGTTGCTATGTTGTTACAGTTTTCATCTGGTTACTTATCAGTCAAGAAAAGTAATCTAGAAGAGGACTGTGAGATTTAAAAGATAATGCCGGAAATTGTCGTTCTGAACCCTTCACTTTCCAGATTTGTATTATTTGTACTTGATGAAATTTATACTAATGTAATATAGTTTTGTTTTTCTGTATCTGATCATTTATCTAAAAGTTATCGAAGGCTGAGCAGGGAGAAGAAAAATCATCCCCGGAAGCGTCACGTTAACCTCACCTGGACCAGCACGCGCCTGCAGAGTCCAGCAATCACCAGAGATTTGGCCACCCAGCGGGCAGCATAGGCGGCAGAGCGATCCACCTTCGTGTAGTCCTTCCCAGAAAAAGCGCCGCCTCCGTGAGCGCCCCAGCCCCCGTAAGTATCGACAATGATCTTACGCCCAGTCAGACCAGCATCGCCCTGCGGGGAGGAACACAGGACTTCAAGATAAACACATTTTGCATGATTTTGTTCATTTTGACATTTAAGTTAATTAACAGTTAATTAAATATTTTCCTTGTAGGGAGCATATTTTATTGGAGTGAATCCCATAACAACATCCAAATTCCTGCAAGGGATTTGTTATGAGATGAGTTTTAAATTTTCTTGGTGCGACTGTGCGCTGTGCAAAAAAAACCTGCGGTCCTCCAATGACGAAGCGGCCACTGGGCTGCAGGTGGTAGATGGTATCGTCGGTGAGGAAGCCACTGGGAACGACCGCCTTCACCACTTGCTCCTTCAGACAACTGCGCATCTCCTCCAAACTTATGCCCTCGTCGTGCTGCACAGAGATCACGATGGTGTGGACGTGCAACGGCACCATGGCGCCTCGATCCTGCCTGTACTGAACGGTCACCTGAGGGGACAAAAAACAAACAAACACGAGGGAGGAATAAAGATTTAAAGAGTAAGCAGCGTGTGGAAGTGGAGGCACCGTTTCCTTTTTCCTACCTGAGTTTTGGAATCGGGTCGGAGCCACGGCAGCGTTCCATTTCGTCGCAATTCAGCCATCTTTGCATTGAGCTTGTGAGCCAGGATGATGGTGAGGGGCATGCACTCCTCGGTCTCATCCGTGGCATATCCAAACATCAGTCCCTGTGACAGATGCAGTTATAAATTGCAGCATAAATAGGAGGTCAAAACAACATCACAAAATTCTGTCACCACCACATTTCTTGCCACTGTCACCCAGCTGTGGATCAAATTAACCCAAGAACCCTCTGACCTGGTCACCGGCTCCCACGTCCTCTTCTTTTCGATCCAGGTGAACGCCCTGAGCAATGTCAGGGGACTGCTGCTCCAAAGCCACCAGCACATTGCAGGTTTTATGGTCAAAACCTGTATAACACGACAACTGAGCCTCAGTTTCACATGTCAATCATCTCCACAACACTTGGGTTTTTGTCAAATATGCACGCTGATGTCACTTAAATATGTCCCATCACTCAATCACTACTTTTTACAATGCGTTGTGGGATACCCTATACACTACAGGGTATAATCTTAACTTGACATTCTAACAATACTGCTAATACCCTTTCTTTAAAACTGTAGAACGATTTTTCCATTCTTGTGTGCAAATCTCAATAATCACTTACACAAACCTGAATTACAACACAGAGCAACACTGATGTTTAACGTTTTTGAGACATTAACTGTATAAATCTCCAACTGAATGACACAAGGCTGCCAACTTTCATCGGCGTACCTTTGGAGGAGTCGTCGTATCCGATGTGCTTGATCGTGTCCCTGACAATCTTCTGGTAGTCGACGTTGGCCCTGGAGGTGATCTCCCCTGCCAGCAGGATCATCCCTGTCTTAGCGACGGTCTCTGAGGACACAATGACATGCAGTGTGAGGGATGAGTGTAAGTACAACACATCATTAACAACAAGGAGTTGAAAGGAAATTGAGTCAGCTGGCTGTTACACTGAAGCAGGTTTAGGTTAACATACTGACAGATTTTTAATTTGAATTTTAAAATCATTCTTACAACAAAAGGAAACATCATCAAATTGTGACCGAGGTCCAAAACATTCAGTTTCATATAATGTCAAATATTTAATCAGTGAGTGAGTCGTTTTCTTTTGATCAACTATTGATTGTTAACAACATCTACAACAACTATATAAAACTCTAACCCTCAACATTAAGCGTTAGTCCCATTTCTTCTTTTTGGATGACATGACAAATGAACCTGTGGCAGAGGGACTTTTGTCAGCTGATTCAAATTGCCAAAATGCGCGCCACAATATTTATACCTCATCAGCCTCCAAACAGAGACACATAATCCAGATCATTAACATGTAAAAGCAGGCTGTGAGCCATCAGTGGTTGCATGATGTCCAACAAAGTAAGCAAACAGCTCACCTGCAGTGACTAAGCGGAGACATCACACTCTGCTGAAGGACTCTGAAGCCTGGGTGATATGGTAATGTGGGTGTATTATCACCAGCCTGGGTGATATGGTAATGTGGGTGTATTATCACCAGCTATCAGTGGTTAAACAGGTTATTTAACCAACAGAAACTTAACTGCTCAAGATAATTTTTTTACAAACAGGTCTACCCAGGTAAATGGCTTGAGGTTGAAATCAACCATATATATGCAAATGTAGCTAATTTGCTATTTAAAACAGTCAATCCATTTGAAGAAGCGCAATTTTAAACAGTCGTTCCTAAGTTTCTCTCCATGAAACCAGGGAACACTATAAATATCTGCAAAGGGGACTTTAAGTTTCTGATTTTGTTCCTTGTACTGTTTGGTTAAAATGTGCTCACAGGAGCTGTAAGATACATCAGAAAACTTACTTAACTAAATACTCAGTAAGTGACAGCCTCTGTGTTCGCTCTACCGTCCACAGACTTACCGCATGCTACTTTGGCATCAGGGTCTTGTCTGAGGTGTGCGTCCAACACGGCGTCACTGATTTGGTCACAAATCTTATCTGTAAAGTAACACACAGATATTTTTTGGATTTCTTCTGAACATGCACAAAACACTTCATGGTGATTCCTCAGTTTTGCTTCACAGAAAACATTACGTGGTGTTATATGTGGTGCAAGGAGAGGTTAAAGAGTTTTTAAACAAACACACAGTAGAAAAACAGTGTCAAAAATCTGGTGTGGTTTTAAAATGCAGTGAAATGCAAACAAAATATATTCACAAGATTTCCAGAAATGAGAATCAACTTCCAGACAATATTTTTAAAGTGCAGTCCCTGATAGGGTTTGACATAAGACAGAAGCTGGTCTAAACTAAATTTGCACTTAAAGCAGTTAAACTGAACATAAAACACACAAACAAGGCTTTTTCTTGTGCTATCGCTACGATCTGCTTCCGTTTTAAACCCTACAGCCAGACAGCTTCACATCAGGACACCATTAACCCACAATCTCTATTAGGGCATCTCTAATCATACAGTCAGGTGATTATTGATGAATAAATATTGATAACTTTTTCTCTTAGTTCAAGAGCTCTCAGTCCTGGAAGCTGTCTTTTTCTGAAATGAACTGCAAACTACTGCCCTGACACATTGTTCAGAAATGGTTTGACAGCATTTCGGGGATGATTGAAGCTGTAGGTGCTTCTGGTGTCCTGCAACTATAAAGTATGTGGATGTGACTACTTTACACCCACAGCTGAGCAGCAGCCCCTGCAGTACCTATATTTAGGACTAATGGTAAGCCTATTATCTGTTGCAATGGAGCTGCCCTCACTGGCCAATGTAAGACTGAAAACTGTAGTGTCTTGGACTGAAGTGTGATCAACATGTTGCGTGTTACTGTTGTATGCTCAGTTTATTAGGTACACAGAGCTAAAACAAATAAACTCTAATAAAAAACAGCCCTGCGATGAATCCTACCTCCATGAAGGTTATATTGTTCAGTGTTGATTGAAACTGTTTTAACAAGGAGGCATTAATGGACATTTTGGAGGCTGAGAGGTGTTTTAACATTTAGTCATCCCTCACTTACACCACAAACTACAGCCTCCAAAACAACTCTCTCTAAAAAACACAGCTTCAACAAAGACTGAACATCGTTACGTTCGTGAAAGCAGGATTTATTTTAGGGCTGCTGTCGTATTAGGCCGTATCAGCTTTTAAACTAATAAACATCTGTAGTTTATACTACTGATGACAGTTAACATTAAACACAGTGTGTGAAAACCTTGTAACACTACATTCATGCTACCAACAAATTATAAATTATACAGGTTGTAGTTTAAATTCATGCTGTTTTTTAACATGTATATATCATCATTGTCAAAAATAAATAAGCACACTATATATGTTGGACATACAGTCATACCCACCTGCTTCATGTATATAAAGTTACATTAATCATCCTGGCTGAACAAAAGTATAAATAAAAAATAAAAAAAATATTTCTATGCCAAAGTTTTTAGGCTCAAGCCTTTTATTTATTTCCAGAGGCTTGAAAAGATGAAGCTATGAAGTATTTGACATATTTTTTTAAAGGACTGTAAGAGGTAAAAAGTGGTAAGAGTGTCCAGCATTTTATTATATTAGGGATTTTAGGGATCGTTAGAGGCATGAAGACATTAAAGTATCTAGTATTTGACCTATTTTGAGGATTGTAAGAGGCCAGAAGAGGTGAGAGTATCCATTACTTTACTGATTTTAAGGATCTTAGATTTTTAGAGGCCTGAAAGGTTAATGTATGCAGTATTTCACTAATTTTAGGGATGCTTAGATGCCTGAAGGTAAAGGTACCTAGTTAGAATAAAAAAAAGAGGCCTTAGCACTTTATTCAGACTTGTCATGTGCACAAAATTTACAGTAAAGTCCAGTAAAAGTCACTAACAATGACAATCATCAATGCTCAAACAACGCATCTAAGTATACAAAAAGAAAATAACACAACTAAAACAATAATCTAAAACTATAAGATATAAGATACTATAAGGCAGAGGAGGTTTTGCACTGCTGTGGCCAAAAACAGCAGCACATTTTCTGATGTAAACTCACTAAAGACCCCTTCCCCACCTCCTCCATTTGGAGCCACATGTGACTGACTGACAGGTGTTGTTAGCTTCAGCAGCTAGCAGCCGTGTTGTTAGCATGCAAGCAGCCTTTACCCCCACCCAACTCCGGCTGCTTGATCGATTATTGCTTTTGGGGTATTGATTGGGTGTTGTCACATGGAGCCTGGAAACCTCTTGCACATCGTGGAGTCGCTTTTTAAGAAGAGAGAGGATGCTGAAAGTGCTTGCAGCTCATGACCTTGTTTCAGAGGCTAATTACAAGTACTGAGCTCACACACACACACACACAAAAAAAGATAAAGAAAGGAGAAACTTCCTCTAAAGCTCTATAAGGTGTAGATATTAATAATAATGGATAAAACTCACCTGGGTGTCCTTCTCCGACTGATTCAGAGGTGAAGAGGAAGCAGTCTTCATCGTCGTGGGGGTTGTTATGGAAACCGTTCAGGTGGCCGTTCATTTTCCTCGACGGAAGCTCAGACCCGCTGTAAGAAGCCGTACAGGTGTTGTCTCTACCTGGACCTCCTGCGCACACACACGGACACACACACAGACAAGAGACAGAGGCAGGAGAGGGGAGGATGCGGTGCTTCTGGTGTCTTCTCGCCGGGTGAGAGGCAGCGAGGTCCGGCTCTGTTTATGAGGCTTCGGCTGCTTCTCCGGAGCCTGCGGGTTTGAGTCCCTGCAGCCAATGGGGAAGCGGGGATCGGACCACGTGGTGCGGAAGTGCGGGTTCTATTGGGGGAGAGTGTGATATGTGAAAACAAACAGGTGACAGCTGCTGCAGCGTGTTACCGCAAAAGATGAGCAGCCATCACATGTTGGAGGCTTTAATGTTGAGGCCCTGTTTGAAAGCTGAAATGTGGAGGAAGTGGAGTTCAACAATAGTCACAAAACTCAGGAACAATCCCTATTACGCAGACATCCATTGGACTTGTAATATACTCTCACTGTTCAAATACAGTGTACACTGAACATGTATTATCACCACTGTCACCACAACACAACACTGTCACTACCTGTCAATACTTTTATATGTATACTTGTACATAATAGCTTAATGTTTATATTCACCTTGTTGAGCGGTTGTGGTTGTTTTGGACTGTATGAATGCCTCTTTTGGTGTACATACACAGAGTGTTGTAACACACACACACACACACACACACACACACACACACACATATATATATATATATATATATATATATAGGTTATGTAATATATCAGTGTATGGAAAAATCATTGTGCAATAATCCTATAAAACGTATGTATGTATATTCTCATTGTTTAAATACACTTTTTTTAAACATGTATTATCACCACTGTCTCAGCACAAATCTGTGAATGGTGTACTGTCCCTCATGTACATAAAGCTACCTCTCTACTAAATATTAACTTTTATATATATGTATGCTTGTACATAGTTGTTTAATGTGTATTTTTACATTATCGGGTTGTTATCCTTTATTCTTAAACGATATGTATTCCTCTTTCATTGTATTTACATTGTGAGGGTTGTAATACTTACATAGGCTAAATAATATATGAGTGTCAGGAACAAACCCTGTGCCATAATCCTGTAAGACAAACCACGGGACCTGTAAACAGTATAATCTCATTGTTTAGATACAGGCTGTTTTTTATCATTTAAATTGCTGTCACACTGTACAATAAACAAAACTCCTGCTAGTCTGCACACAGACAACCTACTATTCTTCACTGCTTCTAGTTCTAGGATTGTAATTTAAAGAAAAAAATTTTATGTTGATATTTTATTTTATTCTAAGTTCTTGCTTTGCATTTTTTCCTACTGTGTGTCTTGCTGCTGGAACAATGTGAATTTCCCCCCTTTGGGACATGTGAATATATATTTCCCCAACTACCTCATATGTATAATGCAACCTGTTGCAGTAATCATATTTATTTCCCTTGCACTCTGCACCATTGCACTATTGTCTTGCTATATATCTTTATGTGCATGTGTATGTATATATACTTTTATATCTTTGTATACTTTTTACATAGTAGTTTAATGTTTAACTTAAAACCTTGTCAAGCTGTTGTCCTTGTTTCAAACTGTATGTATGTCTATTTCTCAAATTCCTTGTACGTGAACCAGAACCTGATCAATAAAGCTGATTCTGATGTCATGTGTAATATATATAGACTATATAATATATAAGCATCAGGAACAATCCCTGTGCAATAACATCCACTTTACCTGTAAATTGAATTTTCTCATTGTTTAAATATACAGTTTTCTAACATGTAAATATTACCATTGTCAAGCACAAATCTGTGTAGGCTGCCACACTGTGGAAGGCAGGTGTGATGAAAAGTGATAAAATGAATCTTACCTGTCCAGGTTATGGACAGAAGAGATCAAAACAGAGATCATGTTTGGGGCTGAACCATCAACTTTCTGCCTCCAGCTACATGTGATCTATGCAGCTGGGATCAGATGCCTTATTTCTGGCTGCCCATCATACAAAACATATTACTCGGTGGATGATCCCTCTGTGTGTGTGTGTGTGTGTGCGCGCAGCTTGTTTTCGCCCTGGCGTCTATCTTTGGTTTTAGCTTGCTAATCCAAAGAGTCATTATCTTGATTACAAACATCAGGCTGTGCACCCTTATCTGGATCTCAAGATCTTCTTTGTCTGAACTCATTGTGTGAATCCCCCCAAAGTCTGACATTTGTTTAATTGTTTTTTCATTTGTAAACTGTCAGATTGTTTAAAGTCATATCTTGTAGACTCTTCCTCCTCTTTTTGACAACACTTTGTATTCCCGCAGTGCAACATGTGGACAAAGTCAGTGTTTTGCAAATCAATCAAGTTTTGCAAGTCCTTGCTATGAAGTCCTGCATCAAGCTGAAGTGTTAAATGTAATTTTGAAACATGAAAACTGTTCTCAGATCAGTTGTCAGGTAAAAGATGATTTGCTGCACACTCACACTTTAAAACATCACCACTGGTGTTAAGGTGTTTTTTGATTTTGTCCACATCTCTGGAGTTTGTCCAATAAACAGTATTTTGTCAGTTTAATTTGTTCTGGTTTTATTTGCACACTCACACAGTTACATAACTTTTTTTTGTTCCTTGAAGCAAAACAAACACATTAGCCTAGACATCCACTCACTGACCTCTATAGAACAGGGCCTGTATTCAACAAAGCCGCTGAAAAAAAGAGCATTGATCTAAGATTACTGTTGAACTCACACGGTCACATATAAATGTCACATTGACTGAGGTGGTGAAATGCTCTCTCCCTAGTTTGTCTTGGATACGATAGATTTCATGGATACAGACCAAGAACTATAGAGTTAAAACTGAAATCTGGTCCAAAGTGCACATTTCACATGTTTTATTTATGTTTTCACACATAGGCCTACACAAACCCACACACACACACACACACACACACACACACTCTCTGTTGTGAACCATGATACCATCAATACTTCTTATCCAGGGTCCTTATTTCTAAATGAGACTGTTTACACTGATCCATATTGCTGTCAATAATAACCGCTCACATCCATCACAGGTTTACTCTCACTTTGGTTTCACATTCAATATGTTTGTTTACGTTATGATATAGCTTATGAGTCTATAAAAGCACTTGTCGTCGGGAGTCTGGACACCTCTTTGACTCCCAGGATACACACAGTGTATGAGATGATGGTAGATTCAGAAACAGAGAGCTGCAGGGCTACGATGCGGAATGTTTGCAAACTACATTAGGAGTCATTGAATGTGCTGCTTCTACGAGCACAGTGACTTTGTGGGATCAGATCAGACGCCAAATGCGCGGATATTGCCATTGTTCGGTACTTCCTTTTAACTATTGATGTTTGTACTCTATGCAGTGTCTGTCTCCCCCATCTTTCCTATCTGTTTGAGCCCTGTGGGGCTAACCTGAGCTGGTCTGTGTTCGCCTAAGATGGCAGCGATCAGGGCCTCCGGTGCAGTCACCCCACCGCCTGGAGACACGGGGCTGCGAGGACTGAGCGGGCTGATGGACGGAGACTGAACAGCGTCCGGGGAGACCAGTCGCTCCTTCTTAGCAGTCGAGCAGGGGGAGCGGCTGCGGACCTGGCCTTCTTTGGAGCGTGGACAGAGGCTGAGGCCCTGCAGGGAGGGGAGGGGGTTGGAGGAAAGGGCAGGCACGGCGGGGCTGCGGCTGCGACGGTGGCGATGGTGGTGTTTGCCGTTTTTAGGGCTCGGGCTGCGGGAGCTTGGAGCCAGCAGAACCAGAGTGCTGTCATCTTCTGAGCTGACGTCTGAGCTGTCAGAGCGCCGCACGGTGGGGCTGTGGACTGGAATCTTAATCTGTTAAGGATTCAAGAGGAGATAACTGCATGAGGTTTCTGAACAGAAAAGAAAAGAAGATGAAAAAAATGTGTAGGCACACCTCTCTACATCTTTTACTGAAGTAAAAGCAGCAGTATAATAATGTAGAAATACTCTACTGCAAGTAAAAGCCTGCATTCAAAATTGTTCTTAAAAGAAAATAAAAGAATAGAAATATTAAATGCAGAATGTACTGAAGGTATCAAAAGTAAAACTAAAAATTGTGCAAGTCAATAATCAGTGATACACATTTGTCAAAAAAAAACAGTAAAAAGCTGTCCATTGCAATTTCCCTGATTGACTTATTCATGTATTGTTTTCTCTCTGTGTCTTATTTTGTTTGATTAACAGTCCAAAATCTAAGAATCATTATAAATAGTTTTTACTGTATTACTGTTACCTTATTGTTCATTCAGATATCATTTTACTGTTATCGTAGATAACAAATAAATCCAGAACATATTCACATTAAAGGAGCTGGAATTGTGCAGTATTTTAGCAGATGTTCTTTCCAACCACTGATTAAGGTAAATCTTCAGGCAACATGCTCAACTATTAGACAATGATGTATTTCCAACTCCCAGCAGAAGAGATCCTTTCCTGTTTCAACATGATGTCAACCACTATGCACACAGGTTTTCCCAGTTGGGTGTGGAAAAACCTAACCAGCTGGCACAGAGCAGGACCTCAAACCTGTCCACACCTTTATATGTTGTTTTGCAGCATATGAATGAATTAAAAAAAAAAGGATTTCAGCAATCACATATGGATGTAATGTTCGGGTGTCCACATAGTTTTGGCCATGTATATGTATTGTGTATATCCATCTGTAAGAAGCAGGGAGGTGGCCACCTTTAACCGTCTGAATTTCCTCACCTGAATTGGAGTTGACAAGCCAACGATGCTGTTCATATTATTACTGTAGTAGCCCAGGATGTATTCACAGTCATCTCTTGGCAAATCCTCCTCTGAAAATGTCACCTAGAGACGAGAGGAAAGGGAAGAAATTAAACCCGAATTCGGCTGTGGCGCGAAACAAAAGTGTGAATTTGAGTATCTCACCTGTGTTGCATGCTCTCCCTTTGCCCATATATAAGCCTGGTAGTCTTTGTGATGTCTGAATCCAACCTGTGCAGAGGTAAGGAATGACATTCAGTCTCTGACACTGGGCATCACATTGTAAGAATTTAGTTTTTGTGTTTTCTGGCTCAGATAAAGCTCGATCAAAAACACAAATTACCTTGTATATTGCCACCCAGTCCCAAGAGCTGCGCTGATAAGTTGCTGCGACAGTAAATCTGACTGTAGCATCCGAGACTTTACACCACTCCTTGTTTACCTGCAGCTCCACCAGGGGCATATCCACCTTGAATGGGAACTAGAAAAAGAGAGACAGTTCAATAAAGCACACATCATAAATTTGTCAAGTTAATGTGTGAAATAATAAAATAGTCTCACGTGCAGCGAAAACAAGGCGGAGACGGGCTTGTGGTCGCTGATGGTGTAGCCCATGTGACTTCGGTACACGTGCTGCGTCACTTTGGTCGCCCCACCCAGCCAAGAGGTCAGGCCCCGCTGCAATGCTGCATTGTGGGTAGGGACTGGGGAGCCGGTGCGACGAAGGCGCCAGAGGATGCGATCTGTCCAGGCGGGTTTCCTCTTTTTAGCACTGAAGGAGCAGAAGCAAAGAGGGACAGAGTGTCACAGGGCTGAGTCTCATTTTCCAGAAGAATAAAGTATGATGGAGTGAGTTTTGGGATGGAGGCGGACCTGGTGTCGTACGTGTGAGTGCCCACATCAAACTTATAAGTAGGCGGGAAGTTGAGTTGTCCCTCCATGAAGCCTTCTAGGATGGACTCTGTGTTTTTAGCCATGTTGAGCTGCAGAGTAGACAAATGTTGGGGGAAAGAGAGGTCACATTTCTCTGTGCCTGACAGAAGGCGAGGTCTGTTCACCTCTGTGCACCTACAGCGCCCTCTGTTGGTCGTGGGTTGGTGACCAGGAGAAAAACAGGTGGCGTAAAGCCTTCCAGAAAAATCAATCTGTCCCTGTGATGTGCTGAAGGGGCCTCACCTGATCCCGCTCCCACAGAAGAGGCAGCTTATTGCTGTCGATGGCACATTTCACCACGTGGATGTCATAGTCTTCAATGCGGAAATTTAAATCCCCAAACCAAAACACGACACTGGGGACAGGAAAAAAGACACCAAAAAACACAAAATCAAACAATGATGATATTTTAATTTAAAAAACAGCCGGACATGTTTTTTTATTTCCAAGAGCCATTATTGAAAATCTCAATTTACTTAATGTTTATTGCAATATCCTGAGAAAGCTGTAAAACTGCTGATCAATACAGTGTGCTGCTTTAAACTCAAGATGCATAAAGAATGAAATAGTGGGACTTTCAATCTTTGTCATATAATATATGGCCTCCTAAGATTTATTCATCATTCATGAGCAGCTGCTGCAATTTATAGCTGAGGTCAGCTCTAAAACATTTTGGTGCCAATAAAATCTGAGAAGTAATATTTTATGAATGTGATGTATATTATGCGAATTGTGACAACAGTATGAATTAAAGTTCATCTGTAAAACTGATGTCACCCACTCGTGGTCCAGCACACCAGTGGCGGCCCCCCCTTCAAACTGCTGCTGCTGCAGGATGCTTTCAAAGTCCTCCATCCGCTGCTCCAGGTTCCTCATGTGAGCCGGCAGGTGACAGTTTAGAAAGCACACCGGGTGGCCAAATACTGTCATCCTCGCGCTGACGCCCCCTTTATTCCCCTTAGGGTGAGAAAAAAAGGGCAAAAATGATGAATGATCCCTTATGCGTGGTGTCTTTGAAATAAAAAATGATAAAAAACATGTTATGTATCAACCGTATCTGCGTTCAGGGACAAAGTCAGGATGTTTTTTTTCTGCTCCTGAGTCACAGAACCAGAAAGCCAGACAGCCTGCTGCTGCACTGACCTCAAAGAGAAGGAGACTGCACCAGCAGCCAGGGGTGATGCTGACATCAACAGCACGGGAAGGTCACACACTGACATATGCACCCACGCACGCACGCGCCTGCTGGCAGGAGGCGGCGCGCACGTCACCTTTCAACACCCCAGCCGTCCCCTGAGCCCCCGCCGACACAAACCCACCACAGAATTCACGACATAATAAATCTCAGTGCACAAGTCAGAGTCGGGCTCTTCAATGCGCAGCACGTACCCAATATCCCCCGAGTCCTGTGCGTGTACTCTCTGTCTGCACACCTCTGAGGAATGGAAGATGGCAGAATTTAGAGAAAACCAGCAGCAGCACTCCCTGCATACGCTGGGACGCCACCTAAATGGATGGGACATGTGGAGAATATCACATCAGTGCAATAAACTAATCTAATAAAGGACAGAGGTGAAACTAAATCTACAGTATGTCTGATATGAGGGGAGTCAATTTTAACTCCTTACTGACCAAAACATATCCGTACGGGCTGAGTGTGTCCATGCAGAGGTCGCTCCACTGGTCTGAAAAAAGCACATCCTTCAGCCGCTTGTTTATCATGGAGTTGACTTCCTGGAGTCTGCGTGGTGCCAGGAGGAGAAGGAGAGAAATGTCATCTACAAGTTAAATGAGACGTTAATAAAAAGGACAGTGATGGGCACAACAGGAGGGGACGGATCAAAAAAAACGAAGGCAGATGACTGAGTGGGCACTCACAGCTGTCTCTTTGGCACCGCTGAGGCTGGCAGAAAAAATACTTGCTTACCCGATGATAAACATGTCAACGCTCCCATCTGAAACATTTGGTCCGAACAGAGAAGTGATGTCATCTGGCGGGACAGCTGATCCCACGTTCCACGTGATAATGTACACCCTTTCAAAGGATGGAAACAGTGGAGATGCTGCATTAGGTTTAAGAGCCGTACAGTGGAGGGTGAAAGAGGACATAATCTGCGCTGTAATCCTCAGAGAGATAGCTTTCATCAGTGTTGCTGTATATAGAAAAAAAAGACATGCACAATTAAGCACCTCTTTGTACCTCGATGATGACTAAGGTGTGTGTGTGTGTATGTGTGTGATCTTGTAGAAGAGATGGAGCAAACTGTCCTTTGAAATTAAACTAGCTGCCACCCTGTTTCATCACAGAAACAACAGAAGCAACTCATCAGAGCTGCAACTGTCATTTGCTTCATCATTTTGTCTATAAAGTGTCAAGAAACTGTGAAAAACGTCTAATACGGCTTCCAAATATGCAAAGTGATGCCTTCTGATGTCCTAAACCCAAAGATGTTCAGTTTATTGTCACAGGAGACAAAAAAACAAAAATTCTCACATCTGAGATATTGTATTTGAAATATTTGACATTTTTGAGTTATCAAAACAGAATTAATTTTCTTTTAATTGACAGATTGATAAATCAACTATTTTATTATCACATTAATCATTAAACTTGTGATTTATGCCATTACATTAAACCAGTCTTAGCAATATATACATGTACTTCTTCCCAAATGCTAAGGGTACATTTGCAGGCTTAAAAAACTACAAATCATTTATTTATATTAAGACCAAAACCTTTTTCAAAGCATACCATAAGATTTAAGCTTTTTATTCTACTTTTAGCTGTTTGCCTCTGTTAATTTCAGTAGCCTATGACATGAAAATCAACTTACAGAAATTGGAAGTTTGCTTTTTGAAAATGTTTTATGTAGTGGCGGATTTGGGCTGTCATGGGGGGTTGTGATGCATTTATCATAAAACAGTTCCAAACCCTGGTTAAATTATGGTCCTGGTTAGGTTTATTAATAAATAATATATATTACACATTTTCTGGCATATATGGCACTGCATTATGTTTTATCCACTGGAAGAGCACCCTCGGGGCTACTTTATCACGTTAAATCTACCTTTGCGGCATCCGAGAGGGCTCTTGGTGCATTCAAGGACATACTGATATTTGAGGCCTGGGCTGACCTGAGAATTGGCTTTTGAACAGCAACGTTTTAATGTCAGAGAGGTCCAAATCCACATTTTTCTTCTCAAACTTCTCATATTCTTTGTTTACAAATCTTGAATCTGAAATGTTTGCCAACCCTTCAACACCGCCCACCAAGTGCAATCTTTAAAACAGTAACATAATCCAGACATATTAAAAGTAAAAATATCCAGACATATCATGTAAAATAAACAAAAATACAGTATATGCCATGCTAACATGAGTGGATGCACTTTGAATGTAAAATATGTGTGATTTTGTAGTTGATGGGCTAAAAACACACAAATTCACCAGCATTTTTTACCACAATCTGATCTGCATGATGAGAAATGTGCGTTTCAGTGCGACAGTGGGCCTGGCACAGGCTGCTGCCATCTGAAGCAGGTTTTCTCCCTCACATAAACACAGCTCCACAAATTTAAACTGAGCTTATACAAGCAGACGCTGTTTACGAGCGAGGAACACAACAAAAAGTATGCCCCTGGGAAGCCTGCCAACTAAATATGGCTGTATCATTCTGTCAGGTACACAGAACTCTTAATGAAATTTGCAGCTTTGATTCATGTGACATGGTCTGGCACACAGCTTTCTTCATCAGCTTTCTTACAGCGGCAGACTGCAGCTGTATTTAGACATAACAGGAAAAAAAGCAGCAGCATTTTAAACCCTCGTGGAAATCACACACGCTGATAAAAAAAAAAGTTTTAATAAAGGTGTTTGTCTCACCTGAAGTCATTGCTTTCTCCTCCTGGCTTCTCAGACTGCACCTGGGTCTGCGTTGAGCTCCCAGGTGGGGGGGTGCTCTGTGGCTGAGGCCGGAGGCTGGGTTTGGGGCTGAGGCTGGAGGAGCGGCTGGGGTTGGGGCTCAGGTAAGGCTGACTGGCGTAAGACTGAGGGCTGTGGGGACTCTGAGGACTGTGGAGGGAGAAGGAGGACTCTGTCGGCGAATGTGGGAGAGCGTTGGCACTCTGAGGTCCCGGGATACAAACTGGGATCAAATCTATCTCCTTGGAGGGGTTGGCTGAGATTCTGGTCGTCTTTGGAGGGGGTTTAGTCCCGAGAGCGGTCGGTCTTGGCCGGCTTATGCTCACCAGTGTTGCTGGAGTGAACCCAGACTTTGGCTGCCCTGAATGCATTTGGTCTGTCACTTTCAAAGGTGGAGCTGCAGCCTGCGTGGGGCTCAATCCAGACTGTTTCTTGAGCGCCTCCGATGGGCTGATGAGAGGCGGTTCCTGGATTGCGAGCTGTGGACCGCCGACGATCACCGCACAGGGTCCAGGTTGCACTTTGGGACCACAAGGGTCAGTGCTGATTTGTTTCTGCTGCACGTGATCCATCAACCTGCAACAGGCAACGTGTGGATGATTACAACACAACATCTTTCTCCATAGTGTTTGCCAGAAAAGAAAACGTGAAATAAAAAACAAAATTGTGCGTCCTACAAGAGTGCAGAAAAATGACACAAGTGACTTTTGTGATCTTCGTCCTCCACCAGGCCTCTGCTGAGCAACATCAGTCAGTGAGTCCTTGGTACACGGGTCGCACAGAAACAGGATTTACATGCAGCGAGCGTACGCCGAGAGAAGGCACCGCATTAGACCGAGCACCTGTCCACATCACGCTACCAGACATCACTGATGACGTTATCATGAGGAGGCATTACCAGAGTACAAATACTCTGTTACGAGTAAAGCTCCTGTTTTTTTAAATCTTGCTAAAGTAAAAGCACACACAGTAGTATTAGCATCAACATATACATGTACAACAGTAGTAATCTTGCAGAATGGCCCATCAGAATCACGTATTTCATATAACTGAATTATAACTATGGATGAGTTAATGCTGCAGCTGGCGAACGAGGAGCAAGGTTTAATTACTTTCTATCCTGCTGGGTAGCTTAACCTTTAATATCACATCATAATCTATTTGTTGATTATATCCTGCAAGGCAGCTGAGTCTGAAATGAAGTGGAGTGGAAAGAGCAATATTTGCCTCCAAAATGTCCTTAACTTGAATTATAACGTGGCAGAAAATGGAAATACTCGATAAGTATTTAAGTGCAGAACTCGAGCACATGCACTTTGTTGTTTTCCGTCAGTGGGTTGAGGAACTAACTTTGGACCTCTACCCTGGATTATATCCTTGTTGCCTAGCAACACTAATTAGCCCATGACCCTTTTTTTTTTAATAAAGCAAAATAAAGAACTGTTGGTGATCATTATGGGATGGCATCGCAGAGAGCAGTAGAGCGCTTTGCTGCTCCCCGTTTAACAAACCACCACAGGAGCTGCAGATAATGGAGCACATCAGACAATGTCAACAGATACTGTAGGTCACAGGAGGAGGATGTAAGAGGAGGACACGGGCCTCCCACCATTTTGTTTAGGCGCCCTCCCAGGCAGAAATGATACACCTCCTTTAATCATTCATGAGATGCAAATTGGGATCTCTTTCATGGGACCACAGCAGTGACCCTGCTGATCCAGGCAGGGCTGCACTGAAGTGGGCAAAGCAACTTTCAGGGCTCAAAACGCCACAGCTCACTACATGTGGGCCCTTTTTTTGACATTTCACAGGAGCCTCAAGTCTGAATGACAGCAGAGCACAAAGCACAGTTTCACATGCAAAAAAAAAAAAAAAGCGGGCACAAACACGCGGCTGCAGGAGGGAGCAGGTGCAAACATCTGTCTTACCTTTCATGCGTTTACTTTTTTTTTTGTCAAATCTCCAAGGTGAACCGTAAAGGTGAGCTCACAGATCCACAGAGGGGAGAAGCATCACCCCCCTCCTCCTTTTTTTTTTATCTCACACGTCAATCACCGTCAAGTGTAAAGGACGACAGAGGGATCGATCCGGATCACTGAGACGGACCGACCGACCCCCCCCTTTCCCTCTCCAGGCCAGCCCTGCAGGACGGACGGTCCGGTACCCAGGGACGGACACACGGACGTCTTCTCTCCTCTCCGTGACGGTGCGGACCGCGGCGCAGGGCTGTCAGGACAGGAGGAGGAGGAGGAGGCGGTCCCGCTCGCCGTGTCCGGACTCCTGCATGTTGGTGCGCCGGAGCAGCAGCTGATCGCACCTCATCCCACTTGTCACCGTTTATGGCGGAGCAGCTGTGCGCGCTCCGGTCAGCATCCTCCCGCACGCCGACCCATCACGCATGCACCTCCCTCCCTCCCTCCTCCCTCCCTCTGCATGCACTATGGGCACCTGGGTGGGAGGAGGGGGGCAAAACCAAAATCAGCTGCCAAAGGTGCAGCCGGCCAGAAATAATTGAGCATCTGTCCCATCAGTGACGCATTCATCTGACATTAGTGCGTCACTGGGAGAATTGATCAGCATGCCAATAATCTAAATTTCAGATTGGCAGAGGCAGCTTTACATTTGTGCTCCTTCTGTGAGAGCTGCTGATTTAGAGGCTTTCAATCTAATGCATTAAGCATTAAAACTACTATTGTGCTTGTATGGCTCTGTTTTTGGAGAGACTATATTAAAAAATGTGTTGAACGAGTGTTGTAATTTTTAGGCCATTATGTTTGTGTTGTAAGATCATGAATGTGAGATTTCTTTACAGTGTTCAAGGCAGTCTGGCAGGTTTAATTCTGCCTCAAAATTACAGTTGTGTTTATTATTCACACTGTGGACAAACCTTCTCACAATACAAACACACACAAAACATTTTCCTAAAAAACAACTGGGGAATATTATTAGTGGTGGTGGTGATAGTAGCTTTAGTCCTGGTAATGCAAAGTACATAAATTATTCAGCAGGTGAGCTGTGTCAATATGCCCATTAGTGCAATTTCAGCAGTTTGAGGCATTCTCAGTATTGAAGGAATATTACAGCTGTTTATTGTTGGACCTCCATAAAGAAGTTGGTAGTTTAACAAGAGACAGATGATAAAAAACAGAAGCCAAGATGCTCCCTCGTACATGTCGAGCTCATAAAACACTGGATCCTACGATTTACCCTTCCCGTTATGGCTTTTAAACTACCCCCCCATCCCAAGTGTGTAACACAGGCTTTCTGTTATTAATTCAATTCACTCAGATGAAACACTCCAGTGCTGCATTTGACATTATACAGGCTGTGTATGGTACTCCTTGTGAAGAGTAAACCAAATTGCATGTGTAAAAAAAATCACTGTGGTGCCCCTTTAACTGAATGCTTTCCTCAGAAATGTAAACCGTTTTCAGCAAAGCCCTGGCTGAACAGTTTTAAATATTATCTGGAAAATAAAATAATACAATATCTATCATATGATTTGGTTTAAGTTATAGTTAAAGAAGAACAGCTTGTGTAGTGGAAAGGACAATATTTATTAAAAGTGTATTTAATACTCACACACTTAGGCCCTCAACAGCATCGCCATTAAATGCATTCCTAGATTCTGTGATTGGGATCAATGCAGATGTGTAATCTCAGAGGAATGCACTGATCCTAATCCTGATCCTGTCCACTGAGAGCACACAGACACCCATAAGTCCCTGCTTACACACAGACTGATACAAACACTACACGTTAGGCGCCATGCATTTACATTCACATGATGCGTCAGCCAGACACATCAAACGTTTAATCCTCCGCTTCACACAACGGCTCAAAAATCACAGACAAAACGTAAATAATCTGTTGAAAAAGGTGCACAATGTGATCTTTTTGGCCTCAGCTCATGCTTATGTGAGTATTAGCTGTTAAAAAAAAGGAAAACACAGATGATAATGAAAGATTTTCTGACATTTCAGAGTCTATATTCGCTTTTTGGTTTTGACCATGCCTTTCTCCACCAGGGAGCGGTAGAACTCCTGGATGTAGGTGTACACACACTTCCAGTCGGGCTCTTTCATCCGGACTAAGTCGTCAGCGTCCAGCAGAGGGGGGCAGCCTGCCAGCCTCCTGCAGACAGAGAGAGAGCGGGTGTCACTGACAGACGGCTTGAGATTAACAATGACACGGAAATATAAAGTCACTTATCTGCAATGAACTGCTGGAGCATGTTCCAGACAAGATACGTCTGCTTCTTCATATAAGGAATGAGAGCTCACTCTGCGGTGCTGAAGGCCAGTTGGAAGTTTTCTCTGGGCTCATTGGGGTTGAGGATGGAGTACTCGAACGCATCGGGGAAGAACCGGTGCACCAGGGCGCAGAAGGCGATGCCGTCTTTCCAGCTTGAGGAGAAGTTCTGGATGTCCACACCCTGTTTCACAGCAGAGGAGAGGGGGGGGGCAGTTTGAAAGAACTAGTGGGAGAGAGTGAGATCTAAGGACACAGCTATGTATAGCTCCATGGGGCAATAATTCACAGGCAGAGAGAGTCAGGGCACATTTACCTCATATGGCTCTGTTTTGGCCCTGCACCAGTCCAGAAGCATCTGTTTGACATTTTTAGCATTGGGCGCTGCAGCGGGAGGACATTTCTGAGCGGAGGCTGCAGCAGGACTGACCTGGCTGACGAGAAGAAACAAAGACAAGGTGCATGTTCAGAAAGTTTGGTTCACCTCATCTTTTAACTTGGCAAATGCTTTGGATACAATTTTCTTTTCATTTTAGGTGGACAGGCTTAGTAAACACACAAGAGGACATTACTTTGCAGCAGTTGGGATCCCATTAGAAATGAAGACACTGATGCTGACAGGCTTCAGTGGTGGCATGACATTTAAGGTCCCATCTGAATAATAATAAACTTTTCTATAAATGAGGATTTACCTCACAGTTAACAACATTTAATTCAATTCAAAAAATGCTTTTGCGTGGAAGGCCAACATCATTCTCATAAAAAGCTTTAACCATTAGGCTGCAAACAGAAGCTAATTATGTCTGCAGTTAAATGGACGCAATTACCTGTTTTGAAGAGTTAATGAAGCCAAACATGCATAATTGACCGTACAGTTGACTCACCCGCCTGCTGTCCTGCTTAAAGGAGAGGAGGCTGATGGAGAGGCCTGACCCGGCGGCTCTGACAAGACACAGAGAATCAAATTCATATCAAGAAACTCACATCACTTGAACAAAAAAAAACAATATATCACAGGCTGTCTTTATAAACATACTGCTGGCTGGTGGCTGCTGGTTCATGGACGCTCTGCCGACGCTAACGGCTCCGCCTGTCGTTCCTCCTTTGCTCAGGCCCTGCTGTCTCAAGTCCTGCTGCCTCGACCCTCGATCCTGCTCCCGTTTGTCTGATGATGGATGGCGGAGAATTTAAAAAGCAAGCAGGGCATGGGAGAAGATTATCATGGCAACTTATGGCTAACTCTTGGATGGAAGCAAGCAGCAGATTGTACCTCTCTTCTTTTTGAGCAGGTCCCTCAACGCAGCACGTATTGCTCGTCTCTCCTCAAAATCTGTCGCCTTGTCCAGCTGAAAAAGATTCTCGAAAGAGTGAGAGATCTGAAAGGAACAACACACAGCTCTGGGGAGCTTTCAGCAGATTTCAGCACATTTTACAATGACGTACGCAGAGTTTGCAGCCAAACAAACAAGAGATCAGTCATCACTTTTCTTTAATTCAGAAAAAAACCTGTCCTTCCCATGCACACACAAACTAATGAAAGTGAAGCCAAATAAGTTTTATCACCAGGTTAGGTGTGAGAAAAGTCTCAGTGTCAGAAAATATAATTTTGTATTAAACATTTAAGAAACTCTGTGAGGATTTAATTCCCCTCTCCGCTCTTACAACACTGTCTGCACGATCTTTGATGATGAGGTCAGTTGACCACCAGGTTTTCCTCACAGGATGCCAGGGGACTAATTGAAAGTCACAAATCACCGGCTCACCATCTCGTTGAGAACCGCCTCGTCCTCGATAGCCGCCAGTTCTTTGCTGGTCAACGCAGCTGGTCACGCTGGTCCGGGGCCAGTTTTTGACTCCATATCTGAGCGGTAGATCTGCTGGATTGTGCAAAAAAAAAAAAACAGCGCATATGTTTATATTTGTAAGATATACACAGACGACAAGTAAACAGGCAAAAACGCACTGGGTGCTGTGAGATGAGCTAAAAATATTTGAGAGGGAGATCTTCACCTTTCTCACGTGGCCTGTGTGATCATAATTTTATCACACAGAAGTGAAAATGTTGGATTTATTTACACTTATTTACATTAGAGCAAATGTCACAAACAACAAATGGCACAAAATCACTTTGCGGTCAGTCAAACATAAACAGGAGTGGGAGACGTACACAAACTGAGGAGCCATGCACAGAAATGTTTCTCTTACCAAAGTGCCCCTCGGTGTATCTCAGCAGCTGGCCCAGTGTAGCACAGAGGGGGCAAAAACACGTACAAATATAGTAATGTGTTGGAACGAGACCATTACAAAAAGAATCTGATAGCAGCGTAAAACTATGCGCTCAGACACCGGGGAATAAGGAGTCACAGTAAATCCAAATGCCACAAAACGTGATGAATAAAGTCAGAAAAAGCGTGAGAAATGAGAGTGAGGCTGGTGATCGGTGGCTGCTGAGGCGAATCGTCACTCACCTGTCTTCAGGATGCAGACTCGTGTGTGTCCGTGGGAAGTTTTTGGGCTTCTGTGAAGCCAGCGCTCTCCTCCTCGACCCTCCTCGATCCTCCTCTTGACTCGTCTTGAGTGCTGCGAGAGCCTTGACATCACACCTCAGCGCTTCATAGGGATGCGTGTTTTTGGAGAGAGAGAGCGAAGGCTGCTTACATGAACCACCCAAGATGGGAAAGTGGAGGACGAGGAGGAGGGAGGAGAAGTGGCCCTCAGCAGAGAGTCTACCTCTTCTCTTTTCACTGCAACCTGGAGGATTTCATGTCAAACTTTATGGAGCACTTTCTCATCACAATCTTGATTTTGTTATGCTTCATTTGGAGAGAAACCCACTGGGCAGAAAACAAAGAGTTAACAAGGGCAAAAAAAAAAAAAGGTGAGGCGCACTGCCTTATTCAGGCAAAAGGCTGACCAGCGCTCTGTTTACAGAAGTGAAGGAATCTCTATGAGAGAGGACAGAGAGCACAGAGGAAAACACGCAAATCTGGAAAAAAACACTCCTCAACTTCAGGAGTGATTAATTAGTGTTTAAAAGTTGAGACAGATTCAGAGAATGACCTAATACATTGGACAGAAGACAAATTGCTCCACCAAGTGGTGAACACTTGCATCTGCTTCAATAACTGAATGTGAATATAAATTATATATATATATATAATAAAATAAGTATGGGAAGAAGCTGTTATTGTTCTTTTTCACAACACACAGTTGCAGGAAAAGTGCATGTTTATTTCTAATAAGATTAAAGATGGCTTTGTTTTATTTAAGTGTCCCAGTCAGTTGTGACAATGAGCCAGCATGCACTTTACCAGGAGCTTAAAACTGAAGCAGCTATATGGAAGTCAGCCATCATTAAATTTATCATGTTTTTAGTACTGTGACATGCCAAAGTAAGTGTTTCTATAAAGGAATGTGCTGTTGATTAAATGACTGACAGTAAATTAATCAGCAATCAATCATTTGAATAATTCTTTATTTTAAAATGAAGCAAAAAAGGAAAACGTTTACTCTCACTTCTTTCCAATGTCAGGATTTTCTGATGTTAAGATGATTTACACAATTTCATATTTTGCGCTGTTTGTCAGATAAAACAGCATTTTAAAAGATGTAACTTTGAACTCTGGGAACTTTCAATTGTATTTTTTGGCACTATTTTAGAGACCCAACAGAAAATGACTGTTAATAGTTACCAACGGTGAAATGGCCTTTTATAGCCTGAGAAAATACTATAAAAACACTCACATTTTATCATGATATCAAAATAACTAAGTTCTTTTTTATCAGTCAAACTTTGGTGTGACGCTTTGAAGCAACAACGCTGACTCAGTAATGAGGTGATTGGTTTCGTTATTGTTTATTGTACCAGTCCATTTATTTTTATTCAAGCAATTGCAGATCATGTGTATATGAATCTCCCATATTTTCACCATGGAACAGAAGCACCTATGGCTACTACTGTTGGCATTCAAAGTGTTAACCAAAAAAAAAAACAAAAAAAAAAATTGGACAAACTGACAAATCAAAATCACTTCCTTCTCATCTACATGATGTCCAAATAAGGCATGAGGCAACCGTTTCATTCTTCAACTGGTACAGTTTAAACCAGCCAAGTATGACTATAAAATACATAAATATAATAAAATAACTATTTACACCCAGTTAGCTTTGCAAACAATCAAAACCAGTATGTACACAGGAACCATAGGCTTTGAGGGCAGCGTCTTCGAACCTCATCAGTGCAACAGTCGCTCTGCCTCGCGCTCATTATCTACGCACCATGATATCTGTGAGAACAAGCAGCCAAACCTGCCAAACATTGTTTAAATAACATAAGAAAACTAAAAAAAAAAAATTTCTGATCATAGATGTGTTTTAAAATATGCTGATATCTGTTATCAGGTTGCTCGTCTCTTCCGGACACAACAAAATCCACCGTCCACATACTGCGGTTTTTATTGTGGTCGCTGAAAAGCTACTTGATCTCAGTCTGACAGTTAATGAACACGAGAGCATGACAAGTCCTATTTAACAGCTGAGGTATTCAATAATGTAAAACCAGTGAAATCATCTGCTGTACATAATATTTAAAAATGTATAACTGTACATAATATTTAAAAATGTATAACTGAGGATTGCTGATATTAATTATTTCGAAATATTAAACCAACAAAACCAAAACTGCTAATAAAACCGTCTTGTATATTTCTTTCCCTATTTTCAAAAGTTTTTTGAAAAGCATCTTAAGATATGGCGCTTACTGACTTATTTTATGAATGGCAACCTTGAAATATTATCAGCGATGCATTAAGTAAAAATTTTCAACATGCAATCCTGTTTGCGGTTTTTCCGGTGGCAAAATATGCAGAAAATGTGCCGGGTGTTACTACGAAACACCTCTGATGTATGGCTTTGCTGTCTGTCGTCTTGTGAGAGCTCGAACTGGATGTGAACACCGACACAACCAGTATTGTCACACAGTGTGGCTAAAAAAAGAAAAAAAACGTAAACATTTGGCATCCCATACATGCAGGAGTGCGTGTATGGTAACATTTAAAAGATCATTCAAAGACACCTTCAGGAGCGGCGTCATGTAGTTTTCTGCTGAGCGCACCTGGCTTTTCTCTAAGATGAGAGCACATAAGAGACGTTACATGTATGCATGTGCAAGACACTTGAGGACCAAAATCTACAGCGTTACAAAGCCACTGATTTCTATGGCTAATCAAAAATAAATATTTTCTTTCATGTATATATTAAAAAGGGGAGTAAAAGGTTTTTTTTTGTCACAAAATAAAAATCATGTCAATAAAATGCTTTTCAAATACTGAGAGGAAACACAACACTATCCAGCGGAGGTCAGCTTTTAAAAATGTGCTTTTTTTTTTTCTTTCTTTTTCTTTTTTTTTTTAAATGTCACCCACACAAAAAGATAAATTAGCAGATGACACTGGTTAGGATTTAAGAAGCAACCTTAAAGGACAGCTCGGTCTTCTTCATCCTTTTCTCCTCCTCAGGGGAAAAGACAGCTAAAGTTGAGTGACACTCCTTAGAGAACTTGTGAACCTAATTATCGCGGACCGCCGCAGTGAGCGCTCTGTTGTACGAGATGGAAATAATTGGACTAATTCCACAGAGGCCGTCCTTTCAAGTTAGTGTGAGAACAAAATGTAGGCCTTACGTGGGAAGCCACACCGAGGTTCGCAGGGGAGGATAAAACACGAGAGCTCAGGCCTCTTATTAAAAAAATGTGCTTCAGTAGAAAGAAAAAAAAAAAAAAAAAAAAAAGGCATCTCATTGCACAGAAATGCTTTAGCGTCCTTATGTAACAAGCTTCCTGCTTTACATACCAAAACAACAACAAAAACAAAAAAGCTGCCAAACCCCCCAGTCCCTTACCATGATAGGGCCAGGTGAATGTCAGGAAATAGTACCATTAGTATAGATTTTTTATACAAATTGTGCCCTTTCAGAATCGAGGCTCTCTTGCGGCCTCCGATATCCACGACAGCCACCCAAAACATCGATTAGAGCCCTCTGTAAATGAGAACATTTTCACAGTGGAGTAGTATGAGTGACAGTGCGAATACCTTATGAGGTATCAGACAGTTTAGTGTGCTCATGCATGCATATACCGCTATAGGCTATGTATGAGTAATTTACAGATGAAGGAGAGAATTTAACCGATAATAACCGATAACGAGATAAATAAAAGGCAACCTTTTCCTCTCTGCAGACTCCACTTCTGTGTGACCAGAGGAGAAATGAATTGGCACAGTGACTTAAAAGGAGGAAGTTAAAATAAAATTAAAAAAAAAAAAAAAAGATCTGTCACATCATCAGTGACGATGGCCTTAAAAGGTCACACTCCCTGCGCTGCTCTAAACCGTTTAAAGACATAAAGGGTAAAGAGCTCAGACTTTTCATCCTTCAACATTTTATTCTCTCCTTCATCCTCTCAGTTCAGTCCACCTTGTCTTCCCGTTTCCCGTCTGTTCTCTGTTGATGATATGTGGCTTCAGGAGCACAAGCTTTGTCCAAGTCCTCTCCACCTCCAGTGTGAAAATCCACCTGCCCCGAGTCTTTACCTTTGGCCCTGCGAGCGTCCATGTAGCTGACGATGAACTCCGAGTTCTGATAGATGAGCATGCCGGACAACGTCAGCACCGCGCCGGCGCAGCTCAGCGTGGACAGCTCGCTGCCGAAGAGCAGCTGAGACAGCAGCAGGTTCCCCACCACGCTCAGGTTGCCGAGGATGTGCAGGGTGACGGCCGAGGTGAGCGTGATGACGCAGCAGCTGGCCAGGTTGTACATGACCGAGCCCAGGCAGCTGAGCAAGATAAAGACCCACAGGTGACGGTCGTAATGCAGCGGCGACTCCAACAGAGCCCAGTTCTCTAAAGTCAGAGCTGCCACAGCCAAGATGCAGAAGCTAGGAATGGACATCAGGTAGAGCAGGAACACGGAGTTGATTTTCTCCTCCTGAAGTAAGATACCTGAAAAACAGAGAGGCCCAGGAGGTGGTTACAAACATGACGCAGTATTTCTTGACATTTATTACTGCATGTAAATTAAGGCTTTGACTTTACACATACCCATAACCAAAGTGTGTCAGAGGAAAGTAAACTTAAAAGAGAAACTGTGACAAAAACAAAAAGTGAGAAAGGAGAAAAAAAGCTTGCTGAAATTTTCTTTACCTGAAAAAAAAAAATCAGCAGACCTGAATTTATTTTTTTCTTCTACTGCATTTTCTATATTGAAGAAATCTGACTCAGCAACTACACAGACCATTTCTTCTTACCTCAGTTTTTTAATGAAACATGCTGTTTAACAGCATTTAACAGGTTCCTGTTTTTCTAGTAAAACTAACAAGGACAGACTCTATTCTGTTCACTGATCAGCTCATTCAAAAGTTGACACAAGCTTCGAAGCTCTCTGATTACAGGAAAATATGCAAAACACGACAAACCCTGATGTTGGGACGTGTGGGAAGCAAAACACATCCATGAAACCATATGATATTTTCATAAGAGCCTCACCCACCGTAAACACTTCAGTGTTTATTGACATGCAGCACCGCCATACCGGTGAAAATGCTTCGACTTTGGGCTTTTAAGCAAAAACATGTGGACTGCCAAAGTATGTCAGGGAAAAGTGAACTTATAAGGGAAACTGTTACAACAACAACAAGTGAGAGAGGATGAAAATAGCTCGTTGAAACTCGAGATGGCATCGTCCAGCTAGTTTGGCACTTCAGGATGGGCACGACGTTTTAGTGAGGATTAAAAATAAAAGTAACGTGCAGCAGCTTCAATCTGGTGGACGCTGTTTACAAAAGTCCAGCAGATCCTCTCTGTGTGTATTTAACAGAAAAAGTCTTGTCCTGTCCAGATATACTGAAGTATTTGTAGATTTAAACTCCTGACCTGCCTCCGTAACCGCAAGCTGCCCCGAGGTACAAAGTACGTAGCATTACATCCTTCTGAGCAAAACTGAATATCTGCTTTAGTGTTACGTAACAATTAAATACAAGGCCTCCATATATTTTTAGAAACTCACCACTTCTTTTTTCTTCTCTGACAACTAAAACACTGTGGAGACTAATGACGTTAGAGAGCCTAATCCGGAGCACACAGAACTTTAAAGAAATTCCTTCACAGAGAGTGAAGAACATTAGATAAAGAGGAGAACACTGGATAAGGCACAAACGACAGGACATGAATCAAAAGAACGAATCTGCTTCTCTCTCCCAGAACATGTTCTCCTACAGATGGTTATTTTGTACTGAAATGCAGATCTGATGGCTGTGTTTTGCAGTGAGGAGCCTTTAGCTGGTATCCTGACAGTAGTGGTCTCTTCCAGGATGACGATGCCCCCATCACATCATCAAAACACCAAATGAGGGAACATCTTTTCCAGTACAGCTCACAGACATGGAGAATCAATGACAAGGAGCACTGACGCAGTTGAACACATTACTAAGACACTTTATGTTGGTTTTTCCTTTGTCACTCGTCTGTATATATAAAAATGAGTGTGTGTGACAGACTTCAGGGAAACGGTTTAAACGTCTGGAAACTTGTTTTCTTTCCAATTCTGGTTTCTGGTCCTTACTATCAGTTTGTGAATTTCTTCAATGAGTTTTTTTTTTTTTTATAAATAGTCTAATCAGGAAACAGAAACTTTGGGTGTTAAATAAGAGAAACCTTTTAGAAAAGCTTTTATGAATATAGGACACTAATCTGTCTGAAATCTGTTCAGCCTTTCTGAACCTTTCAAAAACCAACACAGTTAGTCAGATATAGATCATCATGTGTCCAGGATGTGTGTAAACCCCTCTCCACTCTTGATGTTTGTATCACGTTCCCTAAGAAACAAGAAAACACACATCCACCGTAAACGTGTGGGCGTTTTACTGGACTGCGAGGAATGAATCACTAAAAAGTTCCAGGACCGCAGACCCGTGCAGAAACCCTAAAATAACCTCTGTGGCGTGAGTCGAGGTTTCCGAGACTTTCCGTAGCGACAACAAAACCAAATGCACTTACTCTGCTGGATGGACTTGACGCCCCTCAGCATGGTGGCCGCGAACACAAAGAAGCAGCCGGTCTGATCGAACTGCACCTCGCCCATGATGCTGAACGAGGCGCCCAGGCAGATGGGCATCATGGCGGTGTACTTCAGGATGTGGTGCTGCTTGCCCAGGATGAGCGTAGAGATTGCCAGCGTGAAGAGCGGTGTGGTGGTGTAGATCATCTGCGCGAAGGACAGCTGGACGTAGTTGAGGCCCACGTTCCCGAAGGCGATGCTGGCGCAGAAGGTCAGGCTCAGCAGGAACACCTTACACTTGGCGCTGGGGGTCAGGTCCTGCTCGCCGGGGCCTCGGTGCCGGATCACCCGCAGCTTGATGAGCCCGTAGTCCACCACGATGGCCGTCAGCATGTGCAGCGCCGACAGCAGCAGAGGGTACCTGAAGTTGTACACGGCGAAGATCCATTTGTTGAGGCTGGAGATGGTGGTCCCGGTCACCAGCCACACAATGACGGCGGACAGCAGGTGGAGCATCTCCGCCGGCGGCCTCCTCCTCCTGCCTGTGTCCCGCAGGGTGGCCTCGCATTTTGAGAAGCCATCGGCGCTGATCATGTTCGTATCATTGTCCTCTCTGAAAGGAAAACACATCTCATCTCCAGCTGTCCTCTGAACCTGCAGTTTCTTTTCTTGTAGGGGTAAAACTCAGAAAACAACCTGCGACACACTCCTCCACCTCTCTCCTCTCCTCTGCAGTGTTACCCGGGATTTGCTGCTTTGTAATGCTGTCTTTTTCTCTTTTTTTCCCCTCCCTCACTCTTCCTCTGCACCGCCTACAAGACACGTGTTTCTATTTTGCATGAAGGGGCCGGTTGTGTAACTTACCCCTGCGCAGGCTGGATGACAGTATGCCGGGGCAGGAAGGCAACGCAAGCCGGGAGAGGTGTGTTCAGGGGCGGGCTGGGAAAAACTGCACACCACCACCACCACAATGGGGGAAAAGGGGGCTGACTGTTTACCACCAAAAACATGCAGCACTTTATTAAAAGGGAGGGGGGCAACTTCTAGGTACTGCATGTGCCAGTAATTTAATCGTATAAATAAAAATAAATATTATGTTTCTCCCCGAGCTTTAAATAGCAGCGTACTTCACCGCCTCCTGTCGTATGATTCCCCTTTGAATGACACAAGAGCGAGTAAAATAATATAAATAATAAAAATAATGTAATAAAAAAAAAAATCACCGTCTAACGTGTTAGTTATTGATTAATTTGGTTATTTATTGATTTATTTATTTATTTATTGGGGCGGTTTGTCAGTTGGTGCGGCGCTAACGGTCGGTTTAACGGCTGGATGTGACGTCGCTTTACGTTAAACGACAACAAAACAAAACAGTAAAAAATGTAAAAATATACGCGTAAACACGACGGAGCGACCTTTTCGGGTTAAATAAAGGTGAAGGTGGCCGACCTGACCGAGCCGTGAGCGGACGACAAGCTGCCGTTTGACTGCTAACGACAGCCGGCGGCGACATTAGCTCTCCGTGTTAGCTTTACCTTGTTCTCCTTCGACGGGAACCGCGACAGCAGCGGCGGCAGCATCACCACCTCCCCGAAATCCCTCTCCGTCATTCGGCCACCAGCAGCCGAGAGGAGCCGAGCCGAGCCGAGCCCACCCCGGTTTACTTAAAGGGCAACGCAGTTCGTGTGAGTGAAGCTAAATGCTGCTGCTCTTTCTCTCTCTTTCTTTTTCTTAAATCTCTTTATTTATTTGTTTATGTTTTTGTTCGTGATGAGCCGTAAAATGAAGCTGTCAGCATCATGAGGTGTTCAGTGTCAGCTGGGAAAGACACAAAGGGAAGTAGCTGCAGGGTTTAATTAGCAAAAAAAGAAAAATGCAAATAATTATCTCTGACACATGCTGTTTTTGTTTGACAGGAAAATCTTCCGGTATATTTAAAGTTGTGGTCTGCAGAGTTGTAAAGGCGTGTCCACACTTTTTTGACTGGGGGGCCCATTAACTCATGCAGGGGGTGCACCCTATTTACTGCATGTACAGATGGATGATGCATCTATTTTCTTTAGTGTAGCACTTTGAGAAGTCATTTGGAGCCAGAGTATGCACAATAGTGATCGAGGAAAAGGAGCCACAGTATCAAGGTCCCACCAATACACCTGCAAACTTAATTGGTAATCAATAATTTGCATCAAATAATAATTAAAACAAACTTATCTGAAAAAAGAAGGCTGCAGTATCTGTGATAACCCTCCACGTTAACAGATGGGGACATCAGCCAAACTAAAAAATCAAAGTCAATATTTTCCCAAACATGGTTTCTGTCATTTAAGTGTTCCTTTTTCTAATAACGTTCATTTTAATGAGTTATTTGATGCTGTAAAAACAGGGTGAAAGGTCACGATGTCCGTCTCCGAGGCCCGCTCTCCTCCTGGTGAAGTCGTCTCCATGCAGGGAACTTTATCACCTTTGTCCACAGGGATCGGCAACATCAACACAAAATGAAAAGTTGCATAGAGCTGCTTTAAAATCACCACTGAGGAGATAAAATGTGAATTTTTCTGTGACATATAATCCTGTATGAATCAATGCAAACCAAAATTTGCCAGAAAAACAATGTTCACAATTTAAATACATTTTGGCATCCCAGAGATCTACATGTCTGTTTTGCAGTTATATTGTTCATTTTAGGACTGATTTAAGAATTTAGTTATCTGGCCACATCTTTGACCTTTCATTTCCTTTAAACTTTTCTCTTTCCTGTGGAGTTTAGACAAAGTAAATCATTCTCATTGAACTCTTAAAGCCTGTATTTATTTCCTCACTATTGCAAATATAATGTTATCATATCATTAATACATATTTCTGGGAAAGAAGCTGTGACATAAAGGAGTACAATCATGAGTTTAAGTTTATGGAAAGTCTAGATTTCCACATTTCCTTTGGTATATTTCAAAAGGGAAATTGCAAGTATTTTATTTAACATCCAATGAGACTTTTTTAAATGTCTGGTTTGTTATTTTGCACTCGTGCCAGCAGCTGGCTCAAGAGGGATTTGTTGTCGGCCTCCAGGCATCGTGACAGACGCAGTTTCTCTCTGGGACGTCTGCTGCTCTGATCTGATCTGATCCGAACAACATCGCTCTGACAGTAAAACGATAGCGGGTGAACAGCTTCATGTTTTTATTTGAGCTCAAAAATGTCAAATTTCTGAGGTCATCGGGCACAAAAGGTGAGTTCACATCGTGTTTCAGTAAGAGTCCACAAACAGTTAGCTAATAAGTGAAGAGGCTTTTCACTACAGAGGTGCTTGAGCACGCTAAAACCATGCATAGCTATATGTATGTTGCCATGAAAACCTCTGAGCATACGCAGCATGTACCTGCAGGAAAATATAACATTGTGCTTTATTCGAACAACACCTTATTCGCATCATCAATGTTATAATATATACCGAATCTCAGAAACTTATAGTTTTAATTTAATTTCCCCAACACCCCATTAACCGGTATACAATCATGACTCCATTTCAGATTAAATACACACAAATAGAGTAGTAGTGACCAAAATGTGAATGTTCAAGTCATGTGAAACAATATTTTCTTACAGTGATTATAAATAAGGTAGTTCTATTTTCTAATATATTCTTGCTATATACAAGCCAAAACCTACCAGGCAGGTGTACATGTTTTAATACACAGTAAGCTAAAAATAAATAGGTTATTATTGGCTATAGGATGTGAATTTACTACTAATGTATACCAGCGCTTGCTTGCACACAAAAGCCTAAAAAGCATATGTACTGTAAAACCTCTCTTGTCCTCTGGTCCTCATGAGTATAAATCAGATTTACATAACTATCATTCATCTCATGGAGTACTGTTACTAAAAACAAACTTTTTTTTGTGCTGCATAAAACACCTCTCTGACTTGGGAGTAATTTCCTCTCAAGTGACTGTGCAATTGTGTTATTGCTGACCAAGTAATGCCACACCATTGAAAAGATAGAAACCACTCACAGAGCTAGCCATTTCTACTGTTTGAACTAGGGGAAACAAGGTTGTTGCTACTTATCGAGATGATAAACCCTGAAAATTTGAGCATGTTTCAAGTGAAGTAAAATTAAATCCACCCTGAAATATACATGCAAGTCCCCTCAAAAGATTAGCCAGCCAGATTTCTGAGAGTTTAGATGCAGTTCTTTACATAAGTAAGGCTAAAATTATTGAGCACCAATATAATTCCTTGCTGAAGAAAATTCCCCAGGCTTTGCAGATTTATACCTCGGTAGGACTTCAGATGTAAGATATTTGATGTGCTTCGGCAATTAACTATTGCACTTCCATAAAGTTTGGGTACTCATGAGGGATAAATTTAAAAGAGAGAGGTCAAAATAGATGCAGCAGAGGTCGAGATATCCTGACTCTTAGGTCCTCTGAGTGGGCCACGCTGAAAAAACACTGGATCCTACATTTCTCACAGTGCAACCCAGTCCTGTCTTAAGTTACACCTCCAACTCCTGGCATGGTAAACTTTTCGAACACAGGCTATCTGTAATAAATTTGTACAAGTTCAAGACTGGACAAGACCTGTGAGTCCTTGAAGATACAGTTTAATTTCAACAAGTAGAGCGATAAACATCCCCAAGAATCAGAAAGGGGCGGGGACGGTGTCAGTAAATGCAGTGAAAAAGCCTTTCAAAAGCAGAAGATTGCTCTGTCCTGCTACGGTCCTTTTTTTAAAGCCAGGTGTCTCTGTCAGAACCCAGCATGAGGAACATTTTGTTCCAGCTTTGAAAAGAACCAGACATTCGGTGCTCGTAGAGAAACATCCGCGGCACTCCTCCTTAAGTTCTCCCTTAACACACCCGTTGAAACCAGTGTGTTTTGGCACAGAAATAATACCTCTGCATATGCATGTTTGCTTATTTCAGCCCCCCAACACACACACACACACAAGCGCGTAGAAACACTTGATAACTTTATGCACGCTTGTAAATTTGTTCTCTGTAGAAGCGGACGTGCGACTCACACAGACTGAGGCCATGCATTCTGATAACACGGGGTCTTATAGAGCAGAAGAGAGTAGAGCAGTAAGTGGAAGCAGGAGCTTGATTTGTGCTTGAAATTCTTCTCGGGAGTGATGGTTACTCTTTCAACAGCTGGTTCACTCGCTCACACACATTCACACACACACTCACGCAGAACTGTCCATGACTGACACAGTGTCCTTACATCAGGAGGAACCACTGTCTGTCTGTTTGGTGTGAGGGGAACTTTTTTGTCCTAGAAGATCACAGGACATTGGCTCCAGTCCTGTCTATCTTTAGCCTCCCAGTAGCCGCCCCTGTAGACGTAGGTGCCCTCTCTTGAGTCGTCTGTCCTCTTCTCGAACCACAGTGGCTGGTAACCCTCGAGGTCTTGCCCTAATGACGCAGAATCACGTTTTCATGACGCATGACTTCAACGCATACGATTTACGACACACTAACTGTTGTACTGGAAAATAACCAGCACTCTGTTCAAATAAATTTAAATCCAAACCAGAAAATGCTTGGAAAACGCAGGAATGTACCTGAAAAATCTTAACGAATTAATGAATCTTAAATACTCTGCACTGATACAGATGAAATGTAAAACAGATAGAACTGGAGGCTGGACTGCATTAGGAAATGAGTTAACAAGGAAGTAAAGAAAGAAAGGAAGGAAAGAAAAAAGGATGTAAGAAGGAATCAAGGAAGTAAAGTAAAAAGTAGAGAGGGAAATGAAGAAGTAAGTAAAGAAAGAAGAAAATATGGAAGGGAGGAATAAAAAATGAAGTAAGGAAGAAAGTAAAGCAAGAAGCAAAAAGGATAAAAGGAGTAAAGAAGGAAGTAAAGACATACAGAAGGACATAAGAAGGATGGAGGTAAAGAGGGAAAAGAAAGTAAGAAGGAAGTAAGAAAGTGAGAGGGAGGAAATGAATAAGGAAGTAAAAAATGAAGTAAAGAAGGGAAGTGAGAAGGAAAGAGAAAGCAAAGAAGGAAGAATGGACAATATAAATAAGGCAGGAAGTAAAGAAGGAAGAAAGAGTGAAAGGAAAGAAAGCAAGAAAGGAAGAAGGGAAATAAAGAATGTAAAAGCGAAGTAAAGAAAGAAAGGCAGAAGAAAGTAATGAAGGTAGGAAATGAAGGAAAGAAGTAGCAAAGGAAATAAGTGAGAGAGGATGTAAAGAAGGGCATAAATAAAGTAAGAAAGTAAAATGAAAGGAATTGATTAAAGACAGATGTAAATAAAATATCCCTTTAATGAATTTCACATAGACACCCAGTGGAGCTGTAATTATACTCGGTTAGCTTTTTGACTGTTTGTTCTTTCTACTGTGAAACTGTTTTTTCTGCACAGTGAAAGTGAAGGTGCAAAAAAAAAAAAAAAAAAAAAACACATTTCTGAGTGTTAATCCTTCTTGTCCTCACCTTCCTCCAGGGCCTGATTGGCTTGTGCCTCCCTTCGTTTTCTCTCCAGCCTCTGACACTCCTCCAGGCGCTGCTTCTGCACATTGGCCTCGTCCCACAGACCGGCCTCCATTAGCCGCTGGTCGGGCCGCAGGCGGCTGTCGGTGGGCGCCACGCCGTCCTCCGGCTCGTTGAGCGTCAGAGCCAAGGAGGAGAAAAAGTGCATGTTCTCTGCATTGTCTCTGGGGAGTGAAAGGCAATGGTCAAGACAGAGAAGGAGAGACAGAGCACGAGGTGAGGCTGAAATATTCAAGAAGATAAACGTACGGGAGAGGATATTTCTTCCACAACAGTTTGGGCTGAAGAGTCTGATAAACCGTCTTTTGTTTGCCTTCAGAGCCTCCGCACCCCTGGCTGCTGTCCACTATTTTGGCACTCTCCATCTTGTCGTCCCAGGTTCCTGACAGGATGTAATGAGCTGTGCCCTCTCTGTCCTCCACCACTCCCGTCACCTAGAGACACCGGAGAGGAGGACATGCAGGAAGAGATCATTTACATCAGCACGCTCTGACTGCGAGGTGCTGATGTGTGCACAGCTGGGTACTACTGTCAAACAGAGCAAAACACATCAAACATAACATATTCTCTTAGGCTCTCGCTCCTCACTAGGTAATTATAAGGCAAGCATTTTTCAGGAATAAAACATCTCTTGAAGGTTATCTACACTGTTAACCAGTAAACAGAGAGGATGCAAGATTTGTTAAACATATTAAGCCAACATCACAGCCAGAGCGATGCTTGATCTGTTAAAACAGTGTTGCAGATTCTTGACATGGCCTCGTGTAGCTGGGGACTATTGCCTTCTGGCGAGTGTAAAACTGCAAATGCTGTGAGATCTGAATGAATCCCGAAGATGTTTGTTTCACGTCTGAGCCGAGACATTACAGAATGAAAAGGAGAGATGGGCTTACTTTACGAGGGACTTCTCTGGAGAAGTAGCTGTAGGGGGAAAATTTGAGACGGCAGGTGTCCTTGGTGGTGGTGTTTACAATGTCAATGTCCCCAGACTGCCAACAGCAGCAGACAGGAAAACGGAAAGAAAAACAGATGCGACTTTTAGAAAACCCAAACACACATTAACACATAGATATAATGTAATTTCACTTTATGAACATTTCATTTCCTTCTTGTTAGCCTTTTCTTTAGGTTTTAGTTATTAGTTCTTAGATAAAAGTATTGTTATTTTTTCTGGTCTAAAAATAAGCCCAAACTCACACATAAAGTCAGAGGCAGGTGGTGTTTTTCACAGTAAAAGTAGGCAAACACTCGAGATAGACGCACCTGATCAATCCAAAGCTTCCCCACAATAATGTTGTGCACAGTTGAAGTCACTTTGCTCCACACGTAGTGGTTTCCGCTTGAGTGGAACTGCAGATGAATGTTTCCTACAGTGAAGAGAAGCGAGACACACAAACATTAAAAAAAGGTGCACAGCATTACAGTTTTATACTTTAAATTATTCATGTTCTAACAGATTTGTGTCTTTTACTTTTATACATCACTCTGTATGCTGCACAGCAAGATAAATTCCTGAATTGTTTACTGTTACTTGTTCCTTACCTAAGGGCACAACAGAAATATATTTCCCACGAAACTTGCTATCTATAGTGATGTGCTGCCACAGGGTCCATCCTCGCTGTGACGTCACGTGGTGGGCAGCAGCTGGTGGGTGATGACTGACCTGAGAGTGAATGGCATCAGCCGGTGTCAGCACAGACGTCGTATTGTATTTATATTTTTGTTCTTCACCAAGGGGGTTGTTCTATCTTTATACAAGTGAGGCTACAAGAGTATGTGTGTGTCGAATGCATCTGTAATGATATGTGTTTGTCTCTTGCCTCACCTGCTCGCAGATGGAGCGATACCCGTACTCATCCAGTCGGTCCAGCTCAAAAGTCTCCCCCAGCAGAGGGTTGAAGGGCTTGGCCGTACGGTGGACCGTGGTGGAGTAGGAGGAGACGGAGAAGGCGGCCACCAGGCACATCTGCTCCAGAGAGGAGTCGCAGCGAGCCGCCCGGTCCAGAAGCTCGCTGTACTCCAGATCCTCGGTCAGACGCTGCAGCATCGACAGCGGCTCGTTGAAGTTTACCTGCAGTCACACGGACAGATAAAGTCTCTCTTAAGTGAGGCAGATAATCCAAATTTACTGAAAATCTACAGCCAGTTTGTATTGTGTGTTTTTATTTACAGGCATGGGTATCTTGGACAAGTCCTTGCCGATACAGTTCTTCATGATGCTCCACAGGTTAAGGGAGTAATTTGGTTTGTCAGGAATACGACTGCGTCTCGTTCTTCGTAGCTGCATGTGGTTTGTGCCTGAGGTGTCCTGAAAAAGACAAAGGTTTAGTGTACGGAAAAACTTGAGGCCACACAATTATGTTCTGAATATCAGCGCACTCGTGACCTACGTTCTCATTGTGAGTCCAGTCATTGGACACCCCTCCGCTCATCATACTCTGATTACTCCCTGAGCGCCTGAGAGAAAGCAACATTATTCAAGTACAGTTCAAAGTAAAGGTAACACAGCTCTGAGATTACTCTGGAAGAAAGGAGGGTGTCTCACTTGTGCTGTACGTCGCCACCGGTGGTCACAGTTATGAATGCATGGGAGTCCTCCATGGCGTCAAAGAACTCTGCGTCATCATTTTCATCACTCGCGTCCCCCTCCTGAGACCGCTCCACACCTACGGCGACAAACACCTGAGCATCAGTCTTCAATTCTTTGATGCAACAGCAGTTATTTGGCCTATTCATGGCTGTGAAAGTTACAGGGCAACTTCATATAAATATCACTTGTGTATTAGTCTTTGTAAGTGTGGTTTACATTAGTTGCTGCCCTGTTTACAGGTGTAGAAATTGGAAAGATTGTAAAATTATGTAATGCAGCTCAAAAAAGTCTGAGTAATTTTGAGAATATTTGCCAAAAGACAAAACAAACTGTGCTGACAAAGAGGAACAGTGGTCGCCAACACTAATTGGAACGTCCATCCATTTTTTTGTACTGCTTATCCTGAATATCTCAAACAAAATAATCATTATACGTGCAGCTTAGAAGGGTAATTTTGTTGGTCTTTTGCTTTGAAATGCCATGTTGATGAGTGCACTTATGTTGAGGCATGGGCCAAATGTGGGTGTGACAGTCATGCATCACCAAGACTTGCCAGAAGAGGGCCATAATGTCGTTCTGTGAGGCAGCATACTTGGGAGACTTTTGACGTGCCTCACCTGTGTATGAGGTGGGATTCTCCCTCCAGGCTCTCTCTAAGCTGTTGTGCTGTTTGGCTAACTGCTCGATGGTCTCCTCCAGGTGGTGACGCTGCTCTCTCTCATACTGCAGGGCCTTTTGCCACCGCCGGCTGTGAGATTCTGCGACGTCCAGAAAGTCACGACAGGCCTGAAGGTGTGAGCACAACACACTCAGTGAGAGAGAGATGCAGGCAGAGACATCAGCCCCCCCCCAGCCACACCGTGCAGGACTCACATTGATCATAGCATTGGAGGTGATGCGGAAAAGGGTGGCTCGCTCATTAACAGCTTTCACTCTGTCTGTGCTGTCAGCGGACCCACGCAGTTCCTCAAGTTCGCTGAGGGAGCGCTGGAGGGCGGCACCGTGCTTCCCGATCAGCTCATTACAGGTGCTCAGGTCATCTAGCTTGCTGGCCAGAGTCTTGAGCACCCCTTGGGTTAGGGCTCGGTCCTCCTGAGGTATAGGGCCTTCATCTCCTGAGTCATCTTCACACAGAGACAGAAACAGAAAGCCCGTGCAGGAATTGCATAATTTACTACATATGCTGGGGTAGGGGTTAGTATGTGTGAACAATCTGTGTGTGGCAGTGAAGGTATGGCATAGTAAACAGTGCAAACATATAGAGATATTTTAAATACTCTTGATTTAAACTGAGACGAGTTGAGGGGAGCGTTAGAGGGATGGAGGAAGATAATAACACTTCACACCCTGATCCCCCACCAACACCCCTTCCTCTACAAGATGGGAAAGCTGTGAATGAACACCGTTGCCCTGGAAACGTGCGCCTGTGCAATCAGGAGGCTGGGCTATTTTTAGAAGAAAAAAAGGAGAAAAAAGGATGACGCACTACCCGTTTCCTCCTCTCTTTCGCCCTCCCTACCCCTCGTCGGCAAGAGCTGAGCCGTCAGTCTCGGGGATTTTTGAGGGAGAGCAGAGAGACTAGACTGATAACAAGGCATCATAAAAAAAGAAAAATGATGATGTTAACTTCAAAATGAACTACTTAAACCCTGTAGTCTGAATTGAACTTCTTATATTGACCTTATTTAACTTAAAATTCAGAAAAAAGCTTCAAAGTTAGACACACATTATTCTCTGTATATGTGGATAAATCACTAATATGATTAAATGTTTTGTATGGCTGGACCACGACGACTGTGCATGAATTTACACTTCATACACTTGTAATTCAGTCTGACAAATTGGTACTAAGCTTTAGGATTTTGACTGTAATTTTAAATAAATAGAGCTTATCCATATGAAACATTATTAGCACTGGACCTGCAAGAGAGTCTGCAGGCTTGGTAGGTAAAAAAAAAAAATTGTGCTCTATTATAGCCTTTAAGTGACATTTATTTTAAAAGAGACCCTGAATACGAGATGTCTAAAAAGATGTCACTGGTACAGATTTAGATAACGTTTTGTTCCTACTATGAGAGAAACAAATGTCCACGCAGCAAATCCAGTTTTAAAGTGCCAACGTCAGCCTCCATCATATGTAATGGAACTTTTCTGGGTCAAAACATTTCTTTTCTGCTTAAAGAACCAGATTGTGTGTGTAATCTAAAAAAACTCCCAAGCTTGTTGACTGAATCTAGGCCAGCGTCTGCGTTACCCGTAAGCACCGAGGCTTGGTGCTTACTAAACTACTATGCTTTTATTATGGTGGGGGAAAAGAAATCAAAAACAATGGGGTCAAACTGGATTAACAAAGTCTCAGGAGGAGAAGATTAAAAACGAGCGGGTGAAAAATCCTTAAGGCATCTGTAATGGTTTCATGACCCATATACAGCAAAGAAAAAAAGCCTCTCACTTGATTTATTGTGTTCAAGGTGTTATACTATATCCTGAAATTAATCCAGCTCCTATCGAACTTGTCTACATGGAGCTGCACTTCTTCTCACAGCAGCACACGTCCATGAACGGTGAACCTCCACGCACAGGGGATGCTAAGTGGTGGTCTGCTCTGTGTACTAAAGGGTTATTTTTCACACAGGACACTGGCGAGTCTGAGACGAATTGGTGACTCATCATTGAATCGTGAAATCGCACCCACAGGTGATGGAGGGAGTACCGATATGGATGGCGTGTGGGAAGAGAGAATAGCAGTTAAAAATCAGGGTACGCTCTGTAAGCCTCTGCAATATGCATGAAGCAAACAAAGTCAGACGGTGATGTGCTAAATGCTCCCTGTAGCACGCCCTGAGCTACACCTCCTTGTAAACAGTTATTTAGATTCACACTCACGTATGTTAAATTTTCACCTTGGATTTGATGGGTGTAGGAGAGGTTATGTGATAACTAATACAAGATAGGTGCCTGATAACTTCTGCAAGAGCCACCTAATTAGTGCTGCTTTAATCCACTTTTAGCCAATTCATTTTCTCCTTTTATTGCCACTGAGCCCATAACCAGGGGCTCATTTAATAAAAATCTATAATCACATCACACGCACAGATTTGTGTGTGTGTGCACGTGCATTAAAACACATCATTTCTTTCTTTTTGTGAAGCAGACAGCGCTGTATGCTCAATTCATTAGATCAGCAGGATATTAACATACACAGCCGTTATGAAAATGATTAAGCGAGAACAATCATTCAGTTACAGCACTGCAAAACACAATTTCTGAACTGTGGGAAAGCTCAGAGAGAAAGTGAGGCTGTGTGAAGTCTTCCAAACGGAATCAGCTCCTTAAATCCTGTGTAGTATTCTGGCTGCAATCACCACCAGAAAGGCAAAGTCCACTGTTACACAATGCAGCATAAACCCCTTGGACATCAGTCTCCATATGCTAATACAGTCAGAGTGACAGAAAACACTGATTTGCATCTTACAGGTGCAAACCTTTTACTCAGCATCAAAGGGAACAACACGCCTCTGAGGGATGATTCTTCTTGCAGCTGAATATACCGTAAAAAAGACAGAGACACAAATACAACACATTTGGCTGACATTTATATTCAAATATTGCTCTGTTGTTTTGCAGTGAATTTGAAAATCGTGGTGCCATTTTTGTCAACTTTAAATCTGTTAGAAATCCAATCAGCGTATCTACTCAGACGTTCACACAGAAAACAACCAAACTTATTGAACTCCATCAACACACATGCATGAAAGAAAGCAAGAATGCAAACACACAGCTTACACCTTAATTCTCATTCTTAGTCAAATAATTACAGGTTAGAATAATAATAACATTACTTACAAGGTGACTCTTACTGAAAAGGCTGCACTCGTGCCTCTCTATTGTCCAGAGAGTATATGGTGAAAAATATTTTCAATGAAAACCCTCACACCTCTCTCTCTCTCTCTCTCTTTTTTTATCCCTCCTGCTACCAGAATGGGAGGAGGAGCCCAAAGGAAGGTCATTTCATTCAGCTCTGGCTGTCGTCATACTGAAGGAGACAGGGAGGGAGGATGGAGACGGAGTGGGAGTGAGGGCGGGAGGGAGGGAGGTGGTAGCTGCATGTGTTTTTGCAGAGCAGAGGAAGCGAGAGAGAGGGAGATAAAAAGCTACTGTGCATCCTTACACCTGTTTTTTTTTTTCTTTTAAACATCCATAAGGGACAATTAAGGAAATACATCAACAAAAAGACAAAACATACAAAACATATTAAACTATATTATGTTATATTATATTGTGTAATAGGGTGCCGATGTTAAAAAGGAATATTGTAAGAATGATAGCTGTAGGAATAAGTGATTTAAAATGACATTTTTGTATAAACACACATCACACAGGACCCATCTGACTGCCTCCATCACAACATATTGAACAACACTGCCCTCTTGTGGCTTGTTGTCCACACTAAACACTAAAGGCAAATAAATAAAATATGCATTTAGGTAAGTGGGCTGCTCGGGCCTGCATTCAGGTTAAAGATAAAATTAGTTTTCAGGTGACCCGTGTTGTTCCTTTTTAAGCACATATTCTGGGACATTTGTTTGCACCAGGACAGCGCTGTGTGTGGACATTAGTTAGAGGTAGTAGAGCTAAAAATAAAGACATTTTACTGTCTGACGCACGAAGGTCACACAGAGCACACACACACACACACACACATACATATATGTCCACCTCACCCGAGTGATGCATGAGGAGGGTGGCGTTGGCCTTGGCTTGCTGCAGGGCCGACACCCACCGCTGACACTCCCCCTCAGACGTGGCCTTCAGGTGGTAGCTTCGGCCCCCACTGGTCAACACCAGGTGGCAGGTGTCGCCCACCTCGATGTGTGCCGTGGCGAGGGGGATGGTGCCCCGGCAGGTGTGCGCCATCTCCGCCTGAGTCCTGAGGTGAAAGAAGAAAAACAGCAGGATGGGTTGTTACAGGCAGAACACATTGTTCCATGTTGATGCTTTTACAAAACAGGGTAGATCTGTTTATTTTTTAATGATTTTAGAAGAGTTTGCTGTTAAAATAATCTCCCAATCGAGCCTCCACGGTGAAGCCTTTTCTCCTCTGAAAAGCTTCAGAGCACATATTTCTCTGGAGACTTTGGACAACATGTACTGTAGCTTAACACCCTGACCTTTTGTCTTCAGTGATTATGGCCCCTTTCATGCAGACTTCAAATAATATTATGCTGAACATGCTCTTTGAAAGGTAGTTTAGCATTCCCAACAAAACGCAGAGCAGATTTTAAGCACATTTTATCACATTGCACATCATTTATGTGAGACTGTACAATTTGTACATGAGATACTGCCACACATAAACTGCATTATAATAACAAACAGAACAAATGCAGCACTCTTTTTAGTCTCCTTTAATTTTTCATTTGATGTCATAACATCTTTATCATTGTGAATATTACTATTTTATATGTAGTGGTAAGAAAGAGGCACATTTTCCCTTCTTTCTGCAACTCCTTTCATTATTTATTCACTAAGCCTTGTATTGTGGCTCGATCCTAAAGGGTGCAAATACCCAAATGCAACAAGCCCAACCTTCATAATTAGTTAAAGCTCCAGTCATTCATTATATATTTATGTAAGAAACAGGCTTATATAATATTGTATGAAATCTGCATTACTAAGTATGCAAGCTTGTGTTCATCATTCACATTAATAAATGATCATTTCCTTGTTATGGCTGTGACTCAGGTTATTCTTGCTGCTAAACTGCCCCCCCCTCTCAGGCCAAGATGAGCTCAAAAGTTTCCTCTCCACACCTTAAAATCAACCCCCTTCCTGCAGCAGAGGAGGTGAACTTTTGCATGCTGCAGCCTGGAGGGTCTGGCCGGTGCAGCATCAGCACCGGGAGGCCCGCAGCTGTGCGCTCACCTGTAGTAGGACAGCAGGCCGTTGCTGAGGACGAACCACCGCCGCTGGTAGCCCTTCAGGTAGTTGGTCCATTTGAAGAGCCAGCCTTTGTGGGCGTCCAGGCAGGGCAGGTGGAGCAGCCCCGGCAGGGTCGGGGAGGGCAGGCTCCTCACCAGCTCGTTCATGCGCTCCTCTGCACCGGCGGACCGGCTGCGGAGACACGCCGCCTGTCAGCTCCCGGAGCCGGCTGCTCTGCGCGGAGTCCCCCGCTGGAGCTGCGGTTAGCGCGCAGCTGTCTAAAGCTCGGTCAGAGTCCTCCCCAACACTACCAACATCTCTATTTTTATTATTTTTTTGTTTTTTTTAAAAATATATTTAGCCTGAGAGAGTTTTAATAATATCCAGTTTTAGATGCATGACAGGCAGATTGTTGCATGAGAGAGTCCACAGCATGAGGCTGAGCTGCACTTGTAATAATAAAGCCTGTGGATGAGAGAGAGAGATGGAGGAGGGGAGGGGAGGTGATGACGTCCAAATCACAGGATTGTAGCATATGGGTGCAGGTCCGTGTGTGTGTGTGTGTGTGTGTGTCACATATGCAGTTTTCTACATCATTGCAAAGAGGCTGTTGCAGGATGAATACTGCGTCTAAAAACACACGCACTGCAAAAATAAAAGATAAAAATGAAATGATAATGCTTTATATTAATGTTCAAATATTCACCATTAACTAGTAAAAATGGAGGTTTATTTGGAGGCACAGGTTCTGTTTTCATTGAAGAACAAAGTCAGCACAAGTAGAAATGTCTCCTTTACTAATGGAGTATTTAATCAATTTTCAAACAGATATCTATTAAAAGATAGTTTACAGTTTATTCAAGACTTGATTCACATGCAGGACAATGCTTAAAATATATGTAGGAAGACCATCACAGATAAAAGATAAAATTAAAATAAATAAAAATAAAAAATATTATACAAATATAAACTCCGGTTTTAGCTGCACTTCACTGGCTACCAGTTCAATCTAGAATTGATTTATATTATTTTATTGTCAGGTTTTAAAGCGCTTTGTGGTCTTTAACATCATTACCTCACTCATCTACTTGTAACCTGAGGTGGCTCCAACACTGGTGAGCAAGTCTGATAAGGAACCAGCTTCCCTGATGATTATATCGCTGTATTATTCTGGTATGTTGTTTTGTATGTGCACTATGTTGTTTTATTTAACTTCATTATATTTGTACTTTATTTTAATGTACAAACACCTCAAAACCTTGTTAAGAGAGGTGCTATAAAATTAACATTATTGTTTTATCACTTAGAAAAAGGTCTGTTAAATGCAGTAGTTGTGTGAATTATTAATTTACTGTGAGAAATTAGAACTGAGAAGAGGAGACACCTTAAGAATAAGGAACCTGTGTGGGTTAATAAGGGTCAAACTCCTTAGATTTTACAATGTGGAACAAATTATGAGTTGGGAGGACTTAAATTAAAGTTATCTGGACTCTTCTGACACTTGTAATTTTTGTATTTGTCACATAAGAATAGACCATACTAATTAAAGGTTATTAATTAAGAATGTTTTTGTGGTACTACAAGGCTCATACTACTGAGAAAAGCATATTAAGAGCATAATTCATGTACAACATCTTCTTTATTTATGATCAATAAGCAGCAGTTTATAGATTATTGAGGAAAAACTCTAAATCAATGGCTTAGTAATTATAAAATATGGTCATGCAGAATAAGATATTGATAAGTGCTTTATAATGGCTAATAAAGAGCCAATATGATGCTAATATAAATGGTAAAAAGCAGCTAGTTAATGGTGAATACATATAAGTCACTATAAAGCTTTACCATAATAAAAATAAGAAAAAGTAGGAAACATAAGACATGAGATATGTCAAAGAAATCTTAATTTTTTAGAGATTATAGTTAGAGATTATGCAATTTAAAATAAATTCTGAGAGTGAAGTCAAAAGTTTTAAAGTGAAACCAGCAACAAATCCTTAGATTGTGGCTTTAAACAGATGGTTTGCTGCATCTTTGGCACTCTGTTAAAGCCACCAGAGGGCACCTTGTTTCTCTTACTGTGGCTCTTACAGTGAATTTTATATAAATAGCTGATATCACGCATCACAACTTGCCTCAAGGGGCTTTATGAGGACAAAAATACAGACGTGTAGGTTGTAAAACATAAGTGAAGAGTGTGAATCACAGCTCCAGTGTTGATGTTGATCATGTATAAAATATAGATTATAATGTGGTTATCAGTACAGTTTTGTTGATGAAATTATCTATATTAATTCTGGGTAATATATCAGACAAACACACAATACACACACGTCAATTTTAAGTTGTTTATGTACACACACACACACCGCTCTGCTTTCGCTCTATTTCTCCAAAGACAGCTTAGTTAGTTCACACAAAGTAAGGTCGCTTTTACATTTGTTTTATGCTCACGTCTCTCTTTTTAAGGATATTTTAGGATTTTTCCCAGAAGTTGCTGACAAATGATCTGAAATATTTTTGACACACGTCTCTTCAAACTGGAGATCTGAGGACAGCGGAGTATGTTGGTATTTTTAAAAGCAAACTCAAGACCTACTCTTTTTTAGTTTGACTTAGACTATTTATTTATATGTAGATTTATTATTGTCTTATTGTGTGCTTTATTAACTACAGCTTGCTTTTTTGATTTGTGTGTGGATGTTGTTTTATTGTGTGAAGGACTTTGTGCAACATTGTGTTTGTATGACAAGTGCCAAACAAATAAAGTCTGATTGATTGATTGATTGAAACTGTCTCTGAAGAGTTAAATAACTGTGTAACAGTGTAACAGCTCCGGATAAACACCAGAATACAGCGAATAAAAATGACACTGAACTCGAATGCTTTATTTGCTTGCGTTTCTTGAAACCTTTATTCAACACATCAAAATGGTAAAATATTACTCTTGTACAGACAATAATTTAAATAAATACCGTGATTAATCATCATTAATGAACGCAACAAGCAGTATCGTCAAAGAAAGGCCGAAAGGCTTCTCGACTTTTTCTGGAGTACTTGATATTTTTCTATCGATTACAGGGGAGGTTACGTTTAAATAAATGCATTTAGAAGTAAAGAAGCAAACAGCTAACAGTTTAAGATTTTTTTTTTCATTTGGCATCATCACAGTCGTTACAGTGAGAACTTTTCATTGTACAATCATTTCTGCAAAGTGCTTTGTGACAATATGCCTCACAAAAGGGGTAGTAATGTTTTTTTTATTTTTTATTATTCTTTCTTTAGATTTTGATGCTGGCAAAAAACCCAAAGGCATCCTCATATCATCACCCGAAATTAATCTCTATGGCACTACATCAGGGTGCTTGATATGGTCTTCGATAAGATATTGTTGTGACATATTTGAACTTTACATTGCACTGTATAACTGTTCATTTTTTAATACCATGTTGTAAATAATACAAAACCAGTTTACGCAGCACAATGCAAATAAAATGTTTAAATCCGCCTGGCCGGCGTGACGAGCAGCGTTGAGCGATATCTCACCTACAAAATGAAATCATCATCAACAGAACAAGACTTTTGAGCCTCCGTGTGTTCAGAGGTTTGCTGGGTACAGTAGTAAGGCAGTCAGCACGGCCGAAACGCTGTTTTTAAAAATCGTCGTGCTGAAAAACGTTGCTACAAGAGTGAGTTTCAATCCGTCGTCTCAAAGGTTCGTCGTCGTTTATCACAGTGTGAATTGTTCCAACTCCCGGCGACCGTCCCCGATTGTAAAGTCTGCTCACACCTAACGCTCGAGAGTCCGCGTTTTTAAAGCAAGCCGTCTTGTTCAAAAACGGAGGGCAGGAGGGAGAAGTCGAAGGGCGAAAACTTGACACCAGCCCCGTGGTAGAATTTGTTCTGGAACTCCACCCTGAAATCAAAAGTTTGAGAAAGCAAGGGCACGTTAATGAAGAACATCTGACGAGGAAGATGAATGAAGCAGGTAGGCGGCATCTTAGTGAGACTCACTGAGATTATATCTTCAATTAAACTAGAAAAGTAAGTCAAAAATAGATGTGTTGTTGTTTTGATAATCACTCATTTTACTAATTTTTTAAAGCAACAATCCCTCCAGCCTGTCAAAGGTGAATATTTGCTGTTATTCTTTTGCTTTAAAATAGTTTCTACTTTGATTACATTTTTATTTTAGTTTATGTACCTCTTATCATTATTTATTTCTGTTACTCCTAAACTTATCTGACTGAATTTCTCTGCTACGGATCAATAACAGTGTGTCTTATCTTATCTGAAATTAAATGTCTTTTGGTTTTAGACTCAAATAAAACATCTTTAGTTCTGTTTACTTACATTTAACAAACCAGAGAAGACGGGAGAGAAAATAATCAGCTAACAAAGCTACAATCCAGTACAATTGTAGTGTCATATCATAGTATTTATATTAAAGATGATGGTGAACTGGTACAGCGAGACTCACCAGTGAAGTCGGAGAGCATGGAGGAACGCAGATAAGCCCTCCATGACCAGTAGGATGGACACGGTGAGCACAGCGAAGAGGCCGAACACGGGAACCAAAAACACCACCCCCACTTTGGTGGTAAACCTCAGACCAAGGCGCATCACCATGGCCCACAACACCTCTGACAGCTCTGAGACCAACAAAAAAAGATGCATGTGAAAAATGCAAAGCAGTAGTCGGTAGAAACAGCTTGAGATGCGCTGCTTTACACTTACGGGCATGAGCCAAGCTGAGCGCCCAGAGACGCAGGTAGGATGCAGTGTTGGAAATGCAGCCGAGGCAGTACTCTATGGTGTGAATGGCCTGGTACAGGAGCACGTCGGCAAAGTCAAACTGCAAAACAATATGAAAGAACAACATATCATACTTAATTCACACTGAGGAGGAGTTAAGACAACATACGTTTTGTCTGAGGTCTCTTATTTTATTTATTATTATGCATATCACTTAGCATTTCTGTGCTCTGACGGGTCAAGAAATACAAATATAAGACAATTTGATGCCGAAATTACAACAAAAACCAACAAAATTAGAGTTCAAGACTGTTTAAATCATGTAAACCAACAGGAAGAAGCAAAACATTGATGCAAAAACACAGTGACCACATCCACTATTCAGTGCACATTAGTGTCTTCTAATGAGCAAATAGATTACATAAAAATACACTTAAAATGTCCATTTAAAAGATAGTTTCAGACAAATGACAAAATCTGGACAGTCTGACCATCTGTCTGAACACTGACAGTCTGGAAGCTTATAATGTTATACTACTACTACTATACTACTACTACTACTACTACTAATAATAATAATAATAATAATAATAAACTTTATTTGAATAGCCCTTTTCAAAACAATGTTGTTTAAAACAGAATTAAAACATCACTATATTGACGAAAAGGAAATCAGACAGAAAGAAATCCAACAATAAAGATAAGAACACGACCTAAAATAACAACACAGATAAGATGTTGGAAATAAAATAGACTTGTAGTAGCATCATTGAAAGGCTGTTTTAAAAAGATACAGTTTGGGATGTGATTTAAAAGATGTCACTGATTCAGCAAATCTCAGATGTGAAGTCATTTAACCCTACAACACTAACGTCGCATATTGCAGCTTGAAAATGAAACACTGAACACATAAAGGCAGATTACTGATGGACCTCTGACCTCTTTGGGGAGAGTTTCTCTGCTGGTCATTTCATCAAGTCCCTCCTCTTCATCATCCTCATAGGACGGCGTTGTGGAGTTGTCATCCTCACTGACACGCCTCACCCTCTCATAACCCTGAGAGACAACAGTGTACAGTTTCATACGTACTGACAAAAAAAAACTGCTTAGGTTGAGGGTTTTTATATTTTGGATATATCTGATCATACATACTCTGCGTCTGCGCAGGCCTTTGCCTCCACGGTACAGCCAGTAAAAGTACAGAGGTTTTCCTAACAGCAGCACAGGAACTGACAGCATCGCTATCACGACTAAGAAAATCTGCAGCCCGGTCTGTTGGATCGAGATGACAAACAATGAGGATCAGAAAACGTGGAGAGGGGACTGTGTTTCAGGTGATATGTCATCGTAACGTACCTGCCCCGGGTACAGAGGAGCGATGTCCTTCCCCTGCATGACGAACATGTTGATGAAGTGGATGAGGATGCTCGGTGCCTGGCTGGAGTCTCGCGCGCGCGCTGAACGCCAACCACTTGTAGAAAATCATGAAGACCAGGTAGCCGAAGAGACAGAGCAAGAAGAGCAGCTCAGGAAGAAACAGCAGGTAGACATTAAATTTCTGTCGGAAGTGCCTGAAGGGAAGGAGCAAGAGAAAGTGTGGGAATCGAGATTGGACCCCTCAATGCTTATCAAAACAACAAGGAGTACTTTTTAAGAAATAATACATGAAAGGAAGGTCTTTATGTGATATTTGCTCAGGCAGGCAGCCACATAAAACATCATTATCATTATTATTATTGGTGGATTATTGTTATTATACAGTGACAATATATACGATATATGTCAATGTATATTTTAGGTTTCATGACATTTAGGATTAAAAAGTGATTTAATTTCTTTCTCCATTTCCTCGCAAACTGGAGGCAGAAATGGAAAAAACTTTAAATTGCTGGTAAAATAATTAGTAAGAGGAAAGAAACGTACTGACTCCCTTTAAGGCTAAATAAATGTTCATTTATTTATCATTTATTTTAACTGTACTCATTTATTTAGTAATTGTGTGCTCAACTGTAATTTACAGCTACACAAGGAAACTAAATTTATATTCTCACACATCCACTAAACCTGCTGTGCACGAACTAAAACATGCTTAACTGGGTACAACAGATGCAATACTACAAATTAATTGAAATATGTGATGGATTTAAAAAACATTTTATATAGACAGTTATAGTCCCCAGACGATGAAGCCTACAGACTGGTGAAGTTTTAGATTTTTCTCTACCATCTGTTTTATATCAAAGTATCTTGAGAACTATTGGATTGATTAAAATCTTTAATTGTTAAAAGGGTTGGTTTAGGTCCAAATACAAAACTAATGACAGTAAATGTGGTGAACATTATACCTACTAAACATCAGCATGTTACTGTCATTGTCAACATACTGATGTTCAAATTTAGCTCAAATTACAGCCTCATGGAGCCTTTAGCAATTTTTTGGACAACAATAAAGAGACTAATAAAGTGTAAAACTAGAGTTTATTTTCATCCAGTAGGACCGTCGATGCTGGTTAGTTTGTTAGTGTGTGTGTGTGTGTTAGTGCAGTCTTTCTCTGCGTTGTTTATAGGTCGCTACAGCACAAATATAAAAACAAGAGTTGTAACAGTTGTAGTGCTATTATCAGAAGATATACCGGCACTATAATCCAAACTGCCAATCACAGCTCACACAACACTGATACGTATATGGCAATCAAACGCTCCCAAACTCAATTTCATCTGCGCAGGATAATGCCAGACTCTGATGGACACTCGCACCGTAAGTGCACGAACAGGAGTTTATGGGAAGTTACTGCCATCTGGAGCCACTCACAGGTGATTGAAGACACTCAGCACCACTCCAAAGCTCATGTGTATGACCCCGATGACGACGGACATCTTCATCTTGTAGGAGTTGAGGAAGGAGAGCCGGTTCACCGCCATGTTCCAGATCTGATGGGGTATTAATGAATAAAAAAAAAACATCTCAGTGATAAAACGATGCCTGAATGAGTCGATTACATTGAGAGCGTGACGTCTGAGTGCGTTTACTCACAGGATCGATGCCGAATGGGTACGGCCCACTGAAAACACCACTGATGTTGGGGTCTAACGTGAGCAAAGAGTTGGTTTGGAGCGTTTTGTTTCTGCAATTTGGAAAAAAAGAGGATTATAAAAACCCAAGGCAACCATTAAAACACACAAAAAATATGCTTCTGGGTGTGTGTATTTCACTGATAACTCACGTCCACTGCTGATTTGTGAACATAGCCTTGACACTCCAGCCAGAGCCGAATATATTGAGAGACTTGGAGAAGCAGTCGTTGTAAATCAGCCCGGTGTAGACGGAGAAAAGCCCCATCATCAGGATGATGTAACGCCCGTTGAAGAAGGTGGCCCATATCTGAGACGAGCAGAGGCACACCGCTGTCAGCCGAGAAACTCATTAGCAATTATCAGACGCTGCACTGTGGATGAGAGCGGCGGCTCGTTCCCACCTCATTACTGGAACGTTTCTTCTTGTGCGTTTTCTCCGTCAGCACCATCCACAAGGCGAAGAGGCTCATTACCAGCCCGTGCCCGAGGTCGCCGAGGCTTGACATCACGGCGAACAGAAAGGGGAACGTGATGATGGTGTAGGGAGCTGTGCAATGAGAGAGAGAGAGAGAAACCAGTCACTTCTAACTTCTCCAAAGACGAAGAGATGCCGCAGTGTTTGTTCGTTACAGGACACAGCGTGAGTTCTTACCTGGGCTTACCTCGCGATAGTCCCCCACGCCGTAGTCCTCCACGCCTCCTCCACGATGCTCTGAAAGCCAGATGTGAACTTGTTGGCTCTCAGCAGGGTCTCAGGCGGTCGGCGGAGTGTCGGTGCTTGGGATCCGGTTCACAAAGGACGGTACGGTGGCGTCACCTTTTCTCTGTTAAAAAATGAAAGAAACAACAAAACGTACAATTTTGAAATTAGTCTGTAAATGTTGCTCTGATGTGTAAAAATGCACAGAAAAAGACACACTGAGGATCACTTTTGGCATTTTTCTTTGTTCACACTCTGTCTAACGTCAAATATCCAAAGGTTTGGGTGGCCAGGTTTCATTCTGGGTGACAAATGTGATTTGAAAACATCAAAATACGCAGCCTGAAGCAGAAGGAACTGCTGGCGTACGCTGTGCAGCGAGGGAAGAAAATGCCAACCGGGGCGAACTAAAGCAACAACAAATGATACAGCCAGTAATGAAATAGGAAAACACGACAGAAGGAGCGGTTCAGGACATCTGAAATACACGCTGCCAATATTAATGGGAAAAAATAAAAATATATATTAGTGATACAATTTGTAACAGCTGCTAAGAAATGCCAGTCCAATTAAGAGGCCCGAGATGATTCTTTCAAGCAGATTAAGAGACAAAAGCCCTTTAAAAAGATGAAAAAATCTAATCAACCAGTAAAGCTATGAAATTAGTCAAAAACTTATCGCAAACAGTATTTGGGCTTCCACAAAAAAACAAACTTCATCAGCCATCATATCGGTGCTTTGTGTTTAGAGAGGCTGCCACAAATCAAATGTAAGTAAGTAAACTTTATTTCTATATTTCTCACAGAGCAGAGTTGCGCGGTTCGAAAATGCAGCACCATCAAATAAAACAACATATCAACATAAAAACTGCATATTTTATAAAGGTTATAAAGTCTCTATTTTTTTAAAACTTCTAAACTTTAACTTTGCAGATCAGATACTGAAGGGGACTTTGTGCCACAGTGTTGGAGCTAAGAGATTGGAGGCAGTTTTCTGTAGTTTATTCTCAAGAATGGACATATAATGGTTTTAAATAATAAAGGAAATAATCAATAATCTTTTTCGCTCACCGAGCCCTCCTCTAGCGCCCCCCGCAGGTTTGCCAGGTCGCTGACGGGACACCACACCTCGGCAATCAGACACTTGTTGGTGACGTCGAAGCTGCAGAGGTTCAGGATGTGGTAGATCGCCTTCATCTTCTTCACCTGCACCACCCAGGTGTAGGCGGACTCCGAGGCCTTCTGCAGGACCTGCCTCAGGTAGTCCTCAGTGCGGTGCAGCACCTGCAGGAACACCACGGTTATTACAGAGTCACTGAGACTGTGTTTACGTGTTAAATGTCTGGAGGCTTCATGAGGCCTACGTTGTTGAGGTCTTGGATGCGCGTCCTCAAGCTGTCCAGCACATCCGCCCGCTCCTCGTCGTTCTCAGGGTGCGGATAAAGATGGCAGTGGTAGCTGAGGACAACAGAGACAGATGTGTGTGATCATAATAAAGGAGACTACAACCGCATCAAAAGGGAGATAAAGCCGTGTGATGACAAGATTCTTACCAATCGCAGATTTTTTGAACTTTCTGTCCGATCTGGTCTCCCCAGAAAGAGATGAGGAACACGACACTTTTGCTTATCTCGCCCTGAAAGAACACAGATCAGGCAAGTTATCACTCCAATCCTACAAAAATGACTTTTATGTTGATCTCTGGCACTTTCTCGGTTGCTGGTAGATGAAAGGGATGTATCTCCTCAGCGACATGGTCATAAGGTTTCACTATAAAACCCCTGAAAAACTTAACAGAGCTGTGTGGAGTAGGGAGGACGTTTCAATCCTTTCACATCTTAATGGGTTTACCTTTCAACATTCACAAGTATCTAAAGACTAAAATAACCACAACTCAAAGACCTTTTGTTGTCTCTGAAGGCTGAACCACTGGCAAATATTAAGGTGGCCAATTTAAAATGTTTATACAAAGTGGGAGATAAATTTGAAGATGTCTTAAATTGACATGCAATGATGAAGTAGCTCATTTCTGCCGACAAGACTCTACAAAGAGTGCACTACAAAAACACAGTCCAATTGTAATTGTACAGAGATGTTACAGAGTGATGCATCTATTACTGTCATTATTTGTATCATTTTAAGTTTTCAGTGTCAGTCAGCTAAATATGAGAAGTGTATGTTGACCATCTTTGCGAATAAAAAAAGTGAACAGATTTGTTAGTGTTGGGGCTTCACGTTGGTATTTTACAAAAATCGAGCCAGCTATTTGAACCCGTCCCTGGCATGGATATGGTTCAATCAGATTTACTTAAGCAACATAAGCCAACAACCCCATAACCATCATCACAGGTGGGTTCAAAGGTTTCTGAACTCTGACTGCTGCACAGACATGTGTGACATCGCCTTTATCCCGACTCCAAACCAGTGAGAAAAGGAAAACACACGCTGCAGAAACCTCTCATGTGCAATAAAATAAAATAGTTTGAACAATAAAACAGCAATTCCTGTTTGATAACGACAGGCAGGAGGAAAGTTTCGGTGCTTTTTTTGCCATGAAATTCACAATTTTCACAATTTAACTCACAGTGTCGAGGTCAGTGAGGTTCTCGTCCACCTCCGCGTAGCTGAGGATGGTGTAACCTTTACACACTCTCCACAACATGCGCTCAAAGGCCTCCACCTTCACCCGCTGGATGAGACCTGAAACAAACCTGCAGCCAGGAGACATCCGATCAGAGATTAAGGCTCATTTCTCAGTGATAATATCATGACTTCTTGTTGTAGCTCACCCCAGTTTGGCTCCGAGTCTCTGCATGCCGGTGCATCCCGTCACCGAGTCGGTCTCCATAGTGGGGAATTCTTCATACTGGGGACCAAGAGCCTCATGCTAATTATAAAAAGGAGCATGTTTCATTCATGACAGCTTAAATGCACTGCCCCTTACATGGTTCTACACAAAGTCGATGTTCACAACAAATGCCTGTTGCTCTGAGTCCCTTTCTTTTTTTTTTTTTTTAACACGGCAGTCAGGTGCTGCTTGTAACGGCTGCACTGCGGCCGCGACCTTAATTACAGACAGCACTAGCTCCACCTCTGTCACCCTGGGAAACACAACACGTCAGCGACAAGAAAACAAGATGCTGCTCGGGCGAGGTGAGGGGGAAGAGTGTCGCCTGAGATGCAAAACAGAGGCTGGAGGGGAAAAAAAACCCCCAAAAAAAACGCAGTGTGTGGCAGGCGGCCGGCGTGCGTGATGAACGAGCGGCCAAACAGAAACGAAACTCACTCTGGAGCGGCTGTGTATGAAGGTCCGTGTGATCTTCAGCATGTGCGTGTACTCGGTGAGCTCCAGGAGGTTCCTCTGCAGCTTCTCTTTGTTCTGGGCCACCTCGCTGAGCTCCATCTCCAGCCTTTGGAGCTGCTCCTGAACACACCACACATACACACCACACACACACACACACACACACACTGACAGTCTGAATCCAGCAGTGACGATGACAACTACTATTTTAAAACATCACATATTATCACTGTATGTAGGTAGATTCATTGATGGAGGGTTGACAAAAAAAATTACGCTAGAAAAATACTCCTTCATTCATGCTGTCTTATATGAAGTTGAATCCATTAATGTGCAGCATTAATTCAGTCATTTTAAAAATATACATAGAGATATGATAAATACTGCTTTTGGATATAAACCTATATGACCCATCTTTGTAGCAGTATATGCATTGACAATTTAGTTTCTTGTTATTTTGTCAATCCTCTGTAGAAAAATACTTAATGAACCTAAGGAGGAAACTTTCACTGTTACAGCAGCCACACACAAAAAGGCAAAATATAAATGTAAAATATAAAATACAATATTTAAAATGCCTGAGTAGCAAACATTATAGGACTGATAAAAAGTTAGCTAAATAATATGGAAAGTTGCATGCACACTAGTAAACGTACACCTGTTTATGTTCAACTGAAACCAGGACACTGTGGCGTGTAAACCACTCATCTGGGTTATGCAGTTATGTAGTTGTGGGTCAGGAAAAAAACACCCCAAAAAACAATATGATGATGAATGATGTAACAGTGGGCTGCACGCTGAAATGAAAGTGAAAGTCTGAGAGGCTCAGTTTTATTGTCTCACGCATCCTCCATTACTGATGATTACACGGCGACGCTCTACGGGAGCAACAAACTAAACTGGGTTCATTCATACAGAGACATTATATAGTAGAGATCAAAAGGTTTCTAAATTTTGGAGGAAAGATCTATAATATTCCCATTTAAAGGACAGAAAAACATGAATTCTTGAGTTTAAACTTCGTGTAAACTTCCATTAGGAGCTGAGTCATGATGATACAGTATATAAACACAACTATTTTTCCAACTATAACACTGCTTTGAGAGGAAATTAAAGAAAAATGGAGGTCAACAGATGCCTGTACTGTTGTAGCAATGAAAACCTGTTTAATATTAGGACCTTGTGTGCAGACCTAAACTGGGTAGTAAAATGTGGTTGAAATGACTCTTACCATGATCTCCAGGACTTGTCTTGGGGGAGGAGCGAGCGGACTCTCATCCTCCTCTGGAACGGCGATATGAGCCTTCTGGATCTCCCTCAGGAGGTAACCTGTCCACAAAAACATGCTGACAGTTTGTTTTTGATAATCAAAATCAAAATCTTTTTCTCTGCCCTGATGATGATGCATGGCCCAGGTGTGTGCTCAGGCTACACCCACACAGGTGCTCCGTCTTACCCAGAATCCTCTCCATCTCCTCGCATCTCTTGATTTCGCTGACGAAGCGTCGCTGGAACGAGCTGACACTCGGGTTGAGCTGAAACCAGAGGAGCATCACAGGTCAGGAGGCCGCACGTTACCGCATTGAGTCGACGCGACAGCGACAAGGTCCGTTGTGGCGTTACACAGATTGAGACTGATGTAATAATATAAATACTGATAAAAATGTAATTCATCTACATCCTCCTCTGCCTGAGTCAAATGTCGTGTGGAGTAAATTTTAAACCTAACATTAAAAGTCACAATGCAGACATACAAACATTTAGATAGATAGATAGATAGATAGATAGATAGATAGATAGTGATGGAAGAGGCATTTGTAAGTAATAGTGCTAATATCACATTGTGAAAATGGGTTATTACAGGTGTCAAGTATTTAATGCATTCAAAACCTTACTTATGTAGAGGTGTGTAAGTCGCATCATGTACTTAAAGTCTGAAAGGTAAAAGTATTCTGTAGTGTTTATTTATATCTGCTGTTTCTGGATTAATATTACTGCTGCATTCATGCTGTATGTTGTATTTTACTGCTGTAGATGTTTCAGGTTGAGCTCATTTTAACTACTTTACATATTGACAGCTTGTTTAATCTACAGTCTATAAGATCATCATGTGTTTGTAGCGTCGCTGTCCTGTGAGAGCCACGTTTCTTTAAAGAAGGTGGCCTGTTTTCAGCTTTGTGACGATGCATTTTTACTGCTAAAACAAGTTTTTAAATTAAGTTTATTTAGCTTAATTAAAGGAACGCTTCACCCTTCAGTTCACTAGTAAAATTCAAATTAAAAATCAAATCAAAATCAAATTTGGGGATACACATTTTTTTTTAACTGGATATTTAAAAATGTGATCTGAAAGTAAATGAAGCTGCCTGACAGATGTAGAGAAGTGAAAAGTAAAATATTTGCTCCACCACTGAAATGTGGTGGAGCAAAATTTGTACTTCAGTGCAGAAAATAGACACAGAGGCAGACAGATAAATAGACAGAGGCATAAACAGATAGCTAGATAAATCTATACATTAATACTCAGGGGCATTTTTGGGTCTATTTATAGAAAAAGTCAACATATTCACCCCCCCCCCAAACAGACGATCAATGCACTCTGTCCCAGTTATGAAATGAACACACATACACCTCCTGCAGCCTCCATCAGCCTCCCTCCACTTACATCTCTGAACTCGACCAGCCCCAGCTCCCCCAGCTCGCTGATGCAGTCATACTCGGAGCCGGACTGCAGGAACAACTGCGCCAGGCACATCTCCTCACTCCGAAACACCATCTTTATCTCCGAGTAATCCGCCTGCGTGAGTCCGACTGAGGCTGCACAACGAGCCGATTGCAAAGAGCGAAAATAGGACAAAAAAAAAAAAAAAAAATCAGCCGTCTTTAAACCCTTTAACCAATTAACATCCCCTCCTCCTCCTCCTCACCTCCCCGGAGGATTAATATCGTCTGTTAATGATGAAGATGTGCAGAAATGCCGTTTCTCCTCATCCTCACCCCGCCTGTAGAATAAAGGAAATTATAATGATAATAATAATAATAATAAAGACAGGAGCCTCCCCGGTGATGCACCTTTCGCAGATCCCGGAGAAAAAGGCGTCATCCTCCGACACCTGCCATCATCATCATCATCTTCATCCTCACCGCGGCGCAAAGAAAAAAAAAAGACGCGCAGACGACGCACAAAAACGCGCAACAGGCGAAATCACAGATGAAGCGTCAACAAGCAGACAAAAGAATAAAAGAGAGAGAAAGAGAGAGAGAGAGAGAGAGAGAGAGGGGAAAGAAAAAAAAAAAAGAAAAAAAAAGAAAGCCACAGTCAGAAATAGACCTCGGCCTTTATTCCCGATACGTCGGCCGGCAATTGACACAGATTGCGTCTCCGAGGGTTGCCAGATCCTGTCCCATCCTCTGAAATAATAATAAAGATAACAATAATAATAATAATGATAAAAGGAGATGGACCTGGGGGGGTTTGTTTTTACCGTGCATGGGATTAAAATACATAAATATATCTGCGCATACATGCTGTTTGACTGTGTTAACACCTTAAAGTCCAGCTGTCTCTCACCCTGCTTATTTCAACAGCTTTTATTTGATTTCCTACATTTGTTCAACATCCTGAAGATCACGAATGTTTTTGCAGCTCAAATAAAAGGTTTGGTGAGCAAATTGAGCAATTAATAATACATTTTATATTTCAAAGTCATAATAAAATGGTTTTGAAGCTAGATTAAAATTATAACTTTTGTTGTTTTAACAATTATGACCTAAATCATCTATCCTGTAGCTAGTCTATCCTGAAAAATTGCCTTTAAGCATTTGTTTTGTTTTGTTATGTGAAGAAATGTTCACATTTTCTCTTTGTTTAAAAGAATCAGATTGGCCTTCATTTAAATTCCTTTGTCTCCAAATGTGTTTGTGACTGGCAGGTTTTATTGAAAAGGGGGGATGGATTCACAAACCTGGCAACCCACGCATCTTCCTCTTGTTCCATCACTGAAAGCGGGCCGACCATCTGCTCATCTTTGTGTGTGAAATCATTTAATTAGGGGTGTTTTCATTTTATTATATGTTAATTGTTGCGTGTTTTACAAAAGGTTTCCCTCTTGATAAATTATGAATGTTTTAATAAACCCGCAGATCCAAATCAGGAGTGTAAATACCTTTATTAGGCCTCATATGACTAAACCTATTTGTTACTTGAGGTTAAAAAAATGTTAGTTTTACTTAATTTTTTTAATAGATGCATTTTTATTCTCAGTGTTGAGATGTTCAATCCCAAAACTGCTCTGTGGGTTTTAATCCTGCAAATAAAAAAACTCACATATCAGTCAGATGCAGATATTCACAATAAATCACAATAACTTCCTTTAGGCAGATGCTTTTGTCTCAAGTGACATTTTCCTCCCTGCAGATTAGGAAGTGGTCTCATTCAAAGGCAGTGCTGATGAGGTGGCCTAAAGGGCGTAACAAATGTTGATCAAAACTTTCCCTTGGATAAATAAAAGGTCAAATTTAAATAATCAAACATTGAGGATTGAGTTTTTTTTCTTTTTTACTGGTATCAAACTTCTAACTCTACAAACTGACATTTCCACTCAATAATCTGAGCTTTAATAAAAAACTGATGATGATGCAGGTGGAAAAAGTCAGACACCATGTGTTCACTTTATTAATGAAACAAAGGGAGCGGCTCAGCAGCTGAATGGTTACAGAGCATGACACGCAGACACAACTGTTGCCATTTCATTTATTGATGGTGACCTTTGATGCAGGCCGTACCCACCCCCGTTCCCCCTCCCCAATCTCTCCCCCATTTGCTGTCTGCCTCTTCACTGCCACTATACAATAAAGGCACAAAAATATATTTTAAAAAAATCTTTAAAACTTTCAAGGAAGAGCTCAGTTTGTTTTGTTTATATTCAAAAGAGCTCATTTTCCTTAGGGTTAGACTGCTTGCAGCTCTGATTTGTGCTTCTTCCCTCCCTGGGCTATTTATATTGATATTTATATTTATATTTATATTTACATATATGGTGATGGTGCTATTTGTCAGAATAAATGTCACCTGTCTGAGGACCGAAATGTTGTTAACATAACGACTACAAGTGACCAACAGCGAGCTGGACTGTTTGTACAAATTTATTCCATTAACGTAACATAATTTTCACACACACCAATGTCCAAAAAAATCACAGAATTTATGATTTGATTTGTTAAGCTTTAAGTCCTCAGACTCTGGGCCAGTCTGTTGAGCTCCTGTGACAGAGCTGTGACTGTGTCCAGGATTCTCTTCTTGTCCTTCTCCTCCAGCCGAGCTTCACATCGCTGGGCGAACTTATCGGGATGCCACAGAGCCTGCTGCTTCCGGAGAGTCTTACGGAACGCTGGCACGTCCTTTCGGTCCACACCGTGCAGCATGACGTCCACCATCTCCTGCACCGTACCTCGTGGAACCGGCCAGGGGATGTCGCTGTAGCCCAGCTTGCCGCCACCAGACGAGGAGCCGCCGTGAAAAGTAGCAGCACAGCCCTCCTCGTACCTGCGCTTCTTCCCCTGCCGAGTCTCTTCCTCTTTACGCGCCGCTCTCGCCAGATACTCCTCGTGCTCCCTCTGCAGCCTCTCGAGAAGCTCCTTGTTGCTTTGCTCCTCCTTCTCTCGCTCTTGTTTCCTCCTTTTCCACCCAGATGAGGATGCCGCCAGTCTCTGAGCCTCAGCGTGCTTTTTACTGAAATACTCCTCCCTGATGCGATCGGCCCAGTCCCCAAAGTCTTCATCGTCGTCATCGACAGGAAGAAAATCATCGTCTACAAACAAACACAGCCTTGTTATTATCATGTAAGGGAAGGTGTAAAATAAAATTCAGTTACAGGGTGAATTTAAATTTACCGTCATATACTCCAAAGGTTTCACAGAACTCATCTTCGCATTCGCCGAACAGCTTCTCCATCCACTCCTTCTCAGGGTCTGCTTCAGACGGACGGCTCATGTTTCCGACAGTCTGTGAGGAACATAAAGAAATTAAATGTAAAGATGATAAAAAACTAATCTAATATTGTCAGATACTACTACTACAGACTATAATGTTCAGTTCATGTAAAATAAACATGCTAAATCACTCGTATGATCAAATACACAAATGCATGAATGTGGAACATACAAAACATTAAAGATCAGTGGCCAAACTATGTGCTAGATATCAGCAGGTACCATAATAATAATTATTTTCACTATCGATGAATCTGCAGATAATCTGGTCGCTCAGTCATTGTGTCTATACACTGAATGTCCATCACAGTTGCCAAGGTAAAGACCTCAAATGTTTTGTCTGACCAACAGCCCCAAAACTCAAATGTGTTCAGCTTACAATGATCGTTTACACTCTGAAGGAACTGCTCATTTTTGTCATCTCGTTTGGAGAAGAAATTGAACAATAAACCCACGATCAAAACCCACAATCGCTCTATTGTCACCATTCGTATATCTCAAACTTTGGTCATTTTTACTTGTGTGATTGACTTTCTCCATATTTTTAAGCACTGTTATAGATGGAGCCTGTGAATTGAAGAAATTCATTGTTCCACATGATTGTCGTGCGCACGGCAAATAAAATCTTGAATCTTCTTTGTGTTGCAACTCCTGCAAAACAGTTTCCTTCATAAATAAAACAATGTTTAAATGGACGATTAAGATTCAAGCCATGTGCAAAACAATTACAAGGGGCAAAGAAATCCTGGAGTCACAGGCAAAATTATGTAGAAATACACACAACACAGTAAAAATGACTTAAGTTCAAGATATAGATATAGAAAATATATAGATAAGATAAAATATAAAACTAAAGTGAAGTGAAATATTAAACAGAACATATATAGAAACATAATACAAGTAGGAATATAACATTGTTGAGGCAGTGCAAATATTAATAAGGTGTAAATATGTAAATGACCACCAGCAGAAACACTGACTATTTCATATTTATTTAAATGTCTACCTTACCTGTGTGTTTTTCATCCAGTTCAGCAGGTCTTGAGGTGTGACTCCGGCATTGTTGGGGATGTTTAAAGCTTCAGGGCAGCTTTGTTTGAGAGGCACAACCAGGTCGTGAAACGCTGGAGGGGAACAAAAGACACGACATGATAAAATATAGATGTTTATGTGAGCTCCAGCCTCTCCCTCCGCCCTCCTCCTCACCTGCCTCCCCGCGTTTTAAAGCCCTGTTTGCGGCTGTGTGCAGCGCCGTGTCTCCTTTGCGGTCCTTCAGCAGAACATCGGCTCCGTGTTCGAGCAGCAGCCGCAGCACCGCGTCCTCTCCCCGGCAGCAGGCGAGCTGCAGCGGGCTCCTCCGCCTCCGTCCCCGGGAGAAGTTCACGTCCAGGTCCCGGTGCCTCCGGAGGTACGACCGCAGCTTCAGGAGCTCGCCCTCCTCCACGTACCGCCACACCCGCTTCTGTTTGTGAGACACCATGTGGTGTCAAACGGAGAAGCGGTGAAAGTGGAGAGTTTTCTTATTTAGAAGTGATTTGTTTATCTGTTTTAGGTCGCTGTTAGCTTAGCATCGGCTAGCCAGGTCCTCCTTCTAAATGACTCCCCGCTGACCGGACACAAAGGTTCCGGACACAGAGAGGTTCCGGGTTGGTCGCCAGGTGTCACTGTTGACTTTATTTTATTTCTAATTTAATTCTAATTTAATATTTGTTATTTTTATTACCTAGCATACACACACTCACACACACTATTAAACAAAACAGCATTAGTTGTTCTACTGGATGAAAATGAACTCTAGTCTCTACACTCTTTAAGTTTCTCCGTTGTTGCCCAAAAATGATAAACAAGTGAATAAGATGCTGCACATGGCAAAGGGTCTGTAATTAGCATGTTGACAGTACTTATACATATATGCATACTTACATACATACAAAACAGGAGTGACACAACAATGTTAGAAAAAGGAATAAAATCCACAAGCAGGGTGATGATGAACAGAACAGAAAACAGAACAAACAAGGAGGAAATAAAAGTGATAAAAAGTATTATAAATAATAAGAAAAGCATGATGCAGTTACTGTGATTTATCAGTGAAATGATAAAAAGTGCTTCAGAGGAAATCTGTTAAATATGGCACATTTTTTATGCGTGTGATTAGGTGTGTTTGGGAGAGAAGAAAAATAACTAATGAATAGGTATAATATAAACAATAATAAGAAGGTAGAAATGTAAAATAAATACATAAGCTGGGCTTGAGAACAGTCTATTCCACAGTTGAAGTATGTGGATGTGTACAGTATGTATGTGTCAGTATTCACTTTCTAAATCAGACATTAAAAAGTAAAAACATGTAATCTTTAACTGCTTTTATTGACTCAACAGTACACTGTAGTTGGACAGGATGCCCTGAAGTGCAACTCCTTCTTTCTATTTATGATTGAGTAAAAAGCCCCACTGTTCATCTTATGTCATGTGCCACTACAGTGATGTTCTTCATACTTTTGGGACTATGTTGCCGTTTTCTACATTGTTAATTACTCAGTATTCATCAGCTCTCCCTGCTCTCTTTGGGTTTCTGTGCTTCGACCTCCTTTCAACACACCACCTGCCAGGAGGATGTGATGTAAGGAGGTCATCTGTGAGCATCTGTGTGTGTATGTAGACATCAGTGGTTAAAATGGTTCAAACTGGTTCCAAATTAACATTACTTTTTCCACAAATGTACTCCAAGTTATATGATCTTGAACATCTGTTCATAACTTTTCTTTATGAAGCAGTGGTATGTGATATACGACTCTGTGGTCTGTGGTGCTAAATCAACTGTTCAGCTCTTTATTATTGTAAATGCCAATAGAGGAATGTACATTTACTTAATTACTGCATTTAAGGTTAATTCTGAGGTACTTGTGCTTGAATATTTTTATTTTACGTTACTTTACACTACTACTCCACCACATATGAAGATTTTTGCAAAGAAAACTTTTGTTGAGTGTATAAAATTTCAAGATTCAAGGTTTTTTTATTTACTTGTCATCATACAATGCAGGATTGCACAATGAAATGCAGTCGTAGCCCCTTTGTGCTACACACAGAAAATGTATAAAGATGATGATATTCAAACACATAAAATAGAATAGAATATAATCTATAAGATCGGTGATAAAACAGAACAAACTACATGAAAGTAGCACTAAATGACCAGATAGAAAGGAAAACTAAATTATATTTACAAAGAACAGAGTGACATATATATATATATATGTACATACATAAATACATACATATACTACATACAAAATATGTAAAGCATTTAAAATGAGCTCCACCTCAACCAGATATAACATAGAAGTTATGTTTACATGTGACTGCATCAATAATAATGGTTCAGTAATATAATCCAGTCTAGTCCATGACTTTTACTTTAAGTATTTTCCTAGCATGGTATGACTACTTTTACTTAAACTCAAGTAATTGATTTGATTGTGTCTTCCGTCAGTACAGTTTTTCATTGTGAGCTGTTTAAACCTATTATGATACAAGTTCTGACACTTGGTTTCCTCCACTTGTATTTCTCTTTCATTGACACAGTTGACTACTTTATACCAATTTTCAGTGAGTTAACCTGTGGTGCTGCATCAAAAGTTATTTTTTACTGAGAAATTCAGTTTAATGTTTCTATACTGAAATTTTTGTGGTTAACCTCTCACAGGCGGGTTGTGATAAACTTTGAAAAACCTTAAAGTGGATGCACAGTTTGACATTTAGTAATCCTGAAGCCCTCTTAAAACCACATAATGCTATTTTGAGACAACTGCATGGGTCCATACACTTACTACTATTTCTATTTTATGACATGTCAAAATGCTCTCACTTTAAATGTGGTGCTGCATGTTACAGCTGCCATGGCTGCAAGTTCATTTGAGATTTTTTGGTTCTTTGGGTTTTTTCAGCAGAGTATATCTGTATGTCTTAAACACATCTGCAGGAGAGAATAAGAGTTTGCCATTTTTGTTTGGTCCATGCTGTTTTTTTGCACCACAATCTACAGAGGAAACACACCAACATGATCCACATGAGACTCAGTGACACATAAAAACAGACAGAGAGAGAGAGTCTGTGTGTGGCTGTGGACTGTTGTTACAGGGACCTTCGAGATGTGGCTGCAATAACAGGACAGGTGTCATGTTTGCGTCATTAACAAACAACCACAAAATCTGCTCAGTCTTATATTATCACTGTGGTCTGATATGTTGTAAGATTAAAGTTTCCATTAGACATTATCATCTGCATCTGAATCACTCCAGTCTCTTTCACACGGCCTCTCTGGGTGCTGTTCTTGCGTAATTTCTTGCTTGCACGTGTGCAGCTATCTTTACCTGTGACACTTAAATCAGTGCAGCTGAGCCTCCGAACTGGCTCGGTCCTGCTGCAGACGACAGGGCATCCATTTAGGCCCGAGGGAGGGAAGGATGCACAATGGAGGGGATAGAGGAGGCAATGAAGGGACACTTTGTGCCCTGTGAAGAGGGTGATCTTCTCTGAGATCCGGAGTCACCCAAAGCTCGGGCACTTCCGCTCTTTTCTGCTGTCGGAAACGACGTGTCCCCACTAACGATGGCCGCCTTGTGTGAACGCCTTTGAAAAGTGTGACATCTCAGGAGAGACGGAGTGAGGGTGAGGGAGAAAGAGACATCTGATTAGTTACCTCAGGTGTTTGCGGCACACATTAGCCACTATGCATGTTTTAACCTTTATTTTGGCCTTCTTACTATTTTCTTTATCACACACTCTCAGAGAAGTTAATTAGGTGTTTCTTCTCATATCCAGTGTGTGTCTGAGACAAACACCGTTGTCTTCCAAGACCTCAGGTGGAGCATGCATCTTACAGAAGGCCATAAAAGCAGAGAGATGCTTCTGAAACACAGGATATCCCCGGTCAGGAACCCCTACCTTGCCAACCCTTCGCCTTTCCTGCCTGGCCTACTGACTCCTATCCTGTCCGTGAGGTCTGTCATCCTCTTGGGACGGCACAAGGAGGGCTGGGCGACAGGAAGCCGAGGGTCCTCCAAGATGCTCCAGGGGTCAGCATCTCATCCTACCACGCTATGGTCAGACCTGGGTCAAGGTCCGGTCTGCAGGGCTGTGCTGCTGAGCCTCCATTGTTAAGACAGAGGAGAAATGTGAGCTCACTTCCTCTGTCTATTTTCTGCATGGCCTGGTTTATTGGGCTCTGATTTATGACAGTGGGACATGTGCTCCTAACACACAGTAGGCCTGGCTGCAAGCCTGATTTAAAACAACACAAAGGCTCTGGCTGTTTGTCACCCATTGATATGACAATGAGAGAGTGAAGGTGGGCACCACTATAGAAACTCTGCCTTCTCACCTTTGCCTTAAGTTGCTATTGACATACATCAACTGGCACACAAACCTTATTCTAGTGAAGGATTTGGGGTCAGAGTCTGCATTGTTTTTAAAGATCACCTCCAAAGTCAGAGAGGAGTTTTGGTTTCATCCCTCTCCTTCCAGAATGAAAGGCTCAGGTCAGAAACTAATATCACACTGTGAAAGTACTTAATGCATTCAGTACCTTACTTGAGTAAAAGTTTTATTTGCAACAAGTATTCATGGTGCAGTAAAATGTTCCCTGTCAGTGTTTTAGTATTACATCTGATGTTTCTGCATTAGTTTTATTGCTGCATTAATGCCAAAGTTGTATTTTGCAGCTGTACATCTTTCAGGTTGAGCTGATTTAGATACTGTTTGGTGGTTTAATCTACAGCATGGCATCACGACTTAAAAGATGATCACATGTTTGTAGTGTGTGCCGTCCTGTGAGGACCACGTTAAAAGTCATAAATACAGACAAACTCTTTTCAGCTTTGTGACGATGCATTTCCCAGCTGATCCAAGGAGTAATCTTAAAAGTAACTTAAGCTGTCAAATGTGAAGTAGAAGTGCAGTGAAGTAGAAGCATTAAGTTGCATGAACTCTCAGCAATTACCTGCACTTCAGTTCAAAGTGAAGCAGATCTGTGTTGTTGAAAGTGATTTGAAGAAAGAGATTGTATCAGGTGTTGACTGAGGTGTCTGCAAGACGCTGTTATTGATATAATTAGTGGTGTGAGTTTATTATCTGTTGTTATTTTACAGGGTTTGGATTTTTTTTTCTCAGCAGTGTTTTTAGATAACACTGGTGCTTTTATTTGCACAGACAGAAGTACATTTGCCAACTTACAGGTGCAGAAATAACCAATATAATAATGTTTCAGTCACATTATCATTACACATTAATATTATGTTGTTTTGATGTTTGACTGAAGCAAAGAATAAATGATAACTTATGGATTTTTTTCTAGAAAGCTGTTGTTTGTCATCTCTTAAAGAGGGAGGATGAAGACTGTTTTTGCCCGCGGTGCGCCTGGTTGCAGCATAGACGCTTCATTTTCACACTCTGTCATTACAGAGGAATGAAAACATTTGTCTAATCATTTCTGAGCAGCCCCCTCAGACAAACCCCGGCCTGTACGCAGGAAGACACGAATCCCCTTTTCCTCTCTGCGTGTCTCGGCTTTGGTAGAGTTCATGCCGTGAAATCTTTGTAACGCGATCATATTGACTTCATAAAACTTGAAAACCCACGAAAATGAGACCCCAGATTATCTTTCACGGCGGGCTTCGGCTTTGATGCTGACAGATGGGGAGATAATGTGACAAGTCGAGGGATGGAGTTTAAAGTGTCCTGTATGCTGTTTCACCAGTAAACATGTTGTTGTGACTGTATATGGATTGTGATACAGTGCTTATTTCATTTATGGGCCTCTGTCCCAGTTTTATTTCTACTCAGCTGTAAACTGCTTTTCAGGAAATTCTGCTTCTGTACTGACAACTTTCCCAGATTCAGTTCAGAGAAGTCTTAGGAAACCGGGATTTTGTTTGCATGTCTGTGTTTGTGTCTCGGCCGGAACAAGATTAAGAAAAGCTGAGACAGTGATGAAGGAGACAGGGTGAATGTCGCTGCAGCTGTTGGGTTTCTTTCTCCTTTCAGATTTCACCTGTCTGAAATGAAAGACGTGGGCGACTTCTTCCCTCTACGAGTTTTTGTCTCAAATTTGCCCCAAATGCATCGTGGCAGTGAGCTGTAATTGTAGGTGATTTAGTCTAAACCATTTCTCCATTATCAGGTATTACATGGGGACAGATAGCCGAAATCAGCAACCAAGGATTAGTCCAATCCTTCTGCGTCCTTCTGTCGCTGATTATATCCTGTAAAAAGCTCATTACTGATAAAATGGTTAATCATTGAGCTCTAATTTAAAGCTCAACAACTTGCTGTGGTGTTTGTTTGCTAAAAAGCATCACAGGGTTAATTGTAATTAATTGTAATTGATTAATAACATGGAAAGACTCTTTTAAGATGCATTTTGGGACAGAACGGGGATCCTGACATTAATTAACCCCCCGTGGAACAAAGCCAAATGTCCTGCGGCTGATCCAATTTAGAAACTTTTGTACTCACTGATTGTTTGTGTGAGCTAATTGTAAGAGGAGGAGAAGAAACAAACATGGGTGAGGAGGGAAACAGAAGTCCAACATGCATTTCCTGCAGACATGTGCTCTGATTTCGGCCCTGTGAAAAAACAATGGGAGGGAGACTGCCCCCTCCCTCAGCAATACACCAACAGGAAGAGGCACATTCACTGGATGGGAGAAAATACATTCCAGAAAGATTTGACCAAGCTGTCACAAGTAAAAGACCAGAGAGAGATAGTGTGTATGTTCATTTTTCAAAGCACCTTTTTTTATTACAAATCATAAACACTGAATTCAAAATAATGCATATTCACAAAATGCTTTCAGAAAAAAATTCATTGGACAAACTCATTCCTCCACATGCACACGCGCACACACATACGCCGGCAGACCGTCAAAGCAGTCACCTTTTAATTGGGCCCTCCGCCAGCCTGGAAACATTTGTCAGCTGCCATCTGCCCATCTGTCTGGGATCCCCCCCCCCCTCGCTATCAAGCCGTCTCCCCTTACAACACTCTTATCAGACTCTAACACCTCTTACTGACTGGCACACCCTCCCAAACACACACACACACACACACACACATAACACTGCTGACTGTGATGCAGAGACCACAGACTGAGCTGATGAGCAGGGTAGTCCGGTAGAAATCACACCTGAAGTGCTTGCGAATTAAAAACAAGAACAGTGGGGGCAAATGTGTGAATACACTTCACCGAAACTTGAGGACAAGAGTTCAAAGCTCAGTGTTTTGCATAAAGGAGAACCAAGAGTCCTTTTGAAATACATTCCACTTTTTTCCAAAAATAAAAAAAGTATAGTTCGTGCTTGGTCCCTTCTGTGAAGTAGTTCGGCTTTGCTGGCCTGCTGCTGAGAGTGAGGCTGGAGTTTGAGCGCAAGCAGACCTCCAAAGCCACGAGCCCAACAGTCAGGGAAACACCTACAGAAGTCCACAGAGTCAGAGAGGAGCCCTGAAACTGACCGCAGACCATTTGAGAGCAGACACCCAGCGTCGTAAAGTTTTCATTTACCTGCATTGTTCGCCTCTTTCCCAGCATGCATCTGGGCCCTTCAGCTGTCATCACACCTTCGTGGCCAGAGACTGAGCCTCTGTCTTCTGAGAGGACAGGGAGCTGGCAGGGCTCGTGTGCAAAGACTTCTTCAGGTTGAGGAGGCAGAGGCACTGGGATCTGAAGCGCAGGTCGAAGAAGGCGTACAGGAAGGGGTTGAGGCAGCTGTTGACGTACGCCAGGCAGGTGGCATAGGGGTGAGCCAGCAGGAGGAAGCGCAGGAAGGCACAGGTGGCGGGAAACAGGTCCAGGTAGGAGAAGGCGTCTGCGCTCTTCACAACATGGAAGGGCATCCAGCAGGCGGCAAACACCACCACCAGCGTGGTGATGATCTTCAGCAGCCTCCTCTTGCGCTGGTCCTCTTTGCGCAGAGTGTTGAAGTGGCGCGTGACGGTGCAGCCGATGAAGCCGTAGCACACCATCATCGCCAGGAACGGCAGGAGAAAGCCCAGAGCTGAGGAGGAGATGCTGAGGCCGGCGATCCATAGGTTCTCGTGCTCTTTGGTCGTCACCAGGCTGAAGTCCATGCCGCAGGATGTGCGGTTGGTGGTTGAATCATATTTGGTTGTGCGGAAGATCAGAGTCGGGGCAGCCAAGAGTCCAGAAAGGAGCCAGATGGCGGTCAAGCAGGCCTGCGTGTGGCCACGTGTGCGCAGCTGGGTGCTGGACAGGGAGTGGACGATGGCCAGGTAGCGGTCGAAGCTCATGCAGGTGAGGCAGAAGACGCTGGCGTACATGTTGTTGAGCAGCACTACGTAGCTGCTGATCTTGCACAGGGCCACCACTCCGAAGGGCCAGTGGTAGCCCATGGCTGTGTAAACGGCCCACAGAGGCAGCGTGACCACAAAGGTGAGGTCGGCCAGTGCCAGGTTGCCGATGTAGACGTCAGTAGCCCGCCGCTTCCCCTGGGCTCTCCACACAGTGAAGATGACCACCCCGTTTCCGGAGAGGCCGAGGATGAAAATAAGCATGTACAGCACCGGGATGACGGAGTAGGACGGCTTCCACTCAGAGTAGTCACACATGGTGGAGTTTTCTGTCTCATCGTAGTCGTAGTACTCATAAGTAGCTTCTGTTGGCTCCATCTCTGTTTTCTCCCTCTTCCCTTCTTATCCTTGAGAAAAAGAAAAAATCTTTGTTTGCTGCAGATGTGTCCACAGTAGCTGCCAACACTATCAGGTCTGTTGCTGCATGTGAAATCTGCCCATCTTTATATACCAGCCCCCCGACTTGGACCCTCCCAGGACGCCCCTCCTCCCCTCCCACTGCCGTTCTCCTCCCTGCTCTGAAGAACGCGCTCTTTCTCTGCATACACGCCCACTTTTCTGTCCTTTCAGCTGATCTGTGCTTTAATTCATAATACAGAGTGGAGTTACTTTAATAGGTAGAAATGCTACTACTTTATTTTGTAGGATATCCTTTCTTTTTTTATACACAAAATATGAGCTGCATGAATTGATCTTTAGAGGCCCAATTAAACTCTCTGCCCAAAGTATAAATGATCCCTTTTCTAACTGTCCACAGATGTGATTGGAACCCATTTTTTAAAAACTTTTTTTTTTTAATTTCTAAATGGAAATGAAAGTTAACTAGACATGTTTGGACATTCGCCTCTCAAGTCAAGCCCGGCATGACAGGTTTCATGAGGAAGCTCATTTTAATATCAATCGAGAGTCCTTCGCACTCTGCTGTGTGGTCAGGCTGCACCGTTTGCATTTCTGTCTCTTCTTCATGTCTGTGCATGTTCAGATAAGGAGAACCACAAACTAAAAACAAAATAAAATAAAGTTTTTAGTTTTAATACAAACTTAGAAAATATACCGAGATACAAAATAAAAGCATGGCATGGGAAACTTGTCTAACAGCCTTCAGTTAATGTAATTAATTATATTTACATTCAAGTCTACTTTTTAATATTAGTCAAATTTAGGTTGGAGCCTTTTAAAAAGTGTAACTCTTTTTTTTTTAAATAATATGCATATATGATACATAATAAAATAATATGAATGTAGGCCAGGGGCTGACATATGTTATAAACAAAGAAATACTACAAAATAAAAGATTTACATTAAAGTCCTGGCTTTGTCTTTATTATTAAAACCTTAAAATCTAGTCTCAATAGATGCATCTTTTAAAGACAAACAAATCTGGGGGCACAAAATATAATCATATGTTTTTGTCACTACTTGCATTTGTCTGATTGATTTTCACAGGAGGACAAATATTCACAAAGTGCTTTTCATGGAGCAAAAGAGAACAAAACCTTTATAAAAAAAACCCTCATCTTTACATGAAAAGAGTGTAAATGAGTTTTTCCTGTCAAATGGAAACTGAAATACTGACTGAAACACAAGTGATCAATACCCCCCCCCCCCTTTAACATTTATGTTAATCTCCACCGACTCCCAGGTGAGACAGTGAGTCTTACTCCATGCTCCTGCAGCCAAACATCACTGTAAGTCACAAAACTTATAAAATTGTAAAGATACCAGATGTTTAAGGCTGCAGTTTGTGCACATGTGTATAAAATGATGCACAACACTACCAGAGAGTATTTCTGTAGGGTTGAATGGTGCAAACACAAAAAAACATGGCATCTTAGATTTGAATACTTTACTATAAACAGCCTATGCAAAGTTTGAAGGGTACTGATACAGAGCACATTTCTGATACTATCTTTAAAGAAACTCTAGCATTGCACAAAAGGGTAAATGCAACACTTCTCCTCTTCTTTGCTCTCTCTTGGGTGTATTTGCTGGCCCAGGTGGGGCGGCTCAGTCTTCAGTCTGCTCCGTCTCTCAGCAGAGTGGCAGCGGTGGCGCCGGGGCACCGACCTTTAGACACAACTACTGTATCACTCAACAATGTTTTCCTCCGCCGATCCCCTTCTCCACCCCTCCACCCCTCCATCTCGCTGCCTCATCTCCCCTTCCCACTCATCTCCGCCTTCCTCTGATTATGAGAATTGATTCCCGTCTCCTCTGCTTTCACCAACGTCATTTACTCTCAGAGAGCTGTTGTTGTTGTTGCCAAATTTATTGTGATGCGAGCCGCGGCATTTGATAATCAAACCGATGTGATTGTGTTTGCGCGCCTCCTCCTGATCCCCGTCCTCTCTTGCTCCACTTGATTGTCCGTCCAGCTCTTTGTCCGCCCGGCAGAACAGGAAAAGAGCAGAGCAGAGGGAATCAAAGCAAGTTTCCTATCTGTACTCCGGCAGGGGGGGGGGACTGAGGTCTGTTTTTAGCTGTGTTTGCTGACAGGGATGTGAATATACAGCTAAATAAAACATCGGGCCTTGATAAATACATCAATCCACCCACTCGCTTTTCCCAAAAATCCCCCTCATCAGCTTTTATGAAGTTTTTTTTTTACAAAGATAGAACAAGAAGCACAGATTTGAAGAAACTCTGCTGCAGATAAAGTTTTTTTGTGAATCTGATGTGATGCAGCACGACAAAAACATTCCAGTTCCTCCTATTTTTAGTCTTTTAGGATTGACGAGTTCCAATGGGACTCCTTGCAGAGCATCCATCATTTCACCCAGCATACCAGAGACCCTGTTTCCACAACATCTCAGCTCGTGTTTTTCCTCCTAATAGCCCACCTGTGTCTCAAATTGATTGTTGTTACTGCTGGTGCCTTCCTCTCTTGTGTGGCCCTCGTGCTGTAAACCACACACTGTGAGCTTCACCGAGACATTCCTTCTGATCTGCTTTCTTATAGTTTCATCCATCCCTCATCTTTGCCCTTCATTCGACCGTCATCCGTCAGCGATCAGTCAGGAACAGACAGCACATCCGGGGGATATGGAGAAGGATGAGTGCTCGCTTCTCGAAATATACACAAAATCAGAGGGACACACAAACACACACCACAGTGACGGTCTGTCTGCAGGGTTGCAGAGTGTCCCTTTCATCTTTCATTGTGACCTCGTGTGTTTGCCTGTTTATGAGCCTGTTTTCTGGTGATACCTGCAGCACCAAAAGAGCATGAGGTGTGTGTTCTTGTTGTTTAGGTGTGTGTGAGGGGCGGTGGGGGTCCGACAGTTGTTTGATGTGTGTGTTAAGCTGTCACAGACCACATGCACGGCCCCCCCTCCTGTGCTGAGACAGCTGGGTCCTCCAGGCTTTATTTGTGATGTGAACTATGAATCCAGCTCTCCTGGAAACTTATATCACACGTCTGAAATGATCGCAGCCTGACAGCCACGATGACAAACAAACCTGCAGGCAAATACTGAGTTTTACATTACCGATCATATCGACAGTCTGATCTGCTCTCTGAATTACCCGAGCGCTGTCAAAGCTGACACTTCCAGGATGGCTGGAAAGCTCGAACATTTGGGCGTCGTTACAGCTCGCTCCACTTGGCTACGCTCCCCTTTACTTCTTTCAGCAAAGACGACGAGGTGATTGACACCAGCTTGTTAGACACAAAGGCCACCAGGATGGGAGAAGTTAACGCCTCCTCTTACTGTTTCACTGAAGACTTATGTGGCTTCAGCTAAAGGCCGTTTGCTTGGGGGGGCAGGATGAAATGGGACTGGGCATGACAGGTCAGAACCCCACAAAGATGTTCCACTTCAGGTACTTGTGAGAGATATAAATAAAAGCCAGTTTCAGTAACAGATCTATGAATTTGAGATTTAAACAGAGGTTTGTAACATTGGAGCTAATCATTTCTTTCAGCTTGACACTCACTAAGTAAAAACACACTTTACGTTGGAAAGTAGGTGAAGGAAGTTATGACAAAGGTTGAGCCTGGTTCAAATTCATGAGAGAATGGTAAATTTTCATGCAGGCCTCAGCAGGTTGTCGGATCCATTCCAGATTTTGACGGACGTTGCAGCATCATTGTCCCTTGTAAACTAATTCCCTGAAAATGGAACTTGCCAAAAGCGGATTCTCAGTCCAAATCAATCAAAGTCCGTCCACCAGAAACCCAGGCAGGTCTAGCAGCTGTATACTGTGAGGGGCCTAGTGCCAAAACACAGAGACGAGCTGACATTCAGTCAAATTTAGCTCAAATCTAAATCTGTTGGTACACTGTAGGACACCCAAAATTGTCCAGCTGGCATCTCCTGTGCAGGGTCAAGACACATAATATGTAGAGTGTGGGGGGAGAAGACCTTTCTTCACCCTCCTGATGGACGTTTTGAGAGGTCAGGAAGCAGCCATGGTGCAGTCTTCTTGCTGAGTTTGTATCTAGATGATAACAGTGCACTTTCTTGACCCTGCACAAGATGTTTTCATGACCTTACGGCCCCGATGATCCCGCTGCACCACGGCCCGTCAGACATCCACAGCAGCTAACCCGCGTCCAGATCTCTGTTTTTCTGTTTGTAGGCAAGTCGACCGGGGGACTCTGTTGATATTAATCTTCCTGCCTTCAGCGTGTTGTTGTCTTCTCTGCCCATAGCAACTGAACAGAAATATTTATCAACTACAAACGTGAGGACAGGGGAGGGAAATCCCACACAGTTTTCACGAACATATAAATAGCTCAGGACTTGCACTCAGGATCACCAGTGAAAATATAACTGTTGGAGAAAGGCCGGGCGCCTCCTCGTCTCTTACGCAGGACAGCTGAGAAGACTTTAAATCAGAATAAACAGAGGAGAGATGTTCATTTGTCATTTATAAAAGTGCAGAGGCACCGTCATGTCGGCTGTGTTCAAAGAGTTGTGTCAGTGTTTATTTTCACTTCCTGTCTGACACTGAATGAGGACCAATGAGGAGGCTTGTTTGTGGGGTCGCAGTCGACTATTATCTAACATTGTTTTAAAGTTTTTCAATCATTATAAGTACTAATTTCCCTGTGTTAGCCAGCACCAGAATAAGAGTGCATTTCTTCTATATTTGCAAATGTTAGCACGCAAACACGATAAACTTAGATGGTGAACATGGAAAACATTAAACCTGCTGAACATCGACATGCAGGCATTGTCACTGTGAGCATGTTGGGATGCAGCATCAGCATTTTGACTTAAATCACTGCATGTGGCCTCACATTGGTTCTAGCAGGCCTCTGATTTTAAAATGAATACATGCACATGGGTGTCAGGTATGTTTCAGATCCAGTCCAATGTTGTAGTCTGTTGCTTTGAAGACATTAAAGAAATGTGAAAACAGTGCATCTCTCAGATGTGTTTACTTCTTGTTTTACTTGTGTGATATGAAATGTTCAGAGTGTTTAAGTGACTCGCTAAAACATTACATGGCAGAAGCGGATAGTACTGAACTCAGTTAAGTCAATTATAATTACATATGTATGTATTTATACATACAAACAATGGTGTTTTCTCTTTTTTATTCAACTTTTAAAATGCTGTTACACTATAGATCTGTGAACCGAGCTTGACACAACTTTAAGGTCATTATGAGGGCAAAGTTAGTTGTGGTGTTGTTTGTGGTGCGTCACCATTACCATGACTTACAAATTAATACAACCCCACAATGCTCAGGATAGAGAACAAACAACAAACAAACAAATAAAGATATATTTTGTTTCTTCAAATTTTCAAGTGCGCTGCTGGACTTCTGTCAGCGTCACTCTTTGAAGGCACAGCATGCTTCATTGCATACCAGATGAGTTCAGAGCGATGTCTCACCTTCAACAAACTTACCCAGAAAATGCTTAAAAACAAAACATTTTAATGTGATGATCCGAACCATTCCTGAGGAACAGAGATAAAGTCTTGAGATTCCCTGCTGTCTAAACACCAGAAAGCTGCAATAAAACCTGCACCCACATTTCCCCTGTTCTTCCTGTGGGGAGAAACCTTCCTCTGCCCCTGAATGTACGACTGATATTATTCACAAAAATCATGTGAAACAGCGACAGGACAGAAAACAGGAGGCCGCCTAAGAAACTGTGTGAATTATTCTAAAAGCTCTGCAGGACTTAACAAAGCTTTTAAGTCTTTTATCCCTCACGTGTAACACGAACTGTTTTATAGATTTTTATAGCTGTCCAAACTTCATAGAGTTTTGAAACACAAGCCCCCAGTTTGGTTTCAAGGTTGAGGGATGTACACACACATAGAAAAACACACACACAACGTGCACAAAACACACTCCACTATTGCTCCGCGTTCACACACTATGTAACAGCCATGACTGTGCTGGATGCAATACAATAAGCTATTGTAACCTCAGACCGAAGATCTTGACGCCCATATGCTTTTGTCATTAGTCTCAGTTATAGCGGGCTATGAGGTCACTCGCTGACATCCCTGACTCTCTCTCTCACACACATATACATACACACACACATTTACTCAAGTCACCTTTAGGGAAATTATATAGACTTACATTAATTCCCTTGAGACTTACCATAACTATAATCATTGCTTGCCTAAACGTAACCAGTGACTCAAAAATCTACTTTTTCCAAATTGGGGACACAACTTTTGTCTGCTGTCCTCAATTAACTGATCTTGAGTTTGAAATGTGCCCCTGAATGCAGCATCATTTAGACAAACTCATGCAATGCAAATATTATGCATAAATATGGTTGTGTACTTTCTAAAAAACAAAAATGCAGCTTCCCCAATTAAAAATAAAATTGGCATTACAATTTGTGTCTTATTTTTGTGGATATGGCCTTTATTTCTATTAGTTATGGGAACATTGTACTTTTATTTACTTTATTTGGAGGTAACACTGAAAGTCATTGCAAAGGTGATGTCAGTCATGACCCCTTATTGCACAGAAATACTGCGTGCGTGCATAGCTGCAAGCGTAGTAGATTAAAGTTGAACCAGGAAATTGGCTTCTATCTGGTTTGCGTCAGTGTGTGATGGATGTTTACCAAATATAGTTTGGGTCATAATTTTACAGTTTATCTTTCATATACATCTGGCTAAACTGGGGGTGTTTAAAATCTGTATGATCATGTGACTGCTTTTATTTCCTGTATCTTCTGGCTTCTTTTTAAGCAATTTAGCACTCATTACAGATAGCAACAGCAGCCAAAGTGATCAAAATAAGATCCAAGTTGTAATTTGTTCTGGAGAAACTTTGATGGCCAGTATCTCTGGAGCTGTCCTGCAGACATGCAAAAGATCACAGTTTGACTCCAAGCTTAATATTTTTCACTTTTATCTCTTAAAAGAAAAACCTCCAATGCTTTACTTTGCTGGATTTGTTTTTTTTTTTTTTGTCTGGCCGGTTTCTGTTGCTGTTATCATCGGCTGCTCTTGATTCAATATCAGTCTGCCCCAGTTAGGTCTACATCAGGTTTATCTCTCACACACACACACACACAAACACACACACACACACACTCAGAGCGCTGCCCCCCTCCCCCCCTTGTGTATCCTCTCCGAGCCTCTGGCTTCCTTGATGGGGAAAGAGGGGACTAGATGGACGGGAAGAGAGGAGACAGTGTGGATGTGACACAACAATGGCAGGAAGTGACTTCAAATCAATACAGATTAGTGCAAAACACACCAAACACAGAAGCAACGTGCTAACAAACATCCCTGGTGAAGAGATAAACACGCAACACAAAGCTAAACTTCACTAAAAATATACGCTGTAAGGCCAAAAACCCTTTAAGATCAATGCTACAGGACACTCTGTCTTCTTTCATTAAAAACAGGTTATTTATTCTGTCAGGATATTCTTTTTTGGGTATCTGATTTACAATTTAATTATGCCAAACATTAAACATGCACTGGATAAACACCCCCAATTACTGTAATCATATGTCCAATCCAAAGTGGTTCAACCACAAAGAATTGCAGCTGTAGTTATTTTAAACATGAAGCGCTGGCTCCATATTTCAAACATGCTGATTAATAATAAACCGTGATTTGACATCTTAAACAATCAAAAATCCTGAACAATCCAGTGCTTTGCCTTATAATATACATTTTGGTATTTGTAACTAACTTATTTATTCCTGTCAACTCAAACTGATTTTAATAAAACATATAAACACCAACCAAAGTGAATTAAGATGCTGCACAAAGATAACAAACCTATAGAAAACATGCACATTGAAACATAAAGAAAACACTGAAGAGGTCCTAAAACCCCCAAGTTGTTTGCAGAAAGTTGAAAGAGTCAGCAGTGGGGTCAGCTGGGGAGGGGGGAGGCTGTTCAACAGTTCAAAGGTCACAACAAGGTCCCTAAAACAGAAAACCTGATAGGTCTGGAGCTTATATGATGTGTAACCAGGAGCCTGCCCAACTTCAAACATGCTGAAATCAAGTGGAAAGAAGCCAGAATTATGAGAAGATGTGATCTTTTACAGCCAAACGGCCATCTTTTGTTTTCTGGATCAGCTGCAGAAAGGAGAAACTGACAGAGACGAGGTTCAGAGAGTAACTGAAGTTTGAGTATACAACAAAATGCAAAACTTAATTTGGATATTTAAATGAGATTATAGGCTTTTATACATTATTGTAGGTAGAAAGAAACAGGATTTCACTGACTTAAATCTACAGGAGACAATGTGTAACCCACAAGGTGCTGCACATCATTTTACTGCATCTGTGGTTCATCGTTTGTGTTACTTTTAATTTTCAGTACAAAGAGAACTAATGACCTTAATGCCCAAATGGAAATTTTCGATCATGTTATATTTTAGCAGAAAAACTACACTTTTAAGGACCTTAGGCAGGAACAATGACTTGGATGTGGATCTGAAGTTGCTATGCAGTACAAATCAGTATTATAATAATTCACAATAAACTCAGCTGGGACTTTGTTGTAAGGAGATCGGGGGCATCCCCGGCTGGAACCAAACACGTGTGGGTTATCATTTCCTACTATGCATCATAACCCCGTGTCAGAAACCCTGATGGATCTGAGATCATGAGGGCGAGATGTCCAGCTACTGTTATCCTGTGGAGGACCATAAAAGGATGCGCACACATCCTGTCCACCGCCGATTGAACGAGCATCTGTCTGACCCTGACACCTTCCCCTCAAACTCCACTTCCTGTCCCACACGTGCAGCGCTGCTACTTGAAACTTTTCATCAAAGCTTTCCCCCCAAAACATGGAAAAAGTCCCAAACAGGAGCATCCACAAGGTCTCAGTTCTCTGTTCACAGGGTGTGGACAAAATAAAGTGAACACTGATGTTTTCTTTACCTATAGACACAAACAAATATAAACAAAAAGCACAGGCTGCAGAAACAGCTGCAGCCCAATTCAAGTGTTGAAACTTATCAATGGATCACAGTTTTTATTTTGTGCACCTGAGCTCTGCCTCTTAATCCCCCCTTTGGGCGGAGGGCATGATGGGGGATGGCAGGCGGGGATAAGGGTGCAGACCCTCAGTCCTTGTTACCAAAAAGCATTAGAGGAGCTTTACAGCTCATGAAGCCAGACTATAATCTCCCAGATGCTTCACACATATGTTCTCATGAGATTATCCAACTCACCATACCCTCACCTACCCCCCATAGCGATGCAGTATATAAACAGATATCACGTGTAGTATATTAGCTTTTGATTTAGAAAAATATGAAAGTCAGCACTTCTGTTTTCGCTCACATTTTTCACAAATTGAAATATAAGATCTAAGATTTTTTTCCAAGCACATTAAAAGGCTTATTTCTCTCTCATTTGTGCACAAATTTGTTAAATCTTCATTGCCAAGAAAATCCATCCACCCAACAAGTGTAGCAGATCCAAAGTGCCAGAAAGGTGAGCATTTTCAAGTCAGTGACACCGATCTGCAGTCGATCTGGTGAAGATGATGTTTTTTTTCCAACGACCAGAAACAACTCTTGCCTCAGCTGTCCAGGTGGCTGGTTTGGCAGATGGTCTTGTGGGTGAAGAAGCCAGATATGGATGTCCTGGGCCCAGTTACACGTGGCCTGTGGTTGTGAGACCGACTGGATGTGCTCTTGAAAACGAGATTGAGATGGCTCATGAGAGTGAAACGATTGTTCAATTCATGAGCAACAGTTCTGGTGAACTCTCCTGCAGTCAAAAACCTCAAAACCTGGGACATCTGTGGCAATGTGTTGTGTGATAAAACTGCACATTTTAGTGTGGCCTTTCAAAAAATGGAGAGGAATAACAGTTTATTGATGATAGGAAAGTATTAAAGTAAAACTCACATGTAGATATTACTTCTTGATCCTAAAATATTTTACCACAGATTAGAAGCAAAAGTGACATTGTCACAGAAAACAGTCAAATAATTGACTCAGATGAAATCTATTGATCCACCATGAAGTTGCAGAATATATACTGGTACTCCATGGTGCACATTTTTACCAGTTTAGCCTGACCTGTTGGTGGTTTATTTTGGTGTATAAGAATTAAATCCAGTCTGTTGCATTCAGGTGAGGGGTCACATCTACTTTATCAGGGCTTAACTAGTCCTATAAAGTCCAAAATGAACACTGACAGGAGATGCAATTTTGTTTAGACCACATTGAGTAGCTGTGTGCTGTCAACAGGCCTCCTCATGACTCACTGAACTTTAGAAATCACACAATGGAAAGTTAAATTGCTTCAGTTGTGTTCAGTCAGTGCATACGATCTGCACTGTGGACCCTTATAGCAGATGACAAAATGCAGATATGTGAATGGTTGTTCTGTCTACACTGTCTTCTAATGTCCTCAAGGAGGTCAAAGCATTTTCTCAGAAACTGAAGCCTCCACACACTTTGCAAAGAGACCAGGATTCAAATCTGCAAGGCGAATATGTGCAAGAAGAGTTTCCTGGTAGATTAGTTTGTAACGTGAACCTCGCCATCGCCGAGTTGGAGGATAAAATGTTTGCTGAGGCGACGACTTTCCGGAGTGGTAAAGTCTATATAAACTATATAAGAAACTGCTGCTGAGTCTGATGAGCCTTAAAGCTTGTGGATGTGGAGTATTTCTGAAACTGGACCTCGCGGATCGTATTTCATCTTCTCACCAGTACTTGTAGCGACACGTCCACACCAACATAGCTTCTTGTACGTTTTTTTTTTAACACACGGACCTATTTTCAATCTGAACATGACTTCAGCAGCAACACAGGACTGTGAGAACTCAATGCACCTCAATAGGATCACACCATTTTTATAGGTTTCGTGATAGTACGTCTGAAGGGGCAAATGGTTGGAGTCTACCATGATGTTTTTGCACAGCAACGAGCTTGAGCTGTGCCACAAAGGCTACCAATTCAGCTCGTGTGTGCGGTTACGGGGGCACGTCTGGGTCACGTCTCCCCCTCTTCCTCTGCAGATTCGCCATAAAGCCGGTCCCTCGTGACACCCTTTTTCTAGTCTATGCTCGAGTCTAGTGAATGCCAATGAGCACCAGCATAAGGAGAGACAGACAGACAGGTGGTGGTGGTGGTGGGGTCGGATTGAGGTGAAGGGCGGAGCTGGGTTGAGAAGGGGCGGATGAGCCGGCATTGTTTACGAATCGCGAAAGGCAGAAAAGAGATGATGAGAGGAGGCAGAGATACAGAAACGCTCTAATGACAGGCATCGTCCGATAAGTGATGCGCCAAAACCCTTCACGGGGACAGAAAAAGCCACCGCGGACAAGAGGGCACGAGGGAGACTCGGGAATGTGACCCGGGAAATCTCAATGTTGCACAATAAATTAAAATCCCGTCTTTCATCTTCGCCACCAAGAGGACTCTGAGATGACAGAAGATGAGCGGAAGTATGGAGACATGAAAGGAGGACCAGAAGAATTTATCTGAGCAATGCAGCTATATGAAAAGGGAGCCATGTCGTACCTAAATAAACTAAAAGAGCGACGGGTTGAGTAAATTAAAATGTAGAGGAGGGCATTCTTGGCTGTCATGTTCATGGACTGCAGCTAAACCTTGTTGAAGAAGAAAAAGAAGACTCCATTCAGAGACCAAAGGCCAAAGGCTGGGTGAGGCGCCCTGGACGGCGCTGTGGGAATTCGGCCCATTTGAGATGCAAATTCCTCAAAGGGCTGAAAGAGCCAGAGAAACAGGTGTCCAAGGAAGTGTGCTGCAGCGTGGGTGAGCAAGGGCGGCGCTGAGCGATAACACAGGGTGTATTGAAATCCGCGCGGCTCTTCGAGCTCTTGTCTCGCTTCCTTTGTTTCACGTTAAATGCAGGCGAACGAAAGAAGGGGGATGTGTTGTCGGCGCAGGGTGGGAAAAATATGACAGATTAGCAAAAGATTAGGATTTTGAATTTTATTGATTTCAATGCAATTTTGTATAAAACAGCTTATAGATCAAATCAGGAAACAGATTAGAAATGATGTCCTATACAACAATGAAAACAGCAGTTGCAAATTTACAAGCCTGAGGTTTACTAAATGTTCTCTTTAATCAAAATAGTTGCTAAGTGGTTAGTAATAAGGAGCGTCTCACCATCCTACAGGAGTGTAATTTGTTTTATCCTTCAGAATGACTGCAACACTAGTCACACAAATCCCTGGATGAAGCTCAGTGGCAGTATAAAAAGCTCCTGGTAGAACCTCCCCTGATGAACTGATTCACATTGATTAAATGTGAGTGTTCTTGCATTTGAAATCTAAATATGAAACTTTCAGAGTGTGTGGCAGGTAAACAGTGCTTGCCAACAGACAGAAAATAAACCCGTAGCATAAACGTTGAAAAAAAAAAAAAAAGAAGAATCTCCACAGTGTTTAAAATCAACATAAACCCACAACCATTTCCCAATATTGAAAACAGAAAACAAAACCCCAGCAAACAATATGACTGACACATTTAACTGCTGATGAGGGAGTTTTCTGGGCTGTGAGTGTTAAATGTTGAGATTTTCAAGCAATTTCTTCATTGACACATTAATATCAACACTTCTGGTCATTTTCAAAAGGTTTTCAAAGGTTGCCCAAAAGATTTTTTTAAGACTTAAGACTTTAAGACTGAAATTTATACATGCATGAGCGCAAAGAATTTCACAAGATTTCAATTCTTTTTTTTTACTTCAATAATGCCATTAGAAAAGGAACCGCTGTTGATCATATTTGTACTTTACTTTGTTTGTAATTTGTTTCAGAGCTTATTCACAGCAGATTTCAAGTTCAACAACGATAACAACAGGTACTTTTATACATTTCAGTGTGATTGGGGAAAGAAGTAAAAAAAAAAAAATCAGTTCCTAAGGTTGCAAAGAAAATACCTCCCACTTCTGTCTTTTTCTTTTATAGTAAAATTATAAAAACTCAACCTTTAAGCATGATTGTACAAAAACTCCTTTGTATTAGCGTTCTTCAAAATGGCATTTTAGCATGTCACACCATAAATATAAACTTGATGTGCTCCCAAATCGACAACAATCAAACACTGTATAACAAAATGATTGAACAAACTGCCTGGACAACATATATCTTTAAAATATCCTTTACAAATCTTTGGCTTAGTGGCACAAAACCTTCCTGCACACTTGACTTCACTTCCTTCACGTGAGAGTCAGTTTTGGGTCAGTTTTCACTCTCACAAGAGGACGGCTGGTCACTGCTAAGGCCTCGCAGCGCCCTCAAGTGTTCAACAATAGCAAATACAAACTCACAGATGCAGCATAAATGTCCAAAGACTGCGCCAAACAGACGCACTGATAAATTGCGCGTCTCCAAAATTAGTGCGAGTCGAGCAAAGCAAGATAAATATGAATCTCTGTGCTGGCAACTTAGTGACTACTGCAGGTAAAGAGGAAGACTATAAAGGCAAAGTGCTTTAGAAAAGACTTCATCGATTCAGACAAAATCTGACTTCATTTATAACAAAGCAAAAGAATCAGAGCACTGCTTTTAAGAGGTAAATAGCAGCAGTAGCTTTTAACAGTGTGTTAGTGAGTGTATGTCTCATCATGTTCAGTCATTTGAATAGCTCTGTGCTCCCACAGGCTCGCAGACATGTGTGCAGAGGGCGCACAGTCGCCGCCTGTTGTTGCTCCCTGGCAATTACACATTTCTAAGTTCCATGACATTTTAAAGACTATTATACTCTAAAGCTAAAAATTTCCATGACTGTACTACTTTGTTAAAAGTGCAGTAAACAACAACCTGTGTGCGTAAAATGACACAGAAAATGTTGAGTATTACAGTGACTGCTTAGTAAGCTGAGCAACGGCTTTGAAAATCTGATTATTTCAACAAATGTTTAAAATGATTTTTAAAATCCACGACTGTTCCTGGAATGTCACGACTACAAAAACAGCCATTTTACTTAAACCTCTCACAGCTACGGCACACTGAGTCGTGGAAAGTCTTATCACGTCACTGACACCTGCGACATGTGACAACCTTTGACAGGATAATGTGATAAGCCTTGCTGCACAGTTAGTAAAGACTGTGTGGAATGATTTGTAAACTGGTGACACCGCTACAGGTAAGTGTCATGCTCCACACTGCTCAGACTCTCTTTGGAGGCGTGCACGGTCATGTGTTTGAGGGGAGGTGAGGGGTCACTGGGAGGAGGGTACGGATTAATGACCTCCTGCGGCGATGGTAGGATTGTTTTCTGTTTTTCCTCTTTATTCATTTTACTTTCCTTGGTGTCGTCCTCTCCCTCGCCGTCCGTCTTGGAGTTGAGGGGAGACTGCACGATGATGGTGGGCCTCTGTCTCAGGTCCTGTCGGCTGGGCGGATCGGCAGCCATGATGGCCTTGGCGCCGTGCATCCTGGGAGGGGACTTGCAGTGTAGATCTCCGCGAGTCTCCTTCCAGCGCCGCAGTTGAGCGAGGTGTTCCTTCTCGATGTCTTTCTCAGACACGAGTAACTCAATTACCTGAAACACAAAGGGGAGGGCAAAGTCAAAGAGGAAAGAGAGTCAAAGAGGCGCTGGGTCAAAACCATAAAATGGATAACACAAACAGTAACTGTACCTCGTGCACCAGGAAGCCTTCCTGCATGTACTGTGGCTGTATGGCTCGAAGCAGCTCCATTGTTTCATAGAGACCCTGACAGGCCTTCAGCTTCTCTTGAGATCCCAGCATGCATTTCAGGAGAACCAGGCCCACTCTGAAGAGGATCTTCACTCCTGAAAACAGCATCAAATCAGACAGTCTTTACTTATACTCTAATAGAAGGGGCCATCTCCCATTTTCTGAATCATGACAGTGCAAACATGGATAACTGTGGTGTTGCCTCTTTCACTGGGTGCAATCATTTTGCAGTGTGGTGAATTATTTCATCTTCCTTGTCCAAAATTAAACAACAGATGTGTTCAACATTTGCAGGATTACTTTAAACGCTATTGTGTTCTTTTTCAGTTAAATAGGAGGATAATAAGTACATAACAAGGCCTGGAAGAAAATTAAATATTGCTATTGTGTATTTAACTCTGGTGTTTTACTTGTTAAATAAACAATAGAAATCATTAGATACTTATAATTTAAACTAATGTAAATGTCTGTTCTGTCTTATATGATCACATTATTCCTTCCACAGAAGGACAAAGGGAAACCACTTTTTATGTGTTTTCATCCAACGTATAACAACACATCAGTGTGGCGCCTTACCCTCACAGAGGAACATGTCCCAAACACGCAGCACCGAGGCCCACGGCAGAGTCCGAGAGAAGGCACACATGAACCACTCGGTCATGTACAGGATGGGCTCGAGCTTGTGCTTCTTCAGGTGGCGGTGGGCCACGGGAGAGACCCGGCGCAGCAGAGCGTACAGGATCTCCCCATCCAGCTGGATCGCCTCCTGTAGAGGGAACGAGGAGCGGCAATCAGCGGAGAGGCCGAGAGGGAACAGACACCTTTCTCTCTGCTTAATCTGATTGTCTGATTATCCCTGTAGCCTGCTCATCACCTCATGCTATTAGGTTGTTCGCATATCAGTGTTGAGCTAGTGTCACGCTGGCTTGAGGAATCTAACAGCACAACCAGCCACATATTATGACTTTACGACTCTATAAACTAATGCTAAGTGACGATTTTATTTTTCATACTGATTCTTTCAAGCTTAAAAAGCTATAGGCTTGGGCAATGCGTCTCAGGCAGTAAAATTTCTGGAAAATATGAATAAATGCATGGTTTCAGTCATATAATGTGGTAGAAATGAAGAACAGTGTGTTCTTGGGGCCTGCTACATTATTGTTGGTGTACTTTTGCTTACAATACACAACACATTCATTTGACCTCTCTCTCGTTTATATATATATATATATATAGGGGTTGGAAAGGTAATCATTGACATGCTGATCACTGTGAATATGTAATCCTGTTAGTGGTCAAGTTGTTCTCCAGCTCTTTTTATGATGTCAAAGTCCCCTTTGTGTATCTGCCTGGACCCTTACCAGCCCTGTGCTGTAGTATCCAGGAAGGTATTTCTCACAGATCTGGACAAGAACCCAGAATGCATCCTAGGACAAAGACAGGAAATGAGGTCAGGCATTTATTATGCAGAAATGTGGCATTTAAATGAAGAAAAGCTCAACTATTAATAATCAAGTGAACTCCTTTGGCAGAGAAATGGTACTTGGGTGAAGAACTTGCAGCAATTTTACAGTGAATTTTTGTTCTTTCAAGCTCTTTAACTTGATTTTCTCTTAAATCAACAATGCATTTTTCATTTTTCACGAGACAAAACTTTCATTTGGAAAGGCTGAATAGCTACTGTGTATGTGTGTGTTTGTGTGTGTGTGTGCTTGTTCACCTCTGCTGGCATATGCATCAGGAGCACAGCAGCGATGGGAGCCTGGGCCTGACAGTATCCCTCCTCAGGGCGATGCAGAGTGTAAGCCTTCAACACGCGGAACAGATCCTGCTGCCTGAGCGTATTAACATGCAGAAATTATATTCAGGAAATGGATTCAGCCACATCAACACAACGAGGGGAATCATGACTGGCATTTAGAAAACTGCTCTTACCCGTGGCCTCCTCTCGCTGCAAACATTTCATGGAAGGGGAACTGTCGATGGAGGTCCCTCTCGATAATGTCTACCCATTTAGGATCTCCTGGCAGACTGTCCAGTTCCTAAAAACACAGCAGACTGTCAGCTTTGGAGCATTGTAGCTTTACATTTTTGAGAAGAGATGAAACGATAACCTGTTTTACAATAAACCACAGTAAGAATCTAGATGTCTGGTATTACTGTTTTAAATTTTAATAATCAATAAAACTGTGTTTGATTACCACTCACTGCAAACTGATGGAATATAATGCCCATCATTGTTAGAAAAAGTTAAAAAGTTAGGAACAGTCTCCCAGGTGCAGGCACAGCAAACAATAGGAGTTTGTTTTACATCAATGAAAACGTGGTGGAAGAAAGTGACAGCGCTCCTGAGATTTTACAGCCCTCTAATACAACAAAGTCTGACGTGTGTTCATATTTTGTTTTTTTATGAGTGCTGAGGGAAACTTGATCAAACGTGGTCACCCTTTCTGCAGAACATACAGAAAGAAAATCGATGTGAACGGGGGATAACTCCTTTAATCTTCATGATCACCACCCATTATCTTACACTAAGAATGTGGCAGGTTGAGTTTGAGCTAAACACATGATATCAGGACGTCAGGATCGACATCGCACCGACTCCTATATAAAACTAAATATAAAACTTGGTGAAATGGTGTTTGTATGTGTATCAACAAATATGCAATAATACTACTAACTAATGATAATTTTTGTCAATATGATTGTGAATTAAATTTTCATCTTGACCCACCAGCCACTTTTTTTTTTTTTTTTATTAATGGTGATTTTCTACATCAGACCTTGTATTTGATGCCAGAGGTCTGCATGTCTTAGTTCCTACTTTTTCTGGCTTACATAGCACCTGACACCAATGCTTTTCTCTGTGGGTGCTGGAGCTGCCGGGTGCTGAAAGTAAAAATAATTTCTAGTGTGCCATCATTAAAACTGGGACACTGAGATGGTATCCTTGCACTTTCTTGTTACTTGAATTATGAATATACGTACATGTATCACGAGTACATTCTTCATTTTGCTTCAATTTGTACTTTAACTATAACTAATAACTATGATTTGTCCCACGCAGGAAAAAAAAGCACATTTATTCAGTCTAACAAATAAAGCAAGTGTACACCTGACCTGGAATTTGCCCTGGTTTTGCTCCCTTTTCACTTTTCCCCCAGTGAGGTAGAGCCACGCTCGGCCACGCAAGGATGGAGGGATTCCCTTCTGACAGCGCTCCTTCACCTGTTATTCAACATACCCACAGTTCCTCATCAGTCCGGAGAAAGCACGAGACAGGAAGAACAGGACAGACGCTGAAAGGGACAGCCGTGTAAATACTGCAGCGTAAAACAAGCCGCTGTTGCACAACTGATCATCAGAGATAAGATTTTTTAGATACAGGTTTTCCAGCTCTGTTTTTTTTAAATGAATTCTTTGTGTTTGGTCTATTTCAACCATGTTAATGCTCCAAAACAGCAAGATATGCGCTGGATAAACTCCTGCAAAGTGCATTTTCCATTACTAAGAAATAAAGAAGTCAGATCTAATGTATAGTTCATAAAGCCGACCTTCTTGTGTTTTTTGGCCATCCACTTGTCCCAGCTGTTGAGCATCTCCAGCCATTTTACCTCCCGCTGCCTCAGCACCTCAGGGGGGATTTGCTCAGCACTGTGGAGGTAAAAAACAGTGTCACTGATAAAAACACATATTTGCTTTCAGTGTACTGTGTCACTTCCCTGTGCTTATGAGGGGGCGGGACTGCGGCTCATCTCTTCCTTGTCCACAGAGGAAACCTAACCTCAGACAAAAGAGCAGAGCACTTGCCAACGGCAGCAAAGTAACAGGAAAACAGGAAGTTGCGGGAGAACTTTCCCCTTGTTCGGTTCCCTACAACCTCCTACGCAAAACTGACACCAACGTCTCACTTCACCACAGTTTCTTATCCTGATCTACTACGCACATGCAAACAAATTTAAACAAACAAATTTAAAGAGCTGACTGAGATGTTTTTTTGCGTGCGATGGCTGCCGCTGATCTCTACATAGAGATACCGCAGTGACAAAACAGAACAAAACCACTAAAACCACTTCTTACAGAAGACGAGTCAGAGCGGCCTAAATTTAAAGATTTCTTAATTAAATGTTTACTGTACTGGAGGTCAGTGTGGAGAGAGCGGCACAGGAATCATGTGGTCTCTCTGTTTTGGTGCAAAGCAGAAGATGAGTAAGGAATGTAGGACTAATACCAATTAGCATGGAAGTACAGTGATCAAGGTCAGTGCTTTTTGGACATTTCTCTACTTGTTAACTTTCTTTATATCTACATAATGAGCAATTTCCACTACCAGACTTTTAAAAGTGAATCAAATGAAACAATCTGTGAAGGGATCATCTCTCTTGAACTGCTCACAACTAAACAAACAAAATGCAACCTGTGACACGGCCAAGAGGTCTCGATTAGACGTCGGTTTTTCTTTGATTCATAAGCCAAAAAGGTTGGGGACTACTGGTCCTAATCAGTCTAAATCAGTCTGGGATCATTCGGACTTTTCCTTCTTCTACTTGCAAAATTCATTCAACTGACAGCAAATATCCCTGTTTTCCCTCCTGTGTGAAATGACAGATTCTCCCTATAGACATAAAGATAAAGCGTGAGAGATAAAGATAAGTTATTTTTGTTCATATTTAACTAAATGCAAGAAAAGTTAGGCTTTACGTTTTACGTAAGTAACACTTCGAATACTTGCACACTGGGTTTATGTCTTGCTTCCCTTTTTGCCTCCCAATTAAGTATTTTTAAACCAGGGTATGACAACACTTCTGTACTTTTACATATGTGACATTAAATACTTTTACTTTCAAATTGAGTACTTTTACTTTCACCTCAGGAAAATTGTGAATACTTGCTACTTGCAAATGGAGTATTTCTACTTTTACTTGAATAGCATTTTGAGTACTTTTACTTGCATGTAGTATTTCTAAGCCAGGTTATGATGGTACTTCTGTATTTGATTACTTGTACTTGGTAATTGAGTCTTTTTAAACCAGGGTATGGTAATACCTTTATACCTTGTGTAACATTTTGAATACTTGTATATAAATGTAGTATTTCTTGTAGTGCTTCTTCCAACACTGTTTAAATGAACATTTCGGAGCTCCACTCACTCTCCGGAGGTCTGCTGAGCTCCGCCCGTGAATCCGTACTTGTCCACCGGCGTCTCCCCGGGGATGACGCCGCCGCCGTTCACCTCTGGGTCGGCTCTTTTGCCATCCTCTGTCAGCTCCTCTCTGCTGACCCCATTGCCCTGCTCGGTTTTGGCCATTTAATCCGCATTTACCTCAGCAGAAGCCGCATAACTTGGCACCAATCTTGAGTTTGACGTTAAAGAAATCTCCATAAAGACGCTCACCTAGCTACGGTTGCTAGGAAGATTTACTCCCTAGCTGCTAGCTCGCTAATGCATCAAAAAAAAGATAAATAATTTGTTTTTAAAGCAAACCTGACTCACTTTGGTCACATAAATATTCCGGTCACACTCACGTACACAAAAATAGATTAGCACCAGTTGTTCGGAGTATTAGAGCAGCTGAGTGAGAGTGAAATCAGTGCTGCTAACTGTGAAGCTAACGCGTTAGCATCACAGTGCTGTCAGCTGACACCTTGTTCCTGCAGGATCTCAGCTGTCAGCCTGCAGAGGAAGGACACAGGCTGCAGGGGAGTAAACAAAACATCCATCCTGTGACTCTCCACCGCCATCTACTGCTGCCAGACACACGGCCAGGCTCAGCATTTACCCCACAGCTCCTTTAAATGCCCTTCAGTCAGTGATGGGGGAAGTATTCAGATCCTTAAGTGGAGTAAAAGTAGTAATATCACAATGTGAAAGTACCCCACTGCAAGACAAAGTCATGCAACGGTATATTAGTACTTTTACTTTTAATACTAAAGTGCATTTTCTGATCATACTTATATTCCTTTATGTATATTATATAATTAGATAAGCATTATCATTACCATTGTAGTTGTTTGCGCTCATGTTGTTGTACAGGACAACCCCTAATGACTGATAAATAATAATTCTAATATTGATTAATCTTCTGGTTGTTTTCTCATTATTTTCATATCATTTGTAAACCAAACAATCAATAACAGTATATAAATATTATCAGGAAAAATGTACTTGAAGTATTAGCATGTTATTGTTGTTGATGCTCAAGGAGAGGTAATTTAAACAGCTTATATTCCTAAGTATAGTCAGTGTATACTTCTTTAGTTTATTGTTATATTTGTGAATTCATAAACTGATGTATAATAAATGTAAAATATAGGAATATAGAAGGTAGAAGTATGAAATAGCAGAAATAAAGTACAAGTACTTAAGTAAATGTACTTTGTAGATTCATTTTTATGGATCTTTTGATAAAAAGTATTACGTTTGATTGCATTTGATTAGTTGTTACTGAACAGTAAATTACTGTGAAAAGCAAATGTACACTTTATCAATAATAAAGGTTATAAAAACACTGATTACTGTATTATAATAATTTCTTTAACTTACTTCAATATTTTTTTTTACCAACAGTTCGTGTATTATAGCAAATGAGTATTCATGTCAATACAGAACCTATATAATCGAATACTGTGTATGTAACAGAACATATTCTCAATCACGTCGTCTCTTTTGTGAGCTGTACATCAGTTTCTGTACATCCAAACACAGAATGCCACGACGAAAACATCCCAGCGAATTTAGTATAAATACTAGATTCTTTATTTAAATATTGTACATATTTGAAAACATATTTACATCAATTAGACCTGCATTGTTACACTGTGGACAGAGGTGTATCTTTCATACACACAAACATCGCTTGCTGAAAAGAGGACAATCATACCATACAGACTTGCAGAAGCACCTTTAGAGAGCGGGCTTTACAGGAGAGAAACGGGGCAGGCTTCGTTTTACATCGAACAAGGGGCAATGTGGCCAAGACGAGACGAGCTTGCAATGACAGGAAAGGCCTCGATTACAGGTCTAGCTATTAAGGCTGAAACTGTGTTCACCCTCACACATCTCCCATTTCTTTCTGCACGTGGGTTACACGGGGTCATCTATGAATGAAATTCAAGTTGAGGACCATCACACAACATTTACAAACCATTCTTAAAAAAAAAAAAAAATACAAGAACAGAGTACAACTGTGTGAAATGAACTCTGAGCCGATCACAGATATAGAAACCATGCAAAAAACAGAAGAGCGCAGACAGATAGTTTTGAAATTATTGTCTCTATATGAAGAAAACACCGTGTTGTTTTTACAGCAGTGTCCTAACCATGTGTTTATTTATGGCTTTCCTTCTTTGGTTTCACAAACCTGTCTTACACTTTGTTGCAACCAGTCACATACAACTTAAACCAAGAACATGACAACTTTTTGTTCTGTTTAAAAACAACTTTTTAGGCATTTTAATGTCCCTCTTAACATTTCCACCCACATTTCTGGCCATCACACGAGATTCAGAGCACGATATATTTACAGTATTGCTGTACAATGTTTGTTACAACAACACGTAATGACATACACAAAGAAAATGTGTCTTTGGTGCACCTGCTTTTAAACTGTAGGGACATTGTCCAAACTAGTTGGGTGAGTTGTGAGACAGAAAAAAAAACAAACAAAAAAACAAGACTATCATGAGAAGAGAACAGTGTTATCAGTGTCTTTGATTGATGTAATTCAATGCAGCACACACGCACAAACATTTACACGCAGTCGTTACAGTCATGGTGAGCGTGTTCAGACATCATGTCAAGTCACATACAGACATCTGAATTACAAAGCAGCAAACAAATGTAGAGAAATAAGAAACTTAAAAATAAAAACATACTATACATGCATGCACACACACGCATACACACACACCTGATTCTCGTTAAGATAGCTGGATCTTATTGTCATCCGTCGCACACGTTTCATGTCAGCAGACACCTCAAACTCTTACTTTTAAAACTAAATAACGTTAAAAAAATATCTTTTCCTTTAAATTCACGCCTGACCTATCATTGCAATTGTAAGCATTCCCCCGATGCTAGCTTTAGCATTGTGAGACGACAAATATTAACATTAAATACACCACACATTCCAATAAACAACAGGAACAACAACAACTTCGTACATGTATGCCACACTCACGCACGTTTTTTTCACATCCTGCCTACCACGCGACTCCCACAGCGATCAACCACAGCAAATAATCTTCTTGTTCATTTCAGCGAGTGGAAGTGTGGGATTGATAAAGCTCACTTCAAGATTAACATCTATACAAGAAAATATATTTATGAATGCATGTGTACATCTTCCACAATAGTAACGAAAGAGCTGTTTGCTTTGTCGACCAAAGCAAAAGACGACAGAAAAGAACGCAGCCCTAAAAACACAAAAATATTTACAACTTATCGGGATGTGCACGCCGACTGATCCCCCAGCCAGGTGAGAAAACCTGACCGACCTTCACATTTGAGCTCCATTAAGTGTTACCGTTTCCCTTTACAGGTTTCTTTCATCTGAGGATTGACTGTATATAAAGGTGGATGGACATCACCGCTCCCCAAAGGTGAAGCCAAAACATCCTGATCGCCCCCTGGTGGCTGGTTGCAGTACAGGTCATAAATCCCTGCCACCTTCATGTTAGTAGATTGGACAAACAAACTTAAAAAAAAAATAAAAATAAAAAAAAAACAAAGTTTCTCCCAAAGTTAGATATATTATTTTACATAGTTCTTATTATGTATGTTTGTTCAAGTGTTTTTTTTTCTCATAAGTTTGATATTAATGAGCTTTTTCATGCTATAAAAAGGAGGCGAGGAGGCACTTGCCAGCGTCATTTGGGGAATTAAATGTCAAGTCGTAATGTTGAGAGGAGATGTAACTTTAACTTTGGTAGCGGACTGTTCACTAACAGTTACTAATTAACGATTAATGATTGACTCAGGCGCAGCCTCAATATCATGGCTCCTTCCTTAATCACTATTGCGCAGACTCTGACTCCAAATGTCATCGCCAGAATGAAATGGCGATGCTCGTGCCCGAGATATTTCGGCCATCTTTATATACGGTCTGTGGATCTGAACAGTTGCTTTTTTTTAGCTCTTCCGTCGTTCACATTCCCAAAGCCAAGACACCTGTTCTCTCATAACACCCATCCATTCCTACATCAGCTTCCTCCGTCCATCTATATTTTATTACTTTATTCAAAACACATTTACAACAGCGATCAGATTAACAACCGGGACAACAGAGACAGATAGCCGGGTTCAGTGATTAACCATCACTACTCTCTAAAGAATCCCAAACCATGGCTTACTCCTTTTATTATATCACATTTTTATACACAAGGGACACCAGATTTTAAAGCCTCAGTCAAACCAAACCGCCCTGGACAGTCAGTCTGGACAGCGTTGATGCCACGCAGTGAGACATGGGAGACAGAGAGGCATCCCCTGGCCCGTCATCTTCCCCTCCTCATGGATCATGATCAACATGAAAATGTCCTAGCTGCCTGCTTCCCCCTTTAACCGTTCCGAGCACCAAAACAAAACAGAGGAAGAAAACCCAAAAGAAAAAAAAAAAAAGTACATGGTTGGACGTCGGACCCGCAGCGAGGAGCGTGCGTTGTCGCGTTGGTGGGCCTTCCTCTGTCAGCCTCACAGGATGCAGGGCATTATGGGAGGGCTGCAGGTGGAAGACTCAGGCGGACGGGGAAGGAAGGAACCGGCCCCAGAAAAGCACACACTCTCTCACACACACTTAGTCCGTGTATTCAGCCACAATGGACAGCAGCACCGTGATATCATCTGGCTTCCCTCCTGCAGAACAAAAGAAGACGAGTGTGAGGGACTGTGACTGTGTTTTAACTCTCTTTAATCTTTAAATATCATATAATTCTTAAAGGCATCAAGAAGATTAGCAACATGCATCCTCTTAGTTGTGTAATTAACAAAAACAATGATATAGTCTATAATACATTTTAGAATAATATATGCATTTCAGATATCTGTACTACCAAACCAAACTTTATGAATCGTAGTTAAAACTGGAGGGAGGAAACAGGAAAAGGAGTAATACATTTAAAAAATGTCTGCTTTGATGACTGATTTTAAAGAGGACATCTGGTTTTTATAGATTTAATAACATTTTAATTATTTAAGTATTATTTGAAGCACTGTGTTTTTAAAAAGGGACAACACAGCATTTGAAGCACTGTATTCTTACCTCTTACATTCAGGCCATTGTCGCATGCAAACTGTGCAAAAGGGGACATATAGTTGGGGTCGTAGGCAAGGTCGTGAGCTTGCTTTGCAATACTCTGTGCAGTCTGCAGGATGCTGTCATAGTTGGTAGTCTGACGTAAGCAAAAATAAAAAGCGTTAAATGTGAAAAGTTTAATGTTTGTCTGATCATATGTCCACTTTATAACTAGATACAGTATAAAAACCATGAATAAGCTGATATCCAGAAGTGGCACCTTGAGTTTTTTGAGCTCCTGAAGAATCATGTAGTCCGGCATGTTATCAAAGAGGCCATCGGTTGCTGTCAGGATGATGTCACCGAGCTGTACGTCGAAAGAGGAGCTGTCAGCTGCTTCAGGACTGGAGGAAACAGAGGGGGGTACGGCAAGACAGTCACAAGAGGAAACTAGAGGATGCATTGCCTGAGCTGCCGTCAACAGTTTCCAGTGTGGAATTAAGCAGGTCAGAAGTCAGTCTGCCAGCCAAATCTTGAGTGGACGCAGCGTGGGTGTTTAATCTGACATCTGACTAGGAGGCAGCCTGTCCGAGCCAGACGCAGAGGTTCTGTTGCTTGCTGGCGCCGTGCCCAAGACTCAAGTTTACTTCCTGGGAGCCTTTAACTTTATGCCTGTGCTTCATCTTAAGGTGACATACCAGAGTGTCTTTTTAACGTACCTTAAACAAGGAATGCCGATTTGTTGAACAGGTAAATCTTTTTAAAACCAGATGAACAGGATTAAACCAATGAGGGAAAAAAAAAAAATCACAAATGGGCCCTAAAGACTGCTCCAAGTGGATTACAAAAAGGTTTATTCCCTGTTAATCAGGCTGCCATTGTCAGAATGAAATACTGACACCTATCTGGGTAGCGTGTGCTTGTGCTTTAAATACTCCATGGGGAACATTCTTGATACGACTTGGTGCATATTTAATTGCTGCAGTTAGCTGCAGGCTGTAAAAAACACTAAATTTGCACTAAAGGTTATAGCTATAAATGATCTGTGCTGTTCCCACCAAAGCCAGCTGGTAAGGCAGCATGGGACGTTACTTGGTAGAGAGAATAACACAACAGATAAGGCTGAACATAAAACATCATCCTAAATTAAAAAACAACTTAATAAGAATTTGTTTTCTCAATATATCTTATATGCAGGTGTAGATATGTGAAGTATTTATGTTGTGTCGATAATAAAGATGATGGCACGCTCACCTTTAAAAATCAGTGAAATGTAAACCAAAACAATAAACTGAAAACGTGATAGAGGACTTTCTATGCGGGTGATATAGGAAAAGATGAACAGGTAAAAAATGCCAGGAGTGAGACAAAAAAAGCAGGTGTTTATTCTGAAAACATGATCTGAACGCTCCTACATTTGCTGCCCACTGATGTATGTTTTATCAAATACAGTTTGACTCTGTTATTTAAACTGTTTTTTGGAAGTGAAAATAAATGGCACACACGCCCAAGTACGGCATGTGCAGAGATTCAAAGCTGAATTTAACTTTCCCCTTTCCCTGACCCACTTACATTTAATGTCCTGTTTAGTGTGCTGCAAAGGTACTAGTATCACCACATTGTCCACGTGAGCTGCCTTTGCACATGACTTGCAGGTACGTATTTAACTCTGAGCTACTGACCTGTCACTAAGCACCACCCCTTCAGCTCCAGGAGGAGCGATGGACAGCTGGAAGGGTGTGTTAAAATAGTGCTGTTGCTCGTCTGAGCGATGAACCACCTCTCCTCCCCGAACCACCAGGAAGCCGGAGTCACCGAGGTTGCAAGTGTGTAGCCGGTGACTCCGTCGGTCAAGAACCACAATGCAGGCTGTGCTGCTCCCTACAAAACAAAGAGAAAAACAACAATAATGTTATGGCTGCAAAACTGTGTGAGTCTCAGAATACTGCTTAACAAGTTCATCGCCGCCTTTGTGTGCACCTTCCTTGTGTCTTTCATGCTAGTCGGTGGGTGAGAGTGTTATGCAAGTTGTAAGTGGCCCTGCACCAAGAAAAAAACAAACATAAAGGTCACGGGCCGTGCTTGTCCCAAATCCCCAGTGACTGCAGCGTTAGGTGCCAACAGTCAGAGTAACCTTCAGCGGCGAAGGTTGAGCACAGACCTTGTCCAGACCACAGCTTCCCAAAATAAAAGTAGGTCATTCGACAAACATCGTGACATGGTTAACATTTAGTGTCCGTGCTGAAGGATCAGAAATAATGTGGCCAAGGTCACATGTTTATCATGTGCGCGCTTTTAAAACCTTTGCAGCCCCCCTGCAGTGTCAGTTACAGATGGATTCTTGACCTTTTTGAGCTCTGGTACAAGTCGAAACGTTCCCCCAGCATGCTTGGCCCCACAAGGTCACAGGGGCTCAACTCCCACATGTTGGCATACTGAAATACATCCTGATGAAGTTAGTTACCTCACAAGTATTACATCACTCAGTATGCTTAAATCAATGATAACAGCCCCCACACAAAACAATACACTGGGCAAACACTGGACTTTTGAGCTCCAAACGCATGCTTAAATTTCACTAAATTTTACTATTGTTATCCATCTTATTTGCATACACCTCCATCTTTAAATGGTCCTTTTTGACAGGTTAAAGTAATAAAATTAATATGCAATTTAAACAGAGATAAGTACTGTCTCGATTTATAGTAAAATGTTGTGCATCTCATTGTGCAAAGCTGTAACTCATAGTCTGACTCATCCTGCAGCTATGCTATTTTCTTCTCAGTGTATGGCTGGTCACATGGGAAGCATGGCTCACTCTAGCACAGTATGTGTACTACAATACATCACCGGTGTGTGGTCTGGGTCTCTGTGTGTACTCACCCAGCAGCGGGACTTTGTTCTGTAGGAGCTCATAATAGCCAGAGGTCAGGATACCCACTGGATTACTGGGAGTGAAGCGGCCCTCCTTCACCAGGCGCTCGCACGTTCTCATTAAGGTGGCGGAGAACTGAGACGGGTCCACGCCGTAGTCCCGCCAACCGCCAACCCCGTCTGCAACACCTGATGGACCAAAGGGAGAATAAAATTTTAATTTAGCTGATGCTTTGGTGCTCAGCCACCCACAGAGGATTTTAGCATTTTTGGCAGTAAGAGGTGATGACGAGTGTCGAGGCACTGTAGAGCTGAAACAATGAAGTCATGATAGTCACTTTAGTTTTGGTTTCAGTTTCAAGTTTCATTGTCTCAATCTTTTCTTTTTGTTCAACCACTAAAAAAGCCTAGCTGTGCTTGTGATTTTTTTGGGAAAGTTGCCATTGACACCTGTGCTGTAAACCTCTAATGCTGCAGGCTTTCATCAGTGGGCCAGAGGCTCAATCACCACTGTGTTGCCTCTGTGACTTAACATAAATGAATGTATTGGATATTATAAATGTAAGTGTATCGACAAATGCTGTGAACTAGTGGCTCACATATAGTTCATGCTGGTAAATTGCATGCAATATAGTAAAACCCCCCAACCAATACTGTATGCGTAGTTTCTCCTCTGGCACCTTCAAAATGCTGCATGATTGAATTATTAAAACCAGCCATATTTCTGCCATCCCTTATAACACTTACTCTGCAACTATTAGTTTCATTGTGTTTTGAGTTAAAGCACCGCAGCTGGTCACAAACATGGCTGCTGAGTTGGATAACACTTTTACAGATATTCAAATGATGGACTGTACTGCAGAGAAAGATATGAAATGGTATTTGTTCTAACTAGGTGGCTGACACATCAGAATTCACCAGAATAATATGACTTTACTAGATATATGCTCAGTGTATAATGTCACGTTTAAAAGCCACAGAGATGGTGGCAAGAGCAAACAGTCCTTAGATTAAAATGCAGCTCTGCATCAGCAAAAATCCAACATAAATGCTTTTGCTGACATTTTAAATATGTTTTTGGATATTCAGATGCAGAACAAAGAGAAAATAATAGTAATGCTTTAAAACTGATCTTCAAAGCACATTTTTATAGTATTTCACTGCCATATCAAGTCCATAACTGTAAGTGAGCATGACAGCATGTTTCTTCAAAATTAAAAAAGTGCAGTCTGTAATTTTAATCCAACATACTTTTTGTCAAACTCAGAAAATATTTCCTCACAGTCAACAAGCTGTGTGTTGTGCAGAAAAAAAAGCGACATAACCATCTCTTCTTCATCTGTCTCCTTCGAGTGGCAGTTTCATGACTGGGGTGTCAAATATTCACTGTATCTAACAAGTCACCATCAGCTGAATAAATCTGACTTAAACAGCAGTACTATCCCAAGATAAACCCATTTTTGCTTGGTATAAGGCATCAAAATGATGCAGAAATTACTGTCATGATGCCGACTTGTAAAAAGTTTGAACTGATGCTTTGTCGGGTCTGTCTGTAAGACGACAAGCAAACAGCTTTTAAAATATTCTGATGGATCAGGGCTCTCCAGAATCGTGGACTCCACTTTTGACTGCCTCATTTGAAATAGAAACAGAAAGCAAAGAGAACAAAACAGGTTATAAAAACATGCGTACTCATAATAAATACTGTTTCCACGCTCTAACTTTCATTTTCTCTTTGGAGAACAGGTGCCAGAGAAGGCAAAAAGAAACTTAAATAAAAAAATCCCTGGGTATTAGCTTCTATTCATTTAATGGCAATGTACAATCATATGACTCATTAAATTGGTCCTGTTGTAATAACTGGTTAATAATAGAAATCCCAAGTGCAGATACTGAACATGAAAAGTGGTTTTAGTTTTTATACTACACATACATTTTATAACACAGATTAAAATACAATCCCACATATAGGTCAATTAAAGACTAAAACTGCAAACTATTCAGCTCTTGAAACATCTGAACTGTGTTTTGTTTGTATTCTTTTGTATATTTATTCTGATCTAAACAAGGCCAATGATTGCTGGAGCTTTAAATAAAATGTTAAATGAAAGAAAATGAACTCTCATTGAAGAAACAAGCTGCCTTGATAACCACTAAACATCAACTTGAGTTTCACCACAGACTTCACCACCTCTGCATCCACAGATCTGCACATTTTATTTCATTTCTTTGACCTCAAATCACCAGCCTAAGTCATTTCACACAGCACGTCGCGTGAAACCCATATAAACAACGTGTCTCTCTCCCCCTGTGTGTGTGTGTGTGTGTACCCGGCCACGTGTTTTGAAGCACTTGGCCTCCTGTCAGCTGCGCGGCGAGGACAAAGCGGCTCGGCTAAGTTAGCAACATGGCCGCCTCCATGCTCAACCATTCTGACCTTTGCAAGACATTGTGGTGTCTCCTCCGACGGGCTGTGATGGGGGGTATTTCCAGCCCCGACCACCTCTAATGACCCCCCTGATTGTTAGACGTTTAAGACCGGGCATTAGCGACCTGTATGGGCGACGTGGGGCTCATCTAGGTGAAAGGTCGCTCGGTGCTTCACCTTAAAAACCTGCACACAGTGGATGTTTGCGGCTGACGGGTCTTTTTAAAAAGTGTTTAAATGGATTAAAGCCAAATGCTGTGGAAGTTAGAAGGGGGGGAAAGTTGTGCATCTTTTAGTGGAGGTGTGTGTGTGTGTGTGTGTGTGTCTGGGGAGGGGGGTGTTGCGTTTTCATTGCACGTGCAGGGTAGAAACCTGAAGGTCACCTGAGTACAAATGGGGGATGTGTGTGTGTGTGTGTGTGTGAGTGGAGTGAGAGAGCGAGCTTACCCAGGACATCCGCGGTCCTGTGCCGCGCGATGAAGCACGCATCGTCCCCGTAGCACATCCCTTTCTTCAGGATCCCCTTCCGAAAGTCCTTCCCGAAGCCATAGCTGGCGCTGACCAGGCTGTAGTCCCGGCCGTCCGTCTGAGAGAGCCCGCCCAGGACAGCCCTGGCTACCAGTCTGCCATAAGACAGTACGGATAACATCCCCCAGCGCAGGGAGAAAACACCCCCCTTCCACCGCCGCCTCGTTCACTCACACGCCGGCCCTCCGCGCTCCCTCTGCCCGCCTCTCCGGCTGCTTCTTCGGTTCGAGCCCCGGCTCTCAACCGCCCATTCGACCCTCCGTGAAGCTCAGTAACGCGGCTGTCGCTCCCCCTCGTCAGACGCCTCCGTCGCGGCCGCGGTTCGACGCTCACTTCGTGTCTCCGGTGTGCGTTTTCGTGGACGCTGCGCCTCCGCTCGGCTCCCTCCTGCCCGACATGTTTCCGCTCCGTGTGCCGGAGCAGCTGCGAGCACATACGGGTACTTCGGCCGTGACGAGCTGACGTCACGGCCCCACCGACGTCAGCCAATCACAGCGCCGCCCCGCAGCTCTCAGAACCTGCCGCGAGCTCACTGCGCAGGCTTCGGGTGTGCGCTTGTTTTGCGAGCCTGGACGTAACGGTGGGGCGTTTTTCTTGCTCAAAAAACAGTATAAATCACGGCCTTGTGGGGTTTATTACTTTCATAAAGGGTTACTACATATACCTACATACACCATATACAAAAAAAGAAACAAAAAAACTCCCAAATATATCGATAACAAATTATTATTATTCCGCCGAGCAATGTAGTTCTTCATTGAGTAGAATGGTTGCCAGGCAACACATAACACGAAGACAGGGAGCACACACACACACACACACACACACACACGTGCAAAGCAAACTTAAAGATTTGGGAGATTATTAAGATTTATTGCTTTTATAAAATGATTCCTACCACATATATGCGATGTGGCAAATTTCCCATAAAACAAACAACAAAAAACCCCAATAATTTATAGATAACGAGTAAATATTCTTCCGCCATGCAATGTAGTTCTTCAGAAAATTTGCACAGCATCTAGGTGTTCACTCCAAAAAAGACCATAAGATATGAGTCACATCATTTTCATCCTCATCAAACCATTCAGTGGTGCATCTGGGAGACCAAGCTGCAGGATAGAAAAGTTTCACCAAAAGATAAAGATGATCACTCAGAACATCTTTGTACTGATTTGCAGTGACCTGCATTGCATCCTGCATTCTCACCTGAGGAAGAGTTGCTCTTCTGCCTTACTTTACATAACACACACATGCACGAACATCATCAAATGTGCACTGTTTCCTGCAGATCTAAATGCAGATGTCACCTTAATATCTGTTCCTATTGAAAGACGAGCCTCCTACCATCCAAGCCCCAAAGGATGCTCTTTAAAAGTCACCCCTCTGACCTTCTCCTCTTGCCATCGTGATAGAAAATCAGAATGAACTGGGTGTTTTTATGCATGTCTTCATGCACTTCATGGTGTTAATTGCTTAACTCTACCATGCAGTGTACCCGTGTGAACGCATCTGCAAGTTTCTCCACTCATTTATTTGAGTTTTTCCTTTAATTTGTAACTTGAGAGGAAGATGAAAGTAAGTAGGCCACAGTAAGAGGGAGCCCAAGGGTTTCATTACCAACAATTCATTCTACATTACAACAGAATAATCAATAAAAACATTATTGAAATTGTAATATGTTTTTTATTTGTTGCACATCATTCACTCCCAGTGTAGATGACAATTAATTATCCTGAATACTCTCAATGTACTTAACACAGCTACAAGGACAAGTTACAAGAATATGTAAATTGTAAAAATGGGCATTGCCACACTCGGCACAAGCTGTGCAGCAAAACGAGCGCACCGCATCCGGACGAAACCACCCAGGTCCAGAATCCATAACGGAGCCGAGAGAGGGAGGACAGCAACCATTATTGCGTTATTTCCATCGAGGCGGACAGACAAACTACAAACCCCCGGGTGAGAAATAATTCAGTTAGATGTACTGATGATGTTTTATGGGTCAGTGTTTGTGGGCTCGGTGAAAGAACAAAGAGGCGGACATTACAAGCTGATTTTGGTTCGTATGTTGAGGACGTGATGATGATGGTGCAATGCTTGTTAGTCACTAAAAAAGGATAAAACCAGGTCTTATAATAATCATTTCTAGTGGTTATGGCTGGCATATTGATTTAATTCATTTATGTATGTTTGGATTAAAGTCAGATGAAATTGAATATATATATTAAATTTAATTAGGACACTGTTTTGGGAAGATTAAATAAGACTATTTATTGATGTAAATGATTACATAATGATGCTCATGTTATTATAAGAAAATGTTATACTGGGCTGGTTTACATGTGATGCTGTGGCTGGAGCATACTCAAAAGATAACATCCATGTTTGTTGATGTGATCCTCAATTTATTGTTTATTGTTATTGTTTACGATCATCACCTTAAAACACATTTTTCTTCAGGGCCACGATGGGGAGGCTGAGTGAGACGGCTCTCGTGTCCCTCCTTATCATGTGTCTCCTGAGCGCCGAGTTGACATGGGCCAAAAGAGGCAGCAGCAGCAGCAGCGGCAGGAAAACCTCGTCCTCCAGCAGCTGGGGCGGGAAGCAGTCAAAACCATCCAGCTCGCAGCCGGGAAACTACCCGCGACAGCCAACAAACACCAATCAAAACCCCAATCCGTATCCCGCCGGTGGGAGTTACCCTTATCCAGGCAAAACTAATGCAGGAGGAAATACTGGACAAAACCCAGGTGGCTACCCGGCCGCTGGGGGGTATCCCAACCAGAACCCGGGAAGAACTGGGACAAACCAAGGAGGGTATCCCAACCAGTACCCAGCGGCAGGAGGCAACCCAGCTGCAGGAGGCTACCCAGCTGCAGGAGGCTACCCCAACCAGTACCCAGGGAGAACAAACCAAGGAGGGTATCCCAATCAGTACCCAGCGGCAGGAGGCAACCCCAACCAGTACCCAGGGAGAACAAACCAAGGAGGGTATCCCAACCAGTACCCAGCAGCAGGAGGCAACCCAGCTGCAGGAGGCTACCCAGCTGCAGGAAGCTACCCTAACCAGTACCCAGGGAGAACAAACCAAGGAGGGTACCCCAATCAGTACCCAGCTGCAGGAGGCTACCCCAACCAGTACCCAGCAGCAGGTGGTTACCCTGTAAGAGGGGGAAATACAGGTTGGGGTCAGCCTGGTGTGAATCCAGGGGGTTACCCAGGTGGAGGTGGTTACCCAGGTGGAGGGATGGGTGGTTACCCCAACTGGAACCCCAATAATAAGATCCTCAGTCCCCGGTACGGCGGAGGAGGTTATGGGTATGGTGGTTATGGGATGGGTGGCTCTCCTTTCTCTCGCTCCGTGCAGAGTATGGGATACCAGCCCAAGTCGACAGGTTTCGCCAAGAAAGCCATGGTGGCGGCAGGCGTCGGCGCTTTGGCTGGAATGGCCGTCGGCTACGGACTGGGGCGCTTCCCTCGACCACATTTCAATTTCCGCACCCCTGAAGAAGAGCAGTACTACAACAACTACATGTACCGCCGTTATGGCACCCAGTCCACAGACGAAAAAGACTTCGGCCGCGACTACGTCTACAAGCCGCCGCCGAGGGCAGAGACCTACGAGAAATTCATGGATCGCTGCATGAACAGGACTGATGTTCTCAAAGATCAGGGCTCTCCCACTTCTAAAAATCAGGGTGGAGAAGAGGATGAGGATGATGACACCGTCAGCATCGAGGAGATCGGATACCCCGCCCTGATAGAGCAAGTGAAGTCGCGGCGCTGTGTTGAGCAGTACATGGTCTACTCCGAGCGCTTTCTGCAGGAGCGAAAAGCTGAGCAACAGGTCCAGTCCAATCGCAGCAGCCCAGTGAGCTCCGGGATGATTCAGCTTTTCAGCTCCCTCCTCATGCTGCTTTCCAGTGTGCTACTTCTCCAGTGAGAACTTCCTCTTATCAGATCCACAAATGGATTTCTATTTCCTCCATTATACTGCACGTCCACATACTGCTAATGTATTTTAACTGCCCAGCACCAACCATGGCTGTGTACTTCAAAGCTCTATGGGTATATTTAGTCAATAATTTATTATCGCTGGAGGAAACTTGCAGAAGGTAACAAAATGTTGACATATACACTACCAGTCAAAAGTTTGGACACACCTTCTCATTCAATGTTTTTTCTTTATTTTCTTTATTATTTTTGACATTGTAGATTAATACTGAAGACATCAAAACTATAAAAGAACACATATGGAATTATGTAGTAAAGAAAAAAGTGTTAAACAAATCCAGAATATGTTTTATATTTTAGATTTTTCAGAGTAGCCACCTTTAGCCACCTAACCACTTAACACTTTTTTCTTTACTATATAATTGCATATGTGTTCTTTCATAGTTTTGATGTTGATTCAGTATTAATCTACAATGTAGAAAATAATAAAGAAAATAAAGAAAAAAACATTTAATGAGAAGGTGTGTATCCAAACATTTTGACTGGTAGTGTATATGACATGTAAATGCTAACAAAAGATGTTGATTTAAAGAGGCAACAGCTAAAATTTTACAGTTAGGTCATCTCTTTGTGCTGCACGAGCTGCACTTTTTTTTTTCTGTATCGTCTTTAAAAAGCATCTCTGTTATTTTGCACTTTTTTACTCCACATGTTTTGAGCACTGAACGATTAGAAGACACATCAGGTTATTTTAGTTCACTTTTCGTGATAGTTTATTATGACAGTAGATCAGCTACTGTGTAAAAGAGGAATGTTACATTAAAGGTTTTATATGTGTATAAAAACATCCGACTAACATCATTCACTCGCCTTTTTCATCCATACCGGACAATTCAACACATGTTTAATCAGCTAAATATGTTTACCCAAAAAGGAAACTGTATTTTCATCAAATATAAAAGAACATCAAAACCAAAGTTCCACAATTACATTTGAATACATGTAAATTTAAGTGTGGAGAGTTGAGCCATATTGGGTTGAAGACCAACTATAAATATGTGCCCGCTTTTAAAGAAATTAAACTTTGGACCATTTAAAGAGTGAAACAGATTGTCAGAGCAGAGTGCAGGGGTAAAGGCAAAACAATGCAGGTTGGCAGTGTATATTATTTATATTACATATTATTTGAGAATAAATAAAGGGACACATGGGAATTATTTTTCACTTTTGGATGAGTCACCGAGGCTTTTCCAAGAGTTTGATTCCACTTGACGATGCATCTGTATTTGGCTCTGCATTGTTGCGTGGTGACCAAGATGAGTCCATTTAACAATCCTGAGATATGACGTATTTCGGTTAACCACTTGTATGACAAAGTACTGTAAGTAAAGAACACTCCCACCCCCTCTCAGGTACATGATACTCACACATTGTTTGTTTGTTGATCAGCTGCATGTAAATGCATGTAATAGCGCTCGACAGTAAGGTGTGTCCTTTGTGTGTCGTGTCCTTTGAAGTGCAGCGGATGGCGTCATTCGCGGTGCAGTGGTGTTGCTACTTTCCCTGCGGCTGTTGTGAACAGTGGGCGCGTTTGTTGACAGTAGCCCCTCTTGCTTTTAATCTGTGTAGTGCTGTACAGCTTGGAAAAAGCTGGGATGTGACTGAAGTTTTGGCGACAACTCGAGGCTTTGCAATCGTGAATTCTCGCATCCCAGCGCTAACCCCGCTTTATGTCCGTACCTCGCTCTGCGCACACACATCTCTTCATGTCACATTAAGCCATCAGTCTGACAGGATTAACACTGGAAGTGGAAGCACTGGTGTAAAATGGCCCAGGCAGCAGTGGAAGTGAGGAGATTTGTTCCCTTACCTTGTGCCAACCTTGGATTCTTGCTCATGTTTCCAGGCGTCCTCAGAGACGCTCCAACTTTCTAGACTTGTCAGATTTTCCGGGCCTGAGCTGGTCAAGTAGATCTCTGCGTCTTCCTCTCGTCACTTGAATCTTCCTGCAGCACAGTGAGATAGTCATAGGTCGGGTCTGTAAATATCTCTGTTTGCTTTTTTTGCTCTAGCCTCCCCTGGCTGTCATGATTCGTGTCTCTCCAGGAATGAAAAAAATATTTTTTTTTCCTTCAAAGTCACTTTGACGGGGTTGTGTATAGTGAAGTTTATCTGCACATTGTTTCTTTGTGTTGTGTTGTTTTGTTTTCCTTTCTTTTTTCCTGTTTGAATTATTTCTTTTCCTTCTGGGATTTGTAATGCACCTTTTTTTGGACTGAAAAATGCTACATGTAGTTTGCAGACTGTCAGTCACACAATTTTCAAGGGATTTTTACCCAAATAAGTGTTCAAAAATAAAAACTATTACTGTTCATCTCACAGTACTGGTGTATTCGGTAAAGGCAAGCACATACACACTATTTAGTGTAATAATCTGTATGTAAAGTCTAAATTAAGAGTGTCCAAATACTTGCAAAGTGTCTATAAGTATATCTGGAAGTGATTTTATGGCAGTGGCCAGTTGTTTTGTTCCTATCCAGCCCGTCTTCACATTTCTTTTATTCTTTTCCCAGTTAGTTTGTTTTCCTGCTCTGCCCAGGATCTCCTGTTAATTTAGTTGAATCTGGCTAAGTTGCTTTGTAATTAGAATTGGACCCTTTCATACTATTTAGGCTGTAGAATATCTGTAAAGTGCACTTATCTCCCTTTCGGATTAGATATTCTGTAAGTGCGTCATTGGGCTCATATTGGAGATGTGGCCATCTGTGTGAATGTTCTGGTTTTGACTCGCAGTTGTGAACACTCATAAAGTTATATGACTAATATAATTTAACATCGCTTGTCATGGATGTTTATGTGTCAAATAAAATAATTAATAAAATAATGCTTTGTCTGCCTAAATTCTGTGTTCCTTTATACTTTTATCTAAGTTTTGAATGCAGGACCTTTACTTGTAGTGAAGTATTGTGTGTAATATTAGTACATTTATACTATTATACCAAATACTTCTACTTCAGCTGTTGTTATTTATTTATTTTATTTATTTGATTTGACTACAATTTATCTTTCTGGCTGGTAATTTTAGTGTGATATATTTTTTATTTTACATATTTTTATATCAAAACTGTAGATGCAATAGTACCTGATAGACAGAAAAGTTGAATTATTTTAAAATGAATCAGTTTCTCTTCATTTTTTAGCAAATATTTGACCGATTCTCACAGTTGATGGACTAAACCTCTTAAATGGGAGAACTGGCTGCTTTTCATTGTCTTACATTATAACAAATTGAGTATTTATTTGAGTAATATTTGAATTGAGTTATAATTGAGTAACATAGCAAAACATTTGACGATGTCTCCTTTAGCTAAAGGAAAAAAAAGTAATTCAAGGGATTTTTTCACAGTTTTTCTGATATTTTATAGATCAAACTACCAATCAAGAAATGAACAATGGATTAATTGATGATGATGATGTTGCAACCTAATAGTGAGAACGTGTATATTCTCCAAAGGAAGTGGTCATATCTTCACTCATATTCATATCCATCCTTGTTGGACTAAAAGGAGTCACATTTAAGTATACAGAGTTGGTGATCATATAGGAATCAGCCCATAAAATAACAAGTTTTACCTCCAATGAGCCCTCGAAGGCCCATTTTACCCCCGGTCCTGCAATCATATGCAGTTACAGCAATATTACCATTTTAAAGAATCATCCTATATTAAGCAATAAAGCACAGAAACTCTAATTTCTTCAAAGGAGCTTTTATTTCATTTCATTTGATAATCGATCCCATTCGGTGTGATTAGATGCTTTATCAGATGTCTCTTATCCAGGCCACTATGAGGAAAGACACCACTTGTCCGAGTGTGATAAAGATGTTGATGGTGGGAGCGGGAGCAGCGGCTTTGACAAAGGCTCTCCACAGGGACTGGTTGTGATATCTCTGGCCTTCGTTGTGGTAAAGCCGTTGATCTTGCTCAGAGGAGGTCGTCTTGTGGCCGTGATGATGCCCCGATCCGTGCTTTGGCCTGCCCAGGAAGCCCAGCCCGTACCCGGTGCCCGTGCCTCCCAGGATCCCGGCCGCCGCTGCCCCCGCCCACTTCAGGCCCTGCTTGGGGAGGCCTCGGCCCTGGGACGCGGGTGCTTTGTCGCCGTCACCTTTCCCTCGACCCTTGGAGCCGCCTCCACGTTTACTGTACACGTACTGTGCACCCGGGCATAAAGCAACCATAAGAAACAACCAAACCCAGAGCGAGAGAAGCTTCTGCCGGCCTGTCATTACTGCAGATCTGAATCCTACAACACATCAACAAGTACAAATAAAGGAGAGGCTTAGGGCAACAGCCTGCTTATGTTTTATACCAGTTACTTAAGCTGAAAATATTAAAACGATATTGCTCTGTGTTTTACTTTTGCACAATATATCTGTTCTTTTGAAGGGCGAAGAGTCTGTAGAGTCTGTTGGCTGCCGTTCAAGCCGGCATTAAAGCTTTTGATTTTGCTCACTGAATATCCAAAGTCACATGCTCACCAGCACTAAAAAAAAACAACAGACATCCAGAACTATCCAGATGCTCTGTCAACACTGGGATTAGCTGGGCATTATGTGAGTGTGTGATGCATATTTCTCCCCGTCATCATGCGCTCGTTTTGGCTCAGATAAGCAGTACAGATTTCCATAACTTGTAACAAAACACATTAAAGATGCAGTGTCAAAGGTTGAAGATACACACAGGTGGTACGTATAACTGAAACACATCTGCTTCAAGTGATTTATAAATCACACAGGTCAAATATGTTGATATATCCATTCTGCAAGAACGTTTAAGGAAATCATTCATAATGTTCACATTCACATAATGTACATAACGATAAAAAATCAAGAGCTGAATTTCATGCAGAACAAATCCCTGATATAATAAAAAAAAGGAAATAGAAATAACAGTAACTAAGAACAGGTGTGCAAAAATGGCAGTGAATAATATATACAATGCATGTATGATATAAACAGTATGTACAGACGATATTGTGTTATTATTCTATATTTTATTATTATTATATTATAGTTAAATGTCTCCTTTCTTTACCTTTCTGATGGGTCTCACTCAGAGGTAGTGATCCTGGACTGGCGGTCCGACGTCAAACCACAACACTTACAGTACAGCAGAGCAGCATTTTGGCATCATTACCTTCATCAAACCAACGTCCATTCGACAGAGCCAACGCAGCCCCTCCCCCCCAAAACAAAACCCCGCTGTGCTATTGGTTCAAGATCAATAATACAATACAGGTTGAATCATTCCTGCTGATGGTGGCGTTTCACATGCAGGTTTCTCCCATTATTCACTGAACGCAAAGGCCGGGGATATTTTCTATCACAGATCCGCAGCCACCTGTGTCTGTATTTCCTTTTTATTGTATTCTAATGCTCAGCAGGGAGTTTAGGACATCATTGGTTTGTCTCCTTAACTTAAACCTGTGCCTTTCAAACCTTAAAAGGCCCTTCTTCCTTTATCTGGAAGGAAGGCCTGTGGAAAGAGAAAGTGGCAGTCAAAGCACAACAACCAACATCTTTATTGCAAGACAGTGAATCATTAATGAGACCTCACTCTTTTATTTAATGGGCATTCTCATCAGAAAAGGTATAATTACAACCAGCAATCAGGCTCTACTTTGCATTTAGCATCAATAAAAAGCACTTAGCCAGTTTCTTGACTTCTCAATTAGCTGAAGAATAACATAGAATAACGATTTAAAATAACACTTGGTATTTTAAGTCTGAACATTATATAACCATTTTAATGGCTCTTCAGGCTGCCAACAAGTGTTGCACCTTTGAATCTCAATAGTATCAATAATAATTCAATTTATTGTATTATTATTGTGCGACATAAAACTTTGTAAACGTCTGATCTACAGTCGATTACATTAAGTGTTAAGTGTCATTGCTCGTTTGATAAAAACAAGAAGATTGTAAATTTTGTTTTTCACTTTGATGCATTAAGATGCTGAAGATATCTGGTCTAGAGGAACAAGCGTGTTTTCTTCAGTACGAAGAACATGGAAAAGGTCATCATGCAGTAAATTAAGTTACTGGACATGTTATTCAGTGAACACAATGTACAGCCAGCTTAAAGAACCGCATCTGAAATACCAAGATTAGAGTAACTTCCTGCAGACATAACCAAAGAAATTAATTTTTGCTTCATGTCATGGGCATAAAAGATCCTCTTGAGAGGCCACTGTGGACAAGTGACTTCTTGTTGAGCATCACTTTGATGGACTGGATAAAACAGACAATCTCCATATAACTAATTACATGAAGCAAGCCACATAGAACTGTGTTTCATTGCTTCTTTGCTGCTTTAAACTTACTAAAAAAATTAAAAAAATTTTTTAATACAACACATCAGTTTATTGTACATCAGACTTACCATTTCTCGTGATACCATGATGATATATAAAAAGATAGAAAGGAGTAATCAGTACGTGAAGGTTTACCTTTATTTTAGGTTTTAGATCAACATGACAATAAGTGTGTTTTGCATGTACACAAAAATCTGATAAAACTGATAAAACGATAAAACCCCTCGTCTGTGTTCGATGTGGTTTGCATCACATGCAAGAACTCTGGCAAGTGCTCATCTGGCAATGATGATGTCTTTTTTTTCACATTTCCTTCATGTGCAAAAACAAACTAAAACTGTCATGCAAAGAAACCTTTCTTCTTCAAGTGATTCAGTAAATTCTGCACATTTCTCTGCATGGAACAGTTTGACAAGAAAAATAATGTGGTTTCCATTTTCTTTTAATTAAAATGTGTCAAATATGTTGCATGACTCAGTTTTTCCTTTTCAGGATGAATGAAAGTCATTTCAGGCCCAGAAGCTTGCAGCTGGAAGCAGCGTGCGGCGTTACAGATCCACATCTCTCTGCAGAAACTAGATTACGTTCTCAAAGAGCTGCATGGAAGCCATTATATTTTCATCCTGTTGAGAAAGGAAAACACATGCAAGAGAAAATGTGTCGTCGTGTACAAATCTGCGTGAGCTCCATTTGGTAAAACTTATCTGACTGTCTGATGAGGGTGCTTACCTTTTGGCAGGTTTCTATGAATTCATCAATGGTCACCACTCCATCTCTGTTCCGATCCATTTTCTGAAAAATCATATAAATCAAAAGTTATATTAATTTAATGTAAATAAATTTAAATATAAAATCACACTCCTGAACTGCAGCTTTGGATGATGTTTTGCCTTTAGGTGGTTTGTTCATAAAAAGGGCCTTTGTGTCATTTTATTGAACTCCACTGATAACTAATAATCGAGTGCATTGACTTACACCATGGCATTAGATAAGTACAATATCCGGATGCAATAGATGCCACAGGCTTTGTGTTTTAGTGTTTGCAGATGTAGCACACCTGGAAGAATCTCTCCACATGCTCGTGGGGGGAGTCGTCTCGTACACTGGGTAAGGTGTACCTGCCCATCATGTCATATATGGACGTCATTATTGCCATCATTTCCTGCAGAAAAGCAGAGAGACGTACAGTGCATCTGCAGAAATCATGACAACATTATGTTTTCTGATCAGTGAGAACGGTTGCTGAATGTACCTCTTTGGTGATGTAGCCGTCTTTGTTGATGTCGTACAGGTTGAACGCCCATCGGAGTTTCTCTGTCACGGAGCCTCGAAGCAACACGGACAATCCTATCACAAAGTCCTGTGAGAAGAATTTGAATCATTAAACAGAAATCATTGTACTTGAAGCTGAAACTAAACCCCTGTCACCCACGAGAAAAATGACCACAGGATGTAAGATAAACAAACATGTGCTCCATGGTGAACTCGCCTCAAACCGGATGGAGCCACTTCTGTCCATGTCAAACGCGTTGAACAAGAAATGTGCGTAAGTGGTTGCATCTGGAAACAAATAATGAATATGCAGCGTTGGAAATGAGCAAGAATTGTCCTCTTTATTATAGTTTTATACTCTTTTGTCTTCCTTTAATTCTTTCACATTTCTTCATGTTTAGCTTTAAATCACACAATCTGAAGTAATCCACTTATTAGTTTTGGTGAGGATCAAGCGTCTTAATTCTCACTGTTCAGACATTTTGAAATTGACTTGTGAAATCAGGCGTGCTTTTCCAAACAGAGGCAGGACTTTGCATTAGTTACATACTGTACCTCCTTGAGGGAAGAATTGTGAGTAAATACTCTTGAAAGTTTCCTCGTCCACCAGTCCACTGGGACATTCCTATTGAAAGAAAAAACATTGACTTTATTTAAGTCAGTATTTACATTATAGAGAGTTTTAATATTGATACTGCCTCAAGCATTTCAAGTGTTTATTGTCTGTAAAATGACCACGAACTTTATTTAAAATAGTCTCTCGCTCTCTCTCTCTTGTGGTTGAGGTCAACTTTATATTCAGGTAGTCACTTTCAGCTCAAGAATAGCACCCTGTCATCATTTTAAAGCTCGGGTTTTACAGCAAATGTGTTCATTTTATTATCAAGATTAGGTATGTAAAAAATAATCATGTGTTTAATCAGTCAGTCACAAACAGACAGTGTTGCTAAATTACTTCACAGATGCTTTGTCTTCTTGAAAAACTGCCTGATGAACTCATTTTGGGTTTTTATACTCACTGCTACTGATCTTCGTCATTATGCTGTGCACATATAGTCCCTGACTACACTGCAGAAATGTGGCCACTAGAGGACACCGAGAGCATTCATTAATTGTAAAACTCTACTCAGGCCTTTTTTTTTTTTTTTTTTTTTTAAAAGAGTTTTCACAATACATTTAACAGCCTGATGACAGATGTGTACAAGCTGTGTGACAACGTCTGTCACCTTGTTTTGGCTGAACGTGAGATAAACTGCAGGTGATGCAAATTAAAGAAAACTGTTAAAGCACACTAGAAAGGGGACAGACAGACAGTCAGACAGAAACAGACGTCCTTAAACCGAGCCGTCTGCCAGCCAGAGCAGCAGGAGGGTTTCTGAGATCACCCGCCAAAGTGATGAGGTAATGCAGGTAATTTTTTCATCCTCTAAAAATGTTCTTTTTAATGGCACATTACAGTCACAAACTGTTGATATGCATTAATGTACCTGCCTCTGCAGTTGCCAAAATGCATCATATTCCTTCCATGTTTGTGCATCCTTGTGCACACGTTGGTAAAACACAAAGAACAATAAAGGCACCTGCTCATCAATACGTTGCTCTACAACATCACTGGTGGTAAAAACCTCTCTTCTATGTCTGCATGTGTCTGATTACAATGAATGATAACAATGATATAAACTATATGATCAAAATTATGTGGACACCTCTGTTCACTTTTGTGTTTTTCATGGTTTCAGCTAAACCCCCTCGGTTCTGATAAAAGTCCATTTTAATACTAGAGAATAAAATGAGATTTGCCTTGGTGATGAGACCTCCCTAAAGGATCACAACACAAATCTGAGCGTTCACAAGATAGAAAATAGAGAAAAACATCAAACAGCAACAGTATTATTGCTAAATGAAATATATAAGTTATTACTGGATGATTTTATCTCTTCAGACATTTCAACCAAATTCAAATATAACTGAATGAGAAAGGCTGTTTTATGAGATCTCCAGTCAAAATGATTAGGAGCAACTTTTTTAAACAACAGTATGCTTCTTACTCAAAACAGCCAAGGTGAGGTCCTTAAAGAAATGTTTTTCTCACACATATTCTGCCCACTCAGACATACAGTACATGCACTTGTAATGTCTACAGAAACACACTCGCTGTCTTTGTCGCTTTTTTTGATTAAAAACAGAAAATTTGAGCATACATTTGCGATAAACTGGATCGTCAGCCTCACTATTATTCTTACGACTGAATGCAAACAGGATCAGAAATCTATTGAGAAGCCTTCACAGAGGAGTTATAGCAGCAGAATAACTCTCATGGCTTTAGAAGGATGTTCAAAAATCACACATAGGTGCAATATTTGGGCATCCACATACTTTTGGCCACTGACAACTACCCTCCCTAATGATATTCACACAAATATAACTCAACCTTTCAAATGAAAAGCACTTCAGAGGTTAAATTAGATGAACAAACACTCCTGACTGATAGTTTTCGTACATTTTTGAAGCCTCTGTAAAGCGACTGAAGCTCCTTCCGGGTGAACTGCGTCTGGGCCTGGAGCTGGTCGAGGCCCTCGGGTTGGTGACGCACCATGGAGAGCTCAAGGTCGCTGTCACAGCTGTCTGTCAGCCGGAAAAAAGAGAAAAACAGGGGGGTGGGGAATTCGGAAAGGGAAAGAGGGGGAGGAAGAAAGGAGGGAGGAAATAGCGGTAAGACAAGAAAGAAAAAAAAACAAAGGACGGGTTGGGGAAGAGTTGAAAATACTGAGAAATCAAAACTGAAGATGGGAGGCAAAAAAAATGACTGCACACAACTCAAAATGCTCACCATCTTTACACAAAAAAATGAAGAGTTGTGAGAAGGAAAGGTAAGACAAGGAAATGGGTAGGGGATAAGAGTAGATTATTAGATAAATAATGATAAAAAGAAGACAAGACGGAGGGAAAGACGTGAAGAAAAATGGGACAAATTATGCATAAAAGGAACTTGTTACTTGGAGAAACAGTGGTGGGAAGAAAGTTTGGTTTTTAGAGAGGAAATTTTACACTGCAGATTTACACTGCAGGATAACTAGAGGGGAAGAGTAGCTTGTTAAGGAAAAAGGGCCCTTCTCATTATGGACACTTTAAATGCATCCAAAAAAACTCATTTTCTCTCCACTGCTTAATAAACACACAAAAGTTGACCTTACAATAAGGAATAAATTGAGATTAATGTCTCGAGTTATGAGTAATCATCATTTTGTGACAGGTGTAGTGCCACATCTAACACATCTAACATTGAGAATTGTGATGCTTAAATAAAAGAAAGAAATTATAGGTAGCAATCAGACACAGATCGAATCAGCACTGATGACATATTCATTTTAATGCAGCTCTATTTTTTTTAGTAATGCCTGTGTTTGATAAGTCTGCGAGTCTACATGTCCAAGGGGGGGATAGAAGTTTATAGGCTGGGATGAAGTGAAAGAAAAAAAATAACGCGCAAGAGGAATACCACCAGAGGGACTCACCATCTTTACAAGAACAAAACACAAATGGGAAGTCGAAAAAAGAGCGGACCAGGAAGACATTGAGGAGAGGTGATAAAGAAATGAGAGGGGGAAGAAGAAAAGTTAAAATATTTGGCTTGATGTCAACAAAAATTACCAACACAGTGAACTGAAGAATCGATTCACATTTTTTCAAGCCTCTCTTAACAACATTAACATGTGTGTATTATGAAGCCGTACACCAGTGAGTATGAAGTGGAGGAAGAATTACTGCAACCAAAAACTCCTTTTATGCACAAATGTGAGTGTAGCTTTCAATTGTTTCATGCAGAGCTGCAAAAATGTGAACCTTTAATATTTTGTGACTGCATCAGTTTAGCAATATTTTTACAATCTAAATCATACAACAGGAAAGTCTGACAACTTTAATGTTATATACAACACACATCCTGATTTATTTTCTCCAAACTGTCCATCTTACCTTCCAGCGACAAGGGCTCCCAAATCCCAAACTGTTTGAGCACAACAATAAAAAGTCCAATAACAACAGCAATGGCAATGACTTCCATGCCATCCAGTCCCATTGTTGCATTGCATTAGATACCTCCTGTGCAAAAGCCGCTTTAAAAAATGAATGCTTTTGCAAAACTGATGCCGAATCTGAAAGAGCAGCCTGCATCCACAAACATCATCTGCTGCCAATCATCCCCTTCCTCCGGCTTTTTTTTTCAGGGTTTTTGTACAGGCATCAGCTTTTATGTTCACTTAAATGAAACCCCAGACTTAAACCACAGACCAGATAGAGGGGAAAAAGAGCAAAGAGATCTACTGCAGAGTAACCTCCTTTAAATGAACAGGTTCAAAGTCCATCATGTGCATCTTGCAAGGAAATAATCAGACAGTTTTAATCCTCCAAAATGATCCAAAGCTATCTCCATTTAAAAAAAAACGATCGCGATCTCGCGATCAACTCTCCGCTCACTTCACCTCCTCTGTCCTGAGATGGTGTTTGTGTGTTTGAAGTTGGTGAGGAAGATGGGGCAGATGGGGTGGAAGGAGGGGTTGTTACTGAAGGAATTTCTTTACTAATAGTCCCTGACTGACAGTCCACGCTGTCTTTATTTGCGCAGTCATTTCAAGGATGTAAAGCCGTAAAAACCAAGCATTGATCCACATTCGCTGATGGCCTGGATTATGAACAGCACTTAGGACGAAGGAGCCTGCCCTGCCCTGTGTGGCGCTGCTTGTGTCTACTCGGTCGTTCAGCGATGCGTGCGGTCAATAACTCTGGAGGATTCACTCAGAGCTGAAAAATACTGCCACCGTTGTGCCCGTAAAAACCTGCGCCTTGTTTATCAAGTTGTAGTTAAGAATACTAAAGTTGAAGGGGATTAACCGTGCTGCAGAGGCGACCTGCGCACCTCAGAGGTCAGTTTGTAGTTTGTAAGATGCTCCACTTTACACTCATGCACTGAGAGTAATGATGGTCTAAAAGGACTTTTTTCACAAGTCCTCTCTTTGTTAAGACACCAGCGAGCCTTTGTCTGAGTGTGCTGTGCCGGAGGACAACAAGAGTAAAGACGAATGTGAGGATAGTTCACAACTGATGACTCTGCACAACATAATGGACTCGGTAAAAGTCGGAAAGGTGGGTGGAGAGGAAATCAATGGGAGGTAAAATACTGGTCTTCGAACAGGGAGAGAAAGGGGGCCAGAGATGCATTTGGATAGCAGCGGAGGGTTTATGTAAATGGACTCATCCTTAATGTCTGCGTTAAACAGCTACTGAAATAGCAAGTCAACCAGGACATTGGCACTGCAAAAATACTAAAAAAAAGTCTTTATTTTGGTGAGAGTGGTGTTACGGTTGATGAGTACTGACTATTTGTTCCATAAGATTTGATGTTAAAGTGCAATATGTGTTTGTGTTCTTTGAGGAAAGGTGTCTGTTATATATTATAATAGTTTCTTATTGCTTATTCTTAAAAAATACTTGGGGAACGTGGAGCTCTGGTGAAGGCCTGTTTACCAAAAAGTCAGCATCCTAGAAAAAAAGGTCAACTGAGGCCATAGCCTTAAGATTTTTTGTGTTTTTGAGTTATCCAGATCACTCAGAAGAAGTGCAGTTGTCTTGCATTGGAAAATAACCCTCCAAAATAAGATGTTTAACTTCATATGAATCCGTCAGTCAGTGTATACTAAGATCAGGGGTGAGGGGTCGTCTAATAAAAAAGGTGCATGAATTTCTGCAGTATTTTCTTTGTGCGGGTTAATGCTGCCTCACCACACAGATATACATTCAGCCATTGCACCAACATGCAAGATGCATGAGCTCATGTGGGAACTCGCCTGCCATGAAAAATAATGCAGCATTATGCTGTTTAATGCGCTCTAAGTGCTGATCTATCCCCATTCTTCTATTAAATACAGATGAGAGTGAGGTGGCTTAAGCACGCAGAGATGCAGACAGTGCAGCAATCAGCCTCACCATCAGGTCTTAATGACTGCAGAGAGAGAGCAACATTACAGCGCAGAGACCGGGGCCATCAATCAAAAACTATCGCACGACTTCTCATCACACAATTAAGCACTTTTTTTTGCTGTTGACAAGAAATGACCTTTCTGGAGAGGCCTCACACACACCTTGAACACACCTCAATGGGCACTGCTGATACTAATTACATGAGAAACTACAAATTAAAGCCACTCAAAATGCCACTTTTATTGCAGTCTTTCCATCATCACTCCCTATAACATTTTATGACAGCTGGCTTCCTCTCTAATATAGTTATCAAGGAGAGGAATGTATAGTACACCCAGCAGCAGCCACATTGAGTATTTATTTACTTATTTTTTACTTTTTACCTTCAGCAGCCAACTCATGTATCACTGCATCAGGAGACACAGAGGAAAATACCCAAAAATTTCCTTTATCAGGTAACGACTCAAAAGTAGCAACAAAACTTTATGCAAATATACAATAGGCTGTAAATATTTGTGCAAGACAATTTCACAGTTCTTAAGTTAAAAAAAGGATATTCAGCCCTTTAAGACCATTAGTCACTTCTGGAGGAGTGTGCACTGCTGGGTTAGGGTTAAGTGTGGAATAACAGGTTGCCCTCTACTGACAACAACCTGCTATTTCAGATACAGTGTGAGGTGGAAGAACTCATCTTATTATTATATGTAATAAAACCAAAGGTGCAATAACCTCTGCTGATGAAAAATATATATTATTTGCAATTATTCTGACTTTCATAACTGCAGGAACACTGATGCATAAATCACTGAACCCAAAGTATTTTTATTAAACACCACCTTTTTCAGCGTGTTTTGATGATACACCTGTATGGAAGTGAGTGCAGACCATTATCCATTGCACAGATAGTGGCACAGACATTCAGGTGCCATAATGTCTACAAACCAGTAGATGGCAATCAAGTTGTTGTAAAGTGGAAGAGATGTGTTTAAACCTCAACAAATATGCATGTGTTAATATAGTCCTGTTGGATAAAATGATAGTAAATGAGAATAATGATGAATATGAGTTTGTAGACTACATTTTAAGTTATTTAGCAGACCTGTAGGGTCTTGTAGATTTACTTAAAGGCTTCATAAATAAAATATTAAGGCTATTTAAGGCTATATGAGATACTTGTTAAACTGTATAATGTACAAAATGCCTCAAAGTGATGGTGTGTCAGCAGTGAGAGCATTTGTTATGTTCCTGCTTTCATCAGTGTCCTGTCCAAGACTCACAGCCATCTGTTTGTTGGCAGGCTGAGAAGTCAGCGGTAAAGGGACGACAACAGCAGGTCGTTTCTGGAGACCGCAGAAACGACTTGCTGGGTTCTGCCTAATCACCATCCTGGGTGACAAACATGGCGATGAGCAAAGTGTCAGAAGGGAAAATAATCTGAGTGCTCAAAAGAGATAATTTCCACAGCGGTTGAAATGGGGGAGTTGTGTGACAGCGCTGGGGCAGATTTGCAGAAGTGAACACACACAGTCAGCCTGCGCAGAAGGACAATGTCAATAATTTAGATAAGCTAAGGAAAAGGGGTCATACGGGGCAGTCAGGGGAAGACACTGTGCTCTTCATCATGAAAATGTGCCACTTCTCCTTTTGTGATATATCAACATTGTGAAAAGAAACCAAAGCTATGTATTATTTCAGTTTCTTTTTGATTCATATCATCATAAATTATGTTATGTTATGTATTGTTTCATGTCATTTCTCTGAGGTAAGTTGGTCAGAAGAGAAACAACAACAGCTGTTTGTGTGAAAAAAAGAGAGAGAAAAGAGAGCATCAGCTGTGGATCAAACTTCTATGAAGCGGCATCAGGGATGAGAGCGAAAGCAGCAGCGGTCCACTCACTGAAGGATTAGGTCCTGAAATGAAGTGGCGTTTGGGGAAGAGAGAGGCCTGCGCTGTAAACACTTGAAGAGATGGAAAGATGGGCGAGATCATACAGCGGGTACATGCTGCTGTAGATAGGCGGGTGCTTTAAAATTCATGTGTTCTGTATATTGCAGGAGATTGAAAGCCTGCACTCCTACTGGACCCCCCCCCTCCTGCATCTCTCTGCCTCCCCTGCCGTCACACACAATCATGCAGATATTAATTGTGTTGTACTGGTGTTTGGGATGTTGTTAGCCTGGCGCTCTGCCTCTTTATGCGCCTGTACCTGGCCCTTGTTGGGTGGTGCTGGCGATAATCCACTTGACGAGACAACACTTCATCAGAGATTTACGCGAGAGCCGTGGTCTCTGCCACTTGGAGCCCTCCGTCTGCCCGCCCGGGTTTGGATCTTTCCCGTTGGCATCGGGCAGCAGGCCGCCGTCCACCGCCTTCTCGTCCGCCTGAGGAGAGAAAAGATAAGAGCTTTGCAGACAGAGGGCAGCTTCCTGCACGTTTAAAAGTCCCAAGATGGTTCAACAGACTTAACAAAAGACTAAAGGTTCCTCCCCTCATTTGTTCTTTTTTTTGAGTCCGAGAACTGTGCTGCTGGAAGTCCGCCACCTCCTTGACATTTGGTGCAGATATTCATGATACCCAGAGGATTAATTCCTATGATTTTGGAGATTCACTGTCTTTTCCTCGAGCACAACCACGAGCTTTATGGTTTTCACAGAACTGTCTCGCCAGCTGTTAAGGGAGGACTGTCAAGATGAAATGTAATAACTTTGCACCTCCTTTTATTTTCTTTCTAGGACCATCATCGGATGGTTCAAATTTGTCCAACGCTTCGGTTTATCCCATCACCCTCAGCTGTGCTCTGTGTTTGGTGCTGATTAGCACATTTTCACACGCTACCACGCTAATATAAGACGGCGAACATAACAAACTTTATTCCTGCCCAGCATAATAACATTACCATTACCAATGTGAGCATGTGATGTTAGCATTTAGCTCGAAGCAGCACTGTGCCCAAACACGGCCTCATGGATCTGCTAGCATGACTTCAGACTCTTCGTCCTGTTGAGCCTTGAACATCATAAACAGACAGAAATACAGAGAAAACCATTTTTAAATAAAGGTCGGGATGCCCTGGCGACTTCAGGGTTTATGATGCTGATTGTGTAGTTGCAACGTCCCCAATTTGAGTTCAGCTGGGGCCTTCATTTCACATCATCCCTCTCTCTCTCTCTCTCTCTCTCTCTCTGTCCCCTCATGTCCTGTCAGCTCTCAATTACACTCTATCTAATAAAGGCAGGAAATGCCCCTAACTGCAACTTTATAGTCCTGCCTTATAGACCGATGGGTCTCTCGAGCCTGCAAACCGCCCACTGTCTTGCAGAGAGCAGGAGGTCCTTCACTATAAGACTCTGAAACAAACTGCTCTAATAAGACAGTGTCTCATATAGAACCATTTTTTTCCTTTGGCATAAACTTTCTTTTAGGAAGGTGAAGTTATATATTGACACAGGTTTCAGAGATCATGTGTTGGTATGAAATAACAGAAGCTTTCTCAGCCTCGGTCCGCTTTCGTGGCTTTCTGTGGCGAATCGAAACAAGGCTCTTGTGACAGCGGGACCAGCAGCAGGAGCTCCATTCAGAGATCCAGCTCACTGCTGAGTATGGATGAACCGATCGATACCTCAGTAATCAATGCTTCAATACTCAAAAGCTGCTCATTTAATATTAAAGTGGTGATTACATAGAAGTATTTATCTCTCTGTGAAAGGCTCTCATGGATATTTCCTTTGCAGCTGCATACTGTGCGCACTTTATGTGTTATACAGAGTAAGAAATATTAAAGAAGTTTTAAATGGGCTTAGTTTCCAGAAAAAGGGAGAAAGAATTCGAAAGAAATCAAATTTTCCTGTAATGTTAGCACTTACGAGAATAGGGACATGCAAGCTCTTGTTTCCAGTTATTTCAATCATCACACATAACGTCTCCTTATCTCACACTGGAAACACATCCAGTGTTTCTATATTCATTCAGATGACTATTTTTGAGATCTAAATAACAGATCTACTGTAAAATAATCCACAAAGTGAGGATGATAACTGTGTTGCTTTGAGGTTTGGTGTTTGAATATTTCGTTTTCTCGGGCAGCATCTTTCTTCAACTGTGTTTTTCCAGTCTCATACAGATTGTGTTGACTCATAGCCACCGGCAGTGTTATTGCACAATGAACCGCTCTGTCTGGCACTTTAGATTTGTCCTATCTGAGGTTTTTCCTTTGTTTTGTTGTTTGGATCTTTACAGCTGGCTTTGCCTCCTCTTACTTTGTCTCTGCAAGCTCTTTCCCATGCTTGTGATTATGGACCGGTATAAATAAAACAGCTTTTCTCTGAGAGGTTCTGGAGAATGCAATGTAAAGGTTTTGTAGAGAAAATAGACAGGGCCACTATCTGGGAGCTCCACTGTCCCCCCTGGTCCCCCGTTTGAATATGAAGGGCTGCCAAAGCATTGCAGAGCATCGAGAACGTCGCTCAATAATTCACACTCCTTAAAACTGCATCAATAAAAGATCAGAGCAGGCTGCCTTGGCGAGGTGAAAGATGACTGCGAGTAAAACACAAAGACTGATACTTAATGGATAGTCCAAAAACCACAAAAACAAACAGACACATACTACACACACACACACACACACACACACACACACACACACATGCAATCACACTGCATGCATCTGGCCAGATACAAACCACAAACTAAATATGCATGAACACATATACAAGTATATCATGTGCAGGCATCTGTAGTGTTTTAAGGTTAACTCTATGATATGCCAAGCAAGAATTATAAAATATAAGTAATTCCAAATCATCCGTGACTCCATGTTGAGAAATCTGAAGTCTGAAGGATCTGAGGAGAAGGTGATTTGGGGTCTGAACATCCAGAGCGCTGCATTATTAAAAAGGACTGAAACCACGTGTGCCGAGAAGTGAGATGCTCCCTGTGATCATCTAAGTCATCATGAACACTGTGGGCGACCGTCAGCTCATCATCACGTGTGTTACCTTTGTGAACACACACACACACACACACACACACACACTCCACATATCATTCAACCTGATAGCTGCCGATGTTTGTTTCTTTCTTCCAGCCAAGTTGGAAAAGAACCAGCAGACAGTGGATATTTCCATAAAATGACAAAACTTCTGATGTTTGGATCTTTTCAAACTTGTATCCTGGCTTCTAATCCTCCTGCCTGCACAGTCCAACACGACTCTTTACCACCTGTGAGGCTCTCAAACTCCTTTTATTTCAGTTTTCCATATGGCTGAGATGTTTTGGCCTGAAGCTACTGGTCAAACTCATGAAAAACAAACATATTAGTATCTGCCTCAAGGTTTTTCCTGACATACAGTGCATGTGCCTCATATTAATCTCTGTACAGTTTGAAATCAAGAGTTTGTTCAAGTGCTGCATGTAGCCACCGTATCACTATTCAGTAGAGCAGAAGTACCTCAAAATTGGACCTAACTATATAAATTGCATGCTGTGTTACACTATATTTCAGAGACAAGTATTCTACTTTTTACTCAATTACATTATTTGACAGCTTTAGTGATCACTTAGTTTGGAGGAGGTCCAGATTTTAGAAAAGTAAAAGTAGCCCCAAACTAAGAAACTACAACATACAAACAAGAAAACATGTTAGTGTAATAATAATAACATCCCAGTAATATAATGCATATGGTGTAATGCTTTGAAAAGTACAATTCTGCATTACTGGTAGTACTTTTGATACCTTAAGTATATTTTGCTAATAATACTTCTGTACATTACTTAAGAGAAAATGTTAATACAGTACTTTTACTAGTGGCAGCAGTGGAAGAAATATTCAGAGAAAATATTCCACCACACAAGTAAAAATTCTGCATTCAAAACTTTATGTATGTAAAACTATGCAAGCATTATCAAAAAATGCAGTGGTAATTTAATGGGCATTTAAATTGTTTATTTAGATCACTGCATCCTTCATTTTATTAGAAAAAATAAAATTCAAAATGACCAAATTAGGAAATGCATGGTTTTCACTGGATAGGAAAGGTATACTCGTAATATGAAAATTAACTAAAGCTGTAATGGAGTAAAAAAAATCATTTCTGAGATGTAGTTGAGTACATGTATAAAGTAGCATACAGTGGAAACACACTAGTACAAGTACTTTAAATTTGTTCTTAAGTACAGTACTTTAATAAATGTAATCAGTTATATTCCTCCACTGCTTAAAGTATTTAATCCAACAATGGAAATCACAATACACGCCTCACTAAATGTTTTTTCTCTCTAATGCTCAGTGAAGTTTGGAGACTTTTTACTGTTGATGAGTTAAAGAGCACCACAGGTTCACTACAGAGTACCACAGGTTCACTGCAATCACATGCATGAATATTACCATTATTAATGTGTCTGCATCTTAGTTTATTCCAGCAGTAAAGTCAATAAAAGCACATAGTAATGAATGTTTTCTGTACCTGCATTGCGTCTGGATCTGTGTGGCTGTTTTGCAGAAAAAGAGCCGCTGCAACCTTCCTCCGCTCGCACCAGTCAAGGGACCCTTAAGTGATCTGCAGCAGCATGCAGAGAGATAGAGAGAGAAAGAGAGAGAGAGAGAGAGAGAGAGAGAGAGAGGAGTCCTGAGCTCACACACCGAGCAGAGCATAACATGAACACTACAAACGCACAACCGTCACAGTCTGCAGATAGATCAGCTCCAACCTGAAAAGTCAGCCAGTGATCCTCCACAAGATGCGAGCGAGGGCATCAGTTTCTGCTGCAGCCCTCAACAAGTGACGAAGAGGAGGAGGGAGCTTACACCGTGACAAATATTATTAGACGTGCCAGACATATTATAACCTGCAGTGATGGTGCGTGGGTCCAAACTCAGATGGGCTCCAACAGTGCGACTCTCTCAGGAAATTAAAAAGGATTGCTGTGTTTCATACACTTGTACTGTTTATTTCATAGCCACGAGAGCTCCTGCCCTGATATAATAAATAATAACTGGAGGAGAGGAGCTCTATATTATTAGATTTACAGTGCTCCCCTCATCAACAGACAGGAGGGGGGGAAACTTTGATAGGTCACTTTCTTATAGCTAAAAAAGTCACACAATTTGTAGGATAAAAATGACAACAATGTGTAGACATGCAAAACTGATATATTTTTTTGATGAATATAAAGGAAAAATAATCATTATGTCCAATTCAGAGAGCATCTTACTCAACTAATTGTTATTATTAGCACCATTTTTTTAATTTAAGTGCTTAAAATTTAAATTTAGGTGGATCATTTAGTTGGTTTGTTTGGGCCAAATGCTCTCAGACTACAAAAGACAACAATGCTCCCCATCAACACTGTATAAGAAACAGCCTGCATGTAGCGTTTGTGTCAAATCATGCCACAAAATCCCTTCAATCTGACTTTGAAATTTGACATTATGGCCCGGCTAGTGCACACTTTGCACCGCGCACCTGTTTCCATCCGAGGTTTCGCATGAACTCAAAAGGTAAATGAATACGAGCGCAGGAAGCAGCCTCATGCTCCCAAAATATTCTCTGACATTGCCTCTGCATCAGTTTAAGTGCCTCCTCTCAAATTCTATGAAAGTCATGAGGAGGCAGGGAGCTTTTTATCGTCGGGGAGGGGGGGGAATCTGACAAAAAAAAAACAGTGATGAAGACCAAAAAGGATGGAGAGAATGAGCGTGAATCATTGGTCCAGTGATGCATGGAAAGCAGTAAAAATGTATGACTTTTTTGGGCCTACTTTTATTCTAGATAAGTATCAGCACTGTACTAGCAATCAACACTGAACTATGCATGCATTTGCAAAATAAGGTGAAGTCATGTGGAGGTTTACATGATGGAAAATGTTCTACACGTCCTCCAAGATGGCTGTTACTGCACAAATGGTTGCCCATCAGTGTTTAGGAAGGATGAATGATGGTTCGTATGCATCTTAGCAACCATTAAAATGAAAAGTTAAACTCATTTCAGTATCTAATCAGCTTGAGATAACTCCAACTTGTCAGTGAAGATATTAATTGAAAGGAATATCTTCGCCACTGTTACCGCTGCCATTGAAACTGGAGAAACTCAATTATTTCATACTGTCTGTCCTTGTGCCTCTTATCTTCACACAGGTCTGTCTCACTCCTGCAGACACTGACGCTATTTTTAGCCTTACAAGTTCCAGAGAGCCTCCAGTTTCCCTGGTGCTTTACACATCAGCTCAGGGTTTAATTGAGGGTGTGTGTTCAGTGCAGATGTGCCTCTCACATGTGTGTGTGTGAAAGGAAATTTCTTTTATTTTCTCTCTTTGCTCATAAATGATGCACCTCTTTTTCTCAGAATATTCCACAAACACTCACATGCATGGCTGCGCATGTTGGAGCACGTATTCACACTCATATCCACCGCTCTCATCCCCGTGTGTGATAAGAGACATGATCATAACCATCAAGTGTATGACCATCAAAAGCTCTTTAAAAGTAACGGAGGATACTGGCATGTGACACGCATGATGGAGAATAAGAGCGAAAGCAATGAAAGCAGCAAAGTGGACGTTAAAGTTTTTTTTGTTTACTCTCTGCAGTGATAGCTTTTTTCCCAGAAGGTGCAAAAAGTATGGACGCAAAATTAAAATCTCCACAGCTCTCCTAATAAATAAAACTCTGCAATAAAATACCATTACACCACTTACATACAAACTTCTACGTCTCTGTGGATGACAAAAGTGATTACAATTTGTTCCTTGAGGGGGCCGTGAGTGTTTGTAGAAATTTTCTATGTCTGTAATTGTCTAATAGTAGTTGAGACATTTCACTTAAAACCTCAGATGTCAGCCTCTTGGTGGCGCTACAGAAAACCTCATTCATCCTCTGGGAAACATGAACGTTTGTACAGAAGTTTGAGCCAAGATATTTCACAGGATGTGTACTCGAGTATTAGCAGAGGTCACTCGCTTATGTGCTCTACCTCTCTTTGTTGCTGACATGAATTTATCTCCAGCTGTTTGAATTTAATCTTTTAGGAGTTTAGTGCACTTGGAAAAAGTTTAATTCACTATCTAGGTTCTCGGCCTTTACAGCCTCTAGTTTGGTTTTTCGCGGTGGATGCAGTGCTGTTGAAGATGTCATCGAGTATCGTCACTTCTCTTCCCCTCTGCTGCTCCCCACTCAATTTTTCCTCCTGACCTGGGAGGTTTATGGGAATCATTTGCCAAAAAATTTTAACAGTTTAATTAACTCACCAGTCCTAATCTTTCCCCTGTGCTAATTATGCGTGTGCAACCCCGAGCGGCTCTAAAGATGCCAACGTTTTATTAGTGACCACCGAAGGTTAGAAGTTAATTACACTGTCTGCCATCGCTTAACTTTGAATGTGGAATACAGCAGATTACAGTTTCATATCACCTTGCCTTTCTTCTTGCCTGTATTTTCCAGTAATTGCACATCATAACTAATGCAACAGTGCACCTGACCTGATTTAATGGAGGGTGAATGTGTTTGTCGTGTGTTCATCTTATCGTGTCACAGTTTCACATGTGATGTACATGTTTACGTTATACAAAGAAGAAGCCACAGATCCACTGACACGGCCTTTCCTGTTCAGAGCATTTGTCACATTTTGTCACTCATGTGGCTTCACGAAATTATTCTATTTTTTATATTTTTGGGCTGTGAAAGTCAAGATTTGTAAAGTATTTTCACAGGACTGCAACATAAGTTTTATGAAAATGACAAGGATGTTATGTTAGTAAAACTTTATATTAAAGCAGCTCATAAAACTTAATGTTGCTGCAAAGAGACTAATTCAGCGGGAGGAGAGTGTGTGACCAAACCCCAGAGCTGTTTTAACTGATGCTGCGGAAAAAATCTGCTGGCATCTGTATGAAAATGAAAAAGTTTCATAACCAGTTAAAAATGTCATAGAGCTGGTTAAAATGTATTTGTTTGCACATGAATTCAAAGTCAACAAAAGCTTGTGCAGGCCAGGTAAGAGGCCATAATCGTACACAAGAACCCCCTCAATAATATTTATAATAATATTAATAATAATTTACTTAATTTATAGAGCACACTTTCACACAAGATATGTAAGTCAAAGTGCTTTACAATAAAAACATTAAAATGCAACTAATTAAAAAATACAGTAGCTGATGAAATATATTAGTGAAAAAAAAAATACCAGTAAGAAAAATAATGACAGAATAATAATAATTAGGGAAAGAATTAGCTAATTTGATTGTTGTGTCAATCATGCCAACCGCAAGTGGAGCAGTGGTGGTTTTGTAGATTTTTGTTCAGCAGACCTTTCTGTAAAATGTTCTATGATTGTTGAAGGAAGCCTCTCGCCCTCAGAAGGTGTCACACATGCTGCTCCACATGGCTTCACACCTGTTCATACAAACCGAGGTCAAAGTTCACACAATCACACGGTCATGAGGCTCCTGAGGCATAACTGCAATTACGCTGGTGGTCCGGTGTAAACCACAGGGAAGGGAGGGGTGGTGGGGGGGAGGAGATGAGCTACTACTGCTGCAGCTGTCACACCTGCCTCTTCTCTCACCTGCTCCCTCACACTTAGTCTTTGCCTTAACCTGCAGGTCTGTTTTTAGCTTGAACCACACTGCTGGAGTATGACAGCACAATGTTTCTTCACTTATTTCTCAGTTGATCTCTCGTTTGTTTTCTACCTGCTGTGCTACTTGGTCTGCATTTTTGTGCAGCTTATTAAATATCAACCTGTTTGGTGCCCGTGTTGAAGTTTTTTTTAAGAAATTTGCAATTCAGTCCATTATCTTTCTTTCAACTTTCATTTCATTGCATTTTCAAAGTGGATAGTTTAATTAACTTTAGCTCATTTACTATAATAAAAGTACTTATACCTTCAGTGGCCCTGAGGGTCAAACACCACACACCACAATATTTCAGATTATGGAAAATGTGGGGGAACACTTCTTCTTTGTGACTGGACAGTCCCTGACAACTGTTCAATATCATTTCCTGTTTCTATTGTGTATTATGTGTGCTGTAATGTAAAGACATTGTAATGGTTGCGATATTCCCTTATGATTTCACTCTCCTCTTCTATTCTTTCAAACTAAGTTTAAAATATCTGCAAAGACACAGATGAGAGTAGTAAACAATAGAAACAGGAAATTATACTGAACTGTCGCCAGGGACTTGGGCTCTGTCCAATCCCAGACCAGAAACACGCCGCACCTTTTCCTAAATCTGAAATGTTTCTTTACTTTGTGTTTTTTTCTGAAGTACTGTTGTGAAATGTTGTGCTATGTGAAATGTTATATTTAAGGGCCACCTCAGCACTTCTCTGAATCTGAATATTTCTTCACCTGTAAAAATTAGTCTTTGTTTCTTTTTCATTTGGGACACCAGATGTCACTGTTGTCTGCAACATACTGAGGAGACAGAGCATAAACTCCAAACTGAGGACCTCTGAGGCTATCAGACTATGAACAGCACACTTGAGGAACATCACAAAGTATAATCATTTAAAGGAAAAAAAACTGCTCTGCGAAAAAGGAAATCCTTATGTAACCAGCAGTCACAACCCTCTCTACACATCAATTACATAAAATATTTTCACCCACCATAGTCTGTCTGTGTAAAGCCTTTCATTGAAAACTGTGAGAGAGTAGTAGTACTAGTAGTAAAGTCAAAAGAAGTTAGCAAACACACGCCAGAGAGGATGTGAAATGTACTCTCTCTCTCTCACACACACACTTTTAAATTTACATAATCCCCTCCTGACCTGTGATTATGTTCCAGTGCATAATCACAGGGTGCCTGTATTGAGTTTACCACGATGCAGCGTGATCAGTCTGATGAAACACTCTGTAATATTTAAACTGTTCACAGGCCAATTTATGTCGGGGCTTTTTCTCTTTGTAGCAGGCCTGTTGAAAGAAGTCTTAGTTTACTGGACAGATATTCCAGCCCTCAGGGAACAAGCTGTAAATATCTGTTATTATAACTATCCAGAGAAAAAGAAGCTCAAGGGTGCCTGCAGTTTTTTTTTTATTTGCCCATGGTGGGGCTTTCCTCCTGCAAGACCTTTTCTCTCTATCTCTTAATGATGTTGTTTACCCTTCAGTGACAATGATTACTTACTGGGCGTTGCTATAAAAAGAAGCAGGAAATCTGCCACCGCTGCTCACAGATTTCTTGTTGCTTTCCCTCACTCACTCTCAAACACACTCAAAGTCACATTAAATGGATTTACATTTTTTCTGGAGTTACTGTACAGAAGATTAGGAGTTTAGGGAAGCAGGATTTTCTTCCCAGACTTCACTAAACAAACACACCACGGATAGAATATCCACGTTCCGCCTCGGTTTCCTGAGTGAGATGTGACGTCAGTCTGGAGGGAAAAAAGAGGCCCACTGAGAACCCCTCACTATCTGCTGAGGATGTGAGAGGCTGTGTCTGCGTCTGCACCACCCCCTTCATTTCCCCACAATGAACAGGAAGACTGGAGGCCGATGAGAGGAGCCACACTCTGCAGGAGAGGAAGGACGTAGAGGTCCAGCTGAACACTCAGAACAAAGGGAAACAATCAAGGCAAAGGAATGAGCAAGAATCAGAAAGAAGTGAAAAAAATCCAGACAGTTTATCTGCAGAACTTGGAAAGACTGAACCACGGGATAAAGCCAGAAAAGAAAAGTTGGAAACCAAAGGAGGGAGACTTTGCTGCGCAAACAGCGATGGAAAAGCTGCGGCAGCCTCCCATCGCTGGAAAAGTAACCAAAAGCTCAGCGCACAGAATCAGCAGAGATCTCACCTGCTCCATCTGCCTGGATCTTTTCAAGCAGCCGGTGTCCCTGCCATGTGATCACACCTTCTGCCAGGCCTGCATAGACGGCTATTGGACCGGTCCCCGGGGGGCCGGGCAGGGAGGCACAGGCTCCTGCCCTCAGTGCAGGAAGGTGTACCCCGGGCAAAGCTACAGACCCAACCGCATCGTCGCCAACATAGTGGAGAGCTACTGTCAGGGTCTGGAGGAGAGCGGCCCCGGAGCCCGCCTGGCAGATGTTGGCGTGACAGAGAGGGTTCCCGCTCCGGTCCCTCGCTGCAGCAGACACAGAGAGGAGCTGAAGCTTTACTGCGAGGAGGACCAGGAGCTGGTGTGTCTGGTGTGTGGAGTCTCCCAGGAGCACAGGAGTCACACCATGATGTGTGTGCAGGAGGCTGAACAGAAGTACAGGGTGAGTTAAGATTTAATTAAATATCTGTCTGCAAAAAAACTTCATTATTTCAGGATTTTGACTTTCTTTTAGCAGAAGGTAAAAATCCTGAAATAATGAAGTTTTAATGATTTCCGTTAATTTTCCAAAATACTACACAGCAGGATGAAGCTATTTCAGTATGCATATTTTACCTGATGCATAATTCAGTAAATATGGTCATAGTCCTTAAAGTGTCCAAGTGTTCCTTCTCTTGTGTTTATATTATTGCTATGGTGCTAATATCATAGTTTGTCTCGTATTTTTCACTTCTGTGCCTCTTTGCTAATTTACCATGCTTCTTTCATGTATAATGAGTTTAAAAAATAGTAAAAGTAGATGTGACTTTGTATTGTGTTGATGTTGTGCCTCTGTCCTGTCAGGCGTCTCTGAACAGCTCCATGGATTCCCTTAAAGCAGAGCTCAACACGGCGCTGCAGTACGACAGGGAGGCCGAGGAGGAGGTTAAAAAGCTGAAGGTGGGAAATGCCAAAACAATCATCCGCTGCACACACTGAAACCACTGCTGCGTTTCCTGCACCGCTGAACGCCAAGACTGGACTCTCTCTGCGGGCAGTGAGGCAGACAGGATCATTTCAGTGATTTATTGATATTTTAAAGCTTATGGACAGGTTCTTATGGGTAAGGTAAGCGGACAGGTTCTGGTTCAGGCTTGGTTCAGCAACTTCAGGCCAAATGAACAAAGGATCTGGGCTTCATACCAGAAATTAATGCACTTATTTATCAAAATATGTGGTAATGTCTGTTATTTCCAACATAGGTTAAACTGAGGGAGTGATCCATCTAATAATAACATTTGTTTCTACTGTACAAAAGTGTAAAACATTGCACTGATTTTATGCTGTACCTCTGTAACTTTTAAGAAATGTAAAGGTAAGTGATTGCTCCTGGTAACAATTCCCATCCTCTTCTTCCTCGCTAGGAGCACACGGCTGACCTGAAGCAGCGCATCGAGGCCCAGTTCAGCGACCTGCACCAGTTCCTGTACCAGGAGGAGAAGCTGCTGCAGGTGAAGCTGAAGACGGAGGAGCGGAGGGAGCTGATCCGGCTGGATGAGCACAAGGCCCTGCTGTGCGTTGAGATCTCTCGTCTGCAGAGAGCCGTGCACGAGATCGAGGAGAAGCTGAGAGAGCAGGACCCGTTCACTCTGCTCCGGGTGAGTTCAGCTCATACACGACGAGCACAACACATATGGAAGTTATTAACAGCACGATGAGTCAGCTCCGGGGATGAAGGCGAAAAATGCTGAGCTAAAACTTATTTGTTTCCAAAACTATTCATATCCCACTTATATAAGAAGGAGAAGTAGAGGTAAAATTTGGGGTGAGGGTTGGTTTAATAGATCTTTTTGTCATGTATACAGATGTGTATTTCTGTGCCAAAATGTTTAATAGAACATCAACATTCAACATTTAACACTTAAATAAACAGGGTGTGACCAAGTTTGTACACCATTCTTAAAGGCCAAAATCATGTTGTTTATGTCAGCCGGCATGCATTCGATGAGTAAAGTTTGACTTACTGAAAAAAAAAATTAACTCTGTTGCTGTTTTTTTCATAACAAAGGACTTGAGCAGTGCGTGGTGACAGGATGTAGGAGAGTGATCTCACTTTCTGATCTGGGGGAAAAGCAGTTTAGTTGAAGGCACAGGGCCATATTCAGGCCAAGGCTGCGGGACTTTCCCCCAGCCACAGGGAGATCCCACAGGGTGGGATAGCGTGAGCTTAGACACTGATGTAATGTGGAAAAAGCTTTCTCCTCTTTGAGATAAGGCAAAACTAATCACCAATCTCTGTCTGTGTTTTCCTGTGTTTTTTCCCATGTCTCATTTCAGAGCATCAAAGTCCTGCTTCAGAGGTGAGAGCTTCACTGTTTGATCCTGGAGGGCTTTTTGTTTTTTATGCTTTCTCTTTATTGTTCTGACTTTGCTTTTGTTGGCAGGCCTTCGCTGAAGTTCGAGAAACCTGTGTTTACACCGCCCAGTCTGTGTGAGGGTCGGTTTGCAGGGCCCCTGCAGTACAGGGTGTGGAAATCCATGAAAGGAAGCATTTATCCAGGTACTTTAAGTGACACTCCGGCCCCATCTTTCTTTGAAAATGTAAACTACAAGAGAACCAAACAGGTCATCTCAGCATCAACAGGTATTATCAGAGAATCTTTTGCCATCTAACATTTGTCTTGGTTTTAGTTCCAGCAGCCATCACGTTTAACTCCAGCACAGCCAACCCGTGGCTCAGCCTGACCTCCTCCCTCACCTGCGTTCGCTACCAGACCTTTAACCACACCGTGCAGGACAACCCCTACAGGTTCAACGCCGCCCTGTCACTGCTCGGAAGTCAGGGCTTCACTCACGGACGTCATTACTGGGAGATCGAGGTCTACAGCAGCACAGTCTGGACTGTAGGGGTGGCTCGGGAGTCAGTGCCCAGAAAGGGAGTCATCAAAGCGCTCCCAGCCAATGGCTTCTGGACTCTCTCCCTCTCTTATGGGATACAGTACATGGCTGGCACTTCACCCCCAACCGTCCTGTCCCTGGAGGAGCCACTGGCCAGGATCGGCGTGTACCTGGACTACAAGAGGGGCCTGGTGTCCTTTTATAACGCAGAATGCATGACACACCTCTACACCTTCAGGGAAACCTTCACCGAGACGCTGTACCCATACTTCAACTTGGGCTTTCTGGATAAAGTGCACGAGAATGAGCCCCTCAAAGTTTTCTTACCAAAGATTTAAGTAACTGTGACAAGATAGGAAGTGAGGAAACAAAAGAAAACATTTATCAAACAAACGTGAAAAAACATTTATACTTTATAACTGTACAGAATTAGACACAACAGTGAATTTCTGCAGTATGCAATGCAAACATTTGATATTATTATCTTCTGCTTGAAAACAGATGTATCCTAAAGGGGCCCTGTGGAGTTGTAAACAAAAAAAAGTTGTGTTTCTCACCAGATCACATTGGAGGAGTTCTAAGCCAAGAAAAGATTTAGCATGTCCCAATATATAGTATGTCAAATGCAGTATGCCAAAAATACCAGGATGCAAACCCACATGTTTTTCTGGCCATTCTGACCCATAATCCCCTGCACAGTGAAAAATACACAATGACTGAGCCGCCAAGAGAGCGCAGACAGATGACAGCTCACAGTTTGAGCAAGAGGGTCAAAGTTCAAGGCGCAATGTTATGATGAAGTAATGTCTCAGTTCTGTTCAGTTCATACTGCGTGCAACAGTACTTTACAATATTGAATATTAAATATTGAATATTAAAAATATTGAATTGATAAAAAAATGAATTAAAATTAAAGGTTTGCAATTTGGAAAGCAGCTCACAGTCTTTCTTCGCTGCCTTTGCTTGTTATGTTACGGCCACCTGTTGATCAGTTGGAGTGGTGTGATGCCTTTGATAGGAATGTAAATCCAAACAAAATATGGACCCATTTATAGAGAGAAAACTCCACAGGGGACCTTAAAGTACCATTTCTGTAACAGTTCGTAGACTGGATCTACCGCCACACGTTTCATTTCAGAGGAGCTGTGCTTCAGTGAAGAAAATGAAACTGTCTGGTTACTTGACTGTTATGAGATTAATGCAATGTGCTTTTTATGAATATTTTAATAATTCAATAATCTTTCACATGCATGAAACACAAACATTTTATAACATATATTTATCACTCTATACTGTGATTTTACTTTTTTTTTTTACATTTACTTCATGTTTAAGTCAATTATGTGGGGTCATATCATACTAATGATGTATTTGGTGCATTCAGGGACCTTGGGAAACATTTTAATTGGTGCTGGTAGCAGAACAGTAATGTGACATACGTAAAAGCAATTGGTTTAATAGTCTTTTTATGTGAACAAATACTTACAATCTGCTCTGTACTTCTTGTGCTCGATGCCGTGATTTTACCAACTGTTTACCCTGGATGATCGAAGGGCTGATGGATGTTAAGTGGCACCCAAAATCACACATTATGTGCGTAATATTTTAATAAAAGCATTTCTTGAAACATCTTTTTTCCCAAAGTGTCCTTATTCCAACATAAACATAAATAGAACGTCCTTTTCATTTGATAACATGCTGTAGATGTTGAAGCAATATTTGTCTTCCTCCCTGTTTTTTCTCTGACCCCAGCCATGTTGTGTCTGCGCTGCATGAGAATTTCTTCATTTAATAACAGGCTGGAGAGTTGATGCTGGTGGGTGTGGTAAGATGTGAGCACTGTTGTACCTTTAACCACTCCCACCGGTGATGTCACAGTGTACCGACACCCTACATCACTGGAGTTCAGAAGTAAAATCAATGCGGGGGGAAGGGAAATCAAGATTTTCAGCTGGCATTGTGTTGCTTTTTAAGGTCGGTATAGATGAAGTCTGAGATGTAAAGCAAAAATATAGGATGCACCGAATGATGTGGTGCTACTTTCACCCATTATCACGCCTTACTGCTGTACTTTGAAATTGTAACACACAGAAACACCAATCAGAGGAAATGCAGAAGGAAATCGTAACCAGGAAACTCAAACTACACTGTGAGAGAAACTTACTGTGATGCAAAAACTTAACTGAAGTAAATCAAGTCAGAAAAAATATCAAATAACTGATTCCAGGGACAAACTGAGCTTTCTTCATTTTCCCATCCTCCATCCTCACTATAATTATGTGCCTTTGTTTGGTGATATAACACAACAAAAGTGCATTTCATTCATTCGAAGTGATCAAACAATAAAAAGTGATACGGCTTATATTATGATTAAGAAAACAAGGCAAACAACATCACAATATATACATTTTATACCTTTAAACGCACTGCTACGACGTAATTGGCTCATGACAGGTGGCCTGACTGTATTTATTCAAAATAATCACTGCAATCTAGTCCTCGCCTTTCATCCTATATAGCTACACAACGAGGGAGGGCAAGGATGCAATTTCTCTGCACGGCTTCACTCTTGACTAACAGATGTGAACGTAAAGTATGTGGGTTGGTGTTTGTGGCGTAAATCCATGCATCCGCTCCTCGTCTGGAAATGGGTGTGTTCGACCAAATGTTAGGGGTGAAGTCTCCATTTAGGTTCAGGGCAGTTTTGGAGAGTCACTTGCTTGCGTGTAACGTGTCCTGAAACTTTGTGCTCGTGTAGCGTACATGAAAGCCCTTTTTATTGATGCTGTCATCCGAGTGAAACTTTAAAACGATGGCGTCCCCAGCTGAGTAGACTTCCTCTGGGGCCTAAAAAAAGATGCAGACAAACAAGGAGTTTTTTATGGGATAACATAGTTTAAACTGTTCATGACACAACACTGATATTTTTAGCCCTTACCCCAGATCCACAGTATCGTCCCAGCCTCGGAGACTTGATGTCAGCGCCGTCATACAGCTCCACGTAATCGTACCCGCAGTCCGCCTCCTCCTCGATCTCGAACACTTGGAAGATGATCTCCACTCCGTAGCCCTTCTCGGCAGAGACCACCCACACACAGTCGGAGCCGCTGGGGTAGTTGTTATCTCCAAACTGGGCATGAGAGTAGAGATCCTTTGTCTTGACCTCGGCTTTAAGGCTTCCTCCACATTCTGGGAATTCACAACCACAAAATTAGAGGGTCAAAAAGAGGAACTCGTAAAATTGAGGAAAGAATGCAGCTTCTGAAACACACCAGAAAACAAAACCAGTATTTGAAAAGTCACATTTTTGGTATCCTATTCTTTCTCCAAAGTACCATTTTACTTGTTTTCAAGGTTTTTGGGGGCTAAAAAGACTTACTGTACTTTACTGTTGCTTTTCCCACCTGCTCTGTATGAAGCCTCAAAGCCTGTCTTCTGCACCGAGTTGTCTGAGAAAAAACGCAGGAACATTTTGTTGCCGGTGGAGATGACCGGAGGCGGCTTTTTGGTGCCACAGAAGCGTCCGAGATTCGGGGCTCGCGCGTCTCGCCCGTCGTAGATCTCCAGATGGTCGTAAGCGCACTCCACATGGGCCTCCATGTCGATCTCGTTGAAAACCTTAAGAGCCATTTTAAAAAAGCTTGATAAGTTGCAAGTGTGTAAAATCTGGGTCGTGACATTCATTTTGAGATGAAAGACGAACATGCAGGGACATACAAGTTTGATACGGTGGCCCGGGGTCGTGGAGAGAGACCAGGCGCAGGCCTTCTTGCTGGGATATCGATCGGGCCAGTTGGGGCTGCTTATTGTGCCTGACACACTGTTAACAACATGATCGCAGCCCGCTGAAAAACATCACAGAATAACATATGAGAGCAAAACAAGGAGGGTTGCATCGCTGAAGGGTCACATCATTTCCTCCTCAACAGAGCTGTGTCTCCGGGGTATGTGATTGATTAAAAGCAGAGGAAGAGGAAAATGAAAGCAAAAGTCTTTCATACTCAAACACAGAAACAGTTTTCTTTAGAGACTGTAAGTGGCTAAAGTAGTTCCTATGAAAACCAAAAGAAATGTCTATAAAAGCGAGATTTTCTGAACAAAATAGAAGCTGATTGTGAAGGATCAAACACAATCAATTACACATTTTACCCATATTTTTTGCAATCTGTGTGAGCTGACCCTTGAAACAAAGCAGGCGAAGTGCAGTACTGTACCTTCCTTGCAGTCGTGCTTGTTATCGTGCAGCATGAAGCCGCTGCGGCACTGGCAGCTGTAGCTCCCGAAGGTGTTCACACATTCATGCTGGCAGCCTCCGTTTTCTTTGGAGCACTCGTCTATATCTGTTAAAAATAATTTCACCTCAAAATCCCTTTGCACAACACGTGAATATGCAAGAATAAGGCTGAAGAACACTTACAGAGCGTACCGAGTGAACATTTTAGGCCCAGATCTGCTGCTAAAGGTGTTACGACCCACAAGTTTTCATCATCTTTCTAATATTAGTTTTTATATTTTCAAAAGCTGAGGTCTCCCACAGAGTCCACAGATAGCCCATTACATCCCCAATTTAAATTTAATGCCATAAGCATGGTGATTTGGTCAACTTTTAATGTTAAAATAAGATGTAAATGACATGTTGTGGCCTGATGAAGCACAGCATATTTATTTAAGCTGGTACGTAATTAAACACTCTCTATATAATCTATAATCATACTGAACATAAAGAAATACAAACATCAGATTTACCAGTTTAAAATTAGAATAAATGAGAGTAGTGCAAAATTAGAAATTGAGAGATGTATTTGGCTTAAACATCGAGCACCCTGTTAAATTACTAAATTGTGTAAAATTCAATCTGAGCTCCACAACAAGTTAAAATACACCAGTTTCACTCGTATCAGACAGCTGCCTGCATCGTCCTTGGTGAGGAGTGATGCTTTCTTACTGTGCCAGATCTGGATATTACGTAATACTTCCTCAATATTTCCGTCCTCAGTGCTTCACTCTTCATGACTTACCAGAGAAGAAGTGAGCCTTGAAGCCCCTCTTGGAGACGGTGTTGTCGGACTTGAACTCGATCCTCATGTTGTTGTGTTGGGAAGTGATGACCTCGGGTTTCTCTGCTCCGCAGAACTTCCCATGAAGCTTAGCGTCTGAACTCAATCCGCTGCGCACCTCCACATAATCATACTTGCACACCTGAGGGTAAACACTGGGACATTTTACTGACTACAAAGGACAAAAAATTGACCTGTGAAACTGTCAGGACTTTGGCAGGTTGCAGAAATGATGTATCACCTATGAACAGAAAAAACAGCATCATTAACTTACATCATTTCCTTCTGTCTCAAACACATCAAACACCAGAGTGATGCGATACTGGATGGGCGCCACCAGCTGCCACACACAGTTCTTGTTGGGGGGGTACTCTTTGGGCCACCCGGGGGTGGTGAGGGAGCCATTCAGCTTGGTAATGAACCCGCCACAGGCAGCTGCTGGTGGGAGAGAGCACTGAATTTAGTGGTAGAAGTGTGAGAGAACAAACACTGACTGCATGACATAAATCACAGAAACCATCTGTGTGAATGTGTGTATTCTTCACTGCAGAGAATGACAGTCTCTCAGTTTACAGACAGTTTACTACAAAGCAAAGTCAACATTAAAGTGATAAACAAGTGTATTTGATCTAACAGGAAATTGTGAATAAATCAGTAATGACAGCGTGTAATTCACTGGAATGCAAAATAAAGTTGTATTTCTTTCCATAAAATTTAGGAATGCAACAAAATGTACTGGAGGAACACGTGTTTCCTTTTCATATTGTTCAGATTAATCAAGGCAGTGCTATCAAGGCTCAAAAAGAAGTTGCAGCAAGCAAGCACTGCCCTCTTGTGGTAGAAGAGAGACTGATCACATCTTTCGAGGAGGTCGGAGCTCCTTCACATGACGCTCGAGTGTTCGTTGCAGACACTTGAAAGACTGGATCAACACAAAACACCAAATGTCATATAAAGTTTTCATTTATCTGATTACAACAAGATTTTTTTTAACTCAATTCAGCTAATTCAGACCCTGTTGATTGGGCCTCACATTTCGCCCTGCATGTTGATCTCTTCAACTCTTCAATCGTTTCTTTTGTTTGGTTTTTATTAAGTATGATTGCACGCCAAGAGACCACTCAGCCAGCTCACATGGATTATGTAAATGTAAAATATGTGCACCACTGAAGTTGTGCATGTTATTCCCCATAGAATAACACTATCATCAGCACAGCAGGGATTACCCACCGCCCACATTTTAGAGCTCACAGATGGATGCTGGAGTGGAGGTGGGTCTAATGAAATGGGAAATATGCTTATTTATTTTCTGTCATAGGGTTGGATGCCTATATCATGTCTTTAGGCTGAATATGAAGCTACAGGCCTGCTGGCTGTAAGCTTAGGTCAACACAGAAAATGGAAAAAAAAGGAAAGAAAGTGCTAATGGGTGAATTTTAGTATTTCTGGACAGAGCCAGGCTTTCCCTTATTTCCAGTCTTTAATCTAAGCAGTTGCAGGCTGTAGTGTTAGTCTAGTCTTATATTTAACAAAAAGATATGATGATATTCTCAATTTAACCATAACATGAATTAGTATATTTGTCTCACTTGCTGTCTTCTTCACACTCTGAAGCGCCTTAACGTTGGGTTTTCAGCATTATGTTGGTGTATTAGTGATCTACACTCACTGTCACAGCTTCGTCTGTCTGCTGCCAGCTCATATCCGGGGTCACAGGCACACCTGTAGCTGCCCAGCGTGTTCAGACAGCGCTGCTCGCAGTGACCATTGTCGGGTCGGGAGCACTCGTCCATCTCTGGAAAATCAAAAATCACCAGAGTTGGTTCCAAAAAAGTTTTTTTTTTTTTTTAATGCTGTCAGTCTGTAACCGAAACAGCTTTCTGACCTTTAAAAAAGTTGGCTGCAAACCCTGCTTTGTTGACCGACCCGTCTGACACAAACTTCAGCCACAGCTGGTTGGAGCCGCTCTTGACGTCGTCCGGTTTGTCGTAGCCGCAGAAGCGACCGAGCAGCGGGCTGTTCTCCGAAGCGCCGTCCCTCACCTCCACATAGTCATAGGCACAGCTGTCATGTCTCTCAATCTGCAGATGAAAGTGAAGTCTGACATGTTTAAACAGGCCTTTCAAGGACTGAGCAATCAAATAAAAAATAAACGCTATAATGAAAATCAAGTTCCAAGGTACCTGAGGGAAAACTAGGCTTTATAAAGATACCAATTACCAAGTTCAGTCAGCCAGTTCACATTTAACACAAACACAGTTATATAAACCACAAATACAGGTGATTTTCATAGGACAGTAAAAGCGGTGGTGGAAAATAACTAAATACGTAAAGGAGGCTTCTGTAATTGAGTATTTTCATTTTATGCTACTTTATACTTCTACTCCACTATAATTCAGACAGAAATATTTTACTTTTTAATTCACCACATTAATTTAACTTTGGCAACAAGTTACTTTAGTAATAAAGAAACAACAAGATGAATTAATTATCAACAATAAGTCGAGTGGCAGGAAATGAGTGGGCAAATATTTTGATCATTCAAGTAATTTTTATGTAAAAACATCATAGTTCCAGCTTCACAAATGTGATAATTTACTGCTTTTGCTTTTAATTATTCTAATTTCTAATTCTAATTATTCTTTTTTTATTGTAGATTTTGGTTGACCATTGGTTGGACAAAACAAATGTAATAAAGATATCATGTTGAGTAATTGTTCTCACTTTTTTCTTCTTTTGAAACCAAACAATTATGGATTAATCAAGAACATAATCAGCAGATTAATCTATGATGAAAATAATACAAAATAGTGACAGCTGGTTCATGTAATAATAATAATCTAATTATATGAAATATATTAATATATCTGTCAAAAGAGTCATTTTTCTGTATTAAGTACTTTTATTTTGTAATACTTTACAGTAAGTATACTTTCCTGATACTTCTATACTTTTGTTTCAGTAACATTGTAAATGCAGGACTTTTACTTGTAAAAGAGTATTTTTTAGAGTGTAGTCTTAGTAGTTTTACCAAGTTTTAAGTTTAGTTAGTTTTACATAAAGACTATGAAAACTTCATCCACCTCTGAATAAAAGTGATCATAATAAACTGATTTTTCCTGAAGATATTTTCTTATTTTTCTTAAGATGAAACTGAGAACAATAAAAGTCATTTTACCTCAAACGACTGGAAGGAGAGGCCGACATCGAACCCCTCTGCTACTGTGATTTTCCACACACACACTTTGTTGGACTGGTAGTCATCGGGGTAATTGGGGGACTGGATCTGCCCGCTGTCCTGCTTCACCTCCCCGCCACATATAGCTGCACAGGAGGTGAGAAGTGAGTTTAGTTGTCTACGTTAAACACATTAAAAAGAAATGCAAAACCTGCAGCGATGCCTGAAGAGTCACATGAGAAAGTAGAATAAGTGAATATTAAGTGCACATATGATCGTGGTACCTTCATAGACGGCGGAGAAGCCTTTGCCCACCCAGCTGCTGCTGCTTCTGAACTCAATCCACAGCTGACTGTCGGTGGAGACGATTGGATCTGGAAGCGTGTCTCCACAAAACCGACCTGCCGAAGCACATGAAAAATTAATGGAGCTGTCTGTCAGTAACAACTCCAAAGTGCTGAGCATATAACACAGGTGTGACACTGCATCAAATTAACGATCTGATGGATGACAGAGGAGAGAAAGGAGTCAGAGTTAAAGACCTTTCAGAGGAGCTTTTCTCCAGAAGCCGTCTCGGACCTCCACCTGGTCGTACCAACACAGGTGGCTCCTGAAGAGGTCCATGGCGGTAAAATTCAGGACAATCTATGAGACAGAAGACACAGATGGAGGGCAGACTGTCAGGATCAAGATTTAACATCCATCTAGCCTCATGAGATTGACACAAGATGAAGAAAATCACAACAACACAGCATTTCTCAACTGAGGCTGAGCTAACCTTGTATATATATCACTGAATAATCCAATTTGAGTGAAAATAAAATAAACCTAAAATGGTCCCTTTTATTGAAATGTGTTTTTAATCAAACAAACTATTAAATCTTAAGAGAAAATATAAGAGAAGAAATAAAGATGAGAAAATCTACAGTATATCATGATAAACTGTCACACTGACCTATATTTAATTATATATATTTTTCGGTCCATGATATGTCTCTTTGTAACTTAGATATCTGTTGATATGTTTGGCGTAATTAATTTCAGAGTTTAGTCATCGCTTACCTTCTCTCCTGGAGTGACAGAAATCCTCCAAACACAGTAAGCGTATGCTGAGTAACCGTTGGGAAAACCAGGAGAAGAAAAGTTTCCAGCGCTGTCCTGCAGGCTGTCCCCACATCCTTTAAGAACCACACACCGTTACATACACAGGCTTACTGGCTATTCCTCATTTTTCTTTTGTTTTAGCTTCAGTTCAGTCATCTGTAATATCTAATCTGCTTTTAAAAATGATGATAGTCTAAAATGGAGGTGTGGTTTATCGTCATTAGGTGGTTTTATTCTCCACACATATTAATGCAGCTTACTTGCACACTTGTAGAGTTTGCGGGCTTGTGCGATGTCCCCTTTGCTGAGCTGAGTCCTCTGTCCAATCGGTGGCCTGACTCCATTGACATCGTAACGGGGCAAGATAGTGTCTAAGAAGATGCCTCTGTTTGAGACGAATCACAGACAGGAACAGTTTGTTCTCAGAAAAGCATCCAGTGATTCAAAAATCAATAAAGGCACAAGTAGCCTGATAAGGAAACACATCCTCTAACTCCACTGATGTGCAGGAAAATGCTTTTTAAAAGGTCACAGAGATTTTTCTTTTTCTTTAAGCTCCGACCCCTGTTCAACACCTTGATACATTATTGATTCTGATAATCTCTCGCTGGGTTTTGAGCTCACTCTTGTACAGTTCCCATGGTGATGCACCCATGAATGACAGGCATGTGCAAACAGAGCGCTCTGAATGGGGCCTTTCGACGGTGCCAGCCGGCTCAGTGGAGCCCGCTCATGAATGCCAGAGAAAAAGGCCACTCCAGCCCAAATTGTTCAACAAAGCCTGAACTGCCAGGCCTTTATTTAGCTTGGCTTGCCTCCATGACCCAGACCGGCAAAGCGGTGATGGAGGTAAAAACGCCAGAGCACAGAGAAAAGCAACGGGGCAACAACATGCACGAGACAGAAATGAAAAGGAGACTAGTGTGAAACCATTTCTGTGACAATAAAGGATCAAATCCCCTGAGGTTTCCTATGGAGCTTGTTGAATAAAAGGGACAAACACCAGGTCAGTATAGTGGCTCAGCAGATAATGCAGCACGATGTTAGTGGCAGTGAGGGAGACTTTTTCATGTGGCTGTGGCCGAACTTGATGCCAGCTTCTCCACATGACCACAGACCTTTGTGTTAAACAGCTCATTTGAATCCAAATGTCCAGGAATGTACAGTTTAATCACTGATTAACGATGTCAAATGCGAGGTAGCGTCTGGTTAGAGAAGCAGGCCGGTGTGCTTTATGTTGCCAATTCAAATATACAGGCTGAGTGGACGGAGTGAATCATCAATCTTCAACAGTTAGGCTCTTGGGCAGGGCATTAGGCCAATAATTGCCCCAGTGGAGCTGTTTAATGGCCTGTTAATGTGAACCGGGGCAGAGCTGAAAACCTCACCTGGAAAATAGAAGTGATGAAACCCTCGCAGCCCCCTTAAACACAAAACTAACTTGAGGAAAGAAAATGAGAAGACAGCATTTACATGCCAACCTGGAAAATGTGTTCCTTGCATAATGCATGATGCTGCCAAAGTCGTACACCTCCCCGAGCGAGTCCACCTCGCCTGGCTCCATCTTCAGGAAGTTATACTCCTGTCCTAGTCACATACAGATAATCAGTGGACTAAATGCAAGAAACATCTGGAGGGACAGTGAGTGCACGCATGTTTTTCGTGCTTATTCATGTCAGCACACCTGCAGTTAACAGTACCTGGTTGGATGTTGTCCCTGATGATGCTTACATGCTCATCGCGGTCCGGACGCGTGTGTTCATGCCAGAAGCCGATCACGTGGCCGAGTTCGTGCACCACGATGCCAAACTTATCACAGTTCTTTCCTATCGAGATGGCCTGAGGGCCGCCTCCTCTCCTCCCCACGTAGGAGCAGCACCTGCAGGGGGCGACACTCATTAGGTGCACAGCCTGAAACACCTACAGAACGAACGCTGATTCTTTGCTGCATATGAATATCAAAGGACCATACTAGTATGTTTTAGTTTTTTAGGTGTTATTAGATGTTATTTTGCTACAGTTCCAGACAAACACTATCTTTCATTTATTTCTGTATGCTTTCACAATAAATTAGCCGACTCTTGAAACTTGCTTGAGTTTTGTAAGTGCTCAAAAGTTTCTTATTTCCACGTTCAGCAGGCATGGGGTTGTGTGTCTGGCCACCTGATGGATGTAAGTCCAATATTTAATCTCCCTTTAGCTCTGTTTTGGTCTCCACTAGGGAAACATCTGGCTCTTTAAGTACTAAATGTTCTACTATATTCACCAGGGATTTGGTAACTTTGTCTGTCTACCATTTGGGGCTGGTCTGCTGGTGTACATTTAGGCTTTTAGAGCTTTTTTGCTACAAAGAGTTGGATGCTGTGGCTGAAAAAGATGATGATGAGAAGTGTGAGAGTGAACAGAGTGGATCAAAACAGTGAAGTTGTGGGCCAGAAAACAAAACAATGAGCTGAAAGGAGGCACAGTAAAATGCTCCGCAGAGCTGAAGGGAGCTACACAGTCAGATGATAATTCTCTGTGGGTACATCACTACAAGAACCTCCTTTTAAATAAAGATAATTTTATATTATGAATATAGAATATTTATGAAGTGTTTAGATCAGCTTTATGGCTTTATGGAGTTTTTAATTGGCTATGTAACTGTCTCAATTTAATGCCCACGCCTCTCTAAGACCTACATGAGCAAGCAAGACCAACAGTGAGAAGACTGGCTATTTATATTAGTTTCTAATAGTCATTCTTAATGTTTGCCACCATGACGTCAAATTAAACGGCACTGGGGTTTCCTCAGGCTGAATTCGAGTTGCTGCAGTCACTAACTGAAGCTTTGTCTCTTCCGCTTTCTCAGACTCTCCTCCTGATGAAGTAGTCTCTTTGCAACGGGGAGTGAAATGGAGGAATCTGAAACTTAAGTGAAGGACTACCACCTGTGTCCACAGGGAGCGCCAGAAACAACAAACAACAAAGAAAAAGCTCCACTGAGCTGCTTTAAGCAAAGATTGAAATTAATTGTCTGCTTGGCATTGTGTTATGATGATAATGTTTTAATCTTAATGTAACTTTGACTAAAAATAAATGATCGCACAACTTAAGCAAGCTTATGGGGTCTGCTTATATAAAAAAATCATGGAAATGAATAGGTGCTTTGTCTTTGTGACTGAAGACCATCTGGTCTGTTGTATCCCTCCGTCCCACAGGCAGAGGCTTTATCTGCTCACAAATATGATCATTAATTATTGAATAAAAACGTTTAATGAGCACTGGACTCACCCACAAGGTCTGTAGGTGAAAACAATGTAGCTTTCTTCAGTCGTCCTCTCGGTGAATATCACACAAGTGTGCTTTTCCCAGTGACGCATCGCCTGACGGAAAATGGCTCGCTGACTGCCTGAGAGGAATTAAAGTTTGACAGCTTCAGCACGTCAAAACCGCACATGGTGACGAGCACACGCTGGCCGTATATAGCAGACAGCTCTCCTGTAAGAGCAGATAAAAGATTTCTTGTTTTCACTCAGAACTCACCACTGAAATTCCCACTGATGACATACGGGATGATCCCGTCCGGCCACACTCGCTCGGGCCTGGAGGTGGCTGCTCTCCTCCAACGATGGAGGCTCTGTCTGTCTGCAGCTCTCTTTCTCCTGACTCTCTCATTGGAAGAGGAGCTGTTAACTGCAAGCGACCGGAAAATCTGCAGTTATCCCCATCCTTTAATTTGACCTCACTAAACGAGTCTGAACTGTGAATAATTAAGCGCACTGTGATACCTGAGTCTGTGTGGTTGGTCTGGACTGTGTCCTGTGCACCATCAGTGCCGAAGGCTTCTTTGAACATGAGGAGGTCGTCTTCATCGAGCGCAATGTCTCCCAGAAAGGCAGCTGGGGCAAACAGATGGACACACAGATAAACAATACATACAAAAAGATAAAATTATGTTCAAACTAAACCAATAAAACTCAAAATGAATGTCAATCATTAGACTCTATGTGCTGCTATATTCTGCTTTCACCACATTAAACATACAACACTACATACACAGCACAAGGGTCCAAGAATGTGATTTGATTTGCATTTCTGAAAATATATTTTAGGTCTTCCTGCGTCTCAGGTGGTTATTTTAACTTAGCACAAGGAAAGGAAACCAGATAAAATATAGAGCTATTCATTTTTAGTAGTAAAGTGTAAAACTGTGGTTTTTATTGTGTTTTATGTGTAGAAATAAAGCAAACGAGATTTTAAAATGCCTACCTACAGGCTGTAAATATGTCTCTTTATATTTAATGAACAGATATGAGAACGGTTGATCAATCTCCTCATCAGACTCTTGGCATGGAAGTGTATTTGTTTTTGTCTCAGTTTTGTTTCTGTGTAATGTTTTAGGTGCATGTCTGCTTTAAATTATTGTTCTGTCTCTTATTTGCTTTCGAAGTCTTTTTATTGTGAAGCACTTTGTTTGTTCTTGAAAGATGCTATATAAATAAACTTTACTTACTTACTAAAATCTCAAACTAGTTTTGTGAAGGTAATCTGAGAAGAGGAACATAAACTTAAAAAATGATGAAATTGAATTTCTTATTTAAAAAAAAGAACTTTACATTATAAACCTGGGACCTGAAAATAAACACAAACTTATATTCGCTCACTCACTCACTGACATTCACCAGCTAACTATATGCACTTGAATTATACTGTTTGATCAGTGGTTTAAATGGATTGTTCCGTGTGTTTGAACAGATGTTAAAACTTTATCTTCGAATACAAATAAGATAAATGGCAGCCAAAACTTTGCACGCACTGACTGAATGTATCTGTGCTGAGAGGGAGCATAAAAAAGGAGTCCGTGAGTCTGTTTGATCAGCAAACACGCCTCCTGAACGCAGCCTGCAATGCACACAACAGCACACAAACAAACAGTGCAGCTACTGTGTCATTTTAAAGAAAGATGAATTGAACTGTGCACCGCTCGGGATTGAGATCTGACCTTACTGGACTTTGACATTGTTGCTGAGTAGCTGCTCGAATGGAAAAGTGCAGCGCAAACCATCACTCCGGGATTACTGCATGTTTGTTCAGTGTGTGCAATCATTATTCTTAGCTTTTGTACGTAGCCCAGAGTTGTTCTTGCTCACGTTTGACAGCGTAATAAATGTCCAGTCAGGCTTCACCTTTTCTATAGCAGCATAAAACGCAAGGAGTGGATGTTCATGTGGAGGGAACGATCGCCACAGATATCATGAACTGATTTTGCCCTTTGACACACAAACCGAACAAACACAAACAAACCCAAATCCCTAGAAAGTCATTCAAGATAATCCTGTACCGGTACAATTAACCACTGCTCACGTAAACTAATCCACATGCAAAGGATATGAAGACTTCTTCAATCACACAGGAGCACAGAAACTGGACGATAAAAGCATTGAGGAGCTTAATACTCAGTGTGTCTGGAATACAGGGTTTCTTTCAGATCATACTACCATGGCAGCTGATCGCTGGGTAGAAAAGGAAAGGCAATCATCAGCACTTACAAGAAACTAAACATGCCAAAATTAGGAACGATTGCCTTGGACAAAATTGGATCCGACAATCTGTGTTGAAGAAAAATGTGAAAACCTTCAGTTTCAAAAGAGTCACAACACTTTTTCACAAGACATTAGAGTCTCAACAGCTAATTTCACTGCCTTGAATGGTGATTTTTTTTATGTCAAAAGAGAGGTGTTTCAAATGACAGCTACATCCTGATGCCCAAATTTGGATTTTCTGGCTGCAGTTACTGTCAAAGAGGACACTGAGTGGTAAACCAGGCTTCAAAACCTCCTTTCTCAAACAGACATCACGAAACGTTTGCTCCGTGTTTGCCCCGTCTGTGGGATTAACGTTTTGTTCCCACTCTTATGACCATACCTCCTGTATAAGTCAGGATCTCTTGTTGTACCGGCCGAGCAGAACAGCTCAGCAGAGTCTTTCCCATTAAATACCTCATTTAGCCGTGTGATGTAACAACCTTTGAAAGTCCAAATGAAAAGACATAGCGAGCCCTGTGTCGGCTTTTGAAGTGAATTCACTCATGCAAAGGGTGACTGTAAATGACTGTCACCCCTGCAGTGTGCACCCCATGCCCTGAAGCCAGAGGGATTTCACCGGCATCCAGCCGAGGACTGCGCTGGCGCGGCCTCAATGACCTCTAGTCTCCAGGCAACTGCCTCGGAGAAGAAGAGTGGTGTGTTTTGGAAGTTTCAGAAGTCACAAGTGAAAAGGGACCCCAACCAGCTGGAGGCCCCCTGGTAACCAAAGTAATTGTTTGCTGTGTTAGATGGCGGAAAAAACATGTTGCATATTCTTTCACACATGAGCGGGCTCGTTACAAATCAGAGACACTCTGTCAGCTTCAGGACAATTAATTCAGATTTGACATTCAATTCATGTGACTGAAATATCATCATTATCCTACACATCTATCATCAATAAAATGTGTTTTTATCAAATGTTCCTCTTTCAAAATAAATTATTTTTATGACTGACATGTGAAACCTGACTCACTGTAAACATACGTACTGACGATCCCTTTAACCTAAAACCAGCAAAGTGAATGTCACAACATACATTTACTCTGATACTGTACTTAAGTACATTTGAGCTACTTGTATTTCACTCGAGTACATCCATTTTCATCTGCTTTACACTTCTACTCTACAGCATTTCAGTGACAAACACTTGTTTGACAGCTGTAATTAGTACAATACTTTAAAGATCAATATTTTACACACAAAACATAAAGTATTAACAACTCATAAATCATGATCCATGATCAACAAAAACATGATAAAAACAGTTGAATGAACCTTAATGTATTAGTAGTATTAGTAGTAATTATGAATATAGGATATTTGTTATAGTGGAGTATTTTTATATTGTTAATTTCTTCCACCAGTACATAAAATTTTATAAACATTACTTGAGAGTAAAGGGGATTTGTTCTAGCCGTGACTACAATGCACTTTTTACTTTTGCCAAGATTAAACACATGGAAAGAAAAGAGAAAATAAATACAGAGTGGTCCAAATTTTCCCCCTCAAATACAGTCTGACTATGACAGGCTGAGTGATTTTACAGTAACGTCTCATGGAGGCGCCGCCTGAGTCTGATACAGCTGCTCTGCACTGATCGATCACAACTGTGTGTGTCGGGGAAACATTAAGAGCATCTTCAGGTGAGAGCTGTTCATCAGGGCTCAGCAAAATGGTGCAAAATTCAAGTGCATTTAAAACACTCAGTATTTTCTACACTCATGGAGTATTTGCATTTTATGCTACTTTCTACTTCTGCTTCACTACAGTTTTGAGGGAAATATTTTACTTTTTATCTCTCTACATTTATTTGACAGCTTTACTTAACAGTTATTTTAAAGCTCAAGATTTAGCATGCAGAACGTGATCATGTGAGGCTTTAAAATGTGATGTATTGCTCACTTTTATTGCCTTCAGTCCTTTTCTTACTGGTTTGGTAAGTAAAAATGTAAATACAGGTATTTTACTTAAAGTGTGGTAGCTCCAACACTGACTGACTGTTGCATTTTAACAAACCTTCTTTGTAGCAGCAACAGATAATTAACACTTACTTAATAGTTACTTCATTGTGCATTTCTTTTGCTTGTAGCCTTCAGTTAATCCTACATCATTGAGATCTACATCCTCACACAGTGATCTGAGTCTGGGGGGGCTCTGGGTGTTGGTCAATGTAAACCAGCAAGGCAATGCAAAAGACATATAAATCCAGAGGAGGTAAAAAGAAATGCACTGTACCAGCTTTACAGGGATCTTTGTAGTCGATTGCATCATCGAGGTAGGTTAAATTAGAGTCCTCAAACTCCCAATCAGCCGCCAGAGAGACGCGCAGCCCGCACAGCAGCAGCAGGACTGTTGGAACCATGACTGCTGATCCAACGCACGCAGGAGGTGAAGTCAATGAGCTGCTGGGTGAGTGCAGGAAGAGCAAAGAGAAGAAGAAGAAAAATAAGGAAAAGAAATAGAAAAAAGTTCCTCGACAGCAGGCGGTGAGTTTTTTTTTTTTTTGGAAACAGCAGCGCAGTTTTCTCACGTCTCCATTGCGCCGCAGTGAGCCGACCGAGAGCGCAGCGCAGCACACACGCATCGGTGTGTGTGCAGCCGGAGAGGTGCTTCACCTGCAGCCACACATCCATACATGATGAGAGAGGGAGTGTTCAAATGGTCCACATCCATACATGGTCTTTGTGTTTTCATGGAAGTTAAGTTTTGGTTCTTAATAAAACTATCAGGATCATTTTGGAAGAAACAGCACATTTAAAAAAAAAGTAAATTCAGTGCAGTTTCATATTTTGACTTTTATTCCAGAAAATATTCAGACTCTTATTGAGACTGCTGCTTCAGGGACCTTCTCGGTTGATGATCATTTTATGACCTGATGCAACACAAACACACACCATTATCTCCCACAGTAAGAAACACTGACTCATGAGTACATTTATTCTGTACTTAGTTGGAAATTCAAGGTACTTTACTTTAGTATGTTTTATGCTACTTTATATTTCCACTTCTTTACATTTCAGGAGCAATTTTTGTACTTTTTACTCCACTACATTTACTTCACTACACTACATTTAGATTTTTTATAAAATGAAAATATTTCACAACCTTCCTGTCCTGTGAAAACTATTCATCTCAAAACTTGGTGATTTTTAATGTTTCTGACAAACTGAAGGATGAAAGGGTCTCTTGTGGGTCTCCTAAACTACATAAAACAAACAAACACAAACAAAAAAAATCGCCCTTTGATTAGCTGTAAAAAGCGTCACCACAAAGCTGCAAACAGGCATTTCTTCTGACTTTTTTGAGGAACGTGGTTCTCACAGGACAGTGAAATTATAAACATATGTTGATCTTATAGACCATGATGCATTGCTGCAGATTAACCTACCCGATAGTGTATAAAGTAGTTAAAATGAACTCAACCTGAAACATAATGCAGCAGTTACATTAATCTAGAAACATCAGGTATAATAAAACAATGAGTAGTTTGTTGATCATACTTTTACTTTATTAAGGTTTTGCTTGTAGTAGAGCATTTACAAAGTGAGATATCAGATAAATAAATTGAGTACTTCTTTCACCGCTGTTCATTAAATGCAGGAGCTGACTGAAGAGCAGAGATAAAAGAATAATTCAACAGAGGAAAGGATCCACTTACTGAGTGTGATGAGTTTATCGTCGCCCCCAGCTGCTCCCCCTGCTCATCCATCCATCTGTGCACCATATTTAAACCTCAATCTAAAAGTCTGCATTCAGTTTTCCCTCTTAAATTTAGCAAAGCGTCGACGTTTACGAGAGAGAAATAGTGTTTTCTGCTCTTCGTCTGAGCTGCTTTGCCTCCACTCGGTGCCACGCAGCGATGGCGAGAGAAGATTCGGCCTCCTCTATGAACAGCTTTTTTATGTTGGCACGGACAGAAAGGACCACTGCCATGATTTTGTTTTTGTTTTTGGGTGAAAGGCCCAACTCCCGTCACTTCAGTTTAGCTGGTATGCCATTGAAGGATCTCTCTGTATTGCAGCGGCCCCCCTGTGGTCATAAATGTTAGTCTGTTGAGCTAAAAATGAGCTGAAACTAAAGGCAAAACACATCAAAACATATCATGACCATCTGAAGGTTTTGAAGGAGTAGAGTGGCATTTTGGGAACTACACGGATTAACTTTTTTTTGCTGTGAGCGAGATGAGAAATTGATACCACTCTCTCTTATATCTGTCAGTTAAGACTGAAAAGATGCAGCCTCTTTCTTTAGCTCTTTCCAAAGGTGAGAAAATGTCTTACTAATTAACACGTTATGTTTCCTTGGTTTAATCTGTTCAAAAATCTGGGTATAAAAATGACCAGTTTTGACTTTTAGACAGAGTCAGGCTAGTTGTTTCCCCCTGTTTCTTGTCTTTATGCAGGAAAAACAAAAGTGACACTGATTTGGAGCTGAGGGGCAGCGGGGAGGGCCAGCAGCAGACGAGAGGTGATTGGGAGATGAGCGACAGGTGTGGTGCAGACTGAGGACACCTTGTGGACAGGTGAGGAATAACATACAGGAAAACCCGAGAAGTCTTGTGAGAGGAGAAGAATTTTCTTTGCTGAACTGAAAGTCCAACCCTGCAGAGATGAATTATGTAGAATGACTAAAAGGAGCACAAAGGTTTAAGGAAAAGTTCGACATTGTAGTTTCTTGCAGAGGGACAGAAGAGAAGATCGATCACTCTTATATTTGTACATTAAGTATGAAACTGGAGCTTTTAGCATAGCTTAGCATAAACGCTGGAAACGAGGAAACAGCTAGCCTGGCTCTGTTAAAGTTAACAGAATCCACCTAAAAGGACCTCAGTTATACTCACTTATCTATTAAATCTTATAACACTTGACTATTAATTCAATATTTCCCATCTTCAACCTTTAACGTTTGTTTATTTCTTACAGAAAAATTCTGCAGATGTAGTTTAGGGTCTTAAATGAATTCAAATTATTTCTGATTTTATGACCCAGCTTTTGTTATTCCCCTCTCCTCTAGTATCCAATCCACTTCGATTTTTAGTATCTTCCACGTGTGTATAAAATCCTGTGTAGCATTTCTTCTCAATTTTGAAATGCGAAGTTTTCACTGTGTTTTACATCAAAAAGTCATTTTGTTTTCACTGAAACAAAATAATTTATTTTAAATGCAGATAAACTCAATCATGTTTCAAACAGCATGGTGCATGAGTTTACCACTGAGTGGCACTGATGAGTCAGGTGTAGATTTGAGTAAACCTGCAAGAAAAGTGAAAGGGTAAAAAAAAAATTAAGACAAATATGTGAGCAAAGCCGCAGGGTCATTCAGACAAACAGATTAAAGAAACACAGTAAATCACAGAGACTTTTTTATTCTGTGGATGTGATCTCATGCTGCTGTGTGCTCAGATGACTTAGTGTGGAGAGAGAGAGAGGGAGAGGAGAAGACTTCAAGACAGCTTCACTCCTCCTCTGCCAGCACACATCTGCAGCTGAGGAGATGGGACACTGATCCAGAGAGGGGCGTTTAATGCCTTGGAGATTGGTCTGCACGGCATGGCTGTCTTCATCGGTGTGCTGTGAGAGGCAAAGTGGACGAAAACATCCACCTGGAGAGTATTTATGTGTACCTTCTCTTTGGCTGAGCTGATGCTTTCTCTTAAACTTGGAGTGATGTCCCAGCGCTGGTGCAGGCAGGTCCTGCTCGGCGTGGAGGTGGGCATGCTGGTGGCGGTCCTGGTGGCCGGCAGCACGGGACAGATCCACGACAGGAGGGAGGCAGGGTCGTCCTGCTACGGGGGATTTGACCTATACTTTGTTTTGGACAAGTGAGTGCTCCCGCTGTTGCTTCACCGCAGAGCAGGACTTTCTAATATTTGGTGCATGACTCATGTGAGATTTGTTTGAAGACACAGGTGCAAACATCATTCAAGATGAACTCCAGAAGCAATAAGTGGCTACGTGCATGAAAAATATGTGCCACTGTTACACAACTAGCAAATCATAGCTTTTTGATTATAAGTATTGGTCTCTTATGTGTCTGTCTTGCTGTGTAAAATGGAAACAGGACAGATTTCAGGCTCAGTGGAAACAAAAGGAATCATGTGAGTGACTTGGCACACGTGGATGTAACGTATGTTTTATTTTGAAATGTCATCTGTCCAGTTCTTCCTGCTTAAGGTGGCATGTTAGAGAGGTCTGATAAAGGTTAAAGGTTCAAAAAGGTGCAAGAAAGAGAAAAACTCATTCAATTATCAGATCTGAGGATGTCTTCAGGTCCATTTTATGGTTCCATCATTTTACACTTGTTGAATTTGAGTAACCAATAAACAGTATTAAGGACAACAAAGGATTATTTCATCATTGATTGATATGCAGATTATTTTCTCAGTTTACAGATTAGTGTTTTTTCCTACAAAATGTCTTTAAAGGTCTTTAAATGTCTTCGATCTTCCAAAAAGTGCAGCTCCTCACACTGCAGAAGCTGGAACCAGAGCATGGTTTGCACTTTTGCTTGAAAATCACTTAAATAATAAACTAATGAGCAAAATATTTGTAGATAAATTCTCATTCAACCTACAAATCAAATAGCTGACCTCTTATTTTTCAGCTCTCTTTGCCTGTGCAGGGTCAGTTTATTTACCAAACTCAGGAGCAGATGTCCAGAGACTCGACTGCCGGGTGAGCGCAGACATAAGGAACACATTACGCTGTCCATTAAACTGACATGAAGCTCCCGAGCGGTCATGCCAAGTCATGTGACCGCGTGTTGTTGTTGTTCAGTAGGTCATATTAATGTTCCTCCTGGCGACTCGCTTTTTTGGAAACATTTTTGAAAAGCACTACCCATGTTAGTTGCTTTTCTCAACAGTCACAAGAACTTAAAGGTGGTGACAGAAAGTGTGTTTATGCAGAGATATCTTCATCTGCAAAGCATTGATGCGTTCAGCTTCAGTGATTAAGTGCACTGCAGGGATTTCTGTTGTCAAAGCGTGGCCACGTTTCACAGACGGGAGCCCACATCTCGTCCCGACTTCAGCTCGCTCTCCGCTTCAGTCTGCAGAACCCTTTCTCCATTAGAGCCAGATGTTCCAAAGATCCCGAGTATTTGGCTGTCTCTGCGCCGGGACTCACATCACAGGATAAATGAAAACATAAGGGAGGGAGAAGAAGAAGAATAAGAAGAAGAAGAAGAAGAGAGGCAGTGCAGCGTGAGAAGAGGCTGCAGAGGTTGTGCATATTTGCCTCGCAGTTCTCTTTAATTGCTGACGTCCACATTAAAAGCTCTGCGTTTGTTCTCCTGATCCTTTTGTGGAGTTTGCACCTGTTTTCGAAATCAAAGGACCAAACACGAAGCTGAGCTCGTCCGAGAAAGTGACGTGGCACTTTCGGCTTTTGTTTGGCATAGTGAAAATAATTATCAGTTGCAGTGATATATTACGTTATAATCCAAACATAGCGTGGGAATGATGCAGCCCTCATTGGGTCACACCAATCTCAAAAGCTAATGTAAGCGTTAGAAGGAAATTCCACCTTTTTATGCTCAATCATAAATATTTTAACTACATAAAAGTGCAACACTAAATCACTTGAGTACACTTTTAAATGTTTACAGCATGGATTTTATTTTGTTAAAAGTCGTGTACAAGTTCTGATTCAATGTTTGTCTTCAACTGTCTCCACAGAGGTCATGAAATTAAACGATGTGCTAAAACCTCATGACATGACATGAAACAGAAAACGAACAGAACAGAAACAGAAACGAAGGACTGTTTACATTGTTGGATTTTCACGACACAAGAATGTAGTTAATTTCTTCACTCTTCTTCTCAGGTCTGGCAGTGTGCAACACTACTGGAATGAGATATTTTACTTTGTTGACCACCTGGCTCACAAGTTTATCAGGTAAATCCACACAGAGGCGTCAGATTTAAAGAGGAGAAAATAATCAAATGTATAATGTCTCTTCCTCTTTTTTTTCCAGTCCTCAGCTGCGGATGTCTTTTATTGTATTTTCAACAGAAGGAAGGATCCTCATGCCACTAACAGAAGACAGGTACACACAGCCTTACTCAGACATTAATGGTTTTATCTGCAATGAATTTAAACCTCATTTCATTTCCATCAACGTACATTTATTTTCTCTAATTTGTCAGAGAGAAAATTCGGGTCGGACTGGAGGAGCTACGCATGGTTCAGCCAGGTGGAGACACCTACATGCACAGAGGTTTTCAAAGAGTAAGCCATCTGTTAAATCAATAGGAAACTGATTGGCATTCCCCAACAATATGGCATCTATGTTTTTTTTAATGAGGCCCATTTAAATTTATGGCCACTGACGCCTTAAAACTTCTCCCGCAGGCCAGCGAGCAAATATACTACGGGACTGGAGATGGTGAGCAGAAGTTTTTCCTTTTTAACACTTAATCACTCTTTTTACTTGTAAATTTGATCCGTTCATCTGAACTTGAGTCCAACATGTGGAGGAGTCATCATGTGAAGAAAGAAACAACAACAAAAACACAGCTGCCCCTCACATCACATGACAATTATGTTCAAAATATGATTTCCAAATGGCTCACACAATCCTTATTATGAACAAGAATGATTTTGTGTCATTATTACAACAAATATTTTCCCTTCTGGCTCTGACTCGCAGGTTACAGGACAGCCAGCGTTATCATCGCCCTGACAGATGGAGAGCTGAGAGAAAATCAGTTTGACCTCGCGCAACGAGAGGTGACATGAACCCGAAAGGCTTTATGAAGACTGAAATAATGATGCCTGATGTAACTTCATCATCATCGTATAGTAATGCATCATAATGAATATTTTCCCCTCAATCTGTCACGTGAAAATAGAATAAAATTAGAGAACTTAAAGGGTAAATCCACCACAGGATGTTGCTGCATTGCCGTCTTTAGGTTTAAAACATCCTGGCTTTAGTGTTTTAATATTTTCCAGCAGCTGTCAAAGGAAAAACATTAGCAGCAACATCACTGACGGAGGCGTGGACACAAGCGGAAAAAACTTTCAAGTCTTCTCATTGTGATTTAGTGAGCTTGTTTGTTTGTTTGTCTGTTTAATGTCTACATCAGGCCAGCAGAGCGCGCCAATTGGGTGCCACCGTGTACTGTGTGGGAGTAAAAGACTTCAATGAAACTCAGGTAAACCGATCCATACAGCCAGTAAACCAGATAAATGAATCAATCACTTCAAGAACAACACATATAAAATGATTCTATCGTGTTTCTTGACAGCTTTCAACGATAGCGGACAGTAAGGACCATGTCTTCCCAGTGAACGACGGATTTGAGGCGCTGCAGGGGGTCATTGACTCGGTACAAAAGACACAAGGATGATGCTTCAAAGCCACATCATATTACTGAACCTATGGGCCTTTAATTAAGCTTTTTATATTATTATTTTCCATTTCAGATCCTGAAGAGATCATGCATTGAAATTCTGGCTGTAGAGCCCTCCAGCATCTGTGAAGGAGGTAAAAAAAAAAAACACATAAACCTGTATATTACACTGTAAAAACACCTGTGTTATTTATGTTGCACCGTAGTTTGGATAAAATACTTCACTTTCAAGTTACATACAAATGTGATATTAAGATTTACTTCCTGGTTCTGCCTGTGTTTGTTCAAAAATACACCTGCTGTGAGGAAAAATGATATAAATGGTCCATTTAATCCCACTTCAGAATCTTTCCAGGTGGTAGTCAGAGGAAACGGTTACCTTCACGCCCGAGACGTCCAGAAAGTTCTCTGCAGCTTTCGCATCAACGACACAGTTACTATGAGTAAGTACATGCTCCGAGGTTTTCATTCACATATATTATTTGTGTGGCATATTGCACTTTATATGCAATATGCAAATGTATGCATTTTCTTTGGTTTTCTCTGCATTTTAAACTTGCATTGATCCGTATATTTATAGAAACATTGATGCATTTTAACATCTTTTATTGTTTTATTTTTTATGGCGCACAGTTTTTCCTGCCCGCTTCAAAACATCAGGCAGACAAAGTTAACAACCAGCTGGTGAATGTTTAGCAGCTTAAGAGCCAGATGGTTTTTCTCTGGTGTTCAGTGGAGACCAAAACAGAGCTAAAAGGACTTGAATTAATCAGTTCATCATACACAAGACTTTAGATTAATTTTGCTTTGCGCCTGCTGGATGTGTAACAAGGCAAATGTTTGCTCACATGTTCGCCATAACCACAATACAGCCATAATATGTCAAATGTGAGAGCATCTAGAGAAAACTAAACATCAGTGCAGCTTTAAGTATCTAACTATTTCTTCATTAGAATGCACAATTTAGTCAAACTAATCCAAATTAGTGATTATCTTGTGTGGGCCAGATTTTTGAATAGATCATGGTGTGTAAACTTTGATAAGCAAATCAAAGAACTGAAGAGTGCAAATTCTGTACGTTTTGAGAAACACAGCTCAACACATCCTCATGTCTGCAAGCTGAATACGAAGCTCCATCCTGCAGCCCGTTTAACATAACGACCGAACAGCTAGCCTGGCCCTGCACGAAGCCAACATATGGTTTACTGGAGGAGAGCGTGTTGCTATTTTGGTGGTGAATAAAAGCCAAAAGCACAGACGGACGAAGAAGCTGTGAAAGTCATCGTACTGTATATTACATCATTTCTAGAGGTCAGACAGTTTACATCAGCGTCTACGTTTCCTCATCCTCTGCACTCCACATTAGATTGTGAAGTGACTGACAGAAGACAAAGACATCGTAGGTGTGTGAACCCAAACATCTAATAAAATTCAAAGACTATTAATAGACTTAATAGAAAAGCAGTGCTTTTTTTGCACTCTGGGGCCATTTACATCACCGTGCCAAGTTTGTTTTGGCCATACAGAGGGCGGGGGGGGTGTGGATGACAGATGCAATCTATGGCTCACAGTGATTTGAATCCCCATCCTCCCCCAAAAAACCGTCAGCACCGTCAGTCCTCTCCCGCTTTGAGTCGGCTGGTATAACACTCAGCGCTTCTCAGATGTCTGAAGGGGAATGTGGATCTCATCAGCCACTCGCGCTGTCTCTGCACACACTAGACACTCGCTTGGCCAGGGTAAATAAACCACAGCCCTCCCTCATTTGCTTCATTTTCCATAAGGAGAGGAAGTCCAGGAATTTAATAACAAAAAGAGTATTTTTGAGGCTTGATTCTTCTGAAATTTAAGAGACAAATCAAGTTTTTCTTTGCATCAGTTTCACAGCTAAAGATCCTGACTCATCTTGTAATTAACCTTACTGTATACACTGTGCTCAAACCACATCTTCACACACATCTTCACACACATATCATGGTACAAATTCTCACGTTGATCATATTTCCACAGTGAAAAGACCTTTAGTGGTGAGAGATACCTACCTTTTGTGCCCAGCTCCTGTTCTGGAAAAAGAGGGAACGTAAGTGATTTTTTTTTTTTTAACTGTTCACAGACTGAAGAGATCGAAACCTAACAATAACTTCATATTCAACATCACAAAAACACTGCACTTCTCATGATAGTGTAAGCAATCGATAAAGTTTTTCTCTGCACCACAACTTTTGCTAATCAGATCCCTGCAATTATTTTTAGTTTCTAACTGCAGTCAAAATATATTAGCTGAGTAGTGGCTTTAAATAAGCAGAGTTAGAGGAGGTTTGAGTGTCTGCAAATGATCACATCAGCTCTGATTTTCTCTCCTGCAGGTCTGCCACGCTCCACGTCAGCATGAACAACGGCCTGAGCTTCATATCAAGCTCGGTCACAATTACTGCAGTCAGTTGTGTAAGTACAATGTAAAAAAAAAAAAAAAAATGGTGCTATTAAAACGCTGAACTTTTCCTCCCGCATACAAGCAGACAAAATAATATTATTATTGTACTACAAGCCAAACAGAGGAAACACCGATCAATGGCTCTTTTGTTCTCACATGCATCAGCTGTTTCCTTCATTTTTTCTTTAAAAGTGCTCTACGGAGTTCTGAAAAAGTCTCTGTTTAACACCAAAGCCTCTATATGAGCCACAAAAGCCAACGAGGCCAACAGCATTTGTTTCTAATAGTTATTCTTAATGCCTGACACCGGCTCAGATTTCTCCACGTCATCGTACAGACTGCAGCGGGGTTTGCTCTGGTTGAACTCGAGTCTCTTCAGCCGCTGACTGAAGGTTCGTCTTCGGAGCTGCTGCCCGCTCTCCTCCCAGCAAAGTAGTTTAATCACAATGAGGAGTGAAGCGGAGAGAGCGTGTAACTTGATGTCAGGAGAAACACTCCCAAACTTCCCCAAAATCAACACACAGTGAAAAGTTCAATTGCGCCGCTTTAACGAAACTTCCAATTCTCCTGTGAGGTGTTCATTAGTGGCCTTGAAACTGACAAGATAAGATTTGAGTAATAAGTGATAATGATAAGATTTGAAAGTCATCTATAATTTCTTCTGTAACTATTTCCCACCCCGCTGAACATTGGAAATGGCAGAGACGATCTGCATAATGACTAGTGATCTGAAATCGATCACTCAAAAGGTCATAATTTCATAAAGCTACATGAAGTTCAGTAAAGTCGAGTGCAAGTCTGCTGAGTTATCGTGTGATGTTTTTATCATTTCATCCATCATGTCTCTGTATCTCTTCTTCTCCTCTAGTCTGACGGGACCTTCGTGGCCATAGCTCTGCTCCTCCTGATGCTCCTGCTCACCATCGCTCTGCTGTGGTGGTTCTGGCCTCTTTGCTGCACCGTGGTACGTCTCCTCTCAGCGCGACGAACGTACGGCAGCGGCAGCAAATGTGTTTATGTAAAGGCACGAAAGGCCGGCCACACTTTGAGGCTTACGATGCACATTTCTTTCTTGCAGGTCATTCACGAGCCTCCTCCTCCTCCGATAGAGGACCTCTCTGTGAGTGCTTTCTTTTTTTTTCTGCACCTCGTCGTGAGTCCAGATGAAAGAGAAGCAATAGTAGGAGCAAGGCGCAGCGATGTGGTGGATCTATTTTCTTTCTTGTGTGCTCTTGTGAAATGTTTCCTCTTTCTTCAGGATGATGAGGATGGGTTCCCCAAGAAGAGGTGGCCCACGGTGGACGCCTCGTACTATGGAGGACGTGGAGTCGGAGGCATTAAGAGAATGGAGGTAGAAAAAGAAAATGGAGATCCAGATATTTAATTTAAATGTTTTAAATTAAAATGTAATGAATATCATGCAGGGTTATTATGCTTATATGGACAGTAAATCACAGCTAAGGTGTGATATTTTTTTATTAAACAGTTTTAACTTTATTTGTACATATTATTTTAATTATTCATCTTACTCATAGTGCATGTTATAAGATTGACCTAGAAGAGCTGTAAAATTGTACTGGAATAGCCAAAACCAAAGTTATTTGTTGAATTTTCCTTTATTTAAATGTCATTACATAAATCACCCAGCTAAGACCACTGACCAAAATCCTAATCTTTAAAATCAAGTCATTATTCCTTCCTTCAATATGAAAGCTTGTAAATGTTCAGATGAAATCTGCATATCTCCATCTATGAACCGGCTTCAAGTTCACAGACGAAACCTTGAATGCGGTTTGGAATTAAAACAAATGGGAGTGAGATCAAACGAAAAGTACAGCAGGAATACAAAAGGAAACAGGAAGCGACTCATTCCTAAAAAAAGAGATGAGTGTGCAAGTCCGTCCTGGAAGAGACTAAGTCACGTTGTTGTTGTGACTAGTTTGGAGAGCCAGCGAGAGTTATGAGGCCATCTGGCCAGTAAACTGCAAGAACGACAGATCTACCAAACACTTGGTAGAAAAAAAAAAGACCCAGAGGCTGCGACGTGCGCTCTGTTAGCCGCCGAATTGTGCAAGCTTGCATGATTCCTTTGTGGTTGTCTTTTGGTTTTCAGGAGAAACGCCAGCGAAATCTTGTGTAAATGCCTGGATTTTGTTGCTTGAGACGGGAAAAGGGAAAGAATCATCTCAGAGGGAGAGAAAAGGAAAATAAGAAAGAGGTGTGCAGTCGTAAGAAAAGTTCAGAATCATCAAAAGATTTCTTACAAAAAAAGACATCTGAACATTGACACCTGAGCAGCCGTCAGTGTCAGATAAGAAGTGAGCAGCAGAAATGAGGCGCCTGCAGGTCAAGAGGGACCAGATGTGTCTGTTGTCTGAGAGGAGGAGGGTCAAGGAGACAGAGGTGACTCTCTCGGTGTGAAATGCTTCACAGACTGTAGCGTGAGGAGTCTGTGCTGCGAACTCGAAGCCTTGAAGCTGCGCCGCTTTCCAGCAGAGCAACGGAAAATATGCACAACTTCATTTAAGCGCTTTCTCTGCCAAGCTGAAGCCTTCGTGGCTTGTTCGTGGCAGCTGCGAGGGAATAAATCTGAGTAATGAACTTCCAAGGTTGCTTTGACAGCCCTGGTCTCGCTCTCGATGGGAGAGATCGCTCTTGACTTTTAGCTTTTTTAGTGTCACTCTGAGCATCAAAGCATTGTGCTGGTGAAAAAGAAAAAAGCAAAACCTTTGAGAAGTCGGGCTACCTGTGGAAGTTGGTCTCCTGCTGAATTTCGAGGTTTTTGCGCCATGTTAAAGAGGGTTTAAAAGTAATTTTTATGTTCTCTCAGGGAGTTTAGGAAAAATCCCAAATCTCAAAATAAACTGATGCAATTAAACTCGGAGACAAAAGGGGCCAACTGGCTCAAACAGTTTTCTTGTGGATTTCAGAGGACTGGGTTTAATTAAAGTCGATGTAGACGTGCTACAAACATCTGCATGTGTAATATATGAGAGGGACATACTTTACATCGTTTAGTTGGAGTCATTTGATGCAGAGGCTTCGGCAAAAACGTTTTTCTTTTCCTGGAGATGACATCTTCAGCTCACATCAGATCACATAATCACGCTGATGTCATAAAATAGTCTTGCAGTCATAATAATATTAGGATTGTAAGAAGACTAAGAAGAGTTTACAGCCATGCTAGCAACTCTGTGAGACTGTGCCTTTCTAAATCAGTTTTACTCTAAATGAAATTTTTTTTTTTATCTGTCACTGATTGCATCGCTGAAAGCTTCTGTTTCTGTTCAGGTCCGATGGGGAGACAAAGGCTCGACCGAAGAGGGAGCCAAACTGGAAAAAGCTAAAAACGCCCGAGTTGTGATGCCGGCGGAGGAGTTTGAGCCCCCGCGGTCGTACTACACCACGCACAAGACCATCCGCCCCCAGAAGTGGTACTCGCCCATCAAGGTGCTCCACTTATTCAGCCATTTTAATCTTTATTTAATCATTCACACGGGACTTTTTGGGATTGTGTGGATATCACACTTATCTTGTCACTTGGGGCCGGGTGTCTCCGCATATTTTTTTAAATCATCATATCATGGCATGGATTCAGCTTTCAAATTCCTACCAAATAATAATTTCTTAGACACAAAATCTTTGCTTTGCATCCATTTTATACAGATCCTCCTCACTTTGTTCAGTTGCCTTTTTTATTACTGTGATTTATTACTGTCATTAAATGTATTTCAAGTCACAGATCACATATTGTTAACATCTGTAATGTACACTGTGACGCCCGCTCCAGCTGTTTTAAAACTAGCTCTGACATTAAAGACCCTTTCCTCACGATGGCGTCCATCCACCATAACCTAAAAGGTTTCACTTTTAGTGTTTCTGGGACTGATGTGTTACCAGGAAATAGTTAATAAAATTAGTTTCCTGACATATTAGTCAGCTGGATGGATGGTAATAAGAACCAGACACGAACTGAACTAACCTCTGAATATGGAATCTGTTGAGAGGGTGTTATTCCCGACCAAACGCATTCTTTGTTTATCTGCTTCTCGACCAAATAAAGCTTCCTATACGAGAATCAGAGAGAGACATCTGGAGCAAAAAGTGGGGCAGATACACTCTGGCAGAGTTACAAATAAACAGAGAATTATTTTTAAAAAATGATTGCTTTCGCTGCACTGCCGGCCAACGCACACATATTATGTTAAAATTCTGGTTGTTGTCAGAGATGTTTGGTATAAAACGCTGATCGTCCTTCTGCAGGGCAAACTGGATGCTTTGTGCGTGTTCCTGAGAAAAGGCTACGACAGAGTGTCCGTGATGAGGCCTCACCCCGGAGACAAGGTGAGACACGTCGACGGGAACAGCAGTAAAATTGAGGCGTGACGCTGCAATCGAAAGCAGCATCAGCTCTTTGCAGCTCTGAGATAAGAACCCATTCCCACAAAACAAAGCGATTAATGACATTGTGAACCAACTATTTCAACTTTTGGCAGGCAGACGGAGCTTAAATTCACAACCTCTTGAGATAAGTAAGTTTGAGGTGAAGGAACAAAAGATCTGCATGACATTAACTACAATTATTCCAAAGATTAAAGAGTCTTTAAAGAGCTGCACCAAACAAATAAGAATACCGACTTCGAGGAATCCCTCAAATGGCGTACGAGAGAAGACAGGCAGATAAAAACAACTGCAGTTTTGACTGGAAGAATGCTCTTTTCTGCAGAAGTCATTAGGAGTAGATGCTGCCTGCCTCCTCCAGCTCCCGACGTCAGCGCGACTGTGCTGGCACGACCGCTGTTTTCCTCCTTGACATTTTCTAACACAGGAATTTCCTCTTTCCATCTCCTGAAAGCTGCACCCCTCCAAACCTGCAGGAGATTTTTCTTTTACATCTTTAAGTTAAGTTCTTGAACAAATTGATTTGATTATTTTTGTGCTCTGAACCTTGTTTTTTTGCACATTACAGGGAAGGTGCATAAACTTCACCCGCACTAAATCCTACCCAGCTCCCCGCTATCCCATCTACAACCATCCCTCCACGCCCGTCTACACGCTGCCCCACAGTTACCAGCGCCGCCCTTCTTCAGACGACGGCCACCTCTTCAACCTGCCCCCTTCGCCGACCTCAACGCTCCCCCCTCTGCCGTCCACTCCTCCGCCGTCCTCCAGCAGCCCTCCCGTGTACACGCCGCCCCCGAACAGAGCCTCTGCCCCCGGCCAATGTGAGCCCGACCGCATGCGTGCCCCCATCTCCGACTGGCTCCCTGCCGCCTCCGCCTCAGGGCCCGCCGCCGTGCAGGCAGCAGCACCTCCCCCGTCACGCCCCCCTCCACGCCCCAATCAAGAGAACCACTAATGATCGTTTAGAAGAAGCAAAAAGTTGAGGAGGAGGACTTGAGCTCAGGATGGAGACCTGAGAAAAGATTCTCGCTGTGCCTCTGTCTAATGAAGTCCAAACAGAGTGAATTAAAGTGACTGAATAATGTTGATTCAACACCTGCACAGTGAAAACTTTACCTCTGTTTTCCTCAACGAGAAACTCTCGCATGATGAACTGTGACTTTTTTTAAGTCTAGAAAGAATATTTAGCACAACAAGCACAGCTTTGGCTATTAAATGCTATTCGAGCTAAGCCATTTATTCCTTTTTTTTTTCATAAAGAACATTTCTACCTAATATCAACTCAGACAAATAGGCCGAGCATTGCGATAAGCTGCTGAGCGGTGCAAACTTGCATTTTAGCCTTTGTCCGATGCAAATCTTTTGATCGACAAACTTTCGCTGTTCGCGCAGTGAAAAACAAACAAGCAGGAGTTTGAACAGCAGGAAGTCGGCATCATGTGTTTTATACATGCGAGTCTGTATATTTTGTGAGTGAATTTTCATTAAATTGCAGAAATCATTATATTGCATTAGAAGTCTGATTTCCACGGAGCATGATGGTTTTCATTTCATGATTTCTTTTTAATGTAGTAATAGAAAGAGCAGTCAAAGGAATGGATTAAACAAACAAGGTGTAATGTGTGAATTAGTGAATTGAAAGTGTGAAAGTGTTTGTATGGAGCTCACTTTTTGTAGTGTACAGACATGAGAGTAGTACCAATCTTCTCATCTAACTCTTAACAAGAAAGCAAATGATTGTATTTCCTAAAATGTCAGCCTTATTTTTCTTCTTTAACTGTCTGCCAGATGATTTTTTTTGCTGAAGGAGGAAGAATGAGGAAGTTGATTGAAACGACCACAATAAAGCTTCTCTGTTGACTGCCAGACTTCACAACTTTGTCAAGAGGACTTGAGCTGCAGCTGAGGTGGTTGTTGAAGCCCGCTCATGTCTCCACGCGAAGATACCGCTGGGTATTTACGGAAAAACTGGAGAGATCTGCGGGGAAAAGCACATCAGGGCTGCTCTGCTTTCCTGGCTGGCAAAGGAAAGAGCAAGGAAATGTGCATCCAGCTAGAATGTGGACGGATGACGTGAAATTATTTACTTAGAACAGTATTTTAAAATGTTTCGGGTAAATAGATTCTATTTTAGGAAGATAGATGTGTATGGACTCTCTTTGAATAAAAGAAAATGTAACTTGATATCAGAGTTTGGGATTATGCAACAAGCCCAGGATCAGCTGACTTTTATTCCACTCAGATCTACTAAAACAAAATCCTATTATATCTTTTCCATGTGCTTTCCTGAGTTTCTTCGTTTGGGAAGCAGACGGACTGAGTTCTGTGGGCGGTGAGCTCATGGAGGCGTGTCTGAGGAAAGTGCCAGAAGCCAGAGGCCGTCGGATAGAAGGCAGACAATAAAATCAAAATCCAACTATGATGCCATTGAGATCTGGAGGAGGTGTTTATACAGCTTAACACTTTACCAAGTCCACCAGTGAGCAGTGAAAGGAGAGTTAGGGCTGACAAAAATGTGAAATTATACCCAGAAGAGCAAAGGTGGCTGGAGAAGTCCTCTGTGGCCACTTGAAAGCATTTTTTGTCTGTTTTTGGTTTATTTGTGTTGGCGGAGAGTTTGTCTTTTTTTTTCTTGTCTGCCACGATGAACATATAACACAGTATTAAAGTCCTTCATCTCAAAATGAGAAAAAAAACAATGCAAAACATGACTCAGCATAATTATGAGCACTTTTTATGCAGAGTTTGTGCATCGGACAACCAATATATGTTGATTTTTGGTTGATTCCTTCAATATGTTTCATTATTTCTCAGTATCTGAATGATCAACTCAACCTTCCTTTGTGATTTTTCTTGGCATTTTTTGTAGGTCAGCTTACTCCCATATGTTCAGTGTTATATCTCAAGGCCCAGTGCCCTCTGTGACATCAGAAAATGGCCCCATAGCATCATGAATGTGTTTAACGTACAGAGGAGGATGTAGAAATATGCTCAGCAGCCCGGTCTGGCCTGAGGCACCATCTACCTCTGCTGCACAAACAATGGCAATCACCGACGTCACGTGGCTAATAAGCTCCACAGTTTATGGAGCAAAGCTTACACAGAGCCTTGAACTAATTTTCGGACTTATCCATTTCCATTTACGTACACAAGTCATATTTCCTGTGATGAAATCGGCTCACGACCTGGCTCGCTCTCCCCTCCTGTTTTTTTTTCCATCTGCTCCTCCTGTCCCAAGTTCAGTGAAATGAATCTGACTGAACCTGAGCTCCCACAACGTTTTACGTATTGTTGAGTAAAAACAAGAAGCTCATCTGTCACACGAGCTTGACTCGTCCTTTTCTTCTGGTTTATTGGCAGGCTCTGAGTCTGACGTGAAATCACACACACTGCTGTTTATAGTGTTCTTGGATCAACTGCTTTTGTTTTTATCTTTTTTTTTTTCCATTTTACCTCGTAATTTTTTTTTATTTGCTGGAACTGGTATGAATCAGTGAAATTAAGATAAACCAAAAACCTTGAGTTCAGGAAAGACAACAGCTTTGGCCTCTCTGACTCAGAGTCGCATTACACAAAGGACGAGGCTGCTACAGTACAGAGAAATATGGACTCATCATCCTCATAAAGTCTAACAATGCAGAAGAGGAAAAAAAACCCACCATCTTACTTTGCCTCTGTGGTGCTGGGACTGTAATTTTCTGTTCTTAAAAGGGGCTAAAATTTTAACAGGCTTCTGCCATGATGTCCCATCTTAGTTAAAACCAATTAAAGGCTTAATCTCTGGACATAAAGAAAGTTGACAATGAAGCAAAAGTAGAAATAAAGATGTGCTCGTGCAGTGTGGCTGGTACCTTCATATCTGTATAGTGTTAGTAGATGTATGTCTCCCCTAAACTGTCAGAAATGCTGTGCAAAATTTGTACGTTCAGGGCTATAACACATTGTCACCTTGTCTTTTAACTCAGTGTGAATCAGTTTATATATCCGTACTCAGGATCCAGAACCCAGAATTGTTGGACCACCATCTTATTTATTTTTGTTGCGTGTCTCTGAAGAGAAAATCACCAGGACGTCATTAAGTTTACAAACCTTTAATAAAACAGTTTAAAGTTACATTTTCACTGACAACCTTCCCTAATGTCCAGTCTCAGTGACTGGAAAATACAGAAATATTCAAACACTGTGAGCAAAGGCAGCACGGTTTACAAAAAGTACAAAGCAAGACAATAAGCTTTATTTAAAGTCTCATCACTTTAAAGAGACTCAGCTCGGTAGAGATGATGCCACGGGCGTGATATGTATAGTTTCAGATAGCAAGATCAAAGACAAACAAGACAAACAATATTAGCAGTTTAAAAAAATCCTTTCAAGGAACTGCAGCAACCTGTGAACGATTATGAAGCAGTAAAGCAGGTAAACTGGGCTTGAAATCATTGAAGTCCAAAAACATGAAACCGCTTTCGAAACTGGTGACCAGCCATTTGAGATTTGGAGTAACTCGCTCGTCTTCTGAAAATATTTGTGACAAGTTTAAAATGTTTTCACTGTCATAAAGATCTTTTTTTTGTTGAAATGTGTGAAAATTGTTTCACACCGTTTCATTTCCGATGAATTCTTTGGCTTCCAGAAGAGAGTTTGGTCTCTTTCTGACGCTTGTGGAGAAACAATAAAAGGCACAATCAGTAATCTGAATTTAAACGAAGCAGGGTAAATGACTAGAAAGATTTAAAACAGAATAAGATCCTGCAATCACTACCAAACTGATAGACATGCTCTTAAAAAAAAAAAAAAAAAAAAAAAAACGAACTAAAACAGCTATTTTTCTCTAGGTTATTGATGATTCTGATTCTGTTAAATATTTTTGTACAATAGTAATGTTCAGAAAGCAAAACAGACTTTTCAATCATCACCATCAAAAAAATGCACTAAATGCCTTTCATTTCATTCATTATTTGAATAAAACCGTTATTTAAATGGCCCAAAAAGAACCAGCCTTTAACAAAACCCTTTTTGAGATCATAATGTGAGTTTTAAACAGCCCATGTTAGAAAGTAAATAAGATTCATAGTGCAGCTTGTTGTTTTTGTGAGATCTACTTGAAATACTCTTCTGGAGTTAAAGGCGACAAAGTGCACAAACCTGACTGGAGTTTCACATGCTAGCTAGATATACTCCGCTTACATGCATGTAAAGTAATATGGACTAAAACTTCAAGTTCATCTTAAGAACTTCTCAGTCCGAGTTCAGACTGTTTGTAAAGTGCTGAAACGTTGCACCGTCACACGACTGAGGTAGAACATTACGTCTAAACAAGTACATAATTGTAAAAGGAGGATATAATCATTGTCATACTGCAGCACTAACGAGTGGAAACTGCATTAGAAATGTGGGTAATACTGTGACTGAACTGTACTTTTGCTCCTTCATGAGTTACAGGAAAAAGCTCAGACTTGGCATATTTTTGGGAAATGGTGATCTAATTAAGGTTTCCCCTGAAAGCATCTTGGCTGAAAAGGTGCAGCAGTGAAGGGGTCCTCCAGAGATCTGCCCCCGATGGTCCAGGCGTGCAGCGGCCCCACGGCCACAGAGCCTACAGCGGCCTGCTGCCCGATCCTGGAGACGACCCGGTGCACCGCCACCGGCTGCTGCAACAGCAGGGCGTCTCGGCGTGCAGGGGGGGGGCCCGAACGGCGAGACGCTGAAGAGGAGCGGGGGCAGACGACACCGGGGCCGGGCGACACTGGTGGACGGTTTGGATCTGCTGTGACAGACTTAAATACGTGACAGGCGGCGGCTTTGGTGGTTTCCTGCCTCCTTCCAAACGGTGCCTGCAGGAAAACATCAGGCGTCTCAGCAGGTTTACGAGACGCAGACGAGGAGGAGCCGCTGGATGCCATCTTGCTTTCTCTTCCTGGCATTTTAAAAGGGGCCAGCTGGAAGACATCAGAGGGGACCGGGCCGTCTGGAGGGTGGAACTGGGACGCTCGGCCGACGGGGAGGAACTGCAGCCTGGTGGAAGAGGCTGGCGCTGTGTGGCGCTGTGAGCTCCTCTCATCTGATGGCGGCCTGTGTTTATTGTAGACACACGCAGCTGTCCTCTCCTCGATCCTCTGCCTTTGATTCTCCTCAGTGAAGTCGACGGCAGCCACAGTGACTTTACCGCTGAGCTCCCTCTGCAGGTCTGCGAGTGGAAAAGATTGGAGAAAAGTCAGAAATGAACATACACGCTTAAGAACTTTGCTGACCTCTGAATCACTTGCATATGATAATGATAAAAATGTGATATTTTCTATTATATAAACCATCACAGAAAGGAATGTAATCCTTATAGTTTTATTTTTAGCACTGTGTGATAGTTTTGTTACCATATTTGTTCTTTATGTCGGTTCATTTTTTGTGTTTTGATGATACAATTTTTCCATGTTTATGTTTATGATCTTTCTCCAGTGGATCAAAAACCAATGACACAAAACTGCTCAACGAAAATTAAAGATGTGAAAAAATTAAAGAGGAAAAGGTGAAGCATGTTCCTGTGTTTTTTTTTTGTTTGTTTTTTTTAAATGGCATGTCCAGAAATGTTTCTGGGTCAATAGCACAAACTAAATCCAATAATGACATATTCATTTAAAAATAAAATAATATAATATAATATAATTTCTGGTAAGCGCTCTCTGAATTTGGTTATTAGAGTTGTGACAAAGATCATTACTGTGTGGGACGTTTTACAGTTTATAAGTAGGCGGTGCTCTCTGGAGACAAACTATCTGTAATGAGATAATACATTTTTCATTGGTCGGGCTCTAAAAATGATCCCGTCCCACTGAGCAGCAGATGTAATCCTGACTCTTGACTCTACTACATTTAGGTGAAGTGAACAATGATGGAAGGTGCTGTCGCCACAGTCACACCACTGTGACAAAACAAAAATGGAGTGACATGAATGGGGCATGAAGTTGATGTTAGGTCTTACCTGAGAAGATTTAACCTGCTATCCAAGCAGAATAAGAATTTCATTAGTGCATTACAGAATTAAATGTACAGTATTACCCTGTTACATTATACTGCAAATCATTCACCAGATAATTTAAGTACTTCATGCAGATATCTTTGCAAGCAAGTCTGACAAAGCAACTAACTAAGATTGACGCCTATGTTACCCACAATGCAACCCGGCTGCGAACAGTTGGGTCAGAGGTTTTGGTATGTTTTGATAGTAGCAGCGGTTACAGAGGTTTGGTAAGTTCACATATTTTAATTCCACAGCTGCAGATTTTTTTTTGCTTTGCAGTTTTAAGAGTGTCTTGATCAGAATTTATCAGACTTTGCGCAGCTTTAAAGTTTAACATCTTAACTTGACCTATAAACAGACTTGTCAGACAGACAAAAATTGTTTAAAGATTAAATAAGCAAAACTGTTTAAAATGTCAAATATAATTACAAGTGTTTTTCTTTTTACTGAGACATTATGAGTCATGTGTAAATATGATGCACATTAGTTGAGTTATATCAACTAATATTGTGAACAAGAAGAGAAAAAGAAGAGCTTCCAATCAACACCCAACACGCTGACATTCACATTTGTATTTTATTTGCCATCCCTTTATAATTCTTTAATTATCTCACAAAAATAGAAGGAGCACACGATACCACAGCTCTGACGCAGGTTTGGGCCATAAAGACAAGAGGCGTCTCAAAACACTCAATAGTATCAGATAATCGATAGCTTTCATTTTTGGCAAAACAACAGAGAAAACGAGGGGCTTCTGTTTCACATCGAGGACTAATCTCACTACCTGCTTGGCTTTACCGATTACAACAGCACACTGGCGGCTACAGGGAGAAAGCTCGGGAGTTGCATAGGTTCAAACAGTAACTGCAAATGATTGAGTTGTTCGGTGGAAGGATCATAAAGAGGATGAACACGGGCCTTCAGTTACACATGCAGTACCTACAGTAAATCCACCAAAGAGACTGGTGCTCTGAAACAAACCAATACTTCAAGTTTTCATTTATTTAAAGATGAAAGTTCAACATTTAAATTCAGGAGCTCTACTCAAAATGCCGACATTTTGAGGGTCAGTGGATGAAGTTGAAGTAGGACTGACTTTTATCATCAAAGATCTCTCCGATTGTGAATTTTAAGATTCAGTTTTGAGGATACGTGGTAAAATTTATTTCATAGTCGTAGTTACATTTTAGTCCATATTACTTTACATGCATGTAAGCGGAGTATATCTAGCTAGCATGTGAAACTCCAGTCAGGTTTGTGCACTTTGTCGCCTTTAACTCCAGAAGAGTATTTCAAGTAGATCTCACAAAAACAACAAGCTGCACTATGAATCTTATTTACTTTCTAACATGGCAAAATAAAAATAAATCAAATAAAAGCAGTGGAGGAGATCTTCCCACTGTGATGATGACTTTGTTTGATCCTACAGTATTCGTTGATATTGCTGATTGGAGCTGGTTTTTCAAACCCTGGACTTGGTGCTGTCTGATAATCAAGCCGTGATAAACCTTTTCACGCCTCACAGAGCCCCTCGCACGTCACCTATCAGACAAATTTAACTGTAATATGGAGCGCAGACTTCAGGAGGACAGCGAGACGGGGGGGGGAGGAGTAAGCCGATACGTATCCAACTCTCAGAGAGTGATGTAGCTCTGACTTCCTGAGAGAATTTAGAGGGAGGATGGTGGGTGAGGAGGTGGGGGGGGGGCTGTGCTTTCAGAGGAGATTTTAATGACAACGTGACCGTCGCCATATTTGCAGCAAACAACAACACAAGTAGGCTACTGGAAAACACATCCAACAATTCTGACTCCACGCGCACATACACACATACGTACTTATCATAACACTGTATACCAACACACATGAACATAACATTCAACAACACTGCCATGCTTTTCGATATGAAGTCTGTGGTCACTAAAACCGGTAAAGCAGGGATAAAACAAAAAAACAAAAAGCTTTACAAAGCACAGTTTTTCAGAGAAAAGTTCTAGCTCGGCGGTGAAATGACACAGGACTCAAGAGGTTAAGCTCCCACTTTCCAGAAAACTGTCAGCTGTTTTGAATAAAAATATAATCCTTCATCGGTCCATGTAAACAAACATAACACAGGCTCACGCTCTTTTCACAGAGGAGGAGGAGGAGGAGGAGGAAGAGGAAGAGGACTAATCTCCAGGTTGAACAAAGACAAGAATTTATCATTTATACATTTGAATGTACTGACAATAATTGAGTAGATATAACCAAGAAAAAAAAAAAAAAACTTTCTCACACAATTCCACAAAGAGGAATGAAATATTTATATATTCTTCAATATTATTCAGTGATTATGTTGTTAAGAATCATAGATATTTTCTCATTATAGACTAATATTTATTTCTTACATTCATTCTCTAACACTCTATTCATATTAACATTTATTAACAGGAAAACAATGTCATTTTTCCCTCATATACGCATCTATATCTGTATGTATAGATGCGTGTATGAGATTTCACATGTAAAGCAATATGTTTTCCACAAGTAAAGCTTTATGACAATGACTTCATATATACACGGGAAGAATAACCAATTCTATGGTCTGGATAAGAGCCCGCAGGGGTTGCAGATAGATATTTACATAAATTAGGAGTCAACAAATGACGGGAATGTGGGAAGGATTGCACAATGAGGAATGAATGTTTGTGTCGATATTAAAAAATAAAGTGTGAGTGATTGAAAATCATTTTTTTAAAATGCCATATTGTTTCCATTAGTGCCAAAAAATGACCTGAATCGTCGTGAATGGTCTCTCTCACTCTTGCTCTCTCTCTATATAGAATAACTATTTAATTTCTACAGTTTCCTATTAGTGCTGATTATTCAAATTATTTTCATGATTTCATGCATTTTCTACTGATATGGCACACTGCTAACACTGACAGTGTTAGCACACTAACAGTGCTAACACTGTTAAATGACCTGGATTTGTCTTTTCGATCCAAAACCACCTTATCATTTGCATCGAGGAAAAAATTTTAAAAAAAAAGCTCTCTTTAGTGAAGTACAGCTTTTCATTATTTGTTTTGTTTTGTTGCTGATACACTCCAGAATCTCTACAAGTTTTGCTTCACAGATTATTTTATGGCACTTCGCTCTTTGCTCTGATCAGGGAAACGCTTCATGTCCCGCTCTTCTCCTCGTCATGAGAACTTGTTGTTTCTGGGACGTTTGGTTGCGGCTGTTTCGTTTCCTGATTGTTTGATGTCACTTTTCCGTCTATAGCAGCTTTAAAGTGGTTAAGATATTCTGTCTAACGGCCCCGACAGAGGTAACGTACATGCTACTGTGCAAATCAGGCTACATGAGTAAGTTTCAAAGAAGCTTCCCTTTTATAGAAGACGTAAACTGACCTCATGTCAGCAAATGGTCATTTAACTTTACCATGGTTTCAACTTTAAAATGTGCAAATAAATCTGGGGAGGAGAATTTAAAAAGGCGAACAACGACAAATTCACTTGTGCACCATAATAACTACAACCACTTATAACTATGCCTATTGTACATTACAACAATGATCTTCTATTGTTTGCTAGTAGTGATAATGCAATATTGTTCAAACAAACGGGATAGCAATATTATATCCTGATTGACAGAAAGGTGTGATGGTTAATCTTTAGAAAGGATGATGTTAGTGCGCTGGCCACTCTTTAACCGATGGACAATACGTGATGCAGAGAGACTACAACAAAGAGAAAATGTGAGTGAGAGGCTGAGAGGGTGAGAGGTGGAGAGAAGCCAGATAATGCAGTCGATACGGCGGAGAGGGCAGGAGTGAAGAAGCTCTGAAGGCTGTTTCTACTGTGGCGGCTAAAATGGAGATGACAGCAAAGGGTGGGGGGGGGCAGGAAGCTAGCTATGAGAACAGTGTTGATTGCTGTTATGCTATGCCAGTCTATAATCCAGTGTTACAGCTTCTACAGGGTGAGAAGGGAGAGGGGGAGGAGGCAGGGGAGGGGGCGCCTACAAGTCGATGAGCTGGTCCACCAGCAGCAGGGAGCGGGCCAAGCTGGGCAGGCTGGATTCAGAGCCGCCACTGTTACTGCGCGAGTGGCCTCCTGAAACTGGCCGGAGAGACAAGGTAGGGGAGGGAGGGAGACGAATACAGGCAAATAGAGGGGAGGGAGGGAGGGAGGGGAGCAGAGGAGCGGGAGTCACAACAAGCAAACATAGCCTTAGGTCAAAGAGGGGGGAGAAAGAGAGAGAGAGAGAGAGAGAAAAAGAGGGCAGAATTTACCCATTTACCATCTACTGGTTTAAACACATTCTTAACCATGAGGATAAAAACAGTGCAGGCACCTGATCTTGTTATCAGACGGTTTAGTATTTCAAAAACTATTTAGAAAATCAGCATGCAACCAAGGGGAACAGACAATCCCTGTGTCTTTAACCCCAAAGACCAACCAACCAGACCCACCTGTGCTTCTCTGTGGGGGACTTACCTTGAGAGTTTTTTCGGCCCGTGACGGGAATCGGGTCAAACTCGTCCTCTGTGCCGGCCTCTGCACTGGCTGGCTGAGGCTCAAAGTCTGAGATCAGGAGAGATGAGTCTGCAGAGGGTAGAAAAAGAAAGGTGAGCGTTAGTGTAAGTATGAAGTATCAACTGCAAGCAAATACTTGAGTATGAATAAACCTGAAGTTAGATGACTCCAACTCCCTCTCTCTCTATCTTGTGCTCCAGCTCGCCTCGAAACCCCTCCCTGCAAAAACTCAGTCTAATTCATTCTTTTTTTTCTTCAGTGTTCTTCTCAGTTTACTTATTACTTACTTATTTATCCGCCACTATGTTGATAGTATGATTGACCCCCCCCTTCTTTTAAACATATTATCTGTCTCATGTACAACTGTCAGGACATAATGACAGTTTTAACAAATATGACTTAAAGTCAATATAAATAAGTTGCCTTCTTCTACTTTAAAAGGATGATTCATTTTATGCATTGCAGATCGGATGCTTTTCCCACTCTTTAGAGACAAACAATGATCTTCACTTCCTTCATAAAATCAGCAAAAACACGTCGGCAGCTCTCCCTTGGCACAGAGCCTGTTTGATAAGATATCATGAGTAGCAGTAATTAGGATCGCGCAGCTGGTGCACAAAGTCGGGCAGTGATTCAGAGCTGGCAATATCAACAACAGTCGTTCCAGCAGCCAAGAAGCAGCAACCAAACCGCAGCTGTGAATCCCTCAATTTGGTTGAGCTCACAATACGGTTTTACAGATTTTTTTTTTAATAAGCACTTTGCTATTCTTTTAAAATTTTAAGATTTATTCATATTAAACTTAGCAGTTCCATCGATCTACAATGCACAGAAAAACAAGTTGTAGTTAAGAGATTATGTTTTTACCTGCCATAAATGTAGAAACTTTATGAAGTTTTGAGGATATGAAATATGAAATATTTTGTCAAGATGACGTTAGATTGAAGTAAATTTATCCAACTGGGATAGGAATGCTTTTGCTGCCACCAAGTGGTTTAAAAGGTCATGATATAATGTTAGATTACACTGTGATAGCGCTGATGTCGCCAGCACAAGAGGTTGGTAAGTTGAGGTAGTTTATTAACGTTCTTTGCCGTCTTGTATTGACTAAACTTTAAATTCAAATGAAATAAAATGTATGTTTGTTTGTCCACTATAACATACATATCAACTCTGGATTCATTTTTTGGTTTCATGATCATGCCTCACATTCTTTGCATTAATTTGTCATATTTTGACAAGAACCTGATTTAGATTGTTCCAGGTTACCTGCTTTAGGCTGTGCGGAGTCTCCAGATAATAGACTGAAATCGTCCAAAGCAGAGGCGGCGGAAGTGGGAGCAGAAGAGACGGAGGAGGTGGCGCTGCTCACTGCCGGAGGGGCGGACGGACCGGAGATCAGAGAGCAGCCCAGCAAGGAGTCGTCTGCAGTGAGAGGGTCTGTGACTGGACGGGACACCAAAGGTAGAGAGAAGAGAGTTTAGTTATTGTTTGAGTACACAGAGGACAAGGACGTGGGTCTAAGATACAATCATTACATTTCTGACTCATTAGTTGAAGTTGTAATATTTGAAGACAAACAAAAGGTGTCAGTGATGTTATCCACAAGCTTTTTAGGTAAAGATGTTGATGTTAAGCTGTGCATTCAAGGCTTTTGTTTTTGGTCTTACTGACAAAACAACCAATGAAATAAATAAAGGGAAAACATTTCGAAAACGCTCCTGCCATACACACACAAACACACACACCTTTTGCAGACTCCTCCACAGAGCCACCAAAGGGATCAGACAAAGACAACAGGTCAGGAAGCATGAGTGAAGACGTGTCTGGAGATTTGAGTCCTTCGATCAGTTTTTCTAAAGACCAATGAAGAAATAGAGATAAAGGAGACATACATGAGCAAATAATAATACTACAATAACAATACCTGCTGGAGAAAAAAAACATGTAAAGGGTCCAAAGAAAAATAGTTCCAGTAAATGAAAATGAATGCAGGTTAAAAGCATAAAGTTGAAAAATTAGCAGAGGTAAAATGGTGTTTAAATCGAAGAACTGATTGACAAAAGAAATTCACTTCAGCAGATCAGAAATTGGTTGTTGTTCTTTTCTAACCTAAATACTTACTTCAGTCTAGAAGTTAATGTTGTTTGGTTTGGAGCCTGTCTGGCTGCTGATCATGTTTAGGACATGTACTTGCATATATTTATTTTATTGTGTTACAAACAAGGACAATCAACATGTTTTCTTTCTGGTATTGAAGATTTCTAAAAGGACACATATATGGACATACTTGTGTCTGTGGACAAAGAACTAAGAAAGATCATACAAAGGTGCATTTGCATATACAATATGGATCCAAAGAGTGAGATAATTACCCGGTGCGTCTGACAGTTCAAGGGTATGGAAAGGATCAGGGACAACCAACAGCGAGACTCCTGAATCGACATCAACAATGGCTGATGGTCTTTCAACTAGGAAACAGAGGCACAGATTTATAATCTATTATGGAACCTGAAAATTAGCCTAAAAATGCATAAGATATTTGTTATTACTATTACAGTTTTTCAATCAGACTCAGAGTGTTTGTCTATATGTGAGACCGTATTAACTCTGTGTCTGAGCAAACGAATTCTTTCTTTCTTTTCTTTCTTGTTAAAAGGACACAAATAAAAAAATTCAGTGACTATATTTGCCCGGTACAGCAGCAATACTGCCAGACGTCTTTACATTAAGCTCATCAGAGTAATGTCATTTAAATGTTGGCATCTTTTTTCACTCTGACCAAACATTTATTTCAGTTATGTAAAACACACAGTCAGCACTTGCTTTTGAAAGCGTCTTGAAGCTTAATGGGTGAGGTGCATTAAGAGGTTTGACATTACATCATATTCCTTCAGACTCAAACAGTACATTACATTATGCAACATCAGTACATCACTAAGGTATTAAAGTGGGGAACAACTTAACAAAATATTTGTTACTGTAAATCTCAGTCTGAGCTTCTTGCCAAACAAACAAATCAATCTTGATATTTGTTTTTTATCATGCAACTATCATGCAAGCTCATGTCTTGGCAAGAATTTAAAATGTGTTATGTTAGTCTAAACTGTGTTTGCAGAGACAGTATGACATGATTTCTCTATAGAGTCTGTCGAGTTTCATGGGTCCAGGTGCATGCAGAAGAAAGAAAAGAAGAAAAACACTGATTCTGTAGATCATCTAAAGAGAAAAGTGAGACATGCTTGTTTCTTGTGGTGTATTATCCACAGCTGAGGCCTGCAAGCCTGGTATCAACTCCTCAGATGATGGTGGCTCAATTTCTGGAGGTTTGTCTGGAAAAAAAGACAGTCGGTTATTAAACACTTTTAAACCACAACACACAAACACACACACACACACACTAACATACACACGCAAACTTTACCAGTGGGATTTTTGTCCTCAGTTTTGAATTCCTCTGCAGTGAGGTTGGAAAAGTTGTCATCATCAAATGGGTTCCATGCAGGCTGTGTAGAGGTGTTGGTGGCCCCGCCAGATGCAAGACTAGCAGGTCCAGGTTTGCTTTGGTCCTGGCTTGTATCGCCAACACTGATCTGAACAGGCTGGGCGCTGCTTAGTGGAGATGTGAGTGATCTACAGGTAAAAAAACAAAGCAAATATCATGAATAAAACAAACAGGAGAAGACTTTAATTTGAACTGTTTTTTTCCAGTACAGATGCCACCTACTGGTTGAGGGCAGCATCTCCATTAGCTCCCTGTGGCTGCTGTGAGGAGTCACTCACAGGAACTCCAGCAACACTGCTCGCTGTGGCGTCGCTCGGTATGCGTTGGTGGCCTCGTTCTTCAGTTGTCTTTGGAGAAGCAGGTGGAGTCTGATCAAAAAGAGTGAACAGAGTGAAGATCAAGCAATGTTTTATGGAAGATCTCACAAGTCACACAAATGTTAAAATACATTTCATATAAAAGTCTCAAATTAGCTTTCATTTGATTAACAGTCAGATTTTTTTGGTAGCTAAAAGGTTCAGAACAAAGAACATTTAGAAAGTACATTTAGACACGGATAGTAAATATTTTTGCAATATTATTCCTATAAGTAAGCAATTCTTAAGGAAAATAGATTAATGTATAGATGAATACCAGATAATGGCACTTACGAGATTATGGATGAATGAAAAGAAAGGAAAAGTCATTTATTCTGACAGCTTTGCAGTGATGAGACACTATTTGAAGCTGGATGGTGAGCAGAAGACCACTTACCGTCTCAGCTGCTTTTTGGTTGTTCTCAGTGGAGGCGGGCTGAGCCTGGACAGCCGATGGCTGAGTTATCTGCTGCTGCTGAAGAGTTATGGGCGGCTGACCAGAGGTCGGTTTGCTGGGTGAAGGCTGAGCCACTGGCTGTGCAACCTGGCTGGCCTGCTTGCGCCGAGCTGGGCGTTGAGGTGGGGCTGGGCTTGGTGGAGCCTGAGCCGCCTGCTGGGAGGTGGTGCTGGTCGCAGAGGGAGGTGTGGTCTGTTGCTGAACTATTGGCTGTGCTTGTGTTTGGACGTCAGCCTTGGCCACTGGTGACACGACTGCTGCTGCTGTGTCTGTGCCTGCAGCTGTGGCCGGCTGTCACACAAAGATATATAACAGAATCTGTTGTCACTCAAAAGGTCACATTTGCAAATCATTCTAAACGACTTAAAGAATTCAGGTCCAAAAAGTAACTATGAATCTTTTCTGATAAATGTGTATTGCTGATAGAAATGGTTTTAGGGTAATTTGTCAGTATGTACCTGCTTCTGTGAAGCCGCAGCCTGATTTGAATTGTTTTGTGACTGGATGAGTGGGAGAGCTGAAGCCTGGGCCTTCTGTGACTGCAGAGCTGCTGCTGGCTGAGAGAGGTCTAAGCTGACTCCTGTGGGATGTTAAGAAGAGCACATTACTGAACAACAGGAGAAATTCTTAATACTTATGAAAATCCATAACAATATAAATATGAAGCAACACAAATAGGTTGATAAGAACATTTAAGATAATGCTCATCTTTAATATAATCTGTGAAGGAGAGTTATATAATCTGTTCATTGCAGATGAAAGACATCAAAGTGATTTGTAACAGGTACAAAAACTGTGAGGAGGAAATCATTACATAATCACTTTGGGCCTCTGGTTAGATTGCTTTAATTTGTACGAGTCTTAACCTGCATACTTGATCTGTTCCTGATCTGTTAAAAATTGCAGCATACATTGTGTGCACAAAGGATTAAAGGGATTTCTGTCTTAATGCACATCTTTATTCAAAAGCTCAGTTTCTTTTCCCTGTGACGAGTAGGAGAAAAAGGGCAGAGTGCTGTACGTACCCACAGGCTGAGCTGCACCACCAGGGAGATTAGCCCGCTTGCGAGGGGTGAGAGCTGCAGGCTGGATGGGTAGGATGCCAGCCGCAGGCTGGGTATGGGCTGCTTTGGGCCTCTGGCGAGGGGTGATGGAGGTTTCAGTGGTGGGAATTGGATCAGTCAGTCTGGCAACAAAAGGAGTATGTTGGCCTTCTTGTTAATCATGGCAAATAGTGTTAAAGTAATTATTTAATGAGTATCAAAATACTGTCTGTACCTAATTACTTCCACAAAATGTAGTGTCACTACAGCTTTAATGGTAATACAATGTAAGCAGGTCATGCTTGCCTGGGCTTAGTCTGGCTCTTCTTTGCTGCAGCAGCCTCACTTGCTTTGACTGGCTCAGGAAGTTTGGAAGGAATTGGAGAATTCTGGATTATGGAAAAAAATGCTAAATATTTAAGGAAATCTATGTTGATTTTCAACAAGACAGCAGTATCAATGACAATGGTAGACAGAAAAAACTTTGTGTTCTTTGCAGCCACAATAATAATGAACGATATCATCATAAAAAGCATTTTCATCCGTATGCAACTGATGAATTAGTGCACTTTCCCTCCCACTGCATGACAAGTGGTTAATCAGGCGAAGACACTATAGCACATTCCACACAATAAGACATGAAAATCAATCCCTGATGAGAGAAAGCCGAGCAAATCCAAATATTTCTGCTGATGTTGGTGCTGAGAGAGACTGACCTTCACATTCTGAACAGGGCAGGTCCGCTGAGCTAGTTTAAAAGCAAAGTAGGACACCTGGTAGATATCTGGTCTCTTGTCTGGGTCTGGTTCCAGCATGTATCCTGCAAAAACACCACAAAGAAACAAGAGAGTGAGACTCAAAAAGCAGAGAGCTATTGAAGTCACTAAGCAGATACACTCCAACCACAAGTGCATGTCTTTGTAAAAACTGAATTTGATGTTGAAAAACGAATGTTTAAGAAGGACTAACGAATGAGGCAGTGAAGATCATAAGAGTAGCGAGAGTTATCTGGAATGGTGAAACTGCCGTCACAGATGGCCACCTGGCTTTCACCAAAGGGCAGAGTAAAGAAGCACAACTTGTACAGCAAACAGCCCAGCGCCTGGAGAAGACCATCACATGCACGCCCCGTCACACCAAACACAAACAAAGACAGAAGAGAAGATTAATCAAGAACACCAACAGCACACAGTGAGTAACACAACATTCCCCCCTAAATACCAGCTGCTATAAGGTTCAAAACTAAATATTCAATTAGGTCATAGAAGCAAAAGTTTTGGCTTTTGAGCGCCACAAATAAACAACTTTTAACTGTCTAATCAATCACTGAACTCTGATGTCTGTTATTTATCAAGCTTTTTTCTCTTGAGGACTTGTTTTATTATACATATTACGCCACGTACCTTTATATAAAACTTGGGTTCAACTGTATAAGACATATACAGCCTGTGTTTCTGTTCTATGCATCCCTATCATGATCATCACAGAGGTCTGTCCTCCTCACTCACCCAGATGTCTGCTTTTGTAGTGATAATCTTGTTGTTGTATAGGTTCACCATCTCAGGGGCACGATATGATAGAGTGGTGTACCTGTGAAAAACAAGAATAAATTTACAAGAATAGAACAGGACAATATTAGAAAGAAAACTACCTGTTTTTAATGCGACAGTGAAATTAAACTGCCTACACAGTATCATGAGCTCACAAACGTCCATAAATGCAATTAAACAAGTCATCATCCGTTACTAATTAAATTTTGAATCAAGCAAATCCTGTTTTGCATGCACATTAAAACACTTACAATGCTGTACAGAGCTAAAGAGTCCATATTAAGGTGAGGTGATAAATTCAATTAGTCTATAAAAAAAAAAAACTGCTCATGACTAAAAAACACAGCTGACAGTTTCTGTGCAGCCATACCTAATAAACGGGGCGCTAATGAATGAAAGCTGCAAATATTGCCAAAGCTGATGAAAAGAGGTACAAACTTTTTGATCTCTTCCTCCACGGCTGCTACTCCTTCGGTCTGGGGGCTCTGGAACTTGTTAGTGGCGCTGCCAAAGTCACACAGCACATAATGACCCTTGTCATGCAGGAGGATGTTCTCCACCTGTAGATAAACAAGAGGTGAGTCTCACCGGCAGTCACGCATCATGTAGAGCTGCTTTGGCTGAGGGCAATGTGGGGTTAAACATGAAAGAAGCAAATTTGGACCTGAAGTGGTGCAATAATTCACCCATTCTGACAAGTTTCTCGCTTACTGCAACGTGTGCACTTGAGTGATGAATACAAAAATCAAGCTTCCAATTGTGACATGCAGATTTAGTTCAGAATAAAAACTGGCACGTTCCTTTCATGGTGCTCTAACACACTCTCACACACACCCCAATCAATGTCAGTTTCTTGTTCTTATGTAAATCAAAAAACCTGCACAGCAATAAACAAAACATGTCTTCTTATGGAGCAAATCTACTTACTGACAGTAACTTAAAATTAATGTGACAACCACACTCGCGGAAGTATTTTGATAACTGACAATCTCCCCTTACGCCTCCTATTAAGAGCTATTTATGATTAAACGCGGCTTCAGCTCACATAAACATATCAGTCACGGTTCTTCAAAAGACATCACAGCGGGGTGATCTACAGTGGGCGTTTCTTCTTTGTTAACACAGGATGAGCCGCCTGTTCTGTCCTGCATGCTGTAGAGCGTTGGAGCATTGCACAGAAAACACAAAGAGGTGTCACCTTAAGGTCTCTGTGGATAATGGGTGTCTTGCGCTGGTGCAGACGAGAAACAGCATCACAGGTGTCACAGAAGATCTGCAGCACTTCGGCCTCGGTGAAGCCTGTCTGCAGCCTCTGATTCATCAAATTGACCACCTGCCCTCCTGAAAAATATTATCCAATTATATGGTGGCACAAATAACTGGGGAAATTAACCTTGCTCCTACATGATTGCATCTTAATGTGTGTGTGTGTGCATTTATTCTTTTATAACACTGATACTGTTCAGACTCAATGTGTGACAACTGTTTCGTTAGTATTATTTGATAGCACAGCCCACTTCCCTTTCAGCACTCACCTTTGCAGTAATCCATAAGTATGAGAACCTCCCATACATCCCTCGATCCCATAGCTGTAATACTGGAGTCCAGATAACCAACAATATTCTTGTGACCAACAAGGTCTTTCTGCGAGAACACAAACACACATTTGAGAGTGTTAATCAACTGTTGTGCATAAAGTTTGTACAAATAAATATCACCGCTGCTGCGTGCAAATTTGACTTGACCGTGGTGGTACAATGACTTGATTTTCTACTTTGAATGAATCAGAGAACATGCCAAAGAAGTGACAAAACAATTTGCGACACAAAGAAAACAGGTAGGCAATATTTCCATGTTTTAGCTGTGAGGCAGTAATAAGAGTTTTAATGCCATAATCCCTTCATTCAATCTGGTCAGTGTTTTTGTGATGCAGAGTGAGGCCAGCGCCTGCAGAGGGAGCTGCGATGGGGAGTTGAAATCAGGAGTCTATTAGGTAATGAAAAAATGTCAAGCACTGCAGCTGAGGTGAAGCACTGTTTGTCTCCCTATGAGTGTGTGTGTGTGTGTTTGAGAGTGAGAGTGAGAGAGTGAGAGACAGACAGAGTATGAATGAGACGGGCACTGAGACAAAAAGAAAACACGTCATATGTTGAAGGAGAATGACACCACACATCATTTTTAAGCCAAATTTGAGGTCTGTTATTGTTGTTTGAACTTGGCTCTACGTTGTCTCAGTGCATTGTGTGCATTTCTGAATCTTTATACAATCAGCCACTTCTATGTAATTGAACCAGCCACTTCCTTCCTTCCTTCCTTCCTTCCTGTGTGTGCCTTCAGACAGAAAACAACAAATTCTGTGTTTGTTCTCAATGAATGAGTAAACCTACAAGAAATGCCTCAAAACTAAAAAATAACTCATCAAATCTGCTGATATTTACATTTTGTGGTAGACTACCTCAGCATACACTTGTATTAAACACTGAATAAATCCCAGCTCTGCTCCAGCATTTTCACCAGGTCAAGTGGTCGGACCATACAGGGACAGTGTATGTATTTATAGCAGGGACACATTCAGCTTTATGTCATGTTGTACGAGCAAGCAGACAACGATTCAGTGATGAATGCTGAAACTAATAACAGCTCATCAAGAACTCAATAGTCCTTTGAGGACTGATGTTCATACAAATAACCCCTACGACTCATTCTACAATGCGTCTCAGGAGGAGACTATTAAAACAAAAACAAAGCACACCAAGAACCAGATGAATAAATACAGTACAGCCATTCAAACAGCCCCGCTGCAGGCCACATGTGTGCCAAATTCAGCGCTCCTTCCTGCATTTGTACGTTTTTTTTTATTTTCAGGCACAATCTGAGTTTCAAAAGATATCTGTTTGCAAGAAAAATGACATGAGCTCAGCAACTCACCATTATTTGAATCTCGCATTTGCACACCTGCAGATCGTGCTCATTGTTGACATACATCCTCTTCAGGGCACAACGCACTCCCTGGTTTGTCCGCACGAGGAATACAATCGCAAAGCCACCTGCAGAAGTGAGAGACACCAAATTAAACTGTCAGACCTAAAAGAGATGATGGATATGTCACAAAAAAAAAGCCTGGCAGTGAGAATCCTGCATGCGCACTGCAAGATTATCACCAGTTTTAACTTCAATCAATAGAACATGTGTAAGACCTGCAAGTGTCACAGCATTCTCACAAGTTTTCTTGCGGCATCAGGATTTTGGACATGTATCTGAAATGATACTTCAACAACTGCTGCAATCTGAGTCCACGCAGCCTTACATCAATGTGGACGATCAGGAGCAAATGGTGCAGCCTTATAGCGTTATGTATTAGTCATGTCATTGCTGCAGGGTTTACATCGAGGCCCACATTGAGGCCTAACCATCTGGTACAGATCAGACCGCAAATTCACTTTGCCGAGTTTAGTTGCAACGTAGTCATCAATTCCAGACAGACATTGTGGCTTAATGCTGCATCCTCTACTTGACACGTGTGACACAGTACTGAAGAACTGTAAATCTGCAAAAGATACCTGAACGTGAACATAAAGGTGGAGGCTGAGCTACGCCTGATGCAAATATTAAAGCAGAGGAAGGGCAAACTCTGATAAACTCTGTCCCCCTTCACTATTTACAGCCTGTAAATAATAGAATAATAATAGAAAGAAAGAAATAATAGAATACTGTGAGGCAGACATCATTATTACAGTCTGTGGTGTAGAAAAATACGAGATTATTATCTCATGTTCAATCAGTTTGACAGCAGTCATTAAGATTATTTTAAGGGAAGCATGTCCAGTAGATCACTGCAGTACTGTCTTATTAAACTCTCTTACTATACTTGTATTAGCTTGTATAGAGTCTGTACAAAAACTGAAAAACGCTGTTGGCCTATGGTGGACTCATGCTGTTTGAGGCGAAAAATAAAATGTGCAGACTGGTATATGGCACTGTATCAGGTTTTATCCACTGGAAGGCCAGCTTTGAGGGTATTTCACCACATTTTGTTCACTGCACCATGTTTTGTTTGCTGGAAGAGGACATTAAATGCTACTTTAACATGACTTCTCCACCAAAAGAGCATCTTAGAGAGTACTTTATTGTGTTGTCTTGCACAATCCATCCATCAAGTTTTATCTTCCACAGGGGCATCCATGTGCTGTTGGCTCACACTTATTCAAAAAACACCAGACATAGAAATATGACAATGTTAAAAAGACTGCATTCACAGGATGTATATCGTGAACAAAATTCTCTTTATTTTGGTCAAGAACAGGCCTCTATGTCAGCATCAGTGACTCCATCCAACAACCATGTGTTATCTGCAGCTTTTACTGTTCGCTGACTCCCTCCATTTATTCATTCATTCACTCATTCAGTACAAAGATGGGTGAAATGCACCAGGTAGGGTAGGTTAGGTAGTTTAGGCAGGTCTCCATCGTTTCTTTGCATCACTGAAGAGCAGTCCAAGTACAGGCCTCTCTTTTTTTTAAATTTTATTTATTTTTTTTGCAAACTGAGTATCCAAGACACAAGGATGCAAACCTCCATCACTCCTGTGGGGATGGCATGAGCTCATGGGACTCATCACATCACGATCTCGCCTTGAAAACTCACATGAAAATATAAAAGGTCGAAGATTGAACACAGGAGAGGGGGAGATTTTTGGGAGGAAGGGAGGGAAGGAGGTGGGGGTGCTCCTCACCTTCAGCGATGATCTCCTCCACGGTGACTTGGTGCCGGCCCACGGTGAAGGCTCTGCCGATGAAATTTCCGCCCGCATGGCTGGAGCCGGAGCCGCCGCCGCCTCCTCCTCCGGAACCGGGCCCGGAGCTCACCAACTCCCGGCGAGAGTCGAAGAACTTCCTCATGCTGTCACCGGCGACAGGAGGAGGATTTCTGGCGCCTTCAGATCCCACAAACACACCCTTCCTGCCTGCTTAAATATTATTATTGTGAGGATGATTATTATTATTATTATTGCACTGGTATTATAACGCAGGTGTGGCGGATCAAGCGAGTCTCATTTGGAGGCTGAAATCACTGCTGATGTTGAGATTTCTGTCTCCCATTTGCTCGCCAACACAAGCCAGTTTGGAGAGCTCCCGTTATGTAAGTGGATCTCCGGGGGAAAAAAAGTGTCTTTTTGTTGTTTTTGTTTTCTTTTCCTCCGTTTTTCAGCTACCTATCTATCCATCCATCCCGCTGTTCACGGTCGGCTCGGCCCGGCTGACGACGACGACACTGCGGTCTCCTTCTCCATCTCGTCCGGCCATTACCGAGCTAGCTGCCTGCTAGCCGCTTATGACATTTCGCGTAAGGTTATCCAGGCTGTCCCTAAAAGATAACGGCTCCGGCGGCGGGGAAAGGTCCGACGTTCGGCTCCGTGTGACCGGGGAGAGATATTTCCATCCTCAGAGGAGTGAAGCGGCCGCCTGGAGCCACATAACGGCACCGTTTTTTAATATATTTCTCAATTTTCCGGCTCCGGTTTGCGTTTAAAATGGGTTTGAAAAGCTAACGTACTCGCGCGAGGCAGCCGTTTCTATTCCAACACAAGGCGCGAGGAGCAGAGAGGAGAACTACAAACCGTCCGTTTGAGCTGAGAGAGAAACGTGAGAGGCAGAGGCGTCCGCCGAAAAACAACAAAAATCACAGGGATGTTTCAACCCCGCTGCTTAATCTCTGCAACCACAGCAATCTTGGGCTGCCAGCGACATCGCAACATCCTAGCTGTTGCTGTTGACGCGCGGGAGGGATTGTGGGTACTGTAGTTCGGAGCGCAGCTGCTGCAGCCCCCCCCCCCCCCGCGTCTGTGGTCACATGGCGCATTCACAGTCACGTCGCTCAGCTCGGAAATAAAAACAAACAGAGGTGGAAAAAGTACTGCTCACATGTTTTCTTAGGTTAGTGCAGCAATAACACAGTGTAAAAATAATCTGTCTGCAAGGAAATGTAAAGAAATACTTAAAAGTATACTTAAAAGTATTAAAAATAAAAGTACTAAGTATGCATGTATTGAGGTGTTATTTTTTTAATGTTGTAGTTGGTAAAGATTGAGCTTATTTGAATTATTTTATACCTTGCTGGGTAGCTTAACTCAAAATCCTAATTTATTAGTTGATTATAATTATAAATGTGTTTTCTCTGAATTAACTAGTGACTAAAGCTTACAGACAAATGTAGTAAATTAAAATGACAATTACAAAGTATGAGTATCTCAATATTACTGTACTTGACTAAGTGTACTTTACCACTTTCAAACACTGCCAAACTGTGGCAAAAGAGACACATACAATTTAATTAATAACTGGCTAATTGAAAAGAAAATATGCACAGTTTGTTTGTATCTGGCTGCACAAGTACCAATACAATTTTTAAAAAAATACTCTCTTATAAGTGAAGTCTTGCACTAAATATGTTAGTGAAGTTAAAGTATGCGAGTAAAATCCACAAAGTGTATTTAAAATAGGACATTAAAAGTAAAAGTATGAAAAGTCAGAAAAATGTCCCCTGTATATGTTACGTTATTATAGGTTATCATTATATTATTATTACTTATACATTAATGTAAAAGAAGGATTTTACTATTGTAGTTGGTTAAGATGAAGCTAAAGGAGGACTGAAACATACAGTGTATGACTTCAAATAATGGTTGTGTTTATTATAGCTTAATCTGCTGATTATTTCTTTGTTAATTGATTGATTGTCCAACCAACAGTACGAAATTCATAATGATTAAAATCGAATTAAAAGGACATAACAGATTATAACATGTTCATGCTTAATAAATGACTTAAACAATTATCAAACCAGTGTTGTCATTTATTTTGATAACTTTTAACTGTCTAACTGACTAATAGTTTTAGCTGTACTTGTATACAGTGGCAGGTAATTTAGCATATAATAAAACACCATCTTTTATGAGCTCTTTGCATTTGTTCTATGCAAAAATCTTAAATTGTAAAGTAACCTCTAGATTTCAGATTGCTGCAGTGAAGTAAAAAGTACAAGGCCTATTTGAACCCTGAAATGTGGTGCAGTAGTAGAAGCAGAAAGTGAAATAAAAACTTTGAAATTTGCACCAAAGTCTCTGAGTAAATGTTTCCATAGTGTGCTGTTTTCTCAAAGGTTGTGAACGCAGCAGTGCAGGGAGGGTCCTGTCAGATATTTGCATCTCGGTGGGAGGGACGGCCGAGCAGCTGGAACTTATCAAGTCTAGTTTCCTGGTATTTTGACACTGCACCCTCTCCTCGGGAATCACCCAGAGCGGAATCACCCCCAGCACAGGTAAGAAGCAGCTCTGAGGAAGGTCAGCCGAGTTCCTGCAGCTGTTTTTTTGTTTGTTTTTTTTGCAACTTTTAATCAGACAGAGCAGCTCAGACTGAGGCGGTTTGTCTGCAGGGTGTGTCCTCCACCTTCATGTCAGTTTAACTGTTTACCAGCTCTGCTTCCTGACTCTTTCTGTGCGACCTTTTCTTTAGATTGTACTCTCTCCGGTAAGCTTTTCTGTGTGCATTTGTACATCTGATTTGCAGTAATAACTTCTTAAAAACACACTTCTGGTGTAAACTTTTGTTTCACTTTTTGCTCTCGTGCTCACTGTTGCTCAATTTCCCATGAACTCGCTGACGTTTTAGTTTTAGAGATCCAATCAGTTTCTCTTTTGAAAATACTCCAAAAGTGCATTTGAGTATTAAAAGTCCAGCAACAGGAAACTATTACATCAAGATATAATAAGTCTGACAGGTATATAAATGACCTTAAAGCCCATACATTTCCATATATTTGCTGATGAATGATGTGTGTTGGTGCTGCTGCAGTTGATACCTGGAGTGATTTACCTGAGGGGAAGAGGGGCAGGTGTGTTTGTTTGTTCAGAGGGAGATTTACTCCATGTGCGGTTTAGCAACAGGATCCACTCTGTCCCCATCTGCGGTCTGTGGTCCACACTCATGGTGCCACCTGCCCCGTATTTACATCACAAAGTACTCAGGTGTGGCTGTTCACCCGCAGAGAGGTCACCGTGGTTGATTTAGTACTCTCCTCTGCTGTCAAACTCCAGGACACAGCTCTTGTTTTTGTCTAAAATCTAAAGTTAAAGATAAACGGAGGGGGCGGTTTGTCATTTACACACATCAGGGCTGTGGATGTACACACTCTGCAACACTGTGGCTTGTAATAGGTGACAGATATATGGTGTAAGTTGATCCCTACATTCAGGAAAAGAAGACGTGAAACCCCACTGCTGTCACTCTCAGGAGTAATTACAGGTGTGTCCAAATAAACTCGAGCTTAATGAGATTAGCTGGCGCCGGCACAGACGCGGGACACAAGAGAGCCCTTGACCAAATGTGTGTGACAGAAACCCTCTCTGAGATGATGAACTGCATCATACAATATTGATCACAGGTTAATGAGAGTCACATTCAAAAGTGAGGCAGTTTGTCGGCCCTAAACCTGATGCCTGATGGTCGTTTCTTCTCTTTTTGCTCCTGGTTCATTTGACAAACCTGCATCATTTGTTTGTTTCTTTCCGTAGTTTTCTGCACCTCCTGTTTGGAAATCAACCCTCTTCCCACAATGGCAGCGGTAAGTCCATTTCCTGGCTGCACAGCGAAGAGATTCAGCTGCCGTGTAATCAGTATTTGCATTTATTTGCATCACCAGCAGAGACTCTGATGTATTGTTATGCTTGGTTTTACATGTTATGATTTTCCATATTTTACTAGGGTGCTATTATGATGATGGAAGTAAAGTCTTATTTCTGCTGTCAGGTTTATTTTATACGCAACATTGACAGAAGTTGTCGTGTGATTTTCAATCAATATTATTTCTCATTTATCAGTTTGGCTTGCATGAGAGTTCTTAACAGTTAAATGAAGTTGTCAGTAGTTTAGTTTATTTAATGAATGCAAAAAGTCATCAGGTAATGCATTATTAGTGTTAAAAATTTACTTTAGAAAATGATTGTCCGAACAGATGCGTAGAAGTTTGCAGTGAAAGTCCCAGAAAGACACTGCACTTTGACATAAAAAAAAAAAACATCTCAGTATGAATAGATGAATAAGCGTTATACTTAAATATTATGAATGATATTTATCCTTATAGAGGCTATCTCCAGATGTGTTTTAAGACTTAAAAAAAACTTTGCATAATAAGTTATTTGTCATTAAGTTCTGTAAACCAGTTACGCATTCTTAAATACTTTTATTACTACTATTTAATAATATAGACTCTATGGAAATGCAAATATTTTTAATTTTAGCTGCTGCTTATTTCACTGAAAACTCCACTCCTAGCGTTTGAGCTATAAGTTTCTTATATCTACACCAAAGTTTTCAAATTACACAATCGGCTTTTAAATTGGCCAAAATTGTGCTCATGTGTGCATACCTTGAACTCAGAAGGACTCGAGGAGAGAAACTTTCTACCTTTCTCCAGCAGACGAACGCTAAAACAGCCTTCTAGTGTCAAACTCGTACATCACTCTGCACAATGAAGGTCGAACATCCGAGTGACAGAACAAGTAAAACTCATCTCTGAGTGGAGGGCGACTTAAAGCTTTGTGTCTTTATTTCTTTTATAATATTATAATATCAGGATCCCCATTAACTGATGCAGAACATTAACTTCTCCTCCTTGGTCCACACAAAATATGACAACAAATCAGACAATAATAATACAATAACAATATTGATTCACACAAAATATTACTTATCGTATTCTTATTCATATTCATTTAAATATAAATAGATTAACGCTTGTAATTCTGTCATTTGTGACCAGATTGGAAACCGTGGAACAGTGACTGAGGCGGCTGGTTTTAACCCAGACGCGGATGTCCAGGCTCTCAGAGGAGCCATGAAGGGAGCCGGTGAGTGATCCAGCCGCTGCCCTCCAGAAAGTGTCATTAGCCGAAGATATGTTTGACCGTGTCATTAAGACTCGGCCTCTGTGGGGGGAAAAAAAATTGTAATTACGATGTTCCTCTGTCTCCCTCTTCCCCTCCAGGAAAGTTTGAAAAGTGAACTCTGTCTTGCTCAGTGCAGCCGTCGTCATGGCAGCTCTCAGTTTTCTATTTCACTCATTCTGCCAAGTGCACCTTGCACTTTGTGCACTTTTTTTATTCGTTGTGTTGTAAACTCCTGATACGGGGAGGGAAATAATCCTGACTTTGCTGATAATGCAGAAAATATTACTAACGTAAACTAATTTCCTTCTGGGCTGTGCTGTCCTGAAACCATGCTGGCAGGTATTGAAAGAGGCACATTCTGACCAGCACTCAGGAGTATGTAACAGTCACATTTTTTTCTTTATCAGCACATTTATGGTGGACAATGTTGATTCTGTTTGGGTTCACAAGCATAATCATCTTCCCCTGACTCCAGTTTGAGCTCTATTGCAAACAGATGGTTTCCATGACGATTCCAACAAACAGCTTATCATGTGTCCTGCACATTAGGGCTGGACCCATCTTCTCTAATTCAGCTACAAGAAAAGGAAAATATGATCCTTAAATTTTTTTTTTTTTAGAGATATTTAAGATCTGTGTTGCTCAAGGTTATGATCAGATTCTGTATTGTGTTGTTTCTTGCAGGCACTGACGAGGCAGCCATCATCAAGATCATCCCTCACCGTACCATCGCCCAGAGGCAGCGCATCAAAGAGGCCTACAAACAAACAGTGGGAAAGGTGAGATTTGACCACACTGTACTCAAGAGCGGTAAACAAAGCATGATTGTGAATGAAACATCATTTTTCATCATAAATTCAACAAGCACGAAGCAATTTGAGAGGCAGCCTTGATGGAGACTGTTGGCAGTCAGCAGTGGATGTGTCACCCCTCAGACTCTTATTCTACTGTGTACTCTCTCTCATCGTTGGTTCATTTAAGGTGGGGTCCTGTTGTGCTATCAGAGTGCTGATAATGTGCAAGTTAACCATTAACCATAAAGCAGAAATAAACACCACCTGTCAACAATGAGGGCCTTGTGATAAAAAGGAAAGGGGTACGTTCCCTCCAATAAATCAAGAGTACATTGAACCCACTGGTGTTCGCTTCCTACTCACTGTTGCTTTGTTTCATCATTTTATGGATCAATATATTAACTAAAAGGGGAACTCTGACATGTTAATTGTATTGATGTGATGAGATAATAACCAGGCCATCGAGCGGTGCCCAGCAAGAGGTCAATAAAGTTATCCGAAAGTTCCTCTGAGGAAGCCGTGGGGGGAAAAAAAAAAAGGCGACTGTGAGAGGAATTCTCGCAGGCAGAAAGAGTGAGTCATGTTGCACATGGCGGCGCCCACACGCAGTCACACAGGCTGGGTTATGTTAACAGCTCCTCTTCACAAAACTGTGTCCGTGAACCACGCCCTCTAGCTGAGACACAAGCCTCGCTGCTGGAAAGTGCGTCCACGTCCACACTGGCAGCACTAAGGGAAAAAAAAGAAAAACCCAGACATGAAGCCACTTATTTCAGAGATGATCGGCTCTCGTTAGAGAAGCCTTTCTTGATGAAATGATTGACATGCTGGGAATGACCAGTTTCCTGTTTATCCATCTGTTCCCGTCCTCCTGCAGGAGCTGGCTGACGACCTGTCCTCCGAGCTGAGTGGGAACTTCAGGAGCGTCGTTCTTGGCCTGCTGATGCTGCCGGCCATGTACGATGCCTACGAGCTGAGAAATGCAATGAAGGTCAGAGTTTCTCATTTACTTCTTCTCCCTTCACAGGATAAGTCTAGTTATTGTCAGCAAATCCCGTAAAAACACCAAAACCAACAATGAATTCATCCTCTCACAACTTTTGTCCGTTTATTGTCCTATTTTATCTTTTTCCTCTGTATCATTGTTGTCCAAAAATGCATCAATAAAACACATCATGGCTTTGGGTGATATTGTTTCTTCTTCTTTTTTGCCATAAATTCTCATTAGTGCCCCAAATGTGTATTAATCCACGGCTGAAAATAGTCCTCGACAAAAACACTATTTACTCCTGTTTGAGTAACTTTAGCTATAAACTACATTTCCCAGCTGTTTCGGGCAGTTATTCAGCCTTTATATTTAAATGTCATGGCTTAGGCCGGCAAGCCACAGATATGGAGGGGAAGTCTTTTATGGGATTTGTTGAGAATAACTAGAATATCATAACATTGCCAAACCTGTCCTTTACGCTCTTGTCGTCATATATTCAGTCAAAAGCGTCTTCACATCTCTTTTTTTTAACACACACGTCTGTGTCCGCTCACCACAGGGGGCTGGGACAGAGGAGGCCTGCCTCATCGATATCCTCGCCTCAAGGTCGAACGCTGAAATCCAAACCATCAACGCTGTCTACAAGAAAGGTAAGCATCACTGCCATGAATAGGACTTCAGATGTCGGGTCGTGGTATGTCTCAGTGTCCATTGGTGCCTATGTGTTGTGTATGATATCTGATATTGTGTATCAGTGACTGAGACTCTCTTTGTTTGGAGACGCAATGACCTCCATTATTGGAAAACAGTGGATGGAATAAATTATTCATAAAAGCCATCGCTGCTCTCTGTGCAGCGGTTTATTGTTTGCTCATTTGTTCTTGTGTGGTTGCAGTGACAGTGGTCGGCAAGCATTTCCCAAGTGTTTTTTAAATAGAGTCTCTCAGTATGTGTAAGTCAAATGTGTGTGTGTGTGGAGCTTTCTTATATCACTAACATGTACCAGTTATACCAGCACAACAGAATTATTATTAATTGAACTGTATTCAGTTGTAAATATTTGCTTTCCAAACTTCATTAATATTTTATCATCCAAGAGAATGACTCATATCATCTTAACACTAACGTAATCATTATTTGAGATTTTATCATTAACTGACACGGCTGTTTTATGTGAAATCAGTTGCTCGTAGTGCAGAAATCAAAGGAACCAACAAATGTGCTGCTTTACTGAGATTTTTATCCTTTAAGCTTGTGTGTTTTTAAAGGACAGATGAGTTATTAAGAGACTGGTGAACATAGTTTAACAGATATCTTCCACAGGAGTTTGTGAGAGCAAAAAAAAAAGCAGAGCAAATATTGCATGTACAGTGTATTCTTCATTAAAACTGTATAAGCTAGTATATAGCCAAAGCTGTATAGTATATAATGGCTGCATACCTGTCCATTGGGATCGATGGCCAAAACTGAACAGGTATTAGATTAGATTACATGCTTTGTACTTTAATTTCTTTATGTTTTTCATGGCAGAATATGAAAAAAGCCTGGAGGATGCCGTGTGTGGGGACACATCTGGGATGTTTCAGAGGGTCTTGGTCTCTTTACTCACAGTGAGCAAATAAAGTTCATAAAATGTTCATTAAAATTCAATTTGAAAATAGATAAAAACAAGTATTTACTTTCTTGTATTTTGCTGAAATACTTAGTGTCACTTTCAGTTCATTTTAAAGAATGAAAAGTGTTTTGAAATTGTTTTTGACACATGATGACTTGTAAAATATCTGTGTGTTGTGTGTATGTGTGTTGGGGGGGGTGTTTAGGGAAGAGGAAGCTGTAGTCACTTCTGCGTATCAAAGAAGATAGAGAACTATTTTTTTTTTTTTTCAAGTCTTTTCTTTTCTCTTTTATGTTATGCATTTCTCTGTTATTTCTCTCAGTTATGCAACCCTCCACTCCTCGCTTCCTCTAAAACCTGCTGTCTCTTCTGTGTTTCAGGCCGGACGTGATGAGAGCGATAACGTGGACGAGGCCCAGGCCGTTAAAGACGCCAAGGTAAGAGTTCAGGTCCTGTAGATAAAAGTGTGTTTCTCTGATGACTCCCAGTTCTTACATATTTGTGCTTTTAGGATATCTACGAGGCCGGTGAGGCTCGATGGGGCACGGACGAGGTTAAATTCCTCACGGTGCTTTGTGTGAGGAACCGAAAACATCTGCTGCGAGGTATTAAAGCAGACTTAATATCATTGGGGTTTTGTCTCATGAATATACACCCTTTTAGTAAGATTTGCAAGAGAAGTCATGTATTACACTCTGGGGATTTTACTGGTCCTCTGTGGCACTTTTAGGAGCAAACACCCTCTCTGTTGAATCACTTTCATCAATATTCATGTCACATTTAGCGTCATGAGTTTGCTAATGAATTGGTGTTTTGACAGATGGATTTATTCTTGAACTTTTGGCTCTTGTTTTCCACCCTCAGTGTTCGAGGAGTATCAGAAGATTTCTGGAAGAGACATCGAGGAGAGCATTAAGAGGGAGATGTCCGGCTGTCTGGAGGACGTCTTTCTGGCCATAGGTCCGTCTCCGCTGTGACACGTTTCCCTCAGATAGAAAGATTCATCCCTGTTTTGACAGCTGCTGATGCTCGTGTCCAGATGAGCAGAGGCAAAGAAATAGCTAGAACTCAAACTTGTAGTGGATCAGGCTCTTTTATGGTGCCCCAAATAATAAAAACACCTGTGCAAACCGAATGTAACCCAACACAACAGCAGTAAATCATGTTGTGAAGCAGATTTAACTTTAGGGAGCTCACAAGTTGGTGGTGCATGCCTTTATTGCGAAGCGTCTCTTTTTGTATTTTGTCCACCCTCTCATTATGCACCACTAATATTATTGTATTTACATGCTGCATGTGTCTTTGCTTCACAGTGAAATGCATAAGGGGCAGACCGGCGTTCTTTGCAGAGCGACTATACAAATCAATGAAGGTAAATATTTCATACCTGCAATGGAGCTTCCGTACTGCAACGTGCTGTCATCACAAAGGGGCAAAGTTTAACGCAGTGTAAATGCATCTCTCTTCAGGGGCTGGGCACTACAGACAGCGTGCTCATCAGAATAATGGTGTCCAGGGCGGAGATTGACATGTTGGACATTAAAGCGCAGTTCCTGAAGATGTATGGGAAGACTCTCTACTCCTTCATCAAGGTGAAACACTGAAAACCAGGGGCGGAGAAAATACAGTATTCGGCAAAAGCTTTGCAATATATATAGCTGTGATAGTAATAATAGAAAATATACTAATAAGCATAGCAGTTCTAAACTTGTAATGCCTTAATAACTGTGATATCAGTCATGAGCAATCTGTTCTGCCTTTTCAAGGTTTTTTTTTGGATCTGAACATTAATATCAGTGTTTCTTATGAGCAGTTATTCCCCACACTGCTCCTTTTTTTTTTTTTTTTAAGTCTCACATATCTTTCTCTCACTGTGCAGGGAGACACGTCTGGTGACTACCGCAAAATCCTGCTGGAGCTGTGTGGAGGCGAGTGAAAGAAACATGAGAAGAATATCCAGCACTGTCTTTACTCTGCAGACCGCATCATGGGCTTTTTTTTTTTTTTTTTGACGACGACTTTCTACATCTAACCTAATCTTCGGCGGCCTTCACATTTCACTGATTGACCACAGTGCCTCATTTTACTGTTTGTAATGTAATACCAATTAAACCAAAGACCAGTGACCTTTTACACGTGTGTGTGTTTCTGCTATTGATCCTGAGGTAAGGATTAGTTAATGGTATTAGTGAGAGAGATATATGCCTCTCGCATCTTTAAGTACATAAAAGAAGACTGTTATTGGCCTCCAGCTGTCGGCCTTGTTCATCACTGTCCAGCTGCTTAAGTCCATTTGTTTAATTGGTAGCAATTGCTCATTTGTTGAGTCAGCCCTTCATCATTTAACTCAATTACATTAACGGGACGCTAGTTTGATTTGGGAGGCCGTAAAGTGTGCTCTAATCAAGTTAAGGAGGATGTCCCATAGCTCATACAGGCCCACAGCTCCATCTCAGAGCAATAAGCCCCTGAAATAATGTGCGGCGGTTGTACTTGAGGCGAGCCACTAGGTGGAGCCAAAATAACTCTCCATGAAGTCGGTGTGGACCGCAGGAGAGTCTATCATCATTGTTTATGTTTGTGAATGTGCAGCGGTCAGTGTCATGTTTCTCATTGACCTGCAAACTATGACTCATCTGCAGTTTGTTCTCTCTCAATAAGACTGATGTAGAGTATGCAGCACGTTCCTCCCCCGTCCTTGGACAACATCAGCCTGACTCTTCTCTATTGAACATGACATTTTATATGCACAGTGACAAAAAATTAAACCACAACATAATAAAAGTTAACACTCGACATGCTGGCAGACATATCTCACACACAAAAAAAAGTGTAAGAGAAAAATGACCTTGATATCCTGTGCAACAGATGAAAACTTTGTGCCTTACACAGACAGCCAAACTTTCCTCCCCGCACAGACTCTTGTTAGTTTGTGTGGTGCAAACAGGAAGAAGAAACATCACTAAATCCTCATCAGACCGATTGTTCCCCCGGTCATGTAAGAGAGCTGAACCACTGTGTCCATTTGTCTCTTCCTCTGAGGGGCCTCCACCCTCTGAGGCCATCTGGAGAAAGCCTCATTTACACATTTCAGGGTGTTCGAGGGTTTCAAGGCTGCTGTGAAGTTTTTTTTTGTTTTGTTTTGGTCCCTGTATCCTTGCATGCAGTGACCATAATCGCTGTTGTGCAAATGTTTTGACTTTATAATAGGGGAATGGTATTAATATATTAGTATATCCTTCAAATGAAATGCTTTTTCAGAATAAATGCCTCTGCTTTATTGTGTTCAATATAAATCCCTTTTACGAGCAACTTCATTTATTTTAATTCACGGCATGAAGTCTGTTCATTAGACACAAAGAGGATTTGTTTTTTCATAGTGTGCAATAAAACATGATCTAATGAAGGTAAAAACTTTAAAACCCTTTACAGAAGAATGTTTCAACAGGAGAGCCCACAAAAAGCACTTTCTCCTTTTTCAACCTTGCTTGATGATAATTTGAAGAAAAGGTTGCAGCTAAGAGTGTAAGTGTTTTTATTTTTCCGTGTCTGCACACTCTCTTTTGATTAAAAATAAGAAGGTTGACGAGAGGTTTGAGACAAACCGCAAGAACTTCACCACTCATCCTGAACACGAGGTCGCACAGGGAGACATTTTGTTCATATCCACTTTCAACAGTTTTATGAATCTCTCTTAATAATCCTGGACGGGAAGAGCACAATATTGCAAGTATTACCATGGCAACGGAAATAACATGCATGGCAACAGCAGACAGCACTTCCTAATGCTTTCTGTGCACTTAGCCCTCCAGATCCTGACATCTGTAGGTGGTGAGCTGAGACACCACAGAGGCTCATTAATAAAAACAAAGACTGAAAAAATGAAAAAATCTTCCTCCTTAAAAATTCACAATGGTGCAAAACAAGCATTAAATTTGTTAAGCTTCACTCAGTTATCAGATTTTAATTTCCCATCGATTTCCCTTCCTGTCCAGTGAAAACCATGTAACCTTTATGGGTTGAACTAAATAAATTATGTAAACCCTCCGATCGGCCGGGAAAAAAATCATCACAAAGCTGAAAACAGACTGTTTTTCTGACGGCCACACTACAAACATATGAAGATCTTCCAAACTAAGATGGATCGCTGTATATTAAACTACCAAATAGCATATAAAGTAGATAAAATGAGCTCAACCTGAAACATCTACAGCAGTAAAATGAATCCAGAAATATCAGCTATATTATTAAAACACTTACAGGGACCATGCTACTGCAAATTCTTTTACTTTTACTACTTTATTTTGCTAATGATACCTAGAAATCTTATCTAATTGGACATATCTTCAAATTCTACTTTATAATGTCTATTTTATATTTAATTTATACTTCAGACTTGAAGAACTCGTTTCGTGAATCTGAATACTTCTTTCACGACCTCCTGCAGCCTTGTTGGAGGCAAAAGATTCACAAGCAGAGAAAAAGGAGTCTGTTTCTTGTTTTAATTGGTCTCATGAAGCAAGCTGTTGTTTTCTCTTCCACCTTAAACTCACAGTGAGACTGCATCCATCTGAAGACAGTCTGGGGTTGCTGTATGAAACGTGATCACAGAGTTGATACAACATGTAATGAGGTCTGCATCCATCCATCGAGGCATTGTGCAGGTGGGCGCACACGGGATCCAGAGGAACAACGGGCAAGATAACATCAGACAGAGGACAGGCCTTTTGTTCTAATCACAGGGGACAGCAGAGAAGGTTACAGACTCAGCTGAAGCCTGCCGTGGTGCCATGGGCGTCCACAAGACGATGGGATTGAAGGTGGGGAGAGTGAGCTGACTGTAAGACCTCCAGGTCCTGCAAAAGTCACGGTTTTCTCACAGTACGTTATCTGAATCCAAAATCCAGACTCAGGTGAACCAGAACTTTTTGCAGTGAAGCCCCAACTGTTCTTTATTCAAGGCAAGCAAACACTGAAGTTGAATGCTCGTGAAAAGCAGGCGTTTACCTTCAGCAGACCGGTGACTCGAGACGAATGATCAGATCAGGATGTAACATGCATGAAAAACATGCGTGGGATGATACGCAGAGTGAAAACACGTAGAGCAGGTGAGCATCTTTCTTTTTCTCCGCAAGATGTCAGGGCTTCTTGTTGTGTAGTATCTGGGCTGTGTGTCTTGGTGGTTGGTTTGTTGTAGTTCAACTACATTCACATTTACATTTGTTATTCAAGTAGTTAAATCACTTTTTTCCCCATAGTTAGCTACAAACAAACTACTAACCATTAAAGGAATGAATTTCTATTTTTATTTTACAGTTACCTCTCTCCTGTAATACATAATCCAGATTTACAAAAAATATTCTTTAAATTTATGGGTTTTTTTAGGACGTTTAAGTCTCAGGGGTATTTCAGGATGAATCAGAATCTGTTAAACTAAAGTTGAATATTTCAGTTGTAAGTTAGTCAAGTATTGATTATTGCCACGCATTTTTAACATAGGAGAGAAGTCAGAGAAGTTGTTGTGTGCTATTTTAGAAGTTACCTGGCAAGCTGAATAATCCCGCTTGGTGCAATTATTCCACCTGGACTCTTTCTGGAAAGCAGGAGTCTGTCTGATGGACAGTCTTGCACTTTCTCATAAATAGTGGGGTATTTTATTATTTTTTTATTATTTTTTAGCATTTGGACACCAATAAACTCAGTTGAGTGGCATTTTTTTGTTGACATGAGTCTTTTTGTGTGTCTTGTTATAATTTCGTGTCACCTGTACATTTTGATCAAACTGGATTTCTCCCTGGGGAAGCTTTGCTGTAGTTCCCCTATTTCCAGTGTTCCAGTGTTTCCAGTAATTGGCAGCGTGCAAAGCTACGATTTCCTCTCCAGGAAGCTGCATAAAATCAGCAGAGGTGAATAGAGAAAGGATGAAGAGCGCCTTGGGCAACAAAGAGCTACAACTGACATGAGAGGTTTACTGAAGAGACTTCTCATTGCTACAGCAGACACTTTGAATAGTCATAGTAAGAAAAGCACACGTCACTAATATCACTGACGATGATGAGATGAATGGAAACGGCATGATGGTGGACATGAAATGAAATTATATCAGACTTGGTTAAAGTGTGACCGCGCTGCAAATTCTACTAATTAAATGACGGGGAGGACAGAAGTGTTTCCTGCATATCAACTAGACCTGTTTAGGAGATTAGACAAAGTGAGAATTTATGGATCTCCTTCATCGTTTCAGCGTGCTTGGTGCCAACAATGACGTAAACTGCAGTTGAATGATCTTAATTGTCCAGTTATTCACCCTGTAGAACAAACCCAATTTAATGCAATGAAATTTTTGAGCTAAAAAACCTTGGTCTGCAAAACCTCATGTGAGTATTTTACCCTGGGCACTATATTGTTCTGTTTTCTCTACATACAGAAGCTGAATTTGTACACTGCAGTGTGTATCAACAAGTCGTGACCTCCTGTCCTGCTCGCAGATACAAAATAAAATATTAAACCTCTGATAGGAATCAGGGGAATGTGAATCCAGCACTCCACAGTCCTTTTCTTGAAAGAGTTTTACATTTTCCATCTACCATGGCAATGAAAGGAGGCTTTTACCCTTTAATACCATAATCAGTCACACAAAATATTCAGACTGTCATGCTGCCATTTTCAGTGAATGTATAATGGAGAAGTAAAACCATATAAACCTGACTTGTCACAGTAGGAAAAGTGCAGCTGTTACTGATAACTAACAATGGCTCTGCTCTGTTCAATGGACCCAGTGAAAAATGACAGTGTGACTTTGGGCCTGTATGTATGTAACACCAAGACACTGAAACTGAAGCAGCTAAATATCATCTTATTGTTTTATTTATCTTATTACATACATACTTTACGTTGAGTTGATCACTAAGTTCACCGTTGAGCAGATGGACCAAGTTATGGCAGATCATCATCACAGCAGCTCTGATATAAACATTCAATCACCATCTGATGCTTTTGTCTCCTAATGAAGCGATGAACTGGCTCCTATAGTAAACACAGTGACACTAACCCACCGCATGAGCAGCTTTTGATCATATAACATGATCTTCCTCAGCAGATGGGATGTTTACATGTTGATATTTTTGCATTTCCGAGTACTTTAAACCTGCTGTCAGTACAACTCCAGCATTTAGTTGCCTTTCAAGTAAACAGCCAACAGTCACAGATTTACATATCGTTAGAGTCATAAATTGGCCACCTGTGCTAAGATCTTTTTTTTTTAGCTTTTTCGCTGAAAGAACAGCTGCCCACTTTGGCTGAAACTCTGCTGAAACGGTGACAGTGAACCAAAACAGTAAAGTTTTGAGCAATAAAAACCAAATAACTAAAGCACCGAATCCCAAACTATTCAGTGTGTGTGTGAGTGTGTGTGATGAACAATAATAACAAGAGTGTAAAAACTGAATTTTTCCAAGAGGGATTAATAAAGTATGTCTTCTTGTGTTGACTGTAGAGTTGGAGGGAACTGCAGTATAAAGTAGTAATATAAAATTATTCATTATAGGGGCTTTAAGATCTGTGTGTCCATTTTGTCTCTAAATTCTAGTTTTATTGGAGCTTTCAATAATATCCGAAACTGAACTAAATGGATGTTTTATTCTTGTTTCAGATTCACTTAAGGGGACACCTTAATTACCTTTGAGTGCTTATAAAAATGGAAATTGAAACATCTACTTTTCCTCAACAATTTGGCAAACTCCTTAAGCCTTTGACACTCAGTTTTTTAGGCTTGAGTGGTCTGAAAAACTATAAAATATAAGTAATACAGTCGTAAGAAGGAGATAGAGTTACCTCATCCTCTCACACTCCTCTCTACCAAGATCTATGTTTGAGCTCCCGGTTTAGATGGAAATTATTATTAGAATAAATTATATATACTGTAAGTGCAGTAAAATAATTGATTACCTTTGTCTTAAGCAAGAATTGATGATATTGTTTCATCTGAAATGTGGTCCATCCCATATGCTGCATCATTATTCAGTGTCTCCCTCCTTCATACTGTAGAACTTACTACTATGTGTGATTGATTACAGTACTTCAGTACTTTAATCTGCCCATATATCCTCGAGTGGCCTTAATTTAATGGATATATGGATGATAACAAGCCCAGATTATTGTCCTCAGTCGGCCTATTTTCTGTACTCTTTTAGTTCAGGATTTTGTTTTCTGAGGAGTTTATGTATTAAAACAAACCAAAAAAAATTATTTCAGCTTATCAGAATCTCCGGAATACATAAAAGTATATAATCATACAAACACATCTTATGTAAATACAGAAAAGACCTCACTTGTTGCGTGTAAAATATGTAATTTAGCTCATGATTTACTCCATAAACAAACAAGCAAACAAACAAAATGCTTATCATGTCTGAGTAAAGTGAGATTACACAGAAATTTGCATAATGCAGAAACAGATCAGTGACACAGGCAGGTGGAGGGGAGTTCCCCGTGCAAGAAGACTGAGATGACAAATGGAGAGTTGAAACACATGGAGATTGGAGATACAGGATCTTGACAGCCATTACTGCTGAAACTGTCTTCTCTTTGAAACTGCGGCTCTTTCCATGCAAATGAGCTTCTGTCAACTACTCAGATCCCGTCTTCATTAAAATCTTCAGCTTGTTTAGAGCTACTGATTGCAAACTTAGACTTAGACTTAGACAGACTTTACTTGTCATTCAGATATACAGTGTATACAGAACGAAATTTCGTTGCATTTGCTCGCAACAGTATAAAAATATAGAATATAGACAGTGAAATGAGGCGTTGAATTGAAAGCGTTGTTTCAATTCTCATATTTCTCATTAATTGAATGGTAATCTATTTAGTATTTGGTGCACATTCGATCATTGGAGGGTAGAGGAACAATCGCTTGGTAACACAGAAAATGTAAAATAAGAAAAATCCATTTCCGCAGGTGAATGAAAGTTAAAAGGATGAGCTGGTGCCTGAGAGACACAGACATTGCATGAGTCATATCAAGGTCAGAGTAGGGGTCAGACCCGGGGGGGGGCGCTCAGGTCCTGACTGACAGGTACTGATGATGCCCGTTAATATGGAGCAGGCGCTGGAAAAAAAGTCACATGGGGGGGGGGAGGGGGAAGCTGCTTTTTGATGTTGAATCCAGAGAAATCCCGATGCTGTTTAGCAGTGTAACAAACTGGAATACAAATCAAACCAGATATTCGCAGGCATGAAAAAGATTTGTTAAAAAATCCCTGCTGGAGCACGCTGACATTCAGAGACAAAGCCCGACAGTAGACACGAGGAATCCGTCATTGTGAAGATGTCACACACACACACACACACACACACACACACACACACACACACGTACACACACACACACACACTACGACTGATCTGAAGTCTGTGCATGCCTTTTTCTTCATTCAAAATGCATGTGAAATACTGAGGCATGACTCACAATCGACAAACGTTGCTTCAATGAAAAACTGGTGTCTGTCCAGGCAGACGGTTTGGTTTATGTTCGCCCACTTTTTGAGATCCATGCAGACAGTTTCTCTAGAACTACTTTCTATCAAAGGCGTAATACCAGCGAAACCGCTGCAACCACAAAGAACATAATATTAAAGAAGAATAAATAAATTAAGAAATGCTATATCCCCTTGCTTGATTTTTCTTTCACAATCAAGACAAACAGGAGCACACAACACACTAAATTATTACACACAGACAAAGCCTCTGTGATGAAAAGTATCTAAAGTGTCTGTTATTGGGGGAAAACTGCACTGTGAAATATAGATTAAAGAAGCATACAAGTGAAAGTCCTGCATTCAAAATCTTAAATTCTTAAGCAAAAGCATGTAAGTATGATCATGAGCAAACTATCACAAGTAACAATACTCATTCTGCAGCATAATGTTAGTGTTTTAGGATTATATCTGATGTTTCTGGATTAATATCACTGCTACTGCTGCATTGCTGTAGCCTATATGTTGCATTTTACTGCTGTGTGTTTTAGATTCAGTTTTATGGTTTAGCTCACTTTTAACTAGCTTGTTTATTATACTAGCTGATTAGCTTGCTTATTATACAGCGATACATCTTCTCATCATCTATAACATTGTCAAATGTTTGCAGTGGCCGTCCTGTGAGAACTACGTAGCTCTAAAAGGTTTTCATGAGCGCAGAAAAACAGCTTGTTTTCAGCTGGGGGAAGATGCATTTTACAGCTGATCCAAGGAGGGTTTAGTTTATTTAGCTGAGGAAGGAGGAGAGTTTTTGCAAGACATAAAACAATACTTCACCCTTTGATTTATCAGAAAACTGTTTATTTACGTGACTGTTTTCACTGGAAAGGAAGGGTATTAAAAATTGTCATCTGAAACGTATCAAAAGCTGTCAGCCAAATTTTGAAGAGGACAAAGGACAAAATTTGCCTTCTCTACATCCACCACTTCTTCCACAGTCAGCCGCTGCATGCTGTGCTTGTTTAAATCAATTTCTGAGGCACAGAGTGGACATCACAAAGACTCCAGGTGGCAGAATGGGTTTTGTTCACTTGCGAGTCTTCCGAGTCAGACGGAAGGTGTGATTCAGTACCTCAGGGGATATGATGAGGGGGTCTTTGTCCTGGGGGGGATTTGCTCGCGTTGAACAGAGCATCACTGTGATCATCCAGACTCCACCTTGATGAGAAGCTCCAGGGGGATCAAAGCTTCCTCAGCGGAGCGTCATAAAAGTCAGCTTCGGTGTAAAGTTCAAACAGCCTCCAGTGGTGCTCAAATGTGAGTTTATTAAGGGTGCTTTATACTCTCTGTTACTGTAAACTATCAGGCTGCTATCGGCTGTAGCAAAGCGACAGTAATCACCCTGGAAAAGTGAGTTTCCTCATGATTAGGTTGTCAAGATACTCAGCGCAGTCATGATTTTCAGGGTGTTTAGAGAGCCATAATGACGTCTAATGGCATCAGAGATACAATGAGAGCTGTGTCCCTGCAGCTTTGAAGCTTGAAGATTATTTTCAGTAAACAGCTGATAGATATGGTACACTTTCCTTATTTTTTGTAGGCACAATATTACAGCAGCATAAAGAGTATGATATAATGAGAGATATCTGAAATGAGATGCATTTTTGCATCCTGTTTGTCCACGAGATCATCACCCACTGCTTCTCTCTCTGCACAGGTATCTCCTCGCCTCTGCAGGTTATTTGTTCAGCTAACAAAAGGACACAATAGGGGGCTCAACAAAATAAGAAAACACCAGAAAGCAACCAGGCAGAGTAAAAAAAAAGTGTTAATTCTGCATAAATGTAGCTGGAAATGTGCAAATATCACTCTCACTACAGGGAGCCGGGACTATTTTTTTCACATTACCTGTTTTTGCAATATGCATTTTGTAGTATGCTTTCTTTGTTATTTCTGCAGCATTTATTTGCTACGGTTACAGTTATGCTAAGCAGCCTCTCACACTGATTTGTCACTCGGAGGCAGTGGAAACAAGCTTATTTGTACATCCAGCAGACACATTTGCAGTTGTGCTTTGGTCTCCACCATCACCAAACAACTTGATCTTTAGCTGCATTCACCAGCTAACGGGTAGAGAAGTGTAGTGTTTTTTAGAGTTTTTCCTTTTTCTGAACACAGCTGCCTGCTACAGAAACCAAAGAAAACCATAAAACCAAAACAATGAGCACAATTACATCTCTGTTCAGTACTGGCAGCAACCCATTTTAACCTGTAGTAGTCACACAAAAAGACTGATTAAAGCCACTTTAATAAATGTATTATGGTCTAGATGCTTTTTTTTCCAGAGCGCAATCTAAGTCAATCATATATCACAGGGATGTCAGCTCACATAGTTGGAACACAAGTTAAACCATGATGATCTGCATTTTCTTGACACTCTCGAGGCATCAATTCACTTCCCTGCTGACCTGAGACGAGGCCCTACAACACATTATACCCATTTCAAGTGAAATTCAGGCTGAGTACGTGCAATCGCAGTTTATGTAATTAGAGTTTCTCATTTGTGAAAATACTCGGAGACACACTTGCATGAAATTAGTTTCACAAGCACTTGAATATTGACAGCAGAGCCTGGTGGGGCCCTGGTAGCAGGTGGTGGTGGTCTATCTCCTTGACTACTGATAACTCCACAGTGGCCATATTTGCATCAGCAACATGCAATTTTTTTTTTCTTCTCACACTCCGACTTATGCAGCTAACTCAGTCTACTTTCTGCGTGCTATCATCTCTGCAGCAACGGGCGTGTTTTTCTGGATGAAAGAGTCTCAGAAGAAGGCAAACATGTTGCTTGCTACAACGCTGCTCTTTAAACTTGATGGATTTCTTTTGGCCCCTTGGGAAATAAAGTTGTTCTTGGCAATACCAAAGTGGCAGTCATTATGTTTCCGTATTTGTGGCTGTTTTCACAGTCTAACTTGCCATAGCAGAAAATCACTGGGAGCCACCAGAATGGATGCAGCTGTTTCTAAGAATGTTTATTAAACTCATCGTGGCTCCTTCTGTCTTCTGTCTGTCTGTGGGCGAATTTCCAGCTCAAAGTCACTGCTGCGAAACAGAAGAGACTGACTTGCACGCGGTTCTTGCTTAAAGCCAGTTAATGGGAGGAAAAAGGAAGAACGGCGGAGGCAAAACAGCTGCCTGACTTCCATCATGCACTCTCTATCTACAATAAGGAGGTCGTTTTGATAATATTTTCAGCGAAAATTAAATGTCTCTGCCATTTGGACATAACTGTGAATCACAGTGCACTTTAAAACCTTTTATCCAGGGCCAGTTTGTGGACAATGGAGCTCCAGTAAGCACCTGCTTATCTAAGTGGGAGTTTATGGCACAAGGTTCGAAATGGAGACATTTTCAAAAGCATGAAGCTCCACATGCTTTCCGCATCACTTTCCTTTGCTAGGAGCCAGGTTTTAATACAGAGAGTTTAAGTAGCAAGTTCACGACTAACAAACCATCTTTCATTTGGCTTAAAATACAATTAAATATATGAAAAGCAAGAAGAAATATTAAAGAGCAAATGGCGACAGCTCACGATTATTACTTTTTTTTTCAATATTTCCACTTTCATTAGCTCCATGCTTAATCAATGATTAATGCACAATTTCTAAAAATAGTGCACTAACAGCACTTTAATAATGTGTTAAATCAGGAGGCCACTCAGTCATCCACAAACAAACAAGTAAATAAATTGTCAAACCACTCTCAGTTAGAGTCCTGCACATGGACAGATCAATAATTACAGTTACTGTCAGTCCTGACCACAAAGTAATCAGTGTGAGATCAAACGTCATCGCCACGTCCAACCCAGACATGAATCTTTTCGGGTTTCTGCCGTCTTATTGGTTTACTGTCACTTCCACAGCCATCTCTATCCCTCCGTCTCCTCCGCCTGACTCACTCTATGTCTCTTGGCCTCCCTCCCTCTCTCTCGCTCCCTCTCTAAAACAGCAGCAGCTTCAGCTTCACTCGCTGAGGAGAAGCGCGCAAGCAAGGTCCACTCTTCACACCCATTCACCTCACCCACACTCTGGGGAGGCAGCTAACCAGGTAAGTCACCGGGCGATTTTTATATGCATTTGTGTGTGTTTAGTCATTATCAGAGCTAGTAATATCATGTGTTCCTCAAGACAGAAAAAAATAACTAATTAAAATATCATTACTAGTAATAAAGTAGTGAATGTATTCTTAATAGTTGCAATGCTGTGCATGCTTTTCACATCATGCTCTTTCAAATATCAATAAGAAAAATGTTCACATGTCACAAAGGTCATACTGTGCATGTATTACATGATTTCCCATTTGCATGTAATGCAGGCATACTTGTTGGGTGTTATGTAATGGAAGAGAGTGTTTACATGCCAGGGATTTGCGTAATGATTAGAAAAATGCCAGTACTTCTTCTTCTTTTTTTAAAAATATATTTTATGTGTGACATAGGTCAAAAGGTGCCAGAGCTCTGTTATGTAAGACTTCTTGACATTATAATCCGAAGGCCTATCTAGGCTTCTATAATGAAGCCTGACTCTGCAAATAGTAGTGTAGGAGATAAATGTCAGGGTGATGCTTTGAATATGGTGTTCAAAACTGAGGCGGGTACAGAGTGTGCAGACATAAACAAATAAAACAAGGCAAAACAACAAATATGTTGTTTCTCATTAGGCCCACTTTTTTCTGCTCTCTAAAATCTAAGTTGATAAAGTATTGCTCCATTTGAGCTCATTCTGTATGTGCAGCCATGCTCAAAGGAAGTCACTGCAGACGAAAGGTTTTGACTTTAAAATGACAGACCTTCCTTTGCTTCTGAATATCTGAGCATTTTGTCTCTGATTTAAAACAGAATCCTTCCACTGATGATGTACAATGAAGCACTCATCCTTTAAGATGAGCAGTCAGCATCAGAAGATAATGTTCTCTCCATGTAAAAAGCCCTTACATATGCACGTGTTAATATATATTCATATATATTCATTATTTTTTCTCACTAATAGTCACATTCATATAAATTGCAGCATGATGGCTGATGAGATGAGATAAGAAACACTTTTCTCCAGCTGTGACGATGAACAGTTTCATTAACAGCCAGCAAGCAGACGACAAAATCTTTTACATTCAATTCCATATAGAAAAAGGTCCCAAGGTCCCTCTTTGTACCTCTGCACCTCTTTATAACTGAGTCACATTAAATCACAGTAATGAGTGTGTGTGTGTGTGTGTCAGCTATAACAGAAACTTGACAGTGAGACGAGAGTTAAAAGGCCAGACAGTCAGCGCTGTAGCTGCAGGTGCAATGTGGTGATGTCAAAAGGTCTACAAATGAGTGATTAAATGATGTGCAAACATATGGAAAACACATAAGCAGAGAGGGACCCATGGTCACAAGTAGACCCTCACTGGCGCTGGCTGAATGACTCTTAATGGGACATTTGAGCTACAGCTGCAAAGAACGATCATCAGGATGAATCATCACAAAATAACAAAAACACTAAATGGTTTGCTTCATAAAGCAGCTTGCCACTGCAAGAGAATCATTTTGTAAGGTTTTTCCATTATTTTGTCCACAGCTTGTAATTCTGATCTGATTCACCGGAAATGCACACTGACGCAATACAAAAGCATGAGCACATTCTTCTTTATTCTGTCTTAAAGCCACTTAAAGAATGTGACTAATATTGAAGAGCTTCCACTCAGTCACAGCTTTGACTAAATATAATTTAAAAAGCCATTCTCCAGTTGCTTCATAAGACATTTGAAGTTAAATGACAAATATTTTATCAGCACGCTGTCAAGCCGCACATACAATATTGAATAGAAATTTCTGACAATTTTACCTTCCCAACATTTTCTCAGTAATTATCCGCTCGGTGGAGAACTATTTTTATATTTTAATAAAATGAATCTGAATCCTGCCCCTCAGTCATGTTGCATCAATATTTTACTGATGCTGGAAAAAACACTGAGCTGCTCTGTAATCACACTAATACATTACATTATGTCCTGTAAACGCAGAGGCAACACGGTGATGTGACATTTTCTATATGCACATTTAAGTGGAGGATGCACAATGTTGTGCTAGTCATTCTCGCTGTTCACATTAAAAGACCATCTTGATTATAGCCTCTGTAATAATGAGCGCTTCGTCTCTTACTGCAAGACCGTGCCGGTGATGGTAAAAGGTTATTCACTAATGGTTTGTAAATGTCACGACCAGTTTTTAAGAGGATGTTGCCTTCATGTTCCATCACAACACCTGCAAACCTGCTGTATTTTGTTTTGGACGGCGCAGGAACTGACAGGTTGAGCTTCGCCGCCATGGAGGGAAACCAGAGTGGCTTGGCTAGAAGCACGCCGCCGTCTGTGTCAGGAGAGCAGACAGATGGACACGTTTACGAGGTTGCGGTGCAGAACAACTCCACCAACCGCAGCTCCCAGTTTGCAGATGTGGCTCTGCTGCAGACGTTCAAGCCCCTCATCATCCCCTGCTACGTGCTGGTGGTGGTGGTGGGCGTCGTTGGGAATTACCTGCTCCTCTACGTCATCTGCCGGACCCGCAAGATGCACAACGTCACCAACTTCTTCATCGGAAACCTGGCGTTCTCTGACATGCTCATGTGCGTGACCTGTGTCCCTTTCACGCTCGCCTACGCCTTCAATCCGCACGGTTGGGTTTTTGGCCGCTCCATGTGCTATCTGGTGTTCCTCATCCAGCCAGTCACAGTCTATGTGTCCGTCTTCACACTCACTGCCATTGCTGTGGACAGGTGGGTGGATCTCTCCGCCTCTCAGATCTCAAATGATGTTTTTCTTCATCCTCCTTTCAATCCTCTTCAGACTGTCTCTGCTAGTTTTGAACATAACCATGCTGACATTTTGGCCAAGAAAAACAGATTTAGACCATCAAGATCCTGATAATCCAGGACAAAGTGACCATTTTAGCAAATATGACAAAAGGCCATTTTTAAAATAAGTTATCGGCTTCTCCCTTGTGTTAGAAATTCATGCATACAGCTGCTCGAGTCCAACTCCCATTTATTTTGAGTTATTTAGGAAGCCTGTAAATCAAAATAGTGCAATAGTGCAATAGTGCATGCAAAATAGTTTTGGCTTGCAGCAGAACACACCTGATGGGACCGGACCAAAATCCAATTACCCAGCTTTATACTTGGTGCACAGAAAGAGGAGTCAGGTATGTGCTGCAAAGACATGTTCTCCAGGATACCCCTGAGATCCACAGACGGCTCACTGTACCAAAAAAACTCATCTGCATCTACAGTGAAAATTCCTTCTGCATTTTTATTACCAAACTGTTGATTTCTCTTCCTTTGGAGCTGGAAACAGCAATATCAACTGAAACTTTACAAAATAAATCCTTTGCTTGTCTTTATAAGCACATTGTGCTGCATATTCTCCAATAAAGGCTCTCTAAATAAAGCTTACCGATATTATCATCAAACAGTTGTTTTGGAAAAGTCTAATTAAACGCACTGCTCTGAAATTCTGCACAGTAAGTAGTTTAGAGCTAATGAACTCATCTAACATTTATCTATCAAGTAATCACACAAGCTAAAAGTTTATTAACTTCAATTAAAACTGTGCTGCAGGAGGTCACGATAAATGTTTCCAATGTATTAATTCATGTTAGATCAAGATTAATCACGTCTCAGTTAAACTCTCTCAATAAAAAGAAAAGTTTTGAACCTTTATAAAGTAATACTCTTTCTTTCTTGCAGATATTATGCGACAGTTCACCCCTTGAAGAAGCGTACCTCCGTGGCTACCTGCGCCTCCGTCCTCACCGGCATCTGGCTGCTGTCCTGTGGGCTCGTCGCTCCGGCGGTCACCCACACCTACCACGTGGAGTTCAGAGACGAAGGCTTCACCATCTGCGAGGAGTTCTGGCTGGGTCAGGAGAAAGAAAGGCGGGCTTACGCGTACAGCACCTTGCTGGTCACGTACGTCCTGCCGCTGTCGGCCGTCTTCGTGTCGTACCTCTGCATCACCGTCAAACTGAGGAACTGCGTCGCGCCGGGCCACAGGACGCGGGACCAGGCGGGCGCGCAGCAAGCCCGAAAGAGGAAGATCTTCCGCTTGGTCGCGCTCTTGGTGTCCGCCTTCGCCGTGTGCTGGCTTCCTATTCACGTCTTCAATGTGCTGCGAGACATAGACATTCACCTCATTAACAAGCGCTACTTTTTACTCATCCAGCTGCTGTGCCACCTGTGCGCCATGAGCTCGTCGTGCTGTAACCCTTTCCTTTACGCGTGGCTGCACGACCGCTTCCGCGCCGAGTTACGGAAGATGTTCAAGTGCCATCATCGCATTGGAGTGCCCGCCAATCACTGTGCTGCCAGCGTGGTCCTGTAATTACCAAGTGAAGTGGATCCTCTGCTGTTATCTTAGTGCGCGTTGTTGATTCATCTCGAGTACAAGTGGAAACTCTGTAGAGTCAGTTCATCCTCTGATCACCGGTGAAATCCACAGACACAATCCAGCCATTAGTTATTTTGTGGATGAAGATGATCTACTGGCCAGAGATAGATAAGATAAGATAAGATAAGATCCTTTATTGATCCCACGGTGGGGAAATTTCACCGTTACAGCAGCTCAAACAACAATTTAAAACAGACATTTAATAATAGAGACAAAAAAACACAAAAAACAATATGTACAATAAATAGTAAATAGTAATAATAAGAGAAAAAGAAAGAAACAGTATTTATATACACAGCCTCACTCCAGTTAGATGTGCAGTGGTGAGGTGTTATTGCACAGGTGAATATGGATATATAGCAGATATGAATTAACAGTATAAATAAATGAGTGGAATGAAAAAAGACCATAAAGTGCATAGCTAGGATCATCAGTAAACATCAGTGCAATGATGAAACATCAGTAAACAAGGAGAGCTGGCTCCTGAAGAAAGGTCAGTGAAAGTGTTTAGTTAATTTAACAGTCTGGGCCTGCAAATAACTATTATTTTCATTATTGATTAATCTGCAATCCTTGTCTCAGTTAATTGATTAGTTGTTTAAGAAAACCCGAAAACATCACATTTGAGAAACTGAAATCAGATGATTTGAACGCTTTTTGATGACTCAAAAAGATTATGTGATTATCAAAATAGTTTTATTTACTTAATAGTAGATAGATAGATGTAGCTCTGGTAATCTCACAAAGTTTGAGATATACCGTGAAAAAGTAGAAACCTTGGTCTTGACAATAGTAATCGATTGGTTGATGCAATCAGGAGTGTTTATCCTGATTGCAATCATGCCATTAGGATTCTTCTAACAAGCTGGTAATTTTGGACAATGTGAAGAAAAAGTCCAAGACAATCAGGCCAGTAGTTGTGTAGATATCTGACAAAGTGTGGGATGGACAGATGGACAGACTCCCTAGCGTCAACACTGATCCTGGAGCGAGGACTACCACAGGGCTGAAGGAAAACTGTTTACTACAACAGCTACTTCATTGCCTTGTCAATAACAAACACAGCAGTAAAAAAAAAAAGAGAGAGCTGTGAGAGCAACCTGTGGAAATATGAATGCTCGTGTATGTGACATGTTTAATGTAGTATATATTGTACATGCTGCACATCCACCCTGTATGAAATAATGAACATTTGTTTTATAACGTTTGTTATAAGGAGATAATGATCTTGTGATATAAAAGCGATGAGATCTTTCCTTTAATAAATGAATGTGGATAAAAATCTAGAATGACCTACAAAAAAACAAGATAAGAGTTTTGCATGAGGACCAAAGTTTAGCTCTATTGGATATGAAGAGAAAATTAGGCTGTCGGTTTAAATTGCATTTGGAAATGGTCACTGCAGATGTGGTTGTGTCCACCAGGGCAGTCATGTCAGAGCTAATCCTTTCGTGGTGCTCCTTCCTGGAGCCTTGTGGAATAAATTACATTCATGAGCTCGCACCCCTGGGCTTTAATCTTCTCAGAGCCTCTATAATTAATGAATATGCACCTTAACATATATTTATATCATTGTGTAATGGCTGAACAAACTTGAACCTTTGTCGCATTGTGGTCGGTCCTGTGTTGCTTTGTGTGTTCTGTGCTTTCTTTTGTTTTCTGTGGCTTCTTTAGATTTTGTGCAAAATGTGACACAACGGAGTTAACTACAGTCCTGATATAATTGGCGTATCCACACCCCTTCACAGTACTGTGGAGAGCTGATAACAGGCTGCCATCTTCATCACAGTTCTATTATTTAGTTTTCATTGTAGCTGTCATGTCACCTGTTTTGTATTCTCTGTATGAATATTTGTCTTTTTTCCCGCAGGTGGATGGATTTATCTTTGCAGCTGTGATAATCCAACAAAATAAACAAGTTTGATGTGCTACTCTTCTCTAAATGACTAAACCTCGCCTCCACCACAGTGCTGCGGATGTAAAATGTGTATGCCTTAATTTTTGCTCTTTTTCTTTTTGTATGGAGGGACTCTGTGATTGATTGGTTTTGGGTTTACTGTGAACTGAAGTGTTTGTTAATTATGTATAAAATCTGTGGGGTGACCTGCAAGCAAGGTATCATTTGATCTGTAGACCGTACTAACAATCCACTGTGGAAAACTGTGAATAAAAACACGAGATTGAATGACCGCTCTGCTTCATATCAGTGTAACCGAATGAGGGCAGAACAAGGAATGAAATTATATCCAACTTGGTCAGAGTGCAAATGCGCTGCTGAATTTGCTAATTAAATGATGTGGAGGACAGAAGGGTTTCCTGCATATCAACTAGACCAGATCAGGATGCTGGAACAAAGTGAGAATTTATGGATCTCCTTGATCGTTTCGGCACGCTCGTTGCCAACAATGACATAAATATCCTGCGTTTGAATGCAAGGCTGCAAAAGCGTATTTATGTATGTATCTTAATATTTTAAAATGGGGCCAAAAGCTGGGTCAGCTGCACATAATGGTCCTCCGTGATCTTAACATATGGAAGCTGAAGATCAAGTCATGATGTGTGATGTCCTGCTTGTAGATACCAAAATAAATATTAAACTGCATAAATCTGAGAGGCTGATGTGAATCCGGCACTCCGTGGTTGCTCTTTTCTTGAAAGAGTTTTTACACGTACCATGGTAATGAAAAGAGGTTATTATTCTGAAAGGATGGGTTTTTTGGGTGTAATCAGTCACACGTAATATTCAGACTGTAATGCTGGCATTTTCAATGGATTTATGATAGAGAAGTGAAACCTTTTCTTGGTTATGACACTCATTAAGTGGTATCTTGGTAACCCATTGGTAAGTAGATAATCAGTCAACATAGTGAGGGCTTCTTTGGAGATTTGGTAGAGTAGATGGTATTTTTCCCCCTTTTATCATAGTGGGAGAGCACGCAAGTAACTAATAACAGTAATAATGGACCAATTCCATTCAAGGGCCGGGATGCTGGAAGTGAATCAGTTAAATGGCATTCAGCCACCATTAACTTTATTATTTACACATTTGATTTTCTTCTGGAATAAAAAGGCCTACTTAAATGAAAGTTGTACATTACGGTAAGTGTGAATCCTCAAACTGCACTTTTCACTGATTGCAATGAGGAAAGTTCAGTAACTTTGGATGGTTTTTAACCTCTTCAGCACAACTTTATTTGCAAGTAAACCAAGCAGCAAAACAATGACCAGATACCTTTTGTTACTGAATAAAAGTGCATCAAAAAGGTTGTAGCATCTGTCATCATCAACAGTCTTCCGGAAATTTGAGTTACCTGCATCCTTATTAGACCAGTCCTGAAACAGAAACAGCTTAAACATCTGATTTTGCACATATGACCAATAACTCATGAAAAAAAAAAAAAAACATTGGTCTCATGACTTCTCCAATATTTTCTTTGTCAGTGCAAAATCTCGAGCCTCCCGAGGAGTGCGGATGTACGAGTCAATTTCACTGTCAGAGATTTCCTCATCGCCGGTCACATCCTTGAGCTCAGGCTGCTCTGTTCTCCTTCTCTTGGCATGAATCACACACGGGGGAGCGAACAGCACTCGCTTCCCCCAGTTTGGTGCTGGATCTTGGCTGTCCCGAGTTTCGCTGTGCAGCGCGGGCACTGTGCACCGACTGTCATCTCCATCTCCCTGTCGCTCTGCCACTTCAGTATTCAGTTCGCATTGTTCCACAGAGGATGCTGTTGGAGTCCGCTCTCCAAGCTCAGCAGCCTCCTCGGTTAGAGAGTCCTCACAGTCTGCCTGATGCTCGTCCTCGTGGGTTCTCAGAGCCCTCCTCAGCAGGGCATACCTGTGATTTAAAATATCCTCCACTTGCCGAACGACATTATCTGGCGTCACCGCCTCTCTCACCCAAGGAATCTCCTTACCCAGCTTACAGAGCACCTCCTTCATCTCAGTTATTCTCTTCAAGGCAGGTTTGTGCTTATTCACTTTGGCAATCTGACAGAATTTGTCCAGGGAGAATTTCAGGCGGTGCTTGCTGGGTTTCAACGACTGCCAGGCCAAATATATGGCTGCCATCATGATGGGGATGGGCCGCCGGCCAGTCACAATCCAGGTGTCTGCTGCCAGCTCCACCAGTGCCACGGCACGTTTGGTCAAGGCCTTGGAGTCCTCAGCCAACTCTTCAGGAACGTGAAGCAAGCTAATTTTGTACCTGACAGAAAGAAAAACAGAAGAGGCCTTATCTTATCTACCTCTCCAGGATGATTGATCGAGCACTATCGGTTTTCTCTTCTCCCCAGCTGCTTCTCAGATAGACTGTGTTAACCTTACATACTTTCAGTGAGACTAACTAGCATTTGAAACTTGACTCCAAGTTCAGCTCCAGACTAGAGCAGCGCCCCTAAAAAATTTAAAATACTATCTCAGAAAAATCAACTTTTTATTTCATGTTTTAATAAAAGTAGCTGAATAAGAATTATCTCCATCCAGTTGTGAACATTTGTAAATAAAATACTAATAATCCTGTTTAAAGGAATCATAGTCCTGAGTCAGCCTTCTGTAAAATGAGACTCATCTCTGCAGCAGAGGAAAATGAAAACAGATGTTTGGATGAGTCAGAATTAGCTGTTACGTATCTGTTCCTATTCTATAATGTATAAAAACAAGGATTTTTGAACAGTCTTCACTTACTCCTGACTGTGGGCCTCCATGACATCAGTGACGCTGACGATCGGCGCCTCGATGTTGAGAATCTTGACCATCTCCTGATAAATCGCTCCCACCGCCATTGGATCGGCGTCCAGCAGGCAGCTGATGGTTCCCATGGTGATGGGCCAGTTGAGCAGTCTGCAGCTAACGAGCACCGAGCAACCGGCGAGGACTTCTTTCTTCTGGAGGCTCACTTTGATGAAACTTTCATGCTGATAGGCCTGTTTGTAATAAGTCTGTGAGAGATCCTCGATCTCAGCGTGTACCCTGAGGATCCGACATATGGCCTTCACGCGCTGCAGCCCTGTAGAGAGGAAAGTAGAAAGGTATGTGAACATGCGAGCACAGCTGGATTAACTCTAAATAGAGGAACTGCTGTGTAACAATGGAGGGAAGACCTCACCTTTTATCAGATTCACACACGGCTTTTTGGTCACAGCTGTGGTTCGGCTGTAGCTGACGTCTGTAAAGAGCAGAGTGTCGGGAAAAAACGAATTTAATGGGAAATGTAAAAAAATAAAGGGCATGTCAGAGCATTGGTATTAGGAAGGATACTGCTGAGCACAAGTGCCAGTCACCACGATATTTTCCAATTTCCAATTCTTACAATTTCTGTACAAACCGGTGCTGTCAATTTCTTCCTTATTATCAGTGACATTAAATGACGTGAGTTAAAACTGAAATTGAAGATAAATTACAGTGCTCCACACTTTTTTTTTTTTAAATCAAAGAATCACTGTGCCTCACTGTCTCTTGCAAATGTTATTGTTGTATTATGTGGAGCGGTTGGAGAACTTGGTGTTCCTCAAAGACAAAGCTGAGTTCTGATGTTTCCTTTGGACCCAGAGTCGGATCTGAATCGGGAAAAGTGGGCGATTCCTCAGGGGCCACTGACCATCAGGGGTCCCATGTTCACAGTCGATGCCAGTTGACTTATAGTGATTTGATTAATCGCACATTTGTTTGGAATATGCAACATTAAAAACACAATAAATCAACTTAAATAATAAGCAATGGACGCAGTTCCTGCATCATTATCTGTCATCTAGAGAGCTCTTTGTCCAAATTTACATTGTTCATATTTTTAAATAAATGTGTGTTTAAACAAATTACCATTAACAAGGAGGTAAATAGGGGCCTGTTTGCACAAATGACACAAAAATAAATTGTGTATTGTATTTTGCCACTTTCCTCTGTTTTTGTCTCGCCATGCAGATATTTTTTACATTTACCTGCCCAGGATATTTGTCTCAAAAATGTCAGCTATCACACTGATAAAATGAAGGTGAATGGGATCTATTTACGGTGCTCACAGTGTTGAAAAATGACATTTTCAAAAAAATAAATAAAAAGCCTCATCTCTTAGTAGCTGTTATTGTTCACGCTGTCAGCGTGCAGTTGTATGCGTCAGTCTCAGGCAAAATAACGACGACAGGGTGTGATGGACTCACAAAAACACAGAACATAAATTACATCAATTCAGGAGAAACAGTTGCTGCCTTAAACAGATTTCCTTGAGAAAAGCAATGAATGAACAATTTTTTCAAGGTATCTGATGAGTCATTAAGTCAATGATGGACTGAAGGAGACTCTGGAGTTATTCAGTGTTGATTCTTCTTCACTTCTTATAAGGAAATAAGCAACAGTTTAAGTGTTACCGTCAAAGCAGCTGTACCAATAATGATCAATAAAAGACTTTTATTTTCCATCATGCATAAAAAAACATAAAGCATAAAACTCTGTTTTTATGCTCATTTTTTGTTTTTCTAAAGCTATTTGAGCTGTATTTTTGTGTATGAAGGGTGCTATACAAAGTAAGTTTATTATTATTACTTTTTATTACTAATGTCGAGTCAGGCTGAACTGTACTGAGTTAATTTTGGGAGTACCATAAATTGTATAGAACTTAATCTGGATTAAGCACAATATTATCTTATTGCAGATATTTCTGTATGTATATGTCTATTAACAGACATTGCAATAAAGAATGCGACTTGCTTTTATTGCCCAGCGTCTCCATTACACAGTCTATCCAGCAGAGAGCACTGACAAGTTCTCAGCTGTAAAGTGTCCTGTTATCTTAGTAAGGATTAAAAAAAGAAAAAAATCTCAAATTTGTATCAAGATTGCTAACATTGCTGACATTATCAGTGTTTATCAAGTCAACCAACTACTGACTGCTTCACTTTAATTTTCTTTGAATATTTGTATGAACTGTATTCCTTCAGTCATCAATACCATTAATCTGACTGGAATTATCTTTAAACTCAGGCCTCCTGTCAGTCAAACATCTCAAATACAGTTTTGTTTCATATACAAAGGTTAAATGATTTGTAAAGCTCTACCATCTCAGATTTTAAATTAAAAAATGTATTTTTATCTCTGTAATGTTATCCTCATGGATTATCTCAAACTGCACACTGATAAATACTAATTTACATCTTTTTAATTAGTTTCTCTTTATGAATGCCTTCAGCTTTGCTTTTGTCTGTTTTTTTTAATCCTCTTTATTTTCCTGGATTAATGTTTGCACTGGAGAGAGCCCAGTTCAAGCCCCTCTTTTGTTTGTTTGTTTGTTTGTTTGTTTTTAGCATATTTTTTCACATTTTCTGTTGTTTAAGAATCTTATGTCTTTTGCATATAAAATATATATAATATAAATAATATAAACATCAATTCAAACTTTAACCCACCTGCCTCACATCTTCGGATGATAAACTGAGTGAGGGGGTCAGAGGTCTGCAGGTTTTTCAGGTTTAACTTATACTGCAAATAAAACAACTTTAATCAGGCTCCCGGGTGATGAAGTTTAACACTGTTTTCATGTCTGTTTTTTTTTATGGCTCGTACCTGATCCTCCCACCGGGTCATCGACCAGCGCCCCCTCCGCCACCACGGAGCCGCAGTCCACGCACACCAGCTGGGTCTGAGAGTATAGATCATCCCGCACGATGCTGGAGGAGCCGCAGGCCGGACAGCTGAGCCCCGCGGCGGACATCCTGCACACGGAGAGCCGCTGAGTCAACCGGAGGAGAACAACATCTGCACACAGAGACTGAAAAACACGGTGCACCGCCAATGGAGGGCTACTGTTCCCGGGAGAATTATGTCCGGGTGGAAACAACGTCCGCAGTGTCGAAGGTTCCGCTTGTTATAAATGCACAGTACACAAATAATACACAAAAACTGACTTTAAATGATTTAACATTTGTTAAAATGTAAAATGGAAATCAGTTTTATTGATCAGGTGTATGAACACACACAAGTAATATGACTCCAGTATGTATTTTTATATATTTTAAAACAAAAATAACATTAACATAAACTTCTATACTGTAACTATAATATATATAATATATGTAACTATATATATATATATATATATATATATATATATATATATATATATGTAGGAAAAGTAAGACAATAGTGCAGAGTGCGAAGGATGCTGAAATAAATATAAATAAATAATAATAATAGATTACTGCATCAGGTAGCTTTATACCCATGAGGCAGTTGGATATATAGGGTGTATGCAGTGAGCATAGATTTGTGTTTCAGTGATGATATTTATGTTAAAAACAGTCAGTATTTAAACAATGAGATCATGTTATTTATAGGTCGAGTGAATGTTTGTGTTACAGGGCACAGGGATTGTTTTCATCTGTTATATAGCCAATATATATATTATGCTTTACTCACATCAGAATCAGTTTTATTGATCAGATGTGTGAACACATACAAGGAATTTAAAGGAAATTTTTTTTGCACTCTCAATGTATGTACATAGAAAGACATACTTACAGTTTAAAATAACAACAGAATGACAACAGTTCAGGATATATATCTGTCTCTCTCTCTGTCTCTGTCTCTCTGTCTCTGTATCTAGATAGATAGATAGATAGATAGATAGATAGATAGATAGATAGATATAGTATAAAAATGTAAATGCCAAAATGTAAATGTGTAAATAATGCAGTTGTAACACTGCAAATTGCCCCACTGGGGGATTATCAAAGGATTATCAAAGGATTATCTTATTTTAAAGATCTTAAGTGCAAATTGGAGGTGAGTATTTCAATTTCATGCTACTTAATACTATTACATGCTACTATTCTTCTTCTCCATTACATGACAGAGGTAAATGTTGTACTTTTTACTTTTTACTCCACTTCATTTGTTAACAGCTTCAGTTACTTTCCATTTTTTTAATCCCCTTTCTGTCAGTAAATACCAAAGGCTCTCCACTGATAATAAATTTTGCAGATGTATACGAAACTGTTAAAACTATTAAAATCACTAGAAGCAAAAAAATAATGACATGGAGAGTATGGAAATTCCAAATCTCACAAATGATGAAAAAAAAAATCAAATGAAAATGGAAAGATGTGCTTTTAACAGAACAAGAAATACATTTATTTTATTCAGCATATTTTAATACCATAATGCAGCATCCTCAGTACAGTAATTCAGTGTACATCATGTTAATAGTGTAAGCAGAGTAAAGTGCCTTTTGGGGGGGGTTAGAGTCACATAAACTTCAACATTTAGTACAAGAAACAGCAAGAAACTGTATTTACATGACTAGTGCATTGCTTTAATGGTAAAATAAGGCCTTTCTTCCTCTTCTTCAGGGGATAGGAAGCTAACAGTCAGTAGAAAAACATACAGTTGCACTTTTTTAACCATTAAATACAGCAGTTATGTCTGTCATGTTGGCAACATTCAACATTTGTCAAAGTAATTTCTGGAAAGAACTGTATACTCAACATGAAAATAGTCACACACACACAGACGTACTGTAGCAAAGTGTCAAAATATGAAGTTTTCAGAAAAATGTAGAATATCTTCGCACTCATTAACATCTTTGATTGCAAGATGATATAAATCCCCAGTTGAAAGGCTCTTAGAATCTCTGCAAGATTTCTTTTCAAAAATACATTTCAATCTTCATTATTATTCATTTGCAAATGTGCCATACCTTGTAAAACTAAACTTTCACTCCAGTCGCCTTTCAAAATATAATTCACAAGTTTCCGTCACGATTCAGGTTACTGGGTCTAAACTGATTAAGCACGGAGGGAATAAAGTGCCACCTAGACAGCTTTCTTCATGGAGTTCATGGACATGAGAATGCTCGGTTGCTCCTCCATGACTCGCACAAGCAAGTTGTCGATGTACTGCTCCAGCTCGGATATCTTTTTGTCCCTCTCCGAGAGCTGGTTCTTCTGCTTCAGCACCAGAGAGATGAGCTCCTCCTTAGTCAGCTGGGAGTAGGGCCCTTTCAGCCCGGTGTCAATCACCTGTGAGAGCACATTAAACATGTATGAGTATATTAAAAAACACACATATGACACAAAGCTCTTATTTAATGAATGAATGTACAAGCATTGATATATAAATCCAGAAAATTGGTTAATTTATTTTGATAAGCGAGATGGAAAACCTCTTAAAAGCTTCTGTATGTAACATTCAGAAAACGCTCGTTAACTGAGACATCTGCGGGTGTTTAGTCAGCATCCTGTTGCTCACACTTTGTAGGCCAAAACAGTGACGTGACCCAGGAGACTGAATGTGATTGACAGGCATCATGTTGATACCTCGCCCCCCAGCTTTATCAGTCGCTGTTTGCCTAGCTTTCAGGGAAAAAGCTCAGCAACTCAGCAACATTAGCTGGATGAATATGCCAACAGTGAGTAACTATCTATTTTCACTGGGCGAAAGGTGGGAGACACCCTCAACTCATCAATCACAGGACCGACATGTGGAGACGAACAACCACGCACACGCACTCACATTCACACCTACGGGCAATTTTAGAGTCACCAATTGTCTGTGTTGTTGTGTGTCATTTGTTATCTTAGCAGACTCCACTTCCTAGAGCGGTATGATCCCATAATAAACAGATTTTGCTGTGATTTAATGACAATAAATGGGAGCAAAAGGATGCTGAAATAACTACATCATGATGCTTATTTGTAAAAGGTCAGCTTTTAAAATGTGGAGTCCAGGGTCAGGTTATGTTACATGCTGTGTTTTCTGTTCACACACGGGCAACAAATATGATTAAAAAACACCAAATACATGGAGATAGTTACATGCGATCCCTTTAACAGCCACAAAAGTTTTATCTGAAAAAGCAATACCTTTGTTTTCTCCTGAACTTCACAAACGATTCCTGTGGATTTTTTATCTTTCTCCCCCTGAACGACAGAGACAGACCGCTGCTCCAAAGGATTAAGGGGTTTCACAGGTTGAAGCCTGCAATGACAGAAAATAAAAAAAAAAGAAAGATAAAAAGATTAAGTCACCAGTCGGATGCGAGTGAAGGTTGAAGTGTTGGGAGTGTTTGTTTGAACATACGACCAGGATGTCAAATCATTTTCAATAAAGATCAAAGAGTAACTTATTTCGAAATCACTAGTCACACAGAATATAGTTATTAGCTCCTTTATCCACACCAGCCTTATCAGACAGAGAACAGTTAATAATAAAAGCAATGATGAATGATGAATCAATATAAATAATGCAAGATGAAAGAAGATGAATCATCGAAGATTCAACATCAGAAATGTCCAGAATGAAGAATTGCTTTTTTCTCTTTTAAAATGGACATTGCTGCCTGATGCTGGTGCTGTTTGATCTATAATATATGAAGAGATAGATGAGAAGTTTTTCAGTTGAGGAAATGCGCCATCTCACCTTCGTGAAGTCACAGGAGGCCCCTCCTTCTTCACACCTGTCTCCTCCACAGTGCTCTGCTCTCACCGTCGCAGGCTGGGAGTCTTGTCTCTGCGCAGGAAGTACGGCCTCAGACTCGGGGTCATGTACTCGGGTTACGCCATTATCAGGCACGGCTATACCTTCTGTAAGATCAGCGTTTTGGCTGTTTGAAGCGCTCGATGTGTCGGCTTTCTTCGCAGGAAGTTGGGGAGCGCGAGAAGTCTTTGAAGATTTGATTTTTGTCTGAGAGGCGTCATGTTTATCAGCAGCTTGCGGCCTGCCTGGAGGCCACTGTGTTGAACCGGCGTCAGTCGAGGTCACATCAACCGTGAGCTCATTTTCATCTTCCTCATCTTCAAATGGATTTAACCCATACACAGCTGGCTCTTGTTTTGCATTTGAGCCACGTTGGCGGGAAACGTTGCCATCAGAAGCCGAGGCCGTTTTTGGATCAGATGGTGGTGCTTCTTCTTCCACAGAGCGAGGTCTGGACGGTGCGGGCCGTTTGCTGGGCTTGGCTGCGGCGCTACTTTGCATCAAACTCTGGGTGCTCTTTGCATCAGTGGGGGACCTACTCAGAGGAGCGATCACGTGCACCGAGTGCTGAGGGGGTACGCTGGCTGTTTTGGCATCTTTGTCTTTGCCCTGCTTGTTAGTTTGTGCCAGCTGTCGTGCAGACTCGCCCTGCTCCTTCTGACTCCACGTCTCGGCTTGGTTCCTTCCTGGAGGCGGAGGAGCTGGCCGCTTCTCCCGTTGGGAACTAATGAGGTCCTTTTCATCAGCGGAGGCCGCCTTGCTTCCTATCAATGACGCAGCAGATCGACAGCTGGAGATGAGACACATGACATTCACACACACGTGTCGTTAAAACAGGAATCTTGTAGGGAAGACAAAATAAACTACAGATGCATGAAAATAAATAAAAACAACAAGTGCTTCACTGGCTTTGAATAATTATCTTAAGTAAATCATCAAGGATAACAAACAACAAAATTATGGGATAAACAAAATGCATTCATTAATTTTCTTTGATTGGAAGAGCAATATATAGTAAAGGCAATCTCATATATCAAGAAAATGAAAAGGCTTTTCATAGATCTGTGAAATTATCATCCACCCACACCGTCACTCAGAGTAATTACCCGTTGTTTGAAGCCATTTACACTCCTTGCTCATATGACACTCGATATAATGAGGTAAGACGATGAACGATGAGCCCCAATCTCAGCTGACAAAGGAAACATATCCTCTCGCACTGACTCTAAAATCACAGACAATAAGGAGCCATGCAATTTTCATGATGGTGTCAGCTTCGGGTTGCGTTTGAAAAGAGAAGTGTCCCCGACTGACTGAAAAAAAGAAGCAACTGAAACAACGTTCAGGAAACACTTGACTCTGACTTTCTATCATTTTCATCAGACATTCAAATTTAGTTTCACTGCTTCCTCTGCTGTTCTGTTCCTGGTCCGGTTACAGATAACAGGTTAACCTCCCTCCATGTAGTTTAACCCCGTTACACCATGCAACATCCACGACCTTCGCTGCTTCCTCACAGGTGTTTTTCATGCAGAGGGTGAGGTTCATACTGTATTTATCAGATATCAGATGCTTTGTGCTGGAAACTGCCATTAGGATGAAATGTACAAACTTTGCTGATTCCTAACGTTTCATATAGCGCCACCATCAGGTCCAAAATGTCATTAATCCAACATCTTTTTCTCTTTGAGCTATAACATGACCTGACTCATGTTAATGATTCTCCCATTGTGTGCAGCCAAATTAAGATAATGGACATTGTCCTTATGAGCATGTTGGCATGATGATGTTAACATGCTCATAAGCATTGCCATGCCAACCGACCCTGTAGAGCTGATCTTATTTAGTTTTTACACATTAATGGTACAAAATTATATTTTATTAAATATGTTTTGAGACATGGATGCGATATTTAGTATGTCCTATAATTGTGCACATTTATTAATATTAAAAGATATTTATTTATTGAGGGGTTGGGAGTATTTGTTGATATGTTAATGGTTGTGGTGCTTTACAGATATTTTATTTAGGGTTGTATGTTTCTTGTAAAGTCACAGTGACCAACTCATGTAGTAACTCACTGTATATAAAGAAAAAAAACAACTGCAGGTTCGACCCTGATGAAGATAAATAGCCCAAAAGGTGTGGGAAGTAAAGGTATACACCTGTACTCGTGAACCGCTGTGAGCATTTCATTTGATTTTATTTTTATGCAATAATCCAATGAGGGAAGGTTATTTCTGTTATTCTGGGATTAAACACACTGTATCTGACGGTGTTTGCTGGTTTGAACTAACCTGGCTGTGCTGCTGTTTGAGTTCTCCTCAAAGGGATTACTTGAATAGTTTTCATCAAACGGATTAGTAGAAGTGACCTCTGAAAGACTCTCCACGGACATTTTGGGTTTCATCTTTGCAGATTTGAGTTTTATCTTGTTTTCCTTCTGTTCCTTTGCATTTCCTGTTGATTTCTCCTTCTCCAACCTCCTGGCCTCCTCTTCTCTCCTCTCCTGTTCAGCTTTCTCCTTCTTCCTGGTCCTCTCCTCTTCAATTCTCATCCTTTCTTGCTCCTCCAGTCTCCTCTTCTCCTCTGCCAGTCTCTCCATATCTTCCTTTTCCTTCCTGGCTCTCTTCACTTTCTCTTGTCGCTTCTCCTCCTCTTTCCTAATCCTTTCCTCTTCCTCCCTTTGTCGCTTCTCCTCCTCTTTCCTAATCCTTTCCTCTTCCTCCCTTTGTCTTTTTTCTTCTTCCTCAATTCTCCTCCTTTCTTGCTCCTCTAGTTTCCTCTTTTCCTCTGCTAACTTCTCATGCTCTTCTTCCAGCCTCCTAATCATCTCCTCCTCCTCTTTCCTCCTCCTCTCTTCCTCCATCCTCCTCTCCTCCTCTCCTCCTCCTCATCTTTTCCTCTTCCTCCTCTTTCTCCTCCTCTCTTCCTCCATCCTCATCTTTTCCTCTTCCTCCTCTTTCCTCCTCCTCTCTTCCTCCATCCTCATCCTCTTTCCTCTTCCTCCTCTTTCCTCCTTCTCATCTTTTCCTTTCCTCTTCCTCCTCTTTCCTCTTCCTCTCTTCCTCCATCCTCATCCTTTCCTCTTCCTCCTCTTGTTTCCTCTTTTCCTCAACCAATCTCTCATATTCTTCTTTTTCTCTCTTAGCCTTCTCCTCCTTTTTCTTTTCTTCCTCTTTTTTAATCCTTTCCTCTTTCTCCTTTCGCCTACTTTCTTCTTCCTCCTCTAGCCTCCTCTTTTCCTCACGTTCTTCTTGTCTTTTCTTTAACTCCTCTTCCTCTCGTCTCCTCCTCTCTTCCTCAGCCTTCTCATTCTCCCTCCTGATCCTCTCCTCCTCCTTTTTAACTTTCTCCTCCTCAATCCTTCTCTTCTCCTCTTCTAATCTACGCTCTTCTTCTAGTCTCCTAGCTCTCTCCTCTTTCTCTTGTCTCTTCCTCTCTTCCTCCTCCATCCTAATCCTTTCCTCTTCCTCTCTTTGCCTTTTTTCTTCTTCCTCTAACCTCCTCTTTTCCTCTGCTAACCTTTCACGCTCTTCTCTCATAACCCTCTCCTCTTCCTCTCGTCTCCTCCTCTCCTCCTCCTCCCTCCTAATCCTTTCCTCTTCCTCCTTTTTAACTCTCTCTTCGTCTGCCCTCTTCCTCTCTTCTTCTTGTCCCCTCTTCTCCTCAGCCAACCTCTCAAGCTCCTCTTCCTCTTCTCTCCTAAACCTCTCCTCTTCAACTCGTCTTCTTTCTTCCTCCTCCCTCCTAATCCTTTCCTCTTCCTCCTTTTTAACTTTCTCTTCCTCGGCTTTCCTCCTCTTGTCTTCCTCTCGTCTCCTCTTCACCTCAGCCAGCCTCTCAAGCTCCTCTTCCTTTCTCACCCTCTCCTCCTCCTCTTCCTCTTCCTCCTTCTCCTCCTCTTCTTCTTCCCCTCCAAGATCACCCACATCCTCTTTTATATTTCCCTCTTCCTCCTCCTCTGTCCAAGGTGAATACTGCCTCACTGCTCTTAATGAATCAACAGACGGGGGGGAGCTTTCGGGGACGTCCTCCATGGATCCGTGGCCCGAGCTGGCCAGACTGAAGTTGGAGCCGATGCGAGAGGCCCGAGGCTGCGGCTCCTCGCAGTAGACGTGACTGCCGTTGATGCACAAGTTGCTCTGCTCGGCGGCGCCGTGCTTTTGCTGACCGGAGGAGGAGGAGTCTTTGCTGTCCGAGCTGCCCGAGCGTTTGTGTATCTTGAACTTGAACTTCTTTTTACCTGGAAGGACAGGTTGGAAAGTCAACATGCATGTAAAGACACAGAGATGATGGTGAGAGAGTTCATTTTAAATGATTGCTCCTGACCTTCAGAGGAATCCACATTCAGGCCCGACGACTGGCTGCCGCTCAGTGGCGAGTTCTTCGCAGGCAGAACAGACATGGACTGAGACATGTTCTTCTGCAGGTTGGACTTCGGAGAAAACAGTGACTTCATCTTATGTTTCTTCCTCTTCTCCTCCTCCTTGCCCCCGCCGGCCTCTCTGTCCACTTTTCCCTCCTCCTCGCTGTCCGTCAGAACCTGAGTGAAGGACGGCAGGACGGTGGACGCGGTGTCCGATTCCTTTTTCTTGCCGCGAACTTTGTCCTTGAACTTGCCCAGCCGGGATCTGGATTTACCAGCGCCGGAGAGGTCAAACATGCTGGCGGTCATGTTGTTCCTCATGAACTGGATGTCCACAAGCACCTCTCCTCTGTCTTTGTCCGCCTTGCCCATCTTGTCCAGCAACTTAAACCATCTGTTAAAAAGAAAAGGCATCTTGTTAGAATAACATTTTTCAAAAAGACAGGAACAGATTCACAATCCCCAGATGTGCAAATATTATTTAAAAGGCAAAGCTTTTAGAAAATAAAAGTCTACGTATTATTCTGGATGTCATTAACTTTTTTTTTTTTTTTTTTTTTTTTTTTTTTTTTTTTTTAAATAGTGTTGTATTTAAGGTTAGAAACATTCTTTAATAATTGGTGTGATAACTGATTATTTTTGGCCACTTGAGAGCAGCAGAAACAAAATTTTGTCCTTACACGTTCATATGCAGACTTGTACACATTCAGCATTGGATGCATCTTGTCTCTGATCAAATGGTGAATTTGGTCCAATATTCACTTTTATTTTAGCTCTGCTGTTGGTCTCCACCAGTTCCTGAGGGAAATATCTGGCTCTTTAACTGCCACTTCATTCAACAGCTACTCTTTAACTGTGTCTCTCTGTTGTTTGGTGCTGAGGTAAGGTACATTTGGGGTTTGTTTTTGCTGAAAACAGCTGATTGCATCTGAAAATTATGAGTATTATAAGTGATGAGACTGAACCAAAACTAACCCTAACCCTGGGTATAAAACTGGCTGGAGTCACAGATTCAGGTGGTAATTCTCCTTAGGTTCATCAATATGAGCGACCCCTCTCACATTGTCTTTATCTGTATTTTTACTATAAAAATATTGATTATAGTCATGTCAAATCATCTTTATTTATATAGCCCAGAATCACAAATCACAGTTTGCCTCAAAGGACTTTACAAAACAGCTTATGATACCTTTTATCCTTTTAGTTGCTTTAAATTAATTAAGGCATGATGGAGATATTAATTAAGGATACTGCAGATTTATCATGATAATCAAAGTGTTACTGTCTACGTATTTTTTAGCTATTTAGTTGTTTTTAGTGCAACTATCTCTGTATACCTCCTTGAGGGGTCAGTATAGAGTAAAGAAAAGTCAAATAACAGTGGTCATGAAATAAAATAAATAAAAGAGGTTAACAGCACAGTAAATGTGTGAAAATGATAAAAGTTCTTCCAAGCTAACCAATTTTTAAGATGTAATGCTCCACACACAATCCACAATAAAACCCTGGTGTTACCCAGTAAGGAGCGTCATTCTCCTAAAAACTATTACTCATCATAATGTAATCTACTGAATGGTTTAAAGGAGTCGTGGACACTAAAACTGGGATTCATGTACAGTTTGTTGATGTTCAGCCCTCGCCGGTTTCTTTGTGGAAACTCTGAACCTCTCCCATAGCAAATGGAGAGTGACTCAACTGCGACTTGAATGTTTTTGGAAAGTCTGCGAGGATCTAAGACTAACCAGCAAACTGACCATGAAGGAAAGTTTTTTTTACAAAATAATAATAATACTGTCCTCCCTGTGGCAGCCTCCAATGTGGGGAAGTTATGAATGCTTGTACTGTGTATGCTTGCAATTTTTGCATCAGTACTTGACAGCCTTTATGAAAGTTTTTCCCTTTTTCCAAAGTCTCACATAACCAAAGCCCAGTATAAAGTATTACATCAGGATCAGGCTTGTATTGTACATTTATACTTATAGCAGTCTTTCTGATATTAATAATGACCCACTGCCTCAAAGACATGTGTCACGCTGGATATCTAACTCTGCAGAGTGTCTGTATGCCAATTAGTACCATGAAAGAGTTTTTAATCTAACAAGATTGGCCCCTGCCCCTCACAAAATTTAAATACGTCAGAGAGAGATTAGATTTTAGACAGTCGAGGGACTCAACATAAACACTGGTTGCAATCTTAAACTAGTGTAAGACGTCCACGGAGAGCAGCTTTTGTCAACTTTGCACTGCTTCTGCACCTGTGTCATGGTCCAGCACTGACAGAGGGGCCTCAGAATAAGCAGAATAATTTAACAGAACAACAAAAAGGAGCAGTCAGCATAAAAAGTGCCTATCGGGCAGAAAATCTGAGGTCAGCTCACCACTGAACAAACAACTCCAACTGAAATCTGAATTCCTGAGGAAATGAGGAAGGGGCCGTTTGGGCATTTGTGTGTGTGTGTGTGTGTGTCTGTGTTGTGGCAACATGAAAGTTTCCTTCAAAATATACAAACTTGGTTCAAAAATGTGGTTTTACAAGCAAAAAAAAAAAAAAAAAAAGCATTTTCATTGTTTGATTGTGCCCCAAACATACTTTCCTTTCCTCATTTTGCAGTGAATCTCTCTCCGAGATGCCACTGATATGCAGCACAGACCCAACCAAATACAGTGCCTTCCTCTTGGTGGTACTGACTAAGATATGTTGTTGAGACTCGCCACCCTCCTCCTCCCTCAGGAATGCCTCAGATGTGCGGCACAAACAAATTAAAGGAGGGGAAGGCCTTTTCCTGGAATCTGCGAAATGGATGAGACTGCTGTCACAGCTCCCCTGCCTCCTACTGCTGATGAGTAATAGGATGTGATTTGCAAATTTCAGGCCTTGACATTATAAATAGTCTACTGCAAAACTTCTTGGCGATTTGTCTGATGTATGTCCTTCAAAACAAAACCTCTGCTAGACAGATAATGCATTTATTTATCAAAGGGAGCAAGCGCTGCATAGCCGTCATCTCTTTACTCCAATGCACGGGGACATATACACATAATATACATAATATTTCATAAAGTCCCTCTGTGATATGTTAGCATCCATTTTGAGTTTGATTCCATTGTCAGGTAGAGCGTTAATGCACTTCCTCTTAATACGGCCTCATAATACAAATATTATCTTAGAAAAAGATACACTGATAGTTCACAGCAGAAATAAGTATAAATGATAACTTTAATTTGCATTAGCCACTTTGGAAGAGGAAACTAGTTGTAACTTGATTTGTGGGGCTGTGAGGAGCTGCAGAGTCTGGTGTGAACTCTCTGGGTGTTAATGACGATGAGCAACCTCTTTTACGCACAAGCTGACATGTAATCCATCGGTAATGCAAAACTATTAATCACAGCCACTTTAAGTCATATTATTCGAATAATTAGGTTTTCTTATATTTCTAATTCTAGTAAATCTGTCATTAAAAATTTTAAATTGCTGTAAATATTTTGCATGATATAACACTGTAGTATAAAATAGTGTAGTACATTAACATTCATATATTTATGTTACACTGTACTGTAGAGCAATATAAGTAGTATAGTATGGTATAGTATTAGTTTAGGATAGTATGAGTTTAACACCATTTACCATAATACAGTATTTGTATAGTATCGTATAGTGTTGTATAGTATTAGAGGTGTTATGGTATAATACTGTATGCTTTATTGTAGTATAATACAGCACAATATACGTAAATTGTATATATAGTGTAGCACAGTACAGTTTTTTTAGTGCATTTACAATAAAGTACCATATTTTTCACAGTTCTATAGTACAGCACTGCATTGGTATTAATATAGTAGGTTAATATTTTATAGTACAAGTATACCAATAGTGATATGTATATTATGTCTATCCATCTAATATGATATCATATACTTTACTAGCACTGCATCAAACAATAGTATATCATGATATAATATTGTACACTATACTACACTGAAATGTGCAGTTTAATCACACCTAACCTTTAAACAACCTTTGTACTTTGCTAAAGCCACTAACAAGTATGTCCCTTATAAACAAGTGAAAAAAGAGAAGAAGTGACTTAGTTCAGTTTAAACAGAAGGGAAGTTGCAAAAGCGTTTGGGCGTTAGCTGGTCGTGGTGGAAAGCAGCGTGCAGGAGGAGGAATTAAAAGTGGCTTTCACTTAACAATGCCTGAGTGATGATGATGCTGCCCTTAAACTGGGTAATCTCACACTGTCTGAAGAGGAGAACGTGTGCTGCTCCGCTACTCAGACAGAGGTGCAGGAGGATAATGCATGACTCAACATTTTATAAAATGTATTCTACTTTCTGCACACGCACATCCTTCCTTGTGAAGCCCGAACCACTGATAAGACAATGCCCAGAGTGGCTCGAGCTTTTCTTATCACAGAGCGCAGCTGTGCGAGGAGGAGAAGAGCTGAGTGAGTCAAACAGCTCGACGGTGATAAAGTCTGTGGAGCAAAACTGTCCAGGACCCTTTGTATCTGTCCACATCCACGAGTCAGAGGAGCCAACAAAGTCTTTGCAAAGAAATCGCAACTAGGGTCCCATTTTTCTTTATCTGGGATTCACAGTGCAGGTGTCTTATTCATGGTGGCTCACTGTCACAATCAAAATGGGACACTTTAATAGAACAGAGCCATCATTAACATCATGATTAACACCTGTGCTTTTCCTTTCCAAGTCAAAGACCTTCGACAGCTACACATTAAAGTCTAATTTTTACAAGAGTGGATTATATGAATGTGTGTTGCTTAAATAATATATCTTATAATCCAAACAAATTTTAAGAAGTCCTTATTGTGGTCTGAAAACCTGAAATGCCTTAAACGCCTTCATTTCTATAGTAACTGGATAAATTCAAGATAAAATCAAGTGATACAGCGTAAAGCTCTTAACTGAGTTTGCAGTGAGACTGTTGACTGGCATCAACTCATGATTCAGCCTTATCGAAAGTTTATTTATTTTTTCTTGTAGCCATGGGACTCTCTCAATTGCAAGAGTGAATATTTAAATGCAAACTCGCTCTATAGTCTTTCCCTTAAAAAAATAAATGAAATGCAAATGCTATCATTGACCGACAAATAATCAAAAGTACTAATTCGAAGGTCTTCAAAGTGCATGTAAGGAAAGATATCTATAATTCAGCAACTAAAGTTATTTATTCTGTTTGTTTCCACCTGTGCAGTTGAAATAATCCTGAAGACTGTTGAGTATATTAAACAGGAACGCCTTCTTCTTTCACAACCAACACACAAAAAAGAAAAATAGTAAAACCTAGTTGAATAATTGATTTGCAAATTCTGTGAACATCAATAATCTTAAACAGTAGAGCTGCTGTGCCGTCAGCTCGTGGAGCGTGTGTGGTCAGGACAGACACAGCGGTGCAGCTCAGAGAAATCTGACCTTGCCATACCGTCGCTGTTGCTATCACTGTTTGTTTTTCATTGATATAAACAGTCAGGAATGTGAGGCTGAAGCTGGATTTCAACCTTTAGAGGCAAGGTGCACTCAGCAGGCTCACAGGGGACTACAGGAAGCTCCACAGACAACAAACTGTGCATTAAACATTTTCTTCAGGGTTGATTTGATCGACACATTTCCCAAAAGAGCACGTTTGATCGGGGATGCACACGCACCCCAGAACCGTGCATGATCGAACATGCAGCAACGCAGCCAGCATGCTGACAGCTGGACATCAGCTAAAACCAGAGAGAAGCAGGCAGAACTGTGCAAAACATCATTTGTGACCAGATGCAATTTAAAAATCTCAGCTCATTTCATGCCTGAAAATCTCATTTTAATGTTGATTTTTCACTGCAAAAGAACTTTTAAAAGTGGGTTGACCGCTACCCCTGCTTTTATAAAAGCTTTGGTCTAATAATGAACAGAGAGCCAGTCCATATTGTTTTATGATGAACAGACCACGAGCAACAACGAAGCCTCAAACACATTAAACCAAGCCTTTCGCCACGGACCAATTTACAATTCATGCGATGGCCCAAGACATCAAACAAAGCAGACAGGCCCAAACAACAACAACCCTGGAGATGGTGGGAGAAGGAAGTGTGTGTGTGTGAGTGTGTGTTTGTGTGTTTGTGCATTCAGACAAACACACTGGTATGCAATCTGCTTCTGTGTAATACTGGTCACATGGCGGGGGACTAAAACACTTAGAAACAGCTTAACACAACAAAACATTTTCCACTCTCACTGAATTATGAGAAAGACATGAATCAAAACTTAAAAACCTTTACTGTGACAAAAATGATCTGTTTAAATGAGGAGGGATGATGATTGCTTCTCTACAGTGGCACCAGAAGGGCCTGTAAAACCTGATCACCACCTTTTTTAGCAAAGCTCAGGAGAGATGGGTGTGAATATTTAGCACAGTGAAGACAATCATAGGCTCCGTTAATCGCTCACTTTGCTTTTTATGCAGTGTAATGAGATTTTAAAAAGGATTTTATCAGTGCATGCTGACAAAAATGTGTTTTATTGGGCACACAAAGAGAGAGAGAGAGAGATGAGGTCTGGGTCCCCTTTGAGGGAATCTCTCTGTCGTTGACAAGTTCAGTCCATGAAAGAGTGAATCCTTTGACTCACGTCTTTCGCCCGAGTAAGTAATGCTGATTGGCATCCTTGAAGGCCGCTGCCGAGGGAACAAATCCCTTAAGCTGCACCAGAGCGAGTGGGCACTGTTCATAAGTCAAACCCACCAAAGCGGATCTGTGTAGTGATGCATGGCTGTGTGTGTGTGAATACCTCACCACAGTGGGAAAAAAAGGTGCAAATATCACACCGGGAAATTATTTTTTCTGCCAAGGAAAATAGATGCATGCGGAAAAACTAATCCACAGTTCTCCCAGATGCTGCATAATTTTATCATTACAAAAAAATTATAATTAAAAAAAAAAACATGATTTGTAATCATTAGGGATTTAATATGGATTTTGGAGTTTTGTCCTGCAACAGCACAAAGCTGCAGTGTGACTGACAGACTCAACAATCAGGTCAACTCGACAACAAAGTCACTCAGTCTTCATTGTGCTTCTCATGATTTCTTCATTTACATCAAACTAAATGCTGCCAAAATAAGATATTTCACATGCATATAACAATCAGGAATGTAATCTTGCAAAGACATACGACTGGACTGGTTGATGTGGAGAAGCCCTGAGGCCTTGAACATTTTAAAGCAGAAACTAATTGTAAGAGCAGCACTTTTCCTTTTTTAACTTGTCTATCTTCAGGCTGCAGAGTCATTTGATCATTCATAAGAAAACTTAAGCAGATTGAACCGGCGGTTATCCCACCCCAGGGACCAGCTCAGCACTGCCTCCTTTAAATCAGCCATGTTGTTTGTTTGGTAAAGCCTTAAAGACTATCAGCCCAGTAACTGACAGAGCAGCAACTTTGGCAAATCAATTAATCATTAGACTCATTGCAAGTTTAGTCTTTTTAGTCTTCAGCTGTGATAAGGTAGATATATGTACATAGTTTTGGACAGTTGGTTGAACAAAACAAGACATTTATGGACTTTGGGATCTTGTGATGGACAGTTTGGTTTACACTTTCTGGCACTGACCTCACAATTACTGGGTTAATTGAGAAAATAACTCAAGATTAATGTAAATAATGTACTTTTATCTCTTTAACCATCCCTCCATCCTCTCTGCTGTGTGAGCACTCACTCGGTCTTGTCTCGGGTTTTGTCCTCACTGAGCTGCAGCAGGTTGATGACAGCCTGTCCCAGCAGTTTGTCCGGACCCACCAGGGCCCGGTGCAGGACGTGGACCTGCAGGGTGCCTCGATCCGTGCCTCCTCCTCCTCCTGCCTGCTGCAGAGGCGGCAGGTCGAAGGCGGCCTCCTCCTTCCACACCGGGGCGATGCTCTTCTCCACCACCGAGGTCTGGTACTTCTCTTTGCCCACTTGCATGAGCGCGTACGCATCGTTGGTACCGCTCTTGCCTTTGGCCCGGAGGCCTCTGGCCTGGATCACCGTCACCTGGACGCTTGTGGGGCTCCACTGCTGATCCGACAGAGACATGGTGCCGGATCGACACTGTGCGTAAAACACATCCAAACGCGTCCACAGCGAGACGCGAGGACAAACTTCATCCAAGAGCCTCCTTCAAGTTGAGGAAACAGCTGATTGGGCGTGGTTACACCCACAGGGGGAGGAGGTGGTGCTGCTGGTGAGGACAGGACACTCCCCCCCAGATTACATGACTTGTGAAACAAACCTGACACTCTGCTTTACTCACGCCACAACAATCAGGACGCACCTGATCCTCGTTGACACCTGTCAGAGTGCATCAGCATCACATCAGCTGCCTTTAAATGAGACAGGAGGGACTGATTGATCCGGGCACTTAGTTAAGATGACAGCCTTATTTAAATTAATCTCCTTGGTATGTTCTGTAATATCTCACATACACTCCTGCTTCAACATCTTCCTGATCCAGGTCTGGGAACATGAGACCTACACCGTGATAAGTGTCACTCTGAGAGACGACAGGACACCAGGCCAGTGACAGCTGATGGGTTTCATGCGCTTGGAGTCAGTTTCATATGTGGCTCCAGTCTGAATCTTAATCAGGCCTCAGTGTGAGCGTCTGCGTGGATTTCAGCCCGTCTGCAGATCAGATGGACTGAATGCAGCTTTCCAGACTGATTCCCTGCTTTTCTCCTCAGTGCATGCTGGGATGAGGCCTAAATTCGCCATGGCACATGGCAGGTTTGCAACATGTATGAATATCAAGCAGTTTTATATCTGTCTGTTCTCATCTCGTATGTTTTTTTTAGTGAAATGTTCTCATGTCACAATATTCACTGTGGCTCATGTTCAAATACTGACTCCTGCTGTTTGATAAAGGGAACAAACTCATCACATTTCTGGTCAACTTCTTCTCCAAATGTCAAATCCTTCAAAAAAATGACTCTCTTAACAACCTGAGACAAACAAAATAAAAAAAAAACCCTGCATTATCACAGCTTTCTGATGCACTAAGGTGAAGACACATATAGATCCTTGAGCCAATTAGCAAAGTGACGCACAAAGTGTTGGCACCACCGAAGCGTCTGACTGTGATGTAACCGCCGTAGTACGAGGCCCTTAAAATAGTCCAAGTTTCTCAATGGCTGTTTCCCCTTTGAGAAGTTCCCTGAAGTCATTTTGTTTTGAGTCTCTTGACATAAAAGTTAGTGTTTTGTTTTTTTTTTTTTTTTTTAGAAGAGAACATTTTAATCAGACATTCAACAACAACAGCATGGCAGCAAGGAAGCAGAAGAAGGTCACTACATGACTTTGGTTTGGTAAAAAAAAAAAAAAAAAACATTCTCCAAATTACACATTATGCAAATACTGTACATGAATACAGATTGTACACAGATACAATATACAAACACAAAAATATTTTCCTTTCATTCTGATTCATTTAATAAAGTTACAGTCAACATAAATTCCTTCTTCTAATAACTCACATTCATATGGAAGCTGTACAATAATTTTTATAAAATGCCATTACCCTGAGAAAATTAGCTTTGTTATCAAGATAATGACATAATCAACCTGTTATCATGAGAAAACAAAATGTCTTTCCTGTATCATGTTTGTTTACAGTCTGTTTACAGTCAGCAGTCGTCTGCAGGTGGAGATCCTGTGGGGGGGTCACAACCTGTTGGTCTTAGTCATGTCTTCACCTTTGGCATTATAATAGGCTTTATTTGAGCAGGTGATGGCTGGATGAGAGAGATGGGATCTCTAGCTCTTATAAAACCAGACTGTCTGCTCTGATAGTGAAAATGCAGCAAACAAAACGTCACATTCGTACCTTGATTTACGATTCAGTCCCTGACAGTCACAAGAGGGATCTTGTAGGCTAAAATCAGATGTGATCAAATGAACCAGACTCTCAGTTCTTCATAACTGTCTCATTATCTCAGGATAACAGAGTTCGTTTTCCTGAAATAACGAGATAAATTAACTCATGATGACAAGATAATGACATCTGAAAAAATCACTGGAAGCGAGGCTGTTCTTGGCTTCCGTACATTCATCCTTTTTGTGAGATGTCACTGTGTTAGATACAGGAAAACGCTGTTATACATACACTGCACCCTCATCGTCCTTTTGTTGAATCTTGATCTCTTTTTTTCTGGATGTTCATCCTCTGAATGTCTGTCTCCTCGTTCCTGCTCACCCACGAGAACCTTGCTGTAAAGTTTCTGCTGCTCTTCTTTGAAAGCGTCTTTCACTTTTGCTCGTTTCAGCCCTCCATCCCTGCGAGCACACGGGAGAGAAAGGGAGGGAATATCAAATAGAGACTTAACAAAGGTCAAAAGTCTTGTGAATATGCGTCTGCGTCTTTTTCTAACAACCATTAATGCATTTTACTGCCAGAGATTATGATTTTAAGTGCTATTCTTTTTTTGCACATTTTCAATTGTGTGAAAGAAGCAGAAAATTCAATATCAATAAAAGCAAGATGCAGCAAAGTGCATTGTAAACAGTGAATCAATGACATGCATGAAGTTCCACTGAAGAAACAAAAACACCAAATCTGTGTGGAGCGATAAGGACACTGTAACCTTCCTCAGATTAATACATGAAACAAACATAGATGCATCAATTTTTTCTTCTTAATTTTTCTACCCTTTAATGTTTCCATGGTGCTCTTTTAACTATCTTGTAATATATCTCGTTTTGCCTTCTTAACAGCATCTAACTGGAGAAATAGTCCCATCTGCTGCTCATCTCTGTGAATTGACTCCTGATATTCTCACAACAGTAGTGGATGAAAGAAAAAGCACCACATCTGAATAAAAACCTTCATGATGACTCACCAAATGAGATCCACTAATCCTCCCTGAGCAGCTATGGCTGCTTTCACTCTGTTGGCAAACTGCACTGCGTCCTCCCCTTCCTACACAAGGACAAAATAAAAAAAAAGAACCTGAGAAAAGGTGGAAAAAGCCCTCCTGCAGACAGAAGAAACAATTCTTTATCTTAAAATTCAACCACCCATTTAGTAAAATCACCCTTTTTTTTCTCTGTAATGTTGTGACAAAGAGTTTCACCTCTCTGTTCATGGGCGGCAGGTACCAGACGCTGCAGACAATGGCCCAGCTGCTCATCATCCTCAGCAGATAATTCACCATGCCGAACTTACTGCTGTTCCAGAAAGCGTCCCTGAACCGGGGATCGTACTGCAAGATGAGAATATAGTATTATCTGGCATATGTAAGAGGAAAGGAGGAAAAAAAGACAGAAAAAACATTTGTACCTTAATGGCAACTGGATAGACGGTGCAGTCAATTTCAAAGCTGCCCTTTTTGAACATCATCACTGATGTGTTGTTGATGCAAGTTCCTGTTGAAGAAGTGTGAAGCTCTTATTGACGCTAAAACCACCAAAATGAGTGTTTAAAATAATTATATCATCACACACACCCTCAGGGAAGATAAGGATGGGCTGTTTGGCTTTGTCAGCAACATGATCACCAAGCCTGAAATGACAAAGAAGAAGTCAAAAAGTTCAAGATTCAAGACTTTATTGTCATAATGCACAACAATTATATGGAGCAGTCACAGGCAATGTCAATTCTTGAGTCACAGGCTCCCTAAAAAAATGCTTGAAAAAAGAGATAAATACAAAACTAAAATCAAATGCATAAATCAAGTAATGTCATATAATAAAGACCTAAAATATGAATTATCAAACTAAAATAAAATGTAATGCTGTAAAAAGTAGATAATATAGTACAGTATAGTAGAGTACAGATAATACTGTAAGTAAGGTCTAGCAGTAGGAAACTGTTGAACTGTAATGTGCAAATATTACAGCCACTGATAAAATTTATGAGAAGTTTAAAAGTCTCATGGTTTCGGGATGGGATCAAGTCTTTACCATTAACCTCACATCTAGAATTCAAGCCCAGTGATGTCCAAATCCAAATCTGAACTGCTGCTATTATATTAACAAAGAGCTAAATCATTTTATATCTCGGAGATGCAGTCCTTTCTGTCTCTCAAGACCTCGACTAGTCTACCATAACTCACTCTACCCATACTTAAGCAAACACAACCTTTCTAGACTCCAGTTAATTCAAAATGTCACAGCCAGACTCCTCATGAATTCTAATAAGAAAGCACATATAACCCCAATTTTAGCTTCATCACACTGGTTGTCTGTGTTTCTAGAATAAATTAGAATTTTAATGATTACTTTTAAGGCCACAGTGTATATCGATGAATGTTTAATCTCATCAAGTGTCTCATCAAGGTCCTCTAGTGGATCCCTTTTAAAAATTCAAAGATCGAGATTGAAAACCAGGGTCATCCGGGTCTCTTTGAAACTTTTTAAATCGGACTTTCTTTCACTGATTCCTTGCTGTGTGTGTCTAAAAATCATTTATACTGTTATATTATTATAGCATGTTATCAGATACTTTTATTTTAGCTTATTTTTTAATCTGGCTTTTCATTACTATAATTTCTTTGGATTCTGTGCAGTCTATTTGTAATTTTGTTTTGAAAGGTAAACATTTTGTACAAAACTATTAAAACTTTGTCTTACGTCACCAACATATGTGTACAGGCTGCAATTTGCTGCATGTTGACTAATACTTGACTCTAAACAATGTGCACCAGGTTTGCTGACCATAAGACATACTTGGACAAGGGTGAAAACTGTATTGCATAATATACACTGCTCAAAAAAATAAAGGGAACACTTAAACAACACAATGTAACTCCAAGTCAATCACACTTCTGTGAAATCAAACTGTCCACTTAGGAAGCAACACTGACTTGACAATCAATTTCACACATGCTGTTGTGCAAATGGAATAGACAACAGGTGGAAATTATAGGCAATTAGCAAGACACCCCCAATAAAGGAGTGGTTCTGCAGGTGGTGACCACAGACCACTTCTCAGTTCCTATGCTTTCTGGCTGATGTTTTGGTCACTTTTGAATGCTGGCGGTGCTTTCACTCTAGTGGTAGCATGAGACGGAGTTTAGTCTACAACCCACACAAGTGGCTCAGGTAGTGCAGCTCAATGGTAGGATGGCATCAATGTGAGCTGTGGCAAGAAGGTTTGCTGTGTCTGTCAGCGTAGTGTGTCCAGAGCATGGAGGCGCTACCAGGAGACAGGCCAGTACATCAGGAGACGTGGAGGAGGCTGTAGGAGGGCAACAACCCAGGAGGAAGGACCGCTACCTCTGCCTTTGTGCAAGGAGGAACAGGAGGAGCACTGCCAGAGCCCTGCAAAATGACCTCCAGCAGGCCACAAATGTGCATGTGTCTGCTCAAACAGTCAGAAACAGACTCCATGAGGGTGGTATGAGGGCCCGACGTCCACAGGTGGGGGTTGTGTGCTTACAGCCCAACACCGTGCAGGACGCTTTGGCATTTGCCAGAGAAAACACCAAGATTGGCAAATTCGCCACTGGCGCCCTGTGCTCTTCACAGATGAAAGCAGGTTCACACTGAGCACATGTGACAGATGTGACAGAGTCTGGAGACGCCGTGGAGAACGTTCTGCTGCCTGCAACACCCGCCCATTCCCCAGACCTGAATCCAATTGAGCACATCTGGGACATCATGTCTCGCTCCATCCACCAACGCCACGTTGCACCACAGACTGTCCAGGAGTTGGCAGGATGCTTTAGTCCAGGTCTGGGAGGAGATCCCTCAGGAGACCATCTGCCACCTCATCAGGAGCATGCCCAGGCGTTGTAGGGAGGTCATACAGGCACGTGGAGGCCACACACACTACTGAGCCTCATTTTGACTTGTTTTAAGGACATTACATCAAAGTTGGATCAGCCTGTAGTGTGTTTTTCCACTTTAATTTTGAGTGTGACTCCAAATCCAGACCTCCATGAGGTTAATAAATTTGATTTCCATTGATAATTTTTGTGTGATTTTGTTGTCAGCATATTCAACTATGTAAAGAACAAAGTATTTAATAAGAATATTTCATTCAGGTTTAGGATGTGTTATTTTAGTGTTGCCTTTATTTTTTTTGAGCAGTGTAATTTAATACACACTCTGAGCCTGACATACTGATTGAGAACTGGTTGGGACACTAAGAAGATGCAGTGCTACCTTTTGGCCACTAGATGTCTGTCTTTGACTTCTGATCTTTCAAACCAGATGTGATGAGAGGACTTAACCATGGCTCGCTGGACCATTCCCATCAACCCTCCATGCACCTGGCCAACCTGAGAGATGAGTTCAACCCAAGTTCAGCTCCGAAACAAAACAGCATGTCTAAACACACAAAGGCTGAGCAGTTTTTCATAATCATTCGTTCTGGTCTGAACACACATGCTCGCTCACAGAAACACAGAGATACACAAACTTTTCTACCAGAGAGTAACAGCCGTCATTGGCCAAGATGATGACATCAATCAGTGTCGTGTGATTGGCCACACAGATGCCACCGTTCTTTGGTTTGTTCTCACTGAAATTTAAGAAACAAACAAACAATGTGGTGACGGCAGCTGCGCGCCACATACTGAACAAACTAAACAGCCTCCGGGGGACTGATACGGTTGCTGAAAATGAAATAAATTGAACCTGTTATGATAGGTGATGATTGCTGTGAGAGATCTGACGCAGATGCGGTAACACATCAGATGAACCTTTTTACTCAGGAAGAACCTCAAACTGAAGACAGACAGGAAAATTATGCTGCAACGGTTACTTCAAAGTTGATCAAACAACCACTCAATTGCTGAAACGAGCAGAACAACCTCTCAGAAAAATGTTATTTCACGTGTGAGTTGCCAAAACACACATGGTCACGTCACCGTCAGTCGGTAGCTTTTGATCGTCTTTCTACCCTTGTTATAAGGACCTATAACGACCTTGACATGCTTGAACTGTTGTGAGAATCGGGGGAAACTTACTCTCTGCTTGGTAAAAAGCTCACCAAAGTAGTCAGGACTAGAAGCAGAAGAATGCCAGTGACTGCCAGAGTAACCCTGCAGAAAGAACACATAATTGGCTCAAGACTGAACAACTTGTTTTTTCACACGACTGTGCAGCTCTGACCTGAGCAGCAGCAGGACGCCGTAGCGGACGAGGACCCCCAGGCCCCACAGGACAGTAATCCTCAGGCTTATGTGACGGAAGTTGTAGTCACTTCGAGTCAGCAGGTTCCAGCTCTCCTGTTCCTGTGCCAAAAAGTGCTTGGTGACCTCGTCGTCCACGATGCTCTCCACGCCCCTCCGGCAGAAGTAGAAGATGTCGGCCATCTCAAACTCCGGCTCCGGGCGCAGACAGCCGGCAGAGCCCTGCAGCTCCTGCATCTCCCGCTGTAAAGACAACGGCGAGCAATTGTCTTCTAGGAGCAATTGTCTTCAACAATAAGAACTGCAGGCCTCCAAATTGCAATCAAGTTCAGAGATGTAAAGAGAATATGGGCAGCACAGACTGTGATATGATCAGAGTGATGAAAGGAAACTGTGTTATTTACATAATCAGTTTCATAACATTGATGTGTTTTAATTAAAGAAAGAAAGCACTGAATTATGATGAGAAAGCAGCACACAAACATGGTGAGAGGCATTTTGCCGTGCAGAGCCAGGGGAGTTTGCCGGAAGTTAGCACTTTTTTTTTTTAATCACAGAGGAGATACAGTGAGAGTTTTCCTCACAGGATCTGTGTACGGATCCTCCTGTCTTGCAGGATAAAGTTCATGCAGACAGGCACATCGCATTCAGACAGCTGTAGCAGCGTGTGATCTAAATGTTACTGATCAGAAAGTTTCATCTTGTAATAGCCTTCGAGTGGGTGAAAGTGTTATAGTATAGGATCCTGTCTTTAATTCATAACCAATCAGAGACTCTCAGCAGCGTACTGATCAGGACTATCCCAGCCCATCAGGAGGAATGTGACATGAAAGGTTTAAAAATTGATGTCTGGAGAAATGTTGTTATCTTGTATTCTGAATCCAGACCCTTCTGTATCTCAGTTCCTACAAGCCCCTTTAGTGGTTATTTATTTAAAGTTATATAAAACTGAACCAACAGAAGTGAACCACGACAACACAGCATGATCCCTGAAGACTAGAGCTCTGAGGCAGACATTGTATTTTCCTCAAATACTACAGCTGAGAAAGTGGCAAAATTACAGAAACATTAAACGCTGTCCTGGCTCAGTTCCAGTGTCATACCTTCTACCCTTTGTTAGACTTACTGAAGCATAAAGACATCACAGTTTTGATGGATTAGGCCTCTGTGCCACTTCAACCCAAAGGGAGAAGATGTAAAGACCCATCAGCTGGTGTGTAATCAAATAAACATTAATGTGCGTTCCAGCAGGGCTGTAGATCATGGAAAACAAACCATTCGCAATTGTACACTAAAGACACACCCCCTTACACAGCACCTGCTGCATGAAGCCAAGATGATAGACACTACAGAAGGATTGCCAGCCTTGCAAGATGCTAAGGCTAATTTGGAGGTGTAGAGAAGCTGCTAAAGCCAGACACAAAGCTTCCTCTTGTCCATCAAGCTACATCACACACCTAATCCCCACAGGAGTTACCCAGAGCTAAACTGAGACATCAGACGCATGTGGATGGTACACAATACACAACAATGCCACATACTGTATGTCAGTGCACCACAATCATCGTGATGCTGGCATGTCAATTTTCCCCCCCTAGTGCCCCAATGTAAAAAAAAAACAATCTAAAGGTGCCCTCTGGAGTGCCCTTTCAATACAGTGCCATAGAGCTGGATACCTTTTTATTTTTTTCCACCCTAGAACCTCAAAAAGCCTGAGTCTACTGCTAACCAGATGCTTGACTGGATTTGGGCCTAAAACCTTTAGGATATCGGGAAAGCAATCTCAAACAACAGGAATGTCCTGATTTTTTTCAGCTGGAATTGTGACTACCATTATCCTGGGTGTGGAAGGGAAGGCCCAAATCCAACAACTACACCACAGAAACTTTGGACCACAGGAGCGGAGCATGTGAGGAAAACTGCCTCTGGTTTTTCAGCATCTCAAAAATAAATCCCCCAGCTATGCACAGGAGAAGGGCTTCATCCCAGGAGGCTAAGCTCCCTGCAGTATCTGCATCAGCTCAGATGGGAGTCCCACAGTTTAAAGCTTGTACCTCCTCGGGGTCTGTCCCAAAAAAATAGTCCCTCTGAGGCTCTGTGCCCTGTGCTTCAAACAGTCCCTCTGAGACAAGAGGACCCAGGGGTCCCACTCATCGGGGGGGGATTTTTTAAATTAGTCAGATTAGATGCTGCAAAAAACTATTTTGTGCAAAATGTACTGATATGCAGATATGCAGAGAGAGTATTCAACAGTTAAGAGGTAAGATACAGTTCAAAATGTTGTGCAATGTATAACCAATAAATAACACATTCAGTATTACAACAAAAGAGTATCTGATTTTGTACTTTTCTAATAATATTGTGCATTCAATAGAGGGCAAGCTCACCTCAAAGATCTTGAGAAGCGTCCTCATGTAGAGTCTGCGGACACCAAGAGAGACTCCAAGTACAGTGGGCACAATAATGAAGACAAACACGAGGGTCAACCACACAGTGATGAAGACACCAAGACATCTGCACAGCAGCTTGTCAGTAAGAAACGTGAACCAGGTCATGCTGCTCGACAGCTGAAGAGACACAATGAGGCTGCGCAGCACAACAAAACCTGCAGCTTTGGGGAAACTCTTCAGGTCCAACTGAAGCTGAAACAGACATCAGGAGCAGCTCATCGTCTGACAAAAACAGCACAAAAGATCAAGATCAGTCAGAAAAAAAGCACAAACTTTATAATGCTCCATTTCGGATGACTTGCTCCACGTTGTGACTTTAAATGACATTTTGATCATACTTTGCCCACGGCCAACATATAAAGTAGGTTTTCACCCAATTTTCATTAAATTATCGGTGACAGCTTTTATTCAGACATCCTGGCTGGTTGAATAAGCCTCTTAGATCCTCAGAAAAATTGTTTTGAATTCTTCCACGATCAAGGCTGGGGGGTAAGGGGATCATGCCTTTGGAACAGACTTGCTTTGGATTACATGGTCACCCTCCGTTGGCACTTTCAAGACAAAACTTGTACATGTTTTCAATGCCCTTTGCTTGCAATAAAGTTTGATTTTTTTTTTAATAATCTTAGTATTTTTATTTAGTTTCAGTTTAAGACTTGTGGCATCCTATGATATTGCCTTGTATTCTTCCATTGCCATTCATTGTTGCTTTGTGTTGGTTGTTTGTTGTGCCGCTCACTTGTGCTATATAATGATGATCTGGACGGTGTGTTAGTAGAACGGTAGTTACTGACAGTTAAAGTGCAATGCTTCATATCAGGTGTGAGTGTTTTGTCTTTTTGTCTTTTCTGACAGCATGCATAAGAGTTACTAAAGACAAAAAAAAGACTAATTGTAAAAACACGCTGTCAGAAACAAAGCTGGTGAGTGAGCAGATGAAACTGCTTCAGTTTACCTTTTAGCTTGCAAGCATCTTGTACAGCTGTGTGGTTAAAATATATAAATGAAATATCTATGAGTTAAACAACTGACAGGAAATACATTTAAGAATTCAGATGGATCTGTATTCAACCAAGCATGAAATAAATACCACTAAAAAATCACTAAAAATGTTCATTAATGGTAGTTAATGTAACACCTTGGTTTATGGGAACACAAAAATGCTTTGTTAACTGTTAATGATTAAATTACAGTATTATCATTTAACATTAACACCTAATACAAAATTAAGAAATAAAGTTGTCATTAAGTAGTTTTAAACATCATCTATATTCATTTACAGCTAATTAAAGTTACCAGGCGAATTTGAATGAGTAGCAAATTATTTTAAGTTATTCCCTTCAAAGAAAGCCCTGCAGATGTAAGTTATTGATTATTGGTTAGTTTAGATGAGTTTACGTGATATCTAATAAGGGAGCTGCTGGTTTAATAAAGCCCTTTCTGACAACCCCTAATAATGTTTCAGCTCTTACCGTCCTCTGCATTTAACTAACCCGTGTCCAGCACCGGAGGAGGATTGAGGCGACAGACGGTCAGAAATCCAGGCTGAAGTCTGCAGATCTTTGTCACGGTGCGCTGAGGGACAAGGAGGTAAATCTGATTACAGCCGAGAGGGCCAATCAGAGAGGAGAAGAGGTCAACAGGTCAGAGCCAAAGACTATACATACATCTATACTAATTGTGTTTAATGCATCCACTCTGGGAACATGACAACATGAGGGAGTGATATTCATCCATCCGTATCACTTTGTTTAGTTAATGTACCAGGCTGCCATGACAACTTAATTTTTGTCAATAAAGTCATCTATCTATCTATCTATCTATCTATCTATCTATCTATCTATCTATCTATCTATCTATCTATCTATCTCTATCTATCTATCTATCTATCTATCTATCTATCTATCTATTGTCTATTGATTGTCTTCACAGCCTTCCTGTCCAGTGAAAACCACGTATACTCCAAAATTTGAGGATTTTGAATTTGAATTTTTTTGATAAACTGAAGGATTAAGGGATTATGTGTTGGATTAAGTGTTTAAACTAAATAAACTATTTGATTTAATTAGGTTAAAAATGCATCCTCACAAAGAAGAAAGTGTTTTTCTGACTTTTTAGAGATACATGGTTCTCACAGGATAGTGATGCTGCAAACATATTGTGATTTATTTGATTATGAGGTATTACCGTAGATTAAACTACCAGTAGTGTATGAAGTAGTTAAGATGAGCACAACCTGAATCATCTACAGCAGTACTTCACAATCCTGCAGAAAACTGTCAATTTCATCAATCATTTGATCAAATTTTGATCAAATGATTTTTTAAAATAGTTTTTATTGTATTTTTGTTTTATATTTAATTTTTGACTTGCAGTACTTTCAGCTATTCATATATTTTTCTGCTTACTGTGTTGATTTCTGTGCATTAACATATCAAAACAATTTGTTTTATGTGAAAATCTATTTGGTAATAAAACTGATTTTGATTCATTAAAATGCAACATCGACATGAATGCAGCAGTAATATTATTAGTTATTGGTTATAAGCAATGGTAATAAGTAATAATATAATAAAACACTGACAGGGAACATTTTCTGCAAAATGACTACTTTTAAATTCAATATTTAAAGTAAACTTTGTTAATAATACACAGTGTTTCATTAGTACTATCACTATTTATATAAGTTTATAAATTGCAACCAAATAAAATGTACAATATTTTTAGTTTCTTTCTTTCTTTCTTTCTTCATGTACACAGTAAAAAATGATATAATGATAATATTTTGATGGAGTAGATTCGCCTTTTTACTAGTAAGTGTGCCACGTTGCCCCTGTTTGGGATCATTTAAGTGCAGTACATTCAGATACTGACTGAAGAGAATAAAGATTGCATGCCGTGTGCTGTTTCTGTTAAAAGCCTAGTTGGCTCTTACTGTACAAAATTAGTCATCAAAGAAAGTCCTGTGTTTACACTACAATAAAGACTGCTTACTCAGATGAAATGTCAAATTTGTATTTGTCCTCATCTTTATTTGTTGTTATGAGCCTCATTCCTGTCATGAAATTACTCATTTTAATAAACCACACTGAAATGCTTGATGATTCTCCTTTTGGCATTTCAAACATCTCAGACTTTATTCTGTCGTGTCTTTGGTGGATTTGAGGAGCTTAATTTTCTCCATCAATCCAAATATTGTCACAGGAGGGTCCAGTTTATTTTTATCTCCGTAAGCAGGGGTTTTAAAGTATCGCTCACTACTCCCATTTCCCTGCTGTGTGAGAATTAAACACATGTTGTTGGGTTTTTTATAGTCTAAATTTTCATAGACATCTCGTGGATGGTTTAAATTCCAAATAATGTCCAGCGAACTCCTACTTGGCTGGACAGAATTTACTTATAAAATCACTTTCAGTTTGGGCATATGCTGTTTAGTTAATGTCATCATGTTATGAGTTATACTATTGAACTTTAAATTTGTAATTTGCATGGCGTTAGAACAGCAAACAGACACCAGCAATGTCCTCACAATGTAGTTAATTGTTACGATGGCACAAGGCAGGCAGACCCAAATGCAGGACGTATACACAAACCAGGCAAAGTGAGATTTGGAATGCACTTTAATTGAGCGAGATCTTTCTGGAATCTTTACATGAAGAGCGTGATCTTGACATGGCAAAGGGTAGAGAACGATCTGGCAACAAGACAGGGGAGACAAGGACTATATAAGCACATGAGGTAACGAGAAACAGGTGAACACAATCAGGGCGGGGCAGACAATCAGACAGGTGGGAACACAATGGCAGGAAGTAAAGGGACCTGAAACATGACGGAGAGTAGATTTCAAAATAAAACATGACACGCCAGAACAAGGAAACAGAAAACATGACAGACATGGAAACTTAACATGACAAAACATAACCATCACCCAAAGTCCATGAAAAACTATGGACTGTGAGGCGGCCGGTGACGGCAGCGAAGACATGGACAGTCTGGCGGCCGGCGGCGTCCGGTGAAGACCCTCAGGCGGCCGGCAACGGCGGCGAAGGCGGAATCTCCCCTGGCGACCGGGCGAACCTTCTCCGGTGGCCGGCGATGGAGACGAGAGACGAAGACATGAAACCTCCGGTGGTCGACGACGGAGGTGAAGACGAAGACAGGAACCCTCCGGCGGCCGACGACGGAGGTAGAACCTTCGGGAGACCGGCAAGGCGTACGGCGAACCTTCTTCTCTGGTGGCGGCGACGAAGGCAGAACCCTTCTGGCGGCCGACGACGGCGAAGGTGAAGCCCCACTGGCGGCCGGCGCGAACCTTCTCCGGTGGCGGCGATGGAGGCGAGACGAAGACTGGAACTCTCCGGCGGCGGCGAAGGTGGAGGCAGAACCCTTCGGGAGGCCGACGGTGTTGAAGGCGAAGAAGAAGCCTGGAACCTTCTGGTGGCCATGGCGATGGCGATGAAGGAAAAGACAGTTCCCTCTGGAACTGTGGCACTGGGAACTGTGGCAGTGCACTGTGGAATCTCTGGGCCCTGGGAATCAGTGGCACTGTGAATCTCGGCCTCGGGGACTGTGGCACTGGGAACTGTGGCACTGTGAATCTCGGCCTCGGGGACTGTGGCACTGTGAACCTCGGCCTCTGGAACTGTGGCACTGGGAACTGTGGCACTGTGAATCTCGGCCTCGGGGACTGTGGACTGTGGCACTGTGAATCTCGGCCTCTGGAACTGTGGCACTGTGACTGTGGCATCTCGGCCTCTGGAACTGTGGCACTGGGAACTGTGGCACTGTGAATCTCGGCCTCCGGGGACTGTACGGCACTGTGAATCTCGGCCTCGGGGACTGTGGCACTGTGAATCTCGGCCTCGGGGAACTGTGAATCTCGCACTGGGAACTGTGGCACTGTGAATCTCGGCCTCTGGGAACTGTGGCACTGTGACTGTGATCTCGGCCTCGGCCTGGAATCCGGCTCCTTCTCTCTGGGGCGCTGGGATGCTCAGGCTCCTTCACTGGGGCGCTGGGACGCTCAGGCTCCTTCTCAGGGGCGCTGACTAGCTCAGCTTCGGCCTCCAGGGTCCTTCTCGGGGTGCTGGACTGGCTCTGGTCCCTTCGGTCCCGACCTCAGGCTCCTTCTCGGGCGCTTGACTAGCCTGCTTCAGCCTCCGGGTCCTTCTCGGGCGCTGACTAGCTCAGTCACGGCCCAGGTGCTGGGAAGCTCGGGCTCAGCGGCGCTGGGAAGCTCTGCGTTGGTCACAGTGGCCGTAAAGCACTTGACAACTGATGTCCTCTCCGTCGGCCTCCCCGAGACCCTGGGAATATCGCCAAGCGAGTCCCCCACCAGGGATCCGTGGCATGGAGGAGGGATAGCAGCTGCCGTTGGGATCCACGCCCTCCTCCGCGGCCTCCCCAAGACCCTGGGAATATTGCCAGGCGAGATCCCCACCAAGGGTCTCGTTGACGTGCTGGGCTAGCTGCAGGCTGAGGACTCGGCGGCTGTGGTGCAGCAGGCCGAGGCTGCATGGGCGGCTGTGGTGCAGCAGGCCGAGGCTGCGTCTGTGGTTGTGAGTTAGCAGTTCGAGGCTGCGTCTCTGTGGCTGTGAGTTAGCAGGCCGAGGCTTTGGCTTGGCAGGCTGGAGTTGAGGCTTTGGCTTGGCATGACAGCTGGAGACGAGGCTGGCTTGGCAGGCTGGAGTTGAGGCTGTGGCTTGGCAGGCTGAAGTTGAGGCTGTGGCTTGGCAGGCTGAAGTTGAGGCTGTGGCTTGGCAGGCTGAAGTTGAGGCTAGAGCGATCGTGGGAGGTGAGCCAGTTGGAGCTTAGCTGGCAACTTGTTTAGCGCCGTCCGTAGCTCCTCATATAACCCAGGCACCCTCTGGAGCAGCCAGGGATCACTGGCCAACCCGTTGCTGGCCAGCTCCAATGCCTGCCTCTTTTGCTGGCGATCGCATCCTGGGTACGCACTCACCAGGCCGGTGATCATCCGGAAAGTGCCCAACCCATGCTCCTGGGTACCGACCGTGTCCGCTGGGTCCATTTCTGGCCAGATCGTTCTGTTACGAAGGCACAGAGCAGGTGGACCCACATGCAGGACACAGACTCTGGGAAAGGTTTGCAGGGTTTTAATAAAGAAAAAGTCTTACAAAAATAAGCTTGGTATGAAACATGCAGGACCAGAAACGCTGAACATGAAACGCTTGACAAGAGTCAGCGGGACATGAATCGCAGGACATGAAACACATGACATGGAACGCTTAACATGAGTCGACGAAACATAACCAGAAAACAGACATGACATTCAAACCGATTAAACACTGAACACAAGACCTATGAAACATGAAACGCTAGACAGAAACCTGACAACATGCATGACCAGACAAAACATAAGAAACATGACAAACATGAAAACCTGACATGACAAAACATAACCTGACATGAAAACCCATAAGAAACACAGGACACCAGAAACAGAAACCTGACAAACGAACGAGTCATCACATTAATATAAGACAACAACACACACACACTGTTCTCAAGTCCCAATAAAAACCTTTATTTGTATATATTCTGCTACAAATGTCAGCTGTTTTTTTGCATGCATAGTTTCACATAGTTAAGACAAGTAAAATCACAAAGTAAGATTTCCCTTTAGAAGAACATCTTGACTTAGCATGCACATACCCCCGTGTCCACTCATGAACAGTCAACCAATAATTTTGCTGCCCCACAAACCAACCGGCATTTCAGGCAGCCATTTTGGAAAATATAATCCAATGGATCATATCTCTAAAACGCACTGCATACACTTACTACACTGAATAAGACTCAAATAATATTTTTGTAAACTTTCTTTGGCTTTTTGCATAAAGAAGTTAACGGTGCTTCTTTACAAATAGAGAGAATGAAGGTAAGAGGGTAGAGAAATTGGTATTAGAGATTATGCTAGGGGCAGATTATGGATGAGGTTGATTGTTCAATTTAGTTTGAGGTATTAAAGTCAAAAGCATAAATATTGCCCCAAAGTGAGAATCACTTCAGGCCTGTTCAGTAGACTCACAAAACTCTGATAAACAAGCACATTTATCAGATCTCTCTGATGGAAATTAAAGCATTAACATAATCTCTCTTTCATGTATAGTTTTACCGCCCTGTTGATCACCTGCCAATGTGAGTTAAGGTATAGATGATCTGTCCAGCTCTGAGTATTCATGCAGAGTGATATTCAGAATTAGTAAGACATACATGTTATTAAAAGGCCTATCACAGTAGTCAAGATTAGCAACTCACTGTACTTGGAGAGGAATTCCCTTCGATAATTTTTGCATTTGAAGGAGTCTGTTACTCTTATGCACACTGAAAATTACATATATATCACAGTAAGATAGGCAAAATGTAAAGTCAGAAGAACTGCATCAGTGCTACATTACACAAAACAAATATTGTCCTGCCTTAACCAGGGTTTGACAGTAGTCTTAAGGGACATAATAAATCTACAATATAGAGTGGAGAAAAACAACAGTATGCACAAAACACAAACACACAGCTTTGACAGGTTCACATAAAATATTTCCATATTGCCATAATGTATTTGTGCTTAAGATTTCTTCAGTATTAGAAAATAATGTGCTGTATTGGTTTGGGTTTTTGCTGGCATACTGCTGTAGTTGTAAATACATCTTCTTAATTGCTACAGTTATTAAGACAGTACCATGTTTGAGAATAAATGACTCTCATTACCCTTTACCCATTTAGTCAGCAGCCACATCAGCATTAGAAATGTTGTTATTACTAAAGGAAAATATGCTTTTTTTTAAAATATACTTTGTAAAAGTCAGAAACGCAGCTGTTGGTTTTGTTTGTAAGAAACAGCAGCAGCATATAATCAACAGTGTTGCTCCGGGCTGTCGTCGTCAGCCTTTGTGCTTCAGCATGGCAGTTTCAGGGCAGGGTTGATATGTTTTTGTTTTTCTTGTTCATCGACAGTTCAGAAGTTCAAAATCCTTCAGTGCTCTGTGCTGGTCTCCCTCCTCTCACTCCCATATCATACCATACAGGAAATCCATGTCATGTTTATTTTTTAACACGTCTGCTCTCTGTCAGCAAATCATCGAGACATCATCCGCACAAATTCTGTGAATTAAACAAAAGAACAGATTGTTTGGTAAGTTTAATTTAAAAAAATGCCCTTAATATGTAGGATATGTGCTGAATACTGTGTTTTCCAGGGTTTGTATCACTGCTTTTGAGGTATTGGTGAGTGGGTGGAGATGTAGGTTAGCACCTGTTAATATCACTGTATACTTGCAAAGCTGCAACAATATCTGAGAAACATCGTAGTCTGTTTGCCTGCCCTAATAAATAATTAACTTAAATTCCAAGTCATCTATTTTTATTTATTCAACTATGGTCTTCATTAACTAATTATAATTTACACTGAACTTCAGGTCAACTCAACCACCTCATTCAACAGAAAAACAAAAAGCAACAAAAAAAACACTTCCTACTTTTGTATAATTGACTTAAAATCAGTTTGGGTAACAAAAAATAAAAAAAAAAATATTTTCAGGTCAGATCAGGTCATATTCTCCTCAAGTTTATCACTCACATATAACTCTATCGCTAATGCTTGATTTAAAAATGTACACAGTGGCTGTTTAAAACTTACCACTCAGGAGTTTGTTTTAAAGCAAAAAGTTATACATATATATTTAAATAATCCAATTTCTTACTTATATATAAACTTGCGGTCACTCTAACTGTAGGTAACTTGGTTTTCTTTTCTGCATCTGATCTCAAAAGTCATGTCAACCATGTCTTAACCAGGACACTTTTTTTTATCTTGCTTGATGGTTGGACGTTATTACTAAGGGACTGTGTAGAGAGTGCATGGAAAATGTGAAATTATGTTGATGCGAGTATAGTTCTGGTGCTAGGAGCAGCAGCACTTTCTGATATTTTCATCCCCGCCACCCTGTATGCATCTTTTTCTCTGTGGGTAATCTATGAGGTGACATAATCCCTTGGTATGGAGATAATCTGACGGAGAGAACTGCCTTCATCCCCTCACCTCACAATCAGCGTGGTTCTGGGATATCAGCCGCACACATGTTGGGATTTTTTTGCTTAAATGCAGTGAAATGTAAGTAAGAAATGCAGTATTTTGTATGAAAAATATGCTGTCACGCACCACGCAGGATTCTTTACCTTCAAAGTCTACATGCCCATCTCCGTTGAGGTCAATGTCTCGCAGGATGTCCTCCAGGTCTCTGTGTCCAACCTGAAAAAGTCACATTGTGGAGAAGATGTGAATGGTCAGGCGAGACACAAGTGAAGAAAACAGATGAGATTTGGACAGACAGCATGACTGATGGAGAGCTAAAGAGATAGGGACAGACTCTCCCAAAACCTCGGTACCTGTTGTCCTAAAAGTTTCTTCATTGCCTCTCTAAGTTCAGCTGTGCTGATCTGGCCGTCACCATTAGTGTCAAACTGAGAGAGAAAGACACAAAGCATTCATCAGAATAGAGTCACAGCATGTTATTACCAAAACTCCCCTTTTCTTACATATATCCCTAAACTTACACAAACCAATCTCTGCATCAGTAAATGAGCAAAATATCAGTAGAACATCCTCATGATTATTCTTACTTTTATCTGGCATTGAGTGAATTACCCTCTGAAGATATTCCTTCTTTGAGGTGATGCTTTTAAATAAACTCTACACATATTACTTCATCAATTTTATCCTGATATATATTTCCACTGAATTTCAATCCACTGGGAAATTATTTTGACCATGATGCTGTCATTCATATCAGTGCTTCCAACATCTTTCCTCACCTCCTTGAAGGCATCCCTCAGCTCTTTCACCCCGATCATGTCTGCAGTTTCGGCCAGAAGTTTGGGCCCCATAAGTTCAACAAAGTCCTCAAAGTCAACATGTCCCCCCACTGTTGGGCAGATTGAAAAGAGGAAGCTAGAAGTTAACCTTCAGGATACTCTCAGAGACAAAAAGACTTGTTCTCCATCTCACAAACAATGAAGCCTTAGCACTGTTGAAGTATTGAAATCATGAGCATTTGGTTCCGATTTCATAGACATGTACACACAGATGCAGCTTTACTTACAATTCATGTTGATCTGCTGGCTCAGTTCTATCAGCTCCATCTCCGTTGGCATGTATCCCATCGTTCTCATGCAGTTTCCAAGGTCTTTACAGCCGATGAACCCATCTTTGTCTTTGTCGAATTCCTTGAATGCTTCACGCAACTCTGAGAGCGAAAAGAGATATGAATAGATTAGAGATACGTAAAAATTCACTGAGAATATTGTGAAGAATTACAGTTTTATTTTCTCGCTTTCTTAATTTTACTGAAATCTAACGTACCATCCATTTCTTCGGGCCTCAGCTCTCGGTCCTGTGAAGGATGCAGAGTGCACGGTAAGGAGCCAAACACTGCTGATCATTTTAAATTCATGCCAATACGCAGCATTCCTCACGGAAATCTTATGCCGTAAAAAATAAATAGGCAACTGCAGGTATGTGCCGCAGAGTGCCAAGAGTCTGCGGGTTTCCTTTCAGCCGGAGAGGAAGAGCTCATCAGTGAGGTCACCTGCTGGAAAAAGCATGCAGACTCTTGGCACTGAGTAACACCCTGTGGAAAAATAACACATTAGCTATTGGGATAAAAATAAAACAGCAAAAACAAGTTAAAATTTAAGATTTTGTATCACTTGTTTCTTTAGAGAGGAACCTGTGTAGCGCAAGTGTCTAGAATTAATTGTTTTTTTAGGTAAGTTGCTTGCGTTTCTGAAAATATGGGGATGCAGAGACAATGGAGAGTGTGCAACAGTTCTCTTATTTGCCAGTCCATTGAATTGAAGTGACTCAGTCTCAACCCTGCATCCATTACGAATGGCCACATGAGCGCTTGCCATCAGAACAGTCAGTAAAAGAGCAGTCATCTACACTGAGGATTTCAACAGCACCGTTTTCTTTAAGAACAAGACCTTGGCTCATGGTGTCACTGCTGGAAATAGGCGAGAGAGAAATAATCGTTGTGTGAGGAGCATTTCTGCCGTCACTGAAAGCCTGCTGTAATAATCCCGCTACAAATGCCCACCGTGTTTATGCGAGATGTAGCCTCATGCATAAATATGCACACACACACACACTCTCACACTTACATTCAGCATTATAGTTATAGAGAAGAATTCATACTAAAAAAGATGTCTTATACTAAAAATACCATCTCCCAATTCCACCACGCCTACATGCTGTAAGTGCTGACATTACAGTGAGAGGTGGTTACTACACACATTCATCACACGGTTTTGTTATTGTGCATGTTCTGTATTGTGTGCTAATCTCTTGGCATGCATGCACATGATATTGTCTGGACTTACGTACAGCCTGCCGGCTCTCAGCGAAGCCCTTGCGTAGAAAGATGCATGCAGGCCCCAGTACGTTGTGCATGTTGGCTCCGTTCTGGGCCAGGGCCACTAGTGGCTCAAGATAGGCCCCCCCAGAGCCCCCCTCCTCACAGGACTGCACTGCTTTGTAGTTCTTCTTCTGGTCCTGGAGCAGCATCCGGGGCGGGGGGCCAGACATGGGAGCGGGGGGCAAAGACAGGGGTAGAGACCGTGACTCAGATTGTGGCAGCATGGAGTCAACAATGAGGTGTTAGGGAGGGGGGGGGTTCAAAAGTGGGATCGGGGGAGACAGACATATGTCTGTCAGTCATAGAGAGGCGTGGAGTCAGGTCAGTCATGATGGAGGGAAGCACCTCAGTCAGGGGGAAGAGGTTGTAATTTATCGTTACAAAAGCAACTGATGTCACAACTCTGCACAGCAAACCACTTCCAGACCTTCATTTCATGTGATATACAGTAGATAATGCCAAGGGTGGACTGCCTCACATGACTGCTCGTTAATCATTTTTGCACACTTCAGCTGCACATTTTCTTATCTTTAAAGATAATTACAGTTTATTCAAACATAGGGTCTCAGTTTGGTCATTGGACCATATGTTCTAACATTTTTTTTAGAATACTAAAATCATTATCAAACTGTATGTTGTAAACATCAATCACTATTTACAGACAAATTTCCAGATTCAAATTTAATGTAATAACTCGTGTAATAAGTTTTTCTGTCCAATGAGGAATTATTCCCAACATTTCAGGTGCACTCTCTTCATGTTTTATCTGAAAATAAAATGCTTTAGATTATCCCACTAAATTGTTGACTTGTTTGTGACCTGATCACAAGTTTGATCATCTTTCTGGTCACGTTGCTCGCCCATTCAGACTATACATATACTATATAATCATAATGATAGCAGTGATGGCCAGAACAGCAAAAAGCTCTCCAAAAGAGTCCACATGAGTACACTTTTAACTGACAGCAGTGTGATTGTGACTAATGATACGGTCTAAGTGTGTTAGTAGTAGTCCAGTAATACTAGTGCAGTGGTATGAGTAAATTTAAAGGGTTGATGACACAGTGTATTTAAAATCAACAAGACTCATGCTGGGATAGTAACTTCAAGAGTGACAAATTTTTTTTTGTGACATTATGACAAAATAATAGTGTAGTCCAGAGGATGAGGCTAAAGTTCAGCCAGCCATTTAATTATAATGACCAATTAGCCAGCAGGCAAAAGTTGTTCTCACAACAGCAATCCCAATTACACAGAGCGCTACAGGTTAATTAAAACGAGCAATCACTACCTGCCAGTGGTAAAAAAAAAAAAAGAAGCTTCCTCTAAATAAAGTCAAATTAGGTCCAACCACTGCTCTGTGAGCAGCAGCCTAAGATGAATCTAAACGCAGAACACAAGAGACTACTAGAAAATGCTCTCTGTGACTATCTACTGCACATTTTTCTCAAGCGCAGATGAACTGAGTATAAAGCAGTTACAGCTCTTCTTGCCTATTAAATGTGATAACGTTGGTCGAGTCTTCAATTACCGCGGTGCTGCATCCAACCTCAGTCGAGGAAAATCCTGCTAAAAGCGAGTGGATTGGACTCACTGTCACAGCAAATCAGCCAGGGACTCCTTTTTCTGCTGCTTTAAATCTCTCTGGCAGGAGCTAGTACTGTCTTCAGATGTTTTTAACAGTAAAAAGGAGACATCTACACGCATACAATCTGAAACATTTATATGCATATATGTACTAGATAGAAATATACACAGTATTATATGCTCTACAAATGACCTTCACGCTCCATCTGTTTCCGTGCCAGTCCTAATGCCAATTCATGCATTCCTGCAGTCCCCACCACAGGAACGGATGCCCACTGGGTAATCTGACCAAGTGATGCATGGAGCAGGGCTGTCTGTGGGTATGTCGTGCCAGTACTACGAAGCCATGCGCTGGCAGTTATATAACCAAAAAAAAAAAAAAAAAAAAATCCTGAAACTGTGTCAGAGAAAAGCTGAAGTCAAGCAAGAACTTCTCCAGCACTCCAGCCCATTTTGCACAGATGGCATCAACAGTTGCTTGTCATATTGCACTTCTTCAAGGATGTGCAGCTGCGGACATGAAGTAAAATCTATTTGTGGGACTTTCTTCCAGCTACACTGAGACTCTATTCAAGCATAGGCTGATTCGATGAGGACAGCAGATGTGAGACATGTAATGTAGGGACAAAGTTTTTCTTCTTGAGCCTTTATAAAAAAATGCTTCTCCTGCTGCTGTTCCTCAGTTGTGCACATCTGACTCAATGTCAGTGGTGATTGTGAGCGAATAAAATCTGATGTAGTTGAAACAGGACACCTGTTTGCAACATTTCCACTGACTGGTCACATCCCGCAGGTGCAGATTCAACAGGGCAGCATCTTCCGCTGGCTGGCATCACTGCGCGATCTGACCGCCTCTAAAGTTTGGTGGCACGATCCATATTCGCCGACTTCACCTCAGCCGACAGGTCAAGCACAAGCAGCACCAACAAACTCCTCTGACCTCAGTCTGATAGGCTAACAGGGGTTTCTGAGGGATGCAACCATGCACGGATGAGCACAGAAGGAGCTTATGTCTAATAAGAGGATACAAAGGTCATATTAGCGCTGCGCCATGTACATGCAGAATGAGTTTTAAAGGACGTCAACAAAGACCTAATCAGTAATATTTTATCTTGAAATGCTCTCCCACTATTCCCACATGTTCTTGGATTCCAGCAACACAGAACACAGGGGTGGAAACGGTACAAAGCAGCCTGTTAGTGAAGACCCAGTCAGACAGCAGCACTCAGGGTTCAGTCAGAGCAGGTCCAGTCAAACAGCCATCGGCCAGGTTGGGGGGGACACAACATGACAACATGACATGAGCATGCACCAACAGTCGAGGGATTCAGGGAGACCACAGAATAATGAAAAACCTCAGAGCGGACCTTACCTTCTTGGTGAAAATTTTAAGCGACTTTACAGAGTTGCCCATTGCAAAAAAAAAAAAAATCCTCCTCCTTGTTTTATGTTTTTTCTCTAAGTGTGTCTGTGTTAGTGTGGCTGTATGTGAGTGTATGCATGTGTGTTTGCATGTGTTCCCAGGCATGCATGGGAATAGGCGTGATTGGGAAGGGAGAGAGGGTTCAGTGGGTCATTGGACGATATAGGAGGACATTTGGGGAAAAAGGCAGGGAGAGAAGCAGAGCTATCATAGGAGGTGGAGGAGGCAAGAAGGTAGAGGACAAAGGAGTGTACAAGGAGGACCTGGAGGCAAGGACGCTGGGGAGGGGGGGTGGGAGGGTAGGGGGGTTACAAGCGGAGGGACGCTGAGACAAAGGAGGAGATATGTAAACAACAACACAACAGAGGACAGATCGGAACAACAGGGAGATCAGTGAAGGAGAGGAAGCATGCATGTGATCAGAGCGAGATGCAAGCGCCAGGAGTAGAAAAAGCAAGATTGCTTATTCATTCCATCCTCTCTCCTACAGTGTCTTTCCTCCCTCCCTCCCCTCAACCCTCTCTCTCCCTCTCTCTCCCTCTCCCAATCTGTCTGTCTCTTGCTCTTTTTTCCCTCACTCCCCCCTCTCCACCCTCCACTCGCGCTCACTCCACAGTTTTAAACCATCTATGCGAATGTGACAGAAGAAGCTCGTTCGGACAAGCATATTACCTTCCCCTGAGCGAGACGCTGGAGACACTAATCCAAACATGCGCGCGCACACTCTCTCACACACACACGCATACACAAACACATGCACATACACTTGATTAAACACACACGGATGTGGGGCTGTGGAGCTAAAAATATAACACACGCGCTCTCGCTTCACCCCCTGCTCTCCCCCCTCTTCCCCAGCATCCATCCCTCTCCCTTTCACACACACACACACACACACACACGCGTGTAGATGCATCACAAAGTCATGCTAAGCTTGAAGGGCATGGATTCAGATTGAAAGGCAAAAGGCGCAAGAAATGACACACAGATTCTGGACCAGCATGGACGCAAAACCAGCACGTGTGAATGCAAAAACACACACAGTCACTGAGGCTCTTTCTCATCCACACACACACACACACACTTACTATACTACGACTGAAATAGTGAGTGACTTTAAAGATTGAACACCTCTAAAACCCTGTCCAGGTACTTCTACTTGTATAATTTTGAGTTTTTTTTTCTTTACTTGAGTGTTTCCATTTACATCTCAGAGAGAAATATTGTGTTTTATTTTATGGTTATATTTAATTTACAAAAATATTTTAACTTATAAAATATGACCAACTGTTAATTTAGTCCTAATGTACTGAATGGTATCTGCATAATGAGGACTTTGGCTGTAAGATAATAATAATAATAAATAACTGATGATGTTTTGTGCGTTTGTTCACCATATTTCCTCATATGGTGATTACTAACAAGAACATTATGACTTTAAGTACATTTTGCTCTCTAATTCAGGAATTTCTTGACTTTTGACTTTGACTTTTACCTGAGCTAAAGATCTTGTTCAAACAGAGTTTTAAGACATGTAAAATGTACATACATTGAGCAATAATCTGTGTTTAAGGAGTCTCCACAATAGGTTAAATTACCTTGTTGAAATTTCTTAAAATGACTTCTTATCCTTAAAATTTTTTTAATTAATTACTATTTACAAGACGTCTTCTTTTCATTAGAAAAATCATTCTTAGTGTTTGTGACCTTAAGGCGTCAAGTTTCCACAAGTTGCATAGTGAACAACAGTTTCAAAACTGGCTGCGATATTACCAAATCCTGCTTGCAGAAACACGTTTTCAGGTTTGAGGTGAGCTCAGAGAAACTCTCCCCCTCCAGCAGATGAATTTGGAAACACACTGCTGGTATTAAAGACATCATCCTGCATGGAGAGGATCAATCACCCAAGTGAAGCAACAGTACGTGAAACATGCCTTTGAGCTAATTCTTCCGTGACCACCTAAAACAACAAACCACAACAAAGCTGGTCCTTTCACCAGCAGCCTTCGCTCCTGAGGTAACTTCAGTGGCGACCATTGGGACACTAATGAACATCCTTGTTTCGCTCCCCTGCTTGACCTTGTCTGTTCTCTGCTATTTTAATAAACACATTCACGCCGAAGTCGTCTCACATCTCGCTCCCATTCAATATCTCTGCGGCTCCTCTGCGTTGCTCTGCGGATGATTCATCCAGCCTTTCACCGGAGGCTCATTGTGAACTTCAGAACACATCAGACGTCACACACAGGAGCCGTCAGCTCTCATAATGTCAGACCATAGTGTGCACGGGCATGAGATCCATCCCCCCTCACACACAAACACACACCTCTCTCTCTCTCTCTCTTTGCCTTTATCCTTCTCCCTCATCCAGACACACACTTTACACATTTATGTAACTGCTCACACAACATTTCACATACATCTCAGGAGAAAATTCAGCTCCGGGGTTCAGGAGTCAGTCTCATTACACATGATAAAAAAAGAAAACTACAGAAAATGATTTTTGCTAAATATTCACCGTACTCACAAGGCAGGGAAATCGATCAAATGCGTGCACCGGACAGGAAGAGGAAATATTAATAACTGCTTTTGCTTTTTAATGAAGATTTTGAGGTCAAATATAATCCTGTTTCATCCACTGCCGTCAAGAGTGTTAAATGAGCTGAGAGGTGTAGGAGGGGGGAAGGAAGGGGGTTGATGTAATAACAAGCTCATCTGTTCATCACCAACCTTTTTTTGTTTCCCAATCAAAAAAATAAAAGAACTACTATAAAAGAAGAAAATGTGTCTTTTTTTTATCTGCAGAGTGAAATGAAATGTGATCAAGTTACGGTCAGATGTCTCTAAAGCTTCTGAGTTTACCTCTTCAATCTGGTGTGAAGAAAATGGGATAAATACAGTGACAAGATTTTTATTTTCTATTTTTTTTATTTTTTGACGTCATCAGAGGACTCAAAAAAAAACACACAATGCATACTTGCGTCACCTTCTTGAGCTTGGGCTGAGACGTCAAAGTCTCATCCCACAGTCGATTAATTCAGTCGAATAAAAATAACACAAACTTCCATACAGATTATTGTGGCATTTCAGCATTATTACAGATGGTACTACATGTGCAAGCAGCTGTTAGTCTAGTTAAGTGTCTAGTGCATCAGCAGGAGGGGGGGGAAATATTGACATCATTTCAGTCAATTAAACCTCTGTTGTTTTTCCTCTGACTAATTCATCCCCCTGTCCTCTGTCTTGCAGTGTCTCTCACTGATTTTTCCCTTTTTCAGCCTCAGGTCTCCATGAATATTTAGCATCATCACAGACACACACACACACATGCGTGTACTTGCAGTTGTGCACACAGACACTTACATTCCACCGCCTAATCCTCATCTCAAAAACGGATTTAACCAAAGAGTGCGTTTTTCAACCTCCTTCTTTGCCGGCACGGATGTAAAAATATCCATCTGCATCTAAAAATAGCCAACTACACTCTAGACATACTGGAGGCATATGCTGTGGTGAATATGATGATGCTGCTCTTCTCTCCTCTCCTCTCATTTCCACCCAGACTCTTCTCCTTTTTTTCCTCCCCCCTCTCATTTTGGCTGTCTTTTTGTGTAACGCACTCATGCATCCTCTCCCTTTTCACCACCTCTCAGGCGCCATCAAGGTCAGAGTGACCCCGGCAGAGGAGAGAGAGAGAGGATGGAGAGAGATTTTTTGTGAGAGCAAAGGAAAAGAGGGGAAAAAAAGGCAGACAGGAAACGTCAGTGGGCGTGAGTGTGAGATGAGTAACAGGAAAACCGGGCGAGGAAGTGAGGGGCTAATCTAGGTTTTAAGACCTTTCCTCGCATTGTCTCCAGAGCTGTCAGGTGGGAGCAGGAAAGAGAGAGCTGATTAGTGTTTGTCTTATATAACAATCATCAGGTCCACCAGCAAAGACTCTCTCTTCCTATTGAATTCTTTGTCCTCCTCCCGATTCATCCGATTGCCCCGCTTCCTCCACTTTCTCCCCCTGCCCTTTCACCGCTCCTGTCTCACTGATGTGACACACAGGGGTCCGTTAATCTCTCCCTCTTTATCACACACACACACACACTTTGAATTCAGGCCCATTAGTTCAAACGGTGCTTGCTCCCTCTGCTGGTTAATGCACATATCCTTTCATCTTAATCGAATCTGAAAAGAACATTTTCATCTTCTCGGCTCCTCTGCAGAAGATAAGAGACGTCCTCTCGGTAATAGGCCGCCACAGCTTCTCCAGATTTTCTAGCGAGGCTTTGCAGAAGGAAGGTCGCTGAAGGTCACGCAATAAGTTCAGAATAGAGACTAAATTTCTGCAGGAAAGGAAAACTGCTCGTACTCTATCCTTGATCAAGGTGTTGATCAAGGTGTTGATCAAGGAGGCCTGAATGTGCAGAAGTGTTGCAAGCTAACTTGCTAACTACATTGCACGCCTGCTTTAAATGCATTTAATCTTCACATTGAAGATCATAACCTCTCTGTAACCATCGAGCTGCAACACACATTCAAGCAGCGTGCACTACATCTCACATTTGTCCTTCTTCTAACCCCCACACTAGCTTTTTTGGTAATCATGATTCATATAATGAATATGAAAGCTTCTAGCTCAGAGAGAAACATGTCAGCGCACGCAGGAAACCAGCTCTTTATTCGACGCATTCTCAAATTTGTTCTGTAAGCTAGCATGTTTGCCAAATGATTTGAATATTTTTACCAAGAAAAAAGAAAAGAAGAAAAAAAAACACCCTGTCCTCCTCCAGTCTCTCATAATCAGGTCTTGATGGGCTATTTTTAGCTCTTTGCACTGGCAGCGAATGAGTTGTGTTGGGATTGTATGCAGATCTTGATGTTACATAAGAAAATATGAAATGGGAGAGTTCATAATGTGGAGTATCTCACCCCTGCTTCCTGCGCCGCCATGTCTATTCAAGGAGCATTAAAGGCGCTTTAGTGTGACTGCGTGGTGGCTGAAGTGAAGCAGCCTGGGCAAGATGCTGATCGGGTGCAAAAACACGCACCCACAAACACTTTTATCCGCTTCTCTGTCGATTCCTTTTTCGTTTCACTCTCGCACAGACATCAGTCGCCCTTTCCTGCTCTTTCTCTTTCTTTTTTCTCTGCTCGGAAACCAATTTCACTATCGACAGCTGCGTCTGATGTGACAACATCACAATAAAAAACAGATGAACTCGTCATCTTCTGTTACAAAACTTACATTCGCAGCCTCTGAGCAACTAAACTTTCGATGCAAACTGATAACCGAGTCATCCTTTTGCTCCTGTCATCCACAGTCCATCTTACCAAAAGACACTCAACATATCTGTTCAAATATACAACAGCGCTTGACTCACAGGAAAAGACTTTATTATCTGATATGGAAAAAAAAATCTGCAATTTCCACACACATCAGCAGCTCTAGAGATTTTATATATAGCACAGCGCTGGATGGATTTCGCCTCACTGGAACCCCTAAGACTGATTGAAGCTGTGGCCTGGATTGAGAGGAGTTATTTCTGGAACACATTAGCGTTCAGGGAGGTAATTGTCTCCTCATGAGCCTTTTATCACAAAGAGAAGGGTTTTCAGTGAAACAAGATGAAGAGACGGGGAGGGAGCGGACGGCCTAGTGTACACCACGACTGCACGGTCGGTCGAAGTCACGGGGTGAAGTGCAGAAAGTATTAGTAGGTGAACGGGAGATGCAGGGAAGAGGAGATGCACCTTTTACTTGCTGTTGAGCCTCCCTCACTGCAGCAACAGTGGAGGTTTTTGAGGTGAAGAATATTTAGATTTGATCAGTAGATAAATGGGGTACTTACCTCTGTGTGTGTGTGTGTGTGCATGTGTGTGTGTGTGTGTGACAAGCTCTCATCACCGAAAAAGTTTTCCACACGGCGGGAAAGTTGATCCCCCTGCTGTCGCTCAGGTGACAGTCACAATGAAAGCGACCGTATTCATATTGGGATGCATGACAGACTGCAGCCGCCCTCCTCCACACACACACACACACACACACCCTCCTTCTGAAACTGATCTGATCATGAAACTGATGGATACCAGATACATACCAGGACCCAGATTCAGACTGAATGCGCGCATACATTTTTAATCTCATCATCATCCGGGGTGACTGCAGGTGCGCTCTCACCTGTCAACCTGCACCTGCTGTCGACCAATCAGCTCTGACATCAAACTTTCTCTCTGTTCAAAATATGGACGCTGACTGGGAGTAAGCCACCGAGACTGCAGCGCCTTGCTCCTCTTAAACTGGGATTACAGTGAAGATTGGATGCTGGACTGGATTATCATCGTCCCATCATATGGATATTGAATTTAAACCCTCATTTAAACCCTCTTATTTCTAGTTTTCCCAACCTACAGATCCAATTGCACCCCCAGCTGTCTGCAGAGGGGGAGCTCTCTTCCCAAATCGTCCACATGTGTAAAAGCTTTTCTTTTCCTTTTCCAGAGAAGCTGATGTGGCCATAAAGCCCTTTGAGACAGTGTATGTCAAATAAATGTGACTTTAATAATAATTTTCAAAAAGAATATTGATAACTGCATTTATATTAAAGCAAAGGGCTCAAATTGAATAAATTAGTCTCATTTTATGGGGCTAAATGTGTAACTTTGCTTCCATTAATGAGCATAAAATGTATAATTTTTCTTTGTTTTCTTAAATGAAGCTGCTGATCAATGAACCTTTCCAGTAAATGCTCTCAGTCTGGTTTAATGGTGCTGCTGATGAAACTGATGATGATTTATTTACTTTACAGATTCACATTTTGCCCTTTGCATCTCGTTGACACATCTAACAGCGCATCATTGACACGGTTTGGACTTTTTCATGACAAAAGGTAAAAGAGACTCACTGATGCTGATTTGGTGAACTAAAAGATTAAAACTCTGGGTTCGGATCTGCTTTTCGGGTTTAAGCCCCCCTTCATGCCCACTGACCTGCCCAAAGACGGACTTGACGATGGGATGGAGGCTGGAGTCGTACTCGTTGGCGGCCGCGCTCAGTCTTTTGGATGAGCGGCTCTTTTGGACGGGTGCCGCAGGTGGGTCGGATCCGAGGCTGGACGCGGACCCGGCGGCTCTCTCTTTGGTCTCGAAGAAGAAAGCCGCGTCGTCCGGCTGTTTCGGGTGCGCCGGGGGGGTCGGGGAGCTCCTCCTGTCCTGCCGGGGGCCGCCCTGGTGGTGACGCGCCCCCGCCGCGGGGTGCAGCTCCCCCCGGGAGGAGTCGTGATGGTGGTGCTTGGAGGACCTGGAGGACTTGCCGCGCTCCTTCGGGTGCCGGCTCGCCCGGTGCGCCGCGTCCTCCTGCGCGTAACCGTCATCCGGGAGGCTCGGCTGCCGGTGAGGGTGGCTCCTCTGCGCGCGGCGCTCACCTGCGTGCCTCGGCTGGCACAGGGGTCTCCGCGCGCGCGCGCGCTCGTCTCGCACTCCTCCGTCCACCGCGCGTCCTCCTCTCCATCAGCTCCGGCGGGAGGGCGGTGAGCGCGGTGGCCCCGGTGGTCGTGCGCACCTCCGCCGCCGCCGCCGCCGCTCGGGTGCCCGGACCTCCGCTGGAGCCCCGAGGATCTCAGCAGGGAGGTGGCGGACTCGCTTTTGGGGAGAGAGGAGCTCATGGTTCACCCTCTCTCTCTCTCTTCTCTGTCTCTCTCTCTCTCTCTGGAAGTGAAGCTGAAGGATGGAGGTCGAGTAAAGGAGGAGAAGGCACGTGCAGGTGTTCAGGCATCAACCAAACACCCCTTACCCTACTCTGCACACACACACACACACACACACACACAGTCTAATCCACATCCACACGCTGGACCATCGCTGTGCTGATGATGGTGGTGCTGAAGTTGAGGCAGCAGCCACCTGACTGAGCCTCTGCAGTGAAGAGGAGGTGCGTCCCGGTCCTGATGTGGGATCAGTTTTGGATGACAGTCCGGGCGCGCGTCACTATGCAGGTCAATTCCTGCATAATGAGCCTCTTCATCAGCATCCTCCTCCTGTTTGATTCCTGCAGGAGCTCCTCTGTTAGGCGCTATCTTAAGGTGTGTTATCAGGATTAAAGACGTCACAGGCGTCAAAAAGATGTTGGACCCACAGAAAGATTCACCCAAAACTCAACAAGTGCTTGATGGGACATTAACGCCACTGGTCTGAAAGTACATTTATAGTTTCTTAAAACTATATGAAAGACTTTAGATCAATGCAAAATGTGATCATAAACTTTATTTATACAGCACTTTTCAAAACAAAGTTGCCTCACATGGTTATTAAAATTAAAATAAGACAATTAAAATGACAACATATATAATACAACTAAATTAAAATTTGTTAAATACATATAGAAACATAACACTGACCAACAATAATGATGATAAAACAGATCACAATAAAGCAAAATGAATGAAAAAAGGACGTTTAAACGTTTAAAAGTATGGACACAAAAAGGATGACATCTTTTACAGACTTTGATATAGAAGAGTAGGTCATGTGAGCTATGAATAGTAACATAACCTTTGTGAAATTAACACAGAGGCTCCGTTTATTCATTAGTCAGCATCGAGATAAACAAACCGCTGAAATGGGACACACAAAACAAAATGATACCACAGTAGAAAAATTAAAGATTGGTTTATTTTAGACTCACTCGCTCTCTGTAAAAGTCCTGCTGTGTGACATTTTTGTATCAAATAATTTGAGAGAAATTATAAAACATCCAACAATCTTCCAGATTATTTCATCTCATACAACCACTGAGTCATCTAATCTTCATCTCTCCAAAGATCTCAAAAATTTTGCTTAACTTTTCCTAATTTTGGTTAAAATTTTCTTTCTTTCTTTGGTCCCAGTTTTATTCTTTAAGTCCATTTACTTCTCTGACAGTGTGAATATTGTTTTATATTAAGTAATGGATGCACATTAGTGTCTACTTTTATTTTAACTTGTGCTGCAAATAAATAAATTTCACACTCAGTTAGCTCTCCAACTTGCCTGCCTGTGTGAGTCAAAAACATTTTATTCTTCACCACACACACATGGTTGCATAATCTGGGTATAATGATGGTGCTAGGGTGTGAAGATGATTGGATGTTTGAACTGTGGGTTACTCTAAATAATAACAGCAAAGTTCGAAAAGGAAAAAAAGGAAATAAAAACCAGAGGAAATAAAAGCGTGACAATCCTTCAGCCTCATCCCATCTGCACACCCAGGGTCATAACTCTCACAGCAGATGTCCAGGGATGCAGGGCAAAAAGCATGTAATGTTGTTAATACATGAAATGGGCCAATTAGACGCTCACGCTCTCACGAGCTGCGTTTCACAGAGCGGAGCCGAGAAATGAGCAGATTTTTTTGCCCTCCTCTCTCTCTGGGGAATTTTTGTTCTCTGACATCTGTGTCTCTGCCTCCTCTGCTCCGGGTAGAGGCAAAGTTTCTTCACTCCATCGCTCCCACCCCCACCACCTTCAACGTCGGGCCTTGTTTTAACTCCTCTGCTACCTTTTTATCCTCCATCTCATCCAAGTGTGATCAATCGTTGCTCCGTACAGTCATTATCAGGTGTAATCCTCTCAGTTAAACTACTGGCCTCATTGTCCCATCAGCATCCTCCCTCTGTTTCATGATCATCAGCAAAAATCCTGATGTTTTCAGCTCAACTTTGGAGGGGTTTTTTTAGATCATATGATTCCTACAGGATGATGAATCTTTTATTTATTAAAGGAAATCATATTTCTTTGTATGTTGCTACTCGTACGCCCCCTCCCTCTCTTTCTCGTTCTCCCCTTCTGTAGACATTGGGCTGCAGCAGGGGACGTACGAGCCTCAGGGTGCAATATGGCCCATTTAATGTCCACAGAGACAGAGGGAATAAAAAAAAAAAATTAAAAAAAACTGGAAAAATGTGGTAATAAACAAAAATAAACATGACAAGACCAACAACATAGAAAAAAAAACACAAGAAAAAAATGACATTGGTGATTCATTGCTTTAAAAATCTGACCAATTTATGTTTTTTCATTATTTTTTTGTGGCCATGTCACTTTTTATTTTTGCGTTTTTCCACCCAAATCACTCCGACATCACCCCCCTTCAGCTCTCAGCGGGGTCAGATGGCCAAACTAACTTTCATGGCAAGAGCTGCAACGCACACAGCTGCTGCACAAACAGCACAATTATCAGGAATGAAGGAAAATAACGTTTAGATGAAGCAATCTCAAGCTGAAGACCTCAGACTCACGTATTCTGGAGCTCTGAAGTCTATTGAGATCGAACTGTCAACTATTTGAACAAATATATTGCCAAGTATAAAATATTAAAACAATTTTTCAGTGACACGAGACAGTTTTTTTTCTTCTTCTTCTTTACAGTCATGAATGGTTCTTCCTCCCTGACTCTTACCTTATCTCTGATCACATCTTGTACCCCTCATTAACCCCGGTCCCCTGGCACAGTTTGGCATGACTGAAAGATTAATCAGCGGGGTAAATAATTAACCACACGGCAGCTTGGGGCCTACAAGACGAAGAAAGAGCTCCCTCATCTGAATCAGACACAACATTTTGCCCACTCGCCTGATGAGCACTCTGCGTGGGATGTGATATCAACACTAAAATAACACAGTCCAGGTCACGTGGAGCCGAGAAAGTGATACTTTGACAAAACTCAAGTTTCAAGTTCAGATGAAAGACTGTAATCAATAGACTGATAATTGACTGAATGCTTCTGCAAACTTTGTCAGGGGTGAATGAACTGTGAGGTCAATAAACACACTGTGATATGCATACTATTATATATTATACAATTATCAAGATGTGGATCATCTTGAGTTATATTAGGACATGTGATGGGTTGCTGGGTGCAGGCACAAGTTGTTTACTCGATTATCTGCAGCGGTTCAGACGTTGGTGACTTCATTCCACCTCTTATTGTGAGATGTCTTGTGTATGTGTTACTCCTCGCTCTGGTTTCCTGTGAACATCCTCTCCAACATCTCCCTCTTCCTCTCCTTTTCTTGCTCTGGAAAGAGGATGCCTGCAGGAGGTGGCCGAGGCTTTTGTTTATCTGGACGGCAGTTCATTTCAAACACGTAGCATAGTAAGAGGTTTAATTCACTCTATCTTTGTAGTAATAATTGAAGTGATATTTTTAGACATTTTAAGTCAGGGAAGTCAGCAAAAATACTTAAAATGTGAAGAAGAGCCTGTATAAAAAAAAAAGAAAAAAAACATATTTGTGGTATTTAACAGATTTTATTTCAGCCTAAATGATGGCTCTGTTACTCACTTACCAACATAAGTTTGTGGTAATAGGTGTTTTTCACAGATGTACTGACGTGTGGTACTGTAGCTGGTGTAATTAACAACCTTAAGTGCATGAGCAGATATTGCGAGGAGGACAAGGGGGTCTGGAACCTCTTAGGAAAAATTAGTTGACCCCTTCAGTATATCACTGTGAAGAGAGGTGTATAAGTTTAAATAATATAATAATATGTACTGAAAGCAATGTGCCAATTACAGACACAGAAACAGTGGTTTGGTCCACTGATGTTTTTCACACATTATCTGTGTCATGTACTACTGTCAGGACATAGTGACACATTTAGCAAATATAAATAAAAGTCATTTTTATGTAGGTTATCTATTTCTGTTTTACCTTATCTACATTTCAGTTTTCCAGTTTATAATCCAGCGTTTCCACTGGTAACATTTAATCATAAAACAAACATTACAATTAAATCCACTTCCTCAAGAAGGTGACATACAGGTTTTTTTACTCTACCACCCGCCTACACACACACACACACACACACACACACACACACACACACACATCCTGAACTCCAGTCAGTTCATTTTCGAAGTTACCAGCACAGATTTAAAGAAAGTGAGCTTCCTCAGATGTTTTACATGGAAAAGAGAAGCAAAGCAGGGGGATGATGTCATCAGATAATACAAAATGTCCTTGAACATATGAAAAACAAAAACTTGCCTCCCTGCAACTTAAAAAAATAGTACAGAGGGGGTTTTCCTCCCTAACAAATCACCTTTGGCCTATAAACACACAGTAAACATCGCAAAACTAATTAGTGTTTTCTCTATATGCATTTAATATATTGTTGGTGTTACAGCAGCACTTGTTAGCTCCTTTGGTGTCCCCCATAAAAATTTATCTAAGTACATTTTTATGTTTTCTGTCCCCCTAAAAAGTTAAATGAAATATCCCCCCTTGCTTAAGTGCTTTCTTGTTGGCTGACAATAAGCGTGCTGGTGTCTGCATTTCTACAAAGAAAAACAAAAACGCATGTCTGTTAAAAAAAAAAGTCAATATTGATATATAGATGATGTCAGTGCAACTCTGTATCTGCACTCATAAGTCTCTGTGGTGTGTCCCAGGAGACAGATCTGTGTTCACAGTTTTCCACGGAAGACCAGATCCACGATGTGTGTGGATCAGTGTGGCTCAGTGTCTGCGACGGGGAAGGAAATCACATAAAATCCAGAAAGTGCCAACAATTGTTTTTTTAGTTTCGAGAGAAACTACTAAACCACTGAGGAAGTTCAGGTTATTTCTCCAGGATAATCCACTCATCAACACCGCTCTGAGAATCCTGGGTACTTTTATTGAAAACAAACCAGATAATAAAAACAAGGAGTGTTGAATTATTTTAAATGAGTGGATTTGGCGATGTAGTAATTGCATGAACGACTCTCCAGCAGAAAATGGAGGCCAACCAGGTGCCATTAGTTACACCTAACAAGACTCTCAAGCTCTCTGTTGCCACCTGAAAGTCACCTCTTTAAAACTATTAATAGTCATTCATTCTGCAGTTTGTGTTTCTACCTAAGATCATCCTGATTGGCACAAGAGCCAGGTACCAACAATCATGGTAAGACATAAACATGCTACGATAAGCGGATATACTCACCTTATAATTCTGAAACATTTACCCTGCAACAGCAAAGCCATCTGGGATTTCTACAGACTCTCACATCCCTGTTCATGATTTCTTTTACTTAATCCAAATTCCTCTTCAAGTCTCAGCAAGTGTTGTCTCTTATTCCTTCTGATTAGACCTTTGCTCGGGTTTTAAGGGGGGCTAAGTTTACGCAAGGTCACTGAAATCTAGACATTGAGGGAATGTCAATCAATCACAAGGCTTTTCTTAATCAGTGTTTTGATTTTGCACAAACGTGATCAGACGTTGTTTGGTTAAGTACTGCTGCAATACAATTACAAATCAGAAGAAACTGATGAGACTGATCTCAGCAAGGCTTCTGTAAATTGACTTAAGGCACTGATGTTGTTGTAGTGATTTCAATAGAAGGATAGCTTTTACATTTATTTTGGGATATTACTGCTGGTCAGAAGGTCAAACTGAAGTGTTAATTTGAATAAATACGAGCACAGTGGGGTATCGTTACATCTTCTTTCATTGTAAACACTGCATCTTACAGTCAGCGCGGCTGAAAGGTAAGAATTCGCTAGTTGGGATTATTTTTTCACACGCCAGGTGTTGCAGCTGCTGCTATCGCTATGCAAATTTAGCGTATCCCCCGGGCGCCTTGTTCAACTCGTCACATTTGTACTTCTCTAACTGGATGGTTACCGACTGTGGGCCTTTTCAATCCACACAGAGGGTGTCAAATCGAGCAGATCAAATGAAAACACCTGTGTGGGCATGCAGGGGCTTTCACGAATCAACCCTTTATCTCTAAAATCAAGATTAATTGCAATGAAAGTAGGCTGTTTTTTACAAAACTTTGTCAACTTCACCAACACAGCAGTCACTTGTCAGCACTGATAGGTCATTAAACTAACTCACTAACAAACCGTCAAAAACAAAGCGTCCGTTTTGTTGAAATGACTCTGTCAATGGGTGGCTATCAGGACATGTGTTAATGTGCTTATTTCCAATCAGCTGCAGCTGTTCGAGAGAGTTGTTAATTCCTTTGAGCTTAAACTGCTTCATTTCCACCCACTCCAATAATGGTTTCATCTCCGTAAATGGAGGGCTGGCGCGGTTCAATCAGTGTTACCGTTACCCAGCGCAGCAGGTGTGTTTCACTTTTAATGCGGTGGATGAAAGGAGTGAAATAAAGACCTCTGCAACTTACTGTGAAATTTCTACCAATGGAGAACAAATACGCTTCATGCAGCTCCGATTCAAAAGAGGAGAGCCAATTAAAATGTTCACATATAAGTTATAAATAAAATCAGCTTTTGAAACGTCATAATACCTTTCATACCAACAATATTTACACTGTCTTACGTCTTCGGTGAAGTGCAATAAATGATGGAATAACACCAGTTATTTGCATGAAAATATAGTCCATAACAGTGTTCATTAAAGTATTACTTGCAAATGGACTGCAACAAAACATAATTGCATAAATGTACCGTGCTGACTTTGTAGGACTGTATATTTTGGAGATGATGCATTATCTGTGAAGTCAGTGTGTAATCCAAATTATCTTGAATGTCCTCCTCCATCTTTCCCCAGCTGCCCTGTTAGATTTCATCCTGTCTTTTTTCCTCCTCCTGGGTGACACAGACAGATGATTTTGGAGCTATTTATGCCTCAGAGGAAAAAAACAAAACAGAAAAAAAAAACATTTTGGTCACTCATCTGTCTATTATCCTTAAGTTTAATGCATATTGGCAATTATTTTATCCAAACTGCACATTAACAAAGATAAGACTGTCAGGGATCATTAATAATTCTCATGATGAAGGGAAATGTTACAGACTGCAGAAATAAGCCTGTGACTGTGAGATCTCATGGACTAAGAGCTGTAAAGGTGCAGTGCACACATACTAGGATGGTGGATTTGAGTGAATATGGGTTGGCACGGAGGGGTGGGGGGGTTTTGGTTTGACGTAGGGAGGGCAGAATCATGGGAACTATTTATAGGAACACAACGACCTACAGTATTGTATCCTTGCAAAATACATGCGCCATCTCTGTGCTCTTCAACCATGAAAATAGAAATGGTCACATATTAATTTATAATTCACTCAGATTAATTGGCTTCATAATAAAAAAATTAATCAACTATATAATCCAAACTCCTTGTGATTGCACTGTGGGCAGCCTGTTATGATGAAAACAGTAGGTCTGTGACATTAAGCTAATGCAATAATAATTAGCATTAATATGCATGTGTTTTCTGGCTAGGTTTTCTATTTGTAGGTCTTGCAAAGGTCATTAGTTACCCTTCAATATCCCTGCTGTGTGCACACGCAGCTACAACAGATGCAATGGCATGCACATGTCCAACAAAGAAAGAGATACGAGTGTTTTTTGTCCAATTTAATTTGAAATCACATTAGATATTTAATGTAATTAGTCTTTGCTTGGATTATCTCTTTCAGTTATTAGTACAATGTGCCAAATCCTGGGTGATAATTCTAACGGAAGTCCAATATTCATGCCAAATCTCAAGACCTTATATCTGTCTGTTATTATTATCTGTCTATACTGTCTGCTTCAGGCTGGCCCACTGGCTTGACAGGCAGCTTCATCTGAATGCCCACTCATTTGTCCACCCACCGTCACTGTATAACTGGTTTCGCCGGAAGCAATTATTTAGCAGCCTTTCTGGTTTTTCTTGAATTAAATCCTTTGACGTGTCTTAGCACATACAGTGGATATAAAAAGTCTACACACCCCTGTTCAAATGCCAAGATAAATAATTTCACAACTTTTTCCACCTTTAATGTGACCTATAACCTGTACAACGCAATTGAAAAACAAACTGAAACCTTTAACAGGGGAAAAATAAAAAATAAAAACTTAAAATAACCTGGTTGCATAAATATACACACCCTTAAACTAATATTTTGTTGCAGCTTTAATTACAGCACTCAGTCTTTTTGGGTAAGAGTCTATCAGCGTGGCACATCTTGATGTGGCAATATTTGCCCACCTAATCTTCTTTGCAAAACTGCTCCAAATCTGACAGATTGCGAGGGCATCTCCTATGCACAGCCCTCTTCAGATCACCCCACAGATGTTCGATCATGGATTCAGGTCTGGACTCTGGCTGGGCCATTCCAAAACCTCAATCTTATTCTGGTGAAGCCATTCTTTAGTTGATTTGGATGTGTGCTTTGGGTCATTGTCATGCTGAAGTTGAAGATGAAGTTCCTCTTCAGGTTCTAACAGAAGTCAGAAGGTTTTGTGCCAACACTGACTGGTATTTGGAACTGTTCATAATTCCCTCCACCCTCACTGAAGGCTAAGGCCCCAGTTCCAGCTGAAGAAAAACAGCCCCAAAGCATGATGCTGCCATCACCATGCTTCACTGTAGGTATGGTGTTCTTTTGGTGATGAGCAGTGTTGTTTTTGCGCCAAATAAACCTTTTGGAAGTATGGCCAATATGGCCAAAAAGTTCAACCTTGGTTTCATCGGACCACAACACATTTTCCCACATGCGTTTGGGAGATTTTAAATGTCTTTTTGCAAAATGAAGCCGGGCTTGGATGTTTTTCTTCGAGAGATAAGGGGAGATTGTTGTCACATGTACTACACAGCCAGTACTTGCCAGAAATTCCTGCAACTCCTTCAATGTTGCTGTCGGCCTCTTGGCCCCTCTTGGCAGCCTCCCTGACCAGTTTTCTCCTCGTTTTAACATCAATTTTGGACGGACGACATCCTGTTCTTGGTAATGTCACTGTTGTGCCATATTTTCTCCACTTGATGATGACTGTCTTCACTGTTTTTATGGTATATTTAATTCCTCGGAAATTATTTTGTATCCTTCTCCTGACTGATATCTTTGAACAATGAGATCCCTCTGATGCTTTGGAAGCTCTCTGCAGACCAATGGCTTGTGCTGGAAGATGTGGCTACAAAAATGTGAAGAAAAGTCCTACTAGAACAGCTGAACTTTATTTGGGGTTAATCAGAGGCACTTTAAATGGTGACAGGTGTGTGCTGACTCCCATTTAACATGAGTTTGAATGTAATTGGTTAAATCCGAACACAGCCATACCCCCAGTTATAAGAGGGTGTGCACACTTGTGCAACCTCATTATCTCTTATCTTTATTTTACTACTTTACCTTCCCTAAAAGATTTCAGTTTGTTTTTCAATTGTGTTGTACAGATTATGGGTCACATTAAAGGTGGAAAAAGTTGTTAAATTATTTATCTTGGTGTCATTTTTTTACATCACAAAAACCTGGCATTTGAACAGGGGTGTATAGACTTTTTATATCAACTGTAAAGGAACATGGTATCAAAATGAAGTTGTGTGTGAGTGCAGAAAAGTCAACAGGCTCACCAGATGGGCGGCCTCCCTGGGAAAAGGTTCACCCAAACAACTTCAATAAAAACCCCACAAAGCAGGTTTTATTATTCACTTTTTTCCTACAATATCACCAGCTTTGTGTGCTAACCATCTACCATTAGGGCTTCAACTAAAGATCATTTTCTTTATCGATTAATCATTTTGTCGTGCAACATATTAGTTGTTTGGTCCATAAATTGTCAGAAAATCTTGATCACTGTTTCCCAAAGCCGGATCCTCACATGTCTTATTTGGTCCACAAGCCAAAGATATTCAGTTTACTGTCATAGAGGAAAACCAGAAACCAGAATATATCACATTTCAGAAACTGAAAAAGAGAATTTAGATGCTTTTCCTTAAAAAAATACTCATTTTATTTGGATCTTAGACTCTTCTCTCTGTTTCCTTCCCTTGTGTACCCCTCCCTCTTGTATTTTTTCTGCTATTTGTCTGTCTGTGAGCTGGGCGGGGCTCCTGGTTTTCCCCCGCTGTGCCACCTACATACCTGAGTCACATTCTTCAGTCAAGTCACCCTCACCAACTGCGGTATTTACGACCGGTTCACTCTTCCACTCATTGCCAAATCATCAACTTACCCACATGGTATTTCGCTCTGGGCCTAAAAAAAACTTTTTTCATTGTCTTGTGTATGTTTCTTACCTAATCTAACCACTATCGCCTGAATGCAGATCTCAGCCACATCAGCCAACATGCTTAAATTTCTAAATCCGCCCTGCCCTGAACCACCCCAAATCTCTGATCGCTCCGCTTTCCTGCTCTGGACCCTGACCTCACACTCTGACCCCCTTCCTCCTTCCTCATTTCCTAATTAAGAAACCTGCCTTCAGTTACTGCACTCTTGCTTCCGTGTTTGTGTCTGTTTATTGTTCAACCACCTAACGACAAATGATTAATGGGCGTTCAAAGTAGTTGGCAGTTATCATAGCTGACAATAAATCGATTAATCAACTCATTGTTTAAGCGCTTGTCAATACCTTGTCAGCTCTGTAAAAAAGCTCTGTAGAAGTTAAAGTTTTTACCCTGGCTGCCTTAAAATTTTAAGTTGACTGAATTTGAGAAGACAAGTCAAAATTACGCTTCATCGGATACTCTGCTCCGTTTAGTTGTTTTTATTCAGGTGCGGTGGATTCTTGTCAAACAGCTTTTGAGGCAGCAGGTAGATTTAGTCTCATGTAATACTGTCAGGACATAGTGATAAAGTGTTTTAGGAAATATGACCGGGAGTAATTTCTAAATAAGTTATCTACTTCTGCTTTAACTTCAAAATGAAAATGAAATGTCTGGACTTTATGATGCGAGGCTGACGGGGTGGGGGTGGGGTTGGGTCGGAAACATGTGGACGTGTGTAGACCAAACTACTGTGAGGCATTTGAGGAAGGGGGACAATCTTTTGAAACTGAGCAATGCATTGGCTTGGGTCTACAATTAGCATTCTTTCAGTTTATTACATTATTTAAATTATACGGTTATGTTAACAATGATTTACTGAAGGGGAGAACATGAATTTTTCCCAGAAAGGGGGGTCCAGACTTCCCTGTCACCCCAATAATATCCACCCATGCCTGAGCCAGCTCTTTCACATCCAGCAGCCTCTTCTTGTCTTCGACTCTCCTCTTCTGCTGCCCGACAGTGTCCCCGTCCAAGTGCCACCTGAGCCTGTGGAAAAAAAAAAAAATTCCTTGTTTGGGTTTCACTTCTCTCTCTCTCTCTCTCTCTCTCTCTCTCTCTCTCTACTGCTGCATTCCCAGACTCTGACAGCATCATCTCCATCTTTGTTTTTACACATTTAAACTTCTCTGTATTTCTTTGTGTTTGCCTCAACTTCTCAGTGCTTTCACCTTTTTAAACCTTGAAACTGGCTTCAGAAACACAGTTGGAATTGCCTCCATGTTTATTAAAAAATAATAATAATAACTTAAAAGCACATCCTTCTCTAACAACCTTCATCCTTGTCCTCTTTAGAGAACCTTCGCTTTCACCAAACTTTTTTAGGTGGATTATTACAGGCACCAAAAAAACACACCAAATCTATAGACTGTGTAGACCAGTGATGATATTTCCTTGGTGATCACTGAAGCCAAGAGGTTTACAACGGAAAATATACACACCATCTCCCCCTTGTGTTGAAGTTTTTACTGGTCACTGTTTTCATCGGACTTTCATCAGTGTGCTCTCCTTCAGAATTAAAATACTATCATTAACATTCATTAAGTTGCACTACATACAGCACATTTTAAATATAGTGAATATATTGTAGACTCTGCATAATCTGCATAATTTTCCTCAAAGGCTTTACAATAAATGTGATACTTCTGTCCGTAGAGCCTGGATTCAAATAAGGAAAATCTACTAAAATAAATCATTTTGCATGTAAAAAACAAATAGTGAACTTAATATTGGTTCATCAAATAATATTCAGTCAAATATAACATTTAAAAATACTACAAATAACAACAAAGCAGTTCACTCTCACTTGACTCATGAGGTTTCCGAGGTTTTTGCTCCTGCCATGGGGTCAGCACCCTGGACAGCACCAATCGGCGTCACCTTTTCACATTAAGGACCTCAGTCAGACTACCGCGTACAGTCAGGCAGGGCCGCATGTTGACGCCTTTGAAATGATATAGGATAGAAGGAAGGAAGGATATGATAAGGAAGGAAGGATCTAGTCAGTCCATTTAGAATCGCCAATCCTCCCTTCCTCTGCACCACACCTATTCTTTTGTACACTAACACTAAAGGAAGTGTCACACAATCACTGGCTTTGTCTGCGTTAGGGCCAGGAAAAAACTGCAGCTGTCATGTAACCATGAAACACATGTACATAACACAGAGAGACTTCCAGCCCAACCATCGAGGTAAATTGTTGGTTAAGACACAACCTATATCAGATCATACGGATATCACACACACACACACACACACACACACACCTCTCCCCTTCATGTGCAATTAGATGATGGATTATCAGACTGGCTCTCCTCCATCCAGGCTGGCAGATCTACCAGTCTGCATGCTCAGTCTTGTTGCTCAATGCTGTCACCTGCATGGCAATAATGAAAAAAAAAGTGATGATAAGTGTGGAGCTTTGTTGTCTCTGCACAAACACAAAGAGGACAAAGAGGTTTCATTATGTTTGGTGCGTGTTTGGTGGTGCAGGTATTTGTCACATCCCATGACCCATTTTCTGTCTTTCACCAATGAAAGCATGAAGCTACCATGAACTGAAGTTATTATCTGTTTTTAGCAATGCATCGTCACTCAAACATTAAACTCTCACACTGTATCTTATTTTACATAGTTTTTTGGTTGTTGTTTTCTTTTTTTTTACACAAAAGGCACAGGTGCATTTTGTTTTGCTGCTCCTGGCACTTTCTGCACACGACACACACCTCACAAACAAGAACGCCTTTTTCTAACTAATCCTTCGCCTGTGCCTAAAATGCTGCAGTCTTGTTAGAAAAAAAAAACTTTGTGGCTCTGATGTCTTCAATTAGGGATCTGTGTCACACATTGACTCGATCATGTAACGTGAGAAAGCAGAGATGAAACTTTTAAGAGCTGTTAAGAGCTGGAAACAAAAGTCAAAGCAACACCAGGAAACAGTTCTGTCCCACTTTAAGTTTTTAAGTTTCTATGAGGTGCTTTATTACAAAACTTTGTCTTATACTAAAAAATACTGCTTCTTGAAATGATTTAGGATATTTTTGAAAACAGCATTGTAACTGACTTTATGATAAAAAATGAAATATTCAAAAAACACCTCACTCAGACATACGAACTCTGAACCACAAAGTGATTAAGTCAGGAGCCAATATAACTGACCATATAACTTGAAATGGAAACCTTTCACACCCACTTGTATTTGATCTTTTATTGTCTGTAGTTAAATATTATTTTAAAATATACATATGTCATTCTGAAGTGAAATGCTGTAAATCACCTGCAAGAGAAATGAGCAAACATTTAGAAAATATGTTGTTTGATTTACTTAGTTTGTGGGCTGATGTTTACTTGGATTTATAGTTTATATCAAAATAGTTTGGCTTTCAACATACAGCCAAACATTTGCATTTTTTTTAGTACTAAAAGTGTCTAATAAGCTGAACATGATTTTTCCTTGTGTCTAACAGCTTCTCAAAGTTAAAATGCACTTAAGCCACTTTTCTTACACTTTGAGCAGCCTGGTGTGGCCCCTGTCTGGAGGATGTGAGCTGATGGCCCCTGTCTCAGCTGTGCCAGAGGTTCACATCCAGTGAAATGCCTCATGAAGGAGCTGGGATGCGTTTTCTCCTTCTGGATGGTGGAAAAAAAAGTAGGATGGTTGCAGGAGACGACCAGGAGGTTCAGGCTTCGTCGACCTTGCGCAAGAAATCCGGTTCTCTTATGAGGAAACAGTCCTCTAAAATGCCTGGAACTGACAAGGCACCGTAAAATCTATGATCTTTAAATAGTTAACTAATGCACTCACTGGAAATATGTCAAAAACCAGACAGGAAAAACCGGTGATGTCACGGTTATTTCCCCAATTCCTCATCCTTTTCCCCTCCGTTTTGGAGAGAGATACAGGGTACACAATGACTTTACACACTATCATCATTGTAGTAACACAGAGCAGAAAGTAAAACTTTACTTTCACTTCAGAGAGGCATCAGAGGGGAGGGGTGGGTGGATGGATGGATTAAAGCGGTGCGCCCTGAGCGTCTGTGCGCACTGGCTGAGCGGGCGGCGAGTGGAAAGCTTCCTCACATCCCCTTAAAAAAAAAGTTCCCTGAGTGAAATGGCCAGATCTAAGCCCTGGTTGGTGTGCTGCTTCGTCTTGGCCGGCCTGATCACCGCCGTTGCCCTCGTCTGCATGTGCATCTCCGCGCTGGGGGACCGGGGATGCCCCGGGGGCAGATTCAAGCGCGGGGCAGTGGCTGCAGACTCGCTCCGCTGCTCCGAGATCGGCAGGTAAGCCTCTGTCTGACCGAAGGAGAGGGAACAAGAGGAGCTGCTGGGGTGTAAAAGTTTAGTTTAACGCAGGGAAAACTGAATCTGAGTGGAGGCTGAGTTGGCACATTGTAATAAAAGCTGTTTTTTTAATCAGGTTATATGTATACATGCAGCTTTCCCCATTTTATTCAGTGACTTTAGTGATTCTGTGTAGGCTGTCAGACCCTGCTGCTCCCTTGGGTGAGATAAAGAGCTGAAGTGAGCCATGGGGTAAGCAGTTTAAGAGATTTGATAGACTCTGTTTGAAGAGTGGAGATAATAACCGTGCACAGACAGGCACACAGTGATTCACCTGAGCTCTTATTGCTTATTCTTTTTTTTTTTTTTTTTAAACTAACCTGCAAGAAAAAGAAACCAGGTTTCCAGGCTGATCTTTATCTGACTAATTTGGTGTGAATAGGCTTGGCACTTTCTCTGATGAGCTCTTTGATACAGTTGGTGAACTCTATCAATCTGTCACTGCTGTGGCTCCAAATGTAGCAGGAAGGTTTGTTTTTTCTTTTTGTTGTTTTGCACAGGAATGTGCATGTAGGTCTTCCGCCTTTTGTGTTTGAGAGCATTGTGTCCACGGCCAAAATTTGTCGAGGGATCATGTCCCCACTTCGCTGCCAAGACAATGAAAATGAGCTCAAGTGATACAGGATGAGGTGACAAGCAACATGAAACCCTTTCGGTTTTTTGGCTGTTATCACGAACTAACCAGACTCTGCGGAGTCCTCCTGTTGAGCAATGGAGATGCTTAACTTTTAATTATGCGTCTGTTTATGGTGATTATAAAGGGAGGGATATGTGAAGTGGTCCTGCAGTCAAACCTGATAAACAGACAGCATGCAGAGTGTGTGTGAGTGAAATGATTCAACTTCATCAACTCTTAATAGTCCACTGAGTGGTCATAAATGATGATTTCACACAACAGCAATATGCGACCTCAACAAAAGTGCTGATCCATCTCAATTTAACATGACCGCAACCCCCAGATTTACCAAAGTCTTCTGTCAAGCTCTATCTTTTGTTATGTAGGGACCAAAGCTTCGGGCTGTTCCTCCTGTGAAATCAACACTACTGTGATTCCTGTTCTCCTCCTCCGGTCTGAAGCTGATCTCATTTTTCACCCACACCTCTGTCCCATTACAGGCGTGGAGAAAAAACAAACAAACAAAAAAAAAAAACTAGAGCATACATCAGCAGATTCACATGGCTCAGCCTTTGTGAGCAAAATGTGCGGCATTTATTTGATTTTTCTCCCTCTGTGGACAAAACCCCATTCAGAAATCAATCCGGTCATGACATCTGCTCCGTAAGCGCGTCGAGTGGCATCAACAATCGCTCCTGTTGATCCGTCTGCAGCGTTCACACGAGACAGCCTTTAATTAACTTATTTTGGTCAAACTGTATTCCGCCTCCGCAGACTTTCTGTTAAACCCTTTCAAACTACAAGGCACAGAGTGAGCCTGACCTTAACAGAGTCAAAACATTCCCAACACTACCTTCTCTTGTTGCTCAGTGAACACGTCGAACCCAATGCCAACCTCTCGGTGAAAAGACCCATTCAGGGCTTTTCGGAGACGGTAGAGAACTAAGCTTCCACGCTCTGTTGTGTAGCATAAGTAGGTTGGATAAGCCTAATCATAACAAGTAAGTTGTCATTTCTTGGAAGACAGGTTTCCTCAAGAGTTTTTAAAAAAGAAAGCATATATTGAAAGAAAAAAAACTAAGAGTACCCCCATGGCCAGTAAATTCTTGGTATGTTTGCCTGCAGTCTTCAGCATCAGCACATGGTTTAAACTTGCCTCTTGGCAGCACTTGGATACTCTGATACTCAACCCGAGAAAATGACCCGAGGTTAACAGTGACACATGCAACCATTAAAAAATGAGCACATGTGTGTCTGCGTGTGGGCAAATATGCGGTGAGTGATCGGAGAGTCAGCGACTGAGCTGTGCGTTCACATGCTTCCCATAAACCCAGAGTTGTTTTCCAGGAACATCCTCAAAGAAGGGGGCTCGGCAGTAGATGGCGCCATTGCAGCTCTTCTGTGCACGTCTGTGGTCAATCCTCAGAGCATGGGGATCGGCGGAGGGTCTATATTCACTATAAGAGATAAAACAGGTGGGTCTTTCTGTGCGATTTCAGTGTCTTTTCTTCTCAAACAACGATGATTATTTATTGATTCTAATTTTTTTTGTTCTCTCCCCAGGCAGAGTTAAAGTCTACAACTTCAGGGAGAACGTCCCAAAGACTTTCAAAGCAAATCTGTTAGATGACTGTCCCAAAACATTCGGTCTGTCGATAGGTAGGTGGAGATGTCCATCAGTGTGTAGAGGCTTATAATAGAGATGTCACTGCAATGTCATCCTTTTAACTAAAAGAAATTTTATCTAAAAGATCAGTTTGGCTTAGGCTTAAAAGAGACGAAATAACTGCATTAAGGTGTGCCTTTAATTGAAAGTTGAAATCCCTCTTTTCCACGTACACCTACTGCATTGGAAGTTTTGATCGTTCTGTCATTTCTTTAATCTGCTCTTAATCTGCACGCTGTAGGCAGCCAGTGGATTGGCGTTCCCGGAGAGCTGCGGGGCTACGAGACCATCCACAAACAGTATGGCAAGCTGTCTTGGGCCAAGCTGTTTGAGCCAACCATCAAATTGGCCAAGGAGGGCATCCCTTTGCCGCCATTTCTGCAGAAACTTCTGAACATCCCCCTTGTAAAAAATTACGTGGAGAAATCGTCTCTCTGGTACAGCATCTCGCTAACTAATCTGGGGACTGAGAGCTTCTAAAGAGAATAATAAGAATAGCAAACTTCAAAAACTTTGACTTTGCAGCCACACCAATAACAAATGTTTGAGGGCACTAATGAACTAAAAGGGTTTTTGACCCTCAGTGGAGCTTTTTCTCATCCAGGTGTCGCTGCAGAAATCCCCAGAGCAAAGGGCTCTCCTGTAAATCGCGGGTTTAACTTATTTCCTGCTTGTTTTATGTAACCTCTGGGTTAGCAATTGACTCTGAATATTTTAACTGTCAGGATTTCATGTTGCATAATACTTTCACCCAGATTACACACTCACTCTAACAGATAAGGGTGCACAGGATTATTCTTAGTACAACATTTCAGGAGCAGCGACCTCTGACCTGGACATAAACGCAGCACTTGTTTTCTTTCACAAATGTTTTAGATTTTATATTTTTTCAGTTTTGTTTTTGGGGTTTTGGTTTGGTGTGAAAAGTCTAAAAGAGTGCATTTGCTTCCTGTCTGTGAAAATGTGCACACAGAAGTTGAAACAAATTCCTGCAGAAAATTTGAGAATATGAATTGATGAGTATTATAAAGTACAGAAGATGTGTGTGATATATTATGAATTGATTGAAATGCATCTCTCAGTGTATCCTGTTTATGGTTCTTCTCCTTTTACTTTTTCTTAGTGAACTTTTCTGCAACAAGAATAAAACTGTCTTAAAGAAAGGAGACATCCTGAAATTTCCAAAACTCGGAGAAACTATGGAAATAATTTCCAAGGAAGGGGCAGATGCCTTCTACACTGGCAAGATAGGACATGACTTAATCCAAGACATAAAAGATTCAGGTTGGTGCAATTTCAACATCGTATGTGCAAGCTGAGAGTGCATACTTAAAAGGAAAGAAGGAGAAAACATTCCTGTATGTAATGAGGATAAAGTGGAAAAAGTCAAAAGAATTTAAGATAAAGACGCTGTTTTCTGCATGTCTCTCCTAGGCGGGACTTTGCAGATGGAGGATCTGACATCCTACCAGGTGCGAGAGCAGGATGCGTGGCCGGTTAATCTGGGAAACGTTAAGATGCACATCCCTCCACCCCCCGCTGGGGGCGCCCTGCTGGCCTTCATTCTCAAACTGATGAAAGGTTTACTGAACTTGTGTGAAAACTCTCCTGTGAACTCCCCCTTGAAATGACCGACCACAGCGGTCAAATTACTGTCCTAATGGTTGCAGAGCCTAATGGTTTTAAAGTTGTTGCTCTCCTCTTTCCGCAGAGTTCAACTTGACTCCAGAGTCCCTGGGTAGAGACCAGAAGATTCAGACGTACCATCATTACGTAGAAGCAGTTAAATTTGCTAACGGACAAAAGAGACACATTAATGATCCTCTCTTTAACCACGGAAAGGTTGGGATCTTCCTCATTAGAGAATCATATTAACAATGACAAAAATGACATTGAAATGAGTTGTTTATAGTGACAAATCTTCTGAGAATTGTCACTGCAGTTCCCCTCAGCTCTACGCAGCATTTTGGCGTCTTTAAGCTGCTTGTTTTGGTCCAATTTTAGTTTTCATCAACTTTGTTTCTAATCACATCAAGCCACTGTTTAAAAAAAAAGGGTGTGATAAACTTGCTGTAGCAGCACCAAACAACAGACAGACAAATTTAGTGACTAGCTAGTGAACATAGTGGAGCATTTAAGCCGCTAAAGAGACACATATTTCCCTCAGGAGTTGACGGAGAGAAAAACAGAGCTAGTATTAAACTTGAACATTTGCCAGGTAGACAGAAACATAACTCCAAATAACTTCATGTTGGCTGGGTGTGTAATAAGATCAGTTTAGTTTAGCTGATTACATTTATTAGTCACGGACCAAAGAGAAGAGATTTAACTACTGAAGTTAATTTCCATCTGCAGTTTCTGGGCAGGTAGACACAAACGCTGACGCTCCTAATGCAATTAAATAGGCAACTCTTGGGTAACATGTTTGCTGGATCAATTTTAGGAGTTGAGAGTATGTCAATGTTATGTTTACAACTTCTCGAAGTGGCCCAAAAAATCACTTAATAGAGGTTTACTAAACAAAAAAATCCCTGTCTGCCAGCCTGAAAAGTTCAACACTTGAGAGATATGCTTATTTGTTCTCTAGCTGAGAGGGAAATGAGAAGGTCCCGCTCTCATGTCTCCTTTAAAAGAGAATAAGCGTATTTTCCAAACTGATTCAGGGATTCAGAATTAACACAATCTTATTAAGAAACAAAACAAACCCCAGGAAAATAAAGAGAAAAAAACTAATCTGAGATACAGTCTTGGTACATCTCACCCCAGCAGTAATATACAGGATGTTCTTACAACCCTTTCCTGTCTCATCCTGATATTCTTCTTTCAGGGTGCAGCTCATTTGATTGATCCCTCCTTCATTAATCAAATCAGGCAGATGATTTCTTCAGATCGCACTCATGACAACTCCTACTACAACGTCAGCCCCTCCCCCGATCACGTCGGGACCACGCACGTGTCGGTCCTGGACGAAGACGGACTGGCCGTCTCCGCCACCAGCACCATAAACCAACTGTGAGCAGGAAGCCTCTTCAAGCAGAAGATCTCTGCGTCTGCTCTGCAAATGAATTAGATCCACTCTGATCAGCGGTTTGTTTTGCAGATTTGGAGGATCCATTTACTCTCGGCAAACAGGTATCATCCTCAACAATGAGCTGGCTGACTTCTGTGGGAGAACAGACACAGTGAGGGCAGGTAAAGTCACAGACAGACATAAACATAGCCTTTCCCCGGGGCAATTGAATTAAAGACATCGCTCAATGCAGTCACTTAGTCTCTTTTCAGTCTGATATGGAGTGTAATTGATTTCACAGGTGAACAGCCTCCATCCTCAATGACTCCAGTGATACTGGAGACAGAGCGCGGAGGGCTCCTTGTGATTGGCGGATCGGGTGGAAGCATGATTACAACAGCAGTGGCCATGGTACCTTCACTTCACTGAACTCTGTTTGCATCCTTTTTCATCCGCTTCTTTATTATTATTTGTTTTTGCTTAAATGACTTTTTTATTCTTGCAGTCTATAATGAACCGCCTGTGGCTGGGGATGAACCTGACGGACGCCATCACTGCACCCATCGTGTTTATTGACTCCGATAACAATTTGAAACTTGAGTCCCATTTCGATACGGTGAGGAACTCGTGTGCTCTCAGATTCACTAGACTGTCTATCTAATGAATAACATTTCCATTCATGTTAATGGATTTTGAGGGAGATTACCAGGACATAATCCTACAAAGTCAGATTTCATTTACCTGTAATCACTTTTGAAATCTGAAGTAGGATAAAGGGTATTAATTTGTGTGTGTGTGTTTTCTGTGTGTCCTCAGTCTGTGGCAAATGGCCTCAAAGCTCTTGGACACAAAGTTAAGGCCTCTGACTTCTTCTTCAACGTAGTGAATGCCGTGGAAAAGGAGGATGGATGCATTGACGCCGTATCGGACAGAAGGAAAATTGGTATGTCAGCTGGATACTGAGCATCAACATCCCGACCAGGACCTGCCCCAAAGACTGACTGAACCTTTAGCCTTAAGAACAACAAAAGTGCCGAAACTGGGATGACAAAATGTGATTTGTGGTGGTCAAACTTGTTCCTGATGCACTGATGAGCAGCACAATCAGACAGGAAACTACTATCTTAAAGGATAACTTCAGTTTACAATAACTTGGGTCTTATTTTTGTAGCTTTGGTCATATTTTTCATTGAAATGTGCAGCATGGTTCAAAACGCTTAATCCGGAGGTGAACTGATTTTGTAAAAAAAAAAAAGGAACTGAATGAGAGATAATGCAATTTGTGTGTATTTTTTTATCTCCCTTCCTACTAGTTAATAGCAGGTGGGTGTAAACGCAGAAATATCGGTAATAATTCCACTTCGCTCAACTCTGGTAAGTTCGATAAGTCAGAGTTGAACCAAGAAGTCAGTCGTTAAACTATGAGAGACCTTAAAAGTTCCTTTTTTAATCTTTTTCACAGTAGTTTGACAACATAATCTTCACTCAGTGTCCACTTACTAGCTTTTTTCTGGAGCTTTCAGCAGCATCTCGCAACCTTCATCACCAAAATGGAGCCTGCTCTCTTGTCATGACATCTGAAGTCTCTGGAAAAGCTACGAAGTGGATTATTATGTCAAAATCTGGGTGATTCATTCAACATTCACCCTGATTGATAAATTCAATTAGAAACATGGGAACTGTTTTATTGTGTGACTACAATAAAATGGCCCCGTCAGTCCTCTTTTTCACCATATGCCCACTTGAGTGTGCGAGTGACAGGAATGATGGAAAAGCTGTGAAAATAAGACCCAAGTCGCCATAAACTGGACTCATCACTGGTGCTGATGAGACAGCTATACATATTTTACACACACACACACACACACACACACACACACATTCCAGTTGTCTCACACACACTGTTGTCAGACCATGTAAATGATGTAGACTAACGCACATTAAGCACACCACGAGGCAGCTATTCTCACTGCTGAAATCAGATCTACTGATTTACTGTAGTTCTGTGTCACCCCAGGTCTATTGATATAAGTGGATGTTTTGTTGTTTCTTTTGTTTAAGACTGAGCTTTGTAATTCCATATGAGAAATGTTTCCGGTAAATGAGCCAAGTAACTCTGTGACATCCCGACTGACATGTGAGTTAAAGGCTGTTTCAAGCTGTCGGCTGCCCAAACAGGGACCAAATACTGTGACCTTAAAGATTTTACTGTATGTGAAACAACCTTATTCAGGTCCCTGAGCATATTGTGATCTTTTTTTTAAAGATTAAAAATAATGCTGTAAAAATGAATTATATATATAAAAAAAAGTAAATTCACAATGAACAAAATTATCTAATCTAAATGTAAGTGTATTTTCACACCACCAACATGTATTTTGTATTTTCTGTTTTAACATGTCAAACATGTCATGTTTTTTTTTTTTTATATTACATGTTTCTACAACTATTAACTGTGATTATCTGTGTTGTAAAAATAAAGTCCAAGCAAAGAGCATCCTGAAAGTCGCTTGAGTTTTGTCCAACCCAAACACCTCCAGTGCTTCACTTCACTGTAAACTACACTTCTTTAAACATTTATCTGTCGCTAGTATAGCGCGATCAGCAATAATCTGCTCCGTGTTTTCCTGTTTGCCTTGTCTCAGAGCAGCACTTTTGCGCTGAGACAAAGGAACCAGTAATGAGGTACATTTCAGAAGAGAGACTTATGAATTAGTGATGATTTCTTAAGTGGATTCTGCTCCATTTTCCTTTGAGGCGCCAGAAGTGAGTTATGAGAACATGCAAATTTTTGCCTGTGTGAAGTACCACTGTCTTTTGTCCTATGACAAATGAGTTAATCTGGGTAAGTTGTGACTTTCATAGAGTCAGTGTCACGATATTAGCAGCAATTTGAAGTAAGCACCATTTTAGGCCGTGCCGAAATATGCCTCTCCACTAATAGTCTTTCACTCAAAGCAGAGGCAGTTAAATAATCCTTTGATGGCTCCCTGACTTCCACTGTTAACGCACGTTCAGCCACAAAGTCCCTCGATGAAGCAAAATCATCTCAACTGCAGTTATTACACATGCTCTGTTTGTGTGCGTCATTATTTGTGACTGTCATAGGCAGCGGGGTTGAATTAAAAACCATGAAGGCGCAGAGACTTGAGATTTTCTCATGCCTAAAGGGTGAGAAAATTGGCCTGTCTGAGTTGCATAACTCTCAAGTTAATCATAAGTATCTGGAAGTGAGATTGTGTTTAATTGGGCCTTTAAGGGAAATTCCAGCGCCAGTTGCTCATTTCTGCATTCGCCCTCTTAAAAATAATTGTACCCACACCAGGTAACACAACTGAAAATATTTAGCTGTATTACTGTTGCAGGCGTCCTGAAGGGAGTAAGAAATAAAGTGCTAACTTAACAGATATTAAGTGGAAGGAGAACCTCTCAGTCACACAGAACATCAGCCACAAAGGTCATACTTGGCCAGTGAAGTTAATCCATCACTATTAAAGCAGTCAGTAAGGATATATTACGCAAATCTGGACAAATTTGAGATTATGTTATTAGATTGACACAGTGCTGCCAGAGACACTTGCATCAGGGTATTTCCATTTTTTCCCCAGAAAGTTATGCGGCTGGGTTTAATTGAAAATGATTCGAGGATTCTTGTTGGTAAATTCATCCCCACTTTTATGATAAATCTGAAAACAACGAACTGCAGGAGGTTGAGTCAGTGGAAGGCACGGGAGTCATGAGTGAATTAGCAGAGTAATACTGAGATCTCTCTAGCTGTTTCTGAATATGACTGGATGTTACACGTCGTCTGGGGGCCCTGACGGCTGATGAATAAGCCGGTGATTGTGAAGCATGAATGAAACGGCCGATGTCAGTCATTTAACGCAAGCGTGACATCAGTGCTGCGCCTGAATGAACGCCCCATTCGTGGTTTCACTCCGATGTGCTCCATCAGAAACAAACAATTCACGTGAAGTCTGTGGCGCCATTTGTTTAAAGTCCTGTATCTTATCTGCTGTGTAAACTTTTGCACCGGCGACATCTAAAAATGTCACAGAAACTATTGGATGTGTCATCATGAAGTGTTGAAAAGATATTTACGGTGAGAAAAAGATGAATGCTGTTGATTTAGGTGATTTCCCAACGTCCCATCTGGCGCCACCATCATGTAAAAATGTAAAAAACTCTTCAGTTTGCGACCAAATACCTAACACCTAAAACTAATTAGCCTCTGCAGCATGATGTGTTCACTGCTAATTAGCAAAGGCTAAACAAAAACATACATGTTGCAAACTTCTGACAAATAATCTGTAAAGGTATCACTGTTGAGATTAAAGCCTGACCCAAAAGACTTTTATAGTGTTTTTAGTAATTACAGTAGGTTCATTTAATGCATTTGTTTTGTTAAAAAAAAAAAAAAAAGTTAACATCTACGATATCTCCTATACTGGTTTACTAAAAACTACAAAAGTTTCAAATGATTCAAACAAATGATCCATTCACACCGACATCGTCTTCATTTATTATATAAATACACGTCTACAGAGTGTTGTGAATGTTTGAATTACGACACCATCCACACTTGAATCATCTGAAGCAAAAAAAAGCATCTTTCTTCAGTAAATTTCAGTATTTATGTAACATGTTTACGTCCCAACCGAGAAGAGAAGAGCCCTGAATCCCAGCGGTGACTCTGAGCATAAACAGCTGTGCTGTTGTTTACGGGGGTCATTAAAGGCCATTGCACTCTGGGTTGTGGGAAATTGCTCTAAGTCATTAAGTAGGACTGTTTGTCCCTGAGGTGTTACAGCCTTTTGCTCTAACAGCTCTTGCCTCCGTTTGCTGTCACCTCATATGGTAAAAAAGTTAAGGTTTTAAAAGGCAAATTGAACCTGAGGCCTCCCTGTAATTTTTTTCTCTTGATATCTCCTTATTTAAGAGTTCAGTTGTTAGTAATTACTGTAGATGTTACAAATCAAGTATTTAATGGACAACAATGACAACAGGACACAGCTAATGATTTAAAAAGTGCTTCATAAATAGATAAGAATTGTACACATTTATGAGTCTTTATGACATGACAAACACATTGGACATGAGAGTCAGTATTTCAGAATTAATGTCAGGCACTTCTTTGTTTTCAAGGTCATAACAAGGAACGAGTCAGTGTTCGGTGTTACGGAGCAGCTACATGAACGTTATTCTAACTCGACAAAACAGCAGTTGGTTCCTGGATCGTCGCTGCGTCTCGGCTTGCACCACTTACTGGTGTCAAGGTTCAGAAGCTGCAGTCTCTCTGCGTAATCAGAGGCGTTTAGGACCTCAGTATCCTGCAGCGTACGCCCACTTGCGAGGATCCGACTTAGCGTGGAGTCCGTCGTCGTAAGAAACCACCGCCTGCACCACCGCTCCGGAGGATTTGAGGAACTCCGTCTCGTGGTTCTTTAATGCCAAGCCATCCAGGACGTTCTGTAAACAGGGGGGATAAATGAAGGCAGATGAAAACTGAGGGAATACGTCAGAGCCTGGATCCAGATGTTTATCACGGTTTGCCTGTTTGATAAAGGAGAGTTTCACCCATTTTAAGAATTAAATTAAATCTGTTAAATCTGACATAAAAGCTGTCAATAAAATGAGTGCAATGACTGCACACACACATCATTTACATGAGATCTACCACGTGTAGGCTGCAAAGATTTGGATGTGGTTTTGTTTTCTATTTATTATCCTCAGTAGTGTATTTAAAAAGATATATCACAAAGCACAAGTTCCACTCTGTATTTTCATACATCATGAAATGAATCAGCCGGTATTTGCTTTGATTTTGTGATCTGAGGCGTCCACACATGAGGTGATGTGCCTATTTTTAGCCAGATCCCAAATTAGACTATTACCATACCAGTGAAATGTTCTCTCCTTCTTACTTTATACATGTTCCCTGAAGGTTAACGTAATGAACAGTGTGGCTGAGGTATAAGGGCTCAACGCTGGACTGGGCTTTTGGTTGAAGGATCGGCTACCCACACGCCACACCGCCGTCCTATTAGTCACACGTATCAGTATTGTTTGCTGCTTGTGACACTCACTTTGTCAAAGCCGGGCTCTGCCACAGTGGTGTTGGGACTCAGCTGGTTGTGGAGCCTTGGATCTGACACGGCTTTATTCAGGTTGTAGTCGAAGAATAATGAGTTCAGAATCACCTAAAAAACAAACAGGAAGTAACTGACTTGTTACTAAACTCAACATTTGGTTCATTTAAAACAACACTTCTGCGGATTGTTTTCTACCTGAGTGACAGAAGTGGTGATTTTGGTTCCTCCTGAGCCTCCGACCACCATCTTAACTTTGTTGTTTTTGTCAAAGATGATGGCTGGACACATAGATGACATTGGCCTTTTTCCTTTGGGCAGAATTTAAATGGTAGTTTGAGTTTTCACAGTCAAATGAAACACCTGTATGTCCCTTAAGATGCCCATAAAAAGTGTTACAAATGTTCATATTCTATTGTCTTACAACAGTATAGATTTAAACAAGTACATTAAATCTATTCTGACTCTGTGTTGTTGCATGATGAAAGAAGAAACCTTCCTGCTAAGATGGAGAGGTTTGATTTTCTGTGTATTTTTAGTATTAATACACAAAACATAATGCACAGTGTCGAGGACAGGTCGACTTCTGCGTGACCTTGTTAAACAACCGGTTTCTATTATAATTCGCCTGCTTTGGAGCCCCTTGATGTGCGTTTTGTGGTGTGTGTTGGTCTTAATATAACCTGGCCTGATGAAGTTGTTCGGTGAAGGAGGCACTCCAAAGCCGTTTGTGATGAACGGGGAGCTGAAGTCGTCCATCTCGTTGTTGAGAATTATCCCTGTTGACTTTGACATGACCTTGGAGCCCAAACTGCAGGAAAACAATAACCATTAGGATATCGGGGGACATGACCAATACATAATATTGGTAAAAACATTCACACACACAATTGGTTAATGGTGCTGGTAGCAGCCACGGCGCTTCCATCTTCTGCCACCACAGAGAGGTGTGAAGTCCCGTAGTTTTCAGGCAGGTAAAACTCCGGCTCGTAATAGTTCATGTGATGGGTGGTTTCATCTGTGATCTTGTTATGGAGGTCGGCAGCATAGGAGCTGGAAGTCATATTCTGGATGAGCTTTGGAAGTAAAAAGTAAAATAATTAAAATACCAAATATTGAGAGAAAATGAGAATGTTCTCTTTCTACTAATCCAGAGTTATGTTTTTATTTATGTCTCTGTGGGAAGTCTGAAGGTAGATTTCCCACAGATTTCAAACTATAATACTTGTCATAACTGAGATATTTACTCTTTTAGTAAAGTTACTCACTTTACTTTTGGGTTCAGTAAATGTTTGGGAATGACTGGACTGTGATGTTGTGGTGCATGAAACAGTTTGTGCCACCACATAGTTGTACCTTGTGTAAAATTTGACATCTGACTTTGACATCCAACATATTCAAGGAATGCCAAGACAGTACTTGCCTTCAACGATGGAGAAGTTTTTTTTTTTAAATCACCTGGGTCGGTAGCTCAAGATAATGCAACCCCAGAAACTAAAGCCAACCTTTTAACCATTAAAACAGATCTTGACCTTACATCTGAGATGTTGAGAAACGCTGGATCTCCAAGTAAGGTCCTCTTCGCGTAGGCAAAACGAAAAGCCTCAACAATGCGATGGTAGGTCAGGACCTTTTTCTCATTGGTCGCCACACTGTCTGAGGTGAAGTTGTACCCTGTAGAAAATATAACAATTATCAGTAACTCGATTTCAACCACAGCCGTGCTCATCTGTCTTCATTCAGGTTGGAAATTAGACAGCTAAAAGGGACTTGACCCGGCCCGCTCCTGTGTTTGTATTTAGTCTAAAAGCTGCAGTGACCAGACGATGGGCATTAGCCTGAGCTGACAGACACAGAGGGAAAGAGGAGGAAGGCTGAGCTGGCTGGAGGGTTTTGGTTTGATGGCTTTCAGCTGTCAGACAGGAGACGGGAGTCACGGCAAATCAGCAGGATGAAAGTTTTGGGCAGTCGCTGAAAATGTGCACGAGAAGCCTCCACCAGTCGACTGTGTCCAATTAGAGGTAAATTGGGGAGATTAGTGTTGGTGTGCGTGGAAAGGGGGGCCGCAGTGAGTGGGTGGCCAGTCAGAGGACAGGAAAGGTTCAGGGAGATTAATTACTTTAGAGGGAAGTTTCTCATCTAATCCTTGGAGGCAGACGCTGTCACTGTACTGAAAAAGTAGTAGGGACGGTGTCTTCAAAATGGACAGTTTCTATTTTCTGCAATGGCCAGTCAACAGAGGAGAAAGTCAGACAGAGAAGACAAAAATGATGACAAACTAAAGCAGCAATGATCTGATCAGCAACATGTTCAGATGTAAAGAGACAGGTAGCGATTTAGATTTTAATTACTTCAATAACCACTGTCAGGATTACAGAGCTGCTTTTTCTCCAGGTGGGTCTTTTTCATTTAAACAACATTGTGTGAGTGAATTCAAGGATAGACAGGAGAAAGGATAGGATTTTTTTTTTCATTCAAATGTTGTAAGAGGCTGCTTCTCTTCATGTAATGCATTTGTGAGTTAGCCATTAAAACCACAGCAGCACAGTTACACTTACTACACAAGATGTTGCGACAGAGGAAATAACATCTTGCCAGCGCCGCATGACGTATCAGAGAAACAGTACGACTCTATAAGAGCTGCACAGCATGTTGGCTGAAGTGTGTTTTGTTCATGCTGGAGATGCTGTCTGAACATGGTCCACTCTGCCACAACAGATCAATACAGACAAATTACTGAAAAAGGCCAAGGCTCACTTAAGGGATTTAATAGCAGGTTTACTGTCTCAAAACTATCGTCTGGTGTTGATATTGACACTGAACTGGATTTTTTCAGTTGTTATCGTTGCTCATTTTCATACTGGCCACAAAAATATTCTCATCTAATGCGCTTTCGGTGTAAGTGATGGAGGACAAAATCCACAGGTCTGTGCAAAAACGTATTCAAAATGTATCTGAAGCTTCTTAATGTGCCTTTAGTGTAAGCATCACATTGAAAGCACATTAGAAAAGGATCTTTTAATATCCAGCATGAACAGGAAGCAAAACCTCCTTCAGTGTTCACGACTACTATTTTGAAGTGTAGCTCTCCTATAAAGATAAATGTGCTTGAAAAACATGAATGTCTGTGCTACATCTTTTGTATTAAATTTTGAAGACGTTTCTGAGAGAGATTATGAAGAGATTATGGTCACGTTTAATAAAAGAGACCAACATGAACTGTTTGATAGAAGCTGGAGTTTTTTTTGTGCGCATTTCTATTTTGTAAAATACAGATCTACATTACAAACATGGATCTGTGTTTTACAAACTAGTTCAAGACGCTCTTAGGTAACCTTAAGTGAACAAAGTTTTTTTTATTTTGAGAGCGGGCTTACTGTACAATGGATCAACACGCTGCTCCCATCAGAGTCTTTCTGAGGAGTGACTGGCAAAGTGAAGGCAGCTCACATTAAAGCATATCCTCTCCCACTCAGGGTGTTTTTGGACCGAGCATCAAGGCTTACCATTCAAGATGTTTAATATCAGCGAGAGCACAGGGCCGCTAGCGGGGGCATTGGGAACAGCCATGGTGTACTCCCCCACATTCACCCTTAAAGGGTTCTCATCCAAGGGTTCTCATCCAAGACAGGCACATAATCCTTCAGATCCTCCATTGTGATGATACCGCCTAAACACAGATTGACACACACTGTGAATGCACACTTGGACAGAATTGGAAATACAAATCCCCCTTACCATGGAGATTAGTTGTTCAGAGAGAGGTTGCATGTTGGTATATTTTATTATATGTCCTGGAGTCTTTTTAGCAAATGGCTTTTAGTGATAATGGTAGTTGCAATAATGATGATAATGATAATGTCCTTGCGTGTGATATTAATGTGTTTGTGGGTGCAGAGACGTGATCTAATCTAGATTAAAAAAAGATGACGCCGTTCTGCAACTTTCTCGACACATAATGCTAAAAGTGGGGAATTGCTTTTGCTGCTATTCACAGTCGGCTTCTTATTTTTTAGCTGAGAGTCTGAATGCAAGTGCGGCTTTCATGATCTTCTAACCTAGATTTTCCATAAACCTCATCATGTTTGGTTAAACATTCTGTGCTCGTCCACTTTTTAACTCAGATTAAACAATAAGAAACACTACCTGCTGCCTGAATATCTGCCACCAGGTTCTGAGCCAGCTCTCCGTGGTAGAAAGCATCAGGACCTTCTTCGGCTATTTTCCTGTAAGTTGCCGCGAGCTTGGTGAATTTGATGGTGTCATTTTCTTTTAGGACATCATCACTTTTCCCACAAAACACTTCACTGAAATAGAGGTGGGAAAAAAACAATTTAAGATGACAATTAACACATTTTAAAGGTTCTTTTTTTTTTCCATAAGGTTGATGCCTCTCACCACAGAGCTTCGTCCGTGATGATTGTTTTCTTGTGTGAAGACAGAGCAGAGGCAAGTGCCCTGCCCAAAGGAAAACCCTTTTCTGCAAGATCAATGCTCGGCTGGAACAAGTCTTTCCAAGGCAGTTTGCCGTGTCGTTTGTGCGCCATCTCGTAACCTCGAATCTCCCCTGGCACGGCAATAGACAACCCTCCTAGCAACCATGAAAACCAAGGAAACAAAGACTTATATTATCGCCTCATAATTTATTCAGGCGTTATTTCAGGGCCCTGGTAAACGCGCTACCGAGAGAGATCTTTTTGTTCCTCTCACATAGCCCTCGGAAGAATGTACAATCTCTTTTCGTCCCATCTCCCTATCACAAGGTCATCTTCTTTCACAATAGCGTTAACTACAGCTCCCCTCGGCTCATTTCTATGTCTGATAGCAGCAGTTAAACATTACCTCTCTGGGACAAGTCTGTACTGTTCCCGTACATGTTCTCCGACGCATTGTGTGGTGCTGTCTCTCTGGCATCAATGGTCTCAACCTTCCCTGAGTGAATCAGAAAATTGGATTTTAGGATCTGGGTTTGTTGCATCAACGGGGGAAAGTAAAAGACAAAGCAATCTGTGGTATGTCAGAGCAAAGGGGTACCAGTTTTTGCGTTATAGATGGTTAAGAACAATCCTCCCCCGATGCCCGTACTGTGAGCGTTCATAAGTCCAACGCACAGTAAAGAAGCTATGGTGGCATCGACCGCTGAGCCCCCTTTCAACAGTATGTTTCTGTGGTACAATGAATTAAAACACACACAAGGAGGTAAGGGAGATCTCAAGTGTTGGTGAAGATATAAATAATCACATACAGGGTTTGCCTCTATGCTGACTTCATGTGACCTCTCACCTGCCAACGTCTGAGCACGGCCCGGCATCCGCTGCCACGGCCGCCTTCAAGTACACCTCCTCACTCGGTGGCTTCCTTTTCCCCACGCCGAAGAAGACGCCCACAAAAGTGGCAGCACATACCAACAGCAGAAACGCCAGTGCCACAATTATCGTCTTATGGACCATTTTTACAGCCCAGGAACAATACAAACCTGAAGTCTATCAAGAGAAAAACGTTATTTGTATTTTCAAAAATGCACTTGCAAAGAGTACAAACAAGCAAAACTGAAGACCAAAAATAATTACACATTACATCAATAAAAGGTATTAAGAGTTTGGAAATTACAAATACTATGTGTGCCATTCGATACAGGTTAAATATCACATTAATAATTTACTATCAGCTGCATCAATAAACATTAAGAAATGTGGAGCAACATAATACCCCACGTGAAAGTTTAAATCTATAACTGAGGCTTACATATTGAAATATCAATACCATTAAAGAGTCAGATATATTGAATCTATCCAGCCAATCAATGTTCAGAAAATCCCTCTGGACCTCAAGGCTTATACTTTAGTTGAGAAAACTTGATATATATCATGTGTATTTACAAATTGAATGCAGAAAAACAGACTTTAAAACACTGATGAAAGCTTTTTGCTGGTATCAAAAATAAAAAGGAAGTAAAACTTGCAGGGTTGAAGTGTGTTTCAATAGGTGAATGATGTTATAATGTAAGTCAGTAAGTAACTACAGTAGTTAACAATCCCTGTAAATAGTTGGACTTGAACACACACGAATGCACACACAGACACGAACACGAACAAACGCACACACACACAAACTCACACACACACAAACAAACACACACAAACGCTCCTAGCTTCAGAGATAAGAAGCAGGCCACAGATTTAATAAGCTCGATTCTTCCTAACTTCACAATAACAATTTTTTTTCATCTTTAATAAGGGCTGTATGTCACAATTTACACGTATTCATTCATTTTTACTATTTGAACAGATTGTCCTGTAATTTAAAAAAAAAAAAAACAAGATCTTCCCTATCTTTCTTGGTTGCCTGGGATAACACATAATGACCATAATATTCTGTCTAGTTTGCTCAGGATTTAACGTTTTCACCAAGCTAATGGAGCTCTGCTGATGTTGCTGAGCCTCGCTGTGAAAGCTTGACAAATAGAGATCGATAAAGTTGCCTACCTTTATTGAAAAGCAAGCTATATAATAATAATAATAATTCATTCATTACACTTATAGAGCGCTTTCATTGTGCTCAAAAATGCTTTACATTAAAAAAAAAAAAAAAAAAAGAGAAAAAAAATTGCCTGTCAGTCAGTCACATTGAGTCTTGTAAAGTGCGTCACATTGCTGTTTTGGCCGATGCTGACAAAAGCTCAAGTTGACTGAAATTGACTCAACAGCCGCACGTGTCATTGTTAAAACGTTTTTTTTTTATGGTACATTCAGGACCTTTAAATGTGTAGTCTTCAGCTCCAGCAAACTGAGGTAATTTGCACTTTGCACAGCTCCCTCTGGAGCCGCAAACTGCTCAAGATCAGTAAACAGGTTGATGTATGCGATCGGGAGATATTTACTTTAAATGTATGTAGAGACCCGAGGAGCAGTAATATAATAAAATGTACAAACTCAACCATTTTCATCATAAAATTCAGTCCAGGTAATACGCTAGTATCTTACTACAGACAAAGGTCGCTAAGTCTATTTACAGACAACCCAAGCCCAATCAAGGCTGCATTCACTCAAACACCACCTGCCAAACTCCTGTAAAGGTATTCAACGTTTGGTATACCTGATATGATCTGACTGCGAGGCAGTGTGTATCATGTCAGTTGTGCTGTCAGCAGCCAATAAGAATAATCCAAAAGCGTATTTTAGAGTAAAAGAATATTTTAACTTGATAGTACTTCCTTTGCCCCAATCCCTAAAGCTTGCTGTCATGCAGATTGTGTAGTCTCTCAAAGGAATGAGAGCAGATTACATAACAGGCAAGTGAATTGATTTAGTTGAACAGCACAAGCTCTGCTGTTAAACATCACAGCACACAAACCACTTGCACAAAAAGTACAAAGTTACTTCTGCAAAGTTAAAAGGGAATTATGTGAAGTGAATCAGCGACCTCAAGAAATTTGAATGAGTCTTGGATTTGGACCGAGATGGACTTTTGTACAACAATTTTCAGTCTTACCTTGATTTCTGTGGAGTGTCTCAGCAACAGGCTGCTTACTGTGTGCGCTTTCCACGATCTGCAGCAGTTGATAGGTAATAGGCTCACTGCAGTTCTCAATGTGTAACTGTGTAAAAGTAATTAAACTTTAACCTGTCCCATCATATAACACATATCTTGCGTTCCCAAAGGGAGGGGGGAGAGGGGTGGGGACGGAGACGGAGACATTAGGAACAACCTGAGACGACATTCAAGTTATCGCTCCAGTAATTAGTCATCTGCACCCAATCTTTACATAGCTTTCTAAACTACCACAGAGCAATTGAGTGACCCTGAAACTGAGATTAAACTATTTACTGAAAGAATAGTTCTTTACCTGCTGTGCTTCTACCTGTGACAAAGATTAACTAACAGTGGTCTCTTTATGCTGGTGGTTCATTTCAGACAGATAACATATCTCCAGGGATAAAGGGGGACCTGTTTCACAGCTCTAGTGCAACGCATCTCTAGAATAAATATTGGTGCAAGGATATTTAAGTTTTAAATAAAGTGCCTCCTCACCAGGAAGATGAAGGCTTTCAGGGCTGCGAGGGAGAAGATCACATCTGCCAAGAGGGGAGGACAGAGCACCAAGAACAAACTGCGGGGGGACAGTGTGAAGGGCTGCAGAGCTGCACGAGAAGGGTCAGTTAAATAAGCAGCCAGGCCAATAGGTGGGGGTGGGGGGCACATCAGGGACAGGACTGATTCTCAACTGTAACAGGGCGACGTTGGAGCAGCTACGCCAGGTAACAGACAACTGACTCCCAACAAATCTCCTTTTGATTTGACCCCTAAGGTGGCGTTTTAACTCCCAGACTGCGCCGCCCCCTGTAACGTTCCGCCAATGAGACGGTTCACAGAGAAAATGGGAAAAAAAAAAAACAATAAAGTGCTCTCAAATCTAATTTGTTTCAGCTGCAGATGGCCTGAAGGTGCTCCAGGAGAAATGGTGCCTGTGCAATTAGAGGAAAAGCCCTGGCAGACAGCCTTGAATTTGATTCCCAGTTATGTTCAGGTTGTAGGTTATTCAGGTTAACTGCAAGTTATTGCGCAAATGCTTGTCATTGAAACTACCTACTGCTGTGTGTATTTTCATTTTGGCCCCATCTTGGACATTTAGTTACAGCTGTGGTAAGACCAACACTTAATGTTTGTGTTTTCACAGCTGTAGACAGCTGTGTTAAATATCCAGTTAGCCACACAGCTCCATTTCAAACAGTGTGTAGAGAAATATCACAACTACAACCTGACAAAACGTGGTTAACCATCATCATTATCATTATCATTTTTTAAATTGACAAGTTGATGGCTCAGTTTTAAGAGATTTTCATGTTCTATTGCACAGAACTTTGTTGGGACAGGTGAGCGTGAGGCAGCAGGGGAAGGACCCAAATGCAGATGAGAGTAGGCGCAATTCAACCATTTAACAGTCAAAGTTAAAGGCACATGGACTTATTGGTGAGAGTAGTAAGTCCAAAAACAAATCACAGACAAACAGAAGTGAGGCAGGCAGGTACAGATTTGAGGAAACGGGGGTAACACAGGCGTGAAAGCAGAAGAGGAGCAACTTTAACTGACTGACAAAGGCTGGTGTAACGGGGTGACTGGCTGATGAGGGAAGAGACAACAGGTGAGCGAGCAGGAGGTCAGGTGACCGCAGGGGTGATGAGGGAAGCGAGAACAGGTGAGCAGGTGAACGAGGAACTCTGGTGGGAAAAGTCTGAGGGCATCTGGTGGACGGCGGGAGGATGGCAAGCCTGGGGAGAAAGTACTGTACGTGGCCTGGAGCGAGGGCCGGAGGCTGGAACAGATAAAGAGAATAATGCTGTAGGAAGGGTGATGAGATCCAGCTGGATGACCGCCCACAAATGTTAATGAAGAAAGTTTAGTTTAATACTTATATTAAAAACAGATTTTGATACAGAATTTAATGTCTGTACTGCACAACAAGAGTTCATTTGCAAAATCAGATGTGTATTTTTAATTGTGAACTGAAGGGAATATCAATCAAACTGTTGCTTGTGCATTTAAAAGATGGTCTTCGCCTGTTTCTGCAAACGAGCTCTTCATATCCAGATAATATATTGAAGCACATTTAATTTAGTAACTGAGAGCCAGATCTTGAACTGAGCATTTACTTCTGCACTTCAACCAGCAGCTGAACTACTTCTCCTAACATCTTTCTTTTTTTCAATGAACACAGAACAAAACACGTCTATTTGTTTAGATTCTTTTGATTTCCAGTACATAATGTAAATTGATATATAATCTTCCACCACTGACAAAGCAGCTTTATTATATGTGCTGCCTGTTTCTTCTTCATCTTCTTGCATCATTGTTGTCCCTTCTTTCCTCTTGCGTAAACACAAACATACTTTGGGTACATAAACAAAGCACGTCAGAGCCTGATAATATACGACACATCTGTGCTGTGGTGGTGCTGCTTCGACAGTCAGGCTAAACCACCTCCTACGCTGGAGGCGTGTGAGTCGGACCACAGGAACAACCCCGCCAAAATAAGAGACATAAGTCAGTTATCCTCTCAGTGGGCCTGTACGGTTCTCCGTGAATTTAAAAAGGTTGTAAACTCATGAAGTGGCAGCTAAAAGAGGGCCACTTTAAACTTCTCAAATGTCTTCCTGGGTGTCTCTTTCCACCGCATTTGATCTGAAGTGCCCCTCTGAGTAAGATCAGTCAGGACTTCTTGAGTGCTACTAATGCTGGGCTTACACCAAACGATTTTCACAGTCCCAGACTAAAAACTGAAAGTCTTTAGTAAATCTTAGGAGTTTTACTGGAGTCACAGCGCGCTCCCGTCATCTCGATCGTTAAGTTTAAGGTGGTAATCTGCACTGTTTCATATCACTCTTTTCCTAGTCTTGGACTTGGTCGCAGTGACGTAACACAATCAACAACCAATAAATGAGCTCTGACAAAAGCGGAAACAGGAAACCTGACAGTCAGAACAACAACAACAAACCACTGCACACAGTAGAGCAGCTGTAGCCAAAAGCTGCTTCTCCTCCATTTTGTAAGTTTCTACTAAGAGCATGATGTGAAAAAATTGCATGGTGGGAAAAAAAATGCTAAAAGAATCTAGTTGTTGTCTTGTAAATAGTGACTCTGCAAGATTCAGTCTTTGTAAAATCTCTGTCTGAGACTAGGCTGTGACTAAAAACTCTAAACACTTTTGTCTTTAGATGTGAGCAGGTGTGAGCTGATAGTTTTCCAAGAGTCTTTCCAAATCTTTTCAGATCTTTTCAAGTCTTCTGATGTATGGGTAGCATAAGTCAGCAATCAAAAGCAGCTCTCCAATGAACCATCACACATCACTTCTTGAGCAGGCAGTAAGAGCACAAGTTTTATCTACTAGAAAATCCTCCCTCTGACCTCCTGTGGCCTTCAAGAAAACTTTCCCATCATCCATTAGTGACTTCCAGTCACTGTTGGACAAATAAAACTGTTCTCTGGTCTGACAGTTTGATGTTTTTCTTTGGCAGTTTGGTCAGATAATGGTGCAAAAACAACTTAAAAGGGTCATGGTTTGTGTTAAAATATCTACTTGGGAAACAATCGTATCAAAGCCCAAGAGGTGCTACACTCTGGTAAAAGGGGAATTTGCTGCCTGCTAAAATCCAGTGTCAAGAAAAACAACAAGAACCAGGACAATCCAGGAGATTGTTGACCCTGAGAATGAGGTGGGCAGTGAAATCGTGAAATTGAGAAAGAGTGAGTGAGAGCCATTAGACGGTAGTGCCAGCATGATGGGTTCACTACTGTTTCCATGGCTGTGCATTTAGTCTGGGAGGTGATCCGACGTTATTACACCCAGACACATCAGAGGTTGTGTCCATTTGTCGATGTGAGAGGGCTGAGAGCCCCCCAGCTTATATCCACTCTTCTATCATACAGGGCTGATTTTAGCCGGGTGACAGGATTCATCCGTGTCAAAGGATGCAGTTTAGAGGTTGAAATAGGTGGAAATAAAAAGCATGTCATCCCACTAAAGTGTAAAATGTCTCAGCATCTCTGCTCCTGAAGCATTTGTTTTACAGCTGGTTTCACAAGTGACTGTGCAAAACTAGACTACAAAGGTTCAGTTATCCAGATCATGGTGGGAAATCCATCAGTAGTACGAGTCGTAGTCTCAAAGAGTAACTTAATACCAGGCTGACGACAAGGGTACAATGGAGACATTTATATTCTTTTATATTCTGGGTGAGTTTGAAGGTTTTTTTCCTCACTATTGAAAACAAAAGTGGAAATTACTTCATTACAATACTATGAAAAACAAGACTGCTGCAAATTCTGATAAACACAAATAGCTGAAATCATTAGAATTAGAAGTTCTGAGTGAATATTAATTAATATCTGAATAGTTTTAAAGAGCTTGTCAATTCCTTTTTTTAATGTTTTGAACATAAAAGAACATCCTAAAAATATTGAAAAATTACAGGATATTCAAATGTGATTTCACTAAGACTTTAAGAGGAGCCTAACACTGTCTCTTTTTGAGGTTTGTTGCTACGCCCATCAGCAATGTCACTGTGCACTGACACGCCCCCTGAAGTCCACTTCTACATCACCACAGTAATGGTGACGTATAACCCTGAAGGTCGGCCGCTGTTTTGCAGCTCTTTAAAAGATTTTGCCTTAAATTGTTAAAACCTCTGTGCCGCTCGGTCTCACAGGTCATTCCTTTCAGTATTTGATTAAATCTGTCTACCGACTCATCTGTCTGAGCCTGATCGATACTGCTCCTGATTTAATGGACACCCAAAATCTGAGCTCATGCAAGTCTGTATGGGTGATGGATGTGCTTCAGTCTAGAGAGACTATACTCCAATTTAAACAGTTTCAGTCAGCAGTGCAGCCCAGCCTACTTACCTGACATGAATGTGCTCTCTATCGCCCCTATCTGCAGAAAATTAGCATCGAAAAGTTTAGGTGTGTGCAACAAGTTCTTGAATATCTCGATCATGCATGTCCTTCACATCCACCGAACAAACCTGCTCCAGCTTTAATGCAACACAATGCACCATCTGTGCTGCAAAAGCCAGAAGGTTAATATGTCAAAATGTGTTTTTATAAATGATATAACCTTTTTTTTCTGCACTTCACATTTAGTCTAGGTGCTCATCCATCCATCCATCCATCACATTTTCATATTACCAGTTATGAAATCGTTACATAAGACCCCATAATAACACAGGATTTATAAAGTCTACTCTCTCTGATTGATTGTCAAATAAACAACCTGTGCGTCAAGTTAAGGGGTCGAGCGAGCTGCCAACACTCCCTCTGTCCTCCCCTCCCCTCCTCTCCCACACACACACACACACACACACACACACGGCTGCGCGGGGAAGGGGAAACACACATCTGATTGGCTGAGGAAGCGCACCAGCCCCGAGTAAAGCGAAAGGATGCCAGAGTGCTCAGGCAGTGCATGGACGGATGCGAGAAGTGTGAAGGGTGGAGGGGGGAGGAGGAGGAAACTGACGGCGAGGAGCGAGGCACACATGATGAAGATGATGATGATGATGGAGCTGCCCTTTGCAACTTTGAGGCGCTGAGGTTTTTTTTTTGGTTTTGTGTGTGTGTGTGTGTGTGTGTGTGTGTGTGTGTGTCTCTGCGCACAAGTTGAGTGTGATGTTTTGGCTGCACGCTGTGAAATCCCTCTCATCACCATCACCACCAGCAGCACCTCCACGTCCTCCGACACGTCCCTCCCTCTCTCTCAGGAGTGATGGGCTCCAAGTTGACCAGGCAGAGGAGTCTCGATCTTGAGAGCAAGCTGTCCAAGAGGAGACGGCAGAGGAACGACGGCCAGGCGGAGGGCGAGAGGAGAAGCGCAGGAGGAGGAGGAGGAGGTGGCGGAGGAGGAGGGGACTTCTTGTTCGCTTCCCTGATGCTCAAGTCCGACAAGCTGCCAGGGGATGCTGCGGAAAACCAACCACAGCCCCTACGTGAGACGGGTGGCCTGGATCCGGGAGATCCAGAGGCTGCTCCGGGAGCAGAAGATGGAGCAGGCTGCTGAAGTGCTCAAACTGCTGAGGAAGGTGAGGGGCTGCTGGGATTTTTGGTTGCTGCAGAGTTGTACTTTATTCCCACTTGCAGGATGAGAAGGGGTTTAAATGATGCAGGGGGTTAACAAAAAAGTTTTTATTGCATTATTGCATTTTTACTTTACTGAGAGAAACTTTTGCAGATGATTGAAACTTTATTCAGCTTTCTTATATATATATATATATATATATATATATATATATATATATATATATATATATATATATATATGATGAATCCTTTATGTATTCACTCTTATGTGCACATGCATGCATGCCATATAAAAGAAGCCTTCATTCATTTAGTGAAGCAGCTCAATTTACACTTATGGCTTTGCAGGAGACCCCACTTGTCACAGAGAGCACGTGTATCAGCAGGTGTCAGTGTCTTAATCTTGTTTTTTAAAGTTAAACTCATTTACTCATCTACTTGTTGCAGCTTCTCATGAATATTTCAGAGTCTCTGACATAAAGTGCATGACACTGCACTCTGTCGCCTTCTTTTAATATTCCTGAGGTGGGAGATGGAGGGTGAAGGTGGGGGGGGAGAAAAAGAAGAAGCTCTTAATATGAGGTTAATGCCTTATTGGGTGAGATGCTGGTCTGAAAGAACCACCTGTTTTGTCTGAGAGGAAATGTCTGCGAAGCCGGGTAGTTCATGTTGTGAATATTCAATCGGCTCCGAACAGCAGCGGACCTTGCAGGTGGGTTATGTGTCGGCCGGTGGAAACGGGCGTTTTTAGGGTCACAAAACAAAGTAAATCATGCAAATTTATGGCACATCTTCTCTCTTTTTTTCCTGCACAGTTCACTATTTTAAACACACATAAGAGAGAAGGATAAACGTACAAATGAGAAGCAGTTTACATGCTTGAATGGCTCTAATCTGTACTCGATGAGCGACACTGTGCAGAAATGCATCTTTGCTGTCGGCCTCAGAGCTCCCAGCTATAAGCAGGCAATGTTTCCCATCTGCCACACTTTCCCCGTGTAACACCTTCCCTCACTAACCCTTACTTTCTAAAGATTTATCCAAACTAACCTTACTTTCTAAAGATTTATCCAAACTAGGGAGGAAAGAAAAAAAAAGAAAGAAAAAGTTTTTTTTTGGAGCTCAGCTTGAGCTTTCCACCGCCTTCTGGTTGCTGCTTATTGATCAAAGGAGACCAGTTGTGAAGTTCAGACAAAAGCAGTTACGATCAAGAAGGCCCCCCTGTCAGGAAAACTCCCTGCCCATCTGCACGCTGGAGTGGAGAAGATTATACAGATGTGTGTGGATTAAAGCAGGAAACAATGCCGAGGAGAAGCTGCTGGTTATCTCTTCCCCTCTGCACAGAAACCATTTACTGAAGATATGAAAAGGTGTGGGATGAATTTAAACTTTATTGTAAAGCTTCATATTTGTGCAAAGCAGAGACGGTTGGGTATGACTCATTCAAAGCTTCCTTTAAGACTCCGGTGCGTCTGTTTATTAAAGCCATCCTGCAGCCAGTCACATAAGAGAAAGAAGATCAACGCATGCATTTGTTGGTCGTGAGCTTTCTCTGTAGCTCGGCATTTTAAACCGCTCACGAAGCACGAATACTCTCTCCATCTCTCAGCGAGGTGAAGCCAGAGTTGTATGTCGTTGGGGCCGAAGCCAAGTGTCTGACTAACAATACTTCAACGCTGGGGGAAAAAAAAATGAAACTGAAAACTGGCAGTGGATCTCCTGTTGTTGTTCTCCGGCAGCAAAGCAGCTTTTCCTCTCAGAGACGGATGAATTCGGAGATAATCACCTCGAGATGATGGATGCTGGAGCACGTTTTTTTCTACATAGACGAAGTCATTATTAAGGCGAACCAATAACACAGCGGCCCCTGCGCTGTAACTCCATCGCGGATCTGCCTTCTGGGCCATTCAGTTAATTAGTTTGGGATCTTCTAGATATTCATCAGCAAACAAAGAATCAGCAAATGTTCATATCAATTACACTTCACAACATGAACACTGAGTAACCAATGTGCAGCGATGGAGAAGACACTAATTAACCCATAAGAACCCACGGTGACACAGGTGTCACAGGTGTCACAAGTCACTTAAATGACCTGGAAAGTTCCTTATATAGCTTTATCCTTGATTTTAACCTGTGAAGTCCCTAAGTGACCCCTACTGAACATCCTGGTGGGTCATGTGACAGGTCATGTGATTTTGTGTTCCCACAACAACTATTTAGTCTGTGATATGTCCCCCATAATTTTCCTTGAAGGAGAAAGGGGTCTGGGTTAAGGTGTATGAAAGACCTTTATGAAGTCAAAGGTTAGCTGTCACAACACGGATATTTTTGCTTGTTTATTTTATGCTAACTTTTAACACCTCAAGCTGCTTCTCCAGTTTTGTTGGCTTCGCAATAACATTGTTATTCATCCAATCATACAACATTGGGGTAGATATATAGCTCACTTAATTTGAGTTAACGTGAAATTGCATCAGTATTCATAAATGTTTGACACGACGTATTATTGTAGACTAGTTGATCAAGATGCATCCCACGTTCCTGCCTCTGTGTAAGCTATCAAAACAAAAACTAAACAAATAAATAGGATTAATGCAGAAGTGAAACTCCCTTATTTGCTTTCCTGCAGAGAGTTAGATGAAAAGATCGATACCACGGCTTCACACTGACCGTACGGACACGAGAGTGGTGTCAATCTGCTCATCTTAACCCTCAGCGGGGAAAGCAAATGAGTGTGTTTTTTTTTTAAAAAATGTCAAACTGTGTCTCTAAATGAGATGAGCTTCTGGGATATTTCGCCCGATGTGTTTTGCTCATTTGAAAATGAGAGAACACATTCAGAAGGTCAAGCTGTTGACTCTTGGTTTATGTGGCCTGTAGCTACAGCATAAATATCAGAAAAAAGAAAAAAAACATGATGAAAATTCATGTGCTGGAGTTGAATTTCCATTTGTAAAAGAAGGCTGAACATCGGAGACTCACTTTGTACTGATGGTGGATTATATTTCAATGAGATGCTGACATATTTAGATTGGAAAAACTGGATAACAGTGCAAAGAAAATCCTCTTATATTTGTGGGAACTGTATTAATATGAATGGAGATGTGAAGAAAATGTACTTTCACATGCTAAAGTGTACAGAAAGAGAGTGTTTCTTGTATGTCCCGTCACATGAGACAAAGCTGACATATTGACCTCGTCCTGTTTGCCAAAGCATCATTGCTGCTGGCCAAGCATTTGTGTCTCTGAATCTTCAGGAAAACAGCTTTCTCAGTTGTTGTTTTTTTTTCTTTGCTTTTTGCGTGACAACCATGCAGCTTTGAATTTATACCTTGGATTTTGAGATGATTCCATGAAGGGTCACGGCATTCAATCCAGGAAAGAACATTAAATCTGTCACTCTAGGGGAAAAAAATAAATAAATAAAGTGAGCAAAACTGGAGTTGGTAGGTCGCTCACCTGACAGCTGCGACGTGTTTCTTACACCGAAGCAGAAAGCTGTGGGACTGGATTTGTCACACTGTGCAATATGTGTAATTGGATTCTAATGAACTGCATGTGTGGGATGATGTTCTGCGATTCGGAGCTTGTCGCTTTATTTTATTTTTTCGCGACAGGGCAAACGTCAGATTAGATATGCAGCTTTCACGAGGACATTTGTGGTGGGATCTGAAGGCATGCGGGGATGTACACAGCCACCCTGTCAGTGACAAATGGGGAAGGAAAAAAAAAAACATTTCATGCTTTTTTTGTGATTAGGAATCAGTCAAATTAATCCACAGGATCAGATCTCTGTGTGCTTTTTTTTTTTTTAAATGTGCTTGTCGTGAATCCCCCACAAAGCCGCACGAAAACAGTCATATCTGATGCTGCAGCTGCTTAGCACGCGTCATCAGCATAAAATAATCTTCCAGCTCCTCTGCGCCTCCGTTTATGGGCACATGTGGTACGCTCAGTCTGATCTAAATGAGGTTTATTTGGAGGGGGAGCTGGTCTGGAGGATATTCCAGCGTCAGGGAATCCCGCAGAGCTCCGCTGTAATAAATCAACCAAAAGCTGGAGGAGGAGAAAATGCTGATGGGAGTTTTCCTCTTTGCTTCCACTGTGCCCCCAAAGTCTTAGGGCTGTCAGAGCATATAGAGCATGTTTTACACAGCTCCTGCTATTTGAAGAGCTCCTCAGTTCATATTGAGCTGACAGTATTTACTCTTCAGCTCTGCGGCTGCTAGTTGCACAGTTTTACATAAAACGGCGCCACAAACAAGACAATGACGGTCCAGCGAAACATGTTTCTGCTGCTCTTTTCAAACAGCAGCAGTAGCAGTTATGTCACAGTGCGAGTGAGAGGAGAGGAGAGGAGAGGAAAATATCTTTTAACAGTTGTTAGAAATTAGAGATGCAGCTTTATGCCTAAAAATAAAGGAGACGTTACATCTCAAACGCTGGCTGCTAATGACACGTCAGCACTGGAAGCACTACACTAAGATGCAGACTGAATATATATTTGTATTGTGGCTGCCTGAAGACAGTGCAAACATCAAACCTCACACACTAGTCCCTGTTGGTGCTTTTATTAAACTGTTCACACAGTCTTTTTCCTTATGTATCTGAAGATCGAAGGTAAAAATCAGAATTTAACTTGAAGTCAAAAAGTGTTTTCCTTATGTGGTTTATAGCTGTGTTTTGTGGAAATGACAGCCCTGTGTGCAAATGTGATAAGAGGAACCAGAAGGAGTCTTATTCTCTTCACTTGAGAGCGTAATAAAAAAAGACCCCACCACTTTTATCTCAGCTTACTTACACTTTACTCTCAACTCCTCACACACACACCTACACACACACATATGCACATGGACACTATTACTACTGCTGATCAACTGCACTGGAGCCTATGATGGTAAAACCTTATCAGCCCGCAGTGTGATGGGCAAGATGAAGGGGGATGATGAACAAAGCTTATAAACACTGGCAATCTATTTTCATTAAACTAGCCGTGAAATGTCACTTGAGTATTAAATCAAGTGTGGTTCAGACGTGGCCGTTTTAATCGAAATACATTCTGACTTTCAGTAATCGAGCCGCTTTTACTCTGTTTTCTTGTCTCTCAGGATCTTGGACTCCAGGGGACGTCGCTCAACGACATTCTGTATAAGAACGCAGCGTTTCTCAACCTGGTGGACCCCATTTCTCACGAGCTGCTGCTCGGCCTCGCCCGTGACCTGCAGTGTCCGAAAAGGGTAGGAAGGAGGTCCACAATGGTGCAGTTTGTCTCAACTTCATCAATTATGAAAAAGCAGCTCTTTGTGCAAAACAGCAACAGCCTTTGCATTAATTAAAGGAGCAGGAACAAGAGAGGCGAGCTGCAATGTGTCCTCACTTATTAGCCGTGCCTCAGGGCAAGTGTCATGTTTGCTGTCATGCTATTGTGACAGCGATGAACTGTCTGTTTTGTACAAACATGGAAGCTAGGAAGCATGCAGACAGGTGTAGGTGTTTAACCATTAGCCTCATTTATCACTATATACGTCTCAATGTCACTAAAATGTGATTAGGTGACATATTAACTTTTATTATGCATGTATGTTACATAAGTGACTAGTTCAGCTCAACATTTGAACATATATCTTGTCTGTGTGGACAATAATGTGACAGCTGGGTCACTGGAGGCTGATTAGATCTTGGCAGATCTTTTTAGAATTATGCCTCTTGCTAAGTCAGATGATTGATAGCAGTTTCTTGTCTGTATGAGATATATTAACCACACGCCAGCAGCTGATTAGCTTAGCATACCACAAAGACTAGAAACAGCTTGTCTGAGTCTGTCCAAAGGTAACGAAATCCACCTACCGGCCCCTTTAATTAACACATTATATCTTGTTGGTTTAAACCTTACAAAGTGTAATAATCACAAGTTGTGTTTTTACACGTAGTCATGTCCTGAACTGTTTCTTGCACGATTGCAGTGACGTCTTTTCATCTCAATGTCTACTCAACAAGTCCAACAATTCTTTTGACAAATTGCATCCAGGTAGGAGCAACAAACGCAACAGAAACAATCATTTAAAATGAGAAATAACTCGTGCACAATGGTGGCACAAATTACAAGATCCATTAGGATGCTAAGTTAAACATTTAGATAAGTTATAACCTAATATTTATGAATAATTATTATTACCTTTACAGCGACTTTCCTCCAAAGCATCTTGTTTCACCAAGAGTCCCAAAACAGCATGTGCTTAAGCTGCAGCGACAAAAGCTGCTAGCAGCTGTTGTTATAATGCCAGGAGCAAAGACGAACATCGAGTGACAATATTTATACACATTAAGACATCACGCTTGACTTGATCGTTTGCCACTTCCAAGGTTTGCCTTTTTTCTTTCAGCAAATTAGTGATTCTGACCCAGACATAATATTTGTCTACCTAAAGAAGGTATTTTAACTAAAATAAAGTTGCTCTTCTAAAACTAACAAGCCTTTTTTTATGCCAAAACATAAAAACCATAAACTTTAAGTGTCGCCACATCATAAAACACATTTATTGTTCGTCAGTGATTTTCAACAGTTTTTGAAAAGCAAAGACAAATGATGTCGTCCTGCAGAGAAGAGCGTCAGATCAGAAGATGCTTCTCGTGTCATTTTAGGGAACGCGGACAAACAAGACGTGTTTGGACGTTTGATTTGGACGACTGCATGTTTTGGCGTGTTGTGGAGGAGACCGCCGCAGTTTTTTCTCAATCAAATCAGGAGGGGGCTTCAAAGAAAACATTAATAACCCCGGGGAGGACTTTCCTTTTTTACAAACATGAGGTTCACCCCAATGTTTTTCCTACAGTCCCCAAAGGCGCAGTCCAAACACGGGGATGGAACAACACCGTTAAACAAAGGATTATAATCTGCTGTGACTCAGTATTCATGTTTTTTGATGGACAGAAATAGAACAGGCCTGCATTTTCAGCGGATAACATGTTGATTTTTCACCATTATTTAGACAATCTCTTCAATTATGCGTGTGAATTATGAAGAGATTTGCATGGTCAATAAGATATAAGGACTGGTCCTTTAAGATACAAATTGTGATTTATCCCATCTGGGAGTCAGCTCATCACTCACTTGTACGGCACGGCATACAAATCAAAGATATTAAAATTCAAATTACATTTCCAGCTCAGATGTGCGGCCGAAGACACCACAGAGGCGGCTCAGAGTGGCTGTGAAACACAGACACAGCAGCCATTACTCTTATCTAAAGTATTGCGGTTATCTCTTTTAGGAAAAGATGAGTTGCCTGGAGATAAAGTCGCCGTGGTCTACTTTTTTACTTACCGAGATGATTATCACCTGTAAGGGAGTCTAATCTTATCGCGGTTTGCTTTGGCGAGGAAAGCCCAGGAGGAAGGGAGGGAAAGTGAGGAGCTGGCAGCGATGTTCTCCTGACTGGCTGGCGACCCGTGGCAGGATACTGTGTCAGACGTGACGAGGATGTAGAGAGGCAGTGTGCTGGATTTAAGGCCTGGCAGCTGCTCCTATGGCCAGCATTTCCCACCACACTGAGATCAGTTTATATTATATCATTATATTACAGACACTTTGATTTGTGGAGGATTTAATGCTCCTGTTCGTCAGTTTTAGACATTTAATGTATGTTTTATTGATGATACAGACCTCTGATTAAAGACGATGCTCATAGAGTTACAGCCCTGCACATAGAGTGGCTTTGTTGATTCTTCCAGACCAAAGATCTACTTTTTCCTCTAATCCGTCTAATCAGTATGCACTGCTATAAAGTAATGTTCAGTCATCCGTGTGGCTTAAACAGTAGCAATGAATGTTTTGAAGTATGATGCGTGTTTGTTTGTCACCCAAGAAAAGGAGTGGCAGCGGGAATGGTTAATCGCCTTAAGGTAAATTGCCCCTGCCTTTTTCTTTTTTTTTTCTTTTTTTTCCATCCTCTCACCACATTGCCTCCTTCTTGTTGTTGTACCATTAATTAGATTTACCCTGCTCAGCACAGCCCATTCCATTTAAAGTCTTTGACGGAGGAAGGAGAGAGAGAAAAGAGGAGGCAGGGAGGAGGAGGGGAGGAGGACAGACATGCAGCAAGAGAAGAGGAAAATAAATAGTTTACATGTAGGAAATGTTGTAAAAACAGTGTCTTCAAAGGAGAAAAAAAATTGTGGTTTGTGAGAATAAAGCAATGGAGATCACGTATGCAGATCACTTTTACCTCGTAGATGTTTAACCTTGTGAAACCTTTTCTACTTTCTCCACTGTTCGTTTTTAAATAAATTTATATTTGTTGGGTCCTTTTCTTCCCTTGTGTGTGTCGCAGGAGACAGACTCGTTCAAGTCCACCAACAAGATCTGCCGCCAGCTGATCTACCACCTGACCCCTCACTCCAAGTGGACGAGGCAGAGCGTGCCCAGGAGGAAGTCTCAGGCCTGGTGAGTGTGTCTGACAAGGCGCCGCGCCATCACCGCCGTCAAGATGGACGGCCACGGAAAGCACATCCTCTCCGTGAGCATCAGCGAAGCTCATAAAGTCTCTCTGAAACACTCGTCTGACTCCGAGGAAGTTTAGGAGAATATTTTCCTCCATTTTTCCAAGATTATATTAGTGAAAGTGTGTTAAAATGATTACTTCCTAGAAATACATCACATTTTTGCAAGGATTTCTATAAAAATGCAGAGTATTTTCATATTTGGATATTATTCTGTTGGATTCCTCCGCAATGTACAATATCTATGTACAATATCTTTAAACGACACAATGCCAGCCATCCACAATATTTGATAATCAGTCTCCCATCATAATAGTTTTATGTTTAAAGTAGTTATAATGAAGGGTCTGACCAGTTTTATAGTGTCGAACTGAGATTATTTCTGCTGCAGTGGCATATAGAAGTTGAATATTCATTTGTGTGTTATTTCATTTGCATGAGGAACTAAAGGATCATTATTGGACAGTAAGAACACTCTATTATAACACCTATTTAATGGAGATTAAGTCACTTGTTGAACAGAATCTGAAGTTTACATTTACAGTTTTTGCACTCAGCTTCATTGATTTTGTTGAAAGCATATTTTTGCCACACAGCTGAACCGTGACCTGCCATTTTAAGTAGCTTAAAAAGTAACTGGAAGAAACGAAAAGTTGACATATCACTGTAACAGCAATCACTTAAGATTGGACTATATCTATGATGGTAGCATGGAGGCATTAATGAGGTGTGAAGAGTTCCTCTTTGCCTCTATTTCTCATCATCAGAGCACCCACATGATAAAAATTCCCACGATCCGAGGACCAGGAAGAGTTTTTCATGGGAAATGAAAGAGTATCAGGATGTGACTAGAGCAGAAACACGGTATTGGTCTCAAAAGTCACCCATGAAAGGTGAAATAAAATCAGCCAGATGAAAAAATAAATCCTGCTGGAAAACAAGTTTGATAAAAGAAAGGTAACTGTAATGGATGAAAATACAGAATTAATGTGCATTTTATAGATTTTGAAATAGAAAACAGCATACATTTGACTTTTTTATATATATACTGCATCACTTCAGTCAGATCTTAATGGAGGGGCATCGAATCATCAGCGTGTGCTATCGTACGAGGATGATCCGTCATTTTCACACTTGCCTATCAGCAGCAAAAACAGTTTCCCGCCTGTTACCACTGTGACAAAAACAGCCTCCCACCAGAGACACGTGTGATGTGTTTATTTAGATTTCAGCATTATGTCATCCGACAGCACTGATGCAAATTACCGAAGTGTCGGCGGAGATGAAAAAATGAAAACAAAGACGAGGTGCGTTACTCATTTGAACTGAGACAAACTGCCATCAAACTGCAGGCTGTCAGAGGTCAGATATTGATTATTTACACTTGAGCGAAATGAAGAAAGAGCAACAGAAACACACTGATTGCAGCAACTGTAGATCCGCTGGATAAACAAGTAAAAATCCTCGCCAACTCAAATTAAGTAACAGGTACATTTGTGGAGACATGATGAAAAAACAAAATAAAAAAAGAAAACATCTCTAATGATGATCATGAGGCTCTCACTCCCTGAGCAATTAACCCAGATTGAAAGATTCTTTGACAGCTTGAGTTAACTTCGCGCCTGAGTCTCTCGGTTGCAATATTTTCGAAATAACACTCAACAGAACAACAAGGCAGCGTCTCCCAGCGTGCTCATTAGCAAGCTCTGTCTCTTTCGCAGCCTCCGTCCAGACAGCAGCTCCAACTGTGGGACTCAAACGAGCCCGTGTGAACGTGATGCTGAACGCCTCTGGATCAAATGAAGCAATGGGACACGGTTTCAAATGCCTTTCTGCTATTGATCTTTTCATTAAAGCTCAATACTCTATTTCTCCACCTCCTCCTCTGTTTCCTCCTCACCTCATCTCTCTGCTCTCCTTTTTTTTTCCCCCCTCGATTTCGCCTATTTTGAAATCCCTTCCTTCTATTGATTTTCTTCCCATCCTCCTCTCCTTTCCTGTGGGATTTTTTTCCCCCCTCTCTCCTCCTTGTGAGAGTCCATTTTGTTCAACAGTTGCCACACAGAGCGGTTCTTTCAGTTTGAGCTGAGGCTCTGGGGAAAACGCTCTGTCAGACGGTGAAAAAAAAAGAGGGGGGGAGGAAGGGAGGGAGGGAGGAGGAATCACTGCGAGGTTGCCGATTAGAAGTCGTGTATTTCCCTCTTTCTTCCTGCCTCGCTTCAAATCGATCGTGAAATCTGATCTCTTCATATTTAGGAATGAAAAAAAGCTTCGGCTGCCACGTAAACTTTATATATATGGCATTGGCGCGTTCTCATTTTCTACAATAGCAATTCTGAGAAGTCAGTTTGATCAATCCAGAAAACGCGCCGCTCTCCAGCCGTGCTCTCAAATTGAATTGTTTGAAAATGTAATACATGCAATTGGTTGCAAATCTTCCAGAGATAACACATAAATCACGATTCAGCCCCGCTTTGCTTTTATAAGACTGTAAAGCTGCAAAGCAAGTGTGTCACACTTAATATATTATCAAGGCAATTTAAATTCTTTATTTTTTACTCTGCAGCTTCATGTGCCAGGTCTCTGAGATGTACAGTATTGCTGAGTCCCCAGAGGAGTTCTTAATGTTATTGTAATTGGTATTGAATTTCAGATTAATCAAGCTCATATTTTTTTATTACGCTAAAATTGCCCTTCCAGCACATTTTGAAGAGATTGGACTCCGACTGCAGATGCGATTTCATTACTTGTCTTTACTGCAAGGCGGTAATTGATGCAAGGCTCTTACAGCAGCTATTATAGACATCTTCCGCGCATTTAAAGACGAGAAGAAGAAGAAGACTGAATTCTTACTTTCAGTGTTGGCAAGATGGCTTTTTTTTTCAGTTTGTTTGCGTCAGCATATAATACACCGTTCAGGAGACTAACTGAAAGGATTTATTTAAGTGCTAATATCCAGACTTGCAGGTCGTGCTGACTGATGATGAGAGTGAAAGGAGTCGTGGCTGTGACAGCTGTTCGGGCAGGTGTAATCAGCTGCGGGTGAGGGTTGATAGTCTGTCTGAGTCCTGATATTTGACCCAGACCTCACACTGTGGGACTAAAGTAGCTTTCCTCCCACAGCCCGCACTGCGAAGGCTGTCCAAAAGTCATTTCATCACCTTTATTTACCTTCATAAAAGGCTCAATAGTTACTAAACCCGAGAGCTATGGAGGTAGTCACAAACAAAATATGGATGGATGGATGGATGGATGGATGGATGGATGGATGGATGGATGGATGGATGGATGGATGACACATGATATTCACAGATGAGAGAGATATTACAAATTCTCTGCATGCGTCTCTGCGAACCGGCCTGGAGTGGTGGAAATAAACATTTCCTTCAGATAACAGTCTGAAAAGGTCACTTGCTCTTCTAATCTCTCTGACAACAATAACATCTGGTAGCATTTAACATTTGAATATGTTTGGAAGTGCATCATATTTGAAGTTGCGCAGTTCACCACACAACAGCAATATTAATCCTTGACTTTGTGTCTTGGGATTGAAGTGGGGTTTGAAGATTACAACAGTTTTATCATATTTAGTCTTCATGCAAACATTGATAAACAAAAGTGTTATGAAACCAGGGTGAGAAAGATTGAGGGATATGCTGTTTTTCACCAACGACTCCCCACAGGCTTAGTCAGCTTCTCTCGGTTTCTCGTAATACCTCTCCTCAACATGACGAAGACGCTCCTGCCTCCCGCCTCTCTTTGCTCTCAGCAGTGACAGCAATAAGCCCTCCTCAGACTGCTAAAGGCTTCAAACGTGCTCGTTGGGTTGTCAAACAGCGTCTGAAACACCTGGTGACTTTCCAAAACCAACAGTCCTCAGATCCACATTCGCACGATTCCTCGCCTCACCCCTCTCTGTGACCTGCAGGCCTTTTTGTGCACATTTGAAACGGTCACAGTCGGTGAGCGTCAGGCGACTATGATAGGTCCCCAAATTGAGCAGATCAGAGTGTGGAAACAAAGCACCAGTCAAACAGAAACCCAAATGTTGAGGTCAGATTAAAAAACAGGGAGGGATTTTAGGTTTCAGATGACATAGACACATGGCAACTTTGAAAATCTGGCAGAGTATTGATGATGAGGGGAAATGGGAAGCTGATTGAGTGGGCGTGGAAGGTCAGGCAACTGCAGGGCTGATGAGGGAAAGTGGGAACATGTTGGGACGTGGGCAGGGAAGGTCCGGTGACCGGGGCTAGAGGGAGAGGAGTTATTGCAGGGCAGGACCGGAGAGACAGGATGTGGGGGTGAGGTGACCGGGACAGGGGGTGAAAAAGTCAGAGGGCATCGGGTGGACAGGGAGATAATGGCGAACGCTTGAAGCTTCAGACAACACTTTGCACCAACTGGTTTGGTTGAAGGACAATGACGCCTCAAGAATCCTGATCTGACACATAACATCTTTCTTCACTTGAGATTCTCATTATTCAAGTTAAGAGTCAGTCTAATAACCTGGTTTGACCTGGCAACTATCAATAACATCGTGCTTTTTCCAGGGAAAAGTTGACTGCTGCACCATTTGTGTTTATTCTCCAGCTGATGGACCGATTGTTCAGATGTTTTCTGTGAGCTATGTGTGCACAGATCATGCGTGTGGGAGTTTGCCTGCATGATTTTTGTTCAGCTCAACATCTGTGTGAACTCAGAACTCACTAGAAAAGTCTGGTTGCTTCAGTTATTTCCATCCATACATTCACCTTTTCCTTTTCGTCCCTGGGACATAGGCGGGAAGTTAAAATAGTTTCATTGAGTACAGACAACCTCGCGCAAATGACTTTATTCCACTGATTTCGTACGCAATTGAGCTGCCTCTAAAAGCCACAGTTATATTTTAGAGGATGGCACAGCTGTGTTTTTCCTTCCAGAGTTTAATGTGGGGGTTACACTTTAAATCATCTCCTGCCTCAACTATCGAAACGCGCTCCTCGCTCGGCTCTCGAAATACCCTCTTCAGCCCCTGTGGCTCGTCCAAATGTTACCTGTCTGACTTGTTCCCAGCCTTGCAAAAGATTACATCTAATCATCCTCCGCTACCTCCAGTTGGTTTCTCCAGTGGCTGCCCACATTTTTCAAACTCCACGACGCTGACGAGCAGTTTGAGGCTGCTGAATTAGCCGCAGCTCAACGCCCACGGGTTGCCTATCCCGCACGCCGACCGGTGACCTGCATCACGATGATCACAAATTCGCCTCTTTCTCCCTCATCACCAGTGTTGAAATGTCCTTCCCACTTTGGCAAGATAATCACCCTTTTCCTGTCTTTGCTCATGGGCTAAAAAAAACTAATTTCCTCTAGTGCTGCCTCACGTCACCCTCTTGCTTCTCGCCGGCTCATACCCTAGAAAGCAGTAGCCAGTGAGAAGCCGCCTAGGCTATGACTATATTTGGTTGAGGGGTGAAAGTTTCTCAGGCGTCGGTGTAATAATCAGCCTGCTTATGACCACTTTTTCAACTGCATTTCCACGATTATATTTCCAGCTCAGCTTCCTCGACGGCTTTTCACCGGCTAATCACCAGAGAAGTGCTCGCTGGGATTCTCTCTCCATTCTCTCCGTGCTCTGCTCAGACTAATTTGCTCTAATCTTTAAAGAAATCCCCTCTAGCTCTCTTCCTCGCTGTTATTTTGGGCCCTTCTCCGTTTATGTGATCTTTCCAGGGCAACAGCAATATTGTTAACGCACTTCACCCTCCACCTTCGTTGTTGTACATGCTAGTGGCCGACGAATTTGAGCTTATTCGACTGTCCAATCATTCAAGATCACATCTACACTGATGTCATTTACAGTCCTTCTGAAAAATCTATTTTTATTTTTTGTTTTGTTTTTCCAGCCCCTAAAATTTTATCTCTTTGCGGCAGGTTTGTCTGACCATGTTTTTGTTGGTTTTTATAGAGTAGAGCAAAGGATGGCCCTAATACATATTAAAGAATAAAAAACATGTTTTTATGGGAGAAGATCAAAGTGTTACAAGTCCTTGGGGAGGTATAATTAAATAATAATTAAAAAATTAAATAGAGATGTTCCTTAAAAAAAAAATTATAGTCATACTTGCACAACAAACCAGTTCAAAAATGGACATAAGCTGCAAGACGAAAAATGGTGACACTGTCTCGAGTGGCCTACATACTGTATGAACACGAGAAAAGTCTTTTCTTTATGATGTGAAAGATATTTGTTGCTCTGTGGATGGCAAGGTCGGCCGGCTGGTTGTCCTAGTCTGAAATATCTCAACAACTTTTGGATGATTTCAGACATTCACGGTCCCCAGAGGATGTATCATACTTAGTTTGGTGATCCCCTCGTGTCATTTGAGTTCAGAATAAAATATATAGATGATTATTGAGTGTATTACTGTGTAATTTTGAACAGACATTTAAATTTTTTTTATCATAAACTATAATAATGTGCCTCCTTAATTTTAATGTTTCCAATATTTCAGTTTGAACAATGATGTTCCTCATCTGTACTTTAGTGTTTAGTCTAAATTATCAAACTAACATGGTGAACATGGCAAACATTATCTCTTCTAAACAACATTTTAGCTTTGGAATTGTGAGCATGTCTGTATGCTAATGTTAGCATTTAACTCAAAGCACCGCTGTGCCAATAAGCACAACCTCACAGAGCTGCTAGCAGTTCATTGTTCATTTAGGCAGGAAGTATTTTGAGATACATTATTTCATTTAAAAGACAGACTGGGCCAAAATAACACCTTGCAAAATGTATGGAAACATGCAGCATGAAAACACATTTTTAATTTAACATTCACTTAGATCACACTAAAATATTTACTGGTGAAAATGTTTGACTTTTTAAAACATTTAAATCATGCATGTTAGTTATCCGGATACAGAAACCACTGACATTTCTCTGGCCCGAAACACACTAAAAATCACAGAGTTTAAAGTGTGAGTCAATATACAATTAACATAATTCTGGGGAATTCAAGGGCCGGTGGGTTGTTTTGAGCGAGTGTTTTTCTATAACTGTTGGGTTACAGGATGAAAACAGCCCCTTGCCTTGGGTGGTTTTCTACCCATGGGTGCTTTTCACTATGTACCACTGGCTCAAGGTATTTCTCGCAGCTCAGCCTGTTCTTACCTCGAGGTGATGCCCCCATAATAGTAATAAGCCGTCACCTATAATCTGATTACGTCTGCTCTCTGTCACACAGCTGCTGCGCCACGTCTGGAAAAATGAACTACATAATTTTTCCTTAATGCGTTTGCAGTACATGTGGCATCCGCGCACCAAGCCATGTGTCATCTGCCTTCAGCGAGTGCTATGACCCATTTCTGGAGCCAAGTCACCCCCCGAGGTGCATGCTGGAAGGCCGAGTCGACCCTCACTCGGCAGGCCCGACCTCTGACTAACCTGCGAGGTCGGCTCCTGAGGTGATGGGAAATAATCTGACAAAGTGGGGAAAGAATATGTGAAAATACAAATATGTGTTTTTGACTAAAAGGAGGAATAAAACTGGTTTTAAGGCCTGCTGCTAAATTATATGACTTTTATGAGCAAGTGCTTTCTCTGGCCATAATTCCAGTCAGAGATGAAGCACTCTGCTCAGTCTGCTCAATCTGCGTTCTGTTTGACCTCCACTTTTAATAGAGACTTAAAGATCCAGCCACCATCCTCGTCCATGCATAATTGAGGGCTTCCCGCGGTACAGACAGGAGGACTGGAATGGAGGGGGACGCTCAGTATTCATCTCTCCAGTCTTCGGAGCGCGGGGCCATGATGAAATAATTAGAAAGATTAAACGTGTTGATCAGTAAATACGAGGTTGGAGCTGTTTTTAATCAAACAGAAATTAAAAATTTGAGGCCAGCTGCTTTAAATAAGAGCATATCAAGACTTCCTCAGTCTTTATCTCGGGATTGCACCTCTGTTAACCTCCCATTGATTGGATTTTAACTGTAAACCTGAGATAAGGCTCCTCGAGAACAACAGTGACAAGGATTTCTGTGCTTCTGATGATCTGCGGGTCTCGCTCCTTTAAGGCTGATTCAGATTACTCCCCGCGATCTAGCCCCTTTGTCTTTGTGTGGAGCCCTGCATTTTAATGCCGATTTCATAACTGTGCCTTGACATAGTATAGCAGACACAGGCGCACTCCTCCGTGATGTACAGTTATGTAATGCAAACTGTGTCCTATGTGTTCTGTCGCAGTATTCTTTTCTCCTAAGCGTCTCATTTGTCACATCGAATCACATCACGGGTGAATTTTTAGCTCATCCGTGGAATGCATTTTACATTTTCCACGCCACACTGTTGCATTATGGTACACTCTGTACCAAGAGGTTTGAAAAGCGTTGGCACAAGAGCGCGAATATGCTTTTATCTTTGGGGATGACGTCGCATATTATTAAAAGAAATCTATGTCACATATGTGTTGAGCTGTTGGTGTTATTTTCTGTGCAGATTGGGGGGGACAGCGCTGCATTTGACGGACCCCTGAGTCCTTTTCTGTCCCTCTCTGCACTAATTAAAACTCCACCTTCACTCCTGTACAAAACACTGATGAGAATAATGGTGTTACATCTTCAAGGACTTGGCTTGACTTTAAGTTGGAGGATTTTAGGGATTTGGCTCAAGTTTTTAATGATTTTTGAGGCAGATTCCCATCATTTTTTTCTGTTTAAGTGCAGGTGTGCTGTTCTTATCGCTCCTGTCAATGATGACATCAATCTTACTACTTTCCCCCAAAACTTTGAATTCAGAGTTTCCGAGAATGACGTGACTCAACTGATCTGAGATGTCAAAACACTGCACAGCCCGGAGCTACGGCGCTGACGACGCACAATGGAGGGTGCCTTAATCAGCCCATACGCGAAATGGTTCCCTGAAATTTAATCCAAATTTAAATGAGCTTTGCGGCTATTTTTTCCTTCCCAGAAAATGTGCCATTATACTCAGGAAACTGGAGGACACTGGATGGTATATTCAGTCCCCACTTTCATGTTTCTCAGTCGAGCTGAACCGTAGTATCAGTGTGACAGTCGCACAGTTGAGGCAAATTTAAATTTTTTTGCTCAGAGTGAGTGTGAAGGATTCCCATTAAGACTGGCCAAATGGTCCCAAGGCGCAAGAGTCACATATTTGATGCTAAAACTGAGTTGAGTAAAAGAAACTGGTTCAGGAAATGTTCGACACTGAAGCACGCAGTCACAAGCCCGAAGGCACGATCACATAAAATGAAACGAAAATAAATAAAATAAAGGAGCAGTCTTTTACCAGCTGCTCGCTCTTCAAGGATGAGTTTGTACATTAGACCCTGGTAGGCTCTCCCACGGCTGAGCCAGACTACCAAGCATGTATTATACAGATGCCCGGAGGCGAAACAGCTTCGATCGATCGGAGGAATAAACAGGTCAAGACCAAAGCGTTGATGAAGCAGACATTGATCTGACCAATCCCACGGGTCTGTGGAACAGCGTCCACGTCCAGTGTTTCTCAAGAGCTTTTATTTCATTCCCCTGAAATAAGTCAAGTGTCTCTCTGCGTGCTCAGCAGGAAGTAAATTTGAATTTATATTAGAGTTTGTTCTCCCTGCTCAGATACTGTTGGGTGTAACTCTGATCTAATCAGCAACACACTGAAGTTGGCCAGATCTTTGCAACCAGACTCATTAGAAAAATACTTAGATGCAATTATTTTCTCACCCATAAGAGTCAAGCTGCCTGTGAGACAATCACTGGTACCACTTTCTAATAAGAAAGAGTTTATAATATAATATTCTATTAATGATTAATAAATAATTTAGCATCACTTTGAAGCTTTGTAATAGCATCATCCATAAGCAAGAGCATCCTTTGGTTTTCCTCAGTGGTGTCTGTCTTCCTCTAAAATTTATTTAGTTAACTTTCCCCTTTTTTTTTTTTTTTTTTTTTTGGCAAGAGTTAGATGAGAAAATCGATATTCATATTAGCTCTTAGCTTAGCTTAGTACAAAGACTGGAAATGGGGGAGACAGACTACCAAACTGCCTCTTAGCACTCGCTTCATATTTAAGACATGAAATCCATCTTGTCATATAACTGTCAGCACTTATAAAGCATCAACTTGTGATTTATAAATGCTAATACTGCCAGTCATTAAAATTTACACACCCGTTATAAGTTTTGTCTCATTAAAAACACCCAACAAACCATTGCAAATGCAACTACAGCGTCTCCAGTGAAGTTTCTGTGATCACACAGCAGTGCTAAACAGTTGGATTTATTCATTTTACAAAACCAGACTTTCTCATAAGTCTCACCACCCATTGTTATACTAAATCCCACAGTAAATGAGCACGAGGGGGAAAAAAATAACCTCTAACACTCCCCCTGTCTCTTGATGTATTACTGATTCATGAGAGTAAATGAAGGGGAACATGTATTGTGTGTGGGCGGACAGATTACAAGTTTCTCCTGCCATTTGCTTTTAACTCTCACCCGGGTGGCAGAATATTGAAGGGTTGCACGATTCTCCTTGTAAAAAATGTTGCTGCGTTTTAATGCACACGTTGGCCTGACCCTCCCAGGCCTTTTTAACAATGTTCACCTCTCCAGCGCTCCGTCTCTTTCAGGTTAAGTGTAGAAGGAGTGTTTGGTTGCAGTCGAGCAGAAACTGATTAGCACTATGGGGAACTGCAGGCTTGATGATGAGCAGAAACACAACTAGACTGAGCGGAGACTAACCCGACACTGAGTGGCACCAGATGTGGGTTAGAAAATGTGAGCGAACACAGAAATCAGTGGACCTGTCATGACCTTAATGGAGGAGCACTCATATCGTCTGAGGATGTGTCGCACAAAGGGATTAAGGAACAATACTTGGATAACAGCGATAATGACTTTTATTTGTATAGCGCTAAACACTGTCACAGAAAAGAAAGAAAAGCATTGATACAGCAGAAATGAGTGAGACAATACAAAGTGACATGCACAGAAAGACCAATCAATGCAGAAATGCTCGTTTATAAAAAGAGACTGAAAGGAAGTCAGAACAGAGTTTGAGAGCGCTGACAGCAAAAGCACAATTTTAGTTTATTTTAGTGTGAGTTTTGTTGCTCCTGCTTTAAAAATAATGACTGAAATGTTAAAATCAATTTGAACTGGAGGCAAGTGCTCATTTGTTGGTTCCCAACAGTCTGGCTGCATAATTCTGTATAAGTTAAGGGCGTGAGTGGGCTTTGCTCCAGGCAGGTAAACAGAGTTACAATAATCAATCATTGAAATGATTTTTGAAACAGTAGAAAGTTGATAAAGACCTGGAGGAAATGCAGGTTATGTAATACTAAACATGATCAGCAAATTATTCTTTGAATTGTTAAATTCCAACGTGTACTGACCGAAACAGGATTATTTCTTTCTTGAGTTTGAGTATTTCAAGCAGACAGTTCTTGATGACATTAAACTGCTGGTAGCTCCTGATTTTTCAGATTTACAGAGTTGTGTGTCATCAACATAGTGATGAAAAGAAATGTTATGAATCCAACATGTGGCAGCAGGTAGATAAAAAACAGAAGGGGACCCAGGACAGCGCCCCGATGTACTCCACAGCTCAGAGGGGTTCAGGGGAGTTACAGTAAAATTGCTGCTTGATAAGTAGGAGATAAACCACGGAAGAACAAGGTCCAAAGGTTCTCCAGTGTCTCTTCGATTACAGATGTATATGTTCTGATATACAGTACTGAATCAAATGAGGAGCTCAAGTATCGCCATTGCTAATCCACCAGCACGAAGGAGATCCTTGGTCACCTTCAGCAGAACAGGACTATGGTTTGATGTTAGGAAAATATGTTGAGCTTTGAAAAGATAAATGATTGTAGACTATTTTTACAAACATTTAATGTCTCACAAATCTTAGTTTTCTATATGGTCTATACATTATTCCCTATATAATATACTGCTATGTATTCTACGCCTTTAATAGTGGGGGGAAAAACATCAGTGTCAAAAGTCACATTTTGTATTATCAAAAAGATTTTCCCTCTCGCTGTGGAAAGAGCCTACTCAGGCAGATGTGTTTTGTGTTCACTTGTTACAGCAGTCTCTGGGCAGCTGAGGCTGTCTAAGTAAATCTCTGTATCAGAACTGGCAGGATAGATCGAGCCACTGTAGGTTTGTTATCCACTATGAACCCTGTCCACTGCAGTTTAAATACAGATTGAATCTGACTCTTGTGCAGCGCCTCTCAGAAACACAGTTTCTAAAATGATTAATTAAAAGACACATCTTGTTTTGTTCTGACCTTTTCTGTAAGCTGGGCCTCTTTGCCTTTCAAAATCACAAACCCCAGGTGCTTTTTTTCTTACCTCTGGGGTTTATATAACTGTAGAGAAGCAAGGACCCATGTTCAGTGTGTGAAAGTTAACAACATCCCAGAGGAAAGACAGGCAATGAAAAGCAATTAGACAGTCTTCCTGAACCCACATTTAAGCAGCCGATAGTTTGACACACGAGAGTCGGCTCTTATTAGGTTTCTGCGCTGTTGTATCAGTTGCTCCTGAGGACGTCAATAAATGGATTTCCCTCAGTTGTTTGCTTTTAAATGAGTCCCGATGCAGGGGACGCTCATTTTGCGCACCATGTTTATGCGGCTGCACCATCCTTTGAAGTTGTTTGTGTCTGAGCTGGGCCAAGAGGATGTGCACCATTGCCTACGAGCATGGCAGCCACATCAGAGGGAGCAAGATGAAGCGTTTTGTTGTTTATGTTGTTATCGTTTTCATGGACTGTAGTCTACACTGTGAATGCTTCATGAATGCAAGCTGTAACTGTGAGCCTGTGACCAGCCAGGCAGCCTGTGGGTGGAACTGAGCTGGAGGGCAGCGAATTTGGAGGGAAGTATGAAGTCGTCTTTACTCCATCTCATTAAAAGCACATTACAGTGCACTCTCTACCTCAGCTCCGGTACCTACAAGCGCCTGACTTTGTCTCATGGAATAACTCCTCCCACACAAACACATGCAAGAGTGGAGGGCTCCGGCAGAAGTTGAAAAACCTCCCTATAAATAAGTCCAAGCGAACAAGTCAATACTCGTAATCAGTTTCATTACAGTAAAGTGCCGAAGCTGCACGGTTGCACAGTAAACCATCTGAAGTCAGGAGTGGTCGCGTGTGCCAAGAAGTTACAGATGCAGTCGGACTTTCCTGGCATTTTTTTTAGAAGCTACAGTCAAAGTCAATAACCTTTGAGTGCTGAAACAATCAATTTGATAATCAATTAAGCGTTTAAGGAAGCTGTCAAGCAACAAAGGTCGAACATTTACTGGTTTCAGCCTCAGAGTATGCAAATTTGCTGCATGTACCACTGTGAGTTTAATAACTGATGACATTTTATCCATGACTCTAGGGATGGTAATGTCAGTTTGTCAATTAGTCAACCTCTTTGGTCCACTAAAATATCTCAAAAACTATTAGAAATGCTGTACAGACATTGATGGTGCCAAGAAGATGATTTACAATGATACTCCTATCACATGACTTTCCCTTTAGCGCCACTTGCAGGTCAAGGTTTTCACTTTTTCTGCAAAATATTTTAAGATTCGCTCACTGGGCTGCCACAACAATTAATATAGACATTCATTATCCAGTTAGGATGAATTATAATCACTTTAGGAGCCAACATTATGTCAAAATGATTTATTGCTAAATACCTGTAAAACCACTGACATTCCCATAAGCCTCACCTGTACATTATGTTTATTGCTAATCAGCTAGTTTGTTAGTTAGCATGCAGATGTAAACATGTTTTAAAGGATGACTTTTAAGCAGCCTGAAGATTTCTATTCTTTTGCAAAAAAAAAAAAAAAAAGATGATTTTTGCAGGACATATGTTTGAATATGTTTGTTTGTGTTGGTGGATTTTTCTATATGCTTGCTTATCCTTGTGATCATCTCATGACCCCTCAGATGCGACACCTTGGAGGCACCCTGATCCCCGGCTTTGGGAATGATTAAACCATTGGACCAAACAGACTAGCTCATGATGAAAACAGTCGTTATTTGCAGCTTTATGATGTTGAGTGGAACACACACAGGCAGCACATTCACATGGAAACGTATTCTGATATTTTAATTTGTAAAGACTCGGGTGGCTGGATGAGAATTTTAATGAATTAACAAATACTGTAAACCTGTTTAAGAAAGGGAAAATTTAAGAGTGGATACAGGTGCTTCAGCAGATCAAATTCAGAGCAAAAACAAAAGGTGGGCCTCAAAATAGAAAGAGCAAGAAAGTGAGAGGCAGTGAGCAAGAGTGAGCAAATGAAGGAGGGAGAGATGAATTATAGCCCACTCCTGGAATCAATAATCTTGCGAATCACAGCCCTGGTGTGCTACAGATCTTTTTCTTTCCCTTAACCAAGTAGAAAGGGTGACAGATGTAAAGAGTACAGCCTGACGATTTATCAGGCTCCCAGACAGACCAGGGAGCAGCGAGAGATGCGTGGATAATCCTCGCTGTGCCTGAGGAAGCAGAGCGACGAGCTAACACAAACGGGACTAAGACAAAGAGAGGATAAACCTCAGGCCAGTTAACTAGAACATTTTTCTCCAGTTTGTCAAGATTTTTTCTTTACCAAACAAAGTCTCCCACGCTTTCACCTCATTGTCATTCGTTTGGCAAATGTTTCCCCTTTGACTCTGTCCAAGTCTAAATGCCAGTAAAAACAAAAGGAGTCTAATGCACTGCAGCGGGCTCTGTCTTACGCTCCGGTGCTGCCGTGACATGCGTGCAGCTTCCACATACAGTAGCTCTCCTATGCATATTTAATCACATTCAGGCACAGCGAGAACATTTTGTTTCAGATTGGCCGGCGCTATTGGAGGCACTGAGGGGTGTAAAGATCAAATCTGACAGGTGTTATAGCTATAGTAGTATTTTTCCTTAATATGGATTCACCTCACACCCGTTGTCTGAAGTCATTTGGACCAAAATAGATTATTACGCTTTGCCGCTCTTGTTTTCTCGTCCGTTTTTGGTCACTTTATGGTGTGTTTGTCCTTTCATCATCTACACTTTTATCCTCCTGTCAGTTATGCGCAATATCTCACAAGATGTTTCTCAAATTTTTACAAACCACAAGTTTTGCCTCTTAGCTGAGAATTAGACAAGTGGGTAGAAACAACTCTTGTGTGTACAATAAAAAAACTACCACCGGCCAGATGACGTAGCTTAGCATATTTACTGAGAATGGGGGAAAACAGCCAGCATGGCTCTGTCCAAACAAAACCCAGAGTTGGAAATTCACCTTTTTTTCAGGATTCAGGTGCCAAACTAGTTCTTAGACAAGACTTCAGGAGGTAACTGGTCCTTTAATTCAACCTGTTAATTAATGAGCGTTAGAGGTGGTGGAGGTGTGATTGTGTGGCATTTGCACAAAACCAGGCTAGAGTAGCTGTTTCCGATTGTAGTTGTGCTGGTGGGAGCTTCATATTTAAAAAGGGGGAACTCCAAAAGTTGCTGCACAAAGTTTGATGCATCGTCAGTCGGGGCTGAAGATTAAAAGCCTTACAACTGAGAGCCGTGAAGGTAGAGTTGCGTGGGCTTACAGCACTTTTTAACTGTCCATCAGTGGTACAAGAGAGCCATACTAAAACGGTGGAGGACTCCTTTAACATACAGATGTGAGCGTATCCATCTCCTCATCTAACTCTCAGCAAGAAAGTAAATAAACGCATTTCCCAGCACACCGGAAGGTTCCGCTAAAAGGGAGGCTCTATCACCTCATTTTAATATTTTTTATAATTGCACAAGTCATTCAACTTTTCCCCGTCTCCACTTGGATGATGCCTCTCATTGTGACTTTTTCACAGGTCTTAACTGACTCTGGTTCAGCTGGTTGCATCATGAGGGGCAGCACCTTCTGCCGATAAGCTCAAGTGGCTTATTCGTGTGTCTCTCATAATACTTAAAGCACAGGTGACCTGATTTCTAAAGATCTAAAAAAAAAAAATCCATCTCTCCTCATCTCTCTTCTGAATCCCTTTTTTCTAAGTGACAGTTAGAAAATGCAACGCTGTGGTGCGGGTGGCTCAGTTGGTAGAGTGCACGCGCACACATGTATGAGGCCATGGGCCTAAACTGCAGCGGACCCTGGTTCGATTCCTGGCTGGGGTCTCTTTACTGCATGTCTTCCTCCCTCCTTTCCTGTCTATCATCAGCTATCTAAAAGTAATAAAGGGTTTAACCCCCCCCCCCCCAAAAAAAAAATTGAAAGTACAACACCAGCTCAATATAAAGCAACATATCTGTTTCTAATTGGTCCAACATTTCCGTGTTTACTCTGTTTTCCAATCACTACTTTATTTATTTATTGTGTTTAATGGTTGTTTTGTACTCAGAGAGAGGGAGCTGGCTTGGAGATGGCTTTACAGGAGAAAAGTGACACCCGAAACTGCAAACAGCTGGTGCCTTTCACTGGATGACATTCAGCCCAGGAGACAAAATTTGTTGCTTGAGGGACTCAGACCGAGACACATTTAAATGCAAATTTTCTCCTTTACATTATTGATTGCCACACTCTGTGTAGTCGACTGGTGGATGCTCTTTCTTTTTTTGCGTAGTTTGCAGTTCCCCTTGTGGGACAGTGTGGCGCCCTATTCAGGAGCCTTTTAAGTCAATAACTTCAGTATCATTAAGTACAGATCATTTGTCTTTACACACTTTTGGAAAACTAACTGCCAACGCTGAAGAATTAGCACACTTTTAATACTGTCTGCAACAAATGGCCATTTTGCGCCTCAGAGATCCAACTTGTAAGGTGACGTTGTTTTGTCTGCTCTTTCTGTCAGTCTGAAGACCACCTTGAAGAAGAAAGTGTCCGGCGACGTGATTAACCTTTCGGGCATCCCGCTGTCCGGCCGAGACGTCCACCGTGTGGCCTTCTATCTCCAGAGCAGCAGCGACGCGGTGTCGGCCGTGGACCTGAGCTTCACCGAGCTGCAGGACGAGAGCTTACGGCTGCTGCTGCCCTCCCTCGGCTGCATGCCCAAACTGAACATACTAGCCATCAACGGCAACCGTCTGACAGTGGCCATCCTGAAAGACCTGACAGACGCTGTGAAGGATCCCAAGAAGTTCCCCAGCCTGGCTTGGGTCGACCTGGGCAACAACGTGGACATCTTCACCGTGCCGCAGCCGCTGCTCGTGGCCCTGCGGCGCCGCTTCGGTCTGCGCAGCAGCCTCCCCACCATTTACGAGTACAGGGAGGCGCAGGCGTTCGGAGGCTACAACCTGAACATGGAGACCTCTGTGGAGGAGCCCAGTCTGTACGAGGAGGGAGACGGCGAGGAAGACGATAGAGAGGAGGAGGAGGACAGGCTGGAGCTCCGAGCCTGGGGCTTTGGAGAAGAAAACATGTCAAAAAATGTGCCGCTGCACTTCTGTGGGAGGTGATCGCCCAGAGCTGCTGGCTGCTTCTTACAACCCTCAGTTTCACCTCACCCTAAGTTTAGCCGCCTGTGTTAGCAGGTGGCAGATGCTTACAGTGACCCACATGTTTCTGAAAATAACTTTAAAATAAGTAACTGTTGTTGTGAGTCCCTCTGGATGGTCTGACTACTGAAACTCAGCAATGTACTGCAGGCAGCTCTGTGGTTGTACAGACACTAAGAGTTTATTTATGCATTGATTTAACCTCCATTCGTCCAGGAGAAGTGGAACTCAGCATGTTTGCTGATTTTATGTGCTTCACGTTCCTAAAGTTTTAGCGCTCTCACACCCTGAAACTTCCCATTATTTTCCATTCTGTCCCCTGGAGCAGCTGGGGATTAAGTGCCTTGCAAAAGGGCAACTCAACGGTGGTGGTCGACAAAGGAGGGGGCATTTCCCAAGCACATTCACCCAGTTGGTTCGAACTCTCTGACACACATTTCGGTGAAGGGTCTGAATAAGTCAGGCACTAAATAACCCACTTTATGTAGAAGTAGGCAACTTTTAGTCATACTTGCTAAAACTGTCACTATCTCCTATCTGCTGTCAAAACCAGCCAATCATAATGATGGATGAGCTAACGCGGAGCGACGACCAAGCAACGAGAAAACAACAGTTTACGGGAAAGATAGGTGAACAGAAGAAGAGCAATAAAGACAAGTAAGGTAAAAAGAAAGAAATTAGATCGAGCCGTAGTCAGAGGAGCTGGGACCTGGAACATATACTCGCCCTAATTTTCAAAATAAGAGCACTTTTAGTCGGTAGGATTAGGAGAATCTCGGAGAATGGCACTTTAAGAAATAGATTTGCTATGATATAGATGTTTTTAGTCAGAGCTCAACTTAGATCACATTTATTCCAGAATTATTTACAGATAAATGGTGAGGTATGATGAGAAAATGAAGCATTTCCAGAGCTGATGCTTTAACAAGTGTTAACGTATTGATCTGCACCTGTATGGAGGAAAGATTCAGTCTGATCCACACATGCAGACACACAGACGGCACACACAGTGTTTTGGCGTGAGCCGCCGATGAACTGATTACCGCCTCTATCAGACCTCGTTAGGGCCGTTCAGGCACAGATTGTGAACAGAGGATCTATTTTTTCCTCAGCAAATAGGACTAGCCCCAGATAATTTTGTCCACTGGTGGTTTATGAATGATTCAATTCATGAATCAGACCAGAAGCATCGGGAGGGATGCCCACACTTTTTTTTTTCTTTTAACTCCGTGCACAGAATGGACGACCAGACAATTACAAGCATCTCTGCTTTTATCTTCTTCTCTGTGGTGCTACAGCATGCTCATACGTCTTTGTTGTGGCATGAACAAACTGCAACTCTTTTATTTTTTAATTCTTTTTTTTGATGTGCAGTTCTCAACCTTTCCTATTATTTTTAAAAAAAAATGGGCAAGACTGTTGCACAACATCAGATCCCACAGAGAGAGAGCGAGCTTGTTTACATGGACATTTATATTCTAATTAATTTTGAGATTGTTTTTGGGGGGATTTGATAAAATATATATATATTGCCGCATGTGAACACAACTGTACAAGAGCCCACACTTTATCCTGCCTACAGATGTTAATGTGATCTGTTTCCATGCTATTATTCAGGAAAATCTGTTTATTTGTGTCTACAGGGATATTAATGAACAGGATGCTTGGTTTGTGTTTGTGTGTGTTTGTGTGAAAGAGAGCATAATTAGAGTGCATGTCTGTGTGCATGAGTGTGTTGTGGACATGCAGAGTAAATTACTACCTTTGATCATAGAAATAAAATGTTTACTCATTTGCACTTTAAGGACGACTCTGTCCCTGAATGCACAAGCTTTGTTTTTATGTGTTGTTGTTGACATAAAAACAACTCACCGAGTCGCCCACGTCCTGAAATACATGTTTTATCTCAACTTTTTCATTTGATAGATTAATCGTCAACCTTCATACTAACTAAATCACTGTCACGATTTGTAAATTTACCTAATTTTGGCTCATTAAATCATTCCGCTTTTAAAGTGAAAGTAATGTTTGCCTGCTGTCGCTTCAAAATTAAACATGATTTCAATAACATTTGCTTTTTGTGTCCTTTCTGTATGTCCAAATGTAAAGTATCGAATCATTTTGCTCTAAAATCACTGTCAGTGTATATTATACTTACAGAGACATAAAGTAAAAGCAGACAGAGATATGTTTAACAATGAGAAAAAAATATTTTTACTGCTACAGATAATAAAACTTTAAACTAAGAAAATATTTGAGTGGATATAAGGCCAAATCTGAAAGTATTAAGTCAAAGATTTTATCCCAAAATGTTCCTTTTGAAGAGTTAAACCTGCATTACCTGATATTTTTGGCAACTTGAAGGAAACACAACAATCTGTGAATACAACACTGATATATTAAATATGATCTGGCAAACAGTTGCTTATTTACACATCCGGTATAAGGACCAACATCAGCATTAATTTAGAATCATGACTCTGATCTCCTGATGAATGTAAGTCTAATATTAACCCTACTTTTAGCTCTTTTTTGGTCTCCACCACCTCCTGGGGTCAAATCTGGCTTTATAGCTGCTGAATGCTTCGCTATGTTCTCTGGATAGTTTTTAACTGTGTCCGTCTGCAGCTGTGGTGCTGGTCAGGAAGGGAAAAATGGGTTGTTTGAACTTTTTAACAACCAAAACAGCCAACAAGCAAAAAGCCAAAACTTGCTGAGGGGAGCTAGTCACCTGTTTATCAGGTTCAATGCATTTCATATTGAATGTAATCATTTACGAGCATTTATTTCACTATAAAGTCTACATGAACTCAGTATTTATATAACATGTTCATATTCTAATATATTTTACATGACTTAGATAAACAAGGAAAGTTGGGGCTTCATTTTACATTTTGCATTGAGAAGGGCTGCTTTTGTTCTGTATACCTGTGCCTCCATCATACGTAGCCTGAACAATACATAAATCCCTGAAAGTCAGTAATTGCTCTCATACTTCAGGGACACATTAGAGGCAGTCTGATGACTGGGGTTTTTCGGCAGCTGGTTTCCATGTCAGCACTTAATAGTGTATGTGGATGCGAGCGGTGCCCTGTATGGACCTGTCAGGGAAGGAATAATATCAACATCCTGCTGACTTGTAGCTGCTCTGCAAGCGCGGCATTTTCATGTTCACAAGGGGGAGAGCCAGAGGCCATCCATCTTCGATCCCTGTTCGTCCCTCTAAAAGAAACGAGGGGGTGTCAGATAACAGAGGAGCCTGTTCTGGTTTGTAGCCGACACTGAAAACACCCTGCAGACATTCAGCGGCAGCCGTTCATGTCTGTGCAGCTCTCCCCTATAAACAATGTCTAATGGACAGCAGTAGGCAGGGACAAAGCACATTTACAAGAATAATTATACTTAGAAGTATCATTTAGAGCCACTTTTGGAAACGTTATTCTTTTATTTCTTTGCATGCAACTGATGATTTTTGCATAGTCTTAACATACAAATACACTCAGTGTCCTCTTTTAAACATGCACCTTGCTGAAAATTAATGCATTTTAATACAGGCTGCAGTTTGTTGTTGTACTGAGAGGAGTTCATCATGTGTATTCAACCCTGTGATATCGATAATATTATGTATTAGAAAACACTTCTCAGTACTCAGTACAACACACACAGTACAAACAGCAGTTTTATTCAGCCTCAGTGCAAGAAGTTCCAGTCGCATGGGTATCAAATAATCCTTACAACATGAACAAGAAGTCCTTAAGTGTGCAGAAAAAATGGACGTTTGAACATCTACAGTCCAGCATGCAAACTCCAAATGAGGCTATGAAATAGATGAGCTCACAGTCCATCCAAGTCATTATTCACTGACCTTGTTATTCTTGAACATGGGATGTGTGCACTAACAGGCCACAGTTTATCACACGAAGTGCTGCAGTGATGTGGGAGATGGAGGCAATGTTTTCTTTCTTTTTTTTAATCCCCCTCTCTCACTTCCTGTGGTTTGACCCCCACAAACAAACTTCCCTTTCATGACAGGAGCTCAGTTAGCAGCTCATAAGACTATAATGTAGTCTGTTCTGGGTTGTCAGCAGTGGAAGTAAAAGTACGAATACAACAATGCTGAAATACCCCAGAGCAAAATAAAAGCCCAACATTCAAAATCCTTCTTAAGTAAACATACATACAAGTATTATTAACTAAATGTACCATTGAAGTACTCATTTTTGAAAATGGCCCCTGATGCATAAATGTGTAAACAGCATTTTCCTGCCATATGTGGAGCCTGTACTTTGTATGCAGTTTGGCATTTGACTTCCCAGTCTGAGGATTGGGCCCCTCCAAAGGGTCATGAGATAAATCCGGGGGTTCATAAGATGATTAATGACAGTTCAACGTTTCAATTCAGTTCAACTTCTTTCTATCTCTATTTCTCTAATCTTTCCATATTGTGAAACATCTGAATTAAATAAAACCATCTGAGAAGTTTAGAGGAGAAATCAAAGTGAAACCAATTCAGGCATGTGAAAGGAGACAAGGGCCCACAAGCCAAACAGACTGTGATTACTGCACTGTATTTTATCTTATTATCGTTTGTTAATCTCAATCAGAAAACTAACTAACTAACCATTATTGTCAAATAAATATAGTTTAGTAAAAAGCACATTGACTGCAGTTAAGTAGAAGCATAAAGTGACTAAATGTACAACATAAAAGTAATAAAAAGACAATGTATGAATATTATACGCTGTTGGAAAGTAAATACAGTGCTTAAATAATTCAACTTTATGTTAATTTACATTTTAGTGAACTACAATTTAAAGCCAAATATTGTACTTTTTACTCCACTACATTTTTTTGCTAAATTTATTACTTCACACATTCAGAGCAGTCATACAAAATGAAATCAACAAATAAATATTATTATTACAGAGTAAGATAAGACTTTATTGATCCTCAGGGGGAAATTCACAAACTACCCAGCAGGATATAAAGTAGTTAAAACTAGTTTAACTTTACCGGCTGAAACTTATGTACACTTGTAATTATATGTACCTATAATTCAAGAATATTTTAAACATTATTCTGAAATATTATTATGCATAAAAAGTACTTTTACTTTTATTACTTTGGGCTCATCTTTATGCTGTATGTGAATCTTTGAATACCTGTAACTGAGTATTTCTACACCACAGTGTGACTTAAGTAAAATATCTCATTTACACATCAGTTTTTATTCTTATTGTTATTGCCTATATCTTATGACATACTCTGCAGTATGTAGATGTGCTCGAACACACTCCACGCAGCAGGTTGCCGTCTTTTTGAAAGCTTCATGTGCCATCTAGTGGCTGATGTTTGAAGCACAGAGAGGCCCTGGATGTCGGCCCTGAGCAGGACAAGCCTGAACAAGAAGCAGCTGAATGTTTTGTAAACTGCTTTTAAATCCATCACTCATCTGCACAGACTAACCATCTCTAAGTAACCTCAAAAGATTCATGAGAAATACTGCAGCTGTAGCTTTTCTGACTTGATGTGCAGCATCAAGTGAGCACACGCTTCCCAAGAAGACTTTTCAACAAATGTCAAACGAGCGAAATGTTAAAGGAGGAAGATGACCAAAAACACATGTTAACTATTTGCATGTCCATGTGTTTGATTATATCTTGCATGTGTGTGTTTATGTGTGTGTGTGTGTGTGGGCTGAGAGAGGGGGGGTGATTATTCTGTCTTACCCGTTTTTTTATTTAGTTTTTTTATTGCTCACGTTTCGCAATCTTGGAGACAGATGGGTGTTGGATCCTTTCCCAGAGTTTTAAAAGCCTCTGATCCACACACAGGGTCTGAACTTGTCATCTGGTTCTCATCCAATGCTAATTTGTGCAGTCCACTGACCATAAGCCAGCCCAGTAATTCCAAAAGTCCAAGAAGGTGCTGAGCTCTGGTTTCGCTTACTCCTTTTGTTGCAGAATAAAACATTAAGACTACTAAATGAGCCAGAAAAAAACGCATTTTCCAGTAAATATGTGAATTTTCAAATGTTATTTCCAGGACGTGGTCTGTGTGGCTGCATAATTAAAAGCAGAGTAAAAGAGTGGATGCAGTAGACGAGGTTTTATCTGAGTTGTGCAATAAGGGGAACATGGGAGGTATCCGTGAGAACAAAGCACAGACACCAGTGGGAGACAGTGTGGGAAGTGAATATTCAAGAGCATGCTTCACTCAGCATGTCAAGAAGTCTCAGGCGTGTTTGGAAGCGAAACACTGCGATGGTCGATTAATCAGTAAATGAATCAGTATCATTTTTGATAATTAATTGGTAAAGTAATTTAGAGAAACTTCAAAAGAACTCCTTAAATGTGAGGATGTTGCTTTTCACTGTTTTATATGACGGCAAATTCAACATTTTGGGGTTTTTGATTGTCGATCTAAAAAAAGCACCACAGAGACGTCACCTTTGGGGGGTAATAATAGACATCTTTCACAATTTTTCACATCTTATAGACTAAAAGATCCGTTTCACCTTCCTTTCAGAATAAAAGCAGACTTTATCACTAGAGGGCTGTTTTCAAATTCATCTGGAAATGGAAAAAAACATATCAGATAGTCTTTATTTATCTCTTAAAACATGTCTGGAGGGGAACTTTAATCAGTTGCTAACAAAAAAAAAAACACACAAGGACGCAAGGATTGAAAGTGTTGATGAGAAATGTGTTGATGAAGAGCCCTTCACGTGGAAGATGATTTTATTTTCTGGGAAGCCTGAGAGGAAAACGAAACTCCGTCTGCATGCCTGAATAAGAACAAACAAATGTGCAGGAAAGCAAAAGAAACGGGGCCGACACAGACAAAACTCCCACTGAGTTGGGGGTGGTGGGGGGGGTCAAGGCTGGACAGGAAGCAAAATACGAGAGACCGAGAGAGGAGGCGGATCAGTGGTGTTGTTTCTGTTTAGTCTGACTGATGCTTATATTTGGATAAGCTGAATAGATAATGCAGCTTTTATTTGTATTTATTTCCATGACTTGGCTTCACTCATGGGCCTTTTTGCTCACTTCAGGTCAGAGGTCAGATCATCTCACTGATCATACTGTAAACACGCTTTAAACTCTGCAAACACGTTATCTAACACCAACAATCAAGGTCGCTCACATCACTTTTTGACCGCTCTGATGTTTAGATTCAGAAGTCCACACCCCAAAAAAACACGGAAATTACCTTCAGATGTTTTCGTCAGATGTTTCAAAGCTCAGCAGAGGGCTCTGTGTGCATCTGAATTAATCACCACACATCAGACACTTTACGGGGACCCGACAAAAAAAGCTGTTTCCCGCAATGTTCACTTTTTTTAATTTTTAAAAAACCTTCAAAGAGTCAAAAACAGTATCTGTGTGTGTGTGTGTGGGCAGAGTGTCCACCTGTGTCTTCAGAGGGGTAATTGGCTCACATTTCACTGGCATACTCACAGCTAAACACGAACATGTAGAGAGAGTGAATTCAATCTGTGTTCATCCCAATAAAAACATAACTATTAATGATGAGCATCAAAACTATATTGCTTCTCCACAACATCTGTTTTCTGATATTAATTATGCAAAAAGTTCAAATATTTTATTGAAATATGGATTCAGTCTTAAAGTTTGGTTAAATGGAAGAAAAAAGGCATCAAGTTAAAGGGTCATTTCACCCAAATCACAACACTTCATTTGGCGCCTGTAGCCTCAGAAATTACATTCATCAAAATCAGAAGCAAAATATCTTTCGGGCAACAGTGTCCCAGTTTCTATAGATTATCCACCAACTGTTTTCATTGGATCTTTTTTCTAGTGAAGAAATAGTCCCCATGAAAACTGTCCACAGCGAGCTCGGTGGATTATCCAGAGAAATAGGGACACTGTTTTCTGGGCGAGGAGAGGGAAAAAAAAGATGTCCGTGTTGATTTTTTTAAAATGTCACCACAAAACCCAATTTCATTCAGCTCCTCTGTATTTAGGTGGAGGCAGAAATCCTGAGAGATAAATGGATTAAAGGGGAAGTGAAATCAAAGTGTCGGAAATCCCTGACACCTCCAAAGATAAGTGAAAATATATGTTGTAATTGTATTTAAGGTGAAGTCAGAGCTACATCAGTGCTAATCAGCCTGCGTTTCTTCACACGTGAGGCCGAGTTTGCACACTTCCACCCTCCAATACAACTCGGATGTTTGAAGTGTGGAGGAATATTCAGGCCAAATCTGAAGCTCCAAAGTGTGTCACTGGTGGCCCGGAGGCCTCCACGGATCTTTTTAATGTGGTTGTGTGAAATAAAATCAACATAGTGGGGTCACTGTTTGATGTATTGGAAACGGCAGAGAATTTAAAGAGACTCGGGCCGCAGCAGCAGCAGGATAATACTGTACTTGCATCATTTTTTTTATGCTTCCTCAGCACCTCAGATGCACCTTTGTCTCCTGCACAACTTCTGCAGGTTCTGTGCATCACACAGTCTGAACATAGCAGCACCCCCTCACCACCATCCCTCCCCCCTGAGGCTCACTTATGTCTGGATGATAATAATGATGTGGCAGCGCTATCTGCTGCCCCCCTGCGGGCTCACAGCTGTACTGGAGATGTAATGGAAGAAAACCCCTCTAATCTCCTTACTGCAGACACCAAGCCACGCACACGCACACACATTTATATATATATTTGCACACACGCACAGGCTAAATATGGCGGTAAATAAGATTGTGGACGCATTTAGTTTTGGTGCCATACAAACAGAAATAACACTGCAGGAGGATAATCTTGGTTTTGCCTCTGGTTCAACTGAGACCATGAAAGAAAAAAAATCAAGTTGCTAAAACAAATTGCTTGTGCAGAATATATTTTTGCGATATAAAATAAACCTTCATAATATAACTTGATTGTAAAATTGGATTTAAGCGCGTTGCAGCTGAGCTCCACGTTTATTCTAAGACACAGCTGACGGTGGGAAATAAATGAGAAAAAAAAAAAAAAAAAAAGCTAATTCACCAGAACAGACCGAGGCTGTGTTTCATGGCATGATGCGTGTGTCGGGCTCGCACATGCGTCTTTACGCACGGCGCCGCCGCTCAACGCCCACCGCGGCGGAGGATTGGCTGCTAAAGATACCAGCGGCCCGTGTGCGCGCCGTGGTTGGCTGCGGCTCTCGCTGGCCATTACGTTATGCCCGCTCCACACACGCAGGCAGGCTGGAGAGAGGGAAGACGTAATGGTTTGATTCCCTGTGCGCTTGCAATGGTCGTCGTGCTGACATTACTCGGCAGATTCCTCAGACCGGAGGTGCAATGAAGGTAGGTGGCCGGGCTGCAGATCTGCTGCAGGGAGGGAGGGATGGAGGGGGAAGGGGGGTGAGTTCTGTCTGCGGGGGTGTTGGTGGTTTTTACGCGCGGCGATTCGCACCGAGACGCAGGGAATACCTCCATCCTGACGGCAATTAAATGTGTTTGCGCGCACTTGGATCAGATTAAATCAACAGGCTTTCCTCCAAATGCAGCATCGACTGTGTGATTTCAACTTATCACCTTTAAACATCTGCAGCTCTGTCAGCCTCATTCTTCTTCTTTTTTTTACCTCCTGGAGATGCTTTTTGCTGCATCTCCAGTAGGTACAGTGTGCAGCCTCTTTATGAGCCTGCTTTGACCCCACTGTGTGTGTAGTTTAGTGGACTAAAGCCGCTGGAGCGACGTCCAGTCATCGTCAGGCTTTAATCCGCTTTAATGAGATCGAGACTGCGGCCAGAGAGAGAGAGAGAGAGAGAGAGGAGAGGAGAGGGGACGTCTCGGTGTGCAGAGGGACAGATTCACCTTTCAGGTCCGGGCTGTGTCAGGAGTCTCCTTCCTGTGTGTGTGTGTGTGTGTGTGTGTGTGTGCAGTGCAGACGGGCTGCAGCAGCACAGTGGGGGGAGGAAATGCTGTCTGGCAGCTCGGCGCTGATCATGATGAAGATGATGGCGATGATGTCATTGGTGGTGCTCCGGGTGGCTGCAGGTTTGTGGTGACAGTCATGGCGAAAGGTGAGGAGGAAGAGGAGGAGACACAAACACCACCATCCTCCTCATCCTCAGCACCATCATCATCACCATCTTCATCATCAGTGCTGTGTTTACACTATGAGGAGCAGGCTGCTGTTTGACTGACTTGTTGTTGCAGCCACACTGAGGCTGACTGGATGCTTCTTGTTCCTGCATGCACAGAGGACTTTTAAAGGTGGAGGTCCTCGGTTATTTATTTTTTTTTGCAAATAATAACCTCTCTTATTCTTAGAGGTGCAAAGGACTTTTGCATTCTAGTGCTTAAGTCAAGCACTGTTTGGAAGCACAGGTACTGTTGGACCTTTTGCTCTGCAGCTTTTCATAGTGAAATACTGTACAGGGTTTCCCCCAAAGCAGCAGCTGCAAACTAAGTAGCCGGCCACTCAACCTTGGCTGGTGAAAGATCTTTATATAGAAATATTACATATTTACCTGAGGTTTGAAAAGTGATGCTGGCCTTTTACTCTGTACCAAACAAAGGTGCAACTAATGATTATTTTCGCTATTGATTAATCTGTTGAGCATTTTTTTTCTTTTAATTGATGAATTTTCAGTCTATAAAATGTCAGAAAATGGTGAAAAATACTGATTAACTGTCTCCCAAAGCCCGAGGTGACGTCCTCAGATGTTTTGTTTCAACCCAAAGATATTTAGTTTAACGTCACAGAGTGCAAAAATAACAGAAAATATTCACATTTGAGAAGCTGAAATCAGAGAATTTTTCTTAAAGAATGACACAAAACAATTAATTGATTATCAAAATAGTTGCCGATTAATTTAATAGTTGACAGCTAACCGGTGAATCGATTAATCGTTGCATCTCTAGTCCCAAAGAAGTTGCTTTCTTCTAATGTAATGCTACCTCTCCCTGTGAATTTTGATTCAGCTTGATAAAAAATCTCTAATTCAGTATTCTGGCTCTCATAAAAACACAGTTAAGTTCTGCATATTACTTTTTAAAAATTAGCAGAAAAAAAACATCCCTGTGCTGGTTACTTCATCTCATTTGGCCGGTGACTATTATATATTATATTCGCAAAACTCCCTCCCAACGCAATTTAAATATTTGTACAGCTGCTGCTCCGGTTACTTTTTAACTAGCAGGGTTTCACATATACAACCTACAAGGAGCTGAGGAAATATGATGCAGCGGTACATGAAGCCCTTTAGAGTCGCGGCAGTGGTTTGTAGGTTAAGGATGCGACGCAAACACAAAGCAGCTTCAGTCACACACAATGCAGACGCGTTCCTCTCAGCCGATGCTAAAGGATGTTTCCTGCAAAGGCTTTTGTGACACTTTGCACGCAGTACATCGAGCATTTTAAATCTGTTTGTCACAGTATTGTGGAAGAAAAAAGTATAGAGGTGTTTAGCTCTCGGTGGACAGTGTAGTTAATTATCCCACATCATCTCTCTCTGTGTCCCAGCGAAACAAAATGGTGTTTTATTGACTAATCTGGTTTAAATTGAAAAGCAGCTTTTCTGTCTCTATGGGATGGGGGCTTGAATTGTGTAAGCATATATCTTAGAAGAAGAGAAAAAAATGTGTTATCAGTGCCGATTTAATCAGGGTGTACGAGGATGCTGTACGACTTTCAGAACACATGTATGATTTTCGAATGCTTTCCGTTCGAAATCCTCTTATATATCCTCTTACCATTTCATTTTCCTCCTACAGCCTTTACATGGTGGATGCAGACCCACTCGACTCCATCCATCCGTTTTCTTTTCCCGCTTTATCCTGAGTGCTGGAGCCTGTCTCAGCTATCTTGGGCGAGAGGCAGGGGTACACCCTGGACAGGACGCCAGTCAGTCACAGGGCTGACATAGAAAGACAGACAAACCACTCACACTCACATTCACACCTAGGGGCAATTTGGAGTTACCAATTAACCTAACTTGCATGTCTTTTGGACTGTGGGAGGGAGTCTAGGGGCCACAGCAGATTCCTGGAGGTCCGGTCGTGTCTTCAAATTGCAGGAGAGTCTCCACAGCTCGTCTATATCTCTTTGTGTTGCTGCACCAAAAGCATTCTCCGGGCCAAATCCTCCCCGAGTCCTGCGCCATCTTTGGAGTAAACTGTGTAAATCTGTTGTTTTGCAGACACAAATCCAAAGTTAGCTTGGTAGCAGCTTGAGTTTTATGAGCGTTTCTCTCCAGACTTCACTGGATTTGACATCTGTGGGCATCAGCAGACTATACACACGATCATTTTTAATTTTTTTTTTTTTTTTTTGCCAAATAAAAAAAGAGAGTAATGAACTGGTCTATTTTCAGTGGCGACGTCGCTCCCCGGTCTCAACAGTGAGGCAGCTGAATTCAGTCTTCACAGTATGAGGGACATTTCCAGTTGATGACAAAGAAAAAAGGGGAAGATGCAGCAGAGAGAGAGCGAGGAAATGAAATGCGAGAGAGAGAGAGAGAGACAGCAGAAGATGTGAAGATAGTGAATGATGACTATAAAACATCTGATATTACACAATTTTCTACACTGAAATCCTTTTAGTACAGTGCCAACTGTGCACAGGACGGGTAAATACACCCTGAAAAGATCAGAGATTTCGTTATAGCATTCGTACAAATATCCAGAGAAGAAAGTTGCAAATCAATGAGCAGGACGGTTTTATGGCGGTATTGGATTTATAGGATTTTGTGCATCAGTGTGATGAAGTACCTTCAAGCGTTGGACTCACTGGATTAACCAGAAACTCTCATCTATAAATAGTTTCCAGAAAAAAGTAACGTGTCATCACATATTGCGTTTCACCACCATGAAATTTCACGTAGTGGCCTATTAGTTTAAGGGCTACTCCAGAAATTGAACCCTCATTAAGATGATTTTAAATGAAGCGACAGAAATCAAAGCAGCAGAGGCCAAGATGTCCTGACTTTAAGTGTCTAGTGTAGTTCAGCCTCCAAAAAACTCAGACATTTCCCATAATGCAGCTAAATTGTGTATTTTATTCGATTTCCCCCTTCCTCCTTTGTCTATGAAAACCCCAAAACATCCAGTTTTCAATGCAGGCTTTTCTCTAAAAAAAACTATATGTCTCGAGCTGATGCTGACATGACGTCATCAGGGTTATTTTTTCAGACTCTCCGGAGCTGCCAAAGACCTTATACAACCATCCCCTCAGAATGTGTGATTCATGATGCACACACTGTCAGTGGAGTGCCCATTTAAAGTCAATATTACACTAATGCATCAGCCACCAGTCGATTTAAAGTATTTTTTTACAGTCGTCCCTATTGTTGTCAGTAAGCTTTGCAGCAGTAGATAAATCAGGGGAGCCCCTAGAAAGTTGTTTTGGTGTTGTTCAAAGGAAGGTAAAAAATACTTTTTTTCTTGGTGTCAGACTTGTTTCAGCTCTAGTTAAACACTCCACATGACCCATTTAAGCTCCATCTAGGTTCCTGTCCCACATGGTTCGACGCTCTTTTTGAGATTTGATCCTAAAAAACGTTTAGATTTTATGAGGTCAGGTTGCCGCCCGTCCACACAAGGCCTGAACGCCGCTGCTTTTCCTCCCCTTTTTTTTTTTTTTTTTCTATTTAAATCTGCTCCTCTCCGTGTTTCTGTTTGATTTCTGTGCACACTGTGATTGTTTGCCGACCCTGTTTGATGTTGAGGATCCAGCAGCTCTGTGAGAAGTATCTCAGTGATTTGGTCCAGACCTGATGCTCAAAGTGTCCAAAGGTGACTCGAGTGACAAAAACACATCAGTGCAATTAAACGTCTCCAGAGGTACGGCACGAAATCGAGCTGCGGAGGAAATACAGATGACGAAAACATTGTACTACATGTGATGTTTGCTCTTGTCACTTGTGTGTTCGGGACTCCCTGCCTGCAGAGCTTACAGTGTGCTAATTGAAGTGACAGAGGGAACTCGTGCTGCTGGCTCGAAGCCAGATAAGACTGATTTCACGGCCAGACTGCAGCAGCTCCTCGTCCCGGAGAATGCAGTAAATATTCCTTTTTAGTGGCCTCATTCCCGATTCCTGTGTGAGGGCGGCTGCGTCTAACCTGGGAGACTTTTTAGCAGCTAAACATCAGGTCAAGTTTATGCCACGGGCGAATAATCCAAGTTGTTATGCATCAGGGTTTTATTGTGCACATAAAGCTGGAGGCGTATATCATGATGAACTGAGCTGCTTATGGTATAAACTGAGGACAAGACACATAACAACAAAAATGCACAAAATATTAGTGCTGAGATTAACTGAATAAAGCCATTTATGAAGCCATAATGCCAAACATTCACTCCTGACTTTCACATTAGAGGATTTGCTGAGTTTACATCACAGTATATTGAATATTTCCACATTTTGGACTGTTGGTCAGACAAAACAAACTATTAAAAAGATGTCTGTGGGTAATGGTGGTTATCCGTCGAACAAACCATCCCAATTTGCCAGCTTAATGATGGATTTAACCTTTAAAAATCCGCCCCGACAGTCCCAGTGCAGCGGCGGTGGCAGACCTTTTCTCCTCCTTGCCGTGACTCCACATATAGTGCCTCGTTCCTCAGATTACATAACGGATCCCTAAGCAGATGGGTGAGGTCAGATCACAGGGTGTTTGTGACAAGTCGGAGCAGAGCGCTGCCTTAAGAGGAGACGTGGCAGGACCCTGTGAATTCCATTGTTTCCCCCCGCATAGAGCCGGGAACCACAGAGGGCTTACATTATGCTCATGTCAGCTATTGATTCTGCAGGCCGGGCAACAACAGAAGACATATTCTCTCCTCGGCCGCCTCCCCCTCCCTCCTCCACTCATCAGTATGCTCCAAGGAGCCGTTTCTCCCATCACGCCATCTTTGCTGCCTCTTCTCGTGGTCAGAAAACACGTCCGGCTGACTTTAACTTCGCAGGCTTTAAGGGCGCTCTCACTTAAAGCCACTTTGCGCGCTTCAGTGTGCTCCTCTCGAGGTATTTGTCGGACGGCCGAGATTCCCAACACGCCCTCAGGCTCCGAATGCCTCACGTGTTTATCAAATTGCACAAAATAATGCAGCAGCCGAGACATTTAACTCACTCTTTGGAGACTGTCATTAATAGGAGCTTTTAGAGTCTACTTCTGTCTAATTATCTCTAACCTCAAAGACTCTTACAGATCACTCTCAATAATGTGCTGCCCCTCCTCTCTCTCTTTATCATTCATTTTTCTTCTCTCAAAGGGGAATTACCTCCTTCGGCCATTTTTGGTATGACTGAGCTGTGTGACATGGTTCACATCAGTGTCTTGATATCAGTTAGAATATATATTTCCAGTGTTTTGTTGATATACAGTTGCATGACCAATGGAACTTGAATAAAATGCTTCCACTCAGGTGACACATATCCCGAACTGAACACCTCTATGAGATTTTTCTGACCACATCTTACTCAAACTCTATCTTTGGCAAAAGTGGCCTCCTTCCTCTCCAGAGATAAACGCTAACGAGCAGTGAATCTGTTCATGATGGTGCAACACCCGATGAGGACCCTTTGTGGGTTTTTCCTTCAGTTTGTCTCATCTGTATATCAGAATTGTTCAAAACTTTGTCATGACAGGAGTCAGAAAGTCTCATTAGAACTGAATTGTTAAAATGTTCCATAACGATGTCAGTTTTTTTTTTGTCAGTGTACTCAAATTTTTATTTTCACAAAAGCAAGTCATCATTTCCTTTGTTCAAGTTGCACTCTCATGCAGCATAATGATAAATTATCTCATATTTCACAGATGTTTTATTCTGTAATATTAAAATTTTAAGCTCTTGGATGCAGGATGAGTTTGCAGTCAAACACACAGAACTTCATTGTAAATTCTAGCAGAGATCCCACCAAAGACACCAAAAATGAAATGTGTATCTGCAAGACATCCTGAATATTTTTATTTAATGAAACAGTGCAGCCACAGAAATCATGTGGACATTCTTACTTCCTTATTCTCTTATACATGATGATAGCAGAGAGACGTTTTAATAAGTCAGCTAAACTTGTGTTAGACGCCTCTGAAAGTTTTGTAAGTCTGTGCTAAGTGTGTGTTTGTGTGTGTGTGTGCACTCTGCAGGCAGGAGCATCGTCCATGTGGGCGTCATGCTGTGGGCTGCTGAACGAGGTGATGGGCACGGGCACGGTGCACGGGCGCGCAGCAGCCGGGGTTCGGAGCAGGGGCGGGGCCCTTCCGCTTCGCTTCCCCAGCGCTGGGTACTCCACCTACCCCCCCACCAGCTCAGGGAGCGCCGGACAGCTGTGCAAGGCCTGCGGACTGGCCTTCTCTGTCTTCAGACGCAAGGTAAACGGGAGCTGTGACAGTGACAGTGATTCGTGCAAAAACATGTGATGCTGGTTGGAGACAATATGAGATATGAGAATAATATCAAAAGACTACACCAGTGGATTTTGCATAATTTAACAAAAATCCTATTCACTGTATATTTCTAGTGACCGTTCTCCAAATCAAACTATATGTTGATATGTTTAAAATCTACTTGCAGAGACTCAGTTGAGTAATCTGTCAACATTTAGTCAGCTTTTTTTTTTTTTTTTTTTTAAAGTCTGAATTATGTAATCATTGCGTGCAGTAGTGAGCAGGGACTCCATGGTGCATTCAAGGAAACACTGACATCCATAATTACTGAGTCACTTGCTGAACAGGGAGCTTTTTAATGCAAAACCCCCCAAAGTGATATTGATTTCACACTGAAATACAAGAAGTATAATTTCACGTATTACTTTACATTTACTTTTTTATTTCAGGGTTAAATCACTGCCGTGGTTCAGTTCATTTGTTTCATCTTTATTCATGCAGGACAGGTTGGCTGAGCACACATCATACTGTTTTACAGCAACATGCTGTTAACGGAGATAAAATAACAGGAGTAGACAGACATTAATAGAAAGGAGCAGCCAGCAAACGAAGCACAGGCTCAATTAAGGTCATCACAGACAGGTGGAGGGTGATTGTGTTTGTGTAATGTAATAAATACACAGACAGGAAGTTGATCACTGTCATGGAAAACGTATTTAAAGCAAATTTAAAACAGAATTTTGTTCAGATGTACATTAATAAATGAAAACAATGGTGGTACTTTTGCTTAAGCACTAAAATTAAGTACAATTTCAGGTGCTTCTTCTTCAAATGTGTGCTTCTTTTATAAATTTCATTACAGTTTAGAAGGAAGTATTGTACTTTTTATGTCACTACATTTATCTTTCAGCTGTAGTTACTACCTTCCAGAATAAGAATTCTCATTAAAAAATAAATAAATAAGTAAAAAAACAAAAAATAAAATAAAAAACTCTTCAGATGTGTGCTAGTTGTTAACAGGTTGCACTAAACCAGCTAACTGTAAATAAAGTCATTAAACTAGCTCCACTTCAAACAGCTGCAGTAGAAAAATGCATGGACGCATCAATATTAATTTAATTATGTCATTTATATTCATATATTAGTCACAGGGGCCATTATTAAAATCATTTTTGTTGATAGTTGGATTTTGAACAAACATAATAATTCTTAATTTCCCTAAAGTCCTACATTTGTACCTTTACCAAAGTAAGGGATTCGATTGGAAAATGGCCGACAGTCTCTTAAATCACGATTTGTAGTTGATGTGCAAAAAATTCAAAATCACTAGCATGGTCCCTTTTTAAACACATGCACTGTACATATTCATGCTGGCATTTCCAGAGTCTCTGCACAGCTCAGGGTGTCAGAGTTTAATGGCAGAGTGTATCTGTCTGACACTGATGAAAACGCTGCAGTGTCGGGCTTCCTCTCCGCTCGCTGCTTCAGAGCGCTCTATCGTCATCCACACGCCGGCTGCTGCTGTGACTCCCTGGACACACACATTTGTGCGTCAGCATGATATTTTCATAGTGTGAAAAAAGACGCGCCAGGGGATTAACAACAAATGTTTGAAGCAAAGTATCTGTTGCTTCAGCGGGACCAGAGCACATTTGTGCAAAAGTGATAAGAAAATGTTTACGGCTGTGGCCGACCTGCTTTTCTGCCCATTTGAAGTGTCAATCTACTCAGCAGCTCCGTATCTGGAGACTGTGTTCAGCCAGTGAAATGTCAAACATCACCGGGAGCTACAGTTTATTTCTTTACTTTACTCTTTCCCAGAAAATGAGAACACAGGATATGAAGCACTGTTTGGGATGAAATGTTGTGCTGCTGGTTTATAAGGTTTCTCTCTGGGGATACAAAGACAGCTGACTGTAGGAAAAACATCATTAATACTGTGGCCGTCTGTGGATGTGGATGAAATCAGACTCACAATATGAAAAACAGAATATGATAATAGTATATGATTATTTCCACTGTCAGTCTGTCAGTTGTTTTTGATTAATTAATTAAATTTGGGAAAATGATGAAAAACGCCCATCACACTTCCCCAAGGTAGTATCAGATTTCTTGTTTTGTCTAACGAACAGCCCAAAACCTTGATATATGTTTTATAATGATTTTTAAAGTGGTGCAATGCTGCAAATCAAGCTGAAGCAAATGATCCAAATATCAACGAATATCAACATCTGTAACTGTAGGGCAGAAATATGAAAACTCAATCAGCTTTGTTCCCATGTTGCATTAAATTAGACAAAACTCTTCACATATGTAAAATAACAACCCTCAGTACTTTTTAATTACAGTTTACTGAGAATAATTGATCTGACTTTTGTGAAATGATGGCAAAATCAGATCATGTTATCACAATATGATTTCACTTAAAGTTAATATCCTGAAAGTAAAACAGTGTGCTGATTATTGTGGTGCAAATGAAAACAACGTTACTATCATCAGCACAAACAGCAGCTTCACTGGCTTCGATTGCACCGTTTGGCCCATTTTTCAGAGCTCAAATCTGCAAAACCCTTTTCAGTAAATGGTTCATTTATTCATCACAAGTGACATGGAGGATAAATAGTTCAGCGTACTGACAGAAGTCAGACACAGCCTATTTAGAAACCATGAAAAATAGAGCTTCTTAAATGATGGTGTTGGAAATGTTGGTTTCTCACGTCAGAAGAAAAAGAATCTCTGATCACATCGCGTCTCTGCGTCTCTTCTCCCTCCGACAGCACATCTGCTGCGACTGTAAGAAGAGTTTCTGCGCCCTGTGCTCGGTGCTGCAGGAGAACCTGCGCTGCTGCACCACCTGCCACCTGCTGCGCGGCACCGCCTTCCAGAGGCCTCGGCTCATGCAGCTCCGGGTGAAGGACCTCCGCCAGTACCTGCTGCTGCGCAACATCCCCACCGACACATGCAGGGAGAAGGAGGACCTGGTGGACCTGGTGCTCTGTCATCAGGGGGCGAGGGACACCCAGAGAGCGGTGGTGGAGGAGGACGAGGAGGAGGACGAGGAGGAAGAGGAGGAGGAAGAAGAAGAAGAGGACGCACACGAGGTGGAGGAAGAAGAGGAGGAAGAGGATGGAGGGGGAGAGGACACAGACAGCCTGCACTCGCTCCCCCACTCGCGCCCCGCCTCGCCCCCCTCCGCCACGCGCTCCACCTCCGAACAGTCGGTCCTCTCCGCCTCTCAGGGAGACGTGCTCAGCCCAAGTGACAGCTCAGGGACCACCAGCCAGGTCTGTCAGCGCCAAGCACGCCAGAAAACACACAGCCGATGTTCAGTCTGTGTGTGTGTGCACGCAGAGCCAACACACACACACAAAACAAACATACGTTCACTCACTCACTCATTTACATACGCCGTACTTCCTTCACATCTGTCCTCATTCTATCCGAGATCATTAATTTCAAAGGTGAAATCAGCTGATTTACAAGTGAGGAGAAGAATTCCTTCAAACTCTCTGACAAACAAACACCCTCTCATAGTTTGTCAGTTCAGTCACGTTATTTCACGCTTTATTCTTACCTTTGTGCTGTCCGCTGTGTGTTTAAGGCCTCGTGGTGCTTTTGCTTTGAATGAAATGAAAATCTACCACATTTCAGCAGATTTTCTTTTTTCCTTCTATTGATACTGAAAACGCTCAGATTTGCAGAGCCGGTCCCACATTCAGGAAAACGCAGGAAAATGTGACCTCTGGAAACAGCTGTCAGCTCTGTGTGTGTTTGTGCATGTGTGTGTGTTTGTGCAGAGCCCTCAGACCAGCCAGCCACGCAGCTTAAGCCCTTTGCCTTTTTTTAGGCCGGTTACATACATGGGCTGAGTCTGTTATGTAACCACCACACAGGTTGAGAACTCCCCACAGCGTCACAGCTGCAACCAAACAACAGAAACACTCGAGTACATCGCTCCTCTCCTCCCCCCACAGATAATCTCTTTTTCCTCCACTTAGCTTGTACTACAGGGAGGCTTAAAGATTCTTGGGTGTTATCTATTTGAGGTAAATGTGCAGATACTAATATAGTGTTTTATTATATGAGACATTTAATCAAATTTATCAATGAAAGGAAAGAAATTCCTCCTCCTGTTTGTCTATCACCAAGTGTGCTTTGCTGCAGATGAAACATTTCTTCACATTTTCTATTATTGAAATGACAAATTTAGCAGTCTTGACAGAAAGCGTTTGTTCTCTGAGTGCTTTCTGGTACTTTCGTGCGTGTGAAAGGGCTGAATGAAGTCTCGCACGGAGTCAAAGAAAGTCGGCGCTCTGCAGAGGTTTGGCACTTTGCTCGTGTCGGGGCTGCTGCTCCTCCTCTGCCGTCTCAGAGGAGTCTAGTCTGAGCAGAAGCCTTGCGTCTGAGGTGAGGGCGGGCATCTCGCGCCGCCACGCTGACGGATGCATTATTAACACATCTTCAGGAAGATGGTGGTCTGCTGGAATGTGCTGAAACAGAGAGAGAGAGAGAGAGATGAAGAGGAGGCAGCAGGAGAGGCAGAGGTTTTTTTACTTCTTCACGAGATGGCACCATATCACATACTCACAGCTCATTTCAGCCCCTTCACGTGCTCCCCTTTTGTCAAGCGGATAAAAGAGTAAAGAGCCGATATCTTTCCCTTCAGAGCGCACAAATGGCTGAGATAATACAGAAACGCCGCGCACTCATCCCAAAACGGCATCTGCAGCTCCATTTGTTCTCCTTTCATCTGGCGAGCTCCTGACCTCGGCCTTCAAAGGGAATAATTAACCGGGCACAGTTAAGAGCAGCCGAGTCAACATCTCTGTTCTTTCATTTGGTATCTGAACAGTTGCAATATAAAGAATCAGATTTCTTTTTAATCGTGGCACTGATATGGTGGTGGAGGGAGTTATAAACTGTAATCAGGCACAGTTCATCTTTGTGATTGTAGCTGAGGTTGATGATGAATGATGGTTCGGATGAAATGAGGGTGTTTGTCAGTTCAGCTGCCTCAAATCTGCTGTTGGGAGGTTTGATGTCTGTCCTTTAAACTCTGAAGTTCAAGGTCATGTTTTTACACATTATTTGACTTTGACTCTTTGTTCAAACAGAGCATGCTTAAACCTATCCCAAATTAACTTGAGCTTTTCTCCTCAAACAGGAGCATGAGGATACTCCAACAGCATCTCTCTTGAACCTGGAGCCCACTGAAAATATGACTGAGGTACGGCATTTTGCAGCAATAGATGGTGTTTATATTGGAAGGATGAGGGTTGTTATAGATTGTCGAGGCTTTTTCTGGGACTGCGGTGACCGTGGCTCTGTTTCCCATGTGGACTGCAGGTCAGTCCGGCGACGCAGAGGAGGATCAGGGCCTCGCTGTCCGACCTGGACAACGAAGAGGCGATAGAAAACCTCTCCGTCCGCCAGCTCAAAGAGATTCTCGCCAGGAACTTTGTCAATTACTCCGGCTGCTGCGAGAAGTGGGAGCTGCTGGAGCGAGTGCACCGGCTCTACAGAGAAAATCAGCAGAACAGGAAATCCAGTGAGACTTTTCGATTCAGCTTTTTTTTTTTTGTTGTTGTTGTTTTTGCATCTAAAATTTGCATTTTTGACGTTTTGCATGATAAAAAAATATCTTTTCTCCTTTTTTTTTAGTGGAAAATGTGAGCATAACTGCAGGTAATTATTGCTGTTTAAAATATTTCATTGCATTTTAATTTGAACACTAACATATTGTATCTACATGCAAATGCAGTTAGCTGAGAAAAAACAACAACATTGTTTTACATTGATTGGTAAATGCACTGTTTCCTAAACTAATAGATTCTCTTTATCACTGCCCATTCTTACCTATAAAGTGGTGGCATATCCTCCACATCTCTGCAACAGTGGAGTTGGAGGTAAGATGTTTGTGTAAAAAGCCACTTCACTTTCCATCTCCTCCATGACCGCACTCTGTACATTGCACCAATCATCTGATAGCAGTAAACAGCAAAGGCATACTGCAGCATTTTTGCCCACTTGATCCTTTATATCATCCTGCATATTATCATATCATGGTCACTCGAGTCATTATCTCCCGCCTGATTCACTGTCTCCACGTTCTGCTACTCCTGTGTCTTCTTCCAGCATGCATCATTCTCGTTTTATTCTGAAGGACAGCCTCTCATCCCGTTATTAATGCACTCTCTAAGAGCTTTTACCCCTTTGACGAGCCATCATATTAGCCATCATATTACTTCAGTGGCAGCATGTCTCCATCAGGTGTAATTACATTGTCAGGCTTCCTAGAAGGCTCTCATGTTGACACAAAGGGCTCGGGGATCGTATTAGCCCATTTAATAGTCGGACGTGTAGAGACAGCATACAGGCTGCAGATGGATTGGCTTTTTCCCGTCGTACAGGATGTGAGCAGCAGGAGCCAGATTTAGGCCAGTGAATCAGTCAGCGATCACACGTTTAGCTCCATTAAAAAATGTTTTTTTCTCTTTTTTCCCCACTTTACTGGAAAACAAACATCTTTATTCTTTGTTACAGTTGTTCAAAAATTCTCTATTCCTCCTCAAACTACTCTAATCCTAAAACTAAAAAACTTTAAATTGAATGCTTTGGTAAAAAAGGCGTGAAGAGGAGCAAGCCTCCACCAAATTTAACTCAAGTGTGTCACTTATTTTTAGTTGGTTGCATCAGTTGATCACTCTGCAACACATCCCTTATACTTTCAATTAGTTTCTGTAAATTAAATTTAGGTGACATTTTACGGCACCTTTAAATCATTTTTTTTTTTAGTTATTCTCCATATTTAAGCTGGAAGTAAATATAGATAAATATATCTTGAAATTATTTTTGTTAAGCTACAAAAGTTCCACAGTTACTGCACCGACCTGTATTTTCGTTGTCAGATCACCAGTTGAAATGATCTACAATATCTGAGTTTGTTCCATCATCACACCAGGCTGCTAGCTCCCATCTCAGGTGAAGTGAATATTTAGTGAAGCAGTTTTGCAGAAGAGGTGTGGTATTTGTTTGGTTTGGGGAAAATATTTTGTTAACAGGCTGTGGTCCTAAATAAAAATCAACTGGAGCGTAAGGATCTACTGCTCGTGACCAGACAGTGGCGAATGATTGTGGTTAGTTCAAAGAGCCTGCAGGGAGCCACCGTAACAGTGAAATAAGTTTTTTTCATATCTCCACCCACAGATGGTGTCAAAGCTCAGCTGGCGGCGGACGAAAACTTGTGTCGCATCTGCATGGACGCCATCATCGACTGCGTTCTGCTCGAGTGCGGTCACATGGTAACCTGCACCAAATGTGGGAAGAGGATGAGCGAGTGCCCCATCTGCAGGCAGTACGTGGTGCGGGCCGTGCACGTCTTCAAGTCTTAAAACTCTGCGTGTGCGTGCGTCCCGGCGGCCCTCAGGCGTGCACGTGGCCCGAGCCCTGAATCTACCGAAGGATGAACAGCTGTGCATGACGTCTCACAGGGCCCAATGCTGCAGCAGGCGGGAGCAACTTCACGGTTTTTATGGAACCAGACTGTTGCCTCTCACCTACCACGATTTGTCCCCCCTCCTGCCCCCCTTTGACTAACTCCTCCACCCTGGTGGACTGTCAGCTGCACCGGGACGCTCACTCTGTCTGTCTTTGGTCTGTCAAACACACAGCAGAAACCCCTGCCATCACTTTCTACTCTCGATTCTCTGTTTAGATTTTCCTCACAGGAGAGGAGAGGATACTTGAAGTGGATCGGGTTGTTCCGTGCGGTGAAGATGAGCAGTTTGATGAAAAATATATAAGATCCCAGGGTTAGAGTCAATATGGTTTACACAGTCATGCCACATGACGCCGTGTTTTCTCCCTCAGTGTTCTTTAGGATGTGCAATATCAGAAAAAAAAGAGACTCACGTGTTTTTAGGAAATGTCTGTTCGTTAACCCGAACACAGCGCGCACCGAGTCATCTCGTCTCACACACAGGAAGGTGCAAGGTGCCAAACGTCATGCCTTTTGATTGACTTTCGGTTAAGGTTTCACGGTGTATGCATCTCATAACCAGCAAGCTTGGTGTGATAGTTTACTCCTTTTTTTTTTCCTGTTTTCTCAAATGAACTTTAAGAAAAAAAAACACTTGTCCTGTGAGGGGATGTTCTGCCATTTCCTCGTCTACGATTAAGTGCACAGAAGTGATTTCTGCTGTCTGCTGAAGACACAAACAGTAAACTTGCTGCTTGGCCGCACCACGTGCTGCACTACATTCCTGTTACACCTTCGAAACAGCAGCTTGGCAAAATAAGAATAAAAGTCAGAACTCAAGGCCCACTTACCATCTTCTTTCTGGACTTTCAGCCACATTTCAGGGGCTTCATTAGTAGAGGGAGTTCACTTAGTTGCTATGGAGATGGGTCAGCTTACATCACATGACCTGAGGTGGAGGTACATGACGTGAATGACCTCATGTTTAACCTGAAGAAGACCAGTGGATGCAGCTTAAAGCTCAAAAAGAAAGCTGATAAATTGACCTTGAGTGATTTTTTTAAAACTCATCCCTCTTTAATTTCAGATTAACTTCCACCAAGCAATACCATTTAGTTTCCAAGTCTACCAAGTGTCTTTCTTTGATTGTGTTGTCCGTTAACGTGTCGAAATCTTTAGGTAGGTAACAGGTGCTACTTCCTCTTTTCTGTAACATCAGCATACCTTTTGTCACGTTATCGAGGCGTCCTTCCAAATATCCATCACACAGCCAGAGGTAGAGGAAGCCTGGTTTACTTTAACCTGTTATGCAAATGAAACACTTTGTTTTTCTTGTCATGAGATCCAGTTAACTCAGATGTCACTAAAAATATCTGTGTGTACAGTATGCTTGTGGTATGTTTAAAAAAAAAAAAAAAAAAAAAGAACTGCTGTCAAGTGAATCGCATAGATAGCTTATATTGTTGTTTACTGATAAGTCATTAAATGTATATTTTTCCATTTACTTGGGAGACGACATGATTTAAAGTTCTAATTATTACGGAGGTTTAAAAATAAAATAAAAACAGAATGTATTTCTGCTGGTTTTGGTCAGACGAGTTTCTCGGCCCTCTGATCGTGTCACCATTAAAGTTGCGTCAGCCATGGTCTCGCTTTCTAGCACTTTTTGTCGCTTCAGATCCCAAACTGACACCGTGCGTCTGTCTCTCAAAGATGTCGTTCATGGGCAGCTACAGTATTATCAGAGTAGGAGGTCATCGTGGATCTTTATATTTTGGAATGTCGAACCTTTTTATTTTGGTAAAGAAAAGAAAATGATTTATTAGATTCAATAAAAAGCAGAACTACAAACCAGAAAGAAAACCTTCATTTTGTAATCAGTCGTACATTAAGTTGGATTTTGTTAATGTTGTGGTTGGCATGGGGTAAATTTTCATTAATAAATAACAATACAAATCTAATAACAGCAGTATGAACATATAATCACATTTCTTACCTATAGAAACCTTTAATGCACACACAGCTCAGTATTTAAAATGAATTTAATATCTCAAATGTTGACTTTAACTTTTCCTAGAGGCTTTACATGTACAGTATGTACAGATTGAACATTTACAGTGATGTACTAAAATATTTCATGGAGACATGGTAGTTCAATAAAAAAACAGACAAACAAACAAACAAATAAAATCTGAATGTAAACCCACCCACTGAACTGTATCAAGTGCTATTCAAAAGTTACACAAAAAGACTTTTTCCTCTAAAAAAGTTTAGTTTTCAAGAAGGTGAACCTATCAAATCATTAAAATGTTGACTTCCAAGATCCAATAGCAAAAACTGTCATTTTTATATAACTTTAACTAGTACGGTGAAGAATGAATGTGTAATAACAGTACAATACTAATGACAATGCTACTGACTGATACCATAGGTTGCAACGTAATTTATCTTAAGATGTTTAAACGCTGAAGAAACTATTTTAGAAAATAAAACATCCAATGTAATAAAAATCAATTTCAGGAGAACCTCTCAGAAAAAAACAAGCAACAAAATCCATTTTCACTTTCGCATTCACACAAATCTTTCAGGAAAGTTTTTTTGCAGCTTCTTCATGACATACTTTAAATGACATGTACATAAAGGGCCTGATGATCTCAAACTGCTATTTATTAAAATAAGTGACACAAATTTACTGGACTGATTTAGTGACACTGGTTTGACATGTTTAAAAAAAAAAAGACACACAGAATACATCACTGTGTTTGACTCTGATTTCTGGGGTCTGTTTGACTAATTACACCTGAGTTACGCGTCACTTCTGTCCCACTGGAGAAACGACATCTGAAAGATTTATGCAAAATTTAAAGATCTCATTCCTGGACTTTGTTGGTTCTTTCTTTCTGGCGAGGTTCAGCACTTATTCTCAGTTTACTAATCACATGGAGTTCAGCTAATGACACGAGTAAACAGATGGTTATATCGTCTAACAGTTACTAAATCTATTGACTGTGGTGTAAACAGATTTCCTTGCTGCATGCAGAGCTTCCTTTCACAAAGCACCAACAATACTAAAGGATGATGGACACTGTATGTATGTATGTATGTCTTAATATAGCCCAGTTAACTACAAGCTGTTAATAGAAGTAGCAGAACATTTTAGTGTTGAAAAAATATGCTTTATACACTGTATAGTGTATGTCTGAATACATTCATGTATTCATATTTACTGTATCAGTGCAAATAACTTTTTAAACCTCTTTTGTACACATCTCATCCAAAGGGACGCGGTGTCATTACATTGAAAACAAAATGTATAGTACCTTTGTCTGAACACAAACAGGGCACTATAATAAAATATAAAAACACCCACAGAAACACAAGCTACCATCCTACAGTTTGGCAAAAAATCAATAGACCTTTGCCTCTTGGCAATGAAGAGCTTAACAGTAATGCCGATTGATTATCAGTTCCAATGGTATGATACCGTACAGTGGTGCAATCAATACTGCACATAAATGTATGAAACACTTTCTGATACAAAAATATTACTCTATAATGCAATAAACTTTGCATTGGAACAAAAAATAATCTATAAACACCAAAAGATAATCATGATACAGTACACAAACAATCAATATAAAGAAATAAATAACTTATAAACAGGTGCAAACAACAACAAAAACATTTTTGCTATATTGCCTTCACGGGACGAGATTTCCTTTTTTTTTTTTACATTCTGGCTTAGCAGCACAGCCTCCCTTTACATCGCTTTTCCAGAAACAGACGCCGTCCTCCTGTCTGTCTCAGATGTTTATGAAACATGGCGCCGTTCCCCACAAGCTGGCGGTCGTCTGCTGCCTCCGTGTGGACAGTAATTTTACCACTCATGAATGTCACACCGTCCTCCGTGTTCCTCCGCCTAGCTGATCTTTTGCAGCAGCTTCTCTTCTATCAGTTCAAACTGCACGCTGACGGACATTTCCGCGATGAACTGGTCACATCCTTCCTTGGTCACCTGTTTGCAGTACCGCAGGTCGATGTGACATATGCTCCCGCAGCGCTTGAAATAGGTCAGCGACTGGTCCGTGACCCTGTTACAGACTGCAGGGAGAAACGGGGTTAGGAGACGGAGAACAAACGGTGCCTAATGGGTCACCTGTACTGACATAAGTGATGACACACATGGATTAATCAATCTATAAGGATATTGTGGGGCATGAAATCCAAAAGACCTCATTTCACAATTTTTATACAATTTCATGCCAGTAGTACAAGTTTAAACAAAAACTGAACATTTAAAGCTGTGTGTTTTTGCATGATCATTATATTAGACTGCTTTAGTTTCCTCATAAGTGCCAAATAAATAAACTGGCATACCTTCCCACATAAAAATGTAGGTGTTTAGATGTATTTCTTACAGAACCTTCCAGACAAACTTTGGTTTTCTGAGGAATTTAAAAAAAAATGTTTTCAAGAATGCAACTCAAAAACAACAAAAAGTGCTGCAGTGCACATCTGTGAACTAAAACCAGCCACTGTCTGTGAGAAATGGAGAATATTCTGCAGTTATGTGATGATTAAACATGCAAAAACACCAGCATGGTTCTTCAGCACAAGGCAAATATTTCACTTAAACTCGTGAACACATCAAACTCATTAAAAAGCACAATCCACTGTGAACACGCGATAATTCAATACATCCAATAAATTCAGACTTCAGCCAGTAGGGGGAGCCAATGCAGGCGGACTTACAGCCGACACAGACAGGCTCCTACCTGACAGGTTGATGTCAGTGAGCGAGTCTCTGGTGGTCGTCCCAGCGGCGGTCAGGATGTTGACGGACTGGTCGGTGACGTGGTTGCAGTAGCTGAGGTCCAGCTTGGACAGCGAGGGCATGTAACGTATGATGAGGCGCAGAGACGTGTCGGTGATGTCCAAGCCCGCCAGGCGCAGGTCCTCCACGTTACGCAGCTTACTCCTGTTGTCTAACTGGCCTACGAGGAAGTTAACAAACAAAATTAAAAAACAGCAAGTAAGTTTTAGACAAAATCATGGCAAATGTGTTATTTTATGGTTGTTTATTTCAATATATATGAAATTAAAGAACAAGTCTGGTGATATTCTACAAATATCAAACAAATCCCATGAAAAGATCAGAAACAACAATTCAATTATCCTTCTAACAGGCATCATCTATGTGTCCTAAACCTGATTAATCTTCTTCCTCTGTCCCACTGATCTCCATCACTGTTAAAACTAGTAAACACGTGGTTGACGTGGTCATTACCACAAACATGGGTACTGTAGTTAAAAAGTAAAAAGTAAAAATACTCCTGTTTCTTTTTGGGAAATTATTCACTGTTTTTTTTTTTTCTTTTAATGAAACTACATATTTGAGACCCATTTTTAAATATTCATGTCTTTGGCAGGAACCACTGGGCTTTAAAATGAGCTGCACAAACAGGCTGGAACATGCATAAAGTATTAAGAGACTGACTGATACAGTTAATATTTTCATTTTTTTATGGGATCTGTCATCAATAAGAAATTAGGTCAGGTCACTTTAAATGCATTTAGACTCTATAACAAATCAGGTGATGAACTACAAATCATTCAGAGTAACACGTACAATCCCCATTTATCACTGCATGCTCGTGCTCACTCATTCAGACAGCTTGGACACTGTGTGTGTGTGTGTGTGTGTGTGTGTGTGTGTGTGTGTGTGCGGAAGGTCAGTTACCTGGCCTGTTATCTGTAGGAGGCGACAGCAGGTCCCTCATCTGGGCATCTTTCAGTCCCTCAACCCACTGGACATCCAGAGTTCGCAGAAGAGGGCAGCTGGAGGTGCAGAGGGCAGAGACGGCCACCCAGGAGCATCCCGACAGCAGCAGCACCCGCAGACCTGCAGGACAGCAAAGACCATCACGTCAAATTATTCTTTAAATGCTGCAACGTTAGAAAATCTTTTCTACGCAGCCGCGAGCAGAAACACAGCAAGCTAAATATACTGCACACTCATATTCAGTCTGTTGAAGAAATGTGCCCTATTTTTCTTTTTTTTTCCGTCTCTGGAGTTTTAGTTAATCTGAGGTCACAACATAAACCAATGCAGGAGAAGCGAGTATTCTTGTCTAATTAGCTGAATGATGCGGCAAAGACGTTTATAACATAACAAAGAAAAGCATCCAAAGTAATCCGTCTAAATTCAGGAGCCTCTGTGGACGCAATTATCCAGATGGAGGAACCACGCGGGAACATATGGGAACTCAAAGATGTGAAAAAGAGAAAGTGCTACACGGACACATCGCTTTATCAGTTCAGTGATCTCACTGCCGTCAGTGCATGAAGATTGCTCTAATGTTACCTTTATTTTACATTACATGCTTAAATTACTGCGTGTGCAAATGAGCACCACTGTGACGCTGTGTCAAGGTGAGTGACCGTGTTCCCACATCTCTACAATTAACAGGTCAAGTACTTTTAACGGCGAGAAACAGCTGAGCATGTAAAATTAATCCCCTCTGAGTAGGAAACTGGATGTTTTTTTTTCCTTTCATAAAGCCCTTGGTTCATTCCAGTAACAGTTTATCCTTTCAATCAAAGTTAGCAATAAAATAATTATGTGGTGAGATTAACTAAATTTCTCTCGCAAAAGCCAATCAGACCCGTCTATAATTCAATATCTGTTCTTATCATTTGGCCTCTGCTTCATGTGATATTTAACACACAGCAAACACACTTTATTTTTCTCCAGACGACGGTGTTGGGCTGGCCTGTGTTCACCTGGCAGTCTGTTGATGAGCCAGCTGAGCTGCTTCTTGGAGATGTTGGTCCAGCTGAGGTCCAGAGCGGCCGGCTGTCTCCGGATGATGCCGCTCAGCATGAGAGGTGTGATGGACTTGCAGCGGTTCAGATTGATGTGCTTCCAGAGCCTCTTGTCGCAGCACCTGGTGAGATACGTGCGGTAGATATTTAAAAGGCGTCCGCAATGCGTGGCCACGTGTGTGTTTCGACTCCGCGGCCGATCTTGTACTCACCATCTGTTCCAGGTCCTGCAGACGCGCATGCAGACGCAGAGGTCTCTGTGGGTCAGGTGGGCGAACACGGCCATCCACATCTCCCTTCGCATCACGTGCGCTTCGCCGTCGTTCAGCGGGAGTCTGTCGGGCGGCGGGCTGATAGGAGGGGGCCGGATCACATGGCGCTCCATTTGGATGCATTTGGGCGGCGACCTGCAGGGGAGCGGGCGGGGGCATATCGATGTGATGGGCGCGCTCCTGTTCCAGCTGAGTGGCGAGAAACCGCGCGGCGTCTCGTTCGTCTCCCTTTCCCTGTGCCGCAGCCAGTCGCCCAGGTCACTGCTGCCGTTGTTGAGAGGCCACCGCGGCTTTTGGTCGTCTACTATTTCATTCTCGGGCTCGGGTTTTAGGGGCCTGTGGTTCTGATTGGCCAGGCTGTCCTCTGTCTTCAGTGGCCGTCTGTTTTGATTGGCCAGACCTTCCTCCATCTTAAGGGCCCTGCGGCTCTGATTAGTGGTCGAGTCTTCTGTTTTTAGTGGTTTACGGTTCTGGTTGGTCACAGAGTCCTCGTTCTTCAGCGGCCGTCGATTGTGATTGGCCGGGCTGTCCTCCGTCTTCACTGAGCCGTGGTTCTGGTTGGTCAGACAGTCTTCTGTTTTGGGGATCTCCTGGTTGAACTCTTTGCTCAGCTCTTTGTTGGGGAGGCGTCGACGCTGGTGGCGAGCCTTCAGCTGAGCAGAGCTCTTTTCCTGAGCGTCTCCCAATTCGCTGCTCGGCCCGGCTCTGGGGGAGTTGGAGGAGGAGTGGTCGCCCTCTCTGGCCGCCGATGTTCGTAGCAGCGGACTTAATAGAACCTTGGATTTGTCCTCGGCAACGCTGTCTCTCTCTTTGGTCACCGTCTCTTCTTCCTCTCCTTCCTCGTCATCCGCTTGGTCCTCGTCATCATACTCGTTTTTCTCCTTCAGATGAATCCTGTCCAAAGAAAATCCATCTTCGTCATGGTCCTCCTGGTCGTCGTCTTCATCACCGTGATCGTTTTCTGTCTTAATCTGCCGCAACAGCTTCGGAGTCAAGGGATCATCCGGTTTTGAAATCTTCTTCTAAGTGAAAATAGAAAGAAAGAAACAAAGAAATAAAGAAAGAATTAATATCAATATATACAGTGGCTTGCAAAAGTATTCATACACCTTGAACTTTTCCACATTTTGTCACATTACGACCACAAACAAATATATTTTATTGGAATTTTATATGAAAGACCAACACAAAGTCAGGCATACAATTGTGAAGTAGAAAGAAAATTATACATGATTTTAATTTTTTTTACAGATAAAAAACTGAAAAGTTTCGGTGTGCAAAAGTATTCAGTCCCCCTGAGTCAATGCTTTGTGGAACCACCTTTTGCTGCAATTACAGCTGCAAGTCTTTTGGGGTATGTCTCTACCAGCTTTGCACATCTAGAGACTGAAATTTTTGCCCATTCTTCTTTGCAAAACATCTCAAGCTCAGTCAGATTAGATGGAGAGCATTTGTGAACGGCAGTTTTCAGATCTTGCCACAGATTCTCAATTGAATTTAGGTCTGGACTTTGACTGGGTCATTCTAACACATGAATATGTTTTGTTTTAAACCAGTCCATTGTCAGCCCTGGCTTTATGTTTAGGGTCGTTGTCCTGCTGGAAGGTGAACCTCCGCCCTAGTCTCAAGTCTTTTGCAGACTCCAACAGGTTTTCTTCCAAGATTGCCCTGTATTAGGCTCCATCCATCTGCATCTCTGATCAGTGCTCTCCTTGTTCGGCCTGTAAGTTTAGGTGGATGGCCGTGTCTTGGTAGGTTTGCAGTTGAGCCATACTCTTTCCATTTCCATGTTCAAAGCTTGGGAAATCTTTTTATAGCCTAACCCTGCTTTAAACTTCTCCACAACATTATCCCTGACCTGTCTGTTGTGTTCTTTAGATATGATGCTGTTTGCTCCCCAGTATTCTCTTAACAAACCTCTGAGGCCATCACAGAACAGCTGTATTTGTACTGAGATTAGATTGCACACAGGTGGACTCTATTTAGTCATTAGGTCAACATTTGATCATTCAGCAATCATCAGGCAACTTCTGAAGGCAATTGGTTGCACTCAGAGAAAAGGGGGCTGAATACTTTTGCACATCCACACTTTTCAGTTTTTTATTTGTAAAAAAAATTTAAAATCATGTATAATTTTCTTTCTACTTCACAATTGTATGCCACTTTGTGTTGGTCTTTCACATAAAATTCCAATAAAATATATATATATATATATATATATATATATATATATATATATATATATATATACACACACACACACACACATATATATATATATATATATATATATATATATGTGTGTGTGTGTGTGTATACATATATATATACACACACACACACACACACACACATATATACATATATACATATTGCTCTGCTAATGAATATCGTGTGAACAGCTTCTAAATGAACGTCATGGTGAGATTATTTTGTCAATTAAAGATTATTTGGATGAAATAATCTCTCATATTCAGATAATTTTTTCTTCTTAAAAAAATGGAACATAAACTTAATGCCCAAGAAACAGCCGATGATATGATTCATTTTAATCATAAATAAAAAATGTTACCATTATTTTTGATTGAATGAGATAATGCTGGTCAACAAATCTTACATCAACCCTTCTTCTACCCTACCTTCTTTTTCACAATGATCGGTTCATCATTGGTGTCAAAAAGTTTCCTCTTCTTCCTCAGTGGGTTGTCCTCGAGCCTCGGCCGGGGCGTACCATCCAGAGACAGCAAGGGGGGACGTTTCTTCGGAGGCTCTTCCTCTTTCCTCTTAGGGATGTCTTCCCGCTCTGCCTTTCTCTTCACAGCGGACGTGGCAGTCAGAGTGGTAACGGTCGCTGTAGCCACCATCGGCGGGTCGGGCTCCTCTTTGGGATCCCGGATTAACCGCGGCTCTTTCAGCAGCGAGCCAGGAAGGTTTGACGCATACTTGAATCCTGGCCCCCTTTTTTGCTTTGAGGCCAAAAGGTTAGAAAAAAAGAGCACAACTTTATTTCTCTGGTTCTGAGATTCTGTTTACGATTCAGACACATTGAGGATATTAACATCCATACTGACACTTACTTTCCCTGTTTTCCCGGCGTGGTTGCACTTTGGACACTCCCAGCAGTTTGGCAACTCATCATTAACGACCCCGTTTGAATCCTTTACCTGAACAAAAGGCACATAGAGGGTCAGATTCACTGAGATTCACGTTCATTCCTGTTTTTTAGATGTAGATTTTTGCCCACATTTTGTCCAAAACACACTAAATTCTCACTGCATATACATTTAAGGGGAGTCATCGTAAATATTAAGAGGAGACATGTTAGAGGTTGATTATGTTCTCTGCTGGATTTACTAAGGTCACAGTATTTATGACAGTTCTGCAGGTAAAATTCTCCACCTTTGAAAAGGAGGTGCAAATATGAACTTGTGTATAACTAAAAACTAAAAATGGAGCAATTTGGCTATTATTAATGAAAACAACATATGATTTCTGTAACATAAACCAAAAGGGGATGGATGTTGTGGTTTGTCTTCATCGTCTTGACTTCACCATCAATCAAACACAAAATCTCTACAGGTTGCAATCAAACTTTTCTTTCGTTTTTAAGGCATTGAAATGTGTGTTTGGCTGTCTTTACTTCAGCATTAACATCTACATCAACACGATTTGTTTGTTTAGTTTGATTTATCTTACACTTATCTTTTTTGTTCACCACAGACATATTTATTGCCCCCTATCGTAATATCGGAATCTTATGTGTCACATTTTGAGTAATAATAACAGTTTTTCTCAGATGTTGGCCAACGTAAATATTTCATCTTCAAGATCACTACATTAACTTTCCTCTCTGAGCTTAATGCGCTCATAGAAATCCAACCTCTATGAACTCTCCTTCACTTGCAGCTGGAGACTCAGTACCAGAGCTGCTGCCTTAATCACAAATAACACAGACTGCAGCCACAAATACAATAAAAAAAACAATAAAAACCACAACGCACATTTACACAATGATATTTTCTTAGTAAATCCCAGAAACTATTGAACAGAAAAAGGAAACTTTGAGAAGAAGCAAACAAAAGCTCAGCCACTCTAAGAACATGATTTATGGTCATAATATTTAACACATACTGATACTGAGTCATTTACCTTAAGACAGTTAGGATGGACGATCTCGTTGCAGATGGAGCACTCCATGAGCATAAGGTTGAACTTCTCCTCCTCGTCCTCCACCGTGTCCTCCTTCCCTGCCTCTCCACAGACGAGACACACGGCGGTGTGTGGCAGGACCGGCTGCAGAAAAAACACACAGGCTTGAAGATAAAGCTGCTGCATCGAATTAATATCCTTTATTGGAAAAAAAAAATCCTCTTCGGCTAACTCACAGTGCTGTCGTTCAAAATGCTTCCACACATTTAAGGTCCAATTACAATGCTGCACCTAAGCGACTCAGCTACCTGGTATGTTTTGCGTGCATGCTACCTGTGGATTGAACAGTCTATTGACGCTGCTGTTGTTGAAATGTGAAGCAGATTCAGGTCATTTCACCACCGTGGCTCATAAAAGCCTACTCACATGACTCAACTAAGGAACCCCAGCACAAAAACTCCTGAAGAGTGATGTAACTCTGATGTGCACGCTGGAGGTGCACATCTGTGAATCTGTGAGTTCGCTTAAATCGAGTCTTTAATCACTTTAATCACAGTTGCTCTTTACACATTTTTATTTCTGGCACCATCATTTATACTGAACATCTGACTCGATTTGCATTTGATCACTGGATTCATCAATGTCAGGAACAGCACCCGGTGATGAACTGTGGTGTAGTCTAAGTTCTGACTTCAGCTTCGAACGCTCTGTGAGGGTAAGCGTAAACATCGAGAGTGGGTCAAGCATACTGGCATACATTAAAAGTGGGACGCAGTTGTTAAAGAGCTTAAGACCACAAGAGTGGGATCCTGGGACGGACGCCAAGTTTCTCTCACTCTCATCTTCACGGTGGTCAATACTTCAAACTGAATTTTTTTTTTAATGTCTATATTTGTTCCAGAAACAATCAAACTCCCTCTACACATCTCTGTCCATGGTGCTGAAACATCCAAATACTCTTTGTCTCTCTCTCTCTCTCTCTTCTCTCTCTCATCGTGGCCCTCTTTGATCGTCAGCTGCTCCTGATGCTACTTACATTAGGAGTATTATTGTGTCACTACGTCAACCGTCCGGATTTACCATAGCAACCGCCTGGAACACCCTAGCAACAACCTGACGACCACATGGACACAATCAAAATCGAGCGTTACACAAATTAAAGGAAAGCCGAGAGATTGTTAAAGAATAGTTTGAGATTTTGAGTCTTAGCTTAGCAGGAATACTGGTAGCAGGGAGAAACAGTGACCCTGGCTCTGTCTAAAGGTAAAGAAGGAAAAATAAAAATCAACCTACAACCACCACTGAAACTCACTGACTGATGTGTCATATCTCATTTATTCGCTCCATACAGTGACTTCTTAGAGCCAACCTCACCTCAAGACTCCAGGAGATATCCAGAAAGTTATTTAGCCTTTTTTTACCTTTAGTCAGAGCCAGGCTAGCTGTTTCCCTCTGTTTTCAGTCGTTATGCTAAGCTAAGCTGCTGATCACCTCCTGGCTGTAGCTTCACATTTAGGACAGAGAAATGAAAATTTTCTAATTTTCTAATTTTACTCTTGGCAGTAATGTCAAGCTCTTACTTTATGTGCATCATGTATATATAAAATCCACAGAGAACTCACAGCGATGCACTGCCTCATGATGCAGGACTGTTTCATGCGGCCCGGCCCGCCGAACTTCTTCATGTCTTTGCAGAAGTGGCACTCGCCGCACTCCGTCCGCAGGCAGGCCTCACACTTTCGACAGCGCGTCCGTCTCCTCCTCGCTCCAGATGTTCCCCGACTGGCTGACAGCTTGACTGCTGATGCAGGAGAAGCTGCCATCTTAGGTTTCGGCCGGTTTGGAGGCCGAGGCTGAAAGGATAGAGAGGATACGGTGTCAAGCCAGCAAATATTTCACAAACAATCATCACTGTTATTGGGTTTTTGTTGTTGTTGTTTATTTTATATAATCCTATTCCAGTTAAAATATCTTTATAATTGTTCTTGAACTGTCCTGAATTTGTTTGTCAATAAAGGATATATGTATTCTTTATTTCATTTTATACCAATGATCCGCTGTTGCATATAAATTAAGCTAAATATAATTAAATATAATTAATTAGCCGAATATGGCAAATTTTTATAAATGCATTCATATATTAATTCTGCAAAGCAAATGTGTAGTATGTTCTGTGTCAAAGGCAGCGAACTTCCATTATCAGCTTTCACAAAGCCTGCAGATGCTTTGGAGTCATTATTTCATATTATATATCATCAATTTGACAGTTCAGTGATTTGTATTTAACCAAATTTCAGATTTAAGTAAAAGCCATGTGTTATGGTCTGAAGAGTGCCTCAATCGAACGCTCTGAGTTACATTGCATTTCGTTTAATAATGGTGCTATGACTCAATAATAAGCACTTACAATCATGTTATGTAATGAGAAAGAAATCAAAACAGTCTATTAAATTCAGCGGGGGTCATTGTTGTGGTGCATGTAGGCGGTGCTGCCTAATCCTCTCTTTGCTCCTTGTAACTCTGGGTCAGTACTTCCAAACACAGACACATGGCAAAAAAGAAACCTTAACCCATATGTGCACACACACCCTGAACCCATCACACAGATACATATATATATATACATCCTGATCAAAGCACGCTGTGTACAAACACACATTTTTTATTGCTGTGAAAGCGCAGGATCCAGGAGAAAACAAACACATCAACAATGTCCCCGGAGGCATCCTCCAAATTTAGCACTTCACTTGCTTGCATGTTTCTACTTCAAAGAGAAACTGCACTTACGGCCACATTTCACACATGGATCACTAGGAGCCATTATTCTGTGTTAGGGGGCGTGCAGACTGATTTATAACAGTACACATTAAACGTGCTCTATTTAATAGAACTGGGTAATGGAGATGAGACGCTTTTGATCCCACATCATTATTGTTCTTCTGTGTGTGTTTTTTTTAATCCCGCTCATTTCTCCGGCTCAACCACAACAGTGTATTCTTAACATGAAAAACCCACATGTCAAAATACTGCCAAGCGCGGCACGTGAGGAAATGTGTGGCAACGGGTGAGATGAAATGCACGGGAACAAGAGGAGAGGCGAAAGACTGCAGCTCTTGGAAATGAAGATCGGATTTCTTTAGTTACATCGGCAGTGCAGATTTTCCTAGCGTCAGCATAGCAACAGCCACGTCCCATTCCCTAACAGAACAGTCTATGACACACAGACTTGTAACCAATAAGAACTGTAATGAGACTCTGACAGAAAAAGAAAGCAGGCTCAATCTTGGGCACATTACAATAAATTATTCCAACAACGGCCGTGAAATAGACTGACACAGACAGTCAGATATGTGGTAACCAGACAGGATTAGAGTGAGATATTTAAGAGGGGGGGGCGCTTATGCAGTCTGCACTGGTCTGGTCTGGGGGTGTTGGTGGGGATTACAAACAGGTCTGTTGCAGAAAAACGACATCAGATATCCCAGAAAAAGAGGCTGCAGCTTAAACATCCTGATCTGTAGGAAGGAGAAGAGTTATGATGAATCTCCTGATGTCGGATCACGTGACATAACAGGTAGCGATGTGGTGTGAACTTCCTTTATTGCTGTCTGTTTACACCTGTAACTTAAACTACAGGTGGAGAAGGCAAATGAAAAAAGATACTTTAAAATAGCTATCAATATTGTCCCCTAAATCCCCTTTAACCCCCTCCCTCTGTCTGCTAAGTGAGTGATCTCTAAAGCAGATATCCCTCTGATGCTCAGAATTAAATGACAACGGAGGCCGACGACAACAGTTAAAAAAAAAATCAGCTGCTTCTCTGTGTCAGTAAATATTCTGTCTTTTCTGAGTTTTTTTGCAACAATATCTGAGATACGTTAAACAGAAAATACGTTATGTCACACACAGGCCTCGTTACAGCACGTGGCATATGTAAGTGTCCTCTCTGTACAGTACAAGTGACTGGCTGCTGATTTCTCGGCTCTTCAAAGCTCATTCAGCTGGAAAAACATTATGAGAAGCAGACTTTAATGTTCATCGACACAGCCTCAGAAACCTCTTGAGCTGCTGTGTGAGAGTAGTGGAAATCAATTACTGTGGATATACTTAACATAACCTTAAACACACAGCGAATACAGCGCGTACTGAGCACAGGCTGCACAAACAACAGGACAAAGCGGAAGAAATTTTTAAAAATCTCGCTGCGATACTCGTGACCCTGTGGCATCCACAGTCTGCGCTGACATAAACAGACATAAACTACCTCAATTTTTATGGCGTTTGTTATATTATTGTGCAAAATTCATGATTTCTCTGCAGCATTTTCAGGAATATGTGTGGAAAGGATTGACTTGGCAGAAAAATTGGGTTCACAAGTTCCTGGAGGGATTACTTTCCTGTTAAGCTTTAGAGGTAACATATGTCGCAAAGCTAAAAACATGCGATTGCTGCAGCACGCAGGTTGTAGGCCAGATTACACATATGACAAAAAGAAAAGTGGGATGAGCGTTGGGCACCAGCTTTAATAAAACCTTTGGAGCGTGTAGTTACTCACAAGATGATGACTGTGGACTGAACAACAGCAACATCACTTACAAAACTCTTTGCAGAGCATGCAGAGCACACTTTGTTGAGAATTGTTCAGCTTGGTGCTGAAGTGTTACTGTATTATTAATGATATAATTTTGGATTTTAGTCTACACTCCCTAAAATTTTACACTCACTCTGTGGACAGATTGCGCGTACTTTACTATATGTTGCATGTTAGCCCTGAGATTTTCATTGATGTTCAAACAGAACGGGTGCATTGACATGACTGGAGGCATCAGAACTGAAAATGTCTTCTGATATTTGTCAAACGAGCAACATGGACTCAGTCGTCAGCAGTGTTTTTCAAATCCAAATGCGGCCCCAGGATGAAGGAAAGGGGGTGTGGTTCAGAGTGGAGTAGGTGAAAAAATATTTAAATGAACAAAACACATTTCTTGCTGTGTAAGCAAGTCTCACTGTGCATCTCAGATGAACAATTTGGACAATTTCTCTCATAATGTCTCCTTTTTCATTGGCAAATGCCGGCACAGTGACATAATGTGACATATAAAAACATTTTTTGTGTTATTGTCACATATTTTCTTCACATGCGTATCTGATGCTGTTACAATCACACCATGAAAGATTCATCCTCTTCATTTATGTGAATTCTCATTCCTCTGCTTCTCTGCTTTGAAACAACCAATAACAGCCCTGAGGCTCTGAGCTATATAAACACAGCCTTCCCCAATTGCTGGTTTTACCTGACAAAAACACACACAGGCATGCAACATAAAAAATAAAAAAAAGCCCAAAGGGTAGATATTAAAGATCAAGCACAGAAGACTAAAATCAATGCATTTCTCTCCAGGTAGCTCCATTTCCTCGCTGCCCTGTGATGCTGCACACCGCTCTGTCTGACACAAGCATTCCTCTGGTGGCCTCACTACGCCTGCCTGCAGGGGTTCAGTGCGCTAACCTGCTCAGAGTCTGAGTCGTAGTCCTCATCATCAGCGCTCAGCGACATGGCCATGGCCGGTTTTCACACACCGTTCAGCTCACAGCAATCTGACATGGCTGCAGTCTCCTCCTCCTTCTACTCCTGCTACCGCTGTCTGGCCTACAGCCCTCCCTCCTGCTCCGAAGCTCCACAATACCACAAGCAGATGTAGGAAACACAGACGAGCCTGCCTCATTAATATGGATCAGCTCCCAGAGAAAGGGGAGGGGCGTCGGGAGGCGCGGGGCCAATGGGAGGCTGCGACACATCAGAATATGCACCGGGGGAGTCGGCCTCCATCCAATGAGGAGAGAACATGCAGAGAAGGTGCTGTCATATTCATGATGCGTATCACAGGGAGAGGAGAGCAGGCGCGGCGCAGCCAATAGAGCCAGATGGCATCTCATTACAAAAGGCAAACACAAAGAGGCCCCACAACCAGCAGCTGGCCGTTGGAGGGACGGGTGGGGGTGATCCACAGGGTCCATGAAACCAACAGAAAGAGCCTCCATACATTCATATAAAACCCGTCCCATCCTCCCACCTCCTGCTGAGGCTTCTCTGTCAGCTACACACTTCATGCATTTGTTTGAATGATAAATTATTAGTAGAAAATCCAAAAACGTACAATATCTAAAACACAATTACCCTAAACTGAGTCACGAATGGTACATGCAAACAAATTTAACTATTTTTTTATTTTACTAAAACATGCCTGTGCACATATTGTACTTTTTAACACTAATACATATTTAATCATTCTTAACATTAGATTAAAATGAAATGCAAATAAAAATGAAAATGTACTGCACTGCACTTTACATCTGTGTATCAGTTAACAAGTAGTTTGACCTTTTCAAATCAGGTATTAGAGAATTCATTCAGCTAAGAAATTATACCGTTTTCAAAAGCACTTGAACCACGTGTTTTTTGAAGTCTCACAATATTTCAGTTTCACGTGAACTTAGTCTTTGAAGAGCCTGCTTGCTGATGCCCCAAGTCACATGCATTAGGTAGCACTTAAATATATAATTTTGAAGATTTTAATTTAAATAAATATTGATTCAGGCTCTACCTATTGCTGAAAGAGTTATAGCAATGATGAAAGCCTGCAGAATCTGCAGTATTATGAAAAAAAATTACATTTAAGCAGCGATCAGTAAAACTTTTAACAATGCTTTTAATGCAACTGACTCACTGAGTGTCTCACTCGTGTGTGAAGGGGCATACTGTTTTTTCTGGTTTCCGTCAGTGTTATGTTTAATGGTTACTATGGCTGAACAAGCAAAGAAAAGATTGATCACTACAGATGATGAAATGAAAACTGAACTGAAAACAAATGAGGTCACCTGCATTTACTGATTATCACAACAGGTGAAATGAAAATATTTGAAATTATAACTTTAAGTAATGAGCATCTGCAATGACTAGAAAACATGAAAATATCCTTTTAAAATTTCTCAGGAGAAGAAGTGCAAACTACGAACACAATGACTGCACAGGTTCATACCAGTTAGTATAAAATCTGATTGCCTGAAGTGTGATAACAAACATCAAGCAACAACAAGCAGTCAAACAGAGTGAAAATGTAAAAGTCAACAACCATTAAAAGTTTGTTTTGTGATGCACAGTGCATAATTAAGTGTCTTAATGAGAGAAAAATATAATACAACATGGCGTTTTTAAAAAACTCATTATTTGCTTGATTAGCCAATACTGCAGCCTGTCGAGTCAAAGTGATGCAAATAAGGACGTGTGCTGCTTTAGGGGAGAGAAAAGAGCAAATAAGGACAGAAACCAATGAGGAGACAAGAGGAAAAAGATATCAACAGCAGGAAGAGAGAAATCATGTGAAAAGTAAACAGAACAATAATGCCAAGCATGAATAAAGTTTAGATGTACACACTATCTATTTCCATTAATTTCTTAGAGTCATCGGTGGGCTGTTGCTGATTCATCACCACTCGCTCACTGCAACTACTTCAGAAAACAAACTGCATTCTTGTACTGGACTTTGAAGGTCGTTTTCTCAAAATGCATCCAAAAAATAAAATAAAATGACTTTGCACTAACTCTGTCCAGTGGTACATCTTCTGCCCAAAACATTGCTCCTTTGTCAACAACAGCTGACAAAAGCAAGCTGCGAGGAGAGGCTATAGAGGCGAGGGACGGACCCGAAAGTTTTACTCATCCTAATTTTCAGGTCCACTCTCTTCCCAATCCTCCCAACTGCAGCTTTACGTGTCAATCAACTTAAATAAAAAATGTAATAAATTAAATTAAAAGCAAACAGTGCGGTGCAAAAGTAATAAAGTCTCACACTGAAGCAGAAATATTCTTACCTTTAGAGTTTTCTTAGGCCAGCACACCACGGGAACTCCAGTGATTGCCAGTTTGGGGTCGTCATCAGCATGTTCTTTTAAAACAGCCTAGAAAGATGCAAAAAAAGGAAGAAAAAGTTAAAGAGAACTTTTTTTGTGGAAACAACTGTGTGAATGCAAAACCAGTCATCTCTTTCTCACCTTCATGTCTTCCAGCAAGGCTTGTGGGTTCTCTATTCCCTCTGGCACACATTTCTTATTTTCAGGGAGGGACTCCAGCTTCTCAACCAGCGTCCAGAGCCCGCTCAGCTCAAACTCGGTCAAATGCGTCCATTTGTTCGGAGACTCCGAGGCTGGAGAGTCAGAGGGGGTCTGGGGGAAATCGAGAGAGGTGGAGCTGGGATTGCAGCTGTCCTCGGAGTCGACGGATAAAACGGCTTTGAGGTGTTGGCCCCTCCGGTTGTCAGGGGAGCAGGGGCCATCCGGGGCGACTCGCACTGATTTTTCATCCTGGTCGTCCCTAACCTGAGTCTCACACGAGTCCTCGTTCATGTCCTGGCTCCTGGAGTCAGAGGACGGGCTCTCTGTGTTCGCCTTCGTCTCATTCTCTGAAGGGACACACGAGAGAAAAATACCTTGCAAAGATGACATATCATTTCTGTGCACATTGTGTTTGGCTTTGTACTGGAGGAGTGCAACCTGAAGACGTAATATATCTGACATGCATGAAACAATTAATTACTTCAGAGGAACCTGGGAGGAAATTCATCCATTTGTGGGTGTGTTTATAGCTGAACAAGTGTTAGCTTGAAAAGTTACGCATTAATACATTTAATGACAGGTTTAAGAGACCTAATTCCAACTTCACTACCAGATCTTTCACATTTTTAACAAGAGATATTAACAAACAGCTACATAACTTTGTTTCACTCACCCATCAGTACAGGCTCTTTGTGGATCTCCTGAGAAAGGTAGGACCGTTTGGTCAGGCAGTGCAGGTACCTCTCCAGGACGTACCAGCAGATCTCGTAATAAAAGGGGAAACGAAACTTGGAATGAACCTGAAAACAAGGACGAGACGGGCATCAGTGTGACCTTGAAAAACACCTCATAATTACATGCACTCTGGTTATAATGTTATTGTAAACTAGAATAAACTTCTGCAGGAAAAACCTGATTTCTTGCCCATGTTTGGGTTCAGTCTGTGTTTGTATCAAGATTACTGACAGCAAAATGAACATAAAGAGATGCAGGGATCAAAGATTATTACTAATATCAGTTAAGACACTTTCCTTTGAGGCACACAAACAAACATGCACACCTCTTTAGGCAGGTTGAAGTTATACAAGGAGTGATTATTATTCTTTAGAAAAAAATACAGCTTTAAAAACAGCCACGAAAAGATACAAAGGTAAAATGTTTAAAACAATCCAAAACGACCTCTGGACTTCAGTCTGCAGCAACCTACACCACTCTGGCATCTTCCAAGAATTATTTTCTTTAGAGTCTACAAAAGCTACACATGCAGTGATATTTCTTTCATCAGGATGAAGATGGTCTTTAAATGTTTTTATTTCCATTTCAAAAATATACTTACAATATATTCACACACACATTCCTTGTTAAACTGTCTTACAGAACATAAATAACTTGACTTTTACATTTATCTTCATTGTCATTTTGTCACCCCCAAATATTTGTTCCCCTTTTATTTCCCTTTCAGTCTCAACCGAACCGATTCCTCCTCCTCTCACTCTCCCATCTCTCGCAGGTGAACGCCTCCCTCCCACTCGTTCTCCGGGGAGATTTGTTTCTCCCGAGCAGAGTTTACAGTGCTGCAGTGGAGGTCAGAGGTCGGCCTCACACTGGAGAAATGCAGCGAGGCTCCTACCTTGGTCCTGTTCTCTATCTCGTGGATGGTGAGCTGCATAGGAATGTTGAAGCTGTGCAGGATGTTGCCCCCGAACACCAGCGTGTCCTCGGGCGTGTAGACGGCGTGAATCCAGCCTTAATTACAAAAGGCACATATAAGGAGATGAGGACCATAAAGAGGATTCATGCAAACTCACATAGCTGAATGCGCTGTGTAGCAGTGAGCTGAAGCTTGGCATTGCTGCTCATTGAAGTGGCAGCTAATCTTTTCCTGCTGGCTACTTTAAAACGGCTATGCCAACACACCAGATGGGATGAAGAAGGTGAATCCTTGCTTAAGCTCCACTCTTTGGCATCCATCAGCCCGATCTCCCAGGAAGATATCACTCTGTTTTCCTGACAGGACCCAGTCCTCATAAAGGGCAAGGTTATGAGGGGTTGGAGGCACGAGCCAAAACACCTGAGGAGAAGCAGAGGTTTTTTATTTAGAGGTTATACAGTGCGGTCGCGGCCAGCTTCTGTGAAATATCACCTCTGAAAGTGTATGCAACAGCCGAGGCTTTCAGAAATATTACCAGGCATATATTTTGTAAATGTATCACCTTCAGCTTCCGCGAAAAGAATACTAAGATCAAGATGTATGGCACAAAAAAAATCTGATATTTTATAAGAGACTAGAGTAGACTCACTTTCTGTCCCTTGAATACGTGATACCAAACAGAAGTTCCCCCAAAATCGATGTGGAAGTCTGTGTAGCAGCCCTTCACACTCATCAGACAATACCTACAGCAGAGAAGATCAAATCAACACACAGCAGACAAGAACACAGTGAGGATGTACATGTATAAACACACGGACGGCCATAAAAAATCATCTAAAAAACAAAAAAACAGCTTCACCAATCAGAAGGCTCTGTTGTGTTTTGCTGAAAACAACAGCTACTGATAGAAAACTCCACTAGAAACCACTAATGAGAGCACTACAGCAAAGAGGAATGTTCACAATAGGACATCTCTCCTCTGGAAATGAATTAAGGAGAGATTAGCACTCCAAGACTAAATGATTCATTAATTTAACTAGATGGGAGCAGCTCTATTTATCTGAAAAAAAATTAAATCTAATCAATGAGGTGTTTACAGATTTAAAAAAAAGGAAAGTGCCAAGGAAAAGTGAAAACAGTATTATGTTGTGCATCCCAGCAAATGTGACGATGAGTCAGTTACGCTTATGATCGTGCCAGATACAGTAGTTCTGCTCCTTCAACACTGAAGCTGACAAACGCTCGTGAGTTGGTTTGTGAGCTGCAGCTACCGAGAACAAACTCTCGAACAAACAGTCAGTCACACAGCTGCCAAGAGTTTTTCTGAAAATCAATCACTGACAATTTTTGGCTGCTAACTGAAAATAGTCGCAGCCAAACTTTCTTAATTTGTGAACTTAAAACCTCTTCCATATCATCACCTCTAAGAATGTATAGTTTAAACTCTACTGAGCTATGAATTTGAGCATTTTACACCTTCAAGGCAGATGTTTTCACTTTGTTTGCAAAATTAAAACCAAAGATGTGATAATAATTTACTACAACAACTAATGATTGTTTTTCATGAGTGATCAATTGGTCCGACGATAGTGAAAAAGTCTGTCACAATTTAAAAAAAAACAAAATGACGTCTTCACTTTGCTCATCTGGTTCAACCAACAATCCAAAACCCAAAGATCTTCTGCTCTCAATCACATGAGAAAAAGAAAAGCAGTAAATCCTCCCATGTGAGAGACTGCAGAATATCTGGAATTTTTTGCTTAAAATGATCAAACTAGTTGATAATTGTTTTTTCTTTCAATCAAATAATTAATTAATTAGGAAATAATTGCAGCTCTAACTACAACTTTCTATTCAAACAAATACAAAACTCCTTTGCTAAATAAATACAATTTAAACATTGGTAAAGACACAAATACGGCTGACAGGTAGAAATCTACAGGGACGCCTTCAAAGGTCAACCTGCGTAAGGAAAAACTGCAAATTTTTTTAATTGCTACGACAAAATTTGTGTTTTCCATTGTTAAGTAGTTCCTCTGGTTGGTACTGACACTTCTTTAGTAATAAAACAGATCAGTCACTAATAAACACTGACTTCTGCATCATGTCTGTGTCGACACAAAGCATCACTGTAACAGTGTAAGAACTCACTGTGAGTACTTTAAATGAAAAAGGAAATGATCATCAATCTTTATTTATTCCATTAGGTAGAACGCAACCATCTTCCATCTAACTATGAACATGATTCATTCAAATGTAATTAAAATGATTAAATATGACTCAGCAGAGGGAGAGGTGCAGAAAGACGGGTTAGTATGTGATGGGAGGAAATGTGAGCAGCTGAGATTAAAAGAAAAGACACAACTGGTTTTGACTCTCAGCTATGTGCACATGCTGACAGCTGATTGGCCGAGAGGTGTCTGTGCAGTCGGACTACAGCTGTTATGAAACCATCCTCCGCCGTGGAAACTCTGCTGCCTAGCAACAATCAAGAGCACCTACAGGAGATGGCACCGACAGTACGCAGCACTCTGTGATGATGGAGCGATAGATGAAGGGAGAAACTGTATTTACTGTCAAGGAAGCAGCAATTTTCTACAAGTATTTTCTATATCATGTTCTCCACATTTCTTTTTTTACTCATTGACTGACAGCTCAAAGGAGTCTACAGAGACACAATCCAGTAAAGTCATACCTCTGCACTTTAGGGTACTTCATCTCTGAGATCACGTTGGTGGCTTCTGTTTGGCTTTGTTTCAGAGCAGGAGGCCACATAGTGTCCACCCAGTCGACTTGATCCACCTGCCAGAGTGACCAAAACTGCACTTTTAGCCATCAGCCAGTTGTTTCTGGTCATTTCAGTGAAAATGGTACCAGATTTGTGACCTTCATAGCATCACACAGAGAGTGTCGTGTCATGTTACCACTGTGGGACGCTTGATGAGGTGCTCCAGCTTGGTGTGGCTGAACTCTAAGCTGATGACATTGAAGAGCTTGTCCCGCTCTTCCTCTGGTGTCTCATAATAGCGGACAAACTGAGCCATGCTCATTTCAGAGCCTTTCTGAGTGCTCACGTCCATAACATCCACGGCCCGACGGCTGCCTGCAAGCAGCAACACACGTTGAAATGAACCTCTGCTGTCATAAACATGTAAACATGTAATGCTGTTTGCCAAAAATCAATCTGGACTTGAGAGCTTTATACAGAGAAAATGTGCACTGACAGATCTCATCATGAACACGCAGCTTGTAACTTGCACGTCGTTCACTATTTTCCCCACTAGATGGAGCAACTGCACCCTGATCATGTTTTAACTTCATTTCATCACTTGACAGTTTTATTTAATTGTAGTAAAAAATTCTTAGGTCCAATCATATTTGTTACATAATAATAATAATAATAATAATAATAACAACAACGATTAATAAAAATTGTGATATAATAGATGTAAACATTTAGTTGTTGAAGGAGTGCATCGAATTGCCCACAGTATGAGAAATAGACACATAAATAATCATTAATCACATGTATAAAGATGTTGTAATATGACAGACAGACAAATAGACAGACAGATAGATGTGTATGTTCACTAATTAAATAATATCCCAAAAAGGAGGAAACAATAACCAAAAACAATAAAACCATTAGAACATAAAGATGAATTTTTTATGTGATTTGAAAATACTGTTATGTCCTTTGGCATGATTAATCTAAGTAATCCATGACAGTTTGGGTGCTCTTCTTCAGCAGCTTTTTCTAATTTATAAACTTTATTCCACTTTGCAAAAGACTGGCTCACCAAACACACAACACAGTTTGACCACGTTTCTTTGCAGCATTTTTTTGTTCCACAAACTGTACCAGGGTGGTAAATAAAAACATATGATGCTTTCAGGACACTACAGATTTTTTTGGGCTGGATGGTGTCTCCAATCAGTGTGATTAATCCCACCTCTCACATTTTTATTGAAAGAAATTTGTGGTTAAAACTCTCTGACCTTCCCAGTTTTTACTCCACCAGCTCGTGTTCCCTGAATCAGCAGCTTTTACATGCTTTGGGTTTTTATTAACCACTCTAACTACTACAGTAATAAATATGTGTTTATATTTTAGAGTGAGTGTGTATATAGAGCTGTACTTACCGACTAAGCCTTTAACTTCACTAACTGTGAAATCTGGATCAGGCATTCTGTGTGAAAATAAGAGACTGATTGATGACACTTTATCTTTTACGCGTGCTGCCAAATAAATACAAACTATAAAATGGGTTCAATCAACACCAAGAGCACTGTCAAGGATTATTGATCTTATAAAGCTGCAACTAACGAATTGCTGTCATTGTCAGTTAATCTGTTGATAATTTTCTCAATTAGTCCAGAAAACGGTGAAACGTGTTCATCAAATGTCAATGTTTTCCCAAAGCTCGAGGTGACTTCTTTAAACGTAATTTTGTCCACAACCAAAAGATATTCAGTTTACTGTCACAGAGGACAAAAGAAACCAGAAAACATTCACATTTATGAAGCTGAAATCAGAGAATTTGGAAGCTTTCTGTTTAAAAAAATACTCCAAACTTTTGTAACACTGCCTTTTCTTAACATTAACTATAAACTTGAGAGTTTCTGAATTAAAATGTATTTTCAGATCAGGGATAAAGCAAGAATAAGGAAACAACTTCTTCTGCCTAACTTTGTCCAATGTACTGTTTACAACAGGACGACTGAACATGCGCAGTCAACGTGATGCAACATTTATACCACTCCGTCAATCTTAACCATTAACCTTACACACAAAGTTCACCCGATCATATAATTCCCTATCTAACTTAAAAAAATTGGGTGGGTGGTTTTATTTCATTCAATTATGCAAATTCTCTCAATAAACCTGAGAGGGTCATCTCCAAAATAAATCTCCAACAAAATAAATCTCCTCTTACACTATTAATCAATCATCTGAATATTCGGGAGGTTAAGTAAATAGCTGACAACTTACAGATGAATTGGCTAATCATCAACATACAGATGAGCGAAAAGACTCCTCACCTGATCCCGAGGCCATCTTTCTCTGTAAAGATGAGCGGGATCCTGAGAGCCTCCCTCTGCACGTACTCATAAGAGAAGTCTGCAAGACAGTGAGCAAAAAGGAGTCAACACATGCATGTCCTGTGCACCATCATCATCATCATCATGAGACTGATAGATGATCAAAGAGGGGAGATGGGGCTCACCTTTGCCCTCCATCAGGCGGACAAACGTGGCACTGTAGCTGTCGCTGGCCAGCTTCTCCTCCACGCTGAAGCCTCTGATGTTCACAATCTCCTCCACATCAGACAGATCCTCGTTCTCATCGTACATCCTCCGGCAGATGGAGCGCTGCACAAAAAGAGACAATGTGGAGATAAATGACAAAAAAAAAGAAAAAGAAAAGAAAAGTGAGACACAAACTCTTTTCTTAACATGCACAGCCAGAGTGAGAGATGGATAATGATTTCACCTGACTCCAAACTTCAATTTTCAGTTTTTATATGTGTGTGCGTGTGTGTGAGAGTGTGACCACAGAAGCATCAATATGCATGAAGCAAACAACATGAAGTCATGCATAACAACCTCTAACTCGCCCTTGAGCAAAAGGCAGCTGTGGGTGTGTTTATTTAAACCATCAATGTGGGATGTTTGCAGCATTTTTTTTTTTTTTTGCACAGCTCTGAGTGTTGTTGGTGTTGTTGTTGTTGCTGTTGTTGATCTTGCTCGCACACACATTATAAGAGTAAGATGCAAAAACGCGCAGATGCATGGCTTCCTAACTTTAAAAGAAAAGTGACTCGATGAGGGGAAGAAACGCATAAATACACCCCGCAGCGTGTGCAGTCGCAGGCGTTAGCTGCTGGCTAACTAATTAGCTCGCTGCCAATCTCTCCCCCAGAAGCTAACGTTACCGCGGCCACACACACCAGCTTGCGTCCGGACTCGGCGCACGTCTCCGCGGCCATCGTCTCCGTCTCTCTGCGGCGGCTCTCCGGTCACATGCGGCCGCGGCGAGGCGTCTCTGCGCGTCGGGAAGGAGGGGGGAAACCGAGAGGAGCACTTAGCACGCTTTTTCGGGTTCAAAACAAGGGAACCATGTTTTTGTGTGTTACGTCACCGCCAGGAACCAAAACATTGTGGGGCAACGTCACGGCATGTTTGCTTCAACGGAGAGAAGAAACGCGGCGCAAATCACTGTCAGCGCGCAAAGAGAGCGTCAGAAACAGCGTTATTTTTACATGTAGTTAATATAAAGTACTTCAGGCTGTTTGGTTATGTTAAAAAACACCATATGCGCGTAAATAAGAAGCTCTTTTTAATCCGCTTTCATTCATTCTGGTAGTATTAATCCACTTTGTGCACGCCGTACGCGCCGTGCGTCACGCGTAATGGTGCCGCTGCGCACTCAGCGTGACGGACGAGCGTGTGTTTGTGTGTGTGTTTTATTTTTGTTGTCAGCTACCTCACTTTGTTTAGCAGGGAGTGAAACCGCTGCTGATTAGTGATCGCACAACTGAGCAGCAGATAGTTAGCGGATGTACACACCTCCCTCCTCTCTCCTCCCCCTCCCTCACCCACCGAGCGCGCAGGCTTCTGGGTAATGTAAGGTGCAAAGGCAGGCTGCTCAGCACGCCGGAGACTGGTGGTAGTGCTGGTGGTGGTGTTGGAGGAAAAAAAAAGAAACTAGCTTCCGCAGTCATCTGGTGAAGACCTGAGTGTGTTTTTAGGAGCATGCTGGAGGTTTGTCTCCGTCGTGTTCCGCGGGAGTAACGAGGAGACGGTAACGCCGCTCGTCCGGTTTCCTTTGATTTTGTTTTGTTGAGGAGAATTAAGATGAGTCTGAATGAGCACTCGCTTCAGGCTCTCTCCTGGAGGAAGCTCTACCTGAGCCGGGCCAAACTGAAGGCGTCCAGCCGGACATCAGCTCTGCTCTCCGGGTTCGCCATGGTAACGCTGATCATCCTCTCTGTTCTAACCAGTCTTGTTGCGCAGTGTTGACACGTGTTTAAAAGTTGTTTCCTGCCTCCCCTCCTCCTCCTCCTTCTCTTCCTACTTCCCCTATTTCTCAGGTGGCCATGGTGGAGGTGCAGCTGGACAACAGCTACCCGTACCCGCCTGCTCTCCTCATCGCCTTCAGTGCCTGCACCACAGTGCTCGTGGCCGTCCACCTGTTCGCCCTCATGGTCAGCACCTGCATCCTGCCCAACATCGAGGCCGTCAGCAACGTCCACAACCTGAACTCGGTGAAGGAGTCCCCCCACGAGCGGATGCACCGGCACATCGAGCTGGCCTGGGCGTTCTCCACGGTCATCGGCACTCTGCTCTTCCTGGCCGAGGTAGTTCTTCTCTGCTGGGTCAAGTTCCTGCCCATCAAGCCCAACAAGTCCAGCAACAACACGGTGTCGTCCGGAGTGGCCGCCGCCATCACCTCCACCTCCATCATGGTCCCCTTCAGTCTGGTCTTCATAGTCTTCGCCGTGCACTTCTACCGCTCCCTGGTGAGCCACAAGACTGACAGACAGTTTCAGGAGTTGGAGGAGCTGTCTAACCTCACCAGGCTACAAAACGAGCTGGACAACAGAGCGGAGTCCTCCATCTTGCAGTCTCCGAGCTCACATTTCCCATAGACACGTCTGATGGATGAGTACGAGTCTGTGTCGGACTCTTTGGGATTTCTCCAAGCCTCATTATGGGCTTTAGTGTGATTTTTTTTTTTTTTTTTTTTACAGGAATGAAAATCTCTCACATTTTTTGTTGTTGTTGTGAAATTTACTTTTGTGAAAAGAGTTGTATTTTTAGAGAACATGTTCAATCTACTGTGAACTCACAAATCTGCCATAACGCATGTAACTTGAAGTTGAAAAGTCTTAACTGTAATAGTCGCTTGATTCATCTCTCACACAAAGAGACATCAGTAACTTGGGATCCTGTCTGCTGCCTGCTGCATTTATGTACCCGTTTGTCAGTGAACACTGCATTTTTTTTTTATCTGTATTGACTTGTGTTTTGTAAAGCACGAGTATTTAACCCTCCTGATTCACTGTGTACACGTCTGACTGTAATGTTCACAACTTGCATTTGTAATAAATGCCTTTTTGCTGTTAGGCTGACTGAACCCCAACATCAGATCTACAGTATTACTGAAGAATATCTGCTGACATGTGTAGCACAGGCTGTGGACTTAAAATAAACCAGGTTTTTACCAGGTGGCATTCAAAGTTTCAGATATTCCAAAATCATTTTGATGTGATATTTAAAAACGGTTTGGGAACCACAGGATTTCATCTCTGCTTTTTGCAGATGATGTTGTCCTGTTGGCTTCATCAAGCCAGGACCTTCAGCATGTACTGGAGCGGTTTGCAGCCGAGTGTGAAGTAGCTGGGATGAAAATCAGCACCTCCAAATCCGAGGCCATGGTTCTCGACCGGATAAAAGGGTGGCGTGCCCTCTCCAGGGTGGGTGGAGAGGTCCTGCCTCAAGTGGAGGAGTTCAAGTATCTCAGGGTCTTGTTCACGAGTGAGGGAAAGATGGAGTGTGAGATTGACAGGCAGATTGGTGCAGCGGTTGGTGTACCGGACCGTCATGGTGAAGAAGGAGCTAAGGCTAAAGGCGAAAGCGAAGCTCTCGATTTACCGGTCAATCTACGCTCCCACCCTCACCTATGGTCATGAATTTGGGTTGGTTATGACCGAAAGGACAAGATCATGCGGATACAAGCGGCCGAAATGAGTTTCTTCCTTGCAGGGTGGCTGGGCGCCTCCCTTAGAGATAGGGTGAGAAGCTCAGTCACTTGGCGGGAGGAGCTTGGAGTAGAGCCGCTGCTCCTTCACATCGAGAGGAGTCAGCTGAGGTGGCTTGGGCATCTGTTTCGGATGCCCCCTGGACGCCTCCCTAGGTAGGTAGGTGTTCCAGGCATGTCCCACCGGAGGAGGAGGCCCCAGGGAAGACCCAGGACACGCTGAAAAGACTATGTCTCTCAGCTGGCCTGGGAACGCCTCGGAGGTCCCCCCGGAAGAGCTGGAGGAAGTGTCTGGGGTGAGGGAAGTCTGGGCATCTCTGCTCAGACTGCTGCCTCCATGACCCAGGTCCCGGATCAAGCAGATGAAAATGGATGGATAGATGGATGGATGGATTTAAAAACATCTGTTATCTATGCAACCAACTGGTAATCATTGTTTTACCAGTCACTGTTACCACTGTGATGATGTTGGATAACAACAGAGCAAGTCCTGTCTGATGGTAGATTTTCATTTCTCCTCTTAACATTTCAGACATGATCACATTTTAATCTCTGGAATATTTGTTAGTCTGTTCTTCACACCTGAGCCCTTCACTTATCTCACATATCCTAAATTACCACGCTGCTTTCATCACTTTCTCCTGGAGTGCCTGTGGAGTGCTTTTCAATCAAACCGATATCTATTCAAATTTAGAGAAACAGTTTACTCTTACTAAGCAGTCTGTCTTACAGGAGGCAGAAGTCCAGGTAAGGTGGGAAAAGTAAACTAAAATGTGAAAACTAATGTAGTGGCGTTATTTTAAGATGCTATCCTGTCACGTAGTTGCAGATATTCAGTCATAATTTAGTGCTGGTTTGAGATGTTTTTTTCAGGTTGGTTGTGGGAGCTAGTATTTTTTTGACTGATTAGGTAAACCATTGGAAAAAAACAGTGTCAACACGGCATCAGAGTTTTTGTATTTAATAATTAAGTGTGGTTGGTTTATCAGTTAACAGTGACAAGTTCACGTGGACTTTCAGAGTGAAAGTATTGACATAATGCAGCATTTAGAAAATAAATTAAGGGCTAATATTTGATCATTCCCTCTAAGATAAAATAAGTGGATGTGTAATTTGGATATTCCATGTATGCTAGTGTTGATTTCATTCAGAGAATCCAGTAATTAGGTATATCATTTGCTATTATTCATCATGTTTGTAGTTTGATGATGTTTTAGGAACCCAAGAATTGAACTCTCCTACAATGTGATAATGAAAGCAATGAGCCTTTTAATATAATAACAGTTACAGCGTTTAATCATCTGTGTTGGTAGTAAACGTGATTAACATGTTTAATTATATCACTATTGTTTCCAACTCCTTTGAAATACGGATGGATGTTTTTGGTTTGCTTCACAGACAAGAACAATTTATTTTTTGTGACGAAACTGAACGTGCTGATTGGTTGTCATCATGCAGTTTATTTTCTTTTTTCTTCTTCGTCTGTGAGTGTGTGTTGGAGTGGAAACTTGCTGTTGATCCTCTTGTTGTTCTTCAGCGCTGATCGAGGTAGGCTGACTGGGCCTCCCATAAAACCAGCTGCATGTCCACCAGGTGTAACTTGAAAAGAAAAAGATATGATCATGTTTCAGTCCACAATGATACATTGGAAAAGTGCTGTGTTGTCATTTTTTTGTGTCACAGACGACTTGTAAACTCAGATGCGTAGCTGCAAAAGTCCAAATATTTCACCTGTGGAATCGGATACTTTGTCGGCGCTGGTGCTTCATCCCTCCCAAAATCAGACAGGGTCCCACATTTTGCTACTCCATCCACCCAGAGGCCTTCATAAAGCTGGCCTTTGTCAGAATAGTAGAACTTTCCATTACCGCTCTTCTTGCCATCTCGCCAGCTGCCTTCATACCAATTCCCACTTGCTTGGACACAAGATGGAAAGTCATGTATTAACATTCACCATCTTGCTTCTCTAGAAATCTGTGTTAAGCAAACTTCTCTCACCAAATTGAATGATGCCCTGTCCATGATTCTTATCCTTCATCCACTCTCCCTCGTAGATATCTCCACTCTCGTAGTACATCCTTCCCCAGCCACTGCGAAGGTCCTCGCTCCACTCCCCCTCGTAGACTGCTAAGTTGTTGTAGAAGTATGTCCCATACCCCTTAAGGAGACAGAAAAAATATCAGTGTACATTCATATGTTGCAGTGTGCATGTTTAACAGAATACGTAAATACGTACATGCTTCTTTCCATTCTTCCATTCACCACAGTACTTCTTTGTGTACTCCTTTTTTCCCGGGAGCAGCACACTGTAGGTACCATATCCATCACGTTTTCCAAATTTCCACTCTCCATTATAAACAGCACCAGACTTCTTCCATATTTTAGTTCCCTTCCCTTAAAAAGAATAATAATAAGCAAATATCTGAGGTATAGTTTAACCAAAGTATGTTATGTTTCTTAACCAGATGTACACAAATATCTCAGCAGTTTGATGGATGCTGTGGGGAATAAATTGTTACTTAGCAGCTAAAAATATTAATGTTGTATTGTAACAGTTGATCAAAAAGCACTAACAGCTTACTATGTTAGAGTATAATTTCACTAAGTGTTGAGGAAAGTTTTTCCTCTGAGAGGACGGGAGCAGATTATGTTATCCTCACCTTGAGATGGACAGACTGCGTATACAGGTACAGGTTATTTGAGTAAGACTGTGTCCAAATTATGTGAAAGTGAAGCTTCCCTCATGAGATATTAAGATCTTTGTCTCTCATTATAAAAAAAAAGAAACTCCTGTGAGATAGAGACTCTGAAACTGCATGATTCTCACACTAGAGTCCTCTGTTTATATGAATAAAAGAAACTTGTATTCACATGTAACATGATGTTTCTCTACAACAAAGCTTACTCTATACACACTGTCTCACCATGCTTCTTGTCGTCCTGCCACTCTCCAGAGTATTCATTCCCATTGCATGAGAAAACTGTATGGCGCAGTCCACATTTCTGTGACTTTATTTTCAACAGTTCTGACAATGGCAAACCTTTCTGAGGTGATTGAATATATGGCATGGCTGAGGGCAGCTCGATGAAAACCCTACAACATAAATAAAATGTTAGACCCAAGAAGCTGTACAGCGTCTCCTTAAAACTCACATTTATGGACAAGGAGATCAAATTTATGTCTATTTATGTCTAATTTGCTCACAGGCTGCAAGAACAGTGCGCAAACATGAAAAAAGTTAATTAAAAATCAACAAACATTACATAACCTATTCTTTATGTGTAAATATAACCGAGGTATTTGTTTTAATTCATTGTATAGAGATTAATGAAAAAAAATATTTATTTAAATACATATTAACTTATTGGTCATTCTGCAGGGTCCCTTCATGTCACGAAAGAAAAATTAAGATACAATTGAGGTACTAATGCACATGAAATTTAGGGTTAAGCTGAATTAGTTTAAATAAGCAGGTTAGCTGCATTAGTTATTATGCGGTGTAATCTAACACCTAGCACAGTAGGGCATCCAAAACCCATTCAAAGCAAAGAACTTGTACCTTAGCGATGTTTCCGAGCGGATGACTTACTTAAACTCAATCCGCTCGTAACTTCAGGCCATGCAGCTGCCGAATAAATTAACAAGAAGACATATTAAACAGCTAAAGTTAGCGGTGCAAACTTTACTAACTTGTTAGCTTAGCTGGAACCGAGGGAGGCCGAGCATTCGTCGTATCCTAGCAACCGAAATATGTAAACTAAATTAAAAGTTAATTTAAAATTAGTCTTAAGGGTGTCTGCGAGGTCTAATTGACGCATTGGTTATTTTTATTTACTTTAAATAATTTATTTACTTGTCTCTTTTTTCTTTTTTCTTTTTTTAATTCTTTTTTTATTACGGGGCAGCGTCTCATGATATGCGCATGCTCCAAGAGAGGCTGAGCAACTTAAAATGAGTACTACATTTGGTTCGGCAAAAACTTTTTCAACCTTTAAAATAGCTCTTAAATGCGTATACGAGGTCAGGTTGTTTTAATTTATTTGGTATAATTTATTTATCTGTCTCTTTTTTTTCAGTCAGCTTTTAACGATGTGCGCATGCGAGAGAAGCCGTGCACTCATCGTATCCTAGCAACCGAAAATGAGTACCGCAGTTGGCGCAGTGTACACTAAATTAAAAGTTCATTTAAAATACCTCTTAGCTGTTTTCTTAATGTCTAATTCATACACGTGTTGTTTTTATTTATTTATTTAGTTTAATTTTTCACCTCTATCTTTTTTTTCAACATGCAGCCGTTGGCCCGGACAGTGATGTGCGCATGCTCCGTGCAGCCCGGTTAAAGTCTGCGTCCCGGTGGCCCGTCAGTGTTTGGAGGAGAGACCCGGGGAGGAAGAGGGAGAGATCGGGAGAAGGACCAGCTGGACGCCGGCCTCTTTCACACCAGTCTCACCAAAATGTCCAAACCGAGGTTTCAGACGGAGTGGGAGGAAATAGACGAGGAATATCAGCAACTACAGGTGAGAGAAGGCAGCTAAAAGCGAGCGCAAAACGCATGTTAGCCGTTAGTTCGTCTCCTTCCTGCTCGCTATTCTGCATCAGATCGTCCAAAAGCACCGCACCATTCAACTAATAATTCATCTGTCTGCAGCAGAAATAAAGGGATGCTGTTTCTGTTTATCTTTATCACCTGTGTGTGACTTTACTTTAACGTGAGTGTGTTACAGCCGCTAACATTAGCTCGCCTCGCAGCTTCGTGTGGCAGCTGCAGTAACTTTGCACGCAGGGGTCGATTAATTCAAGTGAAATGGCTCCCGTGAAAAGTTCATTTTGAGGCGGTAAAGGTAGCTTCACTTCTCTGCTGCTGTCTGATCTGCATGAGTGAATTATTACGTGGTCCGTGAATGCATCATCACGCATCGGTGCTAAGCTAGCGTGCCTTTGCTAGCTGCTCAAACAACAATATAAGTAGATAACAAAGAGAGAAAGGGAGACACTTTGAGGGATATTAAAGCATCATGTAGTCCTCTTTTACACGTCTAAAGCAGGCAGCTGAGACCTGCGAAGCCGTCAAAAAGTAAAAATGTGGAGCTGCTCCACAGGGAAAGACGATGGAGATTTGATTTCTCTAAATAAAGCGGACATGTGCATATGAATAACTGATGTCAAATATTTCACATGCACAAAAAACATTTACAGTCAGTTGAATCCCTCCAAACGGTGTAGTTTTGTGCAGACTGTTTGACCTGGAGTAACCTTATATAATAACACATCCTCTTTTAATTGGCCATGTGCATGTGAGCATTATTGGTCTGAGGGGACTTGTCATGCATGTAAAACACAGTGTGATCGGCTGTCAGCTCTTTGGCCCTTCTGAAAGGTCACATTCTCATACTGGTTTTCAGGATCTTGCTTTTTTCCAGGTCATCAATCACGCCGGTGTGATCAAATGACGTCAGTTGTTCCAGTACAGTGTGTCAAAGTGAAAAAATAATTGACAGGTCATATAGTTTATATTGTGCTGAAAAACAAGATTGGCATGATAAACTTTTTTTAAAGCCCGAAATAGCCTGAGACTCCTCAGGGTTCAATACTTTTTCCTTTTTTTTGTCCTGGAAAAGCAAAAAAACCTTCAGCACAACTTCTACGGTTAGGAAGGAAGTCAGCAAGACAACCTTCACATTTACTGCTCGGAGAGGAGGTCTTTGCTCTTCTCAGGGTCAGGGATGATGGGACACAGCAGACAAGCTGTACGACATGAATCGAGTTTATAGCATCCTTCAAATATTCCCCTCAGTCCAGTGTTTTTGTTTTTACTTTTACTTTTAGGATTTACAAACTGTAAACTTTTGCACTTGCATGGAAAATACTACACATTCTTGCACAGCGTGTACAGTTCTTTCATTTAAACAGCAGTCATATTGCGCATATTGTCTTTATTTTATATTTTTATGCTACTTTATGATATTTTTCTATTCATTTATACTTCTGACTTGAAGTACTTGCTTTTGCGTTTATATATTTCTACTTACTGTATTTATATTTTTTGCACCAACATATCAAGACATTAAGATAAACATAAACTATTATGTACTAAAAATAACAGTAACATAAAGACGGTCTCATGCTACGCGGTTCTGTAGATTGGACATGTGAATAAAACCTCTAAGTAATGTTGAGAGTGAGTGAACAGGGATCATCTCTGCTGACTGAGCATCCTCACCTCCACACAATCAGTCTTATAAACCAGTGCTGATGGGGAGCGGGGGCCGTCATCTGTGGTCTGGTCTGTCGGCATAAATGCACACAGACCCGAGTGTACATTTAACCACATAATACAGTGTCATGGGCTGTTTTTGTTCAGACTGAAGGGTCAAACTAAATTTCACAGGGTGACGCGTTTCCATCCGCTGTATAGACTCGGCTGTCCACTCCGAGCTTTTCAGAGTTGAGGACACATTTTCAGTGTTCAGACAGGTGTTATCCATGAAATATGACAATCCCTACTTGTTTTCATTTCTGTGTTGGTTGTTATTACCCATGAGCCATGCTTTGTACTTTTTATTTTTTATGTTGGGAGTGAATAGCTCTCTCTCTGGGTACTAGCTTCCTCCCACAATCCAAAGACATGCAGGTTAATTGGCAACTCTAAATTGCACCCTAGGTGTGAGTGTGAATGGTTGTCTGTCCTTTATGTCAGCCCTGTGACTGACTGGCGTCCAGTCCAGGGTGTACCCCTGCCTCTTGCCCAAGATAGCTGGGACAGGCTCCAGCACCCCTGCGACCATGTTTGTGCTCAGGAAAAGCAGATTTAGAAGATAGATGGATGGATGGAGTGAATAGCTCTTAATGTGCAGAAAGGCAGCAGACCTCACAAGTCTTCTGTGCTCACTTTGTGTGTTTGTTTGATCGCCAGGAAACTCACAAAATATACAGACAGAAACTCGAGGAGCTCACTAATCTTCAGGCAACATGCAGCAGCGCCATCAGTAAACAGAGAAAATGCCTCAAAGACCTACGACACAGCCTGAGGAAGTAAGTATTCTTTCTATTCTTCTCTATTCTGGGTGCATATTGCCATATCACTTCACCCAAACAAGCTGTAGAAAGTTGATATTATATCAGGAAATGTTTGTGCAGCCAAGTCAACAGGGAGAGTAAACCGTTTACAATCAATCAAAATGACAAATAGTTGAGGCCGGCGTAATGGTTGAATTATTATGACCTTTATCGCTGAGAGACATGTCAGAAAACATACTGTGTCTTTGTTCATGGAGGGCGAAGATATTCCTCCTCCTCATCGTCTTTTTGTTTCTTCACAGGTGTGCACAGACGTGTGACGAAAAAGAACTTGAGCTAATAACGGACATCAAAACGCAAATCAAAGATAAAGAAAATGTGTTTTTTGATATGGAAGCATATTTGCCAAAGAAAAACGGGTCAGTACTTTTGTTCATGTAGACAATTCCCTCAACATAGTCAGTTTCATGTCTCAGATTTTTAATTTGTTTTGGGGGTTTTTTGTTTTGTGTCTTTCAGGCTGTACCTGAATTTGGTCCTGGGCAATGTGAACGTAACTCTTCTCAGCAACCAGGCAAAGTATGTGAAGTATTCCCTTTCAGGGACAGCATGAAAAGAGTTTGGATTCTGGATTCTTTGTCAGCTCCTCTTCATGTTGTCTTCTGTTTATTCACTCAGATTTGCCTACAAAGACGAGTATGAGAAGTTCAAGCTTTACATGACGATAATCCTGATGTTTGGAGCAATAACCTGCCTCTTCTTTCTCAACTGTCGGTGAGATAACTTCTCCCCCCGTCAATCATTATTATTTTTGACCTTTCGAAATCTAAACAGGGGGCTCAGTGTTTTATTTTCTCTTTTTGTTTAGAGTCACTGACGAAATCTTCAACTTTTTGCTGGTGTGGTACTACTGCACGTTGACCATAAGGGAAAGCATCCTCATGAGCAATGGCTCCAGGTGTGTTGAGACAATTTTATCACCTCATTTTAATTCTCTTTGATTGGATTTGTATTATGATTTGTATTTTTGGAGATGTGCTTGCTTAATTATACAGTTGTCATCTCTTCTTCTGCCCCTCAGGATCAAAGGTTGGTGGGTGTCTCACCATTACGTATCCACCTTCCTGTCAGGTGTGATGCTTACCTGGTGAGTTTTTGTCCTATCCTTCAAAGTGTCGGCAACTGTCGAAGCTTTAAAAAGTTCACTTTTTGTTTTGTCTGTTCACAGGCCGGAGGGGCCCATGTATCAGATGTTCAGGAGCCAGTTCCTCGCGTTCTCCATCTATCAGAGTAAGAACGTTTACCAGAGCGACCCGTCACGTGGAGTGATGTACAGCAGTTAAAACAGAACATTTCTCCCTCTTATTTTGCAAGATCAAAAACCAAAACTTCTGAGAGTCCTTGTATCAAAAAACTGCATTTCACAGGTCTTTTGTTGATTTAGAAGCATTTGAGCTGTCAGTCTTTTATTACATCTGTTGAAGATGCCAGCTGTGGAAGATAAAGTGGAAGTAGTGTTGCAAACTGTATTTTTTTTTTATGTAGCCAATAAAGGCCTTGAATTCAGGGCTGCAGCTCATCATTACTTTCATCATTGATTAATCTGACACTTATTTCCTTGATTAATCAAGAAATAGTTTCTCTATAAAATGTCTATAAACCAGAGAAACATGACCGTTATAATTCCAACCCAATGTGAAGTCTCACCAATAGTTTAAAAAAAGATTCAGTTTACAGTGACTAAAAACAAAGACGAGCAGTGAATTCTCACTTTGAACCACACAAAGTTTTGGCAGTTTTGCTTTAAAAGTGACTGAAATTATTAGTTCATTATCAGAATAGTCGTCCATCAACTAATAAACCAATTAAACAACTGATTATTTCAGTTCAGTCTTTCCTACCATGTGGCTCATTGCTCATATAGAAAAAGAGATGAGAGAATAATTAACTCTTAATTATTAACTGAGGTTTTTCATCTTTCTTTTTTTTTAAAATCCAAAATCACAACAAACCACAGAGCCCAGCTGTAAATAAATTATCTGACGTACAAACTGTCAGCCAGTGACTGAAATGTAGAAAAACAAAGAGCACTGCACTTATGATGAACAGTTTTAAAGTGAGTGTGTCGTTTTATGCTCAAATTCAAAACCACACTTGGACTGTGAAACGTTTCAGATGCTGCCGTCATGTTGCACCATGGTGTGGTAATAAACCAAGGTCAGAACAGGTCAAGGGGACGATCACCTGAAACACCACGTGATTTTTAAAAGCAGTGTAAACATGTTGAGAAGAACCTGGGAAGCTTCCATGTACTGGTAACTGACAATAAACAGACTCAGTGGACGTAATTAGTAAAAAGGACCATGATGGATTAAGATGTCATCGGTCATCTTAAACTGTCACTACAATTGTGTTCATAAGAGTTCATTTATGATAAAGAAGTTCTCCTGTGAACATTTCTTCTCAGCAGAATAGAGAAGTGAATGAACACACAGTGGTTACGGTCATTACCTCGTATATCACATGTAGACACACATGTGATGAGCTGATAAGTCAAATGTTTAAACAGGAAGACGGTCCTCAAAAATCCTTTTCTTTTCCAGCTCTGAGACATGAACTGGATCATCTGAGGCCTAATTGTCTTTTTTTTTCTTTGTCGTGCAGGCTTTGTTCAGTTCCTCCAGTATTACTACCAGAGTGGCTGCTTATACCGGCTGCGAGCTTTGGGAGAGAGGAATCAGCTGGACCTCACAGTGGGTAAGTTGTAAGCTATTTTTGGTGGAAGCCATTTCAACCGTTTGAAAACTCCTGAGCCGTCTGCAGCACCGCATCTAGAGAAATGGGTTAAAGGTGACGTGATGGACACGGTTAACATCACCCCGCAGATGTCAGTAATCTGAGTAAGGCCTCCGTGAATTTGCTCTTAATGCCGTCTCTAATGTCAGATTGTTGGAAGAGACGACGCAGAGATCATTCGTGTAGTGTTCTGTGTCATGTTGTCCCAAGGTCACCGTAACAGTTTTGTGTCTCTGCAGAGGGATTTCAGTCCTGGATGTGGAGGGGCCTCACTTTTCTTTTGCCATTCCTCTTTTTTGGCCATGTGAGTCACGACTTGTATTCTTTTCTTTCTTTCGTTTAATGTCAAACTATGCAAGATATTTTAAAATCAGGAGGCGTTCAGTGTTTCATGTGTCTTAAGTTCATATAAAAATATTTTTTGTTAAATCATTTAATTGCACAAATGCAGTATTTTTTTTTTTTTTTTTTTTTTTTTTTTTTTTGAGAAATTGCATCAGCTGAGGAGGGGGATGTGGATCAAAGTGAAATGTGTGTATGCAGCAATATGAGAGATAACTCCTCCTCTTTCCTCACAGTTTTGGCAGCTGTACAACTCAGTGACCCTGTTTCGCTTGGCAGGACATGAGGACTGTAAGGAGTGGCAGGTAAATGATCGCACCGACACATCAGTTTCTTAAACAGACTCATCCAGGCGGAGTGAAAGTGTTTGGTTAAAAGGTTCATTATTTCTGAAATGCTGAAACATGGCGTGACTTGCCTTGAAATGAAACCCCTGTTCTCCCTGTTCTTTCAGGTATTCATGCTGGCACTGACGTTTCTGGTCCTGTTCCTGGGGAATTTCCTCACCACGGTAAAAGTCGTCCACCAAAAAATTCAGAAAAACCAGGACAAGGTGCAAAAAAATGACTGAGGCAAAAAACTCCAATTCTTCAGACAGCCAGTAATTTTTGAAGCAATACGCACTTGCTTGACGGATTGACTGCGGTGCGTTGAGACGCCGGGAGACAGCAAAGCTGAAACTGCTGTTTCTCTCAGGCTTCGATGTTCAGCAGCAGCTTCTTGCTTCCTGTTGACTCGTTGTCGATGTCGCTGCACAGTCGGTCACAACATCGAGTGGCGTTCACCTGGTAGACAAACAGTTTGTTGCTTTATCCTGTACATACAAAAGTGGGTGGGAAGGATGTGTTTCGTTTGGATGTTTGTGTCAGTGCATGAGAGCCTTTGTTCAAATCATATGCAACTAAAAGAGGGCAGGTAGCATCGATTAACAGAATATAGTTTGCCTTCGAAGACCTAACGTCTGTCATGTACATGCTTCATACTTCTGTGAAGTAGTGATGGTCAAACTGTCTCTGGCTTGAACAAAAATGTTCAACTTTTGCACTGCGCTTCATTTTTTTTTCTTCTTCTTTTTGAATTCTCTAACTTAAGTGTAGTTCTCAACTCCCTGTTGTGCTGTTTCACTGCTAACAAGTATTTTTTTACTAGACTTTTGTTCTTGATGATGACAAATGTAGGTCCACAATTTCGGAAAAAGGAAAACCTGATACTTAACTTCCCAAAAATAACCTTCAGTTTCATAAAGTAATGTCATGTTTTGTCTGCCGGGAGTCAGTGGCAGCTCTGTTTCAGTTATTTTACTTGCTCCTACAGAGGACTACAAGGCAACACAACAGAGTTTCTCCCTTCAGACAGCGGTTACTAAAGCCATAACTGTTTTCTTTATTGTCTGACCTAACACTTAAACTTGGTTTATCTTTAATCTGGTTAGTCACAAGAACACAGACGTTAAAAACTTATACTGTCTCCACAGAAACATCCTTCCTAATGAGGATAAAAAGAGGTTTTCATGTGAACTCCTCCACAACTGTTACACTTTCTATGTTCTCATTAACATAATGCTCACAAATTAGGTTGATCATGACTCACTAATCGTCTGAATCCTGCACCAAACTCAGTTTAACACTTGAAGTCCACGCACATTGTATTTATCGTATAACCATGCTGAAAAACAACGTGCTGGTAGTTCCCATCTTGTTATGTGATGTTGCAGAAATGTACTACTGCTATCGGCGCTGGTACTGTAAGACTAAGATACAGAATGAATTGATTTTTTTTTAAAGTGATGGAATTATTATTTTCCTAATAACAATCAACATACTGAATAAAATATTTGTATGAATTAACTTATGGCCAAATGTGGAGCTCGTGCTCAAGTTCAGTGTCGTGTCGTCTGGTTCGTGTTTCATGCTCGTTTCAAAAATGTTACACAAGAGTCCTTTATGTTTTGTTTTTTCAGCAGAAGTTCAGATGGGTTCAAACAAACAGCTGTGGTGGTGTCAGGTGTCTAATGCCTTATTCTCCCTCCGGCCTGTCACAGCAGAACAAAAAAAGGTCCTTTTTATTAAGAAAGAATAAAGACAGTAGCGTCACATTTAGGTAATTCCCCACAAATGAATCATGCTGAAGAGAATCACGATGTTTACGTGTTGCTTTTATTGAGGGAAAACTGAAGCATGTTGAGTTACAGACCAAAATGTTACATTTGATGCGAGAGCTGCCAGAACGCACAAAACCACTCGATTTCCTCATTTTTCTGATGTAGCTGATGTTAAACAACGTTTTTATCGTTCATTTCAAGACTGTAACTGGTGCCTGAGTGTGATCAGTAACAAGAGACAGTTGACAATTTATCTGTGTACATTGTTGTAAAAAATATATTAATAATTAAACACCTAATTAAAAACTAACTCTAATTGTGTGTTTTCTGTGCACTGAGACAGAAAGCTTTTTTTATAATATACTTTTTTCTTTTTTTTTTTACTGTGTTGCAATCGTGCAGCATCCACACATCCATATCCCGAACACTAGTGGGCACTGTTGGTAAAGATAAGAGCTCAGCTTCAAGCTCACAGCTCCAAAACAAATTCTTGTTCACTGTTTTGCTTTACTGGAAATGAACTAACCCTGTTGGATGCTGCTCAAGTTTTTTTTTTTTTTCCTCTCTCTCTCTCTCTGTCAAGACTGTTAAAGCTACAGTACCATGATATTTCAACAATTATTACATCTGAGTATTTGTTATCTACCAGCAGTTTTTACATTATGAAGTCCTTTGGAAAATCCATACAAGTAACTGTTGAAGTTCCTCCAACAGATGTATATACATTTCAATTAAAACTGTATAAAAACTTTTAAAAAATATTAAAAATACTAAAAGATATTTCTCATATAAAAGTTAAAAATACTGAAGGCATTTAATGTTGCATGCTACTACAGAAAATCTCCACACTGCTGCAGCTTTTTGCAAAACAGTTTCCTGTTTCGTCATCAGTCGTTTGTTAAAGGGAGACACCCTGAGGATTCAATGGGGCCCAAACTCACAGGGGTTGATGAGTACCATGCGTAACCGTACAGCTGTTTTCACATCTGTACATGAGCATCTTTGGCTCCTCAATGTCCGACCACTCTCGAATAAAGCCGTCACCAGCGGCCCCTTCATGCAGGAGGGTGGAGTCCTCCAGACATTTGTCCTTTCGACTTCACAGAACTACACATTTCTTCTTCCTCTTGTAGTTCCTTTGTTTGCGATTGAAGGCCAGTGTCCTTTTGGTGGCCTCTCTGAAGATGTCCTCCACATTCTCCTGATACTTCGCTGAACACTCGAGGTAGAGCTCTGCATTCATCTGCTGCCGGGTCTCCTCGCCCTGCATCCAAAAAAAAAAATCTGCATTAACACCAAGAATTAGTCTGTTCCACTGTGATATAAAAGTCATAAAAAATCGATCTGTCGTTGCACTAAAACTGCTGCACAGCTGAGTGTGGTTGGAGCTTCTGGTTAGGCTGCTTCCTCTTGCATGGGCCTGTTTTTGTTGTACAGATCACTAAAATGTCACACTTCTTCTTCCTTTACCTGCATGTAAGTGATGGGAGCCAGGTTCATGGCCTTCAGCTTCCTCGCACACTCTTTGTCCTTCCTGAGGTCAGTTTTGCAGCCAATCAGGATGACCGGAGTGTCCCGACAGAAATGCCTCACCTCTGGGTACCACTGGGTAAACAGAGTCATTAGACTTTAAGGCTCTGAGTCACTGCATGTCTCTTCTTTTTATCATCACATGTCGGGCCTCAGTCTTTAATAGCATTCTCACACTGATTTGTAAGCAGTCCTGCCTGAACGCATACACGCAGGGAGGACGGTCAATGTCCACACGCAGGCTTGGCTGCATGAGTTAATCATAGCTGGAAGAATGCAGCAAACAGCAGCCTCTGACAATCATTTACAAACTGGAACAGCAAACCTGAAAGTCCGGTTGAACGCTGATATTCTCGTTTCACTGCACCTGCGTGTGTGTGTGAGAGACGTGGCCTGCTGTTACAGACGGTTACCTTTATCAAGACATTCTCAAAGCTGGTGGGGTTGGTTACATCAAAGCACACGAAAATCAGGTTGGCGTCTTGGTACGAGAGCGGCCGCAGTCTATCATAGTCATCCTGTCCTGAAAAGAACAAGACATGTCAGCTGGAAAAAAAAAAAAAAAAAAAAAAGTGCACACAACCTTGAATGATAACTCATGGGTGTGAATGAACAGCACAACTCCACAGAAAATGGTCTGCTCTGGATGCAACAGCCTGAACTTTAAGATATGATGTATGTCTTGAAGTTAGGGGAGATGTATAAAACCACATCCTGCCCTCAGCTTCCTTTTTCCGCTGATGTAAGGCACACTGCTGCAACTACACAAAAGATAAGCTGCCAGCACAGTCTGTCAGAAGTCTAAAAACTCTTAAGTTCGTGTTTTATGCGCCAATACAGTTTGTGAGAGATGGCTTTTTAGTCATTTGGGTTTTATTTTTTAAGGAATACAGGTGCCAAATTCAGGTGCCTCCGCTATTCAGGTACCAACATTGTGCAGTTTTTCAAACCCTTAGGCGCTAAATATGAACATTTTTCTTCAAAATACCTTGAATGTTTTTATCTAAATAACTGCATTACAACAAACAACAAAATTATCCATGTGAGACCAAGAATCTAAAAAGTGTGGACTTTAAGTACTTGACACATTTTTGAACACAATTCGATCAATACCCAGTAATTTGAGTACTGCTGTTCAATACTTCAGCCCTAACATTGAAGAGATCTTGGTATATTATGACCTAATAACAATAACCTTCAAATATTAGGCTGATTCTAATATTGGTTGGTGACTAAAGTAAACATAAAGAAAATTCTACTTTCAGCACAACATTAAATGAGGAGATTTAACTTGACTCAGTTTCATTAAAAACTGTATCTCGCAATAAATATGCCTCCAAAGTCGATTCGGTGACAGCTTGTTAGTAGATATTAACACGCCAGTGTTAACAGTCAACAGTCGGCCAGTTCCTGAAAGATGCTGCTGCTGCTGATACTCACACGTCAACATCGACCTTTACCACTTCCCCAGAGTCAGAGCGACCTGATAAAGACTGAACACGCAGCAGGACGACGTCTGAACTAGAATATCTTCAAAGATAAAACACTACGAAAATTACCCCTCACACTGAATCACTGTATGTGTTGTTTATCTGCACACTTATTATGTCCGATCCGGCAGACACAGTGTGTGGTCGCTGAACTCAGCAGGCTCACAAACCTCAATGTCTTTCCACATAGCGTGAAAAGAAAAAAGAAGAAAAATCAAAGATGCTGAACTGGTGATTTTTTTCATGAAGACTCTTACCAGCTGTGTCATACAGGTTGAGCTTTATCTCTTTTCCTCCGAGAGAGATAGTGGTGACATATTTGTCAAACACTGATGGCGCATATTTCTGTTTTTGACACACAAAAGCAAGATTTTATTTCATTTCATTCATATATTCTTTCATATTTCTGCCCACTTGTAAGTTTCTTGTAACAGTTTATGCTAAATTTGGATTGAGAAAGGATCAAATTTCAACACTATAAGGGTCTTTCACAGTTATGGTCAGAAAAACATCTGTACTGGCAAATTAATATAAAATATAAAGAGCTGATTTCATGACATGGAAGCTCTTCTTACCTCTGGAAAATCACCTTTGGCATAAACCATCAGTAGTGATGTTTTCCCGCAGCCTCCATCTCCCACAATCACAATTTTAAGCTCCTCTCCTTGTGCTGTGGTGCCATTGCCAGTCCTGGCACCGCTTTGTGTCATCTCGCCTCCAGACAGTCACGCCGGTCGGGACGGGGCCAAAGATGCTGCCGCCAGATTTAAGCTAAATGCATGGCAGAGCCTGGTGGATCTATATTTGGAAGGGCTGAGGTGATTTACAGGCAGCGTGAAGAGAGAGAAACAGACAAGCCTCATGTTTTACCAGGTAGCTCATTCTGCTCACCGCTTCCTGTTCCTGTCACGCTGAAGCTGCTTCCAATTGACCCCCCCTCCCGCCACGACGCGTCTCTCCTCTCCTGTCCTGTTACTATCAGCCGGCTCGCTGACAGCATCTCTGGGTGCAGAATAAGGTGCTGAACATGTGGAACAGTTGAGTCCGGCTGCTCACACTTCCTGTATTGTATGTGCAAGCCTAGTTTTTTTTTTTTTTTCATTTTCTGGGTGGGTGCTCAATGTGAAGCTCTGCCTCCATTGAGAGACGTGTGCTTGTGAGATAAAACAAACAATAAAACCCCCCCCCACCCCTCCCGAACTAACGCTGCAGTTATCACTACAGTAAGATTCCTGGATGGTTATCAGTGCAGTCATGAATGTGCGGCCTCGAGTGCGGCTCGATGCTCTGATGGCTGGACGTGTTCCCATAGAGTACCTCTGACCTTGCACTTCCTTTTTTTCTTGTGCTTTCTCAGGAACTTCAAACTGGTAAAAAAGGGCCTTTTCCTCTCAGATGAAACACAACTTATGACACACCCTGTTCTCAGAATTCGCCCTGTGTAGGTGCATTTCAATTTGGATTTCTGGCCTTAATCATCATCAGGCATGGATGTCCGAATCAACCTTTAATGTTTCTTTAATTAAAATAAATCAAATGTCACTTTAACGTACATGGTGGCTGCTTCATGTTGATTAAATTCACCAGCCTTCAAATAAACCTTATATTTGCTCAATCTAATCATGCAATTGGTACAACTCATTCATTCACTCAAACTCATTATCTGATGTTGCATGTGTTCAGATTAGATAGAAATGCCCCCCACCCCCCCTTCAGTTTGAGTCCTCTGGCGTATTTACAGGCACACATGTCAGTCACACGTCTCCATTCGGTCTGTATGGCTGAACATGGCGGTGACATCACAGATTGGGGCGTCAGGACAAACTATTCTCTCTCTCTCTCTGTCTCTCTCTCTCTCCTTCCTTCTCTTTCTCTCTCATCCCAGGGTGCAACGTTAAGGACGTCTTATCCGACAACAGGGATGATTAAATGAGCAGAATGAATTGATTGTTTTGGCGATGACACTCGGAGGAAAGGTGGGGGTGGGGTGGTGGTACGGTATGTTAACCTTGCTGCGAGGTGAACACAAGTGTGTGTTGTTTTTAAACGGCTGTTCAGGGCATGAGGAACGACTTATCAGTGCTTCAGTCAGCCATCATTGCTCTCCTATCAGGGGTGAAAATTAGAAATAACCAGCCAGATGTAAAAGATCTAAAAACAGCTGTGCATGTACTGTAGACTACCTGATATGGATCTGGACACTACAATACACAAAATAAAACACTCTAACATGAGGGGATGTTTCTGCCATGTCGATCGGTGCTTATAATGACATAAATCTGGTGTAGGCAGGTTACAGTGGGTGTCATGGGACAGCGAGCCAGGACGGGACACATTTTGTTGTATTTGACATAACGGTGGTTACAGTCAGACTGGGTGAAACATGTTTAAAGGTTCAATTTCAGTGCTCGGCTGTGAAAAATTTTCAGTTAAAGGGGTGGGAGCTGAGAAAACATTTGATCGAGCTGTCCCTTTAAGAGGATAAGCTGACACTGCCCTTTTACTTTGCCTATTTTAAGAAAACACATGTAATCCTCCAGGTATTTTTGCCCGGACACACACAAATTTACTGCGATAACTCAAAGGGAATTTCACCCCCCCCCCCAAAAAAAAAGAGAAAAAAATAAACAAATTGCTCCTCCAGCAGTGATGTGACCCAGAATTATTTTCACAGAAGATTTTAGTGTTTATGTGACTAATACATCTTGACAGGCTGAAATGCTGTTTTAAATATGGGCCTAACAACTGCACGCACACACACACTCACAACAACAACCTGCTTCAGTTTCCACGACAACAAAACATAAAAATGAGTGTATAATCTGTTTATTCAAACATCTCAGGAACACAGACAGGCAATCATACTGCCAAATCACAAACCACGCTGTGCAATAATCACACTAACGGCACAGCAGACATGCAAATACTTTTCAAGAGCTGGAAAGAAGAGAGAGTCTAAAAATAAAAGCAGTACAGTACCACCAGCCTGCATGGAAACATCCTTGGATAAGCGAGTGTGTACCCTTATAAAAAAAGAAAAAGCCACAGTGATCCGAGGAAACCTGATTCACAGTGATGCCATCCGTCAGAATAAAAGGCTGAACACACAAAGACTGAGAGAAAAAAAGAGGGTTATTTAAGCCTGGATATCTGACTCCACAGAAACAACCCGGCATGGTTCAGCACAAAGCTATGAAAAAACACACATTATATTAAAACAGGTAATAAAATGCCTCTGTAAAAATAAAGAAAAAAGAGTGCTTGTTTGACTTACAGGGTGAAAACTGGCAGTCTAACATATGAATAACGCCTAAGAAGGATGTGAAATTTTCCTGTAGGTGTGCAAAATATCCACAACAACGTGTGCAGCAACCCCCCTACTTTTCTTTCTTTTTTTGTTGTTCATCAATTAACAAGCAAAGAGCAATTGTCAAAAATAGTTTGTCGCCGTGCAGAGAGGCAGCTGTCCTGCAGAAAGCGAGGCCAATCCTCTGTGTGGAATATTCCAGTCTGTCAGCGGCGCGCAAAGCTGAAATGGCGCAACCCACCGGGCAGCTTTTTCTTTTTTCCCTTCCTCCCTCTCTCTTTAAACAAAAGGCCTATAAATAACCTCACTGGCTGATCTGAACGCACCATTTTCACCTTTAACACACGCATTTGACACATATGGATGTTATGTGTGTGAGAGAAAAGAAAGATGGGGGAGGATGGGTGTTTCTGGAGATCAGGGTGTGGAAGAGAGGAGGGAGAGAAAAAAAAGGGTTTGCAGCCTCGTGATCTGCAAATGGAGGAGACGTGCGCGCTTGGTCGGTCGGACGTGGACGAGAAAAAGCAGGCCTCAGACGCGCCAGAGAGACGCGTGCGTAAAAGGCGCGCCAGGAGAACGCAACCGAACCCCCCACTCCGGTTTTACGCACGCGATTTAAGACTCTCCCCTCGTCTGTTTTCAGCTCCTTTTGAATTATTTTAACGTGAAACACTTCAAACTGTCCGTGTTGGTGATCCGACGGTCTTTTGTTTCCAAGCCCCCCCCCCTCCCTCCCCAGTTATTTCCACCCAGAGACAGAACAACAGGGCTGGTGCGGCGGATCCCTCATGACCTTATATGGCTCTGCGTGTGCGTGTGTGATGGAGGAGGGGGGTTGCAGCTTATTTTCTCTCTCTCTCTTTCTTTCTTTCTCTCATGGCAACCCTCCAGAGCTCTCGGATTATTGCCGTTGCCAGGGCGCATCGAGCGACGGCACAAATTGCGCACACTCCTAAAAACGCTTCCTTCCTTTTTTTTTTCTTTCTTTTTACGCACTAAGTTTTGCGTTTCTCGCCTTTTTTTAAAAACGCTCAGAGAAAAAAAAGAATCACCCCAGACTGTCGACCAGCAAAGACTTCCTGTTGAATCACCGAGAAAGAAAAAAAAAACCTCCTCTCCCCTCTCCAAGAGCCTCACCCAGTTATGGCGCAGCAGCGTTTTGCAACACAGTGCTCTCCTTTGTCTGCACAGGAGCCATTTTGAGAGCAGAGCACAGCAGAGACACCATTGAGCAAGTGTAGCTGACACATCACCACTTAAAAAAAAAAAAAAAAAAAAAGGAGTCTCTTGGACACAGGGAAGCAGTGAAATATACAAGATTTTCTCCCCATAAGAGTCATTTTGCTCGTGTAAGCCTTGGATTACATGTTTTGAATACTAACTGTAAGTTTGAAGTATCCATCCAAATAAATATATCTATTGGTTACAGTTATTATTTTCTTCATCACAAAATTCAATATAGTTTTGCTGGTAACGTTTTATCCACAATTTAACTCTTGTTCTGTTGTCTGTTCTCTATTAAAATACTTACATGTAGACATATAAAGTGGCAAATTCAAGTGAAATAGCTCAAAATCCATTACCTTCTCCAAAAAGAGAGAGAGAAACAACATTTCCTTGTGGTTTTATGTGGTGTAGCTCAGTTAGAAAAGGTCGAAAATGGAAGAGGTTACACTTGACTTGCAATCCTGTCTTCAAGCAGAGAGAGAGAGAGAGAGAGAGTTAGAGATGGTTTGCATATTGCCCACACAGATGATGCTTGAAGATGCATATTCGCTGGCTGAGAGGCATTGCCTACCACTGATCAAAAAACCAAAAAAAAAAAAGAAAAAGAAAAGAAAAAAAGTTTTCAAAAGAGCTCAGTCTCTCGTTGCTAATGGATTCCTTCCTTTTCAGGAGACGCTCTCCCAACCCCTTATTAATGCCATTATTAGAGGATCCGAAGATGGAGCTGAAAACAGTCCTCCTGCCCCTGCGTTTAGGCCTGTTAACTGCATTTCACCAAAGTGCTGAGGTAAATATTTTAACCATAAAGAGTTCTCCCTCCATCTGTTTCCTCTTAGGTCTGACAGCCTATTTTTTTTTCTCCTAAACCGCTGTAGAAACTGTTAAAGAAAAAAACAGCTACCAGCTTCTTTGTGAATTTAAATGTGCCCTTGAAGCAAGGTCAAGCCGACGTTTTACACTTTCTCTATTTGGGTCTTACTTAACTGGGCAGCACAAACCTAACCGTGCCTGAAGCTGTCTCCACAGTTGTAGGTGGGGGTGCAACACAAGCCACCGGGGTGTTAAGCGTTGCTGTTGTGAGAGGAGAGTGATTTAAAGTCATTAATCAGAGCAGATGGGTTATCAATCAACAGTCAAAATTGCAGGCAGCACAATAAACTATTTAGCAAAAGGCCATTAGTTATCCACGGCCTGCTTTCTGTCATCTGAGGAGCAGCAGAGCCTGGATTGTATGCTGTGTATGTGTGTGTATATTATATATATATATATATATATATATATACATATATATATATATATATATATATATATATATATATATATATATATATATATATATAACAACATACATGCAAAATACGTAAAATGTTTCCATGTGATCAAATTGATAGCACAGTAGATAAATTTACATTAAAAATACTTTTCATAACAGTAACTGCATGCCTCACATTTGACAAAAACAAAAAAAAATCACCAAAAAACTGTTAAATGATTATAAAAGAGTTGAACTTACTCATTGCTACTCATATCCTACAAGGCCATTAAGTGCAATGCCAACAACCAGCCATTACACACACTGTCACTTTAAACTGGGTTTTTTTTTTCTAATTTTTTTAAAAACATCTCCCCCAAAAAACCATAAAGCTGTTTATTCACAACATTTTGGTTTTTTTTCTTTTCTTTTCACTTAAGAAACATAAACTCTATTGTATGGGTGTGCCATGACCTAGTTAAGACAAAGATGGATTCCAGGCAGAGGAAGAAAAAAAAGGCTCAAAATGTCACAGGGTGTCACATCCAGCACATTCTCTTCCTTCTTCTCATATCCTTTAAAGGAGGAATCATAGTTTTATCCGTGAGAGATGAAAGTGTAAGATCCCTTTTTGGAACAAAGGAAACCCATATAGGCCATTGAGTCCTGTGTGTTTGTTTTAAAGGAAAATGGCTGCCTGGAGCTCTCGGCCCCCTCTCCCTGCTCTCTGCTCAGCGGCTCCGGAGTCGAGCTTCTAATAGCGGACGGCTCCCGTCGCTGCTGCGCTCTGATTGGCCCGCCGAGCCGCCGCTGTTAACCAGCCAATTGCCCAAGCACTGCTAAAAAACACCGGGCGATGTCAGCGCACAAAACACGGCTGTTTTATCCACAACGCGTGTCACGGAAAAATCAGAAAAATGCCAATAAAAAGAAGTATTAGGAAAATAATTAGGTTTTGAGGGGTTTTAAAGGTGGAATCGCGCGGTTTGTTTGAGCTTCGGGACTATTTTGTCGGTGGATTAGACTTAACTGACAGAAACGCAGCGCCGCATGACAGCCTTTAACACCGTTAAAAATAAAAGAAATCGCACACGTTCTTAAATTCGGCTTTTTCTGAACGGAGTTTCGTATTGTGAGCCGACAAGCTAACCCCCCTCCCCTCTCCTCCACCCCCTCCGTTTGTTTGTTTACGTTTGTTTGTTTGTTTTTAACGCGCCCCCGATGTGTTTGTATGTGCACGAACAACACCCGCCTCCCCTCCTAAATAAATAAATAAATAAAAATGCGATAAAATTATAATTTTTATTTAATTAATGTGACCCCTTAACTTTAGGGGCAGTTGAGAAGGTATTGCCCCTTGTGTTTGCCATTTGGGTAAACGCAGCCCGCAGATTCGACACACTCCCTCACTCACACACACACACACACACACACACACACAACACACAAAATATTTACATGTTTAGCGATAAAAAATGACAAAAATGCGCTTAATAATCGAGCATACACACACAAGCATCGCCGTTTTAGATGTTTAAAAAGAAAAACGCGGCTGTTTGGTAATAACGTCGCTAAACGGGAGGAAACGAGCGGCAAGTTTGCACCGAAAGTGCGGCTGTCGGCGGAGGTGGGCCAGCCTAAGCGGTGTATTGTGGGAGAGACGGCAGCCAAGCCACCGAGCGGAGAGAGAGGCTCACAATATGTGCTGGCTCTCGCCGAAAAGGAGGCAGTATTCCTCGGCCCGAGCCATGTAATGTGCGCGGCGACGGGAGAGCGACCTCGTCTTTTCACCCGTTAAGAGAGAAAACAGCGAGCGAGATCGATCGGACGAACCATGTCCAGGCCGGGGAACAGATTGAACGAAGACCATGGCAGAAAGCAGAGTTCAAGTAAGCTTGTTCAAGGCTTTTTTTCTCCCCTCTCCTCTCCTCTCCTCTCCTCTCCTCTTTCTCCTAACGTCTGTTTCCCGTAACTGGGATATAAGCTAGATCCCGGTTTTCCGCCACCCCCCTCTCTCCCCGTTTTCTCGCCACCTTCCTTTTCACTTGGGTTGCCCCCCTCCAGCAGCAGCAGCAGCGGCGGCGGCGGCGACAGCAGCACCGCCGAAGTCCTGCATCTGTGGCCGGCGTGAAAGTGTCGCTGGTAACGGGACCGTGCTGGACCAACGCGGCTCACCGTGTCTCTCCACCTCTACTCCCCCCTCCCCGCCTGTGTTGTTTCAGGTCTGGCGAACGGCATGGACGGTCACCCGGTCTGCGGCTCGGCGGAGAAGCGGAGTCACCACTGGAGGAGTTACAAGTTGATCATCGACCCGGCGCTGAAGAAGGGCTCCCACAAACTGTACCGCTACGATGGACAGACTTTCAGCATGCCCGTGAGTCTGCTTATTATTTTATTTGATTGCATTTTATTTCACCGCGGCTCCGGCTCAGCACGCCGGGGGGGCGGTGAGTGTGACCGGTGGGCATCCTCCGCAGCGTCCCGTTTTTCTTTCACTACTCCGCAACAAGTTCCCGTGTGAAGTTGTGAATGGGATGGATAACCGAGCTGTCTCCTCCTCTCCGTGTCTCCCGCAGAACCCCGGGATACCTCCGGTGGACACGGTCCGGGACCCGAGGATCGGTCGTCTCTGGACCAAGTACAAAGAGACGGATCTGCCGGTGCCGAAGTTTAAGGTATATCTGCTGTGATTGTGAGCATGCTGCAGGCTTTTTCCGTAAGAAGGAGAAGGAGAGAGGGAGGGGGGTGGCTGTCAAAAGTTGCAGACACACCCCCCTCACTCATGTTTGGGATGAGGAGTGAAAGTATGATTGTCCCTGATGGCTGCACACAGAGCTCTCATGCATGCACGGTGCTCCCCTGGCCTTTTCTAGGCTGTCACAAATGGCACATGGTTGCAACATGGTTGCAAACCCACCTCTAACTCCTCTCCTCCTCCTTCCACCCCTCCAGATCGATGAGTGCTACATCGGCCCTGTGCCTCCCAAGGAGGTGACCTTTGCCCGGCTCAACGACAACATCAGGGAGGGATTTCTCACAGACATGTGCAAGAAATTCGGGGACATCGAGGAGGTGGAGATCTTGTACAACCCGAAGAACAAGAAGCACCTGGGCATCGCTAAGGTCGTTTTCGAGACCGTGAAAGCAGCCAAGGTGGCCGTGCAGTCGCTTCACAACACGTCTGTTATGGGAAACATCATCCACGTGGAGCTGGACCCGAAAGGTAAACAGTGATTCAGCCATTCAAAGAGGGTGGTGGTGGTGGGGGATGTGTAACCTATATTTATGCAGGACCCAGCCTCCCCTCTGCAGCGGGATGTGCTAAAAGCCGGAGTGCTGCTGTGTTTTGGATCATTAGGAGGACAGCAGTCACGTGTGTAAATTTACGTGCGTTGCCTGGTAACGTGGGATAATTGAATTTCATTGAATGTTCGCCTGCTCCCACAAGCCCAGAGCTCAGGGTGCTGTGTGCTCCCACTGTGCATAATTTCAGACCTGTAAACAAACACAAACCAGCCTGTCAGAGCCCCCCCACCTCTGTTGAGTCACATCTCTGCGAGAAAAAGCTCCAGTCTAAGGGGGGTTTCTCTGCTGCTTTGGGAGTTACGCAGAACGGGAACTTTTAATTCCTCCTGAGACGATGTAAAGTATTTTACAGTTTGGCTTTTTGCATCTGTGGCTCATTCAATCAGCAAAATAATGACTGATGTTTTTAATTACAGCGTGTACAGTGCTTACACGGTACACACACGAGATTCTCTTTAATTACTCGCACAAATTCATTTTTTCTTCTTTATAAATCATCTCAAAAAGAACTGCAGTTAACAAGTGTAGAGTTTGTTAAATCTGTGTGGACATGTTTGGTTCTTACTGCATCTATGTATCACCTGTAATGTGTCAGATTACTATGTGTTCATTAATAATAATTATTGCATGATATAATTGAGTTTCATTGTTTATAATTCATACATATGCATGCACAAACAAAAAAGAATATTAGTTTTTGAGGCTCCTGCTGGGTGTACTTTGCAAGTTAACTATAAAGTGTGTAGATTTGAATTGAATAGTCAGTGTTACTGAAAGCCTTTCAGATGAGTTTTAATAAAGCCTGCTACCTGTAATTGTGCTTCACAGTCATCAGACCTCACACGTGTTTACCTTTCTGCAGGTGAGAATCGCCTCAGGTACTTCCAGCTCCTGATGAACGGCAGCTACACTCCGCGGACGTTGCCTGTCGGCGGCGAGGAGACCAGAGAAGTCTCCCCTCGTAGCCTCGCAGAAGCCATACTGGTAAAAAAAAAAAAAAAAAAAAAAATCCTTCTCTGCTGTTTATTTAAAATCGCTCCTCGAATTGTGATGATGCGAGTTTTGGTGTTGATACAGTTTAGTGCAGTTTCCCTGCTGGTTTCTGCAAGGTGAGCCTGGAGGACGGTTGCATACAATTTGTGCATTTGAAGAAACTTGCCAATCCTTATCTGTAATCCAGTTTATCAGTGCAGCAGGTGGTAGAGCGGAGCAGAGGAAACGTTATCCAGACCCTCGCAAAGCCATTGAGATGTGCACTTTGGCCTCACAGCATGAGAGTACCCATTAAATACTCCTAACTGCAAGTTGCTTTTTGAAAATAAGATCTTTGCAGGTGTACGCTGTGGAAATAAGTCATCTGGGGAAAGTCATCTATTTTTTTCATGACTAAGCTGTAGCTTTATGTTACAACCCAAAGACTCAAAGAAATGTTTTTATTTGAAGTGTTTTATTGTGAATGTTTGCATGTGACGCCTCGTTTCATCTAATGCTGTTTCTCCTCTCAGGCCTGCGAGCCCATCCGCAGGTTGTCGGAGAGCAGCGTGTCTGCTGTTGGAGGAACATTGCCACCCAGCAGCTCCACCACTCCTCTGTCTCTGGAGACGGGCTACTCCAGCCTAAGACAGGACACGCCCCAGTCCCAGGGAACCCCTCACACCCCGCGCCAGACAGGTACGCCCTTCTCTCAAGACTCCAATTTCTCCAGTCGGCAGTCCACGCCGGCGTACCAGTCCGGCCGGGCCGAGAGCTCCAGCAGCTTCAAGTCTCGCAGGCATGAGAGCAAGTTCCAGGATGCGTACAACCGCAGACCGGAGAGGCCTCAGTACCGCAGCAACATGTACCGGAGCACGACGTCGGAGCAGGCGCCCTTCAAACAGCACCAGCTCACCCCGCCCGAACCTCCACCCTCCACGCCTTCCTTCACCTACACAGCGCCTCCCACCGCTACGCCCAACTTCAAGTCTGCCTTCTCGCCCTACCAGGCTCCCCTGCCCCCCGCGTTCCCCCCGTCAGAGCCAGCTTTCCATCACCCTGCCCAAAGGGAGGGTGAGTACCTCCGACCGCCGCAGCCGCCTCTGGCGGCAGCCACTGACTTTTTGCTCGTAAAGGAGAGACCAGAAACTCCTCCCATCCCAGAGCCACCACCAGAGCCTGGACCCCAACCGACCACCCCTCCCCCTCAAACGCCAGAGCACTGCCCATCGCCCGGCTCCCCCACGCTGGACCCAGAGCGCAATAGCCTGGACTCTCGCATTGAGATGCTCCTCAAGGAGAAAAGGACAAAACTGCTGCCGTTCCTGGAGGAGCGAGACTCGGACACTGAGGTGCGAATGGAGGGGAGCCCGATTTCCTCCTCGTCCTCTCAGCTATCCCCAATTCCCCCGTACACGAGCGGCCCCCAAGGCGGCCAGCAGAACTCACGTCCCTCCAGCACGGGTCTGGAGGACATCAGCCCGACCCCGCTGCCGGACTCGGAGGACGAAGAGCAGATTCCTGGAACTGCCTCCCTCATCAAGAGAATCGGCTCTCCGGTCCAGGAGAAGATGAGCAACAGTGACCTCAAAGACGGACACTTTCGAAGCCTAACACCCACTGATAAAATGGACACGGTGAGCTTTTTCTTTTTCTCATTTATGCATGAAACATAAAACAGCCTGTTAATGGTAAAAACAGTCACAGTAAACAGTGATAAGTTTGTCACGTTTTACAGGAAAGGGCACCCTAATCTGCCAAATGGAGCCAAAATGAGCTTGTATTGATGGTCTTGATTGCTTGATAGTAGCGTGGCGCTCATGTTTACTCACAGCTGTGAATGACTGTTACTCAGAGGACACAGGAAGTGAGGTCTAGTTTCAGCGCAAGGTGGTAGTAGTAAACTCTCCCTTTTGTTTCATTCTTCTCTTTCCAAGGAAGTCCCGCTTTCGCAACAACTGTGCAAAGAACCCACCTGATCCTTAAATAAGTAGTAATACGTAGGATTTGTATAAGAACTCCCTTTAATTAAAGTGTATTTTTGATCACAGTAGTCTCTGAATGTGTGCATAAAGATATGAAATTCCTTGTCCTTGCGCAGATTAAACAGTATAAATGAAATGCTCTCAGCCTTACAAATACCTTCACATTAATATGAAGTTGATCACTCCGTTTGAAGTCACAGTAACGCAATCTGTGGTGCTGGGCTTCTTTTTTTTTTTTTGTTTTTGCTTTGAAAGGAGAAACTAGAGCCGTTCTGTTGTTGAGGAATTAATTGGGGAATCGAACACTCTTGTTTCCTCTTTCTAACACTCACCACACGGCTTGCACGGAGGAAAACACATTTTGGCTGTTGGCCCCATTCAGCGCTGCACTTCCTGGTTTCCGCTCAGAGCCTGACAGTCAGGATTGGCCGCAGCGTCTCACGTCTCACATTTCGAGTTATCACAAAGCAAGCACTGCAAACAGGTCATTTGGGTACGGACGCCACTCCCATGCTGAGGTTACTCTTAGTTTCATTTCTGCGGCCGCTGTAAAAGAGATCCTTTTCTAATAATAAACAGCAGGGGAGATAATTCAGTGCTAATATGTTTAATGGTGCAGGTCTTGCGTTCATATCATCTTTTGTGGATTTAGTAAAAAATAGTTTGACATCTAAGGCAAACAGCTCTGTTTGGAAACATGCTGACCAACCACATGGGTCAGTTGTGGCTGTGCTAGCACAAACACTAAACTTTGAACTCAGATCAGCCGTTAAATCATGTGTTAGTCTTATTTTGAAGGACTCACTTAGTCTCAAACCTTGTACTTTTTGGTACAGATAAAAAGAAAACAGAAAAGCACTGTAGGCTGGCATTAATCGTTGGTATTTGTGATCCGTAATCTTGTTTACTTATTCTTTGATCAGATATTAACTTAATTTATCAAAATCTGCCCATTTTATTCAGGCAAACTTCTTGCGTGACTGCTTGTCTAAGTATTCAAGAAGTTGAGTTTCTTTTGTTAAAAAAGTTCTGTAGATATAAATAATATGTTTATACTTCAAAACAAGTTATCCTAAAGAAAATAACTACTGCGGTATTAATAAAACTCAGGTATTCTAGCTGACTTACCTGTAAATTAAACTATATTCAAGCTAAAGAGGAACTCACTAGCCTTTTGCTGAGCTTTTCCTTATCTCAAGGTCTTCAGAAGTAGATAGTGTTTGCTCAGTTGTCGCTGAGATGAGTAGGACAGATATTTGTAACTGTGCAACCTGAAAACTAGACCTCATATAGTCCTAAAAACCTGTCCCCCTCCTACACAGGGTCCTCAGTCGTCAGGGGAAGACATGGAAATCTCTGACGACGAGATGCCCGGGACTCCGATCACCAGTGGAGACTGTGGCAAGGGCATCATCGTCGCGGACCCAATGCAGACCATGCCCATCCCCCCGCCTGGCTTCCCTTCTCTGCCACACCAGGCCGGCTTCCCGATCCCACACCACCACTTGCCCCACCACTCTGCCGTCCCGGGACACCCCGCTCACCTGGCCGGTCACCCCGGAGTGCCTCCCCATATGCTGGCCCACATGGGCTACTCCCACAGCATGATGCCGCTGGTGCAGATGGAGCTGATGAACTGTTTGCGGTGGGAGCAGTGGAGCACCGTTCCCATGTCCTTCCAGATGCAGCAGCAGATGTTGAGTCGCATGACTCAGACCAGAGGGCCCTTTCCTTATCCACATTTTATGGACAGTGGTGCGTCTGGGCCCTTTGGCGGACCCTACCCGCATCTGTCCATGGGCGCTACGCCTGCTAGCGGAGCAGGAGCACCCGGCCAACAGTGGCAGCATCCCAGTATACCAAAGTTCAACCCCACTGTTCCTCCTCCTGGATATGAGACTAAGAAAGAGGATCCCCACAAGGCCACTGTTGACGGTGTGCTGCTGGTCATTGTCAAAGAGCTCAAGGCTATCATGAAGAGGGACCTCAACCGCAAAATGGTGGAGGTGGTGGCTTTTAGAGCCTTTGATGAGTGGTGGGATAAGAAGGAGCGCTCAGCGAAGGCAAGTTACTCACCTCACCTTCAAAGACACAAGTCACATACAGAAGCAAAGAAAGTGTATACCCCTGATGTGTTGTTAAAATGTGTTAAATAAATAGTCAAAAAAGGTCTTTTAAAGATTATTATACATTAGGATCTAATTAAACTTAAGACATTAAGAAACAGTCATTCAAATGTCCTCTACAAAACATAAATTTGTCAATCAAAACATAGCAGATTTTTAAATAATATAATAATTGAAGCAATCTCTCTGTGTACTTTTAACTAAGTTATCTCTTTTCCATTCCAATCTTGCTTCATTAGTAAATATGATTTTGACAAGTACCATTAAAAAGTGTAAAATACCATATTCACCAGATTTTCAAGTAGGAGGCTTTGTTATTTTTCTGTGTTTTATATCATTGAACGCCAGAGAAAAAGATGCCTCATTTAGCTCTGGATATTTTTTATACTTTTCTGGCATTTTGTAGATTAAACCAATCATAAAAATCACTATTAGTGGCATTTACATCTGAAGTTACACAAAATCTATAAACTGACTCAAGTCAAAAAACTCTCTGATGGGTAACTCTTTTTTTGTATTGTTCAGTATAAAAAAAGTATTTAATACAAGAACTACTCAACATTAAAAATAATTTTCTTTTCCCCCTAGGCATCTTTGACTCCAGTTAAGGGTGCGGAGGGGAAGGAAGAAGAAAGACCCAAACCCAAAGAGACAATGGCTTCCAGTCTGCTGGAGAACTGGAACAAGGGCGAGGGACTGGGCTACGAGGGAATGGGCCTGGGGATCGGTTTGCGAGGAGCCATCCGTTTGCCCTCCTTCAAGGTAAGAGTTGAAACATGTCTTTTAGTAAACACGGACGCCGAGGGAGGGTGCAGCCTGTCAGTGTTTAACGGCTGTGTGTTGTGTTCAGGTGAAACGGAAAGACCCACCTGAGGCTGCAGCAGCAGCGGACAACAAACGAGCCCGACCCTCCACTCCAGTGGACGACGAGCTGGAAGATGAAGGTAAACTCTACTATTACTACAGCCGACCAGTTACACCTTCTTTCCCTTCTTTTCCCCCATGTGTCATGAAATTGCAGACAGCTAATTCATCTTGTGGTTAATTTCTGTCAGACCGGGATCGAGACCCAGCTGAGCTCCCCTCGGACGATTCCAAAATGGATGCCGACGGTGTGTCAGCAAAGCGACGGCACTCTCGGCCGCTTGAACTGGATAGTGAGGGAGAGGAGGAGGTGGACACCTCAGGGAAGGAAGAGTCATTGTCCGACAGGGAGGAGGAGCCTGGTGAAACGGAGGCTGCTGATAGGCTGTTGTCAGGCAAAGTAAGCTGCATAAAAAAATATCATTATTGTGTTGGATTATCTTTAAGTATTTGTGTATTTTGTGTACATTTTTATAATCTGTGATCATCTCAGGAGAGTGACGATGAGGAGGGTGACGATGAAGATGAGTCATCCAGTGAGAGCGCTTCCTCAGATTCATCTGATGACGGTACTTTTAAATATCAGACAGCAACAGTTAGTCGTTTTTTTTAGTTAGTTGTTTCCTGTAATTTATCATTACTTCGCCCCATTTCTTGCAGAAGCCGAGAGTTCATCCTCCTCTAAGTCCAGCTCGGACTCCTCGGGAGAAAGTGCAGACTCCTCTGAGTACGAGTTAAGCTCAGAAGAAGAAGACGACGAGGAGGAAGAGAAGGAGTCAGCGACACAAGATGTAGACGATGAAGACAGAGGGGCTAAGACCTCCTCGTCCTCTTCGTCGTCTTCAAGTTCGTCCTCTGATGAAGAAGAGGAGGAGGTGGCAGAGGCCAAGGCACAAAGCCCCCCCACGAGGCCGCTCCTAGAGGATAAGGAGGTCCAGAGGAGGAGGGAGGAGATAAGCAGCAAGCTCAAATGCAGACCTCCTAGTCCTGAGGAGGAGGTACTGGAGGACCTGAAGCCACCATCGCCCAAAGGCATCCCAGGTGAGAGTCTGCTCCTAAATCTGTATGTAATCATTCACATCACTTTGAAGTACTGATGTGTCAATGAAATCTTTTCCTGTCTTGTAGTAAAAAAGAAAGATATCAGTGTGGACGGCCACATTCCTGTAGTGAAGTCTGAACCTCTGGACCACGTAGCAAACCTTCGGCCGCCCACTCCCACGGGCGCCCTCCCAGACAGTGACCAGGAGACAAAAGTCAAAGGTAAAGCAGAGCCCGAGGAAGTACCCTGCACCCCCGGTCGATTAGCCCCATCCCACTTAGATGCTAACAAGTCTGTCCCCAAGTCTGCCTCCGCATCCTTAATGCACCTCCCTCTCCCTCCTCACCTGGCAGTAGAAGGCCGCTCCCTCCTCCATCCGCCCCCTGGTCCCCTGCCTGACCTCCCTCAGCGGGCCAGGCTCCCCACAGACGAGGACATCCCCCGCACGCCGGGCAGGGACCTGATGGAGCGTGCCCGAAGTCTGGGCAAGTCCCAGAGCACGGACACGGTGCCAATCACACCCGGTAGCGATGCCCCTCTGACAGGCAGCAGCCTGTTGCTTAGCTCTCCTCACATCCCTGGTAGCCCCTTTTCTTACCCTGCACAGTCCCCTGTCCTTAGTGCTGGTGTCCCCCGCACTCCAGGAAGAGACTTAACCTTCACCCCCGTCTTCCCTGACTCCACAGCACTGACGCTTATTAGGAAAATATCCTCTGAGAGCCTAGACGATAGACCAGTATTTAAGGAGCCGCCCATCAGCACCCTCCCTAACCAGGCCCTGTCGGCTGGAACAGAGAATTCAGCCCGTGTCCCTGAAGATCTGCCCGCTGGTCTCACTGTAGATGTCCCTGTGCCAGCAGATACCGCTCCGTCAAAGAGGAAGCCTGGACGACCCAAAGGCAAAAAGACCCCTGCTGCCTCCGCAGCTGATGAGCTGTCGTCAGAGTCTGCCCCCCTGCCTCACAACGCACATCTCAATGACTTGTCCATGCAAATGATATCAGCCCAGTCCCCCGACCACCAGAGCCTCGACTTCCGGGAAGTGAAGGTGGAGCCTCAGACGGTCCTGCCTGCCTCTGATGGCTTCCTGTCCTGCGAGGAAGAGCCCCCGGTGGTGGTGAAGCCTCCACGGAGGGCACGGCGAGGCTGGGAGGAGCTGCTGCTGGGCAGCCTGTCCCCTGTCACCTCGCCCCCCCGGCCATACTTCAGCCGGCGCACCGAGTTTGAGGAGATGACCATCTTGTATGACATCTGGAATGAAGGCATAGATGAGGAGGACATGCGGCTCCTGCAGATCACTTACGACAAGATGCTCCAGCAGGACAACGGCAACGACTGGCTCAACGACACACTCTGGGTCAACCATCCTCATATCCTTTACTGCGTAACACTGAGTAACACCAAATGATAGAACAATATTAATGTATTTACACTTTTAAAAGTCAGTGATCCCCTAACTGTTTTAAGAGATCAGTTTTTTCAAATAACACTAAAAAAGACAGGAAGTTTTATTAAATAGTTTTGCACTCTTTGTATCAATAGCAGCCCCCTCTGGTGGTGAAAATTAGGAACTTTTTTGGCTGCTATTATCCGTTGAGCTTCAGAGGTGTTTTGGCATCTCAGCTGTGGTTCAAAGTCTTCTCAGTTTCTTCCTTGACTTCCTTGCACCTACCAACATCCCTGGAGTGAAGAAAAAGAGGCGAGACGACGGCATGAGGGATCACACGACCGGCTGCGCGCGAAGCGAGGGATACTACAAGATCGACAAGAAGGACAAGATCAAATACCTCCAGAGCACAAAGCTGCAGTCAGAGGAGCCGCCAGTCGACACACAGGTGGGCTGCAGAGGACAGATTGTGATGCTCGGTGCTTACCTGTAGTGAAGCATACATAATAGATGCCAACCTGCTGTGGGCTAACTCCGTCTTCTCTCTGTAGGGGATGAGTATTCCTGCACAGGTGCATGCCTCCACCAGAGCCGGCTCAGAGCGGCGGTCGGAACAGCGACGTCTGCTGTCCTCGTTCGCGTGTGACAGTGACCTGTTGAAGTTCAACCAGCTGAAGGTAAACACAGACTGTTTTTTTTTTTTTAACCCACATTTTTTAAAATACAATATTTTGATATCATCTTTCCTGACACTTTGCTCCGCTTTCTCTGCTTCAGTTCCGTAAGAAAAAGATCAGATTCTGCAAGTCGCATATCCACGACTGGGGTCTGTTTGCGATGGAGCCGATCGCTGCTGATGAAATGGTGATCGAGTACGTGGGGCAGAACATCAGACAGGTGAGAGGCAGAGGATTGGTTTGTTTAATGTCACTTTTCTGTGGGCAGGAAAACAACTATCGCATTTTTACACATACACCAATCTACTTCCATTCATTCGAATTTCTTATTAGCTAAAAATATAGATATATATTTCACAATAACCAGGGTTTGTAGATAATTAAGATATATTTTATTTCAATAATTACATTCAGTGACAGATTACACTGTCTATAAGTAGACTTTAGGGGCTGAATAGAAAATATCTGCTACAAAATACATTTTATTAGAATTCTGAACGTGTCAGATGTAAAAGCTCATTACAGCACAATGAAATCAGTGAAAACTGTGGGTTTGCAACAGCTTTACAACCAATAACTTAAACTTTTACTCCAGGTAACATAATCTCAGGTTTTACTCCATTGAAACAAACTCACAAACCTTTCTGATCTGATAGGGGTCAAGAGTTTGAATAATAACAAAGCATCAGAACTGATAAATAACAGGCAACTTTATTGTGAACTCTTTGAAGCCTTCTCCCCATTAAGACAATAGGTTGCAACCAAACTTATGTTGCTTGGACTTGCAACTTAAAACCAACCATGGCAGCTCATTTTGCTTTGAAAGGACGAGAGCTGTCAGTATAATGACTGATAGTGAGATACACTGTGACAGTAGAGAGCCAGAAGATTTCTGTGTCAGATTTTTGAGTGTGTGATTTTCTGTGTGTGTTTTTGAGTTTTCACTTTAAAATCTTTAACAAGTGACCATCTTCCGCCGGCAGGTGATTGCCGACATGCGGGAGAAGCGCTACGAGGAGGAGGGCATCGGTAGCAGCTACATGTTCCGCGTGGACCACGACACCATCATCGATGCCACCAAGTGTGGCAACTTCGCCCGCTTCATCAACCACAGCTGCAACGTAAGACGGCATCCACAAGGTGTCCTTTTCTCGTAAAATTTCAAAAGTCAACATGTTCTAAACATCGTCTTTGCTCCTCTTTCCTTTCAGCCCAACTGTTATGCGAAGGTCATCACGGTGGAGTCTCAGAAGAAGATCGTGATCTACTCCAGACAGCCGATCAACATCAACGAGGAGATCACGTACGACTACAAGTTCCCCATCGAGGACGAGAAGATCCCCTGTTTGTGTGGGGCAGAGAACTGTCGGGGAACGCTGAATTAACGTCCAATCGAGGGCGATCTTCTTCAGGGTGTGACACGCACACGCTGAGACCCTGGGCGAATAGAAACCGAAGGTTTCTGGACAGAGTTCAGCTAACTGTCCGGCACCCTTCACATATTTAACTCTAGATTGTTTACGATTTATGGTGCTCTTGAGATGAAAAACGCATAGTTTTTTATGTCTGCCAGTGACCCAGAATTTACTAAACACTTGACTTGCTGGTGCAGCATTTCCTCCCCTCCTCTAAGCGTCGGACAGTATTCCAGCATGTTTCCTTCCACATCCAGTCCTGGTCTGTACAGTTTTACACTTTTTTTTCCCACCACTTCTCATTTGTTTCATAAGCTTTACGTACACCACACGTGGTACAAAAAAAAAAAAAAAGAAAACACAGACTCACATGTTCAGCTGCTTACTAACACTGATGAGACGCACAAGCCCACCAGGAAAACACCTCTCTGACGTGGTCGGCGAGCAGATGGCAGATGGCGCCGTTTCCATCCGGCAGTAGGCGGGACGGCGGCGAAGTGTCGCGGCCCGCCACGGACTGCGACCCTGCTTTCTCGCTCCTACCTCCTCTGCACCGGTTTTCTTGGAAATAAATCAAACTTAAAACGAAAAAAAGAAAAACAAGCAACACAAATGGTTAAAGCCTGCCACAAAATCTGGAGTATTTGGATATCACACCTGCTTTCACCAGCCAACAACGGATCATGCTGCTTCCTATTAGTTTATGCAAAAGTTAAAGATGGCGTGCAAAATTTGCATTAATGATATTCCAGTGTTTTCCAGTTTTGTTTAGGTGGATCTCCTCTTGCTTGTTCCTTCAAAGACACTATGTTTGTGTTTGTGTGTTTGTGTGTGTGTGTGTGTGTGTGTGTGTGTCAGTGTGTGTGTAAAAAGCAGCTTCTGACTTAAAGAACTTGTCATATCTTGTGTGTGTGTGTGTGTGTGTGTGTGTGTGCAAGAATGCGAGTGCACTGCCCCCTGCAGGCCATAGCGCAGAAGGCCGACCAATCATGCAAGAAAATGAAGATCGAATCAACTCCATTGTACATCCACCGGGCAGCGTTTGCCCGTTGCTTCAGCTGTTGAAGAAATGATTTTTTCTCATTCTAAGTGCCATATGAATGTGAAACTGTATTTGTTTGTCCTGGTCAGGCAGGTGATGGACTAAAAAAAGTCTGCTTTTTTTTTTTTTTTAATTTCACCTGGAGCTGTGTTAACATGCTTGTGCGAAGAATTGCTGCCTTTATTTAGTTTTTTTTGTTTGTTTTGTTTTTTTTCACCGCTGTGGGTGTTTGGTGATGATGATGATGCTGCTTCAGCTTCCTTCATCCTGTCTAACATCTGTGTGCTCATAGATTCAACTGCGACAGTCATTACTCTACCAGTGTTCGATGTTTCCTGCGAGACGGAAGTGTTTCTGCGGCCCAGCAGTCCGCTGGGGTCGCTCTTTCTTTATAAACTCATTAAGATGGAAAAAACTAATATTTGTGAATGCACTCGAGGCTTGCACTTCTGCTTTATGCCCTCTCTTAGCCAATCAGTTGCCCTTTCAAGACCAAGTCAGTCATTGCTCTTTTTTCATCCAGTTAGTTTGTGGAGATTTTCTCTTTTTTTCTTTCCACCAGTGATGTTTATATATGTATATGAATACTTGTACAGAAGATCTAAAGCTTTTTTTATCTTCACAGGGGTAACACTTTTAAGATGCATCTCTCTTTCTCTCTCTCTCTTTTTTTTAACAAAAGACTGAGTATTTAAAAATATTTTCAGGGATCTGTAAAAGGAATCTGAGGGTTTAAAAGGTTGTTTATTTAAAGACAAAGGTCCACTGTGTACAGGAAGTCTCCACGTCCCTTTTGAAAGATTGTTTCTTGTAGAAACGTCTTCATTTTCTGCCCATTTGCTTTGTAATCCTAAAATATGTAAATACTGTAACTGGGAATGACTATATATACTATATATATATATATATATATATATATATATATATATATATATATATATATATATATATATATATATATATATATATATATATATATATATATATATTTTTTTTTTTTTGTTTCTGGACTAAGGGATTTGCTACATGAACACGGCTCTCAGAGCTCAATGTAACATGAGGTGAGCGATGAGCTGGTAGCAGGAAATTCAGCTTGTGTCAAGCTTTGTTTTTTTTTATTTTTATTTTCTGTTGTAAATTCTATGAAAAGTTGTTTGCGGTGTGGAGAAAAAAACAAAAAGGTGCAGAATCGGCATGGGACCAGGGCTGAAACATCAGCCTGTTTCTCATGTCTATTTATTACACAACAAATGTATGAAAAAGGAAGAAAATGGAAATAAAGCAATTTTGCATACATCCATAAACAGTGTTTTTGTTTTTCATGAAGCACATTATGAGAGGAGAAATAAAGAAAAGTATTTCAATCATTGATGATAGTCTGAAATAAACCCACTCAGACTTACTGATGAGTTTTCATGAATGGCTCAGGAGCTGGTCAAACATTAACTTTGTGTCAGGCTGAGTGAGTGATTCACTGTCCTCCAACAAACACACATCCAGTACATTTCACAGCATCGAAGGTGAAATATATGATCCCATTGTACGATTCTATAACAATATTTTCTTTTTACTTTTTACAGAAATCTGTGAATGTGAATATTTACTATCAAATTTGAATTTCTAAATCCTATTTTCTTTTGTTGGATATTGTTAGAGTGATGTTTTTTTAAACAGCGGAATCATACTATTTGAAGCAGGGACCTCTAGAAGGTGACTTGGTAATGTAAATCTAAATTAAATGATCCAGCTATCATAAACATAACTTACCCAAATTTATCTAACTATGATAATATAACTTGAACACCTGGGCAGGTGGTTTTCACATGAAAAAACAGTGCCGTAAAAGAACATTGTATTGTATTTCTACACAAAAACATTTGACCCATGTGAAACTGAACAAGCAGAACTTAAGCCTGGGTTGAACATTTATTATAAATTGCTTTGACAGCAAATGATGAGCAGGACAAGCAAAAAATCTTTAAAGCTACTCAACTTAAACAACAACACCCAACCTGGCCAACAGATGGCACCATTCCACCACATAATAGGTGACATTAAGCACAAACCTGGGAACAGAATGGGATGCGACTTTTGTTGACTTTTTTGTTGATTTAGGAATGTGTTGTTTTTAGTATAATATATCTAGAATAGTTTATTGTACATTTTAACTGATTAGAGTAAAACTATTGTATTATTTGGATAAGTTCTTTTTTTTTTCAAATAAATTTGTACTCTTGAGGGAAGACCTTATCTCTGCCTTTTATTGACTGCCAGGTGTAACTATAAATCTGTGGGTTAGCTGGTCTGTAGCAGTTTCCGTTGTGGGGTCGGAGGGTATATACTAGAAAAAGGGGAAACAAGAGTATTTCAGCTACGCGGGCTTTGTCATGGCCCGGCCACATTCTGGCGTTTTTCGGCAGGTCAGTGTTACATTTTGGCAGTTATTTGGGCTTTAGAGAAAAGGGTTAGGCTTTTGCCTCTTTTTCCTTTTTTTTGTTTGTTTGTTTTAACAAAACAGCAGTATGCATTTTGACCTTGTGGGACGCCAGAGTCGTTGCCCCCTAGGCTACCTTGACTGCACCTGTACTGACCAGTGAATTGCAGGAACTGAGAGAGACTTCAGGCTGAAAAAGAACATCTGTTGCAGGAACGAGTGTTGGCCACCCCTCCCCAGCCCGATGTGGATTCAGCTCCTGGTAGCCCAGTTGGTTCTCAACCCTCTGCATGTGATGGTCCTCCACCTTCTGAGCATTTGCTTTATATCCCTAGGGAAAGAGAGTGTCCAATCTTTGGGGCTACTTCAGGTATTTCTTTAGAGGATTCGGTTGAGGAGGTGGAAGCTACCAAGCCTTTTTTATGTACGATCACTTAGAAGGTTAGATGAGATGAGATGAGATGAGATTAAAATCCTAAGAAAATTGTGGCTATTCTCAGAGGTCTATACGGCTGCTCAAAGTCTTAAGTGGCTCTGCAACAAAGTTTGTTCTCTAGAGGACAGCAAGAGGGAGAGTCATTGCAGGAGTGAGGGTTAAGACTGAACGTTGTGTCCCACGAGGAACGTGCAGTGCCCCCACCCTCCTCAGGGACCAGTTTGTTGAGCATGTTTTTTATTTTAATTTACGCAGGGAGTTGAAAAGCATTGTGCGCCAACATCCTGACTTAACACTTCTAGATGTACAGGCCGAGGCTATACGCGAGCTGATGAGCCTAGAGGGAAAAGTTCCTCAGTACCCACCTTGAGTGCCATGCAGTGTTCTGGGGGTGTTGTGCCCGCTAACTCAGGTAACCCAGAAATGGCAGAGTTGGAGCATATGTTGCAGAAACAACAGGAACCGCTTAACGAACTAGCATAGAGTCTAATGGCTTTTCAGGTGGCTTCTAGGCCCCCTCTTAAACCAAAGCGCCCTCTCTCCATTATATGTAGGCGTTGTCAGAAGCCAGGCCATTATGCCAGAGAGGAAATACAGCTCCATTTAACACAATCAGAGAGAGAGAGAGGCTGGTAAGAAACGATTGAATGAATGAGAGAGAAGTGAAGTTTAAGTGTAATAAAATATTTTAATGTAACTTAATTAAATCTTGAGCACCATACATTCAAACAGAAAATTTGTAGGTTACTTGAATATTTTATCCAAGAGATATTAAACTTCAAGGCTGCAAATGTATGTTTATTTGTTTGATATAAGTGCATATTTTCTGTATATTTGCTGAATGATTCTAACAGATTAAGCTTTTCTCATGGGTGTGAGGGCTTTTAAACAGCAATAACATGGTAAGTATGCCTCTATGCAACATGGGAGCTTGATCCTTGAATTTCCCAGCCCCATGATGTTTTTTAACTGCAGTTGCTGAAGAGAAGAGTGATGCTGCTGGCACCGGGGGAGGACCACCACCAGCATCCTTTACTCCTGTGGGGGCGCCGGCCTTGGACCTGTTCTGGGTGCCTGAGTCAAGTGCCAAAGAAATATGATAAAAGGTCATTTATGTGGAGCCTTTTCTCTTTTCTTCAGTACATGATGGTTTACCAAACTGTCTATAACAGCGCAAAATGTTCTACAGATATAAGGTGTCATATGTTTTATAATCTGTAAAGGTATATATATTACATTTTTACACATATTGCATTTTACCCAGAATGGTATATGTATAATATACAGGATATATACGCTCTCTCTCCTGCACATGGATCATCTGGTTCTCTTTATCAGGCTCAGAGAGTGGAATGCATTGTTGTTACGCCTGTTTCTCATTTCAGTGTTTCACCCTAAAAACAGCTCTTGTAATTGCAGTGCCATTGCTTGCATGCATGTCTTTGATTTTCTGTCCTAACTCAGTGACATTAAAACAAGGCCAGGATGCGGGCGGAAGAAGACGTCTGATCGTAACGCCTCTTTAAAGTCACTGTTTTCAGCCATTTCAAAGTGAGTGACACTACCTGTTGCTATACGTGGCTCTGGATATCCATTGCATATCCATCTTTTTCTTTTATTTTAAAAACTAAGGATAAAACGAAGACCCTTTACAAATGTCTAATTATGTTGATAACTCTTCAAATTTGTCCTGATTCATTTAATTGCTACAGTATTTTTATATTATAATAAAAATAAAGGCATAAATTCTTAAAAATAATCTTTTCTGGCAGGAATATGCTCTTGTGAATACTCTTGCACATTAAAAGGACTTGTGATGCCTGGCTCTCGTCTTAAATGAAAAAGAGTAAACAATATGATCATGAATCAATCCCATACACATGTGAATTTTATCAGAACTCACTCAGTAATCTGATTTTCTGTAAATGCAGCTTTATTTGCTTTTGCTTCATGTTCTTTTGGTTACAGAATTAATTTGAAGAATTCAAAATGCAGTATAAACATGGTGCGTTGTTCATGTATGTTTACTTTTGTTTTAGTTTATGGTTATTTTATCCTTTGCAAATCCAAAAATCACATTTCAGTGTTTAACAGGTTACTAAAAAGAATCTCAACTGGAGTAATTTTCATTTTCAGTTAAAAAAAATAACCAGCATTGTTAAACTTTCTATTATTTTTACTCTGATTTTATAAGTTGTAAATGTGAACGAAAAGGCTGTGTCTGCTGTTTAAAGGGGCCTGATTCCTGCTGTGAATTGATGGTTGTGCATTAAGTGACTACTTTCAGACTTTGGTTTAGTGAGGTTAAGATTTTAGTTACTGCTGTTTTTATGAGGCAGCGGTGGGAGGGATGAATCCCGTTTTTCCTGGCAGAAAGTCTTGAGGGTTAACTTTAACCCTTTAACGGGGTTAAAAATTCACAACTTCAAACTGGCGTGACCTTTTCTAGACTGCAGCGTCTGTTAGCCTGCCTGGGTTATTTATGGCGGCTGCTGTTTCCCCTCATCTAAAAGCTTTAACTCCTCGGCTTTAAGCTGAACCGCTCGACATCTACGCTTACACTTTGACTCCCTCATTCTGTCAACGCTCAATTTTTTTAAACCGTTTTTCTTTGTTGTGTTTTTTTTTCCCCGCAACATGTGTGAGGCAGCCTGCAGTCGTTTGTGATTGATTTTACTCAGGTCACTGTCAGCCTCTGATGGATAGTGACAGATGTCTACTACAGTCAGTCTTCACCAGCAGTAATAATGCAGGTAACTTCATATTTCATGGATCCCTGCAGGGATATTGTCACCTCACCTGCCCTGAGGTCAGAGGTCAGGCTCACAGCAGGACCCCTGAGGCAGGTAAGGGTTTACTCTGCTGATCAAAGACACAGTATTCCTCCAGTCTTATGTTATGCAACAGTGTGTGTGTTTTTGCATGTGTGTGTGAATGCGTACGCTCAGCATCCACGTGCACGTCGCACTCTGCATGCGCGTGTGTAACTTCCTTTTCTGCTGATGATGGACACCAAAACAGCCAGCTGTGAGACAAAGCAGCACCACACACACTGCAAATGTGTGTGTATGAGAGAGAGAGATTTTTTCAGGAAGAAAACTCTTTGAAGTCCCAGAAAATTCCAGGAGTTTCCTGTTAACGAGCCTCGGGTGTAATGTGAACCAGGAGGAGACGGTTCTGTGAGAGGAGAGGAAAGTCTCCTCAGTCAGTGTCTCTCTGCTGGTGAGAGAGGTTAACATCAGCACACTGTTTGCTGTCCTTTTACCTGTCCTTATTCATGTCACATTTGTTCAGCCTGTTGTTTTAAAGCACACAGGATGCCTCAGCTTTTAGCAGGGCTTTGAATCCAGATTCAGAGTATGGAGGTTTCTCAGCTGGGAGTTAACTTTTAAACTCTGAAATCACTTTAAAACAGCTGGTGTTTCCATCCTGTTTGTTTCAGATGCAACGCTGCCGCTGTAGGAGTGGTGAACACGGCGCTACACAAATGCATTTTGCAGCCAGAGGAGGATTTGTGAGCTGCTAATCAGTGCCAGCTGATCACTGAACCGACCGCTCAGCCGTCTCAGTGAGGATGCTTCATTTCTGTACCTCTCACTGGCCTCTGCTGTTGTTGCTGAGTTTGCTGACCGCCTGGCCGGGCATCAGTTGGAGCAAGGCCAAGGATCAGCTGGACCCAAATGTAAGGGACTGGGGAGACTATTCAGACCTCCCCCCAGGAATCGAGCAGGGGTTGGGCAAAGATGGAGAGTATGGAGACAACAGAGGAGCCGGGGAGCCATCGTCAAACTTCGCTCCGGAGCTGGATTTCCTGGCTGACTTTGCAGGCAAGACAAAAGAAATGACCGGCTGATGTGTTTATTTGTCTGTCTGCTCCCTCACTTCCTCCACTCCCCTTTTTCCCCTCCAGGTAAAAAACGACTGTGGGTGATTACAGCCCCGTCGCACAATAACCACTACCTTCGCATGATGGAGAAACAGCTGGAAGACACAGAGCAGGTGTCGTACTGATTTACTTCCTCTTCAGAAATACACAACATATTGTTTCATTTACTTTTGGATTACATAGAAATTTCACTTCAAACATCATAATACCTGTTCTATCTCGTCTTTGAGTGTTTTTTTTTTCTTTCTTTATTTACTTATTTATTTTCTCTCCGACCCTCTCAGAAAGGGCTGAACTGCCGTCTAGCAGAAAGAGACACATTCATCATCACCATCATCCAGAACGCCATGATGGAAGGTCGAATCCAGAAAACAACTTTCCACGGAGAAGCCACAGTAGAGAGCCTGGACCCTGTCACTGTTTCCAGACTGCTGCACTTCCTGGAGCTCACCAGCCAGGTAACCGGCTAATCTCTCTGCAAGGTACAAACAGGCGAATGATGAAGCGAATGAAACAAATGATCTGTTTCTCTTTTGTGGCTTGATTGTTTCAGGAACAAGGGTTCACCATGCTGGTTATGAAGAAGAACCTTCGGGTCAGCGAGCGCTTCCCTTATCCGGTCCGTACTGAGGCTATTTTGGAGCTCATCGATCAGTTCCCCATGAGGAAGCTGGAGAAGATGACCAGAAAAGGATCCAATCAGAGGTTCCTTTATTAAGTTACAGAAAACTGAGGAAAGATTTTACAAGTTCATTCTGTCCACTTTCAATTTAAAGTGGTGCTTTTTACATGAGGAATGACCAAAACATTTTTAATGAACTACAAAATTACAAACATTTAACTGGTTATCATTTATTTATTATTCTTCTTAGTCTTCTGCTGCTCCTCTTGTCCAAGTTTTGGAAAATTCTTCAGTTTGTAATTGTTGATGCACTGATGCCACATCTACCACATAAGATATAAATGAACCAAGTGACCATGCAGTACCATGTGAATATGTGTCATTTAGGTTGAAGTTATGGACAAAGAATCTTCACGAAACCTCTCAGACAAAAGGCTAATTGATAGTTTTTTTTTTATTCAGGTGTAAAACCACTAAAAAGAAGGTTATGACAAAGAAGAAGATGAAGAAGAAGATGGTGCTGAGCCCTAAGAGGCCAGGAAACATGACTTCTGTTGTGCCGCTACAACGACGACCCCCCGTGGACAAAAAAGCCGCCCTGAAGAATAAGATCCAGGATATACTGAGTGGACGGTCCAGGTTTGTCATCCGTAAGGCGCCTGCTGTGGGGTCCGCGAGGGGAAAGGACTCGAGCAGTGGTGGTCGGTCCACGTCTGACGGACAGGAAAAAGCGAACAGCCCCCCATCTGTGTCGAAGAACAGCAAAGAAGTGAAGAAAGACAGGTGCGCTTTGTCAGTTTTTCGAACATGGTTGGTGTAAGAGATTGGATGTTTCGCTGATTTCACCGAAACCTTGCTTAGATTTTGCGTTTCCATCTGACATGTCATGCTTCCTCATCCCTTTTTCTTCAGACAGCAATGAGCTTTTTTAGCGCTGGATGAACATCAAAGTAAATTTTTTTTGTTTCTCTGCAGGCCTGACTCCGTTGTGGAAGAAGGAAAGAAAAGACATGGAGGGAAAAACAGTGAAGACCGAAAAGAGGAGAGTGCAAAGGATGAGACACAAGAAAAACAGAGCTCTAAGAGAAAGGGCAAAGGGAAAAAAGGGAAGAAAGGGAAAGGAAGAGGGAAGAAGTCCAACAGAGAGGCCAGCGAGAAAGATAAAACAGCGCTGAGGGAGTTTATGGACAGTTTAAAGGGGACAAGAAGGTTAATGGTGAGAACTTTCTCTTCACCTCGTTGTCTGTCTCTGGCCTTTTCACACATACCTGTACCGTCTCATCGTCCATGTCAAGCACTCTATCTGTCTGTTGTCCTGGCACTAGTTGATCTCAACGCCCAGTAGAGATGCAACGCTGTACGTCCAGCAGAGAGACGAGAACGAGAAGCGACATTGCGACCTTGCCATCAGGAAGATCAGCGTGGCGACCATTGTGGGTGAAGGAAGTGACGCCGCGCTCACGCTGCAGCACCACCGGCTTGGTAGGAAGTTTTTGTACCATTCTGTATGGACGTTTGAATATTTCCATCTGAAACATTTGTTTAGGTTCTCTCAAGGCGTGATTAGTGTAATCAGAAAATCTCATGCAGATGTTATCGTTTATCTACAGGTACAACTGTTGCTGGATTATTCTGAAGCTAATAGGAGAGCTCATTGTAGGTTTGACTAAAGCGTGACCAAAGGCAAATATGGTGCTTCCGTAGTTACAGCAGCAGAGGGTGAATTCGCTGTGAAGTATTAATAGTCAGCAACTGAACATTATAACTAAGAGTCTGCAGTCAGCTAGCAGATCTGAGAGGCTGTATTTAGGCCACAGAGGTGACAGGTAACACATCTTAGTTCAGCATGTTGATAACATGTATATTTAGCAGTAAACACAAATAACAGCAGAGGTTGAGGTTGTCACGTCTTGCCGGTATTCTGGCACACAGCTAGACAAATGTAAATGTTCCTCTGACAATGGGACTAGATGAGAAGTCAAAACCACCAAAACCATTACAATTAAGAGGAGCATGAAAATCTGAACAGTATTTCAAGGCTTTCCATCAAGTAACTTTCGAGATGTTTCAATCAAAACCACAAATGTCGCTAGAAGGAATGTCAGCGATCACCAAAGTCACTAAGAAACCTAGAATGTGCAAAAGTTTGAATCCATCTGTTATTTCTGCGTCCAAAAGTCACATGGCCACGCTAAAAATCAACTTACTCAATTCATGATGCTCTTGTTTGCTTATTAATCATTGTTCTCCAAGTGTGATTACCTGACAGCATACCTATTGGCTTTAAGTTTCACACAAACATAATGAACACAGCACAAGTATTTAGTTTCTTTTCTGACTCTGAGCCTAATCACAAGTACTGGAGAGACCCGACCTTTGATTCAAGTCCTGGTTGGGCCTACTGTTTTAGGGCCTTTTTTGTTTGCTCTTTTGTTGATTGGTTTGTTCACATTGGTCGGGTTTGTTAACTGCAGTGGCATGTAGTCAGTACATATTTGATTCTTTCACACGCAACACTGTGTTATTAACTGACTGTCTGACTGAATTAATCCAAATACTGAAACAGCACAAGTATACACCTGAAATTACTTCACAACATAATAAAATAAAAAAGTCAATTAAAAGCCAATAAATACTATACTTAATGTGCATACATTGTGCAGAGGTGTTGATTAAACTTTACTATTATAGTTCTGGTTTATTGTTAATTTTGTTGTGCTTGTACTGGGCTGCATTACACTTTGAGGTGTCTAATTTTCATTCCTCTAAATCTACTGTATGCACACACATTCATTCATATATTTTGTGTGTGTTTCAGAGTCGGAGCATCCCCTCAGTGACCAATCAGAGCATTTCTCAGACTCAGGCCTGATCTCTCTGCTGAGGGCGGAGCTCGGTCTGTCGTCCCCCGACCTCTTTTCCATGACGGTCACAGACTACGACATGAAGCCCAACGTAAGACCGTCTTCTCTGCACTTTGTTTTTTTTTTCTTTCACTTGGGTTTGATGAGCCTGTATATTTGTGCACATTGTTTTCAGCAACACTTGTCTTCACACCTGGAAGCAGTCAAGTTTACAACTGCTCGGATTGTCTGCCAAGATTTTTTAAGTCTGCCAGTCAAAGCTGGTGTCCGCCTTTAATTTATTTGTGAAAATCTAAAACAATCCAGCATCATTTAGCATGAGAGTTATATTTTATATAGTCTGGCTGTGTCATAACTCTTTTGTATGTTCTTTTCTTTTACTGTTGGCCATGTCAGGAACTGTCACTGTTGATGGTTTAGCATTGAAATATAATTCCCTGTAATAGATTTGACTCGACCAGACTTGGTTATCTGTGTTGTTGTCTTTTTTTTCCCGCTTAATTAGCTTTTATCCTTCCCTCAGAGAGTCTTCGAGGCTCCTCCATCAACTGCTGCCCTGTTCGAGTACATTGACAACTTTCCCTCAAGGCGCTCAGAAAAAGAAAAGGAGAGGAGGAGTCCTGCAGTCTGCTCCAAAGACCAGCGCGAGCCCGAAGCTGAGAATTCACTGGTCAGGTAAGAGGACTCCAACTCAGGGCTCAGCACTACCGAACACCACATAGACAAGCAGCGTCTGGAGCCTCTTCAAAAATCACATCAAATATTTTTCTTACTGGGAATGTCCTTTTTTTTAATATGCCTTGATGTTACATAATAGTAGTACATAAATACATTATATATAGTTAATAATAATAATAGTAAGTTAATAGTTAATAAGTAATAATAATAGTACATAATAGATAGTTAGATATTTGTCGTGACTCTGAAGACACAGCATGAAAAGTGACAATCCCAGACAAAGTGGGAGGTCTGGTCACTGGTGAATGTCAATAGTATGCCATTTTTTTGAATAGTGAGACCTCCTAACTATTATTACCGTTAAATGTGTCCCAAGACTTCAAGAAGCTCAATCCAGTCATTGAGAATAAAAACAGTTAAATTAGTCTTGTTTAAAAAGTAACTATCCTAACATTAGCTTTGCAGAGTAGCATAAACTGATTTACTATATGAATTAAATGTAAATATTATTTAAAAATAGTAGATGGAAACCTGCAAGAATGTATTCCCTGTCCTCCCACTCAATCATATTTCCTGTTTCCCTGTTTTTCCAAAGGTTTCATGTTGATTTTTTGGTTGTGTAAACAAAGTGTTGGTTAAGTTTACGTTACCTTTTTAATGTATTTTTTTATGTATCAACACATCATGACTGACTGAAATGAGTTCAACTGACGTATACTGCCACATTCGAACTGTCATCGTCACCATTTTTATGGCCGTCCAGGTTAATGTCAAAGAGGAGACTTCTGCTCATCTCTGCTCCCTCTGCGGACGACTACTCCTTCCAGCAGCAGCTCTCGGCCCTCAGTGGACAGGATTGTCACCTGGGTCAGTAAAACATCTCGCTCACATCTACTGAACAATACTGTCTGTCTGCTCTGTCATTTTTCTGCGTTATGGAAATATTGAAATAGTCAGGTTTCCCATTGACCTTTAGAGCTGGGAAAGACAATCAAAGCCAGACAAGCAAGCCAAGCCAAGTCTCTGTACTGGGCAGAATCATAAGATAACCTCAGTTTTATGCAGAAATGTGCTGCATTATTTACACTGTAATACGTTCTTATTTACGCTTTAATATACTGTATTTCACCTGACACAGCTATTTGTTTCTCATATATGTATATCTTTTTTGGGTCTTTCCTCAGGCATTCGCCACTTTGCCATGTTGAAGCTGACCGGAGCTGAAGACAAAGCATCAGGATCCATTCAGCTGTTTCCACTAAATGGTGAGTAAGAGTCACGTGGGGCAGTCCAGGTGCATGGTATGGTGGTGAAAAGGGGAACTTTGAATTTATTGCTATGTTGTGAATGTCACTATAAATATATTGAGTCCAACATTTTTTAATTTAAAGTAGAGCTTTTTCAGGATTACTACTTGTTTCACTACTGCCTACTTTAATCCCTTTCTGCCGTGTTTCTGTATTTGTCTTTCAGGTCGTAGTCAGAGTGAAATTGAGCCGTTATCCCATGACGCGGTCAATGACCTGAGAGAGCAGCTGAAGATCAGCAAAGACTATTTCAGCATGCTGGTTGTGGGGAAGGATGGCGACGTGAAGGCCTGGTTCCCGTCGCCCATGTGGTCTCTGGATAACATCTATGACCTGGTGGACTCCATGGAGCTCCGTCTGCAGGAGGAGAAGCTGCAGAGGAGTCTGGGGATCCACTGCCCCGAGGAGAGAGGGAAAGGACGCGCTGAAGAGGAGCGTTATCCCGGCTACGATGGAGACAGAGCGGAGGAGGCGTACATGTATCACCGGTCAGAAGAATGACGAGAGAGAAGACACAACAGAGTGAAGAAGAGCTACTTAAATTCTTAAGATGGCAGTAAATACATGAACACATGCAGTGACCACAAAAACTCATCTTCAGGACTCACAGGATTCAATTTTATAAATTCTATATAGATGATGATGATGAATATGTTGGACGCCACAATAATAAGCTGAATATTTTATGTTTCCAAGTCCTACATTTGAAAAGCAGAGCAGAAAATATTGTAATGGTTTTATTCAATAAAGTCTTATTGAAAGCATGTGCACCCGTCGACTGTTTTTGTAGAAAAGCTGGTGCTCTGTTTTTATTTTCTAATTACAGCGTCAGTGAAACAGGAAGAAAGACCATCCGTAGCCGAGCAGATTGTGCTTCTTGGCAACACTTCTGTTCAGTCTCTCTCTGTCTCTCAAACACCTTCACTGTGTGAAGTACACAAATGGAAAGTTCCTCTGTCGAAGTGTTGTGATACTGAACTTGATACTATTTAAAGGAAACAAATGTTCTTTTCTTTAACACTGAACTAAGCATCTGTTTTTTAAAAAGCGACAGTCTTCAGACACTTTGGTAAAACAAAGAGTGAAGACTGATGCATGCCTCAGGACATTATTTTATAACAGTACTTTAGAAAACATAATTCAACTTGTCTGCAGAGGTTTTCAGTACCATCAGTGTGCCCCAAAACTATTCCAGATCTCCCATTTTCACTTAAATTTCACTTAAGATCTTAAAATGCCATACAAACAAACACAAAAATAATTTCATAATAAGGAGAGAGCAGTTTATTTTATAGACTTTAATTTCATCACTTTCAAAAGCCACAATTATAGGTCCTAACCAGTAAAGAGAATCGTGAAGAGTCATGATGCAGCAGCTCTGAAATTCAAATAAATTAACAAGATAAGCAGACGTGCAGACTCACTTTATGGTAAATGGTGTGAAAACGAACATCAAATACCACAAATGCACGAATGTCGACGTGCAACAGCATCTTACAGCAAGAAAGAGGGAAGTACTTCTTTAGGAAGTCATTAAAAAATGCCTACTTACTTTTTGTGAGATTTTGTAGCATATAGAGACGAATCATTTTTATTTAAGTCTTCGTAACAATGTTCTTAATTGATAAAAACTGAAAAAAATCCTGACAAGTTATGCTGCTACAGATATAAATATATAAAAGTTCCTGGTGAGTGCCCTCCACCTGGTGCATCATGGGAGAGTCTGCACCGCACAACCCTGCACTACTTTTGTGGATTTCTGTTGGTAAATGACTGAATTACCAAACACTGCCTTCTCTTATAACCCCGAAACAGTAATGTTTAGCAAATGACAACCTTAAACCCCGACTTTGACTTTGGGATCTGTCATTCACTCACACATTTTTTTCTACCATAACTGTGAAAATGACACTCAGCCTTTTCCTTTCTGCCACCTGAAGCTCAACCTGGATCAGACTGACACTACACAGCAAACATAGCCATGGCTCAATAAAACCCACAACTTTCTCTTTCTTTCTATCAGGGTACTAAAAGCGCTATAAAGAGTGGCAGCTTTATTTGAAGTTTGATGTATTTGCATGATTCCATATCCTCATGGTTGAATGCACTTATTGTAAGTCGCTTTGTTTATAAGGTGTCAGTCAAATTAATGTAATGTAATGTTTGGCTTTTGCAGGAATATCTCAACAACTTTTGGATGGATAGCCATGACATTGCGCACAGCCAAGAGGATGAATCCCCCCGACTTCTTTGTTTTCAGTGCTGACTGACAAATGTTTGCATAATCTGAGATGGTGAACATGACAAATATTTTACCAGCTCAGTATCAGCGCATTGGCATTTTAATTGTGGGCATTTTTCCAATGTTTGCAAGGTTTAGTTCAAAGCAGCACTTCAAAGTTCAAAGGAGCTGCTGTGTGGCTGTAGACTCTCTTGTTAAGGTCTTACGCAGCATATGGGACAGATTCTTCTCTGAGGTGTCTGCTGTGGTTGCTGCTTATTATGGCTGCAGCTTTTAGAAGTCTTGTTTTTGTTCAGCATTTTATCATTTTTAAGTGTTTAATATGGCTGCTGAACAAATCTCACTGTGGTTTTTCTGTTGATGAGTGAGCGAGCGTCAGTCATTGAGCGCACAGAGGAACTGCTGGGAGTTTGCCAGGGATAGGCAAATCCACGAGATGAAAACACACAGATAACAGGCAGCTCTGACACTCACACAAAACACACACACCGCTAAGAGAGGAAGTAGTCTGCTTATGTCACTGACAGAAGTGGTGTATACACCACCACCACCCCCCAACACACTCACTGCTTTGTCACACTTTGTCATTCACTACCTCTTGGTACCTTTCTCTCTGTCTAACAGCAACAGAAACTCACACAGATACACTGAACAAACACACTCTCCACCACTTTGCACACCAACCATTGGGACATAACAGAAGCACCCGGGACTGTCCTCAACATGGTGAGTACAACTTAACAGCCAACTAAAACTATTTAAAATCACCTTCCAGATATTAGAATTGCTCTGGAGCTTCTTTAGGAAACCTTTGTTCAATGAATATTATGAGTATTTCTTTGTAACAACACCCACAAGTGGTCTTTTATTCTTGCACGCATGTTTGTTTGAAGTTACTGCATCTATGGTTCAGACAGGAAAAGCTTTTATATTTAAATTGCACCATTGCATTCAACAGCACTTGGACTATAAAGCCACTTGAGCGATTTGTGAGCTTTGAGTCATCCTGATGTAGTGTTTAAGATGTTACGTTTGACATTTAGAGAATTGCTTGTCACATTTCTTCACATATATCGTGTAAAAACAGGAGAAGTCACCATTAGGGTTTTTTTTTTGTGTGTCATCGATTGAGCAAGACCACTTTGGCCTCTGCTTTTCATCACACTGCACACTGGAAATAGAAATAACGGTTCCTCTTTGCTTTGATGAGAAGATACCTTTCTTTTTGCTATTTGCGGTCATTTCTCAGCTCTTTACTTTACCTGCACAGACAATTTTTATCAATATTTGCAGTGACAGGAAACCGAGCGAAACACCTCTTGGCCAACACAGCAGCGCTGTTGTTTTTGCTTCTCCTTATGAATTTCCGCAAACTAAAGTGACCCAGTATTCACCCAGTAGATTGTTCATAGGGCGATCCCCATTAAAACCTATATTTACCCAGAATGAAGAGCCAGTTTCAACTTTTTTCTTAATGGTCATTTTGGCTGGCTGTATAGCTCCATTTTGCAGTTATGTAAATGCAGGTCTGGGAAATGTTCCCTAAATTTAATCTGCAGGTTTTGATAAAAATGAAACTGCAGCAGCATTTAGAGAAGCAATAATTGCGAGTGTCTGGTAAAAGAACACGTTGGGTAATTTTGACTTTACTGCGGTTGAGAAACAGAAGTATGATGAAGGAACTCTCCTAAGTTTCTGTACCACCCGATTTCATATTCAGCAACATGTTGAGCCCAGTGTTAACAGACACTTCGTTATGGCACCACTGGCACCTTTAAAATCTTTATTTTGAACATCAAATATACAACAGCATTAGTGGGCTTCATCTGTGGTTGTTACGGCGGTTGCCTTCTCAACAAAGAGAACAACTGCAGTTAGCTTGACTGCTCATGTAAAGTATTAAGTGAATGCATGACAGTTAGAAAGGATTCAAATGTAAAACCAGTCCCCCATCATTACCACTTCTCCATTGTCCCTTTATATGTCTAGTGCTGTAATATATTTAGCTAAGCTATGACTAAATAAACAGTGTCTGTGAATGCACGTATAGAACTATGACCATAATTTGGATGATAGATGGATATATGGCAGGAAAAACATCAATCTGCAAAGTTGCCAGATGTTCAAACTGGACTTTGTTTCCCCTGCACTCACTGCTCGTGGCAAAAAAAGGATCATTGATTACATTTTTTTACAGTTTTTAGGCAACTCAAAGCACTTGATTAAATATTATTGTTCAATCATCTTTTTTAAATGCTTGATCAAAATCTTTTTGTTCAGCTTCTGTGATATATTAGAGCATTTTGTTTTATCAAAATGTATTTATTCCGATTCAAAAACCCACAAGAGAAACACCACATGTGATACCAGGCTACATAAATAAGCTTGCCTCGGTATTTCCATAACCCATAAACATCAGACTTTACTGGCAACTGCATGGTTTGGTGTAAGTGATGCTGTTTTTGCACTTTCTCGCTGGGCATTACTGTGTGTAACGTGCACACACTAGATGTGACATTCAGCGTGGTTCAACTTCCCATTAAGTCTTACGCAGTACGTTAATACTTTCCATTAGTCCGTCCTTCGCTTTTACTGCTCTGCTGCAGGATTGGCAGGGACTGTGTGTCCTCATGCTCTTATCTCCACTTCCTGGTATGGTGTCTCCGACTCTAGTCAAACCAGCCTCATTAAAATAGGTGTGGCTGCTATTTGGTCAATCCACTGTGACTCTTTGTGACCCAGCTACATGACTGATTCTGGACAAAAACCTACTATTTTGGGCAGATTTTGGGTGTAACTTGTGGCTACATCAGAACATCCGGTCACTCTGTGCGCCTTGCGACTCTCATAGGACAGACTTTCACATTTCAGATGTTTGAATGGCTTGTCTTCTTGTGCCGTAGCCAAAGCAATATGTGAGATTTATTTCTATAGACTTATTTTTAGTGTAATAAAAGGCCAAATCGCGATACACAATAAACTATGTTGTTGCTCAGGTTCATTTGTGTATTTACCTGCAGTGAAGAATGTGCTTTAGGTGTATAATTAACCAGCGTGTTTTTAACAAAGATAAGCTGCAAAGTCAATACAAATTGTTCTGTGAGGTAATAAAGCTCTTCGTGTACTTGTTACAAGCAGTGACGACCTATGTTAGTTGATTGACTCAGGAGTTTTTATTTACATCTGTAGACCAGCGGCCACATTACCCAAATAACTGTTTCCTCATCACAGAAAATTTCTTTTAATTTGGGAAATAAACTTTGAACCAAAAGCAATTGAGGACTTTTGCTTTCAGTTGTTTGTGGTTCCTTTATTCTGGAGCTTACTAAGTGGTAAAACAATCATTTCTGTTATGTTTTACAAGCGTTTTATGGAGAGCTAATGCAGTATTGTGAGGGGTGAAGGCATTACCTGTTTAAACCAAAGAGAACAATAAGATAAAGTTGATGAATAACTTTATTTTTATGGGTGGTGGTGACACACATTCACACACTGATGGCTGCCGTGGACAGTGCTGGCCTGGCAACTAACGGTAATTTGGAGTTTGGTGTCTTTCACTTAAGGACATTTCAACATGACTGCACCACAAACCCTTCAAATAAGAGACAAATAAGATAAGATAAGATAATCTTTTCTTGATCCCACAGTGGGGAAATTACAGAAGTTACACTAGCTAAAAAAAAACAATTAAAGACAGAGATTAAATAATATGAGAGAATATAAACACAAAACACAAAAACAATATGTACAATAAATAGTAAAACAGTAATAGTAATAATAAGAAGAGACAGTATTTACATACACAGCCTCACCCAGTTAGATGTGCAGTGGTGAGGTGTTATTGCACAGGTGAATATGGATCTAGGTATTGCTACACAGATGTTTATGTTGTTGTTGCACAGATATGATTTCACAGTATATGTAATGAGTGGAATGAAAAAAAGACCATAAAGTGCATAGCTAGGACCTCAGTACAACATCAGTAGGACATCAGTAAACATCAGTCCTACTGTGATATGAAAATGTTTGTTGCAATAACAGAATTATAGAGCAGCATTAAACAGTCTGACAGTGTTTGGGATGAAGGACCTGCGGAAGCGCTCCTTCCTACACCTTGGGTGTCTGAGTCTGTTGCTGAAGGAGCTGCTTAAGGCCCCCACAGTCTGATGCAGAGGGTGGGAGGTGTTGTCCATGATGGTGGACAGTTTGGACCAGAGCCCTCCTCTCCCCCATCACCTCAGACCACTGCATAGGAGACCACAGACGCCACCACAGTTCTCATAAAAAGTCCTCAGCAGTGGCCTGCACACACCGAAAAGATCCCAGCCTCCTCAGCATGTAAAGACGACTCTGACCCCTTCTTGTAGAGCGAGTCAGTGTTGTCAGTCCAGTCCAGTTTGTTATTTAAGTGAACACCCAGGTACTTGTACGTCCTCACTCTCTCGATGTCAAGTCCCTGGATGTTCACTGGTGCAATGTCAGCTGAGGGTTTCCTGCTGAAGTCGATCACCATTCTCCTTTGTCTTGCTGGCATTGACTTAAAGCTGAGAGGTGTGAGGTAAGAGTTAGAAACAGATGAGTTAAATAAGCAACAGCAGATGGAGGTACACTGATTGGAAAAAAGAGAAAGAAATGCCTTGATAGGCAGTATGGTATTTTCAGTATTATGCAACTTTGTATTTGGATGTGAACTTTTGCCTCAGTCACGTGGAGGGTGATTTTCCATTGATTCCTTTTTTCGCTTTGTTGAGCAGTTTCTGTTTAATGAGGTCATTTAATATCCCATCACGCACAGCCACTCTGGTTTTTGTGCTCTGGTTGTTAACTCTCCTTCTGACGCTCTTTCCTTTCTGTCCAGCAAAACAAAGCCGACGTAAAGGCCATCATGGCTCGCTTCCAAGCGGGCGGGGCGAGCACTGACGAGACCTCCTCTGTCCCAGCTGGACGTCCCAAACAACCCCTGCACCCCACCCTCTCCTCTGGGCCGCCCATACAGGCAAAGAAACCCGTCCTGGAGAGCCTCTCGGGCAGCGCCATGAATGTCCCTCCTAAACCTAACATTCTCAAAAACACAGTATCAACTAAAAGTGACACGGAGGAGAGCAAAACTAAAGCACTGGCGAGCAGATTTTCAAACGCCCAGGACGACACCGCCGCCAAACCTTTCGGTGTTAATAAACAGGTACCCTTGAAGCCAACTCTTTCACAGGCCGGCGAAGCTAAAGGCCCTGCACAGAAGCCTCTTGTCAAACCCTCCCTCAGCTCCACGCTCTCCGACGCCAAACCTGCCTTTCCTAAACCCTCTCCAGCGATCAGCTCCAAGCCCAGCTGGGTGAAAGAAGACAGTGGCGGGGGTGCAACAAGCCCCGTACCTCCAAAACTACCTCTTCAACACAAGCCGAGCAGCAGCATTGGGAAATTACGGCAGATCAATCAAGAGGTGGCAGCAGGCAACACGGACACCGCCGCCAAAGCCCCACCTGCGGTAAACTCGGCTTTTAAGCCCTCCTCCAACTTCAGGACTGCTCAGAATATATTCAACAAGGAGAAGGACAAGACCGAGCCGTCGGACGGTGGCACGAAAGAGGATGGAGCTGGCAAACCGCCCCTCACCGCTACTAACTCCAACCTGCCTCCCAAACCTCCAGCCAATAAAAAACCTAGTGTGAAGAAGCCGCCAAAGTCTTTTCCCCAGTCCAGCGGCGTTAACGGTGACGCCACCTCAGGCCCCAAGAGGACCCCCCTCCCCAACAGTTTAGCTCTTGGCCCTGCTCCCGCCAAGCCCAACCGACCCCCGAAAGTCAACCTGGAGAACTTTAAAAGAGGTGCCGAGGCCTCTGATAACGGTGAGTTGAATCGTGAGACACCACCGACATGTGAGCAAAACTACTGACTCTGAGAATACGTGACCACCAGTCCAGTCATTTTGCTGCAGTGTATTTCAAATTAGCTGGTATTTTAAAGTGTAGTCGCAGGCACCCTCAAGTAACAACAGCTCAACACACAGCCGCTCACTCAAAGATGTGTGATCACACTTCAAGGGCCCCCATGTGCAAAAATGTTCTCATTTAGATTCTGCAGAAAGCTCCTAGTTTTCCTTTTTGTGGGTGGCTTTTTTAAAGGCAGCCCTGTTTATCCACCTGAATTTACACACTCTTCTAAAAATCTAATAAAAAAACTATTTGTGTCAGTATAAACAAAATATAAAGATCACATCAAGAGTTTGGGTCTTGAAATTGAACAGTCTTATTAAAAGAAGCAATCTGACCCGGAAAAGGCTGATTTTGATATTTTTTCACCGTCAGTGTTACTAAACTCAACTTTGTTTACAACAAATCATTTCTAAGGGCAGGGGGGCGTGGGGGACGGTGTTGCACTGCATGTTGAAATATGGACACATGACCTCAGCATTGCTAAAATAATATGACTAAAAGTGGAGATAACTGACTAATCTGGTTGTTATATTTCGAATATGTCATTTGTCCTCTCGCAACAGAAATTTTGCTGTGAGTGATCAAAGCTTAACGACCTGACGAACTAATTAAACAGCTTTCCCAAATGAAATTAAACTCACATGAAGCTTTGAAGAAAACGAGTAACCAAAAAATGCATTTCTTACTCACAGCCATTTGAACAAGCGACTTGACTTTAATTTTGGCGAGCAGCTGGAAGGCGGAGGGCGAGCGGAGGGGGGGTTTAGGAGAGTTTCTGGCAGCCAGCAGGGACACACATGTGGCCCCACAGGCAGGAATACATCAGCTCTATCTAGCTGCATGTCCATCATTTGTTTTCCATTTGGTACGACACGTCTTTGGCCCCCTGCCCCTAATCAGTGTGCAACAAATACAGGAACTCAAACACTGCAAAAGATGTTAGCACAATTTCAACAGGCGTTTTGAGACGATTGACACTCTCTCTAAACTGAGCCAGGCGCTTTCTCTCAAGAGGAGGAAACGATTGAGAGTGGTAAAGAGTTTGCAGGTCTCATGACATTCTGAAGAAGAAGGGCTTCCTCTTATTTTTTTTTGTCTCAAGTCCATTTCCTCCCTATCACCAGCAGCGCTAACTTTGGACAGACTGTGAAAGTACTTCAGAGGTGTGAAATAGACTTGCTTGGGCTGCCTCACGAGTCAGTGTGGTTTCGGTCATGGCAGCCTTCCTGAGTTTATTTTGGGTTATGTGACCAACGCAAACAACTCCTGTCTGTGCATGGCAGCCTTAAACTTCCATTTATTCCCTCAGTTTTTACGTAACTTTTTACAGCATCTGAATTAGCATTTTGTACTGTGCAACATTAGTGCAAGTTAAAGAGAAGTTGCAGTGCAGTTATACGGACACCACAGTCACAGAAACACCTCTGGTTCCTCTATTTCACTCGGCTAAGTTCCCCGTCCAGCCCCCCCCTCCCCTCCAATCTGAGCTCTGACAGCTGAGTTTGCTTCACCGCATGGGGAAGTAAATTCCAGCAAACAGGGATAGTTTCGTGAGACAAGCTCTGTTTTTAGACTCTTACCTGACCTGAACTGATTTACAGCCAGTGGTGACGGATGACTGTTTGCTGAAGGGCATCATAAAACATGGGCACATACTGGAAGACCTTAAATAACCATCTGGCTGGGTTAGGGTTCTTCTTATTATTATTAATGAGAGATTTTTTTTTCAAGTTAACTTTAACCACAGTTTGTAGTTAAACTGGTAAGCATGCTGTCAACTCTACAAACTACACACCTTTTCAAATTTTGTTTTCCATGCTGTGTGCTGAAGAAAATATTCTTAGTTTGTGCTTTAGGATTTCATTTAACACGCATTTCACTTTATTAGTTTAGTTTTGTGTTTGGTGTCCTGTGTGTGGCCTTTTAAGTAATGGATAAATTAGCACAGCAGGTGTAATTGAGTATAATTTTGAGGCACTTCTGTATTTTCCATGGTGTGCTACTTTACTATATTCTTTTACTCCACTGTATTTCCGAGGCAAATATTCTACTTTTTACTCCACGAGTTACTTTGCAGACAGCAGTTTTGCTCACAAAACCTCAGATAAGCTCATAAAATATAAGGTATTATTATAAAACGAATTACTCCAAAGTATCAAAAGTAGTCACATTCGCTCCACCTCTGCCAGCTACAGTAAAGAGCTGCTTACACAATAATGCAGCACTAATCATAATCCAGTAATTTTGGATATAACACTGACAGGAGCCGTGCTTCTCCATAATGAGAACTTTCACTTTTGATACATATATGAACATCTTTCTCATAATTGTTTGAAAGTAATGACTTATTTGTAATGGAGCACTTTTACAGTGTTGTATTGTTAACTGGGGTTTGTTTTGTTTGTTTTTTTCACAGGCTGTCAAACTAATCTGTTGATGAAGTTATCTATCCAACTATTAATCTATAAATATGCTGACAATATGAGAGTCATTCTCTTTGCTAACGCCATGTGTCTTTCTTACAGGTCCTGCCAACTTCAAAAAACCCGTCGCCCCGACTCCTCTCTCCTCCCACCCCAGTAACCATAGCAACCACGTATCCCCGACTCCACCCCCTTCGAGTGCACTTCCTAGTCTGCCCCCACGACACCCTGGTACCATGTGAGTCACACCTTCATGCACACACAAGCACTCTTAGACGTGATACTCTGTGTTTTCTGTGGGTAGAGCTGCTCAAGTTAACGAAAGACAAATCCTCACTGGGTTTTTTTTTTTAGGGTCCAGGATCAAGAGGATTTCTATGATGATGTTGATGAATTCAGCAGTCCTCCACCTCTACCACCGTCCGCAGGTTCAGTAACGGTCACCTCTTTGTTTTTAGCACCACGGACGATGTGACACTGAGCCTACATATTGAAAGACACACATAAAAGGAGCCATATTAGTCATATTAGTCGTCAGTGTTGTCAACGTATTTGTTCAACTCTCCTTGTGTGAAACTTAAAACATACATATAGTTTTAAATGATTCATAAAGTTAAGAGATGAAATGTGTGAACGTCTCCCTGTGGCTGTTAAGAAAACACTAAAGACAGTTAAACGTGACATATGAGTCAGATCGTGCTGGTTGTGGCTGTTTCAAAAGTGTGAAACCGTCTTGTAAAGTTGTTTTTTTTTTTTGTCCCTCTTTAGGCCACCCGAGTCAGAAGGCAAAGGTGAGACATGCTGAATTACTTTGACTTAGATAAACACAGATTTGCATGCAGACACGTTCACAACACACATGTGGGCTCATACAGACACGGTGTTCAGCACCTCACGTCTCTTCGACAACACATTTCCAAAGTGAGCTGACTAAACTGACTCACTGCTGTCGCTCGACGTTTTATCTTTGCCTCCTCAGGCCCAGGAGGAAAACGATGATGACGACGGAGAGATGTATGAGGATCTCGATGAGCGATGGTGAGGAAACTTTCACCTGTTCATCGCACACCTCACTGATTCACTTTAAATCCAGTTTAGATTCAAAATGCTGCTTTACTCCATATTTATGCATACATGTATACCTCTGTCCAAAGCTTCAGATCTCTTACAAGCTGATGAGTACTTCTCATTGATTTTAATATTGTAGGCATATGTTTAACTATTTATTTTTACTGTCTAACGTTACTAACAGTACTCTCTGGTGGTTGTTTTGTATCGCTATAACTCGCTCAGATGTATTTTTTGCTGCTATGGAAAACTATTTGATCTTAATTTGCATCTTTTATTTTTAGAAAAACCTGTTTGCTGATATGCTGCAGAAGAGCCTAGGTTAAGACACTCTGATATATACCACTGTTAAAATGATGGTAGTATGGGTATTTGTATATTTGTATTTTGTTTCTCTTTCAGCCCGTCAGGTTTGTAATCTTAGAAGCGTCTAGTTTTCTGATTCTCACAGGTGCATTTGTTTATCTATCAGCCTGTCACAACCTATAATTTACTGTCTAAACTCTCTCTCTCTCTCTTTCTCTCAAAAGGGAAGCGGCTGAACAAAAGCAAGAAAAGATGAAAGAGAAGGACGAGAAGGAGGAGAAAAAACGACTGGAGGCTGAGAAGAAGGAGCAGAAGGAGCGTGAGAAGAAGGAACAGGATGCCAGGAAGAAATTCAAGGTGAGTAAAGAAGACTGACACTTTGAAGGAATAATTTGACATTTGGGTAATATGCTCCATCACGTTCCTGCTGAGAGTTCGATGAGAAGATCAACACCACTCCCACGTCTGAACTCGAAGTGTGAAGTTTTAGTTGCATCCTTTTCGGACAAATATTTTCATAAATCACACCATAAAAAATCTTTTGTCTTTGTGTCCTTGTGTTTGTGCATTGTTGTGTGTATTAGCTGATGGGCCCGCTGGAGGTCATCCAGCAAGGGAAGGCTCGTGTGGACTGTCGAGGCAGTAAGACCGACCTCGCCCTGAAGCAGGGAGACTGCCTGGACATCATCCGTGTTCAGGGCAACCCCGAGGGAAAATGGCTGGGACGGACGCAGGACGGATCCAGTAAGTTCACATATTTTTCCTCTGTTTATTTTTACCTTGTTGAGCTGCTGTCTTTGATCAATAAAGATCTGACTCGAATTACATCTCTCATTATTATTTTTTTATTTTCAGCCCTTTCTCATTTTTCATTCATTGGTCTATATTTGAGTTATTAACATACTATACATTATACATATATCATGATTAAAGGCAGTAAATCAGGTCAGTATTTCACTTTGTTCTTTGTTTCTCACAGTTGGTTATGTGAAGACCACTTCGGTGGAAATTGATTTCAACTCGCTGAAGAATAATACAGCTTCTCCAGCCACGTCGTACGACCCCGAAGTATACGACGACATCGATGTAGCCCCTCCTGATAACAGGTAACAGCGTGCTTTGAACTCCACATTGGTTATTTACACTGATAAGTTTCACTTTTGTAAGAATGGACACATGAAGAGATAATGGGTGCTGCTGGTATCACAAACCTCAGCTTTATGCAACAAACTGAGACGTTAGTTGTAAAAAAATCTCACTTTTGCTTTTGAAAAATCCCATCTCTTCTGTCACTTCTGTATGTTGAATGTAATATGCATGTACACATGAATATGGCATATTTAGAAAGCTTTGTTGTTGCAGTACAGGACACTGCAGTACGGGAGGGTATGGAGGATATTTTTGGTCATAATTAAAATGAAAAGTCTACATAGAAAATTAAAACAGAGAAATTATATTGCTGTATTAGGAATAATCAGGCCATAATTACACTTGAAAATAAAAAGAAAATAAAAAATGCTAAATGATCATTTTAAAATGTATTTCGCTTTTTTCTATTTCAGCTTTTTATTTTAATATTTCCATTTAAATCTTCTTATTTCCCATTCTGAGTTTCATATTTGATGTTTCCCTTTTCATTTTCATTCCCATTGCCATTTTCAATTTCATCTTTCAGCTTTCAGTTTTCAACATTTCCTTTTAAGTTTATGGCCTGATTATTTCTAGTAGTCTAGTAAAATTATAATCTTTTTAATTTGATGTATTTTAATTTTGTATTTGGAGTTTTAATTTGAATTATGACCAGAAATATCTTCCATAGTATATTCCCACGTTTTATCCAAAATCAAAAATAGTTAGTCATTTTGTGACATATATATCTAAAAACAAACTATATAAAAACACTGGAAACCAAGGAAAAACAGCCTGCTATGGTAAAGAAATACAGTCCAATACAAACTATGAGTAACTCTGAACAAGTTAAATCCTGATTGTTTAACCATACAAAGTGTGTAAATGCAGTTATATGCAGGATTATTTCTTGGCCTGCTGCGGTTTAGAAAGCAGTATCGACTTCCCAAACTGTTGAATGATTTCTTTAAATTGAACTTGAAAAAAGTACCATTAAGTTAAATTTACCTGCACTGTTATCAGCCTATTTTCGAGTTTAGTTTTAGGTTGTTCTACCATGACACGCTTTGGGACCAGCTGATTGCTCTTTGAAAATGTTTCAGCTAATTATGATTCAGTTTTATACCCCACCAAGTGAAAATGTTCAAATGATGTTAGTAGAAAAATGAAAAGTTAAAAGCTTTTTAACTTTTGGACACTTTTAACTTCATCTAACATTATGAAAGTTTACTAAATTCATCACTGTTAATATAAAATTCTTCTTTCTCAGCAGTGCGATCAAAGGACCTGGAGGTATGTTTCAAATCTTACAACAATATACTTCATTTCGTTGTGTTCATTTACGATCATTTACTGTCACAGGTGTTTATTTAGATAAAACATGTCACCACTTATATAATATATCTGCTTTTCCTGTAGTTGTCCTGCCACCACTACCAGGAGACGGAGGAGAAATATACGATGACGTTCTTGATCCAAACCTGGAAGTCAGGTGGGAACTGATTCATTTAATTATAAGAAATGGCAAAATGGAGAATGAGTGTTTCAGTGCAATAAGCTCGAACACAACAAACATTGAATATGCATGCTAAACAGAGATGGATGGAAGGAGAAAGTCTATAATTGAAACAGAAAAAGAAATGCAGGTCTTTTCATCCTTGGTTGGCTCTCTAGTCCCACGGACTCCTGGTCTTCTTCTACAAAGCCTCGTGGCTTCCTGCGGATGTTTGACCGGAGCAGACGTCCTGCCAGCTCTAAAGTGTAAAATACACTCAGTAGTAAGACTGATCGCAGATCTACTGTCACCTGTCATTAATCCCTAACCTTTCAGCCGTCAACCCCCCTTTTAAACAGATGACGTTGCCTCTGAATGTTGATTTTCTCCCCAGAGACCTCTTACTGAATAACCGAAGGATGTTAATTTGTGGATTAAAATCTAAGTGTCTTTCTGTGATTATAATGGGTGTGGCTAATTTTACTAATCTTCTCGAGTCATTTGCATGTCTGATGGATGAGTTTTGACTTAATCAGAAAATCAAGACTTCATCCGCTAACAGCGTGTTTTAACAAGCGCACTAATTCAAATATCGTGATGCGATTCACGACTGTGATTTATTAATTTTCTCTGAATCATATTAACCTACCTTTAATTGATGATGTTGTTATGATGTAAGTTATGTAACACTTTAATAATTTTTCCTCTGTTGTGCCAGAGTGCCTCCACCCAGCCAGTTTACTGCAGAGGGGAACTCAGGTATCACTGCCATGTTGTCAATGGATATTTAATTTGTTTCTCAATATTGATTCTCCATCCTTGGAAGTGCGTTGATTTGAATCACCAGACTCTGTAATTATTGTGGAAAATACCTTTTAGCAACACTTTCCATTATGCAACAGACATCCTTGATCCATGTTGGCATTATTAAAGTGAAACTTTTGAAAGAAGACATAACACACTGTTCCTCTTATGTATGAAATACATTCATAATAAAACACACTAAGATAGCTTTTAGTGGCTAGTATTTGTTAATGTTGGTGAACTATATATATTGAGATATATTCTTGAAAACTGACATTTACAAGTCACTTTGCTGCCTTTATGACTCATTTTATGTTTCTCTCACGCTTTATTTTTATTTTTACCATCACACTCATACACTACCTCAACAGCTCTAACAAGAAATATTTATACTAGGATAAATTTTAGGACTTCAGAAGGCATCTGGGCAAGTCCTTTTAGATCAGCGTTTAAGCCTCACCTCATTTATTTTTTGTCACACTGAGTCTTATTTAAATGAATGAATGTCAGTCTATATTTTCACTGACTTGGTTCGTATGTTATCACAGATCAGCCAGGAGCAATTGATGAAGAGATATATGATGATGTCGACTCTCAAAATCTGCCTCCTCTTCCTCCCGTCAGCAGGTATGATGAAAGTCAATCAATAAAACAAAATAATCAAACAAATAAATACAATAATTCCCATTTAGATTCATGATTTCAAGTGTATTTTTAAAATTGGATATATTTTGATTGACAATAATCTGAAATAGCCGAAGAATCATTAAGTATTGTACTCAAGTTTTTTATTTCTTCTTCCATATGTTTTTTTTCTTTCTTTTTTCTATTCAGCATTCCCACCCCAAAGAAAAATGAGATGGACCCAAAGAAGCAGAAAAAGTTTGAGAAAGAGGAGAAGGAGTTCAGGAAAAAGTTTAAGGTTTGCCGCACTATTATGTCGTTAAGCATGTTTCACACCTGCTGAAACAGACCTGTGGTGCAAAAAAAACACGTTGCTTTCTTATTTAAATGTATTTATACTTTAACAACAAATAAAAACAATAATTTTAATCCAAGTTTATATGTATTAAGTTCAGCCTGAGTTCTTAAAATTGCTTTTGCTTTTCATACATGAAACACTAATATCAAGAATGTATAGGTTTAATTAATTTATTAGTATTGATGATGTCACTTTAAATCTCCTTCAGTATGACGGGGAGATACAGGTGCTGTACCAGGTGACCATCATCAAGACTCTTACTAATAAGAAGTGGAGTGGGAAAGAGCTTCCAATCAAAGCAGGAGAAAAACTCGACGTCATTGTTAAAGCCGTGGACAACAAGCTGATCTGTCGGAACGAGGACGGCAAGAGTGAGCATCTGCTGCTTTGGTTTTAAAATAAATTCATCAATACGTGTATTTAAGAGTCCTGCAACACTGCTTTTTCATTATTTGCACCACAAAAATGGATCATTTAAGTCTAAAATCTGTCTGTCTGTGATTTACAGTTGGTTATGTGTCGACAAGCCACATTGAAACGGAGTAAGTGTCCCAAATATTCACACACACACACTGAGAAAAAATCAACAATATTCTGTTTGTACTGAACATTTTGTTTGTGTTTACAGTGATGGTGATATCTACGATGACATTGGAGATGGTATGTTTTTAGTTCATCTTTCATCATTTCATATAGATCTATTATTTGTAGATATCAACACAGTGAATCACCATACATAATAAAAATAATTGTTTCTTTTCAGACTGCATCTACGACAACGATTAAAGAGCCGGCCTGCACTGGGTTTATTATTTTACACCGATATTATTCATGTTATTTATTATGTCATTGACGATAAACATCAGGAGCTGCTTTTGGTTAGGTAATCAAGCTGAATTGTCATTTCAGTTTCACTTCATTTATTTATTCATCAAAATTTGAATCGCTGAATAAATTGGACACGTGAGCGATGATTCGATGGATCTGGAATCAGGAGAGGTTTAATTCCTTTGAACAATGTCACCTTTTTAAATTGTGCTTCATCAAAAACAGAACAATTTCATGTGGTTATGTAACGAGCAACATCTCAGCAAAGTGATAAACACTTGTCAACAGTATTTGCATATTTCTGTTTTTAAGTTTTCTTCATTTTAGAAACTCCACAGCACTGAATTTACATGTATGCTTCTACTGTGTTTTTCATTTGTTGAGAATAGACAATACGAGTTGAAATGAAGGCTGTAAACAATACTTCTCGTCTGTGTTTAATTAATGCCCATGATGTGATACTGTGTGTATGTTCCATTGCTGGTTATAAGGTCAACAGAAAGTAAAGAAAGTATCAGCATGAAGACTAAACAACTGTTTTAGTGCTTTTACAACAGTGTACATACAATCATGACATTCATACATACGAGCTTGACTTCTCCACATATCCTAATTTGTCCTCTTGTTGAGACTAAGTTTGCATTACAGTGAGCACTCCTGTTCCATACGTTTATCTCACAGTAAAATGCACAATATACTGTTGTGTGTAAATTTTAGTGACACGTGTGCAGGTGTATGATGTGTTTTTTTTTCCAGGTAAAAAAAATCAGCATCATAGAAACAACATTTCTTCCATCATGACCTTCTCTGTGCAGTTTGTGCCAGAAAGGATTTACTAACATCTAGTGGTGACGTTAGGAATTACAACCATAGCAAACTTAATTCTGGGATTTAGATCTGGTTTCATTTTTTGCTGTCAGTTAAGTTATTGATTCAAAACTATACTAAAAACAGTGTTTGTAACGGTGGTGTATCTGCACAAGGTTGCAGAAACAGTGAGTTGATTGTCAACTATTTTGATAGTCAGTTCGTCAATGTGAGTATTTTTTGCTTTGCGTTTGGACTGTTGGTTGAACAAAAACAAGACAAAACAGACAGGTGACTGGGAAACTACAATATTTGGACATTTTATAGGCTTAAAAATGAATCAATTCATTGAGAAAATAATCAGCAGACTCATCGATAATGAAAATAATTCTTACTGCAGCTCTTCTTCCACATATCCACACCTTTACCAAACTGACTCAGGTCAAGTAGAAGCCAGATATGACATGAAGTCATCACCCCCAGATTGATAGCATCAAATCAGTGACATAAACATCACATGAATGATTTCAGAAGTGACAATAAGCGAGGGAGTCATATATTTTTGTGTTTGAGCTGTTTCCAATAAAATGTTCAGTGACTCTGAAGTGTGCTGAAATGTGCTAAAAATATTGATATATTTCTATATATATATATATATATATATATATATATATATATAAATGTTTTATTTATTGTGATTTAGAATGAAGTAGTTTGGTTATCTAAAAAAATAATAATAAAAAATAATTCGTGTGGAAAAAAAACATAAAAAACTACTTCCGCCCTCACCGGAAGTTTCTTCCTGGTTTCAACATGGTTCCTCCGGTCGCAGTGTCCCCGTTCATCAAGGTAATTCCTCTAATTTTTTAAACTGAAGGTTATTTTATTGTTGTTATTTGGTCAGGTTAAGACAAATAGTACATTTAAATCGACAAAGTTTCCCCTCAGGCCGCCGTCGAGCCGCTCGTTAACGTCAGCTGCTCTGATAGCATGTTAGCTTGAGTGTGTTAGCGGTGACATTGAGAAGCTGCTCAGGTAAAAAACATCACCTGGAAGAAATAAAACAAACACGTTTACAGAGCAGCAGTCACCTATTTTTCAGCCAACATATCGCTGAGTTAGATCAGACTAATATCTTTCAGCTGGTATTAAAAATCACTTCAAGGAAGTACTACTAATCCACTGTAAATCTATATTATATCTTCATTATCGTTATTTTTATCATTACTATTGTTTCAGACTGCGAGGTGGTCTTAATGATAATAATAATAATTATTATTATTGTTATTATTTCCGACTGCCAAGTGGACTCCATATATTTTATTTGTTTGTTTGTTTGTTTATTTACTCATTCATTAAGGTGGCCAAGTCTTAAGTTATTATTATTATATTATATTATATATTATATTATATATATACTATTATATTGTTAATCTGTTATTTTTATAATTATTATTTATCTTAATACAATTTTATTGTTATTATGATAATACAATAAAAGGATTAAATTATGCTTATTGTTGTTTCAGACGGCCAGGTGGTCCGCCCTGCTGCTCGGTGTGTTTTATGGCAAACAGAGGTTTGGTAAGTTTGTGTCTGCACGTGTGTCAGTGAACGAGTCTGTCAGTGTCCAAACTCCAAGGTCAGCAGCACAGACTGAGAACAGGGAAGTTAATCAGCTGTGAATATAACAGGTTCATTTAATCATTTACTTTCAGTACTTTCATTACCACTACTACTATTTTACTGTAACAGAAAGAAGGAATCTTCACAATCAGCTTTAATGGCCAGTGTACATATTTACATATATACAGCTTAAAACCAGGACAACAAGTTTGCTAAAGTAAACAAACTATTATATACAGTTAGACAGTGCAAAGGATGCTGAAAGAAATATGATCACTGAAACATTTAGCTTTATATACATGAGGTAGGCAGATACAAGTGCTTAACTATAGTCGTAGTTCAAATTCTACGATATTTACACGTAAAAATTATAGTTTTGAAGACTACACATTGATTTCACATCCGCTTTATTTTGTTTTGGTCAGTTGCTGATGATTTTTTTTACCAGAAAAACAATGACTGATTGTGATTGGTTCATTTTAATTTGATACACTGAATGTTCTGCTTGTGTCACACATTTTATTTGCTGTTTATGTAACCCTAGTAGTGTAAAAGGAAAAGGGTACAATGTGTAGTCGTAACAGTTACCTGAACCATTTGCTATTTCTTTATCTACTAAATGTTACCTGTTTAGCTTTTGGAGCACAGCTGTTTGATGTTTGCAGTTGGAAAGACACAGGTGTAAACAATAAAATCAATGATCTGTGAATCTAATCTAGCGGCCTAAATGTGTGCATGGTGGCTCATTGTCACACTGTCATAAATCACTGGGACAAGAACAGAGCAGTCACCAATGTTTTTAGTAACATCTGTGGTTTTTCAACTATGGCACATCAAAATGTCTGATGTGACACAACCTTTTATAAAACAAGATAATGTGATGCATCACAAACATTCAGAGGGACCTGTCTGCACATATTTTTTGTTATTATTACCAACATCGTACTTTACCAGTTCACAAAAACCCTCGTGTGTGTGAAATACAGTGTTTCCCTGAAAAGATGAGATGTTTTGTGGGGTCAGTAATTGAAACATGTTACTTATTTTTAAGTGTCGTTGCATGTTGAAATGTAAGAAAACACACTCAAAATACTGTAGATGTAGGCATATTCATATATTCAACCTCTCTGCTGGATGTTTGAGGAGCCTCATTTAAGTTTTAAGCTCCAGCAAACATGAGCCAATGCCAAGTTCTAATACAAAAAAATACATTTAAAATACCTTATATATTCTTTATATTACTAAAGAGACGAATGCATAGATTTAGGTGCAGCTGGACCACACTCACTGTTAGTTGGGAGATAATTTCTCACATTTTAACCTTTTTAAAAAATTTTATATAACATCCTATATCTTTGTATGATTGATACTGTTGTTGTATATCTACTTGGATCAAGTGGCTCTGATCTATAAAGTTCATATGAATCTGAAAGGGAACTGACTTTTTTCCAACTTTAAGTTGTGCACACAACACCAGCCCCTCGATTCTCATCAGGATTTTTTTTTTTTCAGTGCAGAAAGCTCAAATAAAAATGTTCAGTGTTTGTTTTGGAGTAATGACCACTTGTTTTCTTGTTCAGACTACCTGAAGCCCATCGCTGAGGAGGAGAGGCGGATTGAGGAGGCAGAGAAGAAGGTCAGAGAGGAGCAGGAGCGCATCTACAAGCAGCTGTCTGAAGGTAACACAGAACCACACACACACTCCTTGTTCCTGCCTGCCACACACACACACACACACACACACACACACACACACACAGTTTCATTCAACATAATGTTCACAGAATGTTTCATTTACATATTTTTCCTTCTTTCTCTCATTTCTTTGCAGCAAATTCTGAAACCATCCTGAAATGAAGTCTGTCTGGACCTGTGTCATTATGTCCTAAACTCAATAAAAACTATTTTTCATGTATTGATCAAAGTGCTCTTGTGATATTTGTGTTTTTTAGGGGGTTTAACATCATAGTCTAATTTTAAAATCACATCAAAGCAGTTAATATCATGAATTAAATACATTTTCAGGTGTAGTTTTTAGCTTTCATGTAATGCAAAGACATAACAGATAACACACATTTTGCGACTAGAGAGCAGTTGTGTAAGTGAAGTGTGTGTGTCCTTCAGTAGCCCGGGGGAAGAGCTCGGTTGTAATCCTGGCCTACTTTAGCAGCAATCCCAGGATTGGGGTCATGGACCAGTAGTAGAAAGTGCAGTGTGGACAGAAGCCTTCCCTCAATACCATTGCACGTTGTGTAATATTATAACCTTCAATACGGACTCTGCGTTACCTTATAGCATTATGTAGTAGGTGTTTTATAACCATGATGGCTAGACTGCAGATACAGTATTTCCAGATTTCATGTTGCTGCAATACTTTTTATACACCTATGTCTATATAAATATCCATTTCCTCTACTTGTGGGTATGTAAGGTTTGTGAATTGTTTCATCAAAAAATTTCAGTATTTCAGGCAATGAATTCACTCAGTTTCCTCATAAAAATACATTTGCTTTATTTGGGTCATCATTGTACACATGAAGAGGCAAGCTTTAAAATACTGACCATGAAGTAAAATAAGTCTATTTAAAAATGTTAATGGGTTCTATCCACAGCACCTGGAGGTACGTTTATCACCTAATATTACTTGGTCATCTCCGATATACCCGCTCTTTCTTTCAATATGTGGATTACTATGATAAAACCCGTATCTCATTAAGTTAATAAAGAATTACTCGATGACTCTTTTGCCTTTTACAAATCACACTAATTTGCCTGTTTAAAAAAATAAGCATCTATGTGTTAACTAGAAAAATATTTTATATTTAGGGAGGAAGGAAATATGTACAGGTCATTACAAGAAGTTGTTTTAAAGTGGCTCTCTGTCTGTGGAGCCTTCACTGTTTCTCTGCAGACGTTATCGCAGATGCATGATGGACTGGTGGTTAAAAATGTCGCCTCAGTCCTGATCCTTTTTCTTTGGAGTTTGCACGCTCTTCACGTTTGCATTTGTGTGTTTCTTACATGCCATTGTCAGCTATAATAAATAGTCCTGTCACTACTGGAACAAGACGCTGGCCTCAGGTGGTGCGTTCAGGCTGAAGTACCTGCTCCCATTTAGGATGGTGGAAATGCAGAATTAATAAAATGTTTTTTTTTGTTGTTTTTTTTTACAGCAGCTGGAGCCAGATGTTTCTCCTGCTGGCATATTATGCTTAAAAAGAACTGTAATACCATTTATGTCCAGTCATTCAGTTGATAATAAAGTTAATCTGATCTGGAAGCAGTTTTAACTGGGTCTCAATGTGCTCTTATTTAATAAGACATTCATATTTGTGTATTCATAAAACATAATTACACTCTCAGCTACTCTCAGACGTATGTACAGTATGAAGGCATCATGAGGAAGCAACTACAGGCTTGTTTGCGGACAGTAACGTTTCTACGCCATCGCTTTAGGATTAATGTAAAGTAACCTTACTTTATGCATCTCTTACTGGAGCAGTCTTGAGCTTCTCATCTACCTTTGTCTCTCTGCGATCAAGGTAAACAAACTCTCATTGTAAATGTTATGTGACTGGAAGGAGTGAGTCATTTAAAAAATATTGGAATATATGTACATTCACTAATACCTCTATCTACCCATTATCTGAAATTACATTGTGAAATGAATATTACATTAATTTACAATATACAGATTGCCTGACAACAGAGCTGCAGACATGATTTACCTGACCTGACGTGTGTGTGTTCACTCTTATTATACTGTACATGAGTATCACTTACTACACAGATTTATGTACACGTTTTATCCTCTCATTTTTGTTTTTAAGAACTACTTTAAAGAATGAAAAAAGGTCTCCCACACACAAACACAGCACCACCTGAACTGAAATGAATCCTGAAAAATAAGAAGGCTGATAATAAAAAAAAATCACTCTCCCTCTTGATTCTCATTTAAATGCAAAGAATTTAAAGTCAGCGATGGTTAGCTTTCCCTTTAATTTAACCTAAAGTTAGAAATACCTGGTTAGAGTCCCTTAAAGGTCAAATTTTTGCTCTTCTTGGTGAGGATTCTTGAGGATCCTTGTTCAGGGTTTTCTTTTCTGATCACAAACTTTCTGAAGAAATACTACAGAGCTGTGCTGTCACTCGTACGTCCGTCTTCTTGACTTTATTGCGTTTTATTTTTTCCCCCTTGGCTGACTGACTGGCTGTGGTGCTCAGGTTAACTCTGAGGTCAGTCTCGTCTTGAGTCTCCCTTCGTGTACTCCCATCGTGTGTGCAGCTTTTTGACCGTTCAGCACACCGAGCAGGTCTTGGAGCCTCCACCACCACTGGCGTTGTTGTTTTGAGGAGCTGGTGGACGAAAACGCATAAAACAGAAGAGTCATTTCAGTATAAAAACAAAAAAATAAGTTTAACTTTTTAAATTCACTGTTTTCTGGGAATTTGGTGTTTTTGACGCTGTAATTGCATCTACTTAATATATTTCCTAATTGTGTGATTATTCTAAAGAGTCACGGCACCTTTACTGGCTGTAGCCGCCTCTTTAGCAGCTTTTTCTTCCTCCAGGGCTTTAAGTTTAGCTTCATACTCCTCTTTTTTAGCATTCCACTCCTTCCTGTTATTTAGGATGCCGTCCAACATGGGCTGGATTTGTGGGTGGAAGCGAGAAAACTCCTGAGAAGAAAAGAGTCAGAGACAAATTGTTGAAAAAGTTATTAAAACAGAGCATTTTAGGATTATGCTTCAGTGAAATTATGTGAGTGGATGGCTTTTATTTTGTCGGACCTAACGTAAAGGTTCATATCCAAAATTACACAAAAACATAGAGAGCAGGAAACCTCTAAATATATGCTAAATAGATGATTAGCTTTAATTACTCTGAAAGGAACGCTGTGTGAAACTTCACCTTGTAGACAAATGTGCAGACAAAATCAATGAAACCACACTGTAGTTTTGGGAGCTCTGCCGCCTTGGTCCTGTCCATCATGGGCTGGTGGGATGGACAGAAAGAGTGTGAGGAACTCAGAAATGCCATATTAACATCCAGGAAATAAATAATGGCCATCAATGACAGTAAATAGACAAATCTGCTAACCAGCCATTAAGAAAGTATTGAAGTATTCATTTTATTTGTGTTGCCCTGACTTGGAAATCACCTGCTCAATCATGTTTTTATAACTGAACACCTGCCTAGCATCAACCATTTTCCCCTGATAGGTTTCTAGATAGTTCACACTTCCTCCGCTGAGTGAAGGAGCTTAATGAGCTCCAAAATAATGGAATCACTTCAATCAGGTCTTAAGTGACATTTTAAAGATGCTACAACGAGTAAGATTAATTGGATTCTGTCTTTGCAGATCCACAACAGATTCATCAGAGTCTTCATTCTCTGCCGCTCGATATGCTGACCAGGTAACAGGCCAATGGATAGTTTGAATTATTGGAAAATGAATTAGGAACAACTGATGATTTAAGAAAAAATGCCAAAAATGATCTGGTGTGAGCATTTTTCTGCATTTCTCAGTTTTATTACATGTGAGATATTTAGGGGTTTTGGATTGTTAGAAAGATATTTTCCAGTATTATCTGACAGTTCATACACCAAGCACCAAATTGAGAAAATCGAGCCGATTAAAAGATGAGCTGAGCCTAACATCATAGATAGCACACACAGTTATTTACAGATACCAAAATGTTCTTTCCACACACATCTAAATATACATACTTCCTACAACAGTGTGTGAACTCACAATAGGTTGTTGTTCCAGCACCGTCCTCTCCAGGTCACCCTGCTCCCAAAACTCTGCTGCTACCGACAAGGCGACCTTAGAGACACACACAAACAAACAACCACACACACGTCATCTGTAGGAATCAGAGCACAAACACTCAGCCAGTCTCTGATTGAAGTTTTGATTTTTGTTCGTCTCACCTTGCTCTGCACCTCCCACGGCTTGGTAATAGCTGACAGGTCACAGGCGGTCATCATCATGGCCCTGCAACAGAAAAGATGAGGCGGTTCAGAGGAATGTGAGAGAACAGAGAAGTGTGTTCATCCCCGTTATACTCACATGACGATTTCTTTTCTGGTCGTTTCCAGAGACATGAAATCGACCCACTTCTTTTCATCCTCGTACGTGTGTGAAAGGTCTACGATCTTCTGGAACATCGTTCTTTTCCTGTCAAGGTACGAGGAGAGGAGCTGTTTAACTATTTGGCATTATGTGTTTTTGAAAAATGAGGGAATAAATAAGTAGAGATTGTGCTAACTTGAAATAAAGAGCCAGGTCAGTGGCGATGATGGCGATGTCCATGAGATGAATCACATGCTCAACCTGTCGCCTGTGAAGGTTCTGGTAGATGTTCAGTGACTGCAGGTGAGAAGATAGAGATGGGCGTAGTTAGTGACTGAAGGGTGGGATTTGAGGAAGATTTCAATCATTTGTAAGTCATCCTGCAGGTCACCTCTTCTTTCTCACCTCGTCAGCCAAGAGGAACTTTCCGAACTCTAGATGGTGTCGTTCCAAGATGGAGGAGCCGTGCAGCTTGGCCAGAGGGTTGCCAGATCTGTTTGGCGTAAATAAAATTTGGATGTGAACAGAATTAAACACGAGATTAACAACAATCACCATCTGTTTCAAGTATAACATTTCATTACTGACATACCAAAAGACTTAACAAGGTTTTTAAAAGGATCATATCAAAGTGTTAGACTGTTTTGACACATTTACAATAAAATGCCCCCCACTTTCAAAAACATACTATAATATATGGCGTTCAAGATCGTCCATCTTGTTTTCATCCAGGTAACCATAACATGAAATTAACCTTGAAAGACTTGAAGCCTGCTTGAGATACATGATTCACATCTATCAACGTCATGTCTGATCTTATTCTTTAAGATATTGCTTTATAGAGCCTGAGATGCATTCAAAAGCTCTAAAAAACTTTAAAAATTAGGTTCAGTGACATTCACGTGGCAATGTCATTTTTCCAACTTAAATGTGGGGATATGAACGCGTCATTAGTGTGGACTACTATGGATCAGTATTCCCTTTCAGCTGCTTTACCACATAAAAAAGATGCTACTTTGACAAGTTTGAAGTCTTCACAAGCTATAAAGTCTGAAAACCAAAAAACAAACAGGCTCCCCCATTTCATTACAAGATTATTGCAAAAATTTCCGTAAGTCTTTGCAATATGACTTGCTTAATACAGTGCTATTTGATGTATTATACATGTTTTTGTGTGTGTATTTATGTACATATATTCACATATTTATATAGTGTATATCTTCCATGTAAATAAAATATAGTTTCTTTTTTGTTTCATCCCTCGATGCTACTTTTTATGTTGTACTTTGTTCTATTTCATTGTTGTATTCCATTCACATTCATACTATTTGACCTCTTTATATCTTTTCTTTCTCACATAAAGCACAAAATTACTATTTAGCACCATCCTGGTATCATGTGACTGATTTTCTGCATACCCTACCATGAATATGATTTCTTTTCTATTTAAAAAAAATGGAAAAAGCACTCACTTGACTTGGTACAAGTTGTTGGTGCCTCTGTGGTCAATATCATGGAGGAAGCCTGCAGTTATCATGGCCATTACCTCCAAGTCAGTGTAGTACCGCTTCAGCATTCCCGTCTGAGCACACAAAGTGGTTAAAACGAAGAAAATATGTTAAATCCATCACATGGTAGAGTGCACAAACAACCAGAATATTAACACTGGAAATGGAAAATAACAGTGCTCACAGAGACTAAACAGCCTCTATTGTAAAAACAGTAGAATAAATAAAAAGTAAAATACCGTTAGGAGTGTAAACATGGTCTGTCCCACGTTGAAGCCGTGACGCCAGTTATGGTAGGTGATTCTTCTGTAGCCTTTACTGACCGAGTACATGAACCGAACCAGCACCTGGTGGTGGAGAGGAGAGAAGTGATTAATCCCACAGACTTGGTGCTTTGAAATGACATGTTATTATCTGCTGTGTGTATTTTTGTGTGTCGATTACCTCTTGAGGGACCTGGAACTTCTTGACCACCCCGACCTCGTAGTACATCTGGATGCCACACTTCACCAGCTCCATCTCCGTGCAGTTAAAATCCGAGAAGCGGAACTCATAGATCTCAAACTTCTTAATCATCGGAGGCAGGTCTTTTTTCTGAGAGGGAAGTGAACAGAATATCATGGTGATAAACTGATGAGTTGGTATCACACTCCCAGCTGGTCAAATAACTCAAATTTGCCAAACGTGCGGACACAGACGAGTTTCAGTGTTACCAGGATGTCAAGGAGCTCGTCCTCTTCACACTCTCTGGGTTCACAGCCATAGACCTCTCTGGTGTTCTGGGAGAAATGAGAAAAAACATTGAGGTTATGAGCATGAATTAAACACATGGCAAGTACAAGTACAGGCAGGCAAACCCATCAAGAAAGTATGTTTCATGGATGCTGGACTGTTTTTATTGTGGTGGGCAAGTTTCTGTGATGGAAAACTGATTATTGATCAAGCTTAAACCTGAGCACCACAACCAATCAAAACTTGATCAAGCTTAAACCTCCCTGAATATATATATATATATTTTTTAATTAAGCAATAGGTGGGAGAACAAAAAAAAAAAGTACTGACCAGGACATTCTGAATCTCATCATCCCGACATTTGACGTGGTAGAGCACCATGTCCTGAGCGATGTCTTTCCGATTCTCCAGCTTGTTCATCTTGTCGTAGGTGTCCGTGTTCAGCACAGACCAGCCCAGGAACTGAGTCAGAGCCTGAGGAAAGGGGGGTCAGGATCAGCTCAGCGTGGACAAGATGTATCAGGAGAGGATGATTTACAGACACCCTCCAACTCAAATGCAGTGGTGGACTTTTCTTTCATAACGAGATTCAGTTTTTTCTTTCAAAAACTGGGAGCATCATTGAGAATTTACTTTAAGAACATGAAGGTACTTTATAATGTAGAACTATTCAATGCATATAAAAATCTCTATATTTAATTATGTGACTTTGGTGTAGAGGAGGAGAGATTCATTTACCTCCATGAGCTGCTCGTCCTGATCGTCAAAAGGCTTTCCGTCTTTCCTGTTGTAAAAAGTGGCCACACCGACTATCTCTTCCTTTTTGTTGACGATTGGCAGTGAGAGAACATTTTTTATGGTCCAACCACTGGCGTCGAGCGGCTCAGTCTGCAACGAAAACAAAAAATAAAAAAAAATGGATTTACTGTATGAACATCTCTCTTATGAATAATCACCACAAGTTTCGCCGTCTTACCTGAAACTCGAACGTCTCGTCGGCAGCTGCGTTCATTATGTTACAAATCTGAGGAGCAGAAATAAGACAGATTGACTGAGGTGGAAGATGTGTGAATATATTTATTTAGTTTCTAACTGATCAAACGGCTCGTAGGAAAGCGATGAAAAAGAAACTCACAAAGCCGCTCTCAGCAACATAAGTAGGCAGGCCGCTACACAAGGCCCAATGATCAGGAGGTGGATTGCTGTGTGACAGATTGGCAAAGAGATGAGTTAGAAGATCTGACCTTTTTAAATTTATTTTTATTATCACTCATTTGATTAACATGGTACATAAACATACCAATTTAGCTTTAAACCCTTTTCTCCAAAATGTTACTAGTTGTAGAAATTACTTTAAATAATTAAGGCAGCTTTTTTGGTGTTTAGTTGTCGGATTAATCCATGAAAGTATTTTTGTATGAATACTCAGACTAAGGCAAAATGTCAAATGAAAAAGATTTACTTACGGTATTACTTTGATGTCTTCTTTTCCATGCAATATATAATCAATGACTTTGTAGAAAATGACTTCCTGTAGGAAAAATAAAACACAAGATATTAGATTTAAAACAGAGCAGTGGTGATATCAAGTGCTCACATGTCTGCTTTCATGCAGAGTGTTAATGATAAAAATAATAATAATAATAATGTTAGATAAAAATGAAATAAAGGGATGTACCCTGCCATCAGGAGTGACAGGGCCCGAGTAAGGTGGCTGCTCTCCCATCAACACCGGCCAGATATCAAAGAACTCCTGGAAGAAGAGAGAAAAAGTTCAGCTCTTCATGGTGATAAAAGCATGAACACAAAACACGTCACGCTGCAGGCTCAGACAGACGCTGTACCTTCTCCTTCGTCATGTCTAGCAAACCGACGGAGTAGCGGTCACAGTTGAGGTAGGCTCGGACTGTGTACAAGGCTTTGTGAAACTGTCGCTCAATGTCTGTCAGCTCTTCAAACACCTTGTTGGCAGACCACAGCAGCAGCTGGATAACAAACACACACAAACACACAAAAACGCAGCAGTCATGTCAAGCTTTCAGTCCACGATGTGGAAATGCAGCATTTGTGTGTTGATGCCAAACACGAAGCAGGTTGACGTCCCTCACCTGTCCTTTACGTGTCTCACAGCTGTGGAGGTAACTCAGGTGGTAGATCTTCAAGTTCAACGTGGCAATTTTTAGATACTTTAAAAAAAGCTAAAAAGGATAAAGGAGAGAAAAGAGAGCGACATAAAAACATGATATGACACAACAAAACAACTGATTAGTTAAACATAAATGAGACAGTACAAAATGTGATGATGTGTGAGGAAAATAGGATTCTGAATAAACTAACGCTCTGCAAAAGGATAAACATTATTACTTGTTTGGATCAATCGACCTATTTGCTATTTGTTGAAAATAATGTGAAACCAGGGAGCAAAATGAATCTGTGCTGGTAAACGGAGGTGAAGCATTCACATTACAGAGCGCAAATCAGCTGGAAGATTATTTCACCACCATTATTATCATTATGACAAAACTGAAGCACATAAGATGTGTTTTTCCAGCAAACAGGGAGTTTTGTCATTCCCACATTAATAATAATTGTCACTCTTCTTCTGTCTCCACTCTTTTTTTTCTCTCTCTTCTTTTGGTTTCTTTCATAATCAGCTTTTGTTTGACTCTTGTAATGGCTAAGCATCTAAATAAATACAAACAATTTATGCATAATATGCATATATAATCAAGAGTCTCATGTATAATAAAACGCCATCATCTCAGCTCCATCTCTGGATATTTTTACTGGGTTAATTTAAATGTAAAGACCCCTGCAAACTACAACACAATGTAGACAGACATTAAAGATTTTTCTAAATTTGTAGTTAACAGTATTTATGCTGCTACTTAGCTGATGTACAATACATATTTATTATCGATATATTTTTTTTCTAATGATGTTATACTCTGTCTTATAGTTACATGCTCTTAATAAAGTCATTAACCTGCTTTGGATGTAAATCCATACCTGACTGGAACCCCTGTAGCTTATGTCAGTTTTGAAGCTTAGTTTATTCCTAACTGGGGCGACATCCTCACACGTGATGGATTAATGACCTGAACACACAGTGGTCCCACTCGTAAAGACTTATCTACTTACTGTACGTCAGGTGTATTTTAGAGTAATTGTCTCAGGTGTCTTTTGACTTAAGTCAAAGGCAGAAACAGATCAGAAACTATGATTTTGTTTTGAGGCCTTTCACTCTGCTCTGCTCTGAGTTTATGTGCACTTTGGCCGTTTGTGCATCGGCGCTCATGTGGTTTGGACTCACGTCTTCATCCTCAGCAGTGAAGTGCGGCCCTGTGGTCTTGTTCAGAGCCATGATCACAGCCACCATGTCTTTGCCGTTGAGGATGGGCGTAGCCAGAATGTTTCGGGTGGTGTAATCTGTGAGTTCATCGACGAATGGGCTGAAGTGCTGGTTCTAAAAATACAACAAAAATACATGTTTTTAGTACATATAGCGCATGCTTTCAAACACACATGTGCACACGTAAGAATGAGTGTTACACTGCAAAAGCTTTCATTACTATGTTCATTTAAAAAAAAAAATCTTTCAGTATAATATACATTTAATAGCTGTTGTTATTAGTAGTAGTGTTTTTTTGTTTATGAGAGGCTCTATTAGAAGTCCACTGTGTTCCTAATCTTAACATTTTCTTCATTATCTTTTTATGAATGCCATGTGGTAAGTAGGCTGTTGTAGGTCTCTAAAGTATACAACATAGACTGAAACCAGGACCATTATTGTGACAGTAACTCAGATGACAAATAACTAATAATAATAATGTCTATTCTGAACTTATTTTACATAATTTACTGAAGAAAAATATCCACAATCACAGGATAAACCAGCTGTTTCCTATTGTTGTATTATCAAGGTGTTTTCTTCATGAACTTAAATTTAAAATGGGCAGAATATATATTTTGTTAAATGTCTGGAAAAGCCCCATTTAAAGCCTGATAAAAGGCTTTCTGTGGACACACTGTGTGGAAGCAGAGTAAAGTAAACCAGTTTTGATCTGTTTTAGATTCCTGCTGACTAAATGCCAGAGGCGTCTAATCCACAGCTAGAGCAGAGGCTGATGGGATCTGGAAATAAATGGATTATGGTCTGACAAGGGGATTTACACCCTCACTTGGTCAAATATAGATACGTGTCACTAACTCTTCTTTTACCTGTCTACTACCGTTGTAGGTTTTAAGCATGATGTGATTCATATGTGAAAACATACAGATTCAGTAAGGACACTTCAGTTTAATATGATTATACACCAATATACTGTTTAGATTTACTTCATAAATAGATGAATAGGAGCTAAAACTACACAGATTGTGCTTTAAACCCCAAACAGTGTTTATGAACTGGTGTGTTATAACCACCTTACAAATTACAGCTGTGTTAGAGCATAGATATATTATTTATGGACTGCATCAATTGTATTCTCCTAGCCTGTCACACATTAAATTAACTATTCATTTGTCATGGATGCCTTGGCCTTATTGGCTTTTTCTAAAGTGTTAGTGATAGTGTAAACTATCAGTGCTTCCCCATCAACAACAAGCTATTTTTAGGCTTGACCTACTGTGTTTCACTGGGATTACTTTTGGGGAAAAGACTATCAGCCAGCATATTCCCTCAGCAGCATGCGAGTTTTGATTATCTGTCATCAAAGTGATGTCAACTTGAAAACTTAGAAATCCCATTTTCAGAATTATTAATTAGTAGAGTATGAAAAGTATTTCAAACTCTTGCTGCATCTTATTTTCATCAAGGAGTGAATTTACTCTGATTAATGAAAATAATCTGAAAAGACTCTCTGGCTATAACATTGTCATGCTGCTCTGTGTTGAAGCTCCACTTCATGTTTTATGCTGATATTTCTTTATAAAAACGATGCCGTTTTAACTTGTCTGCATGTCACACAGCAGTACCTCTTTTTATAGGACCTTTTTTTATTGGCTGCGTCACATTCATTACCCTTACATCACTCATGCGAACTACAATGACGTCCACAGACAGATTTAGATCTAATTGTTAAGAAGATAAACATGTAATTATTATTTAAAGCTGTGTGTGAGATCTGAAAATTGAAAGCTGTGGCGACATCTGGTGGCAGCTTCAGGAATGACACCGTGACAGACGCCAGCACAGACACTCTCAACATCTGCAGTCCTTCCAGCTTCAGGATTTCTCTTCCTTAGATCATTTGCCCCCTCTTACCTCTGAGACATTTTTCACGTTAACAGTCTTCTTGGTCAGGGCCACGTTGCCAACTATTCCCATGTCCAGCGGGTAGACGATCTCGGAGTCTGGAGGCACCACGCAGTCGTCCAGCTCCGAGTCCTTGCTGACGTTGAAGAGCCTCGTGGCGAGCTCTCCAATGCCGTTTCTCTGCCGGTACATGAACAAGCTGCAGCGGTCGGCGTGGATGAGCGCACTGATTCTCTTCAGGATCTTGAAGACCACTTTCTCCACATTGATGTTCTCCTGCATGTCTTTGATCAGCTCGTACATGATTTGGCTTTCTTCATACTTGAAAGAGAGAAAAAGAGCCCCGTTCTTAGAGTTTGGTTTCATTATAGAAGATTGAGACCTTGATAATAAAAACAGACGTTCACCAAAGATCAGTCTATATATGTTCAATCAGTTGTCTTTTTCTAGTTAGTAAAATAATCAAATTTACCTGACTGAGCTCCTGAAGCTGGCTGATGCTGATCTCTTTCTCTGGGAGTCCGGACATCTTTGCTATGGTGGCTGGACTCATCTTCTTGGCAAAGTACTGCTTAGCAAACGCGGGGTTGCCTTGGAGGAACTTTTCCACATCTTCCTTCGACACACCCATGGTTCCCTCTTCCTCCTCGTCGCCCAAATGCTCCTGTCGTCTCCCTCTTCAGCTCAGTGATGGAGCTCCCGCTCGGTCCAACGCTGCTCCGAACGAGCTACCTCCAACTTCTCAGGGCGGAAAATAAAAGAAAAAGAATGAACAATAAAGCACAAAGCTACCAGTTTCCCAGTTTATCCTCAGAGGAAAAATCTTACCAAGGTATCACACACAAAGGGGGAAAACAGGAGTGGACACATTCAAATGCAGGTAAAAAATAATCCCCCCTGTTAGCGGGATGAGTGGACTGAGTGAGGGAGAGCCCTGAGGAGAAGGCAGAGGGCTGAATCCAAACAATCCTTCTGTCATCAGCAGATAGTGCTGAAGGTTATGCTAAACTTGTCAGCTGATCATCTGGGAACTGATATGTGGGCCAAACGATCCAGTCCTCAGTGTGCCGCGGGACATTCAGTGCCTTTGTAACAGCACGACAGAACAGATAGATCACAAGGTTTCAAATCTGCAGGAAAATATACTGTCTGTAAAACATAAAGATTTCACATGAACGGTGCGTCTCACTGCACTCTTAAATTTTCTGTTAATTCCTGTAAACATATCCTCTACGCATATTTTAAAAGCCACTTTGAAATTGAATAATTTATATGAATGTTTGGATTTATATAGCTTTCTTAGTCTTAAATAGAAGTACACAAAAACAAAAATCAGCCAGAGAATATAATAAAGTTGGAAAAAAGAGAAGAAATGTACATAATCTTGGTTTGGTTACTACCAATTTATACCCAAAGAGCAGCCAATAACAACAATAAAATAACTAAACTTGTGAAATAAATCATAAAAGCAAGAGAAATCTTAGACAGAGGAGTCTAAATGTAGTAGTCTCTATATTTCTGAAAAACTCCTTTCTGAAATACAGAAATTTATGGATGTACAATTATACATATATGCATACTTTAGCTTATCTTCCGCATATGTTTTTTTATTTATTACATGTTGTTTGCAGTTGTTTCTGTCTCTCTCTCACACATGCAGGTCTACCTGTGCAAGCTCTTTAAGTCCTTATTAAACAAGGCCTCCTCTGGCATAAGCCCTATTTAGTTAGGACACTAGCTGATTATCTCAGCACTGCAACTCTCCGTCTCTCTCTGCAGGCTCACTTCGAAGCCTGCGGTCTATCTGCAGCGTTTTCCTGAGTTTTCCACAGAAATGACAAATCATCGCCATATTTAAGAGACTGGTGTCAACGAAATCCTGAGACAGCTGAGGGAATAAACCCGGCTGTAAGCTAGACGCTAATTTAACATTCAGGATAACACTATCAGAGTGGAAAAAGAGAAATATTGTGTACTTTTGTAAGAAAGCTGAGCCTTCCATACAGAGCAGGGAGGACCCGTCTATAACAAGGTTTCATAACCACCTTAAACAAAAGGTCAAATAGATAATCTGCTTCTACTATAATAGATTACGGCATGTCCAGAGTGTGTGTCTGTGTCTGTGTGTGTGTGTGTGTGTGTGTGCGATGCATAATGAATAAATAAGAAATATCAAACTCATGATGGTGCTGGAGGAACAGTCTGGGATCACCAAAGTCATCAAGATCCATCTTCTGGGAACCATGAACGTCTGTGCGAAATGTAATTGGAATTCATGTTATAGTTGTGAAGATATTTCAGTTTGGACTTCAGTGAACCACAGATAGATGTTCAACAGCAGGGCTACAAAAGAAAAGAAAAAAAAATTACATACTATTCTTCACTATAGGTACTATCATAAAAAACTCTTTCTGATCCACTGGAACAAGCCACTTTTACTTTAGAAGATAAATTTGGTTTTCATAACTCTTTAACTACAGTAAGCATATTAACTTTTATTGCAAATATTTCACAATTAAAATATTTTCCTGCTTGTCTCTCACCTGGCTCAAAGCTGGATAAAGGAGAGTAGACGACACATGACCTTTAACCAAAAATAAGTTTATTCTAAGGAGTTGGTGTGTGGGATTTAGGGGTATCTATTAGCTGAAATTGAATATAATATGTTTTCAACAGTGTATGATTACCTGAAAGTAAGAATTGTGTTTTTACTGCCATGTTTCTACAGAAGCCCAGAACGGAAAATGAGCTGAAGAAAAGCCATCCTACATTTAAACTGAAGATTCTTCTAAACGCTTGGAAAGAGAGGTGTTGGCTGCAATATGCAACCTCACCGTGACATGACAAAAGAAATTAACTTAATTGAAGTAAAGACAAACAACATAACCAAACAGAGTGGAAGTCAGGGGAGAGAGACACACAGGCTGACTGCGACTAGCTTACATGATCCTGCAGCCAAACCAGGTGAATCTACCCGATGATCCAACTCCACACACGCAAAGAAAGGATTTTTTCAAGGCCATTGTGGACAAAAAGAACAATTACACTAGCTCATATCTGTTAAATCATACATACAGGAGGTCTAATAATGTGTAAATGAGAAAATAGTATAAAAAGGACCACATTTTTTGTCAGCTAACTTGGATTTATTGTTCCAGGTCACGATCACACTACAGCTGTAGCTTAATATTTACTAGCTGCAGTGCTGACACAAACCACAAGACGGCAGCAGACACCTCTCACATGTCTGTGGTTCACACGAGGGCGCTTTTAAGGTCTTTGGCTTGATTAAAACTCCTCTCAGGACTCACAGTACAGTTGACAGTTTTAACACGTCACATGTCATCTGTAACATGACACGTGACGTGTCTGACATTTCTCACGCTCTCCTGGTAGTTTGTCATTTTTAAAGTGCATTTCACACTGACAGGAAATGAGTAACAACAAAGCAACAATAACAACAATTTGACTTGATATATTGAAATATAATGACGTGAATCAATAAAGTTGTGGATATTTTAAATGTAGCGCACAAAGTGATGTATGTTTAAAGAATAAATACAGGAGGAAGCTCTCTGTTTGTGTCTGGATGTTACCCAGAAATGGAAATACATATCTTTCAATGTTAAAATGATCCTAAAACTCAAGAAATTCTCAGTTTTACGTCACTATGTAGCAAACAAAATGACCAGAGCTACCAGGAAATGTCTGCATGTATTATTAATGGGATGCACATTGTGAGCTTAAGGTTTTAGGCGGCAGGTGAACGTAACAGATCTTAAATAGATGTAAATACAGTGGTCATAATGAGGTCAGCAGATGGCGTGGTCCTTTTATTCACCCTGAGCCGGGTCTCTCCAGGTTATCGATGGCTGGTGATCGTGACCTGGAGCATGTTCTGTTGATGAAGCTCACTAATGTTAATTTACATAAATAGTTTTACAGGATGAATAGAAGCACTAATCATTAATCACTAATTTCTTTACAGTAAATAAAGAATAGAGATGATCCTTCCTCTTTTCTTGATTTACCGTAAAGTACAGAAAGACTCTATCTGCGTGGGAACTTTATTATTTTATAATTATAATAAACTTTATTTATATCTTAACAATATTACAAAGTGCTTTACAATGAAAATAAAACCAGACAAAGCAGATAAAATTAGAATAGAGCTAAAAGAGATGAGCACAGAGGATACAAAGGATAATATCAAATGAATATAATCATTAAATCTCCCAGATATCTGAAAGTTACTTATAAGTTCCTTATAATATGTACTGTGGCCCGTTTAAGAATCTAAAATCTAAATATAAAAAGGTGTGTTGACAGTTTATTTATATCGATGATCTATTTCAGGCCACACAAGCAGGATTATAGCGGAGAGCAGCACAGTCAGTGGATAAAATAGATCGTCTGTGTTGATTGGCTTGTCTGTCTGTAGCCTCACCGAGGAGACTGTTTACTATCAGAGCCTGCAGCGATTCAACTATAGTCTTATGATGATGATGTGTATAAAAGCTTTAAAGCTCTTTAAGTAAGAAAAATGCAGAAGAGAAGAACAAAGCCACACACGAGGAAGACTTTGGGTGTTATTACATGATGTGTTAGGCCAGTGGTAATCTCGTGTAACCATGGTTAATCCAGGAAACAAGAGTTCACTAGTTCACAGCAGAGAGAGTGAGCATGACAGTGTGTGTGTGTGTGTATGTGCGTGTGTGTGTGTGTGCAACACTCATGCAGGCAAAATTATAGTTAGACCGATTCCCACTCTGCGTTGAAGTGAGGTTGCCATTTTGCCATTTTTCTTCTGTGGTGAAAGCTTCAAACGTGAGCTTTTCTAACTGTATTATCAGTAGTGGCTATAAGCGGATCATCCCATTATTTGGAAAATTTGGACGTGCTGTAAGCAGGCTGCTTCTTAGAGGATTACACACTGATTGGTCAACCAAAATAAGACAAACAACAAGAGAGTCCAACTCTATTTAGCATCTCGAGTGGCGTGAGGTTCTTTGTTGCTTTGTAGTCTACGTCCTGAAACCAAACACTTCAACCCTGAGCAAAATAACTTATATAACCTATAACACATCCTGCATGTGTGTGAAGATCCATTTAATACATTTTCATACATTATTAGTGATAACATTCATATTTCACATTTGTTTTCATCTTGAAACTGGAATAAAGAAAGCCAATCCTCCTTCATCACGTCACGTCATGTCAAGGTTTTAAATAGTTATGTTGACACTTCTATGTAAGACGGCCTCTTTTACAACACAACATAGACATTTGTAGTTGTCTTGTGCAGAATTTACATTTCCCAGTAATTCAGCCTGATTTATGAAATCTTAAATCTCAAATAATATTCTGACTTTAAACAGTGCAATACACTCCCAAGTCGTTGTGCTGGTAGAAGACAAACATCTCACTCAGTGTATTCATGCTTCAGTAAATACATCAATCAAAAATGTGTTGAAAAATGTCTTTGTCTACATTTAAAGCTCTTTAAGGGGAAATTTAATAGTGATATTTTGAACTTTCAGGCCCAAATGTTCATTTTATATCTTAACTCTGCAGCGTTTTTGCTTGTTTTCTTGTCTGAGTCTGAGTTTTTGAGTTAAGTCTGCAGACAGATTTGTGCCACTTGAGGCACTTTGCCAATAAACCTCTAACAGGCAATTAAGTCTCTCTTGGAAACTTGGAAACTCTTTTTCATTAGAGAAATCGATTTTTATCTACAAAATCAAACAATGAAAATCCTCTCTTGGTTTAACCAAAATTGTTGCCTCTAGTGAAGTGATTGATACTATAGCATCTAATTTTCTTGATTAGTACAATACATCTTTTTACAATACACCTTTTCATTGTATATCTGTCTTTTTCTCTCTTCTCTTTCTTTATTTATGATCCTATTATCTTAGTGCACTCAGCGTGTGTGAATGTGGATGCTCTTCTTCATCAATTAGACATCAATGGACCAAAACTCAAAAGTGTCTGTTGCTGTTTCATAGGCCATAAATACAGGAGGACATACATCCACCAGCACAACACAGTTTGGTTGTTTGCTAATTATTCTTGCTAATCATTCACAAACCCTCACTTTCACTCCAGAGTCATTCTCCATAATCTAATTTGGTATTTTCCTTTAACTAAGTAAAAATAAAGATGCTTGAATAAGACAAATTTCAACCAAACATAAAATGTCATGTATTTTGTGCAGCAGCAATTTCCTTTAATCTTAACTCTTGAAAATTTGAAGTGTGTACACTCACACTCTCCATGTATAATCTCTACTGTGCTGTAGTTGCATTCAAATTCGGGTTATCTGTCTGCACCTGCATCTGCTCAGATTCGCACGTGCCCATTTGATTGTGCTGCCGGTAAGTTACATAAAGGTCTAATTATTTTTAAAGTAACTCTTGGGCAGGTTTGAGCGTAGAAGCCAGATTACGGCGAATAACAGGATTAGCTCTAGATTTAAGCACCTTATTTAGTCCCAAGCTATGAAAATCAGCCATAAGCTCGTCTGTGGAGTGTGTATATAAAGGCAGATTCAGACACAAGACCCCAATCTGGTGGATAACCAACAGACAGTGCAGCGCTTTAATCACTGGTCCTCTGACTGCTCCTTTGACCCAAAACAGGTAAGAATGAAACTTCATTTCAAGACAAATCAGCTTGTAGTTACTTGTTTTTTGGAGATTTCTGTACATTTCATCAGCAATAATAAAGAAAATTAGATGATGTTAACTCTCTGTTCTGTCACATGCACCTGTTTAAATTAGAAGATGCATATCTTTTTAATAGATATTTTAATTCAGAGTATGTTTTGTAAGTCCATGTTTTGTTGTTCCTGCATTTTGTGGGCTGTTGCATTGTAATACTATCTTCTGTTTCTAATATCAGATGGTACAACATATCGTTAGTGCATTTTTATTATTTTACTGTACAAGAGATCAGGGATTGCTGGACTAGTTTGTCCCTAACATGTACATCTTTGTGCCATATATATGTATATATGATGTGTGTGTTCATTAACAGAATGGGATCCTCTAAGCTGGCCCTGCTGCTGGTCCTGGTGGCCTGCGTAGAGCGCTGTCTGTCTGCTTCCTGTGTCGTTGACAGCTTCACCGTAAAAGAGGACTTTGACCCCAAGAGGGTGAGTGAAATGAAATGCACAAAAAACAGCACGCATATTAGGAGGGGCAAATAAAGAAAAAAAAATGACCATAATTTCTTCCTTTTCATGGCAGTATGCAGGAAAGTGGTACGCTCTGCAAAAGAAAGATCCAGAGGGCCTGTTCCTGCAGGACAACATCTCAGCTGCGTACACCATTGATGATGACGGCTCCATGACTGCCTTCACCAAGGGACGTGTCACTCTGTTTGGGTACGTGAGACAACAGGAATTACTAATTTATTTTGCTCATTACCTACAAATATTTTATCTAATTCACTCTTACAAATGCAAAACCAGCTGGCCTCACATCTTTTTAAACCCCTCCTGATTAGGGCAAAGGGACAGTTCACTCACAAAGACCTTTTTTTACTCTCTAAGACGTGGAGAGATTCAGTTTCCAGGGCTCAGCAGTTAAGAATGGTGCTCAGGTTCTGCTCCACTTAAAGGTTTAAGATGTGAACATGTGCAATTCTGTAGAAGGCGCATTCTGGACAGCATTAGCCACAAGCTGGGTTTTCCCTGGATTATGCGGGATTAGGTAGGAATGCAGTTTGAACAAAGGTGGGATTTTTATGCAGGAGTGTGGACCTGAATGCACTTTCACAAACTTAAAACATGCTCGTGACTCAAAGCAAGAAACTGATATGAGACTGTTGATGTGTTTTACATTCTTCGCCTTGATGTTAACATGTGTTTGCATCCTCATTTTGCAGCTTCTGGGTTGTGTGCGCTGACATGGCTGCTCAGTACTCCGTCCCCGACCCCACCACCCCCGGCAAGATGTTCATGAACTACCAGGGCCTGGCCAGCTACCTGTCCAGTGGAGGTCAGCTCACCGCCCTCACAAACATCCCGCTCGTTCCCAAGTTCGTCCTCACACTCGCTAACCCCCTCCTCTCCCTTTCTGTCAAACCAGGCGACAACTACTGGGTGATCGACACCGACTACGACAACTACGCCATCACCTACGCCTGCCGCACCCTGAAGGAGGATGGCAGCTGCGAGGACGGCTACGCCCTCGTCTTCTCCAGGAACCCCCGCGGCCTGCCTGCCCCGCCATCCAGCGCGTCGTCCGTCAGAAACAAGAGGACATCTGCATGGCCGGAGAGTTTCAGCCTGTGCTGCAGTCCGGAGCCTGCTAAAGAGAAGAAGAGTGAGAGAGAGAGAGAGAGAGAGCTGAGAAAAACCGTCTGGCTGCAGTCTGGGAGGCTTTAAAGCAATAAGGGAGAATGAGAGCTCGCATGTGACAGAAGGCCTATGTGTTGTTTATGTGAGAGTGATAATGTGCAGTGAATGGACGAATGCAAAAAGTAAAAAAGACCTGAGCAGAGGATAAAGTAGAGAAAAAAAATGAAGCAAAGACAGTGAAAAACCTGCACATGTAAACCCAGGGTTCAAAGATTTGTTTATTCATCCATCTCCTCCCCTCACTGTGTCCATCCATCATTTGTCAGGAAATGTTACTGCTGCTGAGTGAATGTGAAGGGTGAAATAAATATTTTTATAAACAAATATCACTGGATTTTTGTCCTTTTGTGCTGTAAAAAAGTGCAATTTCACTTTTAAAACATGCATTTGTGGGTGTATACAGAGACAATAAGCTGCAAACTAAAGCGTAGCTGTTTAAAGTATAGGAACACAAACATTTGAGCCGTTTAAGGCTTGAAAACATGTTGTCCTTTGCCTATGTAAGTGGCCGTGATCCGTCCTGAGCTCCGGAGAATGCAGCCAAACCCAACACAATGCGCACTGAGCAGTAATGGGCTTACTGGTGGTCTGCAGAGAGACAGATGGAGGCTGTTTGTTTCTATAGCTGGTGTGTAATCCTGTCGATGTTATGCAACAAGTTGGAAAGCAACATGCTAAAACTATTGATGGTAAAGCATTAGTGTAAATCAATAAAATGTGCCTGATGTCCCGGCTTACATCATGGAGGACGGTCGGTGTGAACAGTCAGAACTAACACTGTCACTCCAACAGACAAGCAAAGTTTAGCTAAACAATGCAAAACTCACACTAAGCAAAAAACAAAAAGCAAAAAACATTAGGTTATGATAAAAATAGTGTATGCACAAGAAAGTCTGTATATAACTTTATATAAAAAATATCTGACTGACAACATACAAACATACAACAGAGTCAATATACACGTCAAGTGTTTATGGAAATTGTAAACAAGTACAAATAGTGCAAAGAACTAAGTGTTTAATATAATGGGTAATGTAATAGATTACTTCATATATAAGAAATGAGTGGTTACATACAGCATGTGTACAGATACATACAGTATATTGCCAATAATGTATGATATGTTGGATGATATTATTATTATAAAGCACAAAAAACAATGCATCAGTAACACAATGAATTAATTCACTCTTTGCAGAATTTGTTGACTTATTTTTGGGATGATTTGGATGATTTTTGCCTGCATCTTTTACCCAACAGTACCACGTAGAAATGATCATAACACCTGATGTCCAGACCAGCATCTGATTGGTTGACCTGATCTGATTTTCTCCTAAAATTTAAATAAACTTTCAAATAAGCCTCTGGTTTTGGGTTGCTTTTATTCGGAGAAGCATCTTGGTTGGAAAATGGGAACATGTGACCGGGGTTTGTGGGTAATCTCTCTGAGGGATGATACTAGTTGGCAGGACAGTTTGTGAAGCCACTGTAGAGTCTGTCTGCCCGTAAACTAGCTTAGCTCTGATGAGATCAGCTGTTTGACCTTACTGGAAATGTGTCCATCTGTAATAATGAATAAAAAAAAACAGCAAGCAGTGTTTTATTCCTCTGTCATGATTCAACCTGTGTAACTGATGTCTTAAACTCACAACCTTATACAAAAATCAATTTGTAAATGTTTGCAATCTCCAGCTTACTATCATACAACATATCAATTGCTGTAACAAGATCTGTCCACTAGAGTGCAGTCAAACCACACTGAGCATTGAACACAACCTGAAGACGTTTTTAATGAATTTCTCGTAGTTTCTATAAATCTTTCATTGTCTTTTTATTAATTTTCTAATATTTTGGTCACTGAAAGTTTCGTTTTAAGGTTTTTTTAGTTAGTTTTTTCATTTAATGTATGCATACACCTTCATTCTGAGGTCATATATAACACATATGATATATGTAATATATGATATAATGCCATGTTATTGTTATTGGTTCTATAATGCCAACAAATAAATATAGTGGTTCTGACAAAACTTTTGCTCCCTCATCACAGAATCTAAAGGAAATTTGGAAAAAGGTTTTCAGTCTCTGTGGTTTAACACGACCGCAGCCGAAAATTTAACTGCATCTCCAAGAAACTGGGATAACAAATTAGCAAGTATAGAAACATAAAACATAATTTAAAGAAGACAGAGCTGGAAGAGTTTGATAATATGACACCACGGCAGGATAATAATAAGGGATTATCTTGATTCATCAGGTCATAATAAAAGTTCTACTTCTCCTAAAGTTGACTAACTTTTCTTTCTCACCGTGTCATTAAAGCCTTAATCTTTTATTGTCACTCAGAGCATAATGTTGAGTTCAGTATAAACTCCTATTTCACGTTAAATTCTTTACATGTATCATGCAGATGATGTGAGGCATCAGTGCTCCCTTAATGGAGGAGGTGTATTTTTAGTGCTGCCTCTGAAGGTGCAAGAAAGGAAAAAGGAAAATATGTCTCCATATCTTTTAAAATTTCGAGCTATTTTTTTCCAATACTTGAAGCCAAAGATCTCCCTGTCCAGATTAATTCTTGTTTTGTCTTGTGATGTGATCTCCTCCTGAACCTGGTGTGTGAACTCGAGGATATCTGGAGGTGTGCTTGTTTTTGAAACATCGACAGACATCTTAATCCAATGATCTGTGTGTCTCCTGCTCACCTCTGTCATCATTCCTTCTCTCTCTCTGGGCGTCTATCTGTGTTAAAGAAGGAGAAAACAGAGGAAAGAAGGTGACAGGCTCTGTAAATCAGCTCTACAGGGGAATCACCTGAACACAAAAACAGTATAAAGAGATATTTATTTGGTTACCAAATGATGACAGATTTCAGTTTTTACTGTAAAACCTGCAGCTCTAACAAAAATAAATGTTGCTATAGACTTTTGTTGCTCACTATAGACGGGAACATTTTTTATGTGCAAATGACTGATCTGGTATTCAGCCTTAAAAACTTATTTCTATTATAAAGAAGAAGTTGGTAAGTGAGTGAGATGATTCAATCTCTAACCACTGCAGTGTTAGTGTGATAGACGGCACAACAACAATGATGCACTGATATCAAGGAAATGTGAATTCCTGAAACAACTTGAGATAAAAAAAAAAACCTGGTTAAACTCTCTCACTGGCAGATTTAAAAAAATGTCAAATATTTAAAAACATGATTTTGTTGCAGTGTTAATATCACTCTGACATTTACTGTATTTAAAAAGTCCTAAATGTTGTTTGTCCAACAGAACAAAGGCAGATTGTACTTCACAGCTTCTCTCTTAATGGTTCAATGTCACCTTTAATTACACAGATACTTCGGTCATTTTCTAAAACAGACGGCTTTACATGACGTACCAGGCAACAGCTGGTTAGAAAAACAGATGTGTGGATCATTAAAATGGTTAAATGACTGCTCTTGTGATGGCAGAGCAGTGTGGGACACTTCTCCGAGCGTCTTCCTGTCTTCTGTTTTGTCTACCTGACTTTTTTTTGTCGACCACCTGTGTTTCTGTCTGTGCTTCCTCTGACTCATCTGACTTTCTGTCTCTTGTTTTATGTTTGTTTGAGTCATCTGACTGGGAAACCGCCAGGGGTCTCGAAGGGGAATCGCCTTGAGGACAACATGAGGACGACCTGAGGCCGGAGTCACATTCAGTCCCTTCACTAAGACTTAAGCACCATTTGCATAAGTATGTTTTTTTAACAATATCCCTTAATTTAATAAACTAAAAAAAGCCTATCTCACTCTGTATGGTGGATTTTTAAACCTACTGCTCATGTGCTGTACTGTATGTTTGTCACGTGATCTCAGGTACCCTCTTGATATCCGTCTCTGTCCACTGTAACGTTTGCTCTGTAAACAACAAAAAAGCGTTTAAGGATAAAAAAGAAAAACCTGCTTGGCGGAAACTGTGCGGACTCGTTTGCTCGAATGTCCTTCACAAAGTGTTGTTTCTGTGTGGACGATGAGCTTCTGGAAACAGAAGCCTCAGATATTTGCATTTACATGTGAAAACTTTCTGTTCAAGTCAAATGGAAACGTTCCTTTTGTCCTCTGTTAGTTTTAGTTTGCTTTTGACTTTTGTTCTTGAGGACTTTTAGGGCGTGGTGACCTCTAAAAGGTCACAAGCTTAAATTATAGGGTTGGTGGAAGCAACAGTGGGGCTGTTATGTGTGCTCAGGTAGCTCATTAAGACATCATCGGATGTATTAGAGTCACAAAAATTTTTAATTACTCTATAATGTCTCTTTATTTGTGTGTTGGCATCCTTCTGGAGATAAACCTGCAGTCGTTCTGGATTATTTGTCTCACATTTACAGAACATCTCAGGTTCATGATCAAACACTCACACACACACATCGCCTGCCAATGATTGGTTTTATTTTACAACCTTAAAGTAAATTTAAACACATTTACATCGTTGTGGTAGAGTTGTCTCTTGATGAAAGAGCTGCAGGATGTTTTTCTTGCTGACAGAGGCGTTACTTCACGCCTCACCTCCCCGACAACAGATGGATCCTCCCTTGTAATAGCAGTGGTCAGGCTTCATGTGTTATCACGGGCATGAATGAGGAAGAAAATGTTCTGCTCCTTTTTACCTCTGTTTTCTTTTGGATTCATGTTCTCTCCATTTTTAAATTAGTGTCGCCCTTATCTTCACCCAAAGCAATTTAGTAGAGATTCATTATTCATATATAAAAAAAACAAACAACAGCAGTCAATAAAGTAAAGTGTTCTTTTTCTTGCTTTTTTAAATTGATCTGTATAATGATGTTATATGTGTGAGTTTTAGTCACTTATATAACAACTTGAGATAAAAAAAAAAACTTAAACGTTCACTTAGGTAGACATGCCGTGGATTAAAGAAACTTTATTTAGACAGAGTAAAAACACAAAAACAGTTAAACGATACTTGTAAAAGGTTAAAGTAAAGGTACGTGTTACATGTACTACATGTTACATGTACTAAAGTAAACCTTTCCACACAAGAATAAATATCCTGTTTGTTTAACTACACTGCATTTTGTTAGTAAAAACAATATGAAGATTAGCCAGTTGCTCACACACACACACACACACACACACATATCTCTATTTAAAACATGTATAAGCATGCATAGCTAACCTAACCTAAATCTGGCATTTTCTCCAGAAACAAAGAAATGATAAAAGCATCACTGATGAGTCAACTGCGGGAAAACACAAAACATTCATAGTCAAGTGACCCCCCCCCCCGCCCCACCACAAATATGCCCCATTCAGAACAATGTTTTCTCTGCTGCCCCACAGCTCATGTAATATTCAGACACTACTCTCTCTTCTTTCTCTTCTCTCTTTGTTTTGCAAATCACTGTGTCATTTTGTCTTTATTTTACTGCCTTAATTTTCATCTTCACTCCCTTCAATCCTAGTCCACTTTCCTTTTCTTATTACTTGGTGTCCTCGATCTGCTCCACCTCACTGGACTCATCCACCACTTTGCCGTTGACCATCGTCTGAGTCACCACCTTCACAATCTTCCTGGTGCGAACGTCAGGCTCCTCTGCACAGAGAGAGACGGGACGAGATGACGATGAGGTTAAATGGAGAGAGGTGAGGAGGAGAGAGGAAAGAGGAAAAGATCGTAAACATGAGTTGGTTAGTTTAACGTGGATCGTGTGAGATTTACACAGCTGAGATAGTAAGCTGTGAGGAAAATGGGCGAGATGAGAAGAAAGAGAAAGATTTGGTGATATGACATTATATGAGAAGAAAGAGATGATTAGAAGAGATGAGACATGATGCGATGGAGGAGATGATGAGAGAGGAGAAGAGGAAAAAGTAAGTTAGATTAAATCTAATGTAATTCACTCTGAAATTCTGTGTCCAAACTAAATAAAATGCCACATTTTGAAAGCTTCAGGGTCTTACGGAGGCCCATTAAAAACATCACACTGTCCTTCTGATGTTCAACACTGTGCTGCTTGTTAATCCACACGGCGTGAGTCAGTCGGATTAAGACACACTTACAACACTTAAATGTTTTCAATGTTTTCACACCCACATTTGTTGCTATAGGAGCTGAGCTGTTGGCGACGTTTGCATTGTTTTGAGGTTAATAAAACAGCAATTAGTCAGGGCCAGTCGGGCGTGTGCGACTGAATGTATGTCTGCGTCTGTACGTCGGCCTCAACCAATGTAAGGTTCGGCTGTTATGCAACAGACATTAAATAAACATTTGCGAGGAGTTTGCTCAACTTATCTCCTCCATCATTACAGCTTTAGTCACTCTTTACCTCCCCGATGTTTCCTCCACGCTGTGATAAAATGCATTTAAAACGAGTTAATGCTCCGCTCTTTGAACGCGCCATTATATCACAGTCTGCTTGGATTTCACTCTGCTGTTCACACACACACACACAAGTGGTGACTTTGCTTTCTTTTATCAGCTCAAAGCTAAAAGTCGAGTACTCACTTTTTGGTGGAGGAGGAACTTCCTTGACTCTGAGGGGCAGAAAGGAAACATGTAAGAATCACCAAAGCTTTGAATGGACTTGAACACTGAGACATTTAAAGGAATTATTCAGGATTTTTAGAAATATGCTCCTTCGTTTTCTTGCTGAGAGATGAAAGATCGATGCCCTTCTCACACCTGTATAGTTAATATGAGGGTAGCTGAGTTGAAAAAAGGGGAAACAGCTAACTTGGGTCTGCCCATGTAATGGTGTATTCATATTCATCTAAGTTTAGCTAACATGGGGGGTTTATTTGAAAGCTGTATACTGTTTACTGTAAACAGATCTCAGAAATTACCATTACCATCCAGAGGATGGTATGGCCAAAACCATAAAAATGTGATGCATAAACTTGAATTTCCCTTTGACCTTTGCACCTTTTTTCTCCCCATTTCTTCATGAGATGGGTAAAAACTCACGTTTCCTCTCCTTCCAGCAGGCGCCTGTAGGTGGCGATCTCCATCTCCAGGTTCTGCTTGATGCGGAGGAGCTGCTCGTAGTCGGTCTTGGTGCGCTGCATGTCCAGCCGCAGCTGCGAGAGGTCGTCCTCAAGCTGGCTCAGGGTGGTCTGCAGCCGCTCCATCTCCATGGAGTACTTCTGACCCGTCTCACCCAGGTTACCCTCCAGCGCCGCAATCTGAGGAGAGAAAATAAGAAGAAGAGAGCTGACCTGCCTTATCTGCATACCTGAATCTAATATTACCATTGTGTGCTCCGCTAATGTTGCACATAATCATATCAGTTTGTAAGTTAGATGACTGGTGACCTTGATCTAATTCAAGAAAAGTCCTCAAATGTCTCATAATTCTGTGATTCGAAGCGCGTACCCGTCGCCAAAGCGCCTGTCCCGACTCTACTGTAACCAGCATGCCTTTTCAACCTCCTCGCATTTCCACAGAAGGAGTTTGCCAGCAGAAATCAAACCTTGGTGTCTCCTGATTCTGAAATTACCTCCCAAACCATTATCAGCAAATACCTGTGAGCTGACAAGGCCCCGTCATCCAAAACAAACACAGGCTGCTCAGACACGATTATCCCGTTCACCACGGAAACTCACTCCCATACAGTTTAGCAACAGAACCCGCTATGTCCTTGTTTGACTTATCAGCGTGGGACAAAGTATTTACTGTCAACACAGGATTACAAGGGAGAAAAACAAAGTGATATTTTCCCAGATGGTGATATGATACAGTAGCATGGATATGCACAAGTTAAAAAAGACTGAATCTGAACCTCTGCAAGGTCATTCGACAAATCCCTTATAAAACCTGCATTTATCTGAAATAATACCACTCATCATGGCTTTGTGAAAAGTTAATACTCATAACCATACTTAAAAATCATGGTTGTGGTGTTTGCACAGCTCTGTGTGCATTAGATTTTCTTTCCACAGATCCAAATGTATAATTATCTTTTGTTATTTTTAAACCAAAATACACCCATGTCAAGACTCCTGGCACTTTTTTAATCTCAGCACCAGCCGTTTAAAGTCTTATTGAGCCAGAAGACATTAAAACTCGTGATTTTGTTTTGTATGCAGGCTCATTCGCCTCATTTCGTCTCAGTATACGTTGAATATGCCCTCTCACGTACTGTTGGTACATGTGTGTCGCTCTCCTTCCTCCTCGGGTGGAGCGGCTCACCTGTTTGTGCAGACTGTCCAGCTCCACCTCCAGGCTCTGCAGGAAGCGTTGCCTCTCGATCAGCTCGTTCTGGGCTCCCCGCACCGCCTCGTTGCCCTCCTTCACCTCGTTCTGCACCGTCTCCAACTGGACAGGACGCAAAACGAACACAGGGGTGAACACAAAGGGACTGCACTGTAAGAATAATATAATAATTGTATGTCTTTCCTCATTTATGCTGCTATTTCTTCTCCACATATTAGTTTTTGTATGCATTTATTTTGTTCACCTGATATAAACCTTGATATAGGAGAATTAAACTGCCAGATGTGAATGAAATATTTCAGTGTAGAGATTAAACAAGTCTTTTTCAAGGCAGACATTAACTTTTCTGCTATATTTGGACACATAATACATTAAATAATCCAACATTTGTTTGAAGAAAGGATTAATCACTGACTGAAACACTCATCAGTAAGTGAATGAATCAGTTAAACGTCTATTGTCCTCCCACACCTTCTTTCGGTACCACTGCTCTGCTTGGTCCTTGTTATTCTTGACGATGCCCTCATACTGGGAGCGCAGGCCAGACAAAATGGTGCCCAGCTCCGGCCCGCTGGCAGAGTCCACCTCCACATTCACCTCGTCTCTGGCAATACGAGACTTCATCTGCTCCATTTCCTGCAAACGAAGAGGCACCAAATACTCATCATCTTATTGTTGCTTTGTGTGTATCTTTATTTTTGAATTAAATTAACATTATAGTTGCACTGTGTCGTCACCCTAAATGGATTAAAGTTGCACCCTGTGTGTGAACAACAGGTGACATGTGGAACCAGGAAGAGTTTTGTGAATCCTACGCCGCAGGTTGGCAGGAAGGATGTGAGGGCATCTTCATAATTTAGATGTTCCCCATCAATAGTTGATGGGACAGAGCTCGCCTTACTCCTGGCTTATCAGCTCACACACAAACACACACACACACTGTCCTCCACTCATGCGTGCTCTCTAGATCTCTTACACTCTCTCTTCTTTGTGGCATCATACTTGTCATTGGTTTTAATGCTCTTAATTTATGTTCACACACAATTTTCCAGCCTTTGTTGGAAAGTAAATTTGAACTATTTTCTTTATTTTATGCACAGCAATTGTAACAATGCATGGGAAGCAGTGAATTGAGAGAAAACATTGCAATACTTTCCCAGCTATCCTCCTGAGATGCTACTTTTTTATTCCGGTGTACACGTGTAGTCAAATAAGACAAACAAGCAAATGTAAAATAAGTACCTAAGGCTGATATGCATGATGTGTTCCCAGATTCACAAAAGGCAGCAGCACTAGCATTAGGATGTGTTTGAATAGAAAGCTGAACCTGGCCAACACCAAATCTAACTTTCTTTGCACCACATTATTGTTGTGCTCTTTAAGTCAAATATCTTAAATGAACTTGACCTCTACAGTCTCATTCACGTCTTGTTTCAGTAAGCAGGAGATCGATCCTTCCTTTGGCGAGAGGGGGTAAGTTTATCTTAGCTTCTCATCCCCCCAGAGGACAGTAGTCCAGATGCCTCGGACCAGCTGATTGTACAGAAAGAGCAGGTTTGGGAAACCAGATCTACCTGCTCTTTTTGTCTCTAGTAACCAGAGGACCACCTCCCCCCTCCTTACATGGTATTTTTGCCAGTTTAGGCTCTTAAAAAGGCTCTTAATTCCACCAAACTGGGTCAACCTGATATCAAACAGCGTGTTGTTTGTGAGGGCAGGTCGGAGAATAAGCGAGCAGGTCCAAAAACGAAAACGAGACGAAGTAAATGTCAAGTAACTGAGACAGTAAAAGACCCACATGCCGAGAGAATGCAGGCAGAGAAGAAAAGAAAAGAAAACGAGCGCAGGCAGATCAAGATGACAAACAGACCCACCTCCTCGTGGTTTTTTTTGAGGAAGTACAGTTCCTCTTTCAGGCTGTCCAGATCTCCCCGCAGAGAGGAGATGATCTGCTCGTGGTCGGTCTTGGCCTTTTTCAGAGCGATGCAGTCTCGCTCCACAGACTGACACATCACCAGCTCCGTCTCCCACCTCGTGAAGCACAGAAAAATAGTTCAGATATTAATTTATTTACTTTCATTTTAATTGCAAGCCACATTTTAATTTTAAAGCTCCAATATGTCTGCAAATATGAAGTAGTAAGATGCTGCATAGGTGCTAAAAACTTCAAAGACATGGGTTAAACTCTCAAGCAACCACTTCCAGTTTCAGTTTTGTAATCGTTAATCACTCACTTGATTCTGAAGTCATCGGCAGCCAGTTTAGCATTATCGATCTCTAACATGAGACGAGCATTTTCCAAGGTCTTCTTCCTCACCTGACAAATATTAGCACAGACATTAACATCCTCCATCCGCTGAGGTCAGTCTTCACTCTCAAGGCTACTGCATTAACACATTTTTCTACTGTTTGTACTGTATTTAGTATATTTGCAATAAGTTAAAAATAAAGGACTTTATAGTGGAATAACTAAAGGTTTCGAAAGACACGTGGAGATTAAAAGTCTTGTTCAATAAGGTGACACATTCCAACTTCATTAAACTATAACTTTTTCTGTTTAGTCAAAATAGGCAAAATAATGATTAACTTCACTCCGGCTTTGTTTGGTACTTGTTAACTCTCAAGTTAAGGTGTAGGTGCAGGTGTAGATCAACTTCTGCCTCTGATTAATGCTCTGATGCAGCTCTGGCTATAAGACGCATGGCGACATTTGCATGCGTGTTTTGTCTATGTAAAATACCCAAAGTCATCATAACCTTGAGCTCAGGTTGATTGATGCATAAAAAAAAACTTTAGTCACCTGGCTGTTTTAAAAAGGTCTTAATAATAATGTTTGTGCTTTCATGCCCCTTCGCGCCCACCTCTTGCTCAACGGCGTGAGCTTGGGCCATCATGGAGTCGAGGTCGTGACCTTTGGGGATGCGGTCGAGCATCAGCTGCTTAATCTTCATCTCCAGGTCGGCATTGGAGCGCTCCAGTGAACGCACCTGGAGGAAGACGAAGATAGAGAAAAAAAAAAGACACAGTTTGGTGATCACAGAGTTTCAGCTTGTTACTCATGGTATCATTTCGTCATCCGAGCAGAGATACGCCCACCACCCCTCTCCCTGCTGAGTAACGGCTGAACAGAGCAGCACTGTTTCACGTGTCGGACCTTGTCCAGGTAGTTGGCCAGGCGGTTGTTGAGGCTCTGCATGGCTTCCTTGTCGTTGGTGCTGTTGCCATGCAGCCCGTTCAGCTGCAGGTTCATCGGCCCGTTGAGGTCCTGGCTGATGGAGGCCGAGCGGCTCAGCGGGCTGGCAGCAGCGAACGACACCGAGGCACGTGAGCGGGCGCGGCTGGTGTCCATCAGAGAGCGGCTGGAGAAGGAGGGCTGGCGGCTCATGGAGAAACTCCTCATCGACATGCTGGAGGTCATGATGGGCGGCTGTGAGGGTGGATGACACAAAGAGCAGCGCATGGAAATTAGACGTGTTGGTTGAACTTGAAGCGAAGAGAGAAACAGAACAATCACACATGCTACATCTGTCGCAGCTCCTGAGGGTTCATCTCTCTGAAGAGCGAGTGGATGGATGTTCAAATTACAGATGTCATGAGGAAAATACATGACTTCAGATGGCAGACTGTTAGACCTATTGCAGTCATTTAGAGCTAGTGTTACATGAGATCTGTCTGTAGAAAAGCTCTTTTGTGGCCCCTAAGCAAATGTATTTTATTCCCGCATTTGGCCAGACTTAAATACAAGTGGGGCCTTATATTCGAGACCACTGGACGCACACTGCAAATGATGAAAGGAGTCTTTAAATGCGTGCACAGCCGGCTGGTCGCTTCTCAAACTAACCGCCTGCGTCGACGAGATGACTGACTTTATGGTCAGAGCCACTTCAGTCTGTTCATCTCGGCTCTTCTCAAATATAACTTCAACTCAAGTCAGTGTAAAATCAAAATGCAAATGAGAACGGCTCAACCCCGGGTCGAAGAAGAGCCTCTCACCGGCGCTGAGAACACTCTCGTATAGTCTATTACCATGATAATAAGATGTGTTTTATATTCAAGAAGAGAACGGGAGATGAAAAGTGGCTCTAAAAAATAAAAGCCATCCTAAGGTGTTGTTAGGTTAAATGTAATTAAATGATTTAAATAATAATGTTTATGTGTAAAGAACATTTATCAGTGATGTTATTTTGTTTAAATTCTACCATTTATTCTTACTTTTTAACCTCTTTTGTTAATAAGTTTTATAAGTGCAAATTACTTCCTGGATTTTAAGTGGTTGGTATTTGTATGTCAAACGCACAGGACAGTGTATCTTTGTCTTTGTGTGTGTGTGTGTGTGTTTCAGCAGGTTTCAGTGGTAGATTAGCGGCCAAAGGGAACCTCTCTGTCTCTCTCTGTCACTTGATCCCTGCAACACCGTTTCCACAACACTACAAAGGACCCAGCAGGAGACAGACGGCCCTTGTTCAGATAAAAGACAGAGCTTGGGAAAATGATCGGGAAAATATTCCGAGTGAATTCCAGTAACACAAGGAGGCACTTTGTTCAGCAGGAAATGGACTTATCATTTCTTTCTTTATCATCTCGCCGCCTCGCTGACAAATAGCTGTGCTGACAACTTTGAATGAGAGCGAACGAGAAAATAAGATTAATTTGCTTGAGGAAAGTGGTCAAAGCTTTTACCTCCAATTATAATTTTGATTTAGATCAGTGAGTCATATTTTTCGTAACATCAACTATTAAACTTAATAAAAGAACAAAGTAGAATCATTAATAATAATTTATCAGTTTAATTCAACAATGTTAATAAATGTAATTGCTTGAAAAATTAATATTTCCCTCCTACTCACCAGGTTTTTTCTTCAGATAGCGGCACAGAGGGATCCAGAGGACGACAGGAGGCTCTGAGCTGCTGATGCTGCAGGTGTGCTTATATGCAGGTGTGCAGGAAGTGGAGGAGTGGGAGGAGCAAAGTTTGAGCATGAGGTGTGGTCACTGTACCTGAAGGAAATGAAACAGGAATGTGTGGAGTAATGAAACTGTAACATACCTGTCCATTTCACCTGCTTACTACTGAGGTACAATATGAATCTAAATAATCACTTTGTGCCTTATTCATTTTTATTTTATTGCAGGTCTGTAGAACAATGATAACAAAATCAAATTCAGTTGAGCTTGTCTTGAAGTCCTCCTTTTTCTATCTTTCTTCCCTGTATATTACTTATAATACACAATATATAAAATATGAATATATAAAATATAAAAATGATTACCTAATATTCATTTTCCAGGTAAAATTAATTGAAAAAATAGGATTGCACCTAAACATTAGAGATCTCCTGCTTCACTGAAAAGTCCAGTTGTAGTATGTTGGTGTGTTTTCACATCCCACGTGTGTAAGCTGCATATTTGGACCATAATCACCATCCAAACAACATCATCATTCATTTGGAGTCGTGTCTGCGTGATGAATGTAAGTTAAATATTCATCACTGATCACAATAAAGCGTGTATCTGTGCTATTAAATGTCCCATCATCATTACCATCCCTTTGCTCTTTCTGTAGGAGGGGGTGGAGCCCTCCTGACCTGCAGTCAATCATCTCGCTGTAACCTGAGTCTGCCACGACCTGCAGGAGATAAAATATTCAACAAGTCACTCAAGAAAAAAAGAAAACCTGCTGACCGAAGCCCTGTGAAAACCGACATGCTGTGGGGTGAAAATGCTCGATTCAAACAGGTCAGGAAGGCCTGAATATCACTGCTGACTAAATTTTACTTTAATGTACACCCTGAAACACAAACAACACGTGTCGCTGTTCATAAAGTTGCCATTCTAAAGAGTCACACACACTCTAAAGCTCACATAGAGCAGCACTGATACTGCAGTCCGTCTAATTTGCAGTCCAGCTACAGCTCTCATGAACTTTGTCCATGCAAAGTCTCACAGAAACAAAGAGGGACGTGTGATATTGGAAATGTGCAGGTGAAAGCTTGTGTTTCCCACATATTACCATATTCAAATTACAGAGAGATGAAAATATTCCTTTTGTGTCTGAGCATTGCAAATGTCTCTATTTGCATTTAGTTCCTGCAAGAAAAAGGTGAATAGCTGTATGATTTTATGCTTCTGACTTTTACTTTTCTTGATTTAAATGTACTTATATTACAGGAAGAATAAGATGAACCAGTGATGGAAATGGATGACAGAGAAAAGTTCAAGTGGGTTACATGATGGACTGGAAACTTGACTACTGACACTCCAGTCTTCATGGGTTAAAAATGCTGCCAGTGTCCTCGGTGCATATTCCCATCAGACCACCCATCATTCAGCAGGCAGTGATCTCCAGCTGTAATCTGCCTCCACTAAGTGGTGACAACTGGTAAATACAAGAGACATGCACAACAGAACAAGTACCACGACTTCCCAAAAGAGGGCAGCAACAAGCTGTACTAACACAGACGGAGGTTAGATCGATTTTTCCATGTTTCTGAAGTGCTCAGTAAATTAACATATAATTTCAAACAGGTTTGGGTTTTATTAAGAATTAAAATGAAAAGGAAAAGATTCTTTTAACTCTTTATTAAATAGTATTATCTTTTCATTTCCACTTTGAGTAGCTTTAAGATTGGAAAAACATCGTAATCGACACTGTCAAATATATTCAGTATATTATGTGTCTGTTTGTTTTAGCTCTTCATTGAAGGTGAATTATGTTTACATTGAGTGGAATATCCAACCCAAGACTCCATCTTTCTTAATCGCTGTAATATTTCATCAAAAGGAAATATTAGAGATGTCTTGTGCATCATTTCATACGCATGTTCCCCTGAATCAATATTCAATTCCTGACATCTCTGGTATCTTTGGAAACTTTGGGATCACCTCCAGACTTAGAAACAAAGTTCTGTCAGTTTGTAAAAGCTTATCGACTGACATGCTGCATATTAAGGGGTTAAAAAAAGACATAAACTTAACAGTAAACAAGGTGTGCTTCCACTTTGTATCCAAAAATGTCACCAAATATGAGGTTTCAACATGAGATCATTCATGATGGAGCTGAACCTTAATCAACCTCTCCTTTCACTTTCTCACTCTCTCTTTCCCCTCGCTCTCTTTCCTTCAGTCAGCGTGGATCACAGTTTGGTTGTTAAAAAAATAAACAGGTGATTAGACTGGCAGGATGTCAGGATACCACTCGTGACCCCACTTGACCCCTCGCGACCCCTGTCACAAGCGTTCATGTGACCACACCGGCAAAGTGCACACACCAGCAGAGAGGAGTGCTGACACCGAGGCACCGACGACACCCGGGGCAGGTCATCACCTTCGTTATATGAGATATCAAACCGCTCAGACTTAACATTTTATGGCTCATTTGGATGATGAAAAGGTAGTGTGAGTATGAGATTAACACTGAAATCAACACAGCAGTTTAGGACTTGACCACAAAGTAAACACAGAATGCATTTGTCATTTTCATTTTTTAAATAAGCAAGTTGGTCTGGAGGGGAAACTTCAGTATGACACATCATGATGCACAGGGAAGCAACGTCATAACAAAGTGCAAATACACAAATGTCAATCACAGCACGTATAAAAGCTTTTAAAACACCAGAGCTCCTATGGAAATTGTGAAATTAAGACTCTGTTTGTTAGTTGGATCAGGTTAAATCCTGAAAAAGGACTGCGCAGCATCTAAGCCTGACTGACGCCCCTCGATGGTTACGTTGCTGCTGTAAGTGACTGCTTCCTGTTACAGTTCTGCCGCCGCTGCCAGGACTCATTTTCGGTCGTGTTGGCTGACAGTTGGCTGCAAACATGACCGATGAGGATGAGCAAGCAGACCTTACGACTTTTCACCGCGAATCTGGCCTCCATCAGCGGCGTTACGAAAGAAAACACTGGAGTTGTGCTTGGAGTTGATCGAAGAAAAAAAAAATCTAAATCTTTGATAAAAAGCAACCAATAATTCACCTTCGAGCACAAAGTCCAATCAGAGGTCTCTGGAAATGATCCAGGTGATGTAAGCGAGACGGCAGAAAGGAAGTGAACGATCTTTAAAATGTCGACTTTTCATGAGTTTATAAAAACAGCTGTGTTTTCAGCCATGTGACAGTGAAATCTTCAGGTAATCAAAAGGTATTTTATTATCTTGAGTATTTTTTTTAAATCCAAAAGAACACCTTCAGTTTTTCTCAAAAATTCAAAATCAAAAACATTTAACACTTGGAACAGAGAGGATACCAGCTTTTAATACTTTGATAAAGAAAAACACGAACAATTTTTAAGAGATTTGAACATCAACCTGTCCATTTTAAATATACTATACTCACAGATTATATTATACTCCACAGATTACGCTGTTGGCTTCTTTTCCACAGTAAAAGTTCTGATCCAGGACTCCCACTGGAATGTGCCGAGAAATCTCTACGTTTTGGAAAGTGGCTTTGATATTATGGTTTTCCAATGTCTAAATGATGATTCTTTGTTTAATCTGTCAAAGACTGTACCCAGTCTGACACCTGGATGAACCCTCATTTGTTATCTCAGAGTCATGGGTAACATTCATGGTGAGGCATCATTTAATCAGAAAGTAGAAGAAGAAGTTCAATTTTGTTCATGAAATATCAGGATATGAATGTATGTTTATATATGTGCATGCAGGTATGTGTAATTCATACACTGCAGAGCAGCCGTTTTCTTTTCTGCAGATTTGAATCTCATTTATAGAATTATTTCCCACATTACACCTCTGCTGATGTTGGTATTAATCTGTATACTTGTATTTATTTATTTATTTCTTCATTGGCATACCCTCAGGGACTTTGAGGCTTTAATCTACTCCACTGTAACACATGCATGTATGCAATCATTTACATTTTATTCAGAAAATCAGATTATAGAAGTTTGATATCATATCATGAAGCGTGTCCATTGGCTAACCTCGTGGTTCACACTGGTTCAGTCATGTGACTCCTTCAGACTGAGCCTTTAAATGAAGGATAAGAGAGAGGTCAGACATTTACTGAAATGTGGGAGGGAGATTTATGCATAAAGCCATCAGTTGTTTGCAATCACTCAGTAACATGATCGGATCTAATTTCACAACACTCAAGTATAACATTGAGAAAATCTTACTGTAAATCCTTCGAGGCAGCAACAAGTTTCCCAAGCAAACAGGCCGTGATCTCAACTGCTTTCTTTCTTTTTTTTTCTTTTGTCCCGCTTCGTTGCTTCATTTCTCACAGTTTCCCCATCAGAAGTTTAAATCTAAGGTAACGAATGGAAGTAGATCTGTTATTCCACCAATTTCAGGGGCTCAAAGCGCCGCTCCTCTCCAGACCCCGACTGATGCAATTTGGGCCCCCGAGTCACCGTTTGATGGGCGGACTTCAGTGCACCAGCCGTCCTCTGATAAGAAGATAAGAATCAGCAGCGGAGTAATCACACACAGATAACAACATATGTGAGCAACTCAGGAGGTCAGCACCTGCACTTTTCTTTTACTTACTTACCCTCCTTCATTTGGGAACCCCCCATCACCACCACCACCATCACCGCCCCCCCGCCTGAGTGCAGGTTGCTTTTGTGTGACGGAAACACATCAGACCGCTCAGTATGTGTGTGATTATTATCAGAAGGGTTGGTAATATTTAAGATATGGATCTATATGCATAGCTGGTGAGTGTATGAAAAGTTGAAAAGGAAAGAGAGTGTGTGTGTGTGTGTGTGTGTGTGTGCGTGTCAACCCTTATTTAAAAGAAGGAAACTTTGCTAAGAGGAACACACTCTTATCCTGTTCCTGGCCCGGGAAAGTAGCAGCAGCAGGGGGAGGTAGGGCAGCACCCGAGGGAGCTGCTTAGTGGTGAAATTGCCGTCCTGTTGACAGCTGAGCCGCTGCAGTAGTTATGTGAGTCTGGTGCCTTGCTCAGTGGCACCTCGGCAGTATATTTCACACAAAGTTTTCAGACCCTCGTTATTTTAGTTTACCTTGTGTTCACGTTATACATTTTAAAATAAAGTTGGTGGGCACATAGTAGATTAATGTAGATATAAAAATATTATTCTGGGATTTTATTAATTATTTGTTATTTTGACAATGTAAAAGTCTGCACCAGAGTTACTCAGATGCTCTCAGTTCATAAAATAAAGTCTGATGTGTGTCATTTAACTGAGGTTACTGCTGTGTGTTTGGCATTTTATTCTTATTTGCAAGAATGAAAAAGGACAAAAGCAGAGAAATGAAAGGTAAAAACATAAAAGTTCCCCTTATGAAGAGAGACAATACATTTAATACAGCTGTGGTTAAAAAATGTTCACATGTATTATCATTTTGGGGTAAGATTGGGTTGTTTTAAGCTAAATATCACACTGTGAGCATCAGTGACCTTTTGGATCACTATTTTCTGCCCAGTAAACGAAAAAATGAAACTGGAACACGAAATAAAAATCAATATGGAAATGTGAAAACTCGCCAGTAAGGTCGATTTTTTTCTTCTCAAATCTTTTTTCAGACGCAAAAAAGGACTGAGGCTCTAAACCAGACGAGACACACAAGACAATAATGACACAGCTCTGTGATCCATCGCTAATGTGATCATTGGATGTTTGTTTTGAGGGAGAGAGCTCAAAATCTGATGTTGCTCAGCTTTCCTTCATTTCGGTCCCATTAACCGCTGGCAGCACTCTTGTTTTTCCGTTGTTGTTGAAAGAAACCCTTTCATATTCATATATCCATGTCCTGAAGTCTGCACTGAGGGTGTGTGTAAGTGTGTGTGAGTGTGTGTGTGTGTGTGTGTGTGAGTGTGTGTGTGTTTCAGTTCAGGAATGGTACCATAAAAACTCAAAATACAAGTTAAACACACAAAACGTGAGCTAAAAGAGGAAAAACTCCACTTGTCACTCAGCTGAAGGTTGCATACTGATCGGGTGAGTGTAGGTGCTTATTAGCAGCATGAAAACAGAAAAAAAACACTTTTCATTTTAACACAGTCCCCAATTAATCGCTATTAGCATAATGACATAATTCTGCCTCACAAAGAGCAGCGATTCATGTTAAAACTAAATGAAACTGATCTACGATGAGCGTATGTGATGTACATTTTGTGGAAAAGCATCGTTTAATATCTGACTGTCCACTGAAAGTCTGATAACCACAATTCATCTTTAAAAACCAGAGTATTTCTCAAGATAAAGACAAAACCTAAAGCTGGGTGACATTACCGTGGGGGCAGTGAACTTAAAGTACAGTTAATTAGGAAAAAGCACAAGCAAAAATTACTATTTCAATTAAGACTATTTTCTAATGAATGACATGTTTTGTCACTTCTTTTTCAACGTGACATATTAGCAATTAGCCTGTACCTGAGCCTGATTAAAATAAATGATCCTTACATAGTTAAAGGGCTTGTCCGACTACACGTTACCGTGTCGATTCAGACAACAGGAACAGAGAGAGTATTTTTTAGCACCGACTGAGCAACGTGATACATTTCAGTGCTTCTTGCTTGAAGTAAGTTGTTGATCAATATGCCCAGCGGGTGCGATGAATATGCACGAGGCGTCCGCCGCGGCGGCCCGGTAATTGCCGGTCGTCAGGGGTGGCAGGCACGGTAATTTGCATCTTGGGGATCCTGCAATCAGTGTTCTATTCATTAGCGCGCCAGCCGCTTCATCTGCTGGCCACTCAGAGCTGCCAATCTCCCCTCGGCAGCCAAAGCATTTGAAAAAAAACAGAATGGAAAAGTTTCAATTACAAGCCTGCGGGTAGTGGTGTAACAAGTCTTAAACCCTATATTTAGGCTGTTTTATGCAGGTGATTGACTGTTACTGCATTGTGAAAGAGAATAGAGGGAAAGCTCAATGAAACAACCATAATCTCATGTATTTTATATCACCTTTATCTCGGGGTGACTGTCTGCATTCACAGAGGGGAGAGGACTGCGGCTGTGGCGTCTTTGCCCGTCTGAAGTGGGCCTTCAGCGCTTCCATCGACACAGAGGGGGGGAAGGGTTGCATGAAAGAAAAGCTTATTATACCTCTATAAGTGAACACTGGTACTCAGGACTATTGTCTCATGAAGGTTAGACACAGTGGGCAGGCTATAGGCTAACACTGCAAATCTATCACTTTCTTTGCAACAATAATGTGGTGATTTCCACTCTGATAGCAGTGTATGGCTGCATATGACACAGTTAATCAAAGCATGATATATGAGGGCGACACACACACACACACACACACACTCCTCTCGAAGCCACGATCTCATAAATAAAGCTGACAGCTTGTACGTGGCCTCGCAAGACTTCTCACTTTTATTTCCCGTATCCTGTCTCTGCTGTTTCCTTCGCACTTTATGTCTTATTCTTTCACCTCTACTTTTGAAAAGAGGATGCACAACTGTTGGTGGCTTTATCCTGATGACTTGTGAGCCCAGGGGGAAGTGTGTGTGTGTGTGTGTGTGTGTGTGTGTGTGTGTGTGTGTGCATGTCTGTGTTGTCTGTGTGTGTGTGTGTGTGACTGCCAGCATTGCAGCAGGAAGGGAGTTTCTCGTGGTGGGAGTGGAGGGGTCTCGGGAGGAGCGAGTGCCAAAAGAGCGCACGTGTGCTGATATGCATGTGTTTGCAGAAGCACTGTGAATCTTCTATTGTTTTACGGTGACATAGCCACTGTTTCCTGCATCATAAATCCACATGCTCACACACACACACACACACAAACACACACACAAAGACATGTATCATCTGTAAGCATGACACATGCACAAACATGCGCATGAATGAAAATACAGGAATGAGACATGAACAGATGCTGCTAATGATTAATAATACAACCACGCACATTAAGTACACTCACCAGTAAACAAAAACAGGCACACACACACACACACCTCTGCACACACAGCTCCTTTGCCCTGCCATTGTCTTACAGAGGAAGCCTACTGAAGCGAGTGGAGGAGGAGGTCGGATCTTGTCCTCAGCTGAAGGAGAGCGCGGGGCAGAGGGGGCCGATGGAGAGAAAACACCAGGACAGAAAAGACGAGGCGGAGGGGGAGGAGGAAGAGGAAAAAGAGGAGGCAAGATGTCGTTTCCAAAAAAAATTCTAATCTTTACCAACAGAGAGCTATGAGGGTGGGCGGGAATCTGAGGGGATTTGAGGAGCTGAGGGTCGGACTGCATATAAACTTAAACCGGGGGTCAAAAGCCACACGAGATCCTGCAGAGGGTCCCGGGAGGTCTCTGCTTAAATAAGAAATGTGTCACTTTTAATTGATTTTGAAAAGCCATATCAAGCAAAATTACTTTTTGCGGGATAAACCCTGAACAATTGTGTCTTGTGGTCTAACGCACATTTATTTGAAGGTCATTAGAAAGAAAACACTTTAACAACCTTGCATGTCAGTCTATATTTTACATAGATCAGCAATGTCTCCCTAACATACACACACACACACACACACACACACAAACACACACTCATCATGCGTGTTGGACTCTGATGGATTTATAATAGTGCCTGCTAACTGGATACAAACACTTTTCATTGGCACGGAGCTATTTAACTGATTAAAGCCACCACATCAATCTGTGTGTGTGTGTAAGCGTGTGTGTGATTGATACTGCATTTATATGGTCATAAAGAGCTGACAGCTACCATGCTCGATACATGAAGGCCGAATCAAAGCGGACAGTAGTCTAATTAAAAGGATATTAGACTTTGCTTTTTGGGAGAGAAAAAAAAGACTGTGTTGCACAATTTGTCTTGTTACCCTCAGATTTGATGCCAGTGTGTGAAGTAAGAAGAGATTAAGCACTAAACCGCCTGTTTGGCTTTTGATTTTGTGATTTCAGGACAATGTGTTGTAAATGTGTAAATATCCAAAAAAAAACATGTTTGAACACCAAAAAAGGTTGATACAAAGTTGAATAACAGGAAACACTGTGTGCACTGTGTGCGATGGACGTGTACATTTATTATTTATTGAGTGTTATTTTACTTATTGTTCCAGGGATGACACTGTAAGTCTGCCAGTCCACCATTTTGGTGCAGACATTCATGTTCCTCTTATAATTGACTTTGGTGACCTCTAATCTTTTCATCTTGGTCAAAAACATTTTGTTTTATGATTAAATACCTGCCAGACTGACTGTATTACCATGCTAACATGCTAAACCAAGATAATGAATAAGGTAAATATTACGTGCTAAAGATCAACATGTTAGCAGCATCCTTGTGAGAATTAACATTATATATGATTGCTTGGGTCTTTTATTTATTTATTTTTTGTTCTTAGGTGCTGACCGTTGCCTCGCCTTAACGATTAAACCTGTTTGTGCGATAACCAGTTAACATGCAGCTTTTGTCACAAAATCTAAAACAGTGTGGAGGTTTTTAAACTGTCAAATTGTCACTTTTAAGGTTGAATTTTGTGTTTTATTCATTGACAAAAACAAATCTTTTCTCACTTTCTTACAAAACTTTTAGTGTCTGTGTTTCTAACTAACGCTAAAAACGTTGTTTATGCCCGCACACCACCCGAGATTAACCTGGCATGCTGCGTTTGAGAAATGACTCAAATTAAAATACATTTTTGACTGCGACTGTGTGCTTGATCTCAACCCAAACCTGTAAACACAAATCTCAGACAAACACAGCGAAGTCACCACACAGTGCGATGTAGAACATTTAGGTGTTAGGCGGTCACAAGGAGACAGATTTCTGCCGCTCATAACTCATTTGTTATTTTTGCACCGCGCCCCTATACTGTATCACTGAATCTCAACGCTAAAGGCAACCTATTTCTGCAATCACTGAAACAACATCATTGATTTGACATGTCGCTGTCAAATTATTGTGTCCCACCTCTCCAAACTCTGCGTCAGTGCATGTCTGCGCCGCGCTGTTGCAACCGGACTCTCTCTTTCTTTCTCTTCCTGTCACACACATGCACACGGTAACTCCCTTTCTCCAAATGACTGAAATAACACTATTACTCTTGCCATCATCGTGTCAAAAAACCCTTTTCAGCGTCTCGCCCGGCGTGGATGACCAGACCTACAGCTGTCAAAATCCCACAAAAAAAAAGAAAAAAGAAAAATAATAAAGACTCCCTGAGACACAAGAAGAAGAGAGGAGCAGTTGAAAGATTAGGTGAATTCCTGGGAATTTAGGACGCTCCTTGTCCGGTTTACAACAACAAACCTTTTTTTTTTTTTTGCTGGGAGGTGTGAGTGGTACGCCAGAAGCACCGTCGCGCCTTCCTGGAGCTGAAAGGAAAGAAAAGCCTGCACAGCCCTCTGAAAAAAAAACGCAACAACCTCCCGGCCCTGCCCACAGAGACACCTTGACACGCACCTGTCAAAGACGTCAGTGCGGTTCGTGTGCACGTGCTCGGGGGGAGGTGGGGTTGTTGAGGTGGGAGAGAAAAGGAGTGAGTTGGAGTGTGCGGTGAAGCTCTGTGGGTGGCAAAGGAGAGGGATCACTGGATCTGACAGGAGCTATTTGACTAATCCAAAACAACAGCTGTAAAGGTGTGGGGGGGTACAGGAGGTGAGGCTGTCAGTAGAGTGAGGATTTTTGGGAGAAAGGGAATATGAAAATTAATTCCGCATGTAAGCCCTGAGGAAAGTGTGTGTGTGTGTGGGGGGGAGGCTAACATGCCACAAATAGAGAAAGAAAATGTTGGACAAAAGGAAAAAAATGGTGCGTGAGGTGATGTAAGATGTGCAGAATTGTGACTTGGGAGGAAGAGACAAAAAGGAAAGGGGGGGTGGGGAGACACTGCTTGGTCAAAGCTAACAGGGTATTGGTGGGTGGCGTCCATTAGCACACGGTGACACAGGTGAGAGTGATTACGCTCACACACACACACACACACACACCGTACTCGCTCGTGCACTGGCCTTCGCTGCACATCTGGTTGAGTTTTGTTGAAGGGAGCAGCGTTGGGGTGGTCTTCACTCCTCTAACAGGTCTGTCCTGTTAACACGGCAGGGCCACAGAGAGTCCGTCAGCCCCGCCGGGCAGCATCTTAACATCTTAACATCTCCTCTTTGCTCAGCTCAGCAACACTGAGTGCAGCAGTGCAGACAACTGCGAGTGGAAAAAGGTTGAACTGCAACACAATGGCTGGTGGAAAGATGCTGTTTGGCTGTTAATCTCAAAAATAGGACAAACAAAAGGTCACGATTTCAAGTATTAGTTTGGAAAATGTGCTTTCTAAGCAGACTGCTTAACATAATGATTGGAAACGGAGAAACAACTAACCTGGTTCTGTCTCAGGTTCAAAAATCCACTTTCTGATATTTTTTTTTCAATCCACACAAAAACTGAAGTGTAATAGAAATAATTTGGCACATAATCCTCCATAAAATCAACACTTATCATCTTTACACTTAAGTTTTTGTACGGATTATAAATAAAAAAGATGACAAATGTGTGAATTAGTGAGCTTTACAGGTAGTGTTTTTGAAGTTGGTGGACCAGGCTAGCTGTTTCCTCCTTTTTAAAGTCTTTATGCTAAGCTAAGCTAACATCCTGCTGAGTCCTGCTTTAAATGTACCGGACAGATATGAGAGTGGTATTGATCTTCTCACCCAGCCCTCAGCAAGACAGCAAATAATCGTATTTCCTGACATTGTTTTTTGCCTTTATTGGATAGTACAAAGAGAGGAGACAACATGTGAGTAGAAAATGTTGGGATGTCGTGCACCTCAGACCGCCGGCACACCAGGACGCCTCATTGGTTCCCCCTCTGCTGATCTGCCAGCACCAAACAACAACAACCATGGAGAAGCATCTTCAGCTGCAGTTCCTCTCTCTGCCACGTCATGTTTACGTCAAGAAAATCCAATATCACTGAGTGTGAAAATAATTTCAAAGTGCTTGCCTGGTTACTATTCTCTTAATAGTCACATGTGGAGGATTATTCTCAAAGCAACAGTGAGTCAGTAACTATCACCACTAAAGGCAAACTATAATCATGCATTATGTATTTAATAACAGAATTTATTGATATAGGACGTGTTGTCTGAGGAGCTGAGGCCCCCATAAATATTCAAAAAGCATTATAGCATTATTGATGCCACATAAAATACAAATTTGTAGTAGGTATTGGACAAAAAAAATGGAGGATTGATAGCATAAAGAAGTAATCTATATAAGGCTTTGACAACACTTTGATATTTTGTGTGCAAGTGCTCATGACTTTTTTGATCACCAAACTCTCTATAAATTGATGATTGTTGAAACACCATGCTCAGTCAGGGTACACTGATTATTTTAACACAGCAGAGAGAGTCCAACCTGAGAGACAGACAGTGAGAGAAACACAGGTAAACAGTGTTTTAACTTCTCTTGTATGCAGTGTTAAATATGAGAAAATTAACACTTTATTGATATGGTTTTAGTTATTTCTTTATTCATCAACAGGTGAAAGGTGGTGTATTATGTCGCCTTGTGCTTGAATGACCAATTATCCAGTAAAATCACCTAATTTAAGTATGCATGTTTTAATATTTTGCTCTTCGTGGCATCAGCGTGAAAAAACAAACATGAGGTTTAACTGGAATCCAGACCCCTCCACATACCGAGACAGAGGTCTGTGATCTGCGGTTCTGGGTTCTGTTTAACCCGCTGAGGTTACGTCGGTTCTGCTCGGGGACTTGGCTGTGAAGCCCAGTTCCTGTGGCTTCAGACCAAACCGAGAGCAGAAACCCCGTTCCCTCGCAGACCTTTTTATGATGTCTGGCTTCTCTCATCTCTCTGCTCAGTGTCTCCTCGATCCCGTTCCAGAAACCATGAGAGCAAAATGGGCTTCTTCTTCTTCTTCTCTGCCTCCATCACTGCGGTATCCCTGAAGTATGAAGGGTTTCACTGAGGTATTCGGAGGCATCGCTCTGATGGGATCAGGCCATGTTTGGTCATGAATGTGGTTTTTGGGTGAAGAGACGTGAATGAGGGGGAATGAAAACTGACAGAGTAAAACACTTGAGGGTGAAGGGTTGTTGCAGTGGACGGCTTTTGCTGGATCGATGCGGCCAATGTAACCGTCCAGGTGTTCTGTCCGCTTTGGCCGGAGCTCTGAGAAACCGTCTGCATGTCAGTAATCTGATGTGTAAAGAAGACGGTACATGCACGCAGACAGTCTGACAAGATAAGACAGCATGAAGTCATAGAACATTTATTATTTTATTCATAGAACAGCTTCAAGAAAACATCTGAATGTCTGAATTATTTTAAGTTTCATCATTGTGTTATTGTTATTATTGCATTTAAGTGGTCTATGGTGTTTAAGGCTGTAATGCTAAAATTATTTTATAACTTTAACTTAGACCCCTTAACATAATGATCCATTTCCTTCACATACACCCTCTTTACCTCCCCGTTACATGTGGAGGTCTAGACCTGGACTCCTCTTTAAAGTCACTTTGAGAACTTTAAACATGCCTTCATGTCTGATTGGGTCTCAGTCCTTCAGTAACTTATACAAAGCAGCTCCTGCACCATTTGTGTGTGTGTGTGCGTGTGTGTGTGTGTGCATGTGTGTGTGCTCATGACTGCATGCATCTTGGACCTAAGTAGCAACAGATGCTGCGCTGACCTCAGAGGCTTCCTGGAAACGCAAATTTGTCAAAATGAAGCAGGAAAAAGAGAGAGCAGCAGTTTAGGTAAATGTAACATATAGGACACACACACACACACACACACACACACACACACAGAGCATATAGGCACACTCACACACATGCCCCTTTATGTACTGGACACACACACCAAGCTTAGGTTAGTGTTACATGGGATGCACACATGGAATAATCACAAATACACACTCACATTAAAAAAAGAGAAATCCAGGCGGTTCCTACACACACAAACACACACACACACACAACCTCCTGATATAAACTTGCTGGTGTGGATTTACATCCTATTACAACTTATTTATTCCATAATTAAGAGCTGAACATGAGTGTAAATCAGTTTTGATCTCTAATGTTTAAGGGAAATAACATCGTCCACAACAGGAGCCACTTGTGTTTTTTTGACCAGTCGAACCGACAGATTTTAAAGACGTATAAAAATTAGGAAACATTTATTATAGCTGATGTTCCAAAACAGATAAACATTTTCAAATAGACACAAAAAGAAGGCAAAATAACAGAGAACTTAAACCTCCTCAGCTAACCTTTTATATAATTTGATGTTTTATGGGGAAAAAAATGACAAAAAAATCCCTCCAGCTGTACTTTTATCTCCAGTAGATATGTCTTAAAGGGTAAAAATTAAGCTGCTTAGTTCAGTTTGTGATAAACAAACAATTTCCTGCTGATGTAATGACAAAGGGTTTGAAACACAGCTTGTAAAACAAATCATGTTCTTTCTTTGGCTTCGGGCCCGGGGGGGGTTGGTGGTGGTGGTTAGGGCAGTTTCAGCGATAACGCCGAATAATTTGATGTGTGATTTAATGCCGCGGTGCCTCGCTGAGAATCACATCGCCCTCTCCTTTTCTTTTCTTTCTTTTCTTTCTTCAGCACCGAAGCTTTCTTCTTTCTTTTTCGGAAGCAATCACGCTATCTCGGCGACGAGCGAGCGGCCCGACCAGCGTGATATCACCTCTTTAGGAAAACAAGAGGAAACGCGTGCCAGTTGCTCTCACATGTGATCAATTATTTTACGGTGAAGTCAGGCTAAGGGGGGGTGAAATTTTCAGCCATTAGCCCTTTAGTGCAGGGATCATACTGAGGGTAATAGTGACTAAACGCTGAATAAACACATTTGGCTAATAGGTCATTCGAACCTGAGGCGGAGGAGGCGGGCCTGTTGATTGGCCGGAGGGTTGTTGCACACTCAGAAATGCACAAAAGCATGCACAGGAAGGGACGACACAAAGAGTTTACAACACGACAGCTCACAGTGTTTGTCACAGGTGGTTGGCGAGACAACTGTAAATGGCAAGCAAGACTGGCAATTAACAGTGTGTGTGTGTGTCAGCTTTAATAGAGCGTTCAGGGAAACACAAGGCAATTTGATTTCAGCTTGAATTTCTGGCTGGTTAATCAAATGTTTCAAAATGATGAAATGTTGAAAAGGGGACTTGATGAATTTGTCAATCAGTGTGTCAGTTTGTTTTATTAGCATCAAGGGATCCAAGCTTACTGAAAAACTGAAACGTACAAAAAAATTTCACACATCAAAATTACATACGTGCATGTCATACAGCATCCTTTGTTTAGGCAGAAGTAATAGTAACATAATGTAAAAATATTTCAATACAAGCAACTTATAATTTACATATATAAGTAAAATTAACAGTAAAAGTAAAAGTAGTGATACCACACTTAATTTCAAGGAAAAATCCTGAATTCTAAAACGTACTTAAGTAAAAGTAAGAAGTAATATCAGCAAATTGCATTAAGGAGTATCAAAATAAAAAAATACTCATTAGGCCAAATGGGACCTTCCAGTGGTATATGGTCATATTATTGGCTAATTATTATCAATCCATCAACACTAAATGAATATTTTAGTGTTGCAGCTGATTGAGGTAAAACAATAACTGGTTTTATACTTTTATATTTTATTTTATTCTCTAACAAAACATCACATTTTATTGACTGTGTGTGAGCATGTTTGGTGGGTAAAATCTTAACAATTAACTAAAGCTGTGAAATAAGTTTAGTAAATTTTTCATTCAGATTAAACAGTCAATGATGACTTATCATGATGAGCTTAAACTGGATTTCTTTAAAACATCAGCGTTGTTTGATGATATTTTAAAGGCGTTTCTCTTATTTTGTTCACACCGTATGTACACACACACACACACACACACACACAGCTCCAGGCATTGCATGGTCCAGGGTGAAACTCAACCACTCACCAATTAACACAGGCTGAAGGTTTCCCCCGTCTAATCCCAGCACCTTTAACCTGAACATAAGAACCGGCTGCTCTCCAGAAACCTTCGACCTCGGAGCTCGCCGCAGCAAATACAGTACAACCATCCTCATCCACTCAAATATGGTCTTTGTACTTTTCTATTTATAGTACAATCTGCATTTTTTTCCACCCAGGAGCCAGTGAATGAGGAATTATAGTCACTCATGTTAAACCCTGATTTTTTTTTTGGTGTGTTTACAGTAGATTCATCCTCAGGCGTGTGAAATTTTTGCAGTAGAGAGTGCTATTATACTTTTTTTTTTGCAGAAGTTGAGGAACACGTCCTCTCCCTCTCTCTCTCTCTCTCTCTCTCTCTCTTCCCATCACCCCTCTCCTGTCTCTCCCCGCCCTCTCCTCCTCCCTCTGTTTATTCTTCTGGCAGGTGCAGCAGGCCCCAGAGCCCAGAGGCAAGTCATGTTCTCAGGGAAACTGCAACTCTCCACAGAGCCGATATCAAAATAGTTTAAAATGTGAATTGTCTAATAGTTCCCAGTGAGCGCCGAGCCCGAGCCAAACACTTCCAGATCCCGCTGCCAGCAGAATGTAAACAGAGCCGAGGCTGGGAGCGAGCGAGTGAACCTGTTGTGCTTTTGTCACACAACGAGCGGTCTGGTGGGTTCAGGTTGGCTGGGACCAATTGCAAGGTTTCCAATACTTTGTTGGGGTTTTTTTTTTTGTGTGTGTGTTTTTCGAGTTAAAAGAAGTGTGTTGTTTTTGCTCAAGAAAGAGTCGAGGGTGTGCAGGTGGCGACTCTGGATGGGGAAATATTTTGTCAGAGCTGGAAGGCTGAGACGAACCAGACGTCGGCCGAGTTGTTCCTTCGTGTCTAAAATTAACAACAGTGAGAGGAGCAGTGTTTGTGTTTTTCCCGCTGAGAGATATGAAATGAAAGACAACATTTTGGGGGTTACATGCCGGCCATGTAATTGCAATGTCCCCAATGTCACAGCCAATCTCTCTCTACTCGCTCTCCAGTATCTGTCAGTTTAATACAGTAAAATTTTAAAAATGCACACAAATCAGCTTTTCCACCTCATAAAGCTGAGCTGAGATAATGCAAGTGAATAGGATTTTAATGACCCATTAGTTCATGTTTGTTTTTCCAAATTGGGTACCACTTTAAATTAAATCGCCCTATTTCACATTTACAAGCAGTGTAATGTACAAACATGTAATAAATGGTTTAAAATGCATTATAATGCAGCCATAAAGACACTTTAAAGTGTTTATTAATGTACAGCATTTATCAAAAACAAGCCCTTGTCTTAAACTTAACTATTAACACAAATATTATTTGAAGGGTGTTTTACGATATTGTCATTACCTCTTTATAAACCAGCATCCACTCATAGGTGCCCACAAAGAGGAGTTACAGTTGTTGAAAAAGATGTTAATACACACTTATATCTGCTTACAGCTGCATTATAGTGGGTTATAAACTATTTATTAAGTGTTTAAATGTCTAAACTGCGTATGAATAGAGAGATTTAAAGCAAAGTGTTGTCCAGATTGGTAATAACATGATAATAATTGCCAAAAACATGTAATTTACTGTGATTATGCATTACTGTCTGAAGTGCAGCTCTTTATATACTGAAAACAGAGGACTTCTGTATAAAACAAATGAACAGATGTTCAACGTTTGGAACAAAAGTTGGTGCAGCATTCAAAGTTAAAGTAATCAGATTCATGTTTTTAATTGTTTAGATAATAAATCTGTTCATCAGCTGTCTCTTTCTTTATCTTCTTTGCAGTAATCCCCCCTTCAAACAGTGGGTAACATCTGACGGTGCCACATAAGCTTATATTTCTGTTATAGGAAGGTTTTATTCTAAAATCCACACAGCCTCTCAGAGCATATTAAAGTTATTATAAATGATTACTCTGAACAGCTCTTGAAAGGTGCTCTGAACTACTTATGTAATCGTATGCTGGACCTCTGGACTGTTGGCAAGGGAAGTTTGGGGAAACGAGCCAGTTAGGTGTTTCCTTCGAGAAAACAGCGAACAGAGAAACCATTATACAGGAGAGAAAAATCGTCATGGCATTTTTTTATTAAACGTGAAAAATGAAAATGAAATTTTACAAATGAGTTCGATGACAGCCGTGCAACATGACCTCAAGGTGTAAATATAAAGTCCTGAATGTGTAAAATCTCAGCTACAGACGACCCGTGCTGAAAATCAAACACAACAAAAACTCCCCTGAAGATGGAAAACTCAATTATCTTCACTGGTTTGCTAAAGGAAAAACATAATTTTATTTATTCTATGTTTGTGTGTGGCAAATATCTAAATGTGCTGTATATTTTCAGTGCATTTGGGATTTGTGGGTTTTATTGATGCGCTGAAAGATTTAGTATTTCTGTGTATTTGTGCAAGTGGGCCTGTGTGCTGCAAGAAAAACAAATCTCGACTAATGTCTGATTTGCACCTTCATTTGTTTGCCTCCATGTTTGTTTGCGCTGGCGCTCGGTGCATGTTGTCAGGTAGCTGGATGCCAGCTCGTTACACAATGTAATGTATGAAATAATTATATTATCATCATCATCATGTCCGGGACAACGGTGTGTGTGTGTGTGTGTGTGTGTGTGTGAGGTCGATTAAGAATCTTTTTCTTTAACTGACATATTTCAGCGTCTTTTTTTGGACATTTTCATAGTGATTTTTATCTTTTTGTTTATTTACTGAACATACTTCACATCTGCAAAATTTGCTCTTATCATTAAAAAACTTTACATATTAATTTCGGTCTAGAAAAACAGTGCTCAGTCTTGCTCAACTGTTTTTGCTGGGGATCCAAATATTGAAATGTATCTCATTCATCCTTACAATTATGACTCACTTAAATGCTTAAAATGTCAAACACAAATGTACTGTTTATGTAGATTCAACATCCCTAATGTTTGAATGAAGGTTACGTTCAAAAAGAAAACCTACAAATAAGAAAATATGTTCATGAGCATGTCTGCTCATTGGGGGATTTGTGGGCTTTGCCTGAATAAGCACTGGAACTTTCCAGCATTTCTTTTCCTTTTTATTTATTTTTTGTCTGTGTTGTTTTCTCAGTATTGCAATGCATCACTTGACATTACCCAAGCAAGTTTGAGCTGTAGCGCATCAGCTGAAAGCAATTTGGTCCGGAGCGCAGCTGCCAGGCGGATAAGACTTTCCTTCTTTCGTTTACTTTGAAATGTTCCTTTTTTTCAACTTCCAAAATACACAAGGCAGCCAAATTGCTGACATGTGTGAGAGGGGCAGCGAGACTCCTGCATTCTTTCATGCCCCACTATGCAAAACTCCACATTGTTTATTTAAAGAGCACTGAACACTTTAGCACTATTAAGAAACATGTCATATAGTAAACTAAAGGTTTCCTCTCAGGAAAAATCCCTGTCAGTTTATTTTTCTTTTGCAAAAAGTTATTTTAGTTTTGACTCACAAACTGCCTGCATTCACAATTAACCAACAGTGCTGTAACACGGCTTGTGTTGTGCCGGACACTAACGGGCTCGGTAAACCTGGAAGTGGTGTGATTATTTATGTGTTGAGGTATGGACGTGTGAGATGGGAGGACTGGACCATCTCTTTCTCACTACCTCACAGTTACCCAAACAAGACAACACTGCAAAGAGTAATGAGAGTTGGGGAGAAAAGGACCGTTTCCTTCACTTTCAGCTGCTTTTTCTGCCTTGGACAACTTTAAATTCAGTTAAACAGATAAAAATATTTCCAAAATACTTTTACGATTAATTATCTATGAGAAGATATGTCTGGGCTGCAGCATCCGTGATGTTTCCAGGAACAAACAAAACACGATTCAGCGTGGCCTCAACACCTACGGCCATGAAATGTAGCTCTCCCTATGCTTTCTTGTGGACTGCAGACAATTAGAGAACAGCGAAGGTTCACTTTAATGCACGATAGGATTGAGAGTAAAATCAGAGATGACATGTGAGGGCCGCACTCTGACACGCCACGATCCAAGTGGAAAGAAAAGAGGGGATGTAAGGTCTGAGAGACACAGACAAGGGAAAAGGGCAAAACCTGACATGCAAACCGAGGATGGCAGCCAGAAGACAGCCTGTGCGTCAGCGTAGGGGAGGTGGCGGGTGGGAGGAGGGCGTGGAGGGGAGGGGGGGCACGCTTCCAGAGGGAGAGACGGGAGGGCCCGGGTTGTGAGTGATAGCCCACCGGGGCCTCAGAGCGGCCCGACACTGGGAACAGCTAACCTACCTTGACATGCGTAGGAAACCCAAGACCCTCGGAGCCCTCTGTCAGATAGGAGCCACCCAGAGGAGGCCCGCCACAACTGTGTAGCCCGAGCCCCTGTGCGTCCTTTTTAACTAGCTTTGTTTAGATGAGCGCACGGCGGAGGAATGCCTCAGTATACCTTGCAGAAACCACAAGCACAACAGCATTAGAGCGACATCGGCTTCCCAGCGCATGGGAATAAGTCAACTCTGGCTACTGGCAGGATTATAACTGCTGGCTGGAGTTCAGTGTATATATATGTGAGTGTGTGTGTGTGTGAATGCATGTCAGCTGGTCTGTGTACTGCGAGTGTGCATGCAGCATGTATGTATATTTCCTCCAGTAAAAGTCCCTTTGATGCTGTGGTGCTGTCAGCGAGATAAGAGCTGGCCACGTTAGATTTGGAGTCGTAGCCGTGACGCGACTGTAACAGAAAGTCTTTAAATTTGGTTAAAAGGAGAAATAATCCAATCAAAATCAACAAATTAGAAATCTAAAGCTAAAGTACAAAGACGTCACCAACGTGAGTCTCACTGTAGGACTCCTCACACTTCAGCAGAGATGAGACTTATCTGCTGTGAGATTCTTGAAAATTGGCTGCTAGAAAGACTTGATCTGACCCAGCAAATAAGACAATATCAGGCGAGCCTTGCATGGCGACTCAGCTTGAATATTTCATCATTAGGCCATTAAAAGGACTCACTATGTAAAACACTATTCACACAGGAAAACAATTAAATCTGATATTACCCTTTAAACATTTACATCTTGACTTGCAAGTTGCTTGTGAAGACTTGATTTTACCATATTTAAAAATTTTTTAATGACAGGTGAGGGATTTTATCTTATTATAAATGCAAGGATTCCCTGTCTTCTCTCTGTCTAATTTCAACAACCGTTCATCTGATCGACTTCACACTTGGCATGTGTTTTGCTGAGAACCCAAGGAAATGCGATGTCGAGTTTGAAGTTTTTTGAATGAGAAGCTCTCGGGAAAGAGAGAAACATCGCCCTGCAGAACCAGAGAGCATCAGCGGGTCCAGACCCTCCATTTTAAACATACGCGTGCACGATTATAAGCATTAGTTTACATGACAGATGACTAATTATATAAGCCACTAACCTGTCCAAGTCCTTGATTTTAGACAAAAGCAGTTTTTCATTTCTAACCAGCTGAAATTGATTTATATAACCAACCACAAATTAATTAACTGCTGCTTACTCACTGCAAGTAACACCGTCTTCGGTTACCACTGTACTACTGGTGCTAAGCTGCTGGTATCTAATGTGAAAATAATGACATGAAAAGACCAATTAACTTCACTTATCCAACCGGCCTTTTCCATGGAAATCATTTTCACGTGCCACAGTAGGAAAAGTAATAAAATTAAGGATGGCTGCGTGCTGGTTCGCTGTCACACTGTCATGACTCGCTGGGACGTTTGAACAGAGCACATCCTTTGTTAGTGTTATTAGTAACACCTGTGCTCTTCATGCCACGACGAGTCAGAAGAATTCACTACATTTAATAGGTAGTATCAAAAACATTGGAGCAAAAGCCTTAAATTTCCCTTTTTATTACCATTTTTTAAACTACGTTGATGAAAAGTAACAAGATAAGCTAAATAAAAGAACTTAATCATCTAACTATGGGAACTGTGTTGGAGCATATATTTCACCGTTCACTCAAAATAATTACATTAGTTCACTTTATAAATATTTTACAGCATGAACTTATAAATCAAAGGGGTGGGAAGGATAAATGGTGGATGTGAGGAGAGGAGAGGGTGAGACGGGGGAAGGTTTTTGTCGAGGGAGAGCCCCGAAAACGTGGTGCGAGATGAAGAGGATGACGACAGCGTGAACGAAAATGGGGCTCCATCATCGAAACAGAGGAGAGAGGAGAGAGGAGAGGAACAGGACGGGGGAAGAAAACGGATTGGATGTTGGCACGCAGGGAAAGGCTGTCTGCGGTAGACTTGTAAATAGCCGGAGGGACAGAGGGATGGAGGAATGGAGCTATCAGCGGAGAAGTGATGAAGGTCTGGGATCAGGCCAAGATAAACACAAGCCAGCCTAGAGAAGGAGCTGCAGCACCACACACACACACACATTGACACAGAACTACACACACACACACACACATATGAACTTTACTCATACATACATGTTCAAAAGCACAAACACACAAACACTTAAATCTGCAGGGATTTTATATTCATCATGCACGCACACACCTGCGGACGAGTAAACAGTGAACCGCTCAGCCCTCAGATCACAAACTTCTTCAGCGTTAAGCTGTGTGACAACAGCCCGGGCTGTCATTTAGACGTCTCATTTCATCACATACTTCACATTAGTCCATTTGCACAGATACCGCAGAGTAAACACGCAGTGAAAAGAAATGGCTGGAGTTTTATTTTTAAACACGTGGAATAAACAGACTCGAGGGTTAGGCGAGGCCTACGAAAATCCATCTTAATGTCTTGGTGAAATCATTTTAAATACTCCTCCATCCCTTACTGTATAAAGCCTGAACTTATAGATTCTGAAAGATGCATGCATGTGTCTTTTTTTATACATTTGCCCAAGTGTGTTTATCTGCATGCCCATGTGTCAGTGTCTCTCACAGTGTGTTTGTGTGTAACTGAGCTTCATTAGCGTGCTCTGAAGCGAGAGCTCTCCTGCTCCGTCTTGCCTTTGACCGGCTCACACCTCGAGTGAGACCTTAAGATTTTGCAAAATGTTATCTTAAGCGCGGCATTCAGAGGCGTTTGGCAAAACTGCAGTGTGAAAGAGTGTCTGTGAAGCGTGTCTGGCTGGAATGCAAAACACAAGTCACGGTCATCACTCTGTCACTGTGCAGGCTGTGAGGACACACTCTGTGTGTGTGTGTGTGTGTGTGTGTGTGTGTGAAATTTATTTCTGTTGAATTTAAGCAACCTAATCCCAATTGCTATGTGAGTATGTTGTTAGGTTGAAGCAGGGTTATTGATTATATGAATATAGTGGTTATTTAATGCAGCTATAATCTATATTTTTCTCATAATGGCTTTAATGACTATATAATATGAAACAGATACAGACTATTAGAGCAAAAATGTGCAGTTCTCTTCAGCTCTACAGAGTTTTATAGCATCTTTCAGCTCATTGTTTTGATTTGCCAAAAAGAAAAGCAAAAAGCATAAAATTGCACGGTGCAACAGTTTTTATTTTGGACTCTCTGGTTCTCTGTTTCCTCCAGAGTTTACCAAAGTGGAACTGAAAGCACTGTGCATATTTTATCTTGCCTCAGTGAGCAAATCCACTGATTGCGGGTATTCTACTGAAATGAATTTTAGTCCGTAACTTCACTGTTATAAAGGATTTGATCCCAGAGGTTGTGGCAGTGAACCCAACAGCCCTTTGTGACATACTGTCTGGTGAAAACGAGCCTGCAGAGCTCTTCTCAGAAAACACAAAGAGTCAAAACAACGTCTGCTGGGTAAGTGAAGTTTACTTTTCTGAAGCTCCCAGATTATTAATCTCCACGAGTGGCGGTCGTGGTGGTACTTGCAGCCCGTGTGCCTTGTGTGTTTTATACATAGAGCAACCTGCATGGCACTTCAAAGCCACCCCGTGCAGTATGAGGGGATGAGAGGAGAAATGAAAGTAGCACTCGACAACATGTACAGTCTAAAGATCACAGGGTGAAACGGCAAGGGAGGCGCACCAACATAAACAAACCAAACACACCTACATATTTGATCAAATCAAGTGTGCCCACATGTTTGCGGGGCTCCTAATGGCATGGATGCAGCAGACGTCTCATGTAAGAGAAGTGCTCTGTTTCCTGAAACAAAAGCAATGCAATGAAAATTTTATCCCCGAAGATGGAAATTGTGGAGATTTTATTTCTATCTCAGCTGATAAAAACTGACTGTTGAACATCAGAAATTAGTTTTACTACCGAACTTTGACTTCGGTCTCAAATTCAGGATTAATAATGGAAAAGAAAAAATACACACCTACCAGCTATGACCGCTGGTGCACATCACGACTTCAAACATTCACTTTATTATGTCGAACCTGACACCGAACAATGGGAATATTGTCAAGTCGTGTGTTATGAACAAGCCGGGTTGTTTGAGTATTTTAGCGCGTCGGGCTCCCAGGCGGGCTGTAGCTTTGTGAAAGCCCTGTATTGTATTTCTTTCCTGTGCCAGAGCCCTTTTCCTGTGTCGGTGCCGTGTCAAACGATGACCCTCTGCTTCCTGCAAGTCGTATGGAGACGGGCCTGCCACGAGCCCCGGAGCCTCACCGCCAGCCTCCGAGCCCCCACTCTGTCCGTCTGTCTGCTTTCAAGTCATTCCCCACCTTACCATTCTCACTTTTTTTTTTCAACTCTGTCTGTGGCTTCCCTCTTTACCTGCCTTTAACTCTTGCAGCTTTTTATTTACCCTCATTGCCTTCATCCATCTGTCCGCCTCCTTCTTCCCCTACTTCAATATTTTCTTATTCGCCACCTCCCGTCTGTCCTCGCCCCCTTCTCCTCTGTTTCCCTCTATCCACACCTCCTTTCCTCTTTGCATCCCTTCTTCCCTCCTCCCTTTGTCCCACTGTCCAGGTCAGCAGAGGGTCTATCAGGCGTTTCCTGTGCAAGCCGCAGGTCCAGACCACACCTTGCGAGGGGATTTCTGCAGCTAATGTCAGCGACGCCCTATAGAAAGGAGACATGCACACTCATGTCTGCATATACGCATAGAGCTACTGTATGCACTGAGAATATTTGGTTGTTTTTGGCAATAAGCTGCGGGCCTGCACGGCTGAACTGTAAGATAAAAGAAACTTGTGGGAAAAAATGTTGGAAAAATTCTGAAAAGTATAGAGAACACATTGAATGGGAATTATAATCAATGCCCCATCTAGAATAAGCAAAAACAAACAAAAAAAAAAGCTCAGTGTATTTTTACATATTCTGAATAAAATCACAGCGACTGTCAGCGGATAGCTGTTGACCTCCCTTATAAGTCAAGTCCCTGTGTTTTCGTGCACTGAAACAAGACGTTTATATATCACATGCAAACACCCTGGGGCCACATCTCTGCTGTGGAGTATGAGAAAGCTGTCAAATCGTGCATTACTATTGGTCCCTAAAGAAATCAACCACATGGCAAGACTCAACCTGCCTCAAGTTTGTGCTGGAGCGACTTAAATTACAACTGCTGCTACCAGTACAGCTTTTAAACAGCTGATGTGTGCAGAAAGAAAACTCTGAGCGTTCATGGTAAGTTGAATGCAGCAGAGCTCCCTCATCACATTATAGCTCATCTTTGATCTTGGACAGTGTCCCGGTGGTATGTGAGTGCACGTGTGCGTGAGTGTTGGCACAGTCCACGGTGCTCCACACGCCAACCCGTCTTTGTAGTGTTTTCGGACACACGTGTGCCGGCGGCAATAACACACTCTACTGTGCATCTCCGAAATGACTCCTCTAGTCTTCTTGCGGTCCAGGTCAGAGGCAGGAAGTGAGCTGGGAGAAAAGGAGGAAGCAGAAGCAGCTCTCTCTAGCCGCAGGTAGTGAACCTCAACCTTGACCTCCAACCTCAGCCTCCATCAGTCTGACAATATGCACTCTGACAAAACACAGATGTGCAAACAGTGGCGTTGCCGACAATTTGTCCTTTTTGAAGGAACCCTGTCTGGCAACATAACAGCCCATCTTTTAATTATTTCTTAAGGAAACTGAGTCTAAATTACTTAAAACTTAAATAAAGACAATGAAACATGGAATTATAGTTTATCTCTTTATTATATGACAACAATAATAACAGCATGCTGCATTTGTTCACTCATCACATTTACAGAGGTGGTCAGGAGGGACTGTATGGATTTATGGGCGTCGTTCACACAATCATCCAGCTTTCCTTCCTTTGTCAAACTGCTCATTTGTTGTACCTCTAGAAAACTTGACATTGCTGGAGGTACAGTTAATGAAGAGACATGAGCCCTGTCCAAATCCCGCCCTGAGACCTTAAAAGGTGCCAAAAACATTTTGACTTGAGCATCCTTAATGCTCAAGTCTGCACCTGGGAGAGTTCACCCTTATGTAAATACCGCTAATGTTGTCAAGAAGTCTGGCTGGTTTTGGACAGAGCTCATGGCTTTAGAGGTGAACGACGTTCTGCAGCTGCCTCACCAGGTCCAGAAGAACAACTTGCTGCCATATTTGGAAGGCTCCAGTTTACCCTCGATGACTTGGTTGGGCTCAGGACGTGGTCTAGAGTGGTAGGGGTTCTCAGGGAGGGGCCGCGCAGTCGACACTTTGGTCACCTACAAAAGAGAAGCAGCACGCACGGCACAATGTGTCAGACATACATAATGTAAACACACTGAAACCACAGTATCCTGTGAGGAGGTTTGAACATCCTCAGTTTTAGTGATGCAATGTTTACAGGGTTTCATTCTTCTTGAAATTATAATTAATACAACTGACCCAAAACCCAACAAATATATTAGTGTTGTACAAATATATGTTAAGGGATGTACAGAATGTGTATTGTGCCAATATCTGGCAAGACATAAAATAATCTACTGTTTTAAGTCTGGTAAAAAACCTGTGAAAGAAAAACAAACTTTTTCCAAAGTAAATTAAACCCAATAAATAAATAAAAGAATTTTCTTTCTTGCATACTCTTTAAACCCTGCTCTGCTGCGGTTTATGTGTTGACACTCTGCTTGAACTGTTATAACCTTATCTATAACAATGCTATCTGTTTGTAATATAGTCAATACTAATATTTAGCTTAACTTGTTAGGTCTCTCACACTGTGTAGACCATACTGATAATCTTTACCCTTTATTTTGTTATTTGTTTATATGCACTCTGTACATTCGCACTTTTTCCTACTACTGTCACAACGGTTGCTCAACAGCGTCCCTCGGGATGAATAAAGTAATATCTTATCTTATCTTATATCCTCCATTCTGTTCCACCTATTGCAGCTCTTCCCTTATTTTAAGATTTGCATCCTCTTCTTCCCTGATTCTGTTCAGTAACCAAATCTTTTTCCTTTGTTCTGTACCTGAGCAACCAGAAAAACTCAGTTAGCGTGTGGACAGTAAATCTGGATATTTTTCTCAGTAATCTGAAGTCAGATTTCTCCTCTTTTGTTTTCACTCGTGATTTCATTCCATTAACAACAGCTCTGCCCGGCAAATGCAAAATGGCCAGAAAGTTGATTACAGCCATTCACAGGTTTCCAGGTTTGTGCGAGCGTCTTTTCAAAGACTACAGAAATAAATGTCCAAAAAGCTTTTGACGAGATCGTTTTTTGGTCTTGTTTTGATTTCTGCTTCCTAATTAGTGCTTGCTGCCCCATAAAAATGGCCATTTTCATGAAGAGAAAAAGCAAAGCAACATAAAATGCGTGATTTGCCTGCTGAAAACTGTAGCCGAACGAGACTTTCACGCAGATGCAATCAGAGCCTCTTGCACAGCCCACAATCAGCAAGAATGAAGCCCATCAACCGAGCCGTTCACGTTGTGAATACACAGTCACAAGTCTCACCTTAGACAGGTCTCCCAGCTCGGGTCTCTCCCAGCCCAGTTTGTCGAGGACACAATTGTCGAAGTTTTGCTGCTGCTTGCGGCAATAACGCAGTTCTGCCAAGTTGGAATAATCCAGACAGGTCCAGTACTCCGTGAAGGACTCGGCACAGTTTCCTTTGATTTGCCTATGAAGAGACCAAGATTTGAATCTGAGTCAAATGAGTAGAGGAAGTGAAAACTGTTAAAAACGACTGCTCTAAAAAAATATATTATATACGAGTTGAAAAGATTTCTAAATAAAGTACAATCTCAGATTCAAAATTCACTCTCCGACCATGTCAAGGACTTTCATTAAACTGTCAGTTCCCACTAGTGAAAAGATTTCTGAGGTCTCCATAATAAGAAATACTCATGCTCATGTGAATGAAGTGCTGCTAAAAAGGTGGCTGGCAGTTTCCAGAAGCAGCTCAGAATCAAACCAGGTCCCGGGGTGCAATTACAACTTCTCTCAAATCTTTCCTCATTATAATAATTACAGGTGTTGATCCTTCTCGGTAACTCTCAGTTTATCTTTGGGGTCAGAGTGTGGGTTGTTTGTTTCGGCTTTAGAATTAGAGGTCATGTGTTTCTGGAGGACCAGAGGTGCAATCTGTTTGAGACACTCGCACAAACACACAAAAGCACCTTAGTTACTGTGTGGGCATCAGGATAAAACCAAAGCTCAGTCTGAAACGTTCGATAAACACAGACACAGCAATTCAGGCTGAAAAACCCCAGACCACTTCCTCAAATAGCCCCTAAGGGATTTTTTTACCGGTGATTTTATAAAGAAAGTAGCACAGATAAAGAACATAAAGTGCATATCTATGTCACACTTTATCCCCCTCTAATTCATGATTTTATTTTTTTCAAGATAACAAGTGTTTATTGAGAATTTGGAGAAGAGGCGGACTCTTATCAAGTAGGCAAAAACCCCAATGAACAATCATTTTTATGAAATGAAAATGAAGATCAAATAAAGAAGAGATAATAATCTCCTTTGGCTATGTTGAAGCATTAATTCACACCTTCCCTCACACTGTTTGGTTCTACCCATGACCTACACTAGTCTACAGGTGTTTATTCTTGTCTTTATCTGTGAAAAATACTTTCACATAATTTTACTTTACTTTTTTTCTGGCTACTTTGGAGGTTTTATCCTTTTGTTGACATTGAAGAAACATATTTCCCTCCATTAAGATACACTTTGGAATATTAAGGACGTGCATCATTTGCTCCCAGAAAATCTTAAATTTCAAGAAATCAGAACACATTCAGCTACAAATTCTCTACACTTAAAGTTCAGGACATGGAAATTCAGAGGACTAATGTGGACTTGTATCAACAAGTTAACGCTTCTTTTCTTTAAAATCTGGCAGCTCACTTCCATCCCACATGGTGTGTAGGAACTTTTTTCTCTCCCACTTTTGCATCACCAGTGTTAAATTGCAAATCATACTACTTAGCCAGGTACGACTGGCATCTATATCCCACTTCTGCCAAAAACCAAAGGAACAGACAGGTTATTATGAGGAGAAGACACAGAACAGAAAACCAGAGGTCCAAACTCTGAAACCGTCTCTCCATATAAACTTTAATGTAACCCCTGGAAGAACAACTGCCCAGCAGCAGTATTTGTGACCTCAGAGCACATTTTCCACCCACATGTCCATCACGGAGGAAGAAAAGCAAAAACTTGTGACCGCAAACCTCTTCTGACCAGAGTTCCTCATGGATTCTCCAACTGTGAGCCCTCCAGCAGGCTCCAGAGTTCAGCCACATCTTCAATTACTCGCCGACCACAAACACACTCTTCAGTTTTGCAAATGACACCACTGTGGCAGCCTTCACCTCCAAACATATATATATATATTCTGCCTAATTACTGGGTTTCTAGTCTGTTCACTGTTACCTACAGGTCTGATTGGTTAACTTTATTTGTACTGAGTCGACAGAAGAAAAAGAAATCAGATAACTGTTTCAGACATTGTGCAGTTGATCAAGCCTTGGTGTGACATACCTGAAGAAGTTGAGAGCACACTCGTTGACTTTCCTCCCTTCTTCTAGACACTTTCGGGGGTCCTTCTCCTCCCAGCGGCAGAGCATGAACTCTTTGTTTGGTTTGTCACACTGCGAGCCATAATGGTGGGCAGCAGCCTTCAGCACTGCAGATGACACATTGACCTGGACAGAAACAGAGAGACAAATGGAAAACAATGAGAGAAATGATTTGTGAATGCGTTTAAAATAATGATTGTGTCTGATCAAAGATAAGATTTATTAAATTAAAGATTTATTGAAGATAAATTTAATATTTGTGTGCAGTGCAGAGTCAAAATCAGTACATGTGTAGACCAACAGCTTTACACTAATTGTTGTACTGAGCTGACATTTTGTATATTGTTCACTAAACTATCTTAGTAAGGTGTTCAACAGCTTTAGTGCTTCTTGTCATTTATTCTACAAGTCTTTGAACTCAGCATGAGTCACATCACATTCATCCTCATTAAACTATTCAGTGACTCCCCCCCTCTGCTCTATGGAGGGGGCGCTGTCATCCTGAAAGAGACCCCTTCCATCAGGATAGAAATGTTTCATCACTGGATAAAGGTGATCACTCAGAACAACTTTGGATTGATTTTCAGTGACCCCACCCTCTCAGGCGACAAGTGGACAGAAACCATGCCAGCAAAATGCCGTCCCACAGCATAACAGAGCCACCAGATACCCACTGTGGGGGTCAACCATTCAGGTTTTGTGTGTATATATATCTCCACATAGTAGTTTAAAAGGTGTAGTCTACAAGCCTGGGGAAAGCTTGTTGATATGTGCACAGTCTGCATGTTATCATGTTTGAATGCTGTGCCTGCCCTCTTCCAGCTCTCCACTCTCACTATGATGGAGAGTGTGGTTGGGATCAGGTTATACGTATCCAACATTTCCCAACTTTGCTCGACGTCCTCCTGGATCCTCTTTTCTTTTATTTACAACGTATATATCTTTGTTATCAAATTCTACCACTGTGATGTTACTGTGGAATTTTTCTGTTCACCAAATATCTTTCACGTCTGTCCATCCTGTGATAGGAATGCCTCCCCAGTTTCTCTTCCTGAACTTGTACTTTATTTAAATATTCTCTTTCCATATTACTCTTTACTTTCATCCACCATCAAGCTGCTGAACCCAGGCACAATAGAAAAATGTCTCCTTTATGTTTTTGTGATTGTTTTTGTGTAGAGCAACAAAATGAAGCACTCTACACAGTTAAGTTTATTCTATTCTGCCTTCAGTGCTACTTCATACCATTAGTGTCGTCCTGTGCACAAACACAAGTTGTGACAAAGTGTTGATATTGTCGGTTGCTGGTTTCGTCCAAGTCACTATGTTTGTTTCCCATTTACAGGTCCAGAGTTGTTTATGACACACACAGCAGACAGCGAGCGGACTACACCTTAAATGTCTACATACAAATAATACCTGGCCAATAAAACTGTTTTTTACGATGCAATACTGATATCAAACTTCTGAACTTCTGAATTTTACCTATTGTTTATTAGATCCTTCCTGCTGTCATGTTAGTGTTTGAAGTACAGCCAGATAACACCTAACTGTCAGGGACAAGGACAAGTTCACTGAGTCCAATAACACTGCTCGTGTTTTGGGGTAAAGTCACCACTAATGCAACCTTTAATGACATTTAACAGCCAAAAAGCGTCTTTAAATAGTTGTCAATGTGTATTTATACTATGTACTTATTATAGGTATGGCAGCTTATCCCATGGTTGGTAGACCTACTATAAATCCAAGTAATATAGCCAACTTTTTCCCCTTTAAAGACAAATAACAACAGTGGCAGGAGCTGCTAAAATAAAGTTATTTTGAACTATTGCAGCGGCTAACGTTAGCTTGTTAGCTTTAATATGTTAAAGCTAAACAACAAACGGCCCCTCACCTCGTCCACGCTCAGCTCCTGCAGTGAAGGGATTTCCACCGTCGAGGGCATGGCTGCACGGCAAAATGACGGCGGAAAATCACATCAAATAGCGGGAAAAAAGACACAAACTCAAGGTGCCCGGCGCGGCGCAGCCTCCGGGACGAGCGACGGAAGGTCAGGATAGCCTTGCTGCTGCGCGACCTGATGACGCAAACGACGCATGCGCACTGTAAATGCGTCGTTTATTTACTTTATTTATTCGATCAATTGTTATAATTATTTCATTATAAGGTTGTTAAATATAAAAAGTGACTAAATTTACTATCAATTTATTATTAATCTTGAATACTTTTAAACGGTCTGTCTGTTTGTTGCCCCGTTGCCTTGGTAACAGTCTCTGCCTCAGTCGATATCTACAATCCGCAAATTTTCTTTAATTTTTTTGCTTGTTTTGTTTATTTTGAGGAGAAAAAATTGTCCCCACTGACTAAAGTTAAGTGTTTTAATTATTATTAATGGAGCTAATCGGAAGCAGTTTCAAAGGAGACACGAAAAATGAAAGGTAAAGTAAATATGAGGGTTTCATAAACAAAGGAGGAAGAAACAAGTAAACAACCTACAACAGGGAAAAGATGAAAAATTCAAAATGTTACTTAAGTAAAAATGCAAACTTATTAGCATCAAAATATATTTAAAGTACCAAAAGTAAAAACACTCATGTAATATATAATTATGCAGAATGGGCCATTTCAGGATAATAATATATATTATTATGTTATTGGATGATAAATATTGTTGCATTCATATACCTTAATGCTGCAACTGGTAAACACTGATCTTTTTCTTATTTTCTTCTCTTAATCTATAATATGGCATCATCATTTATTTGTGATTATACAGTGGAAACTTCATATGGTGATCACATCTGTTCAGGTCAAATTGATCACTATAATATGATGATTATTATAACTCCTTTCTTTTTCTTTATTTCTCGTGCAGATAATTGACATTTATATATCTATTCATGAATATAAAGTAATGAAACTGTCAGCTTCACTATTAAGGGCCAATTTCATTGTCTGGCATTATCAATTCACTTGACGGGTGCGTCTTCGATCACAGGTGTGCAGCTTCAGGTAGCAGCTGGAAGCAGACGGGTCACTATGAGGAAAAATATAATGGGGGTAAACTGAAAAAACTGAATTACTGTAGTTTAGATAGCATTTTCATATGTTCTCATGTATGTAAAGTAAGTAAGTGGACTTTTTATATTACTATAAGCAAATTATTAACAGAATGATCCATATAAATAAATGGTTGATCACTGTATCCATGATCATTATATTTCCACTGTATTTTGCATTATTAATCTGAGTAAAATAACGAGTAACTGAAGTTATCAAATAAATGCTGTTGCAATAAAAAGTACAATAGAGTCAAAGTATAAAGCAGCAGAAATTGGAAATACTCAAGTAAAGTGCCAGCACCTCAAAACTGTTCCTAACCCTTCAAGGTCTCTGGTCACTGCAGTGTGATCAAATTACATCAGTTGTTCCACTACAGTATGTTAACATGAAAAAAATAATTGTCGGGCTATATTGGTTATGTTGTGTTGAAGAAAGACATCTAACGTTGGCATAGCAAACGTTTTAAATAGCCCAGAAACTTTGAGGTACCAACCAAATGAACAAAATCACCCTGTTGACCTGTGAGGAGCAAAAAAGTGCCATGTGACCGTCTCCTCTCTCCCTCAGGATGGACGGAAAAGTCGAGTACACTTTTCCCACCAAGACCAAGTATGTGGGAGAGACGAAGGATGGGATGTTCCATGGCAAAGGAGTGCTGCACTTTCCAAATGGAAGTAAATACGAGGCCACCTGGGAGAGCGGCAGAGCTAAACAGGTGAGGAGTTGTGTGTCCCTGCATGCATGTCAGAATATATGCAGCCACATGCATGACTTGTGTGTTTCGCATTTGTTATAGTTGATATTACATCTGGTCCCTTTTAGCAATCACTCACCGTTTTTGTCGCAGTTATTAGGTTTCTCTCCTCTTTTTTCTCCTGCTCTCATGCAATCTTTCATGGGCTTTTGCCACAACAGCAATCACTCCAATTATTATCATCATTTCAGCTGCGGTTCATTTGAAATGATACCGGCTCTAAACCATGACTAACCCTGGCCCAGACTACCCTGCACCTGCGTCCATGCCAGCCCAAGAAAACCTTCTTCCCTTACAAATTCAAACTCTGAAAATTATATCTGGTAGCTTACAGGTCATTTTGGAGGTTGCACCCCTTACTTCAAACAATATCCATCAGCCTTTGAGCAAGTGATGGTTAACATTTAAGAAACTCCAAAATTCTAGTAATATAAATGTTTTACTGGAAATATTGTGGTTGAAGTGTAAAAATCACCTTCTGCTGCCATATTTATAAAATAAAAGGAACAATAGCAACAAATGGAAAATTAAAAGTAACCTCTAAATATACATGGTGCAGAGCAGGACTTTTCTAACTGCAGACAATTTAACACTCGTGGCAGAAAAAGCGAAGGTGTAATTAATAACATTTATTAAGGCTGTTTCCCACGGATGCTCTAGTACTCCAGTTATGTTCATGCTGGCTCACTGACATTAGTCAAAGAATGAGTCTACGATTCTGGAGAGCCATGATCGATCGAAATGTCATTCAGAAAACAAGCGTTTTAAACGTTGTCTGCTTGTCAACTTGTGGACAGGCCAGACAAAGCATAAATTCAGACTTTTAACAAACTGGCGTCATGATGTAGTTATGTAGTTATTTTAGCATCTTTTTTGTGCATGTATTGCAATTACATCACAGCTAAACTGACATGTGACTGACTAGATACAGTGAATATTTATTGATTTTACACACCACTTATGAAACTGTCTCTCACCGGAGACAGATGAGGTTTCTGGTGAGAGGCGAATATTCATGATAAACACAAATGGTCAAACTCACTGTTGTCCAAAGCGATGTCAGAGTTGTGTGGCTTTGTCTGAGACACTGTTTGTTTGTGATTAACAGAGCCAGGGCTTTTTTTCAGTACACACAGAAAGGATAGCTAGCAGACAGTGAGGAGAAAATCGCTGAATTTGACTAAAAGTGTCTTGGATTAGAATTGCAGACTAAACCTTTAATTGGACGCTCTAGTGGAGCTGAAGCATTTTAATGTTATTAGTTAAATCTGCACTTCACTGCAATGACCAGTCCTAATATCTGCTGTGAAAAAGATCTGTGGAGAAGATAGAAAATCTAGAAGAATCTAGAACTGAGAAAAATCTAGTCAAAATGACAAATTCACCCATTTAAGACGCGTCTTCTCTTCGTTTCTTTTCTCTTGTCTTGAATTTGTGTTTGATCCCTCCCCAAAAATGTACAAGTTATAAAATCTGAATTAATGTCCCATTTTCGTGATTGCAAATGATGCTGTTGACATTGAAGTGAAAATGTTGTTATGCGCTCAGATTTTGTAAAATTACTGAACAATGTGTGTTTATTTTTCATTCCCAGTAACAGACAGTATCATTCCAAAAAAAAAAAACACGCACACACACCCACACACTGTGAGTTCACCCCAAATGCATAAGGACATATTTTTCCACTTTCCCTGGTGGTATATATCTCTGCAGACAGTTTCGGTTTTTATCTGCTGAGGTTTTTAGATATCCATCTGTATAATTTCTGCATTAACCCAGAGACAATGGAAGAGAATTTAAACCATTTTGTGGCTCTTAAAGTGCTGAAAAGTGACATTTGAAAACCTCAACAGCAACTTATCTTTCCAGAAACCATGTCTGGGGTACAGGGAATAACCCCCAGACCCCGCTCTCCCCTGAACTACTTTCTGCCAAAGGTATAGCACCAAAGAAAACTGTCAACAGTGAAGTTGTGGATTATTTTGAGTTCTTTTGTTTCTGCTGTTGAGTTTTTTCAAATGTAATTTTTAAACTGCTTTGAGGAGAGTAATTGGAAAACTGTGTTTTGTTTTGTCCTTTGCTGGTGTTTATAGTGAGTGATCCATTAACATTATGACTGAAGAATGAGGATGATTTCATTATTGTGCTTCCTCTCAGGGCTCATTCACCTTTGCTGACGGTCTGCAGTACCAGGAGAAGGACTGGGACTACTGCGATGGCTACGACAAGCGTTTCTACAGCGAGAGGTGCAACGGACTCAGACCTGCAGGTTGGAATTCATTAATATTCATTTGATTGATGATAGATGATGGTGGTTTCTTCAGCATCCCACTTCAGACAAACACACTCTGGAGGATGACCTGATATCTTTTTGAATTACACCAGAATAGCTCTTTTTATTTCAGTCCATGTTTCACATTTTAGAGGCTAATCAGATAATTTACTGCTTAATGTCCATCACTGGCCTGAGAATTGGATGAATTCATGTACATGTTTGAAAAATCATCTTAATCAATTTAGAGATTAAAAGGTAAAAGTCATCAGGTCTGAGATTTGAACACGAAACCTTCTGGAAGTGTAACAACACAGACGCTGAGCCACCAGCTGATAATAATGACTTGTGTTAGTAATTAGGAAGATTGTCGTCCAATGCAGGAACAACCGTTTTGTTCACACAGGAGAGTCTCAACTAACCGATCTGCATCCGCCACGCACCGTTCCTGACGGATGTTATGACTGTGGAGACGGTTTCTATGACCCCAACGCCAGAGTCGTCACTTCTTATACTGGCAGGTTCCTCAGGAATGCAGGTGAGACAGAAAACATCCTTATTATTATTATTATTATTATTATTATTATGTTATTTTTTGTGGCCCTGTAACAACAAAAATGACAGGCTCATAGGAAATGTGTACATGAAAGCCCTTCATTTGATTCAAAATAAGAATAATTTGCTTCTAAATAATGGACCAACCTTCCAACGTGGACATATTTTGTAAACTGTGTACTTACTGTGAGGTGAGGAGGCTTTAGTTTCTGTAGCCAACAATCTAGATATTAAGCAGGGACTTTTCCTCAACATCTTACCTCCTTCTCTACTGCTCGTTTCATTCCAGTTTGTGCATATTTCTTCCCACTAATTTGACGTTAAATTGGCTCCATCTGAGTGTTGAGTAATATCCAGGCATCTTAGCCTCTTGTGCCAAGGTAAATTTCAAAGATGAAGGCCAGGAGCAAACAGAAATTTACATTTCAAATGAAGTATACAGGGTTTTATGTCCAGTGAGGCAGCATGTCAGTGATAAATTGCCGTACGTTAAATGTATTTACACAGTGACTTAATAAAGCAGCACCGCTCGTTTGCGTAATTGATCAAAATTCCAGTAATCGTGTCGCTATTGATTTAACCTAATGTTTCCTGAGCCTGCTTTATTGTGTTTACAAAGAACGTGAAATTGCGCCGATAGTCAATAATGGTTTGTTTGAATGCTCTGCCAGAGGTGATCTCTCAAAGTGAAGAATAATAAGGAGAAATGACAAGTTCCTGAACAAACTGTTGATAAAGTTGAATTACGGAAGGAAAGAAATGCCACTGAGGCCAATACCTCGATAAGATTCAAGAGTTAAAAGCCGTACAATCAGCCAGATCAGTACTGAGGGAGTCATTGTTGCTGCCTTGTCATACAAGATAGTAGCTCTGTGTAAAATTATGTATACTTTTCAACAACGTGACTTTTCTGAGAAGAGGCCATAGAAGACTGAAAATATTTTGAAACGCGCTGCAGCTCTTGTATTGGATTTGTTTCAGACGGGTTCTTTTTGTCTTTGCCCGTTCTTATAATAACTGCATCTCTTAAAGCGTACAGTTTGACCATATGGGAAGGATTTGATAACAGTGAACCTATGGAGCGATGTTAAATGGATTATCCCTGGATTCTCTGATGAAAGATTATTGCTACAAGTCATCTGATAAGCATACTGCTATAAGCTATTGCAGTCATTTCAAACATTTTTGTTTTGTTATTTGTCAAAAGTGGAAAATCCAAGACACATTTTTCCACTGAACGAGCGCCCGGGTTTGGAGCTCCTGATTTGAAGTGAATGCAGTCTGTCAGGTGTCCAGATAGGAACTGCCAATTTCTGACATCCTCTGCTCGTCATGTCTCCCGTGATTTTACATCACCAGACAATGTTGTGAACCAGGCAGCGGGTTATGGGTGCAGTTTCTAAAGACACAGCTGTTGGCTCGCTAAGGTTTACTCCAGTTTTATCTCTGTGAACCAAAGGTGTCTGACGTTCACATTTTTATTGGACTTTGATTCATAGCTTTGATTACAAGTATGTGCTCAGGGATGTTGTACAACCTTTCAGAGATGCACGAAGCATTCAAATCAGACAAGTTTTGGTATTCTTCCATCTTTGAAGAAGTTAGACGCGGTGCAGCTTCAATGCCTGGATCCTCATCGAATGATTCCTGAACCTGTTTTTAATTTTGTACGTGAATTCGATCGACTGTTTTTTTTTTTTACCTTTCAAATGCAGACATGTGTCAAGATATGATTCCTGGCAGAGGTTAAAGGAATGACTCAGAAGCTCCCTAAGGTAGAAGTGTATTTTTGGGCAGAATATTTGTATTCAGATGAGTTACTTGCAACACAATACAGATTAGTTCCACAAGCGCACACATCTCATTTACATATGTGTAGAGACAGAAGGAAACAGAGGAGAAGATCCACATCCTCGCCAGATGTCATCAGCATGTGTAAGAAGGCAAAAAAAATGTTTTTCTCGATTCTTTTCCTTGATGCGGGTTGTTCATCATCATTATAGCTCTGGTATTGATCAGTGGAGTGACGGAGACAGAGAAAGAGAACAAGAGAGAGGAGAGAGATGAAAACGAAGAGGAACTGAACACTTTCCAACAATACTCTGACTCTGATTTGATTTAAGTAAATACAGAGTCAAACAGGAACTATTTAATCGATCCGTGCCTTTACATGACAGTGTTTACGTGCGTGTGTGGAGGGATGCGTTGTGTATACGTTGTGCTATATATCACACACAGGCCTATGTTTGCTATTCTTCTTGGTCTTGGTATACACTCCTTGAGAGGAATGCTCCCGTATCCTGTATGGATTTATTTTTCAACCCTGGGAGGTGAAGGCACATTTGTCGGACCGGGTGTGAAGACAGAATTTATTGCCCCGTGGCTTCCGCCCAGGATGAGGACATGCGGGGATGATGGGACGAAGCGAAGACCCGCCCTCCCAGCGGGGAAGTTTGCTGCAGCGAGGAAAGAGGAAGGAGGTCCCCGTGCAGCCGTTACAACTGGTGGATGTGGGGCAAGGAAGAGCTGAAGCTGAAGCCCGTATCTAGAAAAGTTATAAAAATGCTGCATATGGAGCTGGTTTAAAACTGCAGATTATTTAAGCTTAACCCCCTTGAAGCCGACGCCATTGCTAGGAAATATCAGGCTAAACTTTACTAAACTGACCCAACGCAAAGTCCTGCCCTCCTTAGTTACTGTTGCTAACTTGGACAAACAGTCCTATCTGGCACGTTGCCAAGAGGCAAAACAATAGGATCTGTTGCTAATATCCCCCCAGAGGTTATAGACTATTTTTGGAGCTGAACCGATTTGTTGTCATCAAGGAGCTGCTGATATGGGACGTGTTGAGAATACTGTGGCGGCATATAGAAATGTAGGACGACGATAGAGGAAAGAAGAAGAAGAAGAAGAGAGGGTGGTGAGAGTAAGCGTGTCAGTCGGGAGTATTAAGTGGGAAGCTCCCAACGCAGACAAGTCCAGAAGTAGTCTGGGACATCCCTGAAGCACAAACTCTCAACAGTGATTCAGACTTTATCCTGTTATAGAGCAGGTCGCCTGGTGGTTTGTTCCACATGTTGATGCATCCTTGTGCAAGACGCTGACGCCCAAACTGATCCCCAAATACAGTCAGTTTAAATAAAAGTATTGGAAAAATCTATGCAATGCGGACTCATTGGATGGCTAACCCCTCTTTATGGCCTCAATAAAAAAAATGCATCAACAGACTGAGACTGATTCTGATTTTAAACAGCCCAATCGGCAAGTCTTTAACAAACACGTCATTTATTTTACTCACTAGTTTTGGACAAAGACCGGGAAGCATTTACATGGATTAGAGGAGTCATCACCGGGCATTGACTAAAAATTACTCTATGAGAAAAGGGAGCAGTCGTTTTAAGCGACAGATGATGACAAGCGCCTTCCCTTAACGGCACGTGTACACTGACATCGGTCGTTTGCTTCTTAACTCCTCGTTTAGGAGAAAATTGTCTTGGAAAACCGCTTTTCTCCCTAAATTGTCTGTTAAATTAGTTTCCTTGATTCAATTTAACAAAAAGAAATGCTGTTCGTTCACAGAATCGTGCTTTATTTCAAAATGTGCAAATAGTTTAAGTAGCTGCTCATTTGAGTTTACAGGCTTTGAGAGGCAAAGCCAAACCGATATTTAAATGATTGGTTTGGATGGTGGACTTTGGTGGTTTTTAGTAGATTTTATGAACAGTCTGTTGGAAAGTAGTCAGGCGAGGAGTAAGACAAGTCATTTTGATACTTACTCATACCCTTTGATAAACATGAGACGTAAAGAAAGAAGTGTGTGTGATAGTATAGTGTGTGTAAGATTAGTAATTAGTTGTCCCACTGCAGTTTTTAACTCTCCAACTCATCTCACATTAGGTGGGTAAACCAGGGAGTCTGAAAAGAAGAAGACGACAGTAAATCGGTGTCCTTCACGTTACTGAAGTAGCATCATAGTGGACGAGACAGTGAACAAATCCATCATTTTCCTCTCATTTTAAAGACGACCTGTGCAGCTGGTGATTATTTGCGTATTGATCATTTGCCTTGTGGCTCACTAAACAGTCGTAAACAAGTATTTTATAGCTGGAGGACATCAGCTGTGTTTTGAAATCTAATTTAAATTGAATTACGATGACAAATTGGGACAGCTTTCACAAATTCACGATGATATTGATGTTAGAAATCACGAGGATTGTGCACGATGTGAACTTGAATAATTAACACAACCTGCCTTTCAGTTCCACACACCTTAAAACACCAAACAACAAACTCGTGCCTCGTGAAATGATTACGCTTAAATCTGAAACACAAATCAACAAACAGCTCCAAAAGGCTATTTTCATCCACTTTCCCCCAAAAAACTTCCACAGACACATAATTGGACTTAATTTCTCACTGCTGATGAAGATTGTTACTCAAGTTTGAAGGTGCGACGCTAAAACATTTGCATTAACATATAAAAAACTGTAATTAAAGAGAGAATGGAGGGGGAAAGACACATAGGCCACATCTGCACAATCAAATCTACTCCACGGACTGATTGAGCGTGTGCTATTATTACAAACACACACACACATATCAGTTGTGTATATTCTGTCTTGGCAACAGGCAGAAACACTCTGCAGCGGAGCGGGAGGCGGCGGCAGCTCCAGCAGGGGCCATGTGCTGCCATATTGTTTGTAGCACTTTCCTGTTTCTGGAATAATAACCCGCTTCCTTTTGAAAGTCAGCGCAGAAAGAGCTCCACGCCGAAAAACATTCCACTGCCAAGGAAAACACCTCTGGTGACCGAGCTGCGGGCCCCTCCCTTTGTCCCCGTCCAGCCGAGGTGTTTCACAGACAGATAAAATCAGCCGGGGCCCTGGGGAGTGGAAACATATCCTCACACTGCCTTTCCCTTAAAACTTTTTTTTTTCTTTCATACCAGGCAGAAATTTCACCATAAAACAGGCTTCACGTGTTAATCCGGCAAGCTGTGACAGATGGATTAGTAACTTTAAAAGATCGGCATCTCGCTTTTAAAGCTGGAAACCGGAAAACCACCGCTGTTTTTCTGTGATGTCATCAAGACACCAAACCGGGGGTGGTGGGTGGTGATGGGGGGGTGCTGCGAATTGGAGACAGATGACTTGTGCGTGTACATTTGAATGTTTATTTGAGCTTTCACATTTAGGTAGGCTTGATCTCACTGCGGCGCCTCCACTTGGAAACCACGAGTCCACCAGGTCGAGCTCCTCAGCCCCCCTCGGTGGACCGGGTCCTGAGTTTCTGAGCTCCTCTCTCCGTTTCACCATCAAATCCAGCAGAATACAACCTCCTAGTATGCAAATCACCTTATAGTACAAGAAAGCTGATTGTTGCCTTCCCTCATTAAGACACTGTGATTGTCCTTTGTGTGTGTTTATGTGTGTGTGTGTGTTAATTCACAGCCATTAAGCTGGAAGGAAACACTTTTCCCTCTGAGTGTATTTTAAGGATTAAGACAAACAGACTTTAACAAGGTGCCATTATCGCTTCCACACACTCTCTCCTCTGCTGTGTACGTCTGCACAAAGCTCGGCGTGCAGGTTGCTGCTGTGGAGATGCTGTCAACCAAAACAAAAAAAAACCCGCTTACTGATGATTAAGGTGAAGATTCAGGCACATTTGATCAATTTAACAACAAGATTTAATTTATTTATTTCAGTTTTTACTATCTAACTCGTCCCAGAAATGATGAAAAGATGCATTTGACATGTCTTTAAGTTATACTGACTTACATAAAAAATGAAAATAAAAAAAAAAAGAAACACCTCACTGCTGTCGTCGTCAGATTGCAGGAAATTGTCTTAAATATACCAGCCACCTGTACCAATTACATATGACTTAAATCCCGGGATAAACGCTGCCATACAATCTCAAGAGGGCGGAATTACAGCAAATGTGAAAACGTCCCAATCTAATGATCATTAAGGCAGATCGTGCTGTGCCAATGTGTGTGTGAGTGTGTGTGTGGCTCATTTGAGGTCAGCCGACGTATAGGCTGCGGCAATTACCGTCCACAGGCGCACAAAGGCCCGGTGGAAGTGTTTGCGTGGCAGCTGCCCCGCACGCCCGATGCGTTCAATTGACCTCCCGATCAGATCAGGTAGAAGAAGTGGGGGGGGGCACAGGAGGAGGAGGAGGTGGCGTTTTATACTTGAAGTGGCTGTTAGTCGACGCCCATCTCTTGCAATTACGCACAATCAGGTCCCCGGGAGCCGCGGACCTGCTCCAGCCGGCACAATGGAGGCCTGCGCGCGGTGCAACCTGCGGGGCGAGGCCCGCTTCAAGTGCGCGCAGCTGCGGGCGCTCCAGAGAGAGAGAGAGAGAGAAAAGCTCACTTCCCCTGCAATTAGCTACTCATTTCAGTTTTGACAATGCAAAACTGGTTTATTATCAGCTCCTCTGGCAGTCGTTTGTGTAAAAAAAAAAATTGGAGTCCTCTTTTTTTTTGGGGGGTTGGGGGTGATTATTTATTGGTGTCTGAAGTGGCTCTGAGAAGTTATTTTCTCCTAATTGTCAGGCTTATCTTGATTTGGACAAATTTACCCGGGACTTGAATGGCACTTGAACGCCACAGCCTCACACTCAGACTGACCTGCGGTGAGATTATGCAGCTCGATGATTATTTCGCATTTTGATTTGAGCGCTTTAAGTGAGTTCAACAACAAAAAGAAAAAGGAAAAAAAATGAATGCATGCTCCTCACTGTGCAGCCTTTTATTTTTTTCCTCATTTGAACGCAGGTCAAACGTTCAGAGAGAGAGAGAGAAAAAAAACTATTTACTTTGAGTCCAGACTCTGTTCATATTTGTTCATATTTCTTGATAGTTTCAGTAAAATCTTTCCACCAGATGACTCCGAGCACGAGTGGATTGTGCGGACTTGTCGGAAAGGTTGGGATGAGGTTGTTGGAGGTGATCCTGAAAAGTCTGCTGCACCCAGACCTGAAGAGAGCAGCAACATCAACTAACACATGTTCTTAAAATCCACTTTTTAACTCTTTATCTGTAGCTATGGCCTATTCAAACTATAGCAAATGTTGATTTTATGGTCTTGTATTATACGTCTTTGTGTGAAACATAAAATATTTGAAAAGCAAAAGGTCAAGTTTATATTGTGTTTTTATGACATGATTATTTTTCCATTTTTTTTATCCTCCTTGTTGTGTATATTATAGGAATTGTAGCAGTAGAATTGTATGCTGTATGTGTTTTAGGGAGGATTTACAAGGGAAAGAGTCTGAGAATTTACCAACAAGGCAGTATGTGCAGTCTTTGACTCAGTTTGATTTAATAAAATGTGATCATTTAAATTTTACTGGAGGCTGTTTTAAGTTTAGTTGTTGGCTTTGCTAACATATTTAATTGTGCTCTGATTTCACCAACATTTCTACACATACATTTATCACTGGGTCAAATGTCTAATAAGGTTGTCCATTAAAAAAATACTAATACATTTCCTAGCTTCTGAAACATAATTAATTAGGCAAAACAATGATCTGAAGGGGGAAAATGCTCTCAATGATCCACAGTAATTCAATTCAATGAAGTTTAGTTGTTTGCCAGGTAGAGATTTGGGATATATCTCTTAAACATTCCGATCTGGACTGATTATCCGGAAATATTTTCATGTAAGTGTGATATTCCTATTACATGTCATTAAATATGACCATATATATATAGGCTTCATGTCACACTAGGTCATAAATATATAAAGATAATATTTTTATACTAAATGAGATTTGCAAGACATTGCCAGTGCATGCTCTCCGCAAACAAAATCTTCTAAATTATATGTATTGCTAATGTGCAGGTAACACACACAGTTCTGCTGTCTGAGGGTCACATGCTGATTAAAGACCAAAGTGCTATTTAACATAAAACCAGTCAAGATAGTTAAGTGTCAATATGGCAGATGATATTTAAAAGTATGATAACTTGAAATAAGTTGAAAGTAGCATCAATAAATAAAATAAATGAGGCATTATGTCTTTTAAAGAGAATATATCCCATGGTGCATTTTTCCTGCTTCATGGCAAACACACATAAAATGCACACTCACGCATAAGGGTGTACACAACTCCCCACCAAAATAAGAGCAAATACATGTACCCACAACTTAATAACTAAATATGTACCAAACCACAAGCACAAGAAGCGATAATAAAAAAACGCATAGTAAAAAAAAAAAAAACACATAGAAGATACAGTTACTTCATATTTATTTATTTCTACGTTTGTCCAATTGAGTCTATTTTTCTTTGCTTTGTGCCACACGTGTTGTTTGGGATGATGAAAGTGAGGTCCTGCTTCATCAATCAAGCCTCAAAAAAGATCCAAAAACACTGAAAATATCACATTCTATTTTATTGCATTTTAGTACACAAAACATTTATGATGCACAGTCTATCAAATAAACTTTTTTGTTTCATTTCATCTCGTTTTTTTTAACAAAACAAAACCATTTCGGAGGGAGGGAGGGGAAAAGTGCTTTACAGGGATATTTTTACCATCTCAATAAATACAAGGACATTGAGGTCTTGTTGGATCCTGTTCTTCACACAATGGCCATGGCACTAAAACACAGATGCACACTCTCTACCCCTGCCGGTACACCCACACTCACACACACACACACACTCACACAGAAACACACACATGTACAACCCCACTCTGTCTCATATTGTCCATATTGTACCAATACAATACACCGACACACCATTTCCCTCCTCATGCGAAAGACACACACACACACACATAGAGGCTGAACGAGCAACCTTAGAAATCATAAATTAGTGACAATATTGTTCAGAAATATGAAAATACGTAGCTGTCAGATTGAGTACAAATGTGGAGTTTGCTTGTAGTTTGCCCATCTCAGACTTCCCTGTCAGTTTAAAAGACGTGTACCAGGATTGTGGCGGCTTACGATCTCTTAGCTCCGGCCTCTAATGTTACAGCCATAATTTAATAACACACAAGCCCAGACATTGTGCTTTTTATGCTTTTTTCCTTCATGATGAACAGTCAAGATGCTGTCTGTGGGCGTATTTAGTGATTTTTTTTTTCTTTTGACAAACAGGAGATTTTAAATCCTTGTGATTTGTTCCACACACATCTTGGTTTTAGCGATGAACTACAGGCTGGGATTTTAATCTGCTGTAAACAACTGCAGTTTCTTTTTGATAACTGGAAAAAGATAAGGCACACAATATTTTCATTCTTTCACAAAAAAAAACTGAATCTCATTTTAGTGGAAAATTGACCAAACAAAATGCAGCAGGGGAAGTTTCTGTTTTTTTTTTTTTTTTTTTTTTTTTGTAGATGTCATAAAGTCACTATGTAATTCCTAAAGAAAACAGTTCAACGTATTTAATTTACATGTAGGTTTCCTTCATGGTTGCTAAGAGAGAAAAGTGGGAGGAGTCTTACCTCTAACGTGGTCTTACTGTGTGTGCCTGCCCCCCTTGGCCCACAATGACAGTTCCCCTTAAATTTCCCCCTTGTGTTTATCTTCAGTACTCTGACATCACTCGAGAGGCTTCAGTCCCGCTTCCTCGGTCAGTTTCGTTCCTTTAAAAACGCTCCCTCCACCTTCAAGTCAGAGGGGGGAGGGGTGTGAGTGGAGTGGAGGGTGCTGTACATGTGAAGCAAAAATGGGTCCTTTAGGTGGTGTGAAATACAGTCAGCGATTTCCTGCTAATGATAAATGCTTCACGCTCGTCTTCGACAGAGTGGCTGCAGGCGGGGATATTCCTGTCCTCAGAAAGAAAAGAAAAAAAAACATAATAACGGACGGCGTCTTAGTTCTTCCTCTTTCTTCCTTTTCTTTTTCTGTTTCCGAGTGGGCAGGGCTCCTGGGTCCTCTCTCTGAGCCGACTCCTGCGCGACCTCCGGGGGTCAGGGTCCGCAGAAGTCACCGATGGGAGGTCAGGGGTCGGGGTCCGGAGGTTTTAGGGGTCGAAAGGGTCGTAGCGGAGCGCTGCTAGCGGCTGAGGGGGAGCTGGGGCAGCGACATGGCCTGGTGAGGGAGGCTCTGAGAGGTCAGCATGGAGAAGGGGTGACCTGGAGAGCACACAAAAAACATATATAAGGATTTTTAACATACTAAAATAAAGACTAAGCAGCTTTGGGTAAATTAATTTAATTTAAGGTTTATGCGTCTATTCAACACACAGAAGTAAACTATGACTCACTGTCGATGTACCCGTGAAGGGCCACCATGCGCGCCCGCTCAGGACTGCCAAAGGGGGAGTAATGCAGCTCATCGGGCAGGGACGAGGGTATTCTGGACTGGGGATGACCTTGGGGGGCCCCACTGTGCTGGGGCGTGTGCTTTTTGTGTCTTGCTCTGCAGTTTTGAAACCACACCTATGAAGACGCAATGTAACCAGACATCATGTAGCTACATCCTTCAAATGCAAGACGTCGGTTCATTTTCAAAAGGTGAACGAAAAAAAGGTGAACACGCATCATGAACGACATATCTGAACATTTTACTGATAGGCTGACACTAAACATAATCTGACCTTTTTCTCATTTTATTCATCGTTCATTCATGTTGCTATATCATGCAGTTTCAATACATATAGCTACCATAACGTGAGCAGATCATTCACACCAGGGTAGTTTGGATTTCTGCGTACTGACCTGTATAACTCTCCTGCTGAGGCCGGTCATGTCGGCTAGTTTCTGTAGCGTCTGGGCGTCTGGGTTGTTGTCCTGGGCGAACTGAGCCTGCATGATCTGCGTGTATAAAATATAATTCAAACGTGGATTAAACCAATAATGATTTATTATAGGAAACACACTGGTTTTTGACTGAGACTGGCGTACGTCTGACCTGTAGCTGTTCTGCGGTGAAGGATGTCCGTGCCCTTTTGGCCGGTTTGGGCTGACTGTCTTGTTCTGTGGGAACTGCTCCTTCTAACGTGATACCGTTGCCTGAAAAACACAACGGCAGACGTGTGAGGCAACGGACAAATGTGTTGAACAACAATTTAAAATGGCCAAGATAGTCAGAGGACTTGGACATCATATGATAAAGGGACTTAATTCTTTTGGGACCTAAATTTGAGGCTTTCTTGAGCTCTTGTAACATGACCTACTAACCCACTCATTATGTGGGCATCCATTAGAGACATATTGGACATATTAAATCATCAATGATATAAAAATAAATGATACAAGATATAATAAACTGCACAAAGGTAAAGAATGTAGTGACTATTTTTGAAAGTCTTTGTAAGATAATAGAAAAATACTGAACGGATTCAGGTAACTCACCGCTCTCGGCCGCTCGTTTGAGGTTCTCCACCATGGTGTCGTAGTGGATCCGACACAGGACCTTCTCCTCCACCAGGCCGAACTCCTCTCCCGTGGACAGCTGCCTCTTGCACGAGTAGCACGCGAAACACGCCAAGTGGTACGCGTTTCCCCGTGCCCGCCGCACCCAGTCGCTGGCGTATATCTGCCGCCCACAGCGGGCACACTTAGTACCAAACCTACTGTGAGGGAGAGAAAAAGAGGAGCAGAGGAGGCGAGGCAGGAGAGAGAAACACAGTGAGGAGTTAGCGCCTCGTAGATGGGGTAAAGGCAACATTTGGGTAGAGAAAACTGCAGAGGTGGATGATCTTTTAAAGCTCATCTTGAGGCCATTTCCATTAAAACGTGCACAGCTGTCCTTTTCTTTGAGAATATTTTTGAAAGAGCTGAAGTTGAAAAATAAATGTTTTTTAGACTTAACGTTTTGGCAGAACTCAAAGAGTTTAAGGAGGAAACCTTGGAGGAGGATGTGGCCTTCAGAAAAGACTCCTGACTGCGGCTGCAAGCTGAGCCTTGAATGCAAACAAACCAACACCTGCAATTTCCTGACTGATGCGTGAAGGCCCTGACATGTACACACACACACACACATGCACACGCACACACACTAGGGAACAAACCTACACACACGTAAAACCAGGGTGGTTTTACACACAGTGGAAGATGAAGAAAGACTTGACATCACTCGAGATCGCCCCGCTGTGTAACTGATAGCAACAGTGAGGTCAGGCAGCGCATAAACTTAAACCACCTGACTTACTGTTCTGAATGGGTGGGTGGTGTGTGTGTGTGTGTGTGTGTGTGGAGGGGTTGAGGGGCTCAGAGGGACATGTTTTCATCATTTGTAATATTTCAGTGTGTATGAAAATGATCAAGGACAGAATGAGACAAAGACAAGGGTGAAAGAGAGCAGAGTAAAGACTGAAAGATTATCTTAATTCTCAGAGACGAGTGTGTGAGGTGTATGAAAACCATGTTATTTTATTCTTAAAGAGTAAGACTGCTGTTATTCTATATTTTCCTTACTGTCAACCGATCCCATCAAAAGGCCAAAAACAATAATGTCTTAGCCTTTCTCGATATTTTGTTTACTTTCCTACCTCTTCTGTGTCACATATTCAGTCCCATTTCATCCACATGAAGATGTAAATCTTTCAAAATAGTCATAAATATTTAGCTTCACCTTTTAAAAACAGACCGAGTAGTTTCCGGAAACAGCTGGGCACTGTAATTTTTTTTTGCAAATATTATTTAAATAAGAGTAAACAATGTGTTTGATGGGGACTATTTTCAGGGGCGGATTAATTCATGTTGGGTGTTTCAGCAAGTATTTACAGCAGCAGCAGCACATTTGTGTGTTTTTAATAGTTTTAGTACAACAGAAGAGGGATTGTTTATATCAGGCTTTGGCTACACAGACAGTGCTGCCATTAGTTTTAGTTGTTTAATGAGAATTGTTGAGAACATACTAAAAAAAATTGAATATCTCCTTTAACCGAGGTAGGGATCACTGAGCAGCTGGTACAGTGGAGTAAACAAAAACAATAAAATACAACAGAAATGTGAAAAATACAATACAAATGTCCTGTTTTACACCAGAATCAAAGGTGTTGTTTAAATAGCACATTATATGTTTAATAGGCATAAAACACTTTACGTTTGAAATGGCACTGGTTCATTTAGGAGCCATTATTTAGGTCAGGAGCTGCCAATTCTGGTGAAGGAGGCAGAATTTGTGCTGCCTGTGGGGTAAAACTGGGGGTAAGAGGAATAACGGCCAAATGCACAGCCTGGTTTTAACTCTTTCCTCAAATCTTAAACATTTCCTTATTGATGGGAAGAAGAGCTGATGCCTGACTCAACATCTCTGACAGCTTTACCATTTACATGTGGAGCTTCTTCCTCTCTGCTCTGCCTGATTTGAGTGTGGAGGAGCTGAGAGAGAGAGAGAGAGAGAGAGAAAAAAAAAACAAAAAAACAACGGTATCACGAAGCCGAAAGCCAAAGCAGCTGAAAGGTACGGAGGAGGAGGCGAGGACTATGTGAGGGCAAGATGAAAAGCGAAGGCACGGAGGGAGGAAGTGAGTAGCTGAGGAAAATGGCGAAGTAAAGAGCGTCGATGGCAGCTAGAGAGAGGGTGGGGGAGAGCCGGGGGACGGAGAGCACGAGGGTTGCCAAGTGAGTGGGTTTGGCAGCGCATCAGTGCACTCAAGTCCACTCTATCTGGGATGAAAGCATACTATAGCCCTGACATCTCGCAAACTCGTACGCCTCCTCATGTATACGAGAGAGAGTTTCATTTTCCTGCGTGTAGTACATTTATAGGTCATCTTTAAATGGCTACTGTTGGAGGATCGGTTCCTCTATCTGTCCTTTCCTGCATCTGTTTATCATCGCTGTTGAGCAAACTGTATTTCACTGGCACGAGGAGCATCCACATCCTCACCAGGCCTGGTATTCCTCAGAACAAACAAATTCAGTTCAGTGCCGGAGCAGCGAAACCGTGGGGAAAAGTCTTCGCGGTGACCTTGAAATAAAATTAGCTGGCATGGCACTTACAGGCGGCTTAAGTTGTCGCAAATGTGTGCAAGTTAACCAAAATTAAAAACCTCTTACAACCCAATAAATGGACTCGCTGCGCTTCATGCACGTATTCATGCACGGCTGTTGTGGAGAATTCCTGCCTGTTTCTACAGTAAAGAGGAAAACATTGTGGAACGCTGCAGCTAATCTGGCATGACAGCTTGTCAGTTTCGTGCTCTGAGACACAACCCAGAAAAGCTGCAAATCATCCCTTGTTTTAACCCCCTTTTCCTCCTCCATCTTCATCTCCTCAGACCCCCTCCTTCCTTCCTTCTACCCCATCTGGGTTTTTTTTTTTTCCTGTATGTAGTTTTGTCTTTGTACCAAAAAACCTGGTGTTTGTTTTGGAGTAATGTCAATCCTCATGGCCCCCTTATATCACTCACACCGAGGGGAAAATCCTACACCGCAAAACTCCCCCCCAGTCCTCTCCTATTTGCTCCCCTTCTTTCGTCTAATCTTTACTTCTTCTTCTTTTTTTCCCTTTTTTTTCTAACAGTAATTCACCTGCTCCTGAAAGAGGGGCTTGAGGAGGTACACGTTTTTTGGATTATTCCTGATGTGTTATGAGAATACTCTAATCTCTATTAGATTTGCCCTGAGAGATTTCTTGCTTGACTCTGCGGTTTTGAGACGCAAAAGTTCGTGTTAGGCCTTCACGTGGGGAATCTAAGAAATCCTTTGCAGACAACTTCTTTTTTAGCAGATTTAACATATTATCAGGCTTTAACATCTCAACTCTGCACAAAAAGAAACCTTGACATTCGTATTCTCTGTTCTCCACAGCTGTTTTCTTTGCAGCAGCCAATCTGCTTTACAAAATCAATAATCTATTTCATCGCCTCGACGGAGCAGCCTTCATTTAAACGTGTAGCATTGTGCGACAGATGTCTTATTATAATTTCACTTCATTCAGTTCTTAATAAAACTTAAATCACTCTCTCCGTACCGGTTACTCGTCTTTGTTGCTATGGAGACCCAATCAGCGTAGTAGAGGTGGGTTGATGAATAATTATTATTACAATGCACACACACACACACACACACACACATACAGATTTCAGTTCCCTGCATACACTGACTCTGGTTACTTTGTCAGTATCCCAGGGTGCCCCTGATTAGTACAGCAATGCAACTTCCTGTGTGGCCTGCAGCTCACGGACGAGGATGATGTTTCTACGGAGCGAGGCGAGGGAGGGAGGGGGGGCGTGGGGAGGTTGGGGGAGGCTGATAAAGAAATGGTTTGCGTGTGTGTGTGTGTGTGTGAGCAAACCCCTGAGGCTTGACATGAGTTTGAGAGGCACAGCACAGGCTCTGTCCTGCGCCCCTATCCCGACATACACACACACTACCTTCCTCACCCCCCCATATACACACTCTCTCTCACACACACACACACACACATATATGGAGGGAAACCCACTCTGATTTCCTGCTATTACGCCCCATTAAAGCAGCTGTCAGTCCAAAGCCAGATGAGAGGCTGACACAGATGAGGAAATATCTCCAGAGGTTTGAAACCAGCCCAAAGGATCTGGACTCGCAGGGCTGTTTAGGCTAGTTTATATCTGGCCTAAACCCAGAATACAGTTTATATTTACAGAGGTAACCATTGTACGGGCCCCAGCCGTGCAGCAAAGCCTCACTGTTACTGAAAGATTTTCAAAATAATGTCTCGCTTTCCACTGTGACTTCCAAGGAAACATAATCTAAACCTACAAATATTATTATGCAAATTCATTTGCATGAATTTGCATGAGTTTATTACGACTCTGTCTGTCACCCCTCTGTTTGGAGTGACTCTTCACAGCAGACAGTGTAGAGTTATTCCACTGATGGGAGTGACACTCAGTTGAATGCAGTGATTTTGTCTTATGTTAAGGCTCTGGAGCTTTGAAACTAATACACGAAGGAAATGAAAGTTTAGATGTATGCAAAGTCTGCACATAGAAAAAAGAAATGTAGCTCATACTATCAGTAAAAAGTAAAAGAAGCAGCAGCGCACATGGGTAAATCAAGTATAGCAATAACTACACAACCTGGGAAGTTTTTAGACAAATAAGGGATTTGTAGTTTGAAGGCGACTTTATGAAGCTGTGTAACAAATATAGGAATTGTAAAACCTTAATTTACACTGTCTACAAACTAAATGTGTCCTTGCTTTCTTAAACATGTAATTTAAATGTAAGAAGTAAATCTTGAATGTCAGTGGAATCAAAACCTCTTATTGCAGCCACCGCTAACATACTAAGCTAGGCTAGTTAGAATCAGCAGCGTTCATTTTGTGGTGTTTCTTTTTTTGTTTTATCCATTATGATTTGATTTAAATTATGCATTTTTATGGCACAACCCTGTTCAAATTGCAATGTCAATATCAAACAGTCAGTTCCTACTCAACCACACATGCTCTCACTGCACTTTTTGGCTTTGTAAAATAAGATATTCACAAAAGCGATGACACTACAGGCATCTGCAGCCACAAGAGTCTGAATGTGAAGCTTTCTTCATTTCTAAATGAACAAGCAGTGTGTTGCTGTCCTCAAAACACATGTTGACAGCACTGAAGCACGTTAAAACGCTGCTGTGATCATTTGCGTAGCATGTCTTTTATTCATTTATCTTTTGGAAACTGGCAGTGAAACTTCTCAACCTTATCCTGGGTCAACAGCTAGCACGAGCACATTTATCGCCTCTTTAATCAGGCGTGTATTTTCAATCACAATTACTGTATTTCACATAATCACAGTGTAGGATTTCTCTGATGAGTATATAATACGTGACCCGGTGACAGCTACATCTGTGCCACTCATTACCGTTTTCTGATGCTCTGACGTTTTCTAAACAGAGACGGGTCAGGTAAAATATCATCAGGAAGTGGCGGAGCAAACACAGAAATCTCCGTTCTGTGGAAGAAAATGAGGGAAATGATTGGCAGCTTCTGGACATGCACAAATAAACAGAGATCTCAGTGTGTGTGTGTGTGTGTGTGTTTGTGTGTGTGGCTGCGTCAAAGTGTGTGTAAAAGGAGGCAATGTGTGCAGTGCATTCTCGCCAATACGTGCATGTAAATGTTTCATATTCATGTTTTCATACTTGGGAGTGTGTGTGTGTGTGTGTGTAAGTGTGCACATATCTCTTAGAGTGTGTGTGTGTGTGTGTGTGTGTTTTGAGTTTGGATAGGAGTCACATTCAGATCAGAAACATGCTGACCAGGCACTCGGGGCGGTCTAATTGCTGGTCTGGAGGCCTGAGGGGTCTGGAGTGGAGGACAACTAATTGCTGGTGATTATAAACCTCAGAGCGGTGGCCTGGTGTCAGGTTTCGATCAGACAAACACAGCTCACACACACACACAGATGTGCATGAACAAGCATGTGTGTCCATACAATATATGGACACTAATTTCTACTATACACCGGTGCTGGTGTGAACCCCATTTAACCTCAGATACCACACACACACACACACACACACACACTTTTTACAACCTCCAAGCACTTTTAAAGGTTCACACTAATTGAATCCACACACACTTGGTCAAAAAAAGGGAATTAAAATAGCAAAAACAGTAGTAACCACTTAAAACATCAGTCAACTGAGACTCATTGCTCCGCTGCTGCATGCAAATAAAAGTACAGGATGGAAATGAATGCAACTGATGGAAAACTCATCCTCGAATTATAATAAATAAACTCTCTCTCATTTCAACAGAACACTGCAATTTTCCCAAAGTGTGTGCGAGTGTGTGTGTATCACTGTCTCTATTTGTGCATTTACTGTATCGCTGTCTTCCAATCTTGCATGAAAATAATAAAAAACTGTCCACCAAATTAGATAGATAGATAGATAGATAGATAGATAGATAGATGATAGATAGATAGATAGATAGATAGATAGATGAGATAGAATGAATAGAATAGATAGATAGATAGATAGATAGATAGATAGATAGATGAAGAAATAATATATTATATTATTATTCATTGTTTGATTTTGCTTTCTTTGATTAACTGGAAATAATATGTTTTTTCCAGTTTTAATTTGAGGACAAATCCTTCTGTTTTCACATTTTATGACTAATGAAGGTCGATGTACAGTAGAAATAAAATATTATAGTATAATAATAATATAATATAATTTCCATTAATCTCTGCTGAGTCTTTGTTTTCCTGTGGGGGACTTCAGACTAAACTCGGAGATATTCAAACGGGCATTTCCGGCAATTTCCGTTCATTTCACGTGCACCCCCCCTTTGAGATAAAAACATCCACCGCGCGCTTCGTGGCACGTGCTGCATTAAGTTGAAGATGAGTGTCGCGAGGGTGTGACTTTATTCAGAGATAAAATGGGGAAAATGCAGAATGGGCAAAAATAATGAAACGCCACCCAGAGCAAATGAGCCTCTAAAATAATCCAATGTAATAAAATAAATCTAAATAATCTCCAAAACTTTCCTCAGATTTTTTTAAAAGTGAGATGTTCAGTTTCTTTCTGAAGCTGCTGTGAATGTTGAGTCTGGAGTAGCCATAACAACATCTTTCAGCTGCGCACTGCTGTTAAAGACTTTTATTTTGTTACAGAGTGTTTTTGAAAAGGGGTCTTTCAAGAACACATGAGGCAACCCAACCTGCATCCAAAGAGTGTGTGTGTGAGAGAGAGAGAGAGAGAGAGAGAGAGGAGTACGTTTTGGTATTTTGGAACACGGTCACAAACTTACCCTACCTGAAATAATCCATTTTACAGAAGATCTCTTTGTTCTTGATGTAGCAGCTGCTGTGCTGACGCAGCGACGTCCTGCACACCGAGCACTCGAGACAGCGCACGTGCCAGATCAGGTTGTTCACCTGCGAGGGGACAGCACACACACACACACACACACACACACTTACTGAAGGATACAACACCACAGCAGAGCACTTATACATATTGTGTATGTGTGTGTGTGTGTTGCTGAGTGATGATTTACATGTTTTTATTTCTTACATTTGTTATTCTTAAATTCTGAGTTTATGTCGATGTAATAATAATATAGTGTAATATCTTAATATAATATTATCTATACATCATGACATAATTTCCATATCTAGAATGATGCTCAATAATAATAACGATAATAACAATTTATATTATTGGTCATGTACACTTATTGTAATCATAATAATTTAAGATCAGTAAATTACGACCTTATAAGGAGCTTCCTGACTGTGACTGTACAGAGAATCATTCATATTTTATTTTATGTTTTCTGATAAATCAATACTACATTTCTTTATCCTAAAATTCCTAAATTCGCTTGTGATTTTGCTCCGGAAGTATCGACACCAAACCTGATTAAATTAATGAGAAAAGGCGGACTAACAATACTGCATATATATATTAAGACACATCGGGACCTAAATAAATTTTTCTGCTGGATATTTTTCATTCAACAGCGATTTAAAGCAAAACGAAACCGAAAGCAGCGTCAGAGGAAGGCGTGTGTGAGAGTGACTGATGAAATGACTGGAGCCAGTTTGAAGGTCGAGACTCATTTTAAAAAATACTTTAAAAGGAAATGATTTTTATTTATGTTGAGAGATCAGGAGGTCTGAGTGCGGTGAAATAAACCGTCCAGATAAACATGAAATCTCATTCTGTGCTCTGCTCACTTCATAATATGATATTTGTTAAAAATGGATCATTATTCTCGATTAAAAGACACAGTTCTGAATGTTTTTATAAATATTCAGAATTTTGTCTGCAGACGTTTTAGAGGATTTAAGCCACCAAATGATAATTTATTGCGAGCATTTATTTATTTACCTTCATTCATTTACAGCATCGGCCAGTGTGAAATATGAAGGCTCGACTTTTTATACAAGAAAAAGAATTTTAATTATTTCAGATATTTTAAAGTGCTGCACCCAATAAACGTGAATTTATTATGTAATAACGTACATTATCGATTTTGTCTTTTTTTTAATTCAGTGATAATAATAATAAAATATTTCTCAGAAACGTTTTTTTTTGTATGAGGGAAGATTTTAAATATTATTAGAGGGAAGCTTCACATATAATGCTATAAAATATAACTGACCTGAGCATCAACACAGCAACAAAAAATATTTAATCCTGAAACATGAAAACATTTTTTAATATCCTGAATATTTATTCTGCCTGAACTTAAAAATCTAACCAGAATAACAAATGCGAGATGAGATCAAATGCAGTCTGATAAAAGACTGTAATGATCTTCACACTTCCTGACACACACACACACACACACTCACACACACACACACTTTTTGCGCGCGGCCAAACACTGATAAGGACGCACGCGACAAGACGCGTCTTGTTTGCTCTTTGTTGCCTAAAATCTTCGATAAAATCTGTAAAATTCAGAAACACTGTCCTCATCTAATTCAGAATAAAATCTCCTTTAAAGCTCTTATAAAGATTTAAATCTGCTGCGTTGAGTCGATATAAAAACTGTAGATAATTTTGGCTGGTAAATTTATTCTCTCTTCCGTTTTTTTAGTTTTATTTCAATTTTTCTTTATTCCCACGCAGTTTAAATAAAGTTGAGCTCAGGCCTTCAGTTTAATCCAGCAGAGTCCAAATCCAGCAGCAGGTCAGCACCCCCTCCTCTGATTCAGATATTTATTCTTTCTTTATGTTAAAATAATAAAGCAGTAATAATGAAAGGACCCTCCCTCTCACCTTCAGCAGGTATCTGTCCAGGATCTCCTGGCCGCAGCTGGCGCACACGTTCTTCCCGGTGGAGGGCACCGAGCTGGCGGTGGAGGTGGGGGAGCACACGGAGGGGGTGGACGGGCTGCTGGGGGACGAGCGGGGGGTGTCCTCCCGCTCCATGTTGGACCGCTGCGACTCCCCGTCCGAGTGAGACTGCAAGAAGGAGGGGGGACCGGCTCAGCGCAGCTTCACACACACACACACATTTCAGTGAACATAACATAAAACACACCCCCACTGCAGCGCGCGGATGTCGCCATTTTTCACGATTTGGTTTGAAATTAAATCAAATTAGAGAGTTTGGGTTTTTTTTTTGCGCAGAGCTCCGACCTGTCCGGAAACGCTCGGTAAAGCCTCACCATGGGCGCGTGCCTGCTGGAGGCTCCCGGTGCGGCGGAGATCAGCTGCGAGCTACGGCCGCCTCATCCTCAGCACACAGACCCTCCGGAGACATTTGCAGACCGGCTCTCCGGTGCCGCTTCTATTTAAAGAGACCCCCCCCCACCCCACCCCGCTCCAGACCGTTCAAAGGGGCCCCCGCAACAAAAGGACGCGCTTTAATGAAGCTATTTCAATTTGGATTGATTTTTCCCTTCCCCTTAACCCGCGCCTCTCACAATAACTGTATTCTCTCCGCAATCCAGGACACGAGAGTGGAGGGGGGAGAAAAAAACTACCTGTAATTACAAATAGCTGGAAACGGCGCGGATAAGAGGGGCCCGGAGTGTCAATTTCACCCGTCAATCACGGGAAGGCAACGGGTCACCCAAAGAATTGCAAATTTGATTTTTAATGGCTGTAATTAAAATCCGATTCTTCTTCTCTCGCGCGCGCCGGCAGCGCTCGAGAGGCTCGCGGACCGCAAATCACGCTCATTCATGACGGAGAGAGTCTGCGCGTGCCTCTCCGCGGCGGCCGGCGCGTGCAGCTGATCTCGGCGATGCATTCGTGACATCACGGGGAGACAAAAACAAAACGCACACGCACACACACACGCACACACACACACACACACACACACACACAGCAGAGCAGAGACGGAGCTGAGCTGAGGAGCTCACACCGCGGCTGCTATCTGCGCGTCATCACTCAAAAAAAGGATCATTCAGCCAAAACCAAACGGTGGAGGCCCAAACAGCGTTTAAATAGAGGTGTGTGTGTGTGTGTGTGAGGGGAGGTGAAAGGGGGGCACCTCTCCAGTTTTTACGCACAGTTGAAGCTCAGCGTTTCCAGAAAAAAGTGTCAGTACCTGCTTCGTGGGAATCCCTTCGGACAGAATCTTATTTCCCTCTGAGAGAGGGGACAAAACTTCATTTTTCCAGTACATGAACACCCCCCCTCTCTCTCTCTCTCCTCTGAAGCCTCACACATGCCTGCGGGGTCTCCGAACTGGGCGCGTGGATTCAGGAGGAGCCGGACGCATCCGTGGAGGGAGGCCTGTGGAAGCGACGCACTTTTTTTTTTTTTTTAAGTTTTTAAAGCAAAAATGTCTCATTTAAAAAAAAAACAGCTGTGACCTCCGCTGAGAGAAACTACAGAAGTTGTGAAGCTCTGCAGAGGAGAGGGAGTGTGTCGGAGCCTTATTTAGAACAGACTGATTTCTTCCTTCCCCCCCACCTCTCTCTCTCTCTCTCTCTCTCTCTCTCTACTTTTGGAGAAGGAGTCTGACTACAGGAAGTGAATCAAACTGAGGGGCTGGCAGCTTTTGCTCGGAGGCTTCAGGGCGCAGGGGGGCTGCAGAAGAGCGCAGAGCTGCAGCGAAAGTTTGCGACTCTCTCCGGCCTCCCGGTGAAAGGAGGAGGAGGAGAGGGAGGGATGGAGGGAGGGAGGGAGGGAAGAGTTTGATTTGCGTGAGAAGGGTGGACGCACGTCGGAGCAGCCACGACAGAAACTTACTCAAAGTGTGGTGGCGTGTGTTTGATATCTCAGACATTTATATCTGCTGCCAGAAGGAGAGAGAGAAAAAAAATCCCCCATGTTAATTATAGTTATTTATATAATTGCCATTTCTTCGCTACTAGAAATACACGAGTAGAGCTGACTGTGGAGCAATAATTTACCTACACACTGGGCATATAAATAGATCTTTTTATATACACAGCGGCTGCACAGATATGATGGATTATACAGAATATATAATGATGCCTCAAAAACACTTAAGGAATAATCAGAGTGCATTTATTTAAGTGTAAAAGTGTGTTAAGTGTAAAATCTAATGGAAAAAATTCATTTCAGTGCTGTAATCTTATGTATGCTCCTTCAAGCCTCCTTTAATAATAAGATAATAGTTTTTCCCCCTTTTCGTTAATACAATTATTCATTATATTTCAGTTAAATAGGGAAAACACATAATAAGTGTTTGTTAACGACTTCATATTTTCGATGTGCAGAGCATAAAAACTACACAAATAGGCCCAAAGATAAATAATAGGATTTATGCATATTAAAAATAAAAAGGTTAAAGTTATATTTGAATTCATATCGGTTGGTCTTTTATTTTCATATAATTGTTTCAGGTTATAAAGGCCCTCAGCGACACAAATATTTAGAAAGTAGCTGATGCAGATGAAACTAAACTGAGTCCTTTAACGAAATGGGAGCCTGATAATTACCGGATCCGTTGGAGTCCACACACCGCCGGCAGAGAGCCTCAATTATCTGCACCTCTAGTTCAGAAATGGTCCCATCTAAATATACCAGACCTGAGGAATTAAAGAAGTCCTCCATCATCTCAGAGGAGGAATGCATTTTAAATATTTAATCAAGTGAAAATATATTTTAACGAAAAAGCTTTTTTTATTATTATTGAAAACAGATAAATTTCACACACATTTCAGTGAAGTCCTTAATTTGATTTAACGGCCACCGGAAATATTCTGCAATCGGGTGATTTTTACAACAAAGACATTAAAAAAATAAAAATAAAAAAATAAAAAGAGGTAGGATTTGAGTTTTCTGTGCGCACTAAATTAAACTCTTTCGTTTCATCTTCAGATCTCAATCCCTGCTGCTTTTCCAGCCTGACATGAGAGTTAAATATCTCCATAAACTATTAAAAACGCAGATTTTATTTTGGTGAACTGATTCTTCCTGCACACAAATTCAGATTAGAAAATTTCTCTAAAGCATTTGCTCTTTTTACCTTTTTCTGACCCCCCACTGCGCTTCACACCTGCAGGAAAACACAACTCAGGTCCAAATAATGTGACTCCACATGGACAACACATGGAAATCAATAACGTCAATAATAAAAAGTTACATTTTAAGCCTACGCTTCAAAATATTTAAACGACTCACAGCAACTTTTGGTAGACTGCACAAAAATGCATAAAACTGTAAATGTTCACCTTAACTGGGGACAAAAAAGAAATCAAAAGCTAAAATCATAAAGGATGTTATAAAAACAGGGTTATTATATTACAGAAAACAGTGTGACACTAGGTAATATAAAAATAATAAAAACTGAAGGAGGTGGATTTGCCTTCAGTGAGCAGTCCTCTAAAGTCTCCCATTAATAAGATGCAGATGCTTTACCAACTCTCCTACAAAATTACAACAACATATGAGCGAAAACTGTGTGGACGTCGCCAGTAATGACACCAAATTCTAAAACTGAATCCTGTATTTGATAGAGAATATATATATATATATATATATATATATATATATATAAAAAAAAGATGCACAACAACACACTGCAGATGTGATATTGAATTGCCTTTAATTGAAAAATTTAAAGAGACTGTGGTAAGAAGGAAATACCAAAACTACACACTTACAAAAAAAAAAAAAAAGAGTTTGACTTCAATCATATAAAAATTAGATTCAAGAGTGGAAAAAAAGGCAAAACTATCAGGAAAAGAGAACAGTCACACAAAAATACTGCAACTTACAGGACGTGTCGCTGAGTTGCTTTTCATTTGAATTCTGTGAATACAAACCTGTTACAAATCTGTATATTTCTTCCTCTTTGATGGTGATAAAAAGACAAAAGCAACACCTTTAAATAATTTTTACGAGTCAAAACACATAAAAAAAAAAACAAAAAAAAAACGATGAGAGAATCAGCATTTGGACTGTGACGGTGACGCTCGTCTTTCCTGGTGCGTCACGTGACTCGCAGCTTTACGATTCACCTGCATTAAATCTCTGCAAAAGTGAGAGAGCAGACTGACGGTGTGAGAGGGAGGCGGAGGGAGGGGGTCCAGCCACAGCCTGCACAGCAGTCAGGTTATGGGGCATACTGATGAGACTAAATAACAAACTGATACTGTAACCCAACAACTAAAAATCACTTTTGTCCATGATTGCTGCGATTCCCCTCCCCCCCAACTTCAAACCCTTTTTCCTCCCGGAGAGGACGCGTGTTAGTCTTTATTCTGTAGAGTCTGTTTGTGTGTGTGTGGGTGAGTGTGTGAAGGGGTGGAGGTGTGTAAGGGAGGAGGAGGAGGAGGTGGGGGGGACTCTCCAGTGCGAGTGGGAGGATGGGTCATCTCCTAAACTTGCGGAAGGGCCTGCTCTGGTTGTTGTGGTGTGATTTGGAGTAGGGCTCCCAGCGTTTCCTCTCCGGCGGTTTGTTGTAAACGTAAGCGCGCCATGACGGGCCCGAGTAGTCGTCGTCCGGATTCTCCTCCATCATCTGGAGCTTGGCCTCGATGGCGCGGATCTTAGCACTAGTACTAGAGGGGTAAAAAAAAAAGAGAGAGAGAGAGAGAGAGAGAGAGACGTTAGCAGCGAGCGGCAGGGGGGGAAATTTCAGTGTTGGTGATGGACAGATCTCGGCTCCGGCTGAGGGGAAAAGAAGAGGAGGTATTAGCGCTCTTAAGTACCAGGAAGGGACAGATGCAAGAAGAGAATAAAAAACGTAGCACAAGAAGGAGATGACCTGTTGTGCCGTGCGGGAAAATAGCAGGAAAACTCTCATTTAAATGGTGAAACTGAATTTGAAGAGAGAAGTTTTAAAGTAAAATTACGGTGCAGTTGAGAAGAAGAGTGCGTGAGGAGTATCTAAAAGCCGGCAGAGAGACGGTCTAGAGGGGGCATCGAGGGGAAAAAAGGGGGGAAAGGGTGTTTATATTTCCTCTCTTGTGCTGTGGAATGGAACGAGCGATTTTCGAAGTTTACACTGGAACCGAAGTGTGGAGCCGTTCCTGAGAAGGATCCCGACCGCTGATAGCTTACTTCGCATGCCGGATTGTCTCCGTAAGAGTCGATGTTGCGAGAACAAGAGGTCTTTTACCGACTTAACTGCTCTGTTTGACTGCCGCGCTCGAAGTATGTGTGTGTGTATACATGAGTATATTTTGTGGCCGCAATGAAGGAACTTCAACACTTCCACACAGGCCGGTTGAGCTCAGATGAACTCAACTTGAACTGTGGTTTGTGGTGAAAGCAATGAGCCCACAAACTCTCCCGTATTAACTTTAGGACCGACCGTTATGTCGTGTTAAAGCGTTAAATCCCCCGTTTAACTGGTGATTAAACTGAGGTTTTGTTAAGGTTGCACTTGAAAAGCCCCCCAGAGTGACCAGAGACTGTCTCCACACTAAGCCGGTTAAATCTGAAGACGGCATTTTTGTATGATGACGACGTGATGAACAAGCATTTTAAGATAATTTTTTAAAGATCTGTCGCAACAAATCACTATTTAGGATCTCGAAGCCGTCATCTGACAGAATAAACGCATGTGCAGGTTGTCAAATGTCACTTTGCTTGAAACAAACTACTTTGTCTGAGCCGTTTTCCAAAGTTGCAGCAAAAATCCATCATAGAGAAGCGATTATCATTTTAATGGGGATGACAACACGCAGTTTTGGACGCTCTTTTCTCGAAGACATTCACAGAGCGTACATGCAAGTTGTGTGAAAAATGAATCTTGAAAGAAGTGTTCAAACCCCGTTTACTCTGTCACCTCAACACACCTGACCGATGGCTCTGTGTAGCGGGCGTGAACGTTGAGTTTTGGAAATTTAAAAAAATCCCAATTTTAAAACTGGAGAGGTGCCGGCAGAGACATTCAGAGAGCACTTTGGTTCAAGTACACAGACAACTTTATAACTTCTGTATCATTAATCAGCTTTTTGGGCATTTAAAATGAGTCATCTCAGTGTGGTAAACAAGCAAACTAGTTGGCTTACATCACGGTTTTCCACAAGGTTTTTGGGTCACAAAACGGTCTAAGCTGGCTTTGTGCGAACATACTGAGAGAAATACAAATGATGGTAAAATGTGTGTGTGGTCCAAACCTGAGGTGGTTGGCGGCTACGGCTCCGTCCTCTGTCGCACCAAGGTTTGCTGCATGACGGCTCCAGGCTCGGCGGCATCGTCTTGTCGTTACTGGAAACCTTCGAACCTCTGCAGACGAGATACGTGGCCCAAAAAAAAAAAAAAGAAAGAAAAAAAAAGAAAGAGCCCAAACAAACGGTGATGGAAACGTGGAGGGACAGACAGATGGAGAGAGACAACAGAGTGAAATAACAGGTAGAAGCAAGAAAAGGTCTTCATACGGTGAGACGGAGACACGTGGAAAGTTACATAAGATAAAAAAATAGCGGACAGTCAGTAGGAGAGACTAAAGATAAATTTCATTCTTGTTCAGATCTTGAATCTCATGTCCAAATATGTAAAAAGATGCCAAATACAGAGATTGCAGCTCTAAAATGTGTCTAATGACCAATAAGATTGGAATGTGCTTTTCTGCTTAACACAACAAAGAGCTCAGTGCATCACTTGGGGTTTCTGCAGACCAGGAATCAAAAAATTTGATGAGATGCTAACGTGTTCTCTGTGCATTTTGGGTACAATCACACCTGTGCATTAGAAATATTTCAGTGCCGAGTTTGAAGAGGACCACATAAGTGGAGAAAGAGAAGGAGGGCGCATCCTGTCAACCAGACATTTAGAAACCGTCGGACCTCCTAATAAACACCGACAGCCGTTCCTCCGGAGAGCCGGCTCCAGCTTCCTCCCGCAAAGATCAACATTATCAAACTGAAGTATTGATTTTGTTTGTCTCTCCTCAAACAGGCAGTAACCAAGAACGACTCTGTGTCCAGCTCATAATCAATCGCACCCTAAGGCACAAGTGTGAGTGTGTATGTGTGTGTGTGTGTGTGGATATAAAGCGGGAGCAGCTGCAGAGCAACAACCAACGTCTGCACTCATTCCTTTGCAAAAAAAAAACACCTTCCCCAAACATCTCCAGCAGCCAACACAGAACTCCTGAAACCTGCGAAGAAAGAGAGAAAAAAAAAGAAAAAAAGAACGAAACATTGGTCACATACATGCATACATGATCGTGAAACACAATCACCCCTTTCGCGGGAAACACATGATGCTCAGAAAATCAGCGGGTGTTATCGAGTTAAATTAAGTTATGTAAATGCAGAAAAAGCACACACACGCCGTCTTACATACTGTCCCGAGAAGTAAATAACACTTATAGCCAAGAATAGGTCGAAAACAATGACTGCTCCACCAGCCAGGACCCTTCCCTTCCACCTATTCCTAAAGGCACGTAGCTGGAATGTATATAGATCTACGCGGAGCCCATCGGGATGAACTGAATCTGTACACGATCCAAAGCTCGAGTCGGGGGAAAATTAAGTTTAAATGTTTCTAGTTGTTTGGTTAAACCTCTGTGTTTTAATGATCTTTCAACAGTAATTTATGTCAGCAGTAGGAAAAAGAAAAGGAGAAAGTTTGGAGTGACAACGGGAGTTTCACGTACGAGGAATTCAACAAGCACAACATACAATTTGGCCACAGTGTGTATTGATAAATACTGAATAATACAGTAACGAATTAGGACACAAGTGTTTAACTGTTGAAAAAGCTGATTTGGATGTTTGTTAAGAGCTTTTTTTTTTTTGAAGGGGGGAAAACACCTCAATAAACGATCATCGGCGTGATTTCCTCCCCTTCAAACACTTTTATAACAAAGTCAAGATGTAAGCCTGGAAAAGAGACAACAACTTCAACACCGTCCGTCTCTGACTCACTTATCCCGACACGTCACTTTGGAGATGGAATCAATGAAGACAAGCTACAACAAAAAAAGAAAAAAAAAAAAAGATCACATTCAACTGGCCCTGATGGTGGAAAGTTGCTCAAATCTAACTTGTGTAAAGATCGCGCTGTAAGAATTCAATCGAGTCTACCAGCCAATCTGCTCACACTATCTCTGACATCGAGAGGAACAGCAGGTCAGCTAAAGGCCTCGGCGAGAGAGCACACGTTATTATCTCAGTGGGTGAAAAGTGGGTTAAATTGGGCCGCGGGATGAAATTATGCATCTCCGTCAGCTAGTGCTGATCAGAAAGGTTGGTCCGCAGTCAGCGGCTTGAGCGAACGACGGGCAGAAGAAATGTGACCTCTGTGGTATTTTTCCTCCTACCTCCTGTGGCTGCAACATTACATTGACCACGTGTTGAGTGTGAGCAGGCTTTAAAATTAGGCTGACTGTTACATCCAAATAAGACTGAGCTACTGCTAAGAAGCTACAAACCTAAACCTCAAATCCAAAACGACAGATACCATTCCTCTTACTCACTCGCTTCCTCCTCACTCTTCAAAATAAATAAAAATACGTCACATACATCAAACTTGTGTTGCTGAAACGATGCTGCAAAACTTGTTTTTCTTGGGAAAAGAAATTATGGTTGATGACTTGATAAAAAAAACATCCAGATGATGGCGAACAACAATTACTGAAAGTGAAAGAACTTCTTCACAGTTGAAATGAACCGAGACTGCTGTTAAGTGTCAGAGAAGGGCGTGCAGAAAGTGCTGACAGCCAAAAGAAGTTAAGTAGTTAAAACTTATTTGCATTTGACCCACCTGATGACACAGACAAATTGATATAAATTAAATATTTGGGATATAAAAGCAGAAATCAGTTGGTTTCTAATGGTATCAATACCCAAAGTTATTTTTGGCTGAAATGGTGGATTGAGCTCAGTTATAATGAACCTGTGAGCAGATTTATCCCACTATGTGTTGTCCTACGGCGGCAGCATTGACCTTGACCTCCCTCTACTATGTTAAACGCTTGTGTGTGTGTGTGTATGTGTGTGTGTAGGGCGTGATTCGTCTCTATACAGGATATCCCTTCACCCTTTGCCAGTAGGCTGTCTATTGTTAAGAGACAGGCATAGGTTGCCGCTACAGCAGCAACGTGAAAATGAAAATCAACACATGCTCATAATCACTTATATAATTACAACTCAGCGTTCAACAATGATGAACAAGTAAGAATTAGTTATTTCTCTAATCTTGTTTCTGTCTGTGGTTACAACTGTTTTTTTATCTGATGTCAATGATGCCACTGAGCCTTCAGGAAGTTTACGAGTTTTACTTTTCTAAAAATAGAGCCGAGTTTGACACTTACCCTCACCTGTGCATGCGCCCAACGCACGACCAGCTTCTTGGACAAAGCTAGCTTCCCATTTAAACACTGGATTGCCCTTTCTGCCTCCTGCAGACACACGCACACACACACACACACAAACGAAAAAAGAAAAGAGGAAGAGGAGAAGAAGAGGAAGAGAGGAACAGATTTTATTTTACAATTCTGATTAAAAAAAATCAGCCTTGATGACTGCACCCGAGTCATTAAATAATTAGTCTTCACAATAGAGAGATGGCAGAAACAATAATAGATGATGCCTCCAGAGAGACAGTGTGTGTAGAAGTGTGTGTTTGAGAGGCAGTGCGAGAAAATGCATTTTATCTAATCAAATGAGTAAGTGGCTTTGATGCTAATATATTAATTAATGAAGTACTTTTTCTGTGCATGCTAGTGTCTGAGTGTGTGTGAGTGTGTAAAATAAACACACACTTCCTCTGTATAATCCTTCTGGGAGGGCTTCATATCCCACTGATAGACACTAGCTGTGAAACTAGATGCTTATCATGATCCCCAGGCTCACTCCAAAACAAATACTGCCTGCTGAACCTGTGAAGCCGAGCACACTCCTTTTAAGTCCTTTTTTTTTTTTTTTAAAGAATTACGGTCCACTTTAGTGAGACACATAATCAGCTCCTGACTGCTCGAAGACATCCAAGAAAGTTTTCTTCAGCCATCTGAGAGCAGGGGGCATCATTACACTCAATAGAAAGGACCAACTTTGATTAAATGTAATCGACATTTGAGTGGATGTGCAAATGTTAATCAAACACAAACTTTTTATTTTCTCCCTCGCACATGTGCTCAAAGTTTCAAGGCTCAGACCATGAAATGTGGTCTCACTCATCCTACTGATAAGAGTCTGTGTAGACACTACGGTCTTTAACCGATATACTCTTAAAATTAACTGGACTGATCAGATATTGATGTTACTGCTTTATGATTAACAGACTGTAGAATTAAAATTTATAATAATGAATTCAAATTAGAGTAAAACAACTGCAAATAAATTATTGACGCACATACCATGTTATTTTTGGTATAAGATAAACATGACTACATATCTGACTTTTATATAAAAATTCAAAACTGCAGCAAAAACACCACATAAGTTAAAATAAAAAAAAAAACTTCATCTTGCGTGTACCTCTCTGGTGTTGAAGTTGACGAAGCAGTAGCCCCGCGGCTGTCCCTCCAAAGGTCCAGATTTATGAAACAGGAAGTCAAACTGCTTCACGTTACCAAACTTCTCCAACAACTTGACCAGGTGATACCTGCCGAGAGTGGATTCATGAGACAGGGAGCACAAAAAGGTTCAAATAAAACATAAATAGAACTGAGGAGAAGGGTTAAATTAAGAGGAAAATGGTGTTTATTTTAAGTATTTATTCTGTAAAGGATTCTTAAAGAAGAATAGAAGGAAGAAACTTTATTTTGTAAAATGCTGCAACATGGTTCCCACTTTTATCTTACATTTATTCATAAATCAGTATATAGAAGGTCAACCTGAATGCTGAACACTCACACTGTATTTGTCACCGCACAGTCTGTGAATCTGTCAAGTGGGCCTAATGAGAACGACAGCTTTCTCTCCGTGACACCTTTTTAGCAGCAGGCCAGCTGGTGTGGCAGCCCAGTGACAGTAAATCTCTCATTGAGACAATACCGAGGATACAGTAGCAGGACAATGAGGGAATAAAAAAGAGGAAGCCTCAAATCCCCCCTGAGCACCAAGCTCTGCACAAACAACATCCACTCACTGTGTGGGGCTGCCTGGGACTGCTGGACGACGAGCGAACACAGATATGTGCTCATTGAAGAGCTATGCGGAGTTGTGAGCATTTGTAGGTTTGCGTGTAACTGACCAGCAGCAGCCATGGGAAAAAAAAAAGAGATTTCTTCTGACTGTTTGGAAGAGAGCAACGAGTTCAGGGTCACCTGTGGGCTATAATCACTGTTATATGACTGTTAACACCCAGGTGCTGATTGAACGTTTCCAACGCATGGCGAGCAGCAGGTGCTTTTCTGTTTCGTGAACTGTCAAAGCTTTTCAGTGTGAAATCATTTATATGTGCAGTATTCTTATTTTTCTGTGTGCAGAGTAAGGGATCATTTGAAGTCTGTTCTACCATTGTAATTAATTATCATTTGGTCTACATACATAAAATTGTGAAAATTGTCCATTATAATTTCCCTGCACCCAAGTTTCATATAAGATATTTAAATCACTGTCACAGAATACTAAGAAACTAATTAAATAGCCACACTTAAAAACCACCAGAGCCAGTAAATGTTTCACTAATTTAAAAAAGAAAAAAAAAAAAAAAAGAAAAAAAAAAGAAGAAGAAAACGATTAATCAATTATCGAAATTATTGTTGCCGATTTAACCATTTCCAGTTGAATATCATGCATGTCTGGTGGTGCTCCGCTGGGCAAACTCTTCTACCAGAAACAGTTCATTAACAGTGATTGATTCGTCGCTGAAACCACCTGTGAAGTACGGCTTTACGTTGTTGAATGAAAGGTAATGAGGCCCAGCCGAGGAATTCCTCACAAAAAAAAAAGTCTCAGAGTACAGACTGCACTGGCCCGGTAATCTGTACCTGCTGCAAACCCATTTTATTGCAAGTACAGACCCAAAACATAAAGTTGGATGCATCTTGCAGACAAAATAAAGTCACACGCATGTAAAAACAATAGATTCACTGGAGAAAATAGAATCCATTTCCACTTCTTTATGGATGTTTCCTATTCATTCATAAAACTGGTGATATAATTTGATTGACACATCTGATAACTGCTCTTTTGCAGGGAAGACATTTTGACTTGTCATGGTAGGAAAAGCAAAAGTGTGATAATGATAGTGATAATTTTAAAGGTTTCCATTAAGTCCTGTTTTCTTTAAATATATGCTTTTCCTTCTGTAACATGTCAATGTGTCTTAGTCCAATACAGCATAAAAAGCAACAAAAAATATTCATAAAAATGCAAAAACGAAAGACATCGGCAAACACCTCCCTGTGTTTTTGTTTCGGTGCTTTTTCCTTGTGTGACTGTGCAGGCCTCCGAGTGACCCCCACAGGTGTCTTGTGCAACGCCTTTTATTGTTTAGTCGATTGTTGTTTCTAATCTTGAAGTGGTTTGTTTGTGTATAACCGCAAAGATGAGATGTGAGATGTGTGTTATTGTGCAAGCGCGCATTTATGCGTATGAATGGGACCCAAAGTGGGATTTGGAGGGTGAAGTGTGCGTCCCTCGGCCACAGCTTGTGCTAATGTCTTCCACCCCTTTATGGCTCCCTGGAGGGCTTTAGGCTGAAGAGAATTTCTGCTTTTCCCAGACAACACCCTGCACACCTCCCATGTGAAGGTGGCTCCTCCTGCACTACTTTACAAAGCAAAGGAAAAAAAAACATTTAGCATGTGACTTATATCACTTTTCTGCACTCTTGAATAGTTCACCTTTCCACTTTGTGTATAAGGCATGTTTGTGCATATGTGTAAATGTGAGAGACACTCTAAGAACATTTTTGGATGCTAGGGAGCTGAACCACAATGGGCCGCTCCTCCTGGGGGTTGTAAAAACCACCGGAGGAAGAGGAGGAGAAACGTGGGGTGGGTGGCAGGGGAGGAAAGGGAGGGAAAGGTGGGGAGAGTAAAGTTCAGTGAGGGGATGTTGATGGCAAGGTGAAAGGTGGAGGAAGAGGAGGAGGAGAAGCCAAAAGAAGAGAGGAGGTGAGGTGAGCCAGGTAGGAGAAATACAAGAGCGAGGAAGCGAAGAAGAGGAAGGAAGGAAGGAATGAGGAGGGGGGGGGGGGGGTCCGGTCCAGAAAAAGACAGGACAAAGGTTCAGGTTCAGTCCAGAAAAGTGCAGGTCAGAGGGGAAAAACTTTAGAGAGGAGGAGTGAAAATTTGGCAGCGATCAGCAGTATCTTCAGATTTTCCTAAGTCCTGCAGAATGAGTAAGTTGGTTTTGAGTTCTTTAATAAAAAAAGATGACAAATTCCAGGTACACAACTTAAAATGTAGTGAGGAGGCCGGAGGGACAACAAAGGGGAAGACAGTGATGGATTACCACGAATGAGAAATTCCCTCTCTGAGCAGCCAAAAGCACAAAAACATGAATATGTGGTGAAAGCTCCGGTTACACCTGCTGTGTCTCCGCTCGGTGCGCAGGGCAAGGAGGGATGAAAAAAACCTAACAGGAGACTACGTGCGATGCTCATCTGAGCTCTAAAAAGATCATTTCAACAGTGAAGAGACTGCAGCTATTTACTGTCCATCATCTTTACTACAGAGAGACACCGCTGGACAGGATCAGGAAGAAAAGAGCGTCTGCAGCTCAGAGATGGAGGAGGAAAGTTCAGATCACTTTTTTTAAACTTGCGTGCTTGGAACGGATTTGTGTCCGGGTTTGTGTGTATATCCCACTTGTGAAATTTGAGATCAGTCACAACCATTAACTACGCTCGCACCAAAATTCATCTTTCTGACAGGGGACACATTACACAAAATGAAAAGTCATCACATCCTAATCGATCTTATATTTCACCCTGGGCAACCAGAGCAGAGCTGGATGCCTCCAAAACACTCTGATTGGCAAATGAAGCCAAATTACGACACGTATTATTCCTCTAAATTTAAAAGCAACAGTCAGTAAGTCTTGGAGAAAGTGTTCTTATTTTAAAAAAAGCGAGTATAACTTGCAGCCCCTTCCTCCCTCTCTATAGTTCGATCTAGCTCGCCTCCCCACAGCATGTTTTCTCATCTCTTGGTCGTTCCGTTGTTTATCTGCCGTTACGTCCGCTCTGAGTTGGCTCACATGCGGTGGAGCGAAGCCTGTTGAAGCTTCGTCTGATACTCTGCTCTGATTGGTTGTTTTTGACAGCAGCACAGTGGATTCTTCAAATGACTTTAGAGGCAGCAGATTTCACAGATTATCTGTCTCATGTACAACTGTGGAAATAGTGACAGTTTTAGCAAATATGACTACAGGTAATCTGAATAAGTTACCTACTTCTACTTTAATACTGCTGTTTTAAAATCAACCATTTCTGCTTCATAATAAGGAAAATATCTTAAAACACATGTCAAATTCTTGTTTAGATTTAATGACTATGCAACTAACTTATAATACACACTGTGATGTCTTTAATTAGATAAACATTTTATTTCTTGACCATTCATCTAATGTCTTGAAAGAAGTGTTCAGTGCACATATAATCAGCACCTTGCAATTCAGGTCCACCTCTGCACCGAGTTTTGAGTTTACTAGAACAAACAGGACCGCGTACGCTACACGGAGCGCTAATTAATCTTCCCAATCAGCACCGGGGGCCACGGGCATTTCTCTTGTTTTTCCCCTCCATGCTGTGAAGCAGTGGACTATTTAAGGAGAAGCAGAGCAGGGAAAGGGGAAGGAAACGCCTGTCTAGACGCCCACCAGAGCTGCGGCCCGTACATTCTCCAGGAGCCCCCCCACAGGAGCACAAACCCACCCCTCACCCCGAAAAAAGTACATACATACTACATGTAGGGGTGCTCTCATATTAGCAGGTCAGACACTCACACACATCCCAAGACAAAATGGAAAGATGCTGCATTCACGAATAATGTACACAGACACCTACCAGCTGCCACCCAAACACAAACATGCTTAAACACACACACACTCTTTCTCAGATGCTCACAATCAGCTCCCCGTTCGACACCAAGAGAGTAAACAGGGCAGGTGAGTGAGGAATGATGGCTGCTCCTTAGCTGAGCAGGTCTCCACGCCTCGCTGCCTCTCTTTCACACACACGCAGCCCCGTCTGCTCAGTCTCAGCCTGCGATGCACACACACATGCGCGTGGTACATACTGCACGGTTAATCAATCATACATTGCACAGCACACACGCACACACACACACACACACACACACACACACACACACACACACAGTTACACACACACACACACACACACACACACACACACGTGCCTCCTCTCTAAAAATGCAATGCCTCAGGATCATAACACAGCAACCTCAAATGGCACACTTGTTGCTGCTGAAATAAAAAATGAACCGTGTTTTTCCATTTTGCTGGCTCGCTGTAGTCTGTAGCGATGCTGAGATTTGACTTTAATTCAAATAAAACATGTTGTGAACAGTGCCTGTTCAAAAGCACTTCAGTCTTCATGACCTCTGATCAAAACAGAAAGAGAAAGTTTGTTTTTTTTTAACTAAGATGGAGAAATATGTTAATGTTGATGTAGAACAGTCCTACTGGCCTTCTGCATGTGCTCTGTAAATCAACTTGCTATTGAGTGATAACATATTTAGAGCAGTTTATCGTAGAGCGTAGAGAGATCTTTTACTTTCAGGTTTGCATGTTGTCACTCGTATCACAAATCACATTTGTCTCAAGGGGCTACGCAAGCTGTACAACATATAAGACCCTCTGTGCTTATAGACCTTCGACTTGTATGAGGAAAAACTCCCCCAAAAAATTGAAGTTTTAGTTCTGACTTAATGTGAAACATCTATTTATGAAGATGCAACAAGCTGACTGGGATGGGAACAGTCACACTCTCATTATGATGTTAAATTTTTTTCAATAATAGAGATTATTTAAAGCAAACACATTTCTAAAAGTGCGGGGGGGGGGGCTAAAACCAGTCGTGTATTTACTCACTCTGTAATTTTGGGGTCAATGTTGCCTATCCACAGCCGGTTTCCGTCATGGGCCACACTCTCTGAAATGATGGAGGCATTTTCCACTGTCCCTGCTGCAGACGACATGTGTACACTGTGGAGACGGAGACATTTGGTTTACCAAGAAAAGCAAAGACAAGTTAACATTTTTGTGTCAGCCTGATCACATCACTCCTGTTTTACCCTCTTTAACCCTCTGGAGTCCAGGGTATAATTGGCCGTTTTTGACTACTTTTTATTTTGCTTTTATATTTCACCTTAAGAACTGTTTACCATGCCTTGTTTGGTATCAATTTTTTTCAGCACAACCTCTCATGTGTGATTTTACAGTTATTTTTTCATTTTGACATACTGTATTAACACACTGGACCTAAAACCACACAAAAAACATAAAATCCGAATATAAAAAAGTTAGATTTTGTAATGTGAAAACCACAAACATGTCTAACGAACCATTTTTATAACTTAGAATGCAAATATAAGTTGTAAAGTTTCTTCAAAAAATTATGTACAAATGTAGCAAATAACAGTTATAACAGTTACAACTATTTACATTAAAATGCAGGCAATGCCTCAGGCGTTTTTTTTGTTCAACTATTTACAAAACAATCAGGTGTCACAATAAGATGCCACAAATTATTTGTGCCACTGTAAAAAACAGTTCCTGTCCATTACAAGACAGAGGGGCACATCACAAGCCTTCTTCCTGCACCAAAAACGTTTTAAACGATTTAAAAACTGGTATGTAGTTTGAAGTCCGCACTTTTTCGACACAAGTTGAAAGCGGAGACTCTGTGATGCTGCTGCGTCTTTTTGCTACGTCATCATAAATCGGACCTGTAATTTGGACGCGCCGGCACGTCTGTCGACTCCAGAGGGTTAAACTGGCTCCCAGTATGTTTTAGAATTAATTTTACTGATTACTTTTAAAGCTCTTTGTGGCCTTTCATCCTCCTGTATCTCTGACGTCTTAATAACATACTTGCCAACACATACTTTTGCCTGTTTCAGAGATCCAGCTGAAAACTAAAGAGGACAGAGGAAATCAGGCTGGCCGGGTCAGTGATCTTTTCTTAATACTTTTTTTTTTTTTTTTTTAAATCAGAGAGCCTTTCCTGGCTTAATCTGTTATCACCTTTTCTACACTGTACTGGAATCAGCTTCCTTAAAATCATCATCATCATCATAAAATAAACGATGGTTTTATAATCTCTGCAGCCCTAATGAACCACTCTGTAATGTGGATTTTGAGTTGCAAATTTGTTGGTAATCTTTTATTTTCACTGCAAGAATATAAAAATTACGATAATGTAATTTTAACTGTGGTCTGTACCAAACAAACATGTTCATTTACATCTAGAGAATATGATTTATAGGTCATGGCGTCTCTGTAACAGCACAAAACCTCATTTATAATCATTAAAAACAAATTGCAGCTCCTGTGGTGCAGATACTGCACTTGACCATATTCAGATTTTCTATAATAATTCAAATAATTGTTCAGTCTTAATTATTATTGACATATTATTATCATTGATGTTGATAATCTGATAGCTTTATAAGCAGCCTATACATGATCAATAGATCATTTAGGTAGTAAGTTAATTGTAAGCCAAAAGTACAGTGTTACAAAATACTGTGAAAATATCAAATTTGATCTGGTCTGGGTTATCTCAGAAAATGAAAAATGACTTCTTAATTCACTCAGAAACTTAGAAGTTAAATCAAACTGTTATGTAATGAGATACATCTCAAACTGTGCCCTTATTATGAGACTTATGAGCACAAACATGTAAAGAGCAGCTTTATAAACATCCAGCAGAATGTAAATAAAAACTTTACTTAGCATTAATTTACAGTACAGAGATAAATCTTCTCTAGTTATCACTTTCTAAAGAGTGAGCTGAGATTACAGAGAGTGAGCTGCTACAGTTCAGAGTGTCAGGAAAACCTCAAAAAGAAAACAAACAAACAAACAAACCTGTGAGTTGCTACCAGCTAACGTTAGCATAGCTTTACGGTGAGGCTGATCGATTCATCTAATTGGATTGATCAATATCCGTCGGCTCAGATAGACAGTTTGAGGTCAGTCCGACCCAGGTATTGGTGCTGATCAGGTGAGATTAATTAATATCGATCCATTAAACGGTTAACAGATTTCAACGACCTAACCAGTGGCTAGCAGTTAGTTAGCTCGTTTTTGTGTTACTTTACCTTCAAGTTTTTCCTCTTGTCTCGGCTTCTTCTTCGACTTTATTATCTTCGGATCCCTCTTTCGGGATGATTCAGCTCCGTCACAAGATAAAACTGACCATTTCAGACAGTTTTTATGTTTTTATGCTGTGAAAAATGTCAGTTTTAGCTAGCTCGAGTGACAAACAACAAAGGCGCAGGCTGATGACGCAGTCAGTCATCGACTGAGTCACGAGGAGGCGCTCGGTTTAGTGTCCGACATCTCCCGCGCCCGATAAGAGTCTTCTCTTTGTAGCGTTTCAAGCTGGAGCCCCGCCCACTCGGCATACCCCATATTAAGTTCCAAACACACTCAGGTGAAATTGACGACACACATGTCAAGTGTAGCTTTGTCGCCTGCTAACGTGTTTCTGTGGGACTGAACAGCTAAAAGTAAGCCTGATATTTACTTTAATTTACTGTTTTCGGCTCGTAGCTGACATTTACGACAGTGTCGTGTAAATAAACTACCTGGTTGTGGTTTATGTTTTTGCTTTTGCTGCTAATGTGCAGCAGAAGGAGAAGAGGAGGTGTAACCTTCACAGAGCTTCTCTTACATAAAGTGTCATCTGGAAAATACAACATTAAGTGTCACTGTAAATAACACGGTTTTTAGTATTTAAGTGTATTTACAGGAAGTGGTGGAAAATCACTAAGTCATACAGAAGCACTTTGAGGTATTTGTACTTTACTTATTTCCCTTTCTGCTCCTTTATACTTCTACTTAGCTAAATTAGATAAATGTTGTACTTTTTACTCCACTACATCTTGTCTGATAACTTAAGTTACTTTGCAAAAATTTAATCAACTGTTAAATTATGTTATAATGTTATGGATTAAAGTCAAAGTTAGTTCACTGGCGGACTAATTCACAAGTATCAAGCACATAAAGTAAATGAATAAGCTCCATATTACCAACTGCAACTATAAAATATTATAATTCAGTAATATGATTTATTATTCTAAAATGAGCCATTCTGTTTTATAAGTGCTCATACTTTAGCTAATTTAGTGCATATTTTTATTGTAATACCCTTTTACTTAAGTACAAGATTTGAGTACTTGTTCCACCACAGTACTGGACTATCAATTAAAAAATCCAGCACAGGATCACTGTAGACCTAAAAAAATATGTTAAGTTCAGAATATTATATGGGAGGTTTTTTATTTGACGCATGATGATTTAAAAAGTCAAGCTGACATGATAAGGATGCTCTGGGATCCAGTCAGTCAGGCAAGATGACCAAATATAAGGTGTCCTCTTACCTAATTAATGTGTTCATAGTGTGACAGAGTACTGAAAAGATTAGTCGATTAGGTGATTGACAGAGTAAATGGATCAGAATCAGCTTTATTGTCCAGGTATGTGAACACATACATACATACATACATACATACATACGTACAGTTTAAAACAAGGACAACAGCTCAACAAGATAAAAAGAAACATTAAACTACTATACACACACACACACACACACACACACACACATATACACTAGGGCAATGGTGCAGATTGCAATCAATTATGATTATTAAATAAACATGAAAAGTAATTTATCAAGACAACATGTTAAATATTTGCTAAGATGTGAAGATATTTTGCCTTGTAATATGTATATATGCCACTGTAATATGAATATTTTCCAGTATGGGGCTGGTGAGTGACCCAGGAAAAGCATCTGAATGTGTGACATTGGGCTCCATGATGTTGAGACCATCATTTTTTGTCATTTCATCATCAGTAGATATAATTGAGAGGTTAATTAATTAAAACAAGGTGCAGCCCCAGTCTGAACAGAGACTCTGCTGTAAAGTGTGCAGAGCAGAGATGATGCGGGCTCACCAGCTGGCTTCTGCCAGTGGGAGAAGGAGAGGTGTGTTTGCAGCTGTTGTGTGTGTGTGTGTGTGTGAAATCTACCAGACAGATACAGGCTGATTTTCCACTCTGCGGGCTCACCAGCTGGCTTCTGCCAGTGGGAGAAGGAGAGGTGTGTTTGCTGAGCTGTTGTGTGTGTGTGTGTGTGTGTACTGTGGGTGTGTGTGTAATCTGGTTGGTCAGGATGTGCTAGGCTATTGCACTGTATTATCCCACTGAACACCTGTGCTTCACTTTTTCTGCTTGATTTCCACTCTAAAGAGATCTGTCACCATCCCACATCTATCTGTCTATCTGCTTTGGCACAGTGCGCCCTATCATATCGGCTTGTCAGGAAACCTGCCAGCCGTGGATGCCTGTTTTGGGTTTGTGTTGTAGGTGGTGGTCCGCAGTGTAGCCTAAATATTGCCACTGGATTATGTTTGGATTTCATGATCGGTCAATGTTGGTTTAACACCAGGGATCTGTGGCACAGCCGCAGCAGAGAAAATCTTTGAAACAACATTTAAACAACAATGTAGAGGGATAAAACTGAATAAAACTGATAAAACTGTCTAAAAATCTTCAGTGACTAATAAATAGGTTGTGTGTGTCACTGTGGTTGGCTGAGTTCTCAGTGGTGAGAAGTTCTAAGTTGCTTATTGTTGAAACAATATTTATGAGTGAAGGAAAAAAAAGTTAAAAAATTAAAAATGTCAAATTTGTCATTTTCTAGTAGGGAAAAAAGTATTATTTCCTCCAAAGTACATGATAACATGGAATCTAAACCAGAAATTATGTTCTGCCAAACTTTCTGAAACATCTGGACAACTTAAAATGGCTAAAAATGTGTTCAGTACTGTTTAAAATTATCATCACTGTTTTAAATTATAATCTGCTTTTCCTCTTGACCTTTCAAAAAGTATTTTCAAACTCACATATGAATGTCTACAGTCAAATAATTGATTCCAATGGTAAAATATACAATCATTTATTATATCACTGGACATTTAATGAATCCTATTGGATGGACACTACATTTCACTGTAAACTGAAAATAATCCCTTCTTTTCTTTTTATCATTTTACAGAATATTTATGTCATAATATGATACAAAAGCAATTTGCAACCAAACTTGTCAGACTGTCTTTAATGCAGCAGTGTGATTTGTTTCTCCTCACAGCACCCAGTTGTAAACACACTCCAGACAATGGAGGATGTCAGTCAGGCTGCAGCACACTGTGAGCTGTTCACAGCCACTGACTGTGACAGACGGGCTTTAGTCTGTGTTTGTATCTCTGGGCTTCGATATGTCAGAGTTTGTCTGTGCTTGTGTGCACGCTGAGGTTCAGCGACACGGTTCACAGTCGAGAGCCGGTTCTCGAGGTGGGAGGTGGTTAGTCCGTAAAAAGGAGTGGCTGCTGTCACATTGTTGTGTGATTTTTTTTTTTTTTTTTTTTTGAACAGGGAGGTTCCCCTTCAGGAATGCCCAAACAGCCGTGCGTGGGCCGAGCGCAGAGGTGGTTTCATTCCATAGATTTATCCGCATAAGAGGAAGAGAAAGAAACTGTGTTTCTGTCGAAGTGTAATTGCATGTAGCCTGTAGAGTTGAGTGCAGGAAGTTCTACCACAGCAGTGATGTGTAATTGGATCTACAAGAGACTCTTTTCCTCCTCCGTGCTTTGCTTTGTCAGAGAAATTAAAGGCACAGTCTGTGATCCGAGTGCTGAAGCCATTAGTCAGTTAATCAATTTGTAAATCAGGGAAATAATCAGCAAGCATCTTGATCATCTTGATTCATGTTTGTGCTAATAGCTGAGTAGGTTGGACAAAGCGAGACATCTGAAGACAAAGCGAGACATCTGAATCACCTGTTGTTCACCATTTTCTGACATTTTTATAGACCAAGTGATTAATCCATTAGGCAAGAAACTAATAGTCCTTTCTCACAGCAGACATTTTGACCTGTCGGAACAAGAAAAGCACAGGTGAAACACATTTCGTTAACAATGGTTCAGTCCCATCAAGTGCTCCAGTAAGTCCGGGCCAACGAGCCAGCGAGCACAACACGTGCACCCTGAAACTATCTTTCCAAAGTGGAATGTACTCCTTTTTAATATTATTAAGTACGCCTGTGCTTTCACTGCTGTAACATGCCAAAATGTCTGCTATGAAAAAGGTCCGTTAATGAAAATAATTGTTAGATTCAAGTGTAAACAAAAGGGTCGCCCCACCGTGAAAACACAAAACTGGAAGTTGCTTTTAATACGCTGATTAAAACCAGTAGTTCTGAAATGATTAGTCAATTAATCAAGTAGTCAAGCAGCAGAAACTTATTCAACAGCTATTTTTTTAATAATATGGTAATTTTAATCAGTTGAATCGAGTTGAATGATATGATTACGTGCAGTGTGGTGCTGTTGGATTGTATTGCAATATACTGAAAGGTGTTCCTGTCATTAACCATCGTTGATGTGAGTGGTTGACAAAATAATAGAAACACCTGTCTGTGTAATACAATACACAGAATGACCATAAAGTTTAATCAACCAAAACTGAACGTTATAACCTTCATGAAAACAAAATTTATTGCAGGATTATTTTGAATTTCACTGTATTCGTTTTAGTTCCATGTCCCAATAAACTGAGAGCTGAGTGCAGGCTGCAAAGAGATATTGTTGATGTTGCAAAGAAAAGTTATATTAGTTATATATAGTTATATTTCCTTGTTTTTTTTTTTTCTCACAAATGATCATGATACAAGAGAAAAACAGATCACGGTGCTGTAATAAGTTAGAAGAAGATGTAGGCCCACCTCCTACTGGCTGATATGAGCTATTACTTCATCATGACTGACAAGCTTTGCCTTCAGCTGCAATTCTTTCAAATAAAATTACCAATGTTGTCCCTCCAAACTCCACAATATTCAGTTTTTTATCCTTCCTCTAACAACATTTTTTATTTACTCTCTCACTGACAGTCATGGCGTTGAACCTGCTGCGACCTCTGCTGTGTCAGTCCCTGGTGCGGCAGGTGAGGTCTCCTCTCGCGGCCTCCTCCAGAGTCAGAGCGCCGCTTCTGCAGCTCGGCACCGCTCGACTCCCGGCTGCATGCAGCAGGCTCTACGCCACCAAGAAGGCAAAAGGTCAGTGAAGAGATTCAAGAGACCGGAGTTCACATGAGTTCACCTCTCAGCTCTGTTTGGCATGAACGTGGGTTACTTGATTAGATATTATTTGTCTTAGGTATCAGTCTCAGTTCTTTTCTTTCTTCATTCCCTCTCTTCATCTTCCAAGCCAAGGCAAAGGGCCAGTCAGCTAAGGTGAATATTAAATCGGCTCTGGTGGAAGACATCATCAGTCTGGAAGAGGTGAAGGCGGACATGACTGCCGTTCTCGACGCGCTCAAAGACGACTTCACGCGCAACCTCAGCATCCGAACTTCACCAGGTATTCAGCTTATGTCTGTTTCTTTCACGGACTCCCTCTCATGTTGTCCCTCTGTCCCTGTCGCCTTACATCGGTTTTGCTTTTTGTACACCCACATGTACAAAACTCTTAAGCTCACCTTACAGAAGACAAAAAGAATAGAAAATTAAACGTTAAACATAAATAGTTGTCCAATAGTGCCAGGTATGTGTTTGGTGTAACACTTGATAAAAATAAATGGCAGTATAATAAGAACAACTGCGGTCATAAATGTAAAGCTTTCCTTTCCTTTCCTTTTTAATAAAAAAAAAAAAAAAACTATAAAACAAATGCAATCAACTGAGCATCATACCACACGCAGACTAGTTAAATCATCCATCCTATTTAATTTCATTCTCACCTGTATATCTAGTGTTTGTCTCTGTTTTCCAACAGCTGGTTCAGTCTGCAAAGGTATGTCAGTGATCTCATGGATGTCTGCGGTCCAACCAGGATTATAAAATGTTTACCCTGAGTGAAACCAATGTTTGAATCCAATGTTTCCGAAGAATGTTTTTCACTAACGTCTCTACAAACATGGTTCCACGCTTTCCTTCTTCGCCAATGAAAGTTGTTTGTTATGTCCTACCTCAGCGTTAACATTTTATCATTCTTCATATACAGATTTGTATTGTGCACCGACTGTTTTGATGAGACGGTGCGGTTTTATTTGCATCGTGCGCTGCTCACACGAGGCGTTTCACTTCTTAGCAGCACGCCACAGGCACGTTTTTACTTCGAGATAAAAGAGGGTAAATATTCCTCTTTGTTCGCATCTACCTGACAAAGCGCCAAAGGGCTGAGAGTGAGCCCCATGTGACCTTACCTTGACACCGGCCGGACCTCTGTTTCCCCAACTACATCCGGGTCGCGACCTTTTTCCTCTGGGTTCTAACAAATGGGACCTGGGCCCGGGGGAGTCAGAGGTGGGGTGTATAATGGAAGCTCCCGAGGGAGGACGTCACCTCTGGAATCAGACTTCAAACTTCAAGTGTCTACCTTTCCTCCGTTTCCTCCTCAGATGAAAGTGCGCTTTCTCTGACATTTGATCTGCAGCGTGTGCAGCCTTTTCATTTCAACTCAGGGGAGTTAAACAACAGAAGCACAGATTTTTATGGCTATCACCTGAATGCCTTGTGTCTCGTTTCTTTATTCTTTATTCGTTTATCTTCTCATCCCTGATTCTGTCTCCTTCACTTTTTTTCTTTCTCCACTGGCCTGAGTCATTTTCTGTCTTCTTCCCCTCCCTTCATCCCTCCATTACTCCAACAATTCCCAGCTTTATATCCTGACCTCTGCCTGACGATATTTGCGATTGCTGTCTCTGCTTTTGAATTCACATTTTCCTTTTGACCCACGGGGAAGCATTCGTTCAACAAGGGCAAGGATTTCGAGAGTTCCCCACTTTGCACCCTCCTTCTGTTTCTCTTGTCATTGTTGTTTATTTCCCATCCTGTCATCCGCCCTGTCTTCTCCCTCCATCTCTCCATCCCTCCCTGCTCTCCTCCAGCCCCTCCATCCTCTCTTCTGTCCAGCTGCACAGTAATCCAGGGAGGCAGCAGGACTTAGAGCTGACAGGAGAGATGAGATGGTGGAATGAAATGACGTCAGTTGTCCGTGTGTGTGTGTGTGTGTGTGTGTGTGCGTGTGTGTACATGCGTATGTATGTGTGTGTGTGTGTGTGCGTTTGCTCCATGAACCTCTCATCTGGCTCTCATTAAGCTTATGAGTACGTGTGTGTGGATGTGACTGTATGTGCTGTTGTGTGTTTCCATTAATGCATGCTGTATGTGTGTGTGTTTGTTTGCACGTGGTATAGCAGAAAGTCGTAGATGGATGCAGAGAGATGGGATCAGCGCTATGACCACCGCACTGTGGGTGGGTAATCTGACCCGAAAACCAGCTCTGTTTCCATGGAAACTTTAAGAGATTGAACAACAATAACAGTGCTGGGGGAAAAAGAAAACCTAGAAACACTTCAAAATACCTTCAGGTACCAATTAAGTTGAATTTAAGAGCTATTTGAGCTTAAAGAAATACTTCAAAATTTTAGGAAATGCATTAACTTGCAAAAACTTAGATACGAATATACGACTCTTATGCCTTTCTGTGTATAGAGCCAGAAGCAGGTCGGCTTATTCTAGTATAAATCCTGGGAGCATGAGGAAAATCTCGCCTGGTTGGTCCAAAGGAAATCAAATCCAACCACCAAAACCTCAAAGGGATTAGTATTTAAGTTTATATAATTATAATTTTAACTAATATAATTTATTGAACACATTATATCTCGTTTAATTTGTACAGAGATTCAACATTTAAGTTGCTGGAGCTGTTTCTTGGCTGGACCAGTGGAGTCTCTGCTGGTTGCCTGGCAACTTAAAGTCAACATAAAAGACTCCACGGACTCACAGCTTTCGGCCAAGAAATAGTTCAGACGAGTAATTCCCTCAAAATGTTTTCTTTTTTACATTTAGAGTCCAACACGGCACATTAAAGCTGCTATTATCAATGTTTTTTATATAGTAAAAAGTGACTACTTGTATGTGAAAGGGGTCACTTGTAGTGGCAAAGCGACACATAATAGCCACTTTTCTCTGTAGTTCCTTTGCCTTTAAGCATCTTTGAGCTCATTGTTTTGGTTTTTACGGTCCACAGCATCACTGTTTTGATTCACTCTCACTCTGCTCTGAGTATCTTCCCCAGACGCATCAGGCATAGCGACCCGTAATGACCACATTGGATTGTTTAGCAGCTAAAGAGCCACTTATTTCCTGCAGGAGATGGTGGAGTACATAACTGCTGGATGTGTAAAGCAACTGCATGTTAATAAGTTCCCCATATCAGCTTAAATAGTGATGATACATCAACATTGTGTTTACAGCTTGTCGTGCTGCCATTCAAGTTCCTGTGCAGACCCTCGTTCAAGGTCAAAGTGTGTTGTGAGACTGCGACACAGACAAACCACATGATGATGACACATTTATAAATCCTTTATAATTTAACATTTACCCACATTTATGGTGATCACAGCAGCATGTGATGTGTCGTTTCTTTTACTAGATGTCTGACAAAAGAAGTTAGAATAAAAGCAAAAATTGTGTAGTTTACATTTAAAAGAATTGTCTACATTTATAACATGTATTATGTAATGAGTATATATGTGATAGTTTAACAAAGAACAATTTGGTAAATACTTTGTCAGGCATCCTTTTCTACCCACCCCCTGTACCCTCCTCACCCTCCACCTTTGTAGTTAAAGAAATGACTGTCTGTCTGTCTGCCCTCCTAAAGTACTAGCAGATGTGTCATTGCTCACTGTCAAGGCGCAGGTACTGCAGACAGACAGACAGGCAGAAGGTCACAAATATGAATGTGAACGGTCAGCGTGTACCCAGAGAGGCACGATGACGACAGGCAGGTTAAGATCTGCACATAAATGGATGTTTGAAATCATTTAAGTAAATTATCTGGCCAAAAAAGAATCCATTTTATCACACTAACAACCTTTTTATTTTTCATTTCTTCTTCTGCTTCTTATCTCTAACTTCTATGTTCTGCTGTTTTTTATTTTTTATGCCCTTGAAATCATATGATAAATTGATCTTGCAGAGAAAATGACACCATTGGCTCACGTCCCCTTACCCCCCCACCCTCCCCGCCTTCCCCTTTATCCACACACACACACACACACACACCTGCACACAGCACAGCCAGCCCAGCGGGTAATGGCCCAGGGGAGCAGGGTGATGTAAGGCAGAGGTGGAGAAGAAGGAAACAACTGCGTCTGAGGTTAGCCAGATGGAGGGGAGAGAGAGGGGCAGATGGATGGAGGGAGGGAGGGAGGGAGGGAGGGAGGACAAACTTACCTTCGCCTCTCTCGGCGTCAGCAGTGACGAGAGGCGATGCATCGTGGAAACTCTTAACAGCCTGACATCGGTGTCTGATTTTTATTTGGTTACTTACTCATGCAGGCTGTGGCCTCTGCTGCAAATCCATCTGTCTGTCTGTTTATTTGTTCATCTGTCTGTCTGACTGATGAGTGTTTTTCTTTATATTAGGTCTACATGGAAACCGTGTCATAAAACAAAAAAAAAAAAATCTACCAAATTTACCACAGCCAGGTCCATCCTGGATTTTGGGGATAGATACTGATAAAAATCCCTGAGAGTGAAACAAATCTAATAACAAACTGGTTAATATTACTCAATTTTCTTTTTACAAGAACACATATTAACAAGCATTTTGTGATTAAAAATACATGAGCAAAGATATTTACTCATGAACCATAAACTTTATTATGAAAAAACAGTACATTTCAAACAGTAGCTGATGTTATTTTAAATAATAATTATAAATATAGATCAAATTCAGATCGAAATTACGGAAATTAAAGTGAAATATACACCAAATGCAACAAAATAAAACATTTACTGCTGTAAATGCTGATAGAAATGTGATATTGGCCTGAAAAATTGGCCTCCAGATTTAAAGATGCACAAAATGAGTGTAATGCTCATTGTAAGTAAATTAACAAAACACATAAACGATTATATTTATCTGTGTTTGTTTAGGAGCTCTGGATCACATTGTGGTGACGACCCGAGATGGGAAGTTCCCCCTCAACCAGCTGGGTCAGATCACCATGAAATCACCTCAATTCATTATGGTCAACATGAGCAGCTTCCCAGAGGTAAGACGATCACATCACACACACACGCACCTGCACTTTACACACATATCCAAACACAGGTCCACAGATGCACAGATTCTTCCTACCGGTCTTTGTTTGTCTCACGCAGACAAGCACACAGTAACTAAAAGCTTTATAAAAATAATCCAGAGCACAGACAGATAGACGGTCCTCACAGAAGGAGGAGTGAGCCAGACCAGATCTCCAAGCCACATCATCTCTGTATAAATGAAACCTGACCTCCCTCTCTCTCTCTCTCTCTTTCTCTCTCTCCAACTGTGTCTCAGATGCTAATTGATTGATCACTCGGGGAGCCCTTTGTTCTGGGGTGAAAGATAGCAACAAGAGCCTAAACTCTGTGTGTGCGTGCGCTGAGATGTGGTTATGTCTGCGTGTGAGTTGTCACAGAATAGGAAATGACCTCATTTTACCCCCAGGTTAGGAAGGAGTGGATTATTTTTCTTTTTTTTCTCTTTTTTTTTTTTTACTCCCTTTTCTTTCTCTCTTTTCCTTCCTAGATGGTACAACACTGTACTAATCAGAGCTCCAGAAAGACATTTCCTTCATGGGGGAACTCAGACCCTCTGGTGGTCTGGAAAGTTTAAATGTGCTTTTTTAGCATTTAACACGACATTATACAGTCAGATAGGACAGTCGTTACTGTTGATTTATGCCTCATTTCCACTGCAAGGTACAGCTTGACTCAACTTGACTCAACTCACTTGCAACTGACCTTTTTTGGTTTTCTGTTGGCAAAAGTTGTTGATAACATGGTACTTTCTTTGGTGTTATCTCGGTCGAGATTCCAGGCGAGGTGACCTGACAGTAAAAGGTGACGTTAAAACAGGGCAGAGGTTTTTCTTGTCACTAGAATCATATTAAATACTAGTGCTTTAGGAAGGCACGATTCACGAGGAATCAAACACTTTAAGATAAGAAAACATATGAGGCACCTGAGAACTGATGTCAGTCCAGGTGAACAGGAAAAAGGAATGATACCTACTAAAAAGTGAGTCCGGGCGTATACAGTATATCACCCAGAGACCTGCTGAATATAACAATTAGGTTAGAAAGTCATTTACAAAGTGCAGTTCAGTGCAAGACCTAAAAGACAGACCAATAAAACATGATACAAAGGGCTTTGTAGAGAAGAGTTTACAGCCGTAGTAGTATTTCTGCATGCTTAAATGCTCACAATGAACCTGGTACCATGCTGGTGTTAAGCAGATATAATTTTTGAACCATCTTCACCATTATGTTTAGCATGTTAATGAGCAATAAACACAAGGTGCAGCTGAGACTGATGGGAATTTTGTTAGTTCTGCAGGTATCTGGTCAGTAAAGTGTACAAATTGCACCAAAGATGTATCAGGATTCATCCAGAGGGGACCTGAATGTGTTTACCTCATTGCCAATTCATCCTGTAATCATTGAAATATTTCACTGAAAGCCGCCTTTGTAAACCTCACAGTGGTGCTAGAAGAAAAGTCAGGGGATTACCAAAGTCATTATGACTCCTCCTCTGGGAATCATGAATGTGTGTACTAAATTTAATGACAGTTAATGACAATAATTATAGAGATATTTCAGTCTGAATAAAAGTGATTGATCGACCTGTTGATCGACTTTGCCTTCCAAACAGCCGCACCACTAGATAACCATTTCTGATTTGGTAACCTGTTGCAGAGTTTAGAGACCTGTGTGTCCACAAATTTGGCTTCACAAGATTTCAAAGTTTAGAAATGACGTTACTGTTTGTTCTTTTGGAGAAACACCTGTCTTTTCAGGTGTGTGTTTTTATTTTTTTTTTTTTTTGCAACCATCTTCCACCACCTTTTTTTTTCCTCCCGGCCGCCTTTCATGAAGCTGAGATGCGTGGTTTCACCTCTTTTGTTCCCTTTTGTGGCGGTATCACAAAACAACATGCAAATGTAAGTGTTTATCAGCATCCCAAATCTGGAAAAACATGTCTTCAACCTGAATCAGGCCGAATGCTCTCTCTGTGAGTCTGTTTCCTTCCCAGAAACTCCGACCACAGACCACACACACGCTGAAAGACACACTTATACACGCACACACACACACATGCTACCCTGTCGTGCCCGGCGTTACCCGTGTCCCACACAGAGGTGAGTCCTCAGTGCCCAGAGCTAATAGGCTTATAATGACGCCTATCCATTACCAGGCACTCCAGAGGCCCTGCCATTGTTTTCCATTCATTCATTAAAAGTAGCCTGGGAAGGCGCAGTGGAACTAACAACAACTACTAGCATGCTTAGATCAGGAGGCAATTTGGTGTGTGTTTTAGGATGCGTGTGTGTATGTTTAAGCATCCCACCACTTTGTTCTTAAAGTGTTTTTTTTTTTTTTTAAATCACGCACTTTTACACACATACATACAATAGCCCTCGCACACATTCCTCCCTGCTCGCCTCTTCGCTTTGAACCGGCCCGTTCGAAGCGTTTGATGTGAAACTTCAGTGTAATTTCTCTTCCCCATCCAACATATTAACCAGAACCCGCCCCGGCCCTTCCAGAGAAATTCCGCTCGGGGTTTTTTGCGCAACCACCGGCGTGGTCATCGGGAGAGGGGAAACTGTGATGAATTTGATGCTGAGAACAATCAAACATAGGTATGGGCCGAATCTATCACCCCGCACTCAGAGAGCAACCAGAGGCCTGCGCTCCGGATGACTTTCTAACAAAGGGAAAAGAAAAGAAACCTCATGAATTAATTTAATGCGCACAAATAAATTCCTTTAATCTCGCTGCCATTTCTTTCCCCCAGCGGAAAAGGCCAGGAGGGAGCTGTCGAGAAAGGGGAGCGGGGTAGAAAAAAGGAAAGAAAAGGAAATGATATGCTCTTTTTTCCTCGCATTGCACATTTGCACACTTTGTAAAGCTCAGCTAGGGGAATTATCATGCGGTTGCAAAGTCGGTTTGAGGAGTGTGACTTCGTTTTTTAGTAATTTGAAGGATTTGTCCTCCTCCTCCTTGTCCGTATGCACTGTAGCTTTCTGGTTTTAATGTAGTATTTGTTCTACTTAAGTATTGCACTGTATATGGTGGATCAAGTTTTTATCTTTCACATATGTGGATGCTGTTTTTTAAATTTTACCACTGAGTCATATGCAAGTTTCTTTTTCTGCCTTCCTGCTGGCGCGCATGGCTGCCAAACAAACACAAATAAAGTTTTAGATAAAATTCCAAAGAATCCACTTCTGACTTCAACTGATATTATCAAAGCATTGTGCGAGTGCGGAGCAAGACTTCTCTGCAGCTCTCAACAACATCTTTGTGCCCGATCCTGCATTGTGTGTGTGGATCATCGAGCGTTCACCGCACAGCTGCCTCTCCAGCCAGTGTCCACATTGACGAGCGGATCGCATGTTCCCTCACAAAAACACGTAATGCTCTTCTTTTCATTTCCCTCTGATTATCCCCATCCTTTAAAAAGATGACAGATGGTGTTTGGGAAATATTAGTTGCATTTTTCTATTTCAACTTTTTTTTTTTTTCAATCAGAGAACAGCTGAGGAGGAGGAAATTTCCCGCAGATGTTTCCATTTGTAGTGATAGTTTTGACAACAGAGATTTGCAGGAGGCAGCGGTTATTCTGTATTATGTACCAGATCCACGCCTACGGTCACATGTTGCCAGATTTGAAGCCGATCTGATGTCCACGTTCATAGTTATGAGCCCGGTCTCGACAAAACTATATAAAAACGCTGCATGTATGCAAACAGCGACTTTTGGCAACTATCAAACTATTGTACACAGCAACACTTGTCACAGCAGGAAAAACACAGGTGTTACTAATGTTTTATTCAAGTGTCCCAGTAAGTCATGACAGTGGGCGGGCGTGCACAACACCAGCACCCTCACACTGAAGCAGCTAAATTGATTTCAGCCGTTATTAATTTGATTATTTACATCTGTGCTTTTCATGCTGTGACATGTCAAAATGTCTTCTGTGGGGAAAAAAAAGGCCGCCTGGTAAAGCAATAACATAAATGATCCACATCAATTTGTCAATCATTTCAAAAGCACGACTGACGCTACTATTAGCGAGCTGAATGTGCGCATTGTTCATCCAAAGAAAACTGGTGGATGTTTTCTTACCTAGAAATAACATCATTATCATCCACATCATCCTCCGCAATATCAATGCGGAGGAATGATGTGAGGAAACGTTTTCAATGGATAGAAATAAACAGAGTTGACAGAAATGGCTTCAGTCATGTTCAGCCTGTCAGGAGCCAATAAGATATCAATGTCGTTCAGCATATGTAACCTAAATGCTTCTAACTTGATGCCTCCTGCAATGTTGGTCGAGTTTCAACCTTTCAACCCCACACGAGTACAAGGAAAGTGTTTCCTCTCTGTTAAAGTGAATAAAGTACATGTGCTGTTGTGATTAAAAACATAACCTTAACATGATTCCCATTTCAAATCTTTATAAACAAGCAAAAAGCTGCTTTTATATTTGAAACCTGGATCAATAAAACTTTTGTCCAAAAATGGGCTCAAACAAATGCAAAAGCACATTGTGTATGTGTTGTGTGTGTGTGTGTGTGTGTGTGTGTGTGTGTGTGTGTGTGTGTCACATATCTTACACAAGCAGACTCTCCTGTGAGGTCATCGTGGGTCAACACCCTGCCCTGCAACCTCTCAGTCTACTCCCACAGGGCCGAGCGCTGACAGTGGCCCAAGGCACTTCCACACTGCACGGGCTTCCCTGGACACACACACACACACCACAACACCGTAATGATTGCCAGCTGGAGCCGAGCCACTACCTGCAGTTTTGCAGTTGTAGCACTGCTTTTGCATTTACACCAGTGCTCGAAGGATGCACACACTCATATATCTCTGTGTGTGTGTGTGTGTGTGTGTGTGTGTGTGTGTGTGTGTGTGTGTGTGTGTGTGTGTGCTGTGCCACCCCCCAGGCTATTATGGCTGCCAGTCATGCCCTAAGAGAGAGCAGCAGCATGAACCTTAACCCAGAGGTGGAAGGGACGATCATCAAGGTGCCCGTTCCCAAGTGAGTCCCTTTCTAACCCACTCACACACACACTTTCACACACACTCTCTCACACACACACAGCCCCAAAGGGCAGCGCTTTCCTGTGTTTCGATCATGTCCTTGCACTTTTACTTTTTTTACTTTTCCTCTGTTCAAATTACAAATGAGCAACTCGCCCTGAAATGATGTGGTGATCAATGAAAATGTTTATTGGTAATCATTTTTACAGAAAGTTTTTTTTTTTTTTTTTTTGGTAAAATGAATGAATATATGAACATTTTTTATGCTCCGTTAACCTTTAACAGACACTTGACATTATTTTTGAGATAATTCCCCAGTAAATTTATAAGATAATCAATACATTGTGTAAACGAGCATGGTGAAACCTCACAGTAAGTCTCATCTATGGTTTTGAATTTCTCTCCATGAATAAATCTTGTAGTCTCCCACTCTGAGCTGTAACTGACAGATTTATTGACTTTTGTTTGTAGATGTATAGAGACCCCCAGTGTGTTGATGTGAGCGTCGGGTCACTCGCTCACTCTCTTTATTCTCACTAGACCTCTCTCGCTCTCTTTCTCCCTCTATCACCCCTTTTTCTCTCTGCCAAGTCAAACAACCTCGCACAAAACTATCCATCACTCACTCACTGAAGCACTCTGAGCATATATACAGTATGTTTTTTTTTTACATATACACACGTGCGTGTAAGTATACGTTCACAAATGCCAGCCTATGTATGTGTGCATGGAGCAGCAGGTGTTAGTTTGGCAGAGGAGGGAGACAAGAGTCAGACTGCTTTCCCCCTGCAATCAGTCTCGGCACGCTCCAAGCCTCCATTTGCATTTCCAAAGAGAAGGCGCTCCTTGATTGGCCCTGGAATCAGTAATTAGGCCGTATTGTTTGTGGTAAATAGACGCTGCACTTGGATTGTTTGCAAATAGTCCCAGAGGCAAAAACAACGGAAAAAAAGCCAATTAAGGACAAAGAGGGAGAGTGAAATGGGAAGGGATAGGATTTTTTCGGAGCGATTAACAAATGCAAAGTGAATACAAAGTTGTCGGGATGACGGATGTTTGACGGTCTGAGTGATTGTTGTTGGACGGCTGCTGCGAGTCAGAGCTAAAATGATCCGACTGCAAGCACGTCTTCTCATTTGCACAAGTGAGGACGTTGTTTTTTATCATTTGGTCTCTGCACAGTTATGTTTTTTTTTTTTTTTTTGTACAGTGACAGTGAAGAGTCTGACTAAAAAGTCTTTTTAGGGATCTATTTGAAGGTATATTGAATGTTTAGCCTAGTTTATCTTATTTTCCAAGATGTCTGGTATCAAGAAATTATAGAAACGTACACTTTCTCCAACACTGAGAGCATTTTAATGAACATTTTCTTATTATTCATCAATTCTTGGTAATTATTTTTTAACTTGGTGCTGTATTCTTGGTGCTGTGCTCTGTTTTTAAGAGGTCACAGAGGGACTTTAATATCTGTAAAGCATACAACAGCCTCTGTCCTGATACTCGTTATACTTTCCTTTCCTTATACTCTGCATAAGGAAAAAATCCCCCCCAAAAATACTACTTTAATACAGAAAATCGAAGAAACCTCAGGAAGAGTGACAGAGGAGGGATCCCTCTCCCACGATGAACTGGCATGCAATATCTGCCACGTGTGCAGGATTGATCAATAACAGAAAATCAGTTATTGATTAAAAAATGTAAACTGTAAAAAACAGACATCAGTTGAGCTTCCTTCGTCGTATCTTCGACCTGCATACAAAGACATAAAAAATGCCTGGATGAGTTTGTGTGTGTGGATCTTTGCTTGTTATAATGTATTTCTTCTTACTGTCTCCGTGTTTTGTTCTCGTCTTTTCTCTTACTCTTTGCTTCCTCGTCTCCTTCCCCTCCCTGCAGAGTAACGCGGGAACACCGAGAAAACCTCACCAAGCTGGCCAAACAGTTGAGCAACAAGGCTAAAGACTCGCTGAGGAAAGTGCGATCCGGTGCCGTCACGCAGGCCAAAAAGGCGAAAGAAGGACACTCGGAGGACACCATACGACTCGTAGAGAAACAGGTAGAAAACAGCGAGCTTCGTAGAGCTTCTTAATTTAGAGATCAGACTCAGCAAGGGAAGGATAAACAAAGATTGAGTGACTAGATGCAACAGATGAGTCGCAAATCTGAAAAGAGTCAAGAGGTAACTGATAATTACATGACATGGAAGTATCACCGCATCCCAGGGTGAAGCTTTGAGTCACTTTGCAGCCATATCACCTTAACATACACCACAGGGGAGTTAAAAGAGAGCTCAAAACATGCATTTAATAAAAGTTGAATCTTTTCCTTTTGCCTTCACAGATTCAGCAGATGTCGGACGGCATCGCGGTGGACATTGACACGCTGCTTGCCGCCAAGACCAAGGAGCTGTTAGGGTGACTGTGACGATAAAAAGCAACACGCGGGTCTTACTTTTGAACACTCACTCAATTGGCCGAACCTGCAGATGGACACACACAACGGAAGCGACTTGTCGTTCTTGTATCTGATGAGCTCAAGGCTTCACATGGTAAAACAAGCCCGGGTCCTGTTCTACATGTTGTTTTCGGTACTTCCTGGAAGAAACTGGGCTTCGGTTCCCCGCCCACGTCACTGGCAAGGATCCGCCGTTCGCTGCTGGGCGATATCTGCGTTTAACTGTCAGTCCATAAACACAAATTGGCACGGAAACAACGACAACAACGACAGACTGCCAGTCACCTCCCTCCTCCCTTGTTACTCTTCCTGTCTTCAAACAAACACGGAGCGAGGGACGAATGGACTTTTAATGGGATTTGTAGGCCTCCTCCTAATCAAACCCCTCGCCACAAGGGCTGTCTGTTTACATAAAACAAGCGCACCCGTCTGAATGTAAACTGGCTGCGGGTTTGTCTCGCTGGCGAGAGAGAGAGCGAGAGAAAGAGAGGAGAGAGAGAGAGAGTTTGTTCCAGAGACGCAGGATATCATTAGCGTGTTGCCAAACATTTGTTTCGCATTGATTCAAAGTCTGTTAAAAAATGCACTTGAGAGAAAAAAAAAAGGCCTCTAATTTCTGCCCATGTCTCGGATTGATAATATGGCTGCTCTCTTGACAGTAAAGCCGGGGAAAGTAACATTATTGATGGACTCCATTAAAGAAATACTGCTTTGTACCATGTGCGTCATCTTTCTCTCTCTTGTTTTCTTTTCATTTTCTGCGCTTTTGGTTTTGAAGTCGCCCCCCTCCTCCATTAGTCAGAGTGATAATGGACTTTTCCTGTGTACAGACCTGCAGGGCCCCGGCTGCTGGCACCACCACCGTCGTCCATTAGAGAAAAAAAAAAAGGGGGGAGGCTTTTAATGTCGTGCACTTGGCCCCCTTCTTTTGTCTTTAAATAGCTGCACTATTTAAAATAGCCACGCTAAGGGATTGTTGCACGAGTCATTGTTCGGAGTGGATCAATGACAAGAAATGAATGGGGGAACCTGCCCGACAAACACACACACACACACACACACACACTGGCTCGGCTTTCATCCATCCGCTGTTTACACCAGCTGGAGGCTTTCCGTGCTGTTATGTGGTCGGTGTCTTCATCTTTACCGTGATTTGTTTTGCTTCCTCTGCTACTGGTCACTGGCAGCCCACACGGCAGGCAGGTTTAATTTTAAAAGTTTGCCCACACACTCGGCCCTCGCAGCTCGGCCTGTCGATGATTGTGGCGTTGCCCCGTTGCAAGCTACTAATTATCAAAATACGACTTTATTTCAAATGGAGAACACAAATATTTTGGGGGGAAACAGTGACTGCGCAGATTGCGCCGCGGTTTTCTTGTCATCTCTGGTGTTAGCTGGTAGCAGCCTCACGCTACAGATTGTGGCTTTATTACATTTGCCTTGGCGCTCCGTCTCCTCGAATGGCTTCGCTTTAATGGCTTAAACAGACCAGAGTCACTGGATAAACAAGAGTTTAGCAGAGGAGTGGCTGGGTCGGGACAGAGGAGGGGTGGGGTGGAAATGGCAGGTTCTTGCGGTGATTCTAGGTCCATATGTCAGCAATTTGAGGGCATTGTGTACCTTGGCCTAAAACAGAGGCTTCATGATCGATGGAGGGGTGAAAATCTCCCAAGTCCCTGGCGCAGAACGCAGGCGAGCACAAGGAAATTGCTTTCAGCTGATAGCTTCATTTCGGTTGACATTTATCAAGTGAATTACCCCTGTTCCTTTCAAATGTTTACTACTACTAGCACCGCCTTTTTGACGTACGTGTGTGTGTGTGTGTACAAGCATGTGTGTGTATGTGTGTGACTGCGTTTGTGTGCGAAAAGTGCGAGAGCAAGAGAGGTTCGTCTTTGTGGAAGTTCGCCTGTGTCCTTTGGCGATTCCTCACAAAAATATACAAGTCTAAATGACTTCAGTAAACGTTTGATTTGATAGTCTAGCCTTTTATTCGTTGCTGGTGCATTGAAGGAAAGATAACCGGTTACACATTTTTGAACAGCGCGCTCTTCACAAAGCTGCATTTTTATTCAAGAAAATCAATGTCAGAATGTCAGACAGAAATGCAGATGTAAATTTATTTATCTGAAATGTAAAATGAGAGTTTTGCTTTTTTTTTTTTTTTTCAACTTTTTCTAATTAGCTGCAAAGTAGATATTTATGGGATATTAGTGAATGTAAAAATGTAACTGTAGCACAAGAAGAGTCATAAATCAATAAAGCGCTGTCTCACTAACATCAGCCAAAAAGCTACTGATCATATCAGAGCAAGTGAGGCTGCAGCAGCAAAACTCCTGAGCACATTAAATTGAGCGAGAGCGTGAATTCGAGTGTTCATCTGTAAGAAGCCGAATTTGTTGTTTCGTCTTTGGAAAGCTGCATCGTCTCACTTCAGATCTTCAAAATGGGGAATTCTTGAAAGAGTGCTTGTTGCAGTATTCTTACTGAATCCAATTTCATCCCTTTTTTTACTCTTCTCAGAAAGCACAAATATCAGACACAGCCGTGAGTAGAAGAGTACAATTTAAGCTCGTATAGAAAAGAAAAAAGAAATCAAAATGTGTTGAGTGTCTGTCTCAGTCTCTCTACCGTCTCTTACTTCATTCTGCTCTATATCCCTCTTAGCATTGTTCTACTTCTCAATATCTCTACTTTTCATGTAGATTTCTGTGTTGCATTATTCATTTCAGAGAAGCTCGGGACCGCGGTCTAAAACCAGTCTGCCATAAAAGACCAACATTATATCATACGGCTGATGTGCGCACTAAGAAGAAGAGAAGGAATGTATATATATGATTCCCCCTCTGCTTTCTGTCTTCCCTTTTGTCCTGCCTGTGATTACACTCGGAGCATCAAGCCGCAGTGCTCCTGCAGCAGCAGCTGAACCGCTGAGGAGGCCACGGAGCCGGGCAACAACAGAGCCGACCACTTCACTTCTCACACACACATACACACACCTACCTCTCATTCCCTCCTCCTCTCTCTCTCCTTTCTCTCCTTTCTCTTCTTTCTCATCACCTCTGGAGTGTTAAGAGCGTCAGAGTGTGAGAAGCCACCCTGAAGATCTCATCAAGGATCCAATCAGCGCGTGAATGCAAAATGCACTCTCCTCTTGCGATGTGATGATGTGTGTGTGTGTGTGTGTGTGTGGTGGGGAGAGAGATAAAAAGACATCGAGAGAGCCCGTCTGGAGCGGAAAAAAAAAAATCTCTGCATATGCAAATTGAACTAAAGATTTAAACGGATGTGATGTTCATAAGAGTATCTCTGACCCTTTTTTTCGGGGATGTAGCAACAGGCTCGCAGGAAAAGAATATGTGCAAATTAGCCTATTAATATTTATAGATGTAATTGGCGGCATGAGGCCTGGTTCTTGCCTTGGTGGAAAAGCAGACCGCGTTCAGGCCTGTTATCCAGGTGGGCGCGCTTACTGCTTCTAACAGGGAAATCGCCGGCCATTTTAGGAGGAAGCTGGATATCCTAATAATCAGGTAAACTAATACTGGACGGTGAGAGTGTTTCCTTCCGGAGCTCTTGGCATGTCAGTCATTCGCAGAATTGCTCCTGTCTGGTCTGCGAGCCATTTTAACTCAAAGGAACGTGCGCTCTCTTCCACCCACCCACCCCCCCTTTAAATGTGCATTTAGAGAGAGGACCACACGGGCCCCATTTGGATAGTCACGAGGAGGCTCCCCAACCATCACAGGGAGCAACCAGACGCTCCAACACATACACACACCTCCTGCTTCTCAAATCTGAACAAAGCGTTCCTCAGTCTAAAGTGGTTAAACTGTCATTTCAAATCGTCTGGATATCGTGATTACCGGCATGGGAGGAATTATATATTTAGCTTTATGTCCGTCGCCATTTCCTCCCCCCGCCCTGATCTGAAGTGACTAGCTAGTAGTGCCCTCGATATTACTATCTCTGAGGAGTTTAAACCTTCCCCCAGGAGACAAGTGTAATCAAGGGGCTGCCAGCAGGAGAGAGGGGAGAGAGAGGGAGAGAGAGGAGGGAGGGTGAGAGGTGTGGGGTGGGTGGTGTTGGAGGCCTGTAGTGATGGGATGGAGGGAATGACAATGGACCCAATTTACAAATACGTCAAAATCCTTAGAAAGACTGAAGTACTCAATCAAGTCATATTTTAAGAACAAAAAACAGAATCTGTCTGGTGTGAGCTGCTGTTTATTGAAATATTAAATTATTTTACACAGAATGGAGTCAGTATATCTGGACTATTTTAAGAATATGATATTTTCTTCTTTTCGATCTCTTTTTTTTGCATGTTAAATTTATATAGAAACTTGTCTCTGATCAAATAATGGTCAGAAAATATTTCGTATTATTGCTGCAACAGGTGAAATTTGAGCAAGTTTGCACAGATACAAGAACATAAAATCATTTCCAGCCCTTGCAAAATAATCCTCTTTATTAAGTGATTTTATTATTTTACCGAAGCCAAGAATCAAAATCTGTAATCGTAGAAGTTATTTCACCTTGTTTCCAGTACAAATCCGAGTGATTTTATTGAAACAACCACAGAGTTAGGCATATAGCTGCACTACAATCATGAAAAATGACACTTGATTCTGGAAGAAGTTCATTTTCACTGAAATATCTCCCCACACAGGCAGATTTCATTCACTTGTTTTCGGAAAATAAGACTTACAGTAACTGACTAAAATAATCAGATGGAGATTTGTGTTGTCCGGCATGTGTTTAGTTCAGCAAGAGAAATAATGCTCTGCAGAAATAAAGAAGCTGTTCAGTGTAAGGAAATATGTGCATGTACAAATATATAGACACGCCATTGTTTTGGTTATAAGCGTACTGAGTCATCGTTCAGAGAAATGTTTGTTTTACCTAAATTCTTTCCACAATGCACTGCTAAAAAACATTGTCCCTCAGCAGCCCCCCCCCACATAGCCTCCAGGATCTCATCCATCCTAAAGAGACTCATTCATCCTTAATAACGTCATCGCTTGCTCATAAATAAAAGTGACCGTTAGGAAAGCAGATGAACGCAGCCAACGGATTGGACAGGAAGCCAGTTAATCTGCAATCCAATCCGGCCTGAGTCTAGCGAAACCCGGCTCAGCTTGGCCGGCCGAGGCCCGGGAGGAAGGAAGTGAAGGACTCAGGAAACGGTGTTCAGAGAGCTTTCACCAGTCATATCCATCACAGCATGCACGGTGATGGAGGCGTGTGTGTGTGTGTGTCGTGTGTCCCTGTTTCACCAGTCATATCCATCACAGGACTCTGTCTCCAGGCCCGGGCAGCAGGACTGGAGAGTCATTAGAGGGGCTGGGCTGCAGGCCGCTGCGCCGCACTTTAACTAAACATCTTTTCCATAAAATAAATGCTTCCAGGTTAGCCCGGGTCCCGGAGAACCCGGGTCGCCTCGCTTTTGCTGCCACTCATCTGATCCCAATTACCAGGCAGACTGGGTCAGAGCCAGCGGAGGCAGTATGGATACAGACTGGAGTCGTGTGCTGACGACCAAGTGTGGCGTCCTTTTGCCTTAAATCAACACATCGCCACCTCACCATCCTCCCTGCCACTGTACAATTCGTACTTAGAAAAAAAAACTTAAATCATCTGTAATTTAATATCTGTAAGCCAATATAATAGCGACGTCTCTATTAGCAGTCTCTATTAGCAGTGTGGTTTTACTTTTTTCTTTTTATTCAAGGTCACGCTCTTAAGTGGCTTAGCATGAGTGGGTTTAGTGTCAGCTTGAGGACATTATAAAGCTGTTATTTATCTGCAGTGGGAATCTAACCACAAAGCCACCTTGAAATCTATCTAACTGCACACATATATGCATTTACTATTTACAGTATCTTAAGAAAAGATAAGGCGCACAGTCTAATCAAGGCGAGGTTATGCATTTGCATGGCACCTTTCAACAGCAAAGTGCTTTATGTCGGTCTAAATAACATCATGTGCAGCATTTTTCTGCCTCCAGTGACCCCTAAGTGGCTGTTCAGCTTGTTATCAGATCACATTATAACTTGCTGTGTATCAGGACATGTCGTATTGACCCCTTGTATTGTCATTTTCAGTAACATTTCCTTTAACTTGACATGATATCACATCTTGTCAATCTGTCAGTATCTTTTATTCACTTATTTATTCACTCTTATTCACTTTCATGTCACATCTTATGTCATGTAATGTGATAAAAATGTCATGTTACACCACATCTTCTTATATCTTGTTCTTCACCTCAGTTTATAATGTCATAAATCTGCTCCCACGCATGCATGTTTAGTAAATACTCAATAGTAAACATTCTGTAAGAATAAAAACCACTAAATTCAAATATTTCAAATGCAGTCTTTCATCCGTCCAGCACATTTATTACTTTTGCTCCAGTTGTGTTGCTTGTATGAGAGTAACCTGATCTGCGAAGAGAGGAAGAGTCGATCACGGTGATATATATGTGCTTGTGCATGCGTGTGTTTTTGTGTGGACACAGTGTGCGTTTACATCCATACATTATTGCGTAATTGTTTCCTGATGCTCGCCTCTTCCCTGGAATATTAATTACCAAACAATGAAACCGCCTCTTTGGTCTGAGAGGTTGAGGCTGAAGGAGGAAATGGAGGGGGGTGGGGGGGTGCATGTAGGAGACCGTCCTTTTTGATGGGGTTAACTCTCATTTAGAGTGTGTGTGTGTTGTGTGTTTGGTTTTGCTGCGCTGTTGGGAGGCAGGAGGTGGTGAAGGGGAGGGGGTGGGGTGATGTGATGGGGATGGAGCAGAGCATCAGCTACGCCTGAGAGTTGAGTTTCAGAGGGGAAGCATTGTTCTCAGATTGAATGGATGAATTTTTTGGCAAAGAATCAGGAATTATTGACGTTTTTATTCAAGAGGAAGAAAAAAAAGGATGAAAAGAAAATACCGAAAGCTGAACTCAAATGTTCTTGGTTACATGCTGCAGCTATTTTGGTCAAGATGCTCCTGTTAAAGAGATTTTTTTAGCCCGACTGACTCTCTTTACATGTTAAATACAGTTAGATAATAGTATTCAAGAAACATGCACATCCCAAATTGGCCTTTGATAGTCAATGCATATCTAACACTGATCACATTGCGTGGTCATTGTTGATTTGCAAAGTAATCTACTGAGAGTAAGAAATCACTGTGACCCAAACCACAGAGCCAAGAAAAAGAAGAAGAAATTAAATAACACAGACGGCCTCATAAGAACCTTCCCTTTCAGCAAAAAAAAGGCTTATTTGTGTGTTTTGTGCATAAATTACTTCCCCTTTTTACCCTTTAACTCCAAGAACACTTACTCTACCAAACACCCAACATCAGAAACATCTCACACTGAGCCTGCATGGGAAGGAGGACAGCGCCATCTAGTGAAAGTGTGATGAAGGCAGGCAGGGAAATTACCATTTTCTGGTTGAGAAGGCTGAAATAAAGTGATTTTAGATATTAAAGAAGAACATTAAGATATGTATTGACTACTCATTGATATAAATGCCTGATTTAACATCTTTCCAAAATGAATCTTTAATATCACATACAGTGCTCAGCATAAATGAGTACACCCCAACAGATTAGTCAGAAAACCTTTAGTTTCCTTTCAGAATCAACATTTTCTATGGGATACTATACTACAAAATACTCCCACAAATCTGGGCCATTGTTTGCAAACAAGATTTGTTCATTTGCACATACAAAAAAGTCATTTTCAATTTGTTGCAAAAATGAGTACACCCCAATGAAAGTCTTTGGAGCAAAGCTAAATTTTAGACTACAAAATTCTAATCAACAAGAATTCAACCACAGGTGAGTCTAATAAAATAAAAAGTCTAATAAAAACAGGTGTCCAGCAAACAGTTGACTATAAAAGGGTGTTACTTAACAAAGAAAACCTCTTCCCATTTCATGCTGTCAGCAATGGCACCACACACAAGAGAAATGTCACAAGACCTGAGAAAGAAAATAATTTCTTTACACAAGAAAGGTGAAGGCTACAAGAAGATCAGCAAATCTTTACTGATCAGTCAGAACACTGTAGCAAAAGTGATACAAAAATTTAACAAAGATGGAACTGCAACCATCTCACAGAGACGTCGAGGCTGCCCACGAAAGTTAACACCTCGACAGGAGCGTCTTCTGAAGTGCTGAAGAAAATCACCATGCAAGTTCTGTGCAGTTAGCGAAAGAAATAGAAAGCCAAACTGGGGTGACTGTTTCCCGTGACACAATGTGACGCACACTTCAGAGGAATGGCATGCATGGGTGTCATCCATGAAGGAAGCCACTCCTAAAGCCCATGCACAGGAACCTGTTTAGGATTTGCCAGGGCCCAGGCTGAAAAAGATTAAGACTACTGGGACTTCTATACTCTGGAGTGATGAGACCAACCAAGATAAATGTTTTTGGAACTGATGGCTTCAAAACTATATGGTACCAAGCAAAGGTGAGGAGTACAAAGAAAAATGCATAGTGGTGCCTACAGTGAAACATGGTGGTGCAGGGTCCTTATGTGGGGCTGTATGAATGCTGCTGGTGTGCCCTTGGTCGTTATGCATTTTTCCAACATGACAATGATCCAAAACACTCATCTAAGGCCACTGTTGCATTTCTGAAGAAGAACAGGGTCAAAGTGATTCAGTGGTCAAGTATGTCTCCTGATCTGAACCCAATCGAACACCTATGGAGGAATTCTCAAGAGACAAGTTGAGCATCACTCTCCATCCAGCATCCAGGCTCTAAAAGAGGTCGTTCTTGAAGAATGGAAAAAGATACATACTGCAACATGTCGCCAACTTGTTCATTCCATGCCTAGAAGACTTGGTGCTGTCCTTAAAAATCATGGAGATCATACAAAATACCAGATGTAGTAGATTTTGTTGTGGGGTATATGTAATCTAAGTTATATTATTAACCTTACATTCATGTTATCAGTTAAACAAATGTTGGAAATTGTTCTTGTGTTTATTGAGATATTGATTAAAATCTCACTTTTCAAAGGGGGTGTACTCATTTATGCTCCAGTAGTTCTCAGGGTGGAAGAAAAGTAAATAAAAAGTACATAAATACTCAAGAGTAGGTACTTCTCAGACCCTCCTTGCATCATAAGTCACTTCTCTTTTGTCCATCAGTACATTTTCTGGGCTATTGCAACACATTCGGTATTCCCCGTGATTCACATTCCTTACAGTAATCCTTTTCAGCATGTACAGTATCAGTTGTGACCAAAGTAAATTTCTCAAATGGACGAAACTCAGGCATTTATGATTATGAATGAACAGCTGCACTCACTTCACCTTGCGTTTGTATGTGATAATGAGATTTGTTTTGTAGTTTTGGGATGACAGTGAATTGATTTAAGCCAAGGAGGAAAATTTTATGAAGACTAGTACATTACACGCTTATTACGGACTATTAAAACAAGAAAAAAAAAACCTGATGACTGTTTTATGAGTCAATTTTCTGTTCCTCTTCATGTACCTCTGACCAATAAGGCCCTCTCAGACTGTCTGCCGGAGGCCCCTGAATTTCCACTGGCACACGAACAAACAGGGACAGACGGCGCACTCATCACGGCTGAGACTGCAGATTAAAGGACGTTTTCGTGGGCCTGCTGAGTGAAGCAGAAAAGCAAACACAGAGTCATGCACCGGCGACATCTGCAGCTCTGCTGCTCGAGCGTGAGAAGGAAGTCGTTCCTAAATAGTGCACAAACAACAGCTGATCGAGGCAAATCGTTCGCCCTAGAAAAAAAAAAACAAGGCAACAAAGCATGGTCTTAAGTAATATCAGTGGGAATTTTTTCTTTTCAGGTCTAATGATCAGCTTTTGGTTTTTGTTTTTGACAGCAGCAGCACAGTATATGTGCACAATCCTCATTAAATATGTAGCTTTACTAATAATACATAATATATTGCAATATACCTGCATAAAAATACTTTATTGAAACTTCTTTTAATGGCTTAGGACAAGAACAAACAAAATATGTAGAGTACTAGAATACGAATATATCCTCATCATCATTTAAAAGGTGTTTATCACAGCTATGAAAGTTGTAAAGTTGTGATGAAATACTCAAATAAGTGTGTTTGTTCATCAAAGGTCCACTAAATTGAAAGTGTGAAGGATGTTTTTCTTGTACCAATGGTAAATAATGACTTAAATTAAGTCTGTAAAATGAAGTGGCGTGTGTCAGGATGTATGAGCAACGCAGGAGACAATGAAGAAGTACACTAATACTTCTGTATGTACGGAAGCCGAGAATGATTTCTTTTTAATGCCTCATAAGTTTATTATCTTGAGATAACAAAGCTGGTTTCCTGGTGATAAGAACAATATAATTCTAAATAACTCCAAAAAGAAATGAGTGTGTGGGGTTCAATTGAGCACAGCTGACTTCTTCCTTTACTGTGATGACTGTCAGGGAGGATCCATAACTAAACAATAATTAAGGCCTATATGTGGAGTTTGGTTTGCTGCAGTTGCTTCATTGGGGCAGAAAATCTGGTTTTATAGTCTCCAAAGAGGAGAGGTTGACCCATCTCTCTGCTTCAGATAAAACCGTTAAATATAAATATATATATATATATATATATGTTATATAGAAATAATGAAGACATTATTAAGCTCATCCTGTTTGTACATGACTCCCACAGCATCTCCACACAACCTACAGACACCTGCACCTGCTGACTGGAAACTGGAAATGAACAACGGACCATAAGAAGGGGGAGGAGGAAACCACCTCCAGTTTTCTCATAGTAACGGGTTAATTATCTCCAGATTAAAAAGCTTGTTATCTCGAGATCACAAGATAATATGTGACTCTTGGTTTCCATATACATGTATTTATAGCAGTATTTATCTATTCATATCTTCTTCTGGGCAACAGTAGTCTGTAAACCCAACACTGACCTTGTTATCATCATATTAAGTTGTTATGGTGTACTTGTTTGCAGCTGCTAAAAGCTCCATTATGTTCACCAGATACACAGCTTTACACAGAAATATGAAAATAACCGCCGTGTAAAAATAAGACCCCGTCTACTCACTGGCTCTAAAAAGCTTCCTGAGTCCAGTTCACCTCCTCATGCAGCTGCCATCCTCCACTGGGCAGCATCCTATTACCTGCCGCACATGTCAACCACATTCTTCACTCACTTTCACTTCACAGTTTAATAAGATGCATCAAACGTCACGCAGAAAGATTTTGAGGGGGTGTGAGGGAGGAAACAGCTTACTGCAGTGCTTCTGAGCTGCAGTGCAAAAACACCTTTAAAACCTAAATGTGATACTTCACACCGTCACCATGGATATAAACCACTGAATAAACATGGGAGGAAAAGATTAATCAAATACGTGTAATGCCAAAGGACATCCTGCAGACTGAATGAAAATCTGAATGACTCATACATATACTGAAGTGACATTTAAAGTGCTACATTTACTGGAGAATTAATAATATAACAATAAACCGAAATTAAAAAAAGCTTTTTTTTTATCAAATGTTACTGGCAGCAGTGTGATGCCTTGCCAGGAATACAAACAGTCACTTCCCTTTTCACTAATAGATTATTGAAACTGATGCTGCTTCGCTTGCAGTTTAGTGACTGACCTCGATAAAGATCTTTCCTTTTCTACTGGACTGACACAGAACAGAAACAGAAATGGATGCAATAATTTCAAATGCGCTCATCAGCTCTTTCGGAGTAATAAACAGTTTGGACAGTTTTGGTGGAGCCGAAACCACTTTTTCAAGAGTTTCATGAAGAGTGCAAACAAAGTGGAGGTTGAGTACCGACTGAGCTGCACAGTTTCTCATCCTTATTGTCAGGGATGGGATAAGTGATGAGCTTTCTCATAAAACAACAACAACAAAAAAAAAAAAAAACACCTAATTTTTGTATATTTTTTATATTTGTAATCAAAATCAGTGATGTCAAGTAAACTGCACAAAACGAGGATTTATTGCATATTCACATCTATTAAATTCAACAAACTATGCAGCATAGCATTGTAAAAAAGTGCTGAATGTCTCTGTTGCTCAAAAACTTTTGTAACCTCAGTACTTCACAATTTGTGTCTGGAGCGTAAACACCCGTCCTGTCTCGACTGTGTCCCTGAGTGTGGGGCAGTGTCCCGGGCAGGCCGTGATCAGCACCCTGCATCCTCCCCGCTCGCTTAGAAACCTCCTTAAGGACTCATCCAAAAACTGGTTTCCTTCCCTGTATCCATCCAGGAGAAGCAGAGCCCCGCCGGACCCACTTATCACAGTCCTTAGCTCATCCTCTGTCCATACGTCGTCCGTCAGAGAAAGCTGAGTCGTTATTTCCTGAAACAAGTCGGCCTTCGCTATGCTGCAGTCGACGTACACGAGAAGGCGGAGCGCGCTCAGGTCGAGGAGGGCATGCGCGGGCCCCTTGGTCCAACATGAGACCAGGATGTGGGCCACGGTGGTCTTCCCGCTCTCTGGGGGTCCCTCAAGAAAAAGGATCTCTCCGGCTTCTGGGAGTAAAGCTTGGAGATTCGCAGGCTGGCCGTTACTGACAAAAAGGAAAAGGGAGCAGAAATGTTATAAATAAGAGAGGCCTGTAAAAAACATCAAGCTGTCTCAGGTTAAGTTTCATATGTTTGGCTTTGCTCAGATTTATAAAATAAAAAGGATTCTGGGGAAAACAAGGAACGTAATATCCTTTCACTTTACTTTTACTTTTCAGGGGAGGGGGTCAAAGAACAGGAAATAGCTCAAATTTATTGAATGATTTAAAAAAAAACTTGAATTGCTGTTGTTACTGGAAAATTTGCTCACTGAGGGTTTGAGAGTTACGATCAATCTGGAAACTCACTCGTTTGTGACTCACTTGTTTTGCAGCCGGTGAGGCAGCTCCTCCGTACCGAAAGCGCCCTGGTGTTGCCTCTCGTCCCCGCTCAGAGTGAAGTCGGAATAACGTGCTTTCAGAAACGCCCCCAAACATTCCTCCGTGCTGCCTGCAGACGTCAAAACAGAGGCGATTGAGTTCACATGCACTTCAAACAAAGAGGACTCAAACAATCTTTTGTTTTTCTGTCGTGCACAGAAGACTTCCTGTAGAAAGAAGTGGAGTGCGCAGGTGATGCTGTTAGAGACGACCAGAGATTTCTGGAAGAAGCTGTCTTTCTGAATTTGTCTTTTTTTTGGTGGTTTGTTGGAGTCTAAAAGTTTGTGTTCAACATCCTGAGACAGTTTTCATAAATTTGGCTGAAGGCAGAAAGAATTAGTTAATTAATCGATTACCTGGTTGACAGAAAACTGATTGGCTAACTATTTTGATGATTGATTAATAATTTTTTTTGGCACTGGTTTAAGCAAATAAATGATCATTTCATTTATTTCATTTCATTTCATTTGGTAAAAAAATGAATATTTGTGTGTTTTATACGGTTTGTTGGACAAAAAAACACATTTGAAGACATCATCTTGAGTGAAAATGGTGATTCCATACAATTTTATTATTTTATAGACCAAAATGAATCATTTAAATGAGATGAATCGCTGATGGAAGTAATCGTTAGCGGCAGCCCTAATCATCATAAACATCGACTGACTGACAGAAATCATGTAAACAACGACAGAGTCACTCACCTTCTTTAAAAATAGTTATCTTTTCCTCATTTTCTTTATCTGTTTGGAGATATGAGAGAAAGGAACAGCGCTTTCAGAAAACATACACAGAACCTTTACATAACACACAAATTCACAGAAAAGGGGATCTTTGCACTTCTGTATTCAGAGGAATAAGTGATGAGTTATTTTAATAAAAAACGCTTACGAACATTCTTCAGGTTTACAGTCATTTGGGCCGATAGATAGATAGATAGATAGATAGATAGATAGATAGATAGATAGATAGATAGATAGATAGATAGATAGATAGATAGATGAGATAGATAGATAGATAGATAGATAGATAGATAGATAGATAGATAGATAGATAGATAGATAGATGAATGAATAGATAGATAGATAGATAGATAGATGGATAGATAAGCATGCTTGCAATTGATTAATTGAATAACCGATTTTGTTTTCCATCAGTAAATTGCTGAAAAAGGACGTCCCCCCCAGAGTTTCCATTTTCTTTTCAGGGATTTAGTTTGCTTTGCTCTTCTTAGAACAATATTGCTGCATAGAATCTACTGAGCTCCTGAGAGGTCACCACCACTACACTACTTTTGCTGTCGCTTTTATTATGTGCGTAAATACCAGTTTGTGATCTACTCTTCTTCTTGGTCTGTGTGTGTGTGTGTGTGTGTGTGTGCAGACTCACAGACAGTAGCAGCAGCAGCAGGAACAGGTCTGTCTTGATCATCTACAAGAAGGTTCCTGGTGCTGTGATTGTTGAACCCTATGGAAAAAGATTGTTTTAGTGTGTTGATACAGCAATAGTGGCCAACGCCTCATCGTCTCGCCATGTGGACTTTGCGTGTTGTGAGGCTTTCAGAATCAGCTGTATTTACACGTACGCAGAATACAAAAGAACAGACAGCAGTTCAAAGGCAAAAAATAAATATAACTTAAACTACTATGCACAAGTGTAACAATAAAGTGGTGAAAATACAAACAATGCATGGGATGAATCTAATTATTGCAGCGGATAGCTTATATATAGCTTATATAGGTGGGTATGACAGTGTAACTAACAACACTGTAGGCAGTCCATCCAACTAATGTCTTTGGTCTCTCTGTTTGTTTAGTCATTATTTCTTCAACTGAAGAGAGGAAAGTAAAGCATTACAGGGAAGTCAAGGTCTCCAGTTTCCTCCCACAATCCAAAAGACCTGCAGGTTAATTAGTGACTCTAATGTGTGTGAATGTGAGTGTTAGGGGTTTTCTGTCCCTGTATGTCAGCCCTGTGACTGACCAGTCCAGGATGTACCCCCTACCCAATGACAGCTGTCATTGGCCGCTCGCCCAATGACAGCTGGGATTGGCTCCCAGCAACCCCCCCGACCCTCTCTGAGGATGAGCAGTATAGATAATAGATGGATGGATGGATGGTACAGTAATTATATTAAAATGGGAGAGAACAGCATCAGCACCACTTTCTATGGGCTTAACAGAGTGGATATATACGGAGTGTTATGTTATTATGATGCTTTGGCTTCATATCAGTCTGACTTTTTATTTATTAAGTGTTATGTGTCTTATAAAACTTTTTTTTATCATGTACATTAGGTGTAAGCACACTCATCTGTTGCTGATGACCAGTCCTCCCAGCTTCATCACCTTCAGATGAACTTTGTCTTACTAAATTTTCCAAGTGATGGAAAGTATTTTGAACCTTTTTGATCACACTTTCTTTTTTTATATCAGACTTAATGGCAGGCAAGAACCTTTTTGAGATGGTGAACTGATACCACAGCAGAACTGAAATATGCTTCCGGAGCCGTAAGTGAAGTCAGATGTCTTATCATGGTCACACATTCATATGTGGAAAAATATGTTACAAGCCTACTATTGAAATGATTGAGGTGTTTGTGTAGGGGGATTATACAAACAACAGGCATGTGCCTTACTGAAAAACCACCCATGCGTTTAGAAATAGCCTCAAATTCCCCCGTCACGCAAACCAAGACCTCACTGGGTGTTTCCAAATGTGCCGCTTCTGAGGCATGTCATGTCCAAAAAGCTAAGTCATGCTCACATGAAAACATGCACAGGTCACATGCTGACAAAAGTCCCTCAGAGATAAATGGCAAACACACGGTGCCAAATCAAACATCTGAATGCGTCGAACACTTCCTCTTTTCAGTGGCAAAATGAGTTGACTCAACTGACATATGCCTTGATCGCCTTTACGGGTGACACATGCGTGTTTACTGATACGACACAAGCTTCTTCTGCCTGTCATAGTTGTTCATAGTTTTGAAATAGGAAGGGTTTATTCTGAATGCTGACTAATGAATTTAGCACCTCTGCACTGTGAGCTGACTGAAGACACGTTTTCAGTTCTTGTTGTACAGTCAAGTTCAGTTTGTTATATTTGAACGCTGTTTTCAGTCAGTAACCACTCAAAGCAGTGTCAGTTCAAAGAGGAAATAAAGCTTTACTGGATTACCAAGTATGTTTCCTGCAGATAGCTTATCAGTGCACCACCTAAAAGAAAGTTAAAGGAAAATTCAGCCCTGCAGAGACACCCCCCGCCATCCCCTGCAGAGTCTGCCCTTCAACTGATGCCGTCAGGATGCAGGTTGCAAAAATGCTGCAAAAATGAGTGGGTGATGTTTTTTTTTATGTGCACGGCTGTGTGTTTTACATGAGTGCATGAGCGGTCCATTTGTCACTTTAATATGTCGCCACCGCTGTATGTGGAGTTATTATTATTATATATGTATGTTTTTTGGACATCAAAGTATTGTGATTTGGGATATTTTCTCTCCAGTCTGTGCCTGTATTTAGATATTGACTTGTTTGTTGTAAACGTAAAGAATCGACCGTCTGTTTACCTTTTCGTCGTCGGTACATGACAACTGCGACGGCAACGAAGAGCAGTATCAGTGCTATGCTCAACACGATGATGCCAGGGTCATTTTTTGAAGGAGAAGGAGGGACAGGCATTTCATCTGCAAAAAGAACGAAGACAGGATTAGTGTTAAAATGTGCCACACACAATACAGCATCAATGACAAAGCCCTGTTGGCATTCTATTAGTAACTCCCATGTTCCTAATATCTTTGGCCACTATGGAAATAACCAAATATACCGAAGGCAAGCCACTACAAACTTCCCCTTAATGGTCAAGAAGAAAAAAAATGTGGCTATAAATATGACTCATAGCTGCCAAATAGATTTTCATTAGCCTGATTCTTTTACTTCTCTTCTTGCTGTTTCACTTTATTTACAGTCCATTCTCCTTTATTTAACATTAAAATCCCTGCTTATATCTGATTTCAGGTGCAGAGCTGTAGAGAAGCGATACTACTTTACTACTAATACTACTAATACTTTCCCATTTTCAGCTCATCAAGTCCAAACACACTGAGTTCAAATCAGCAAATAAACTTTTGCACACACATAACCAAACGCACAAGCGGCTTGTGCACACACAAACAAACCACACATTTGCACACATGAATAAATCGAGTGTAACGGCCCTCCTACGCGCACCTGATGTCGCAGCTCAAAGCCAAACGACACCTACAGCTTCAGTGAAAAGCAGTGTGAAATCCTACCCTAGAAAGGCCTGTGGGTAAGAGCCGACATGCTCTCCCCCAATATCTATTCCCCCCGGTAACAAAGAATCTTTTCTTGTGGGCAGAGAGTGAACGCAGATCACACCAAGAAAATGTGAGCAGCACAGGAAACATCAGCGAATCTTGATAAGTACGAAGAAATGACAGTTCCTGTTGTTCTGTTCATGAGAAAATCCAAGGCTTCATGTAACTAATTACGGGCGGATTAAAAGTTCACATGAGGACAAATCTGCTTCACTTTTTGTTCATTCACAGAAAACACAGAAAACTTTAAACACTGATGCAATTGTAGAGGCGCACAGTCGCTCTTTGTTATATCTTTCTTTCTTTTTTCTTTTTTTGGACGGAGCTGACGGGAAATGAGGCGGGAGGGAAGAAATGTTACGCAGGAGACTTGACCTCAGGATGCTGCACTGACATGGTCAGTATGTAAAATCCCCCTGTCTGCTCAAAGCCTGCGTCCAGTTTAATAAATTCCTGCACCATCTTGGGTGTAAATATATATACCTGGGATGTGAAATGTTGCAGACTGGCCGTCGTTTGCAAAGGTGCACGTGTAGTTGTTTTTGTCCGACGACCTGACGCGTATCTTGCTGGTGACTCTGAAAAGCTGGTCTGGCGTCGGTGCAGAGGTGGTGTTGGAGTTGACCGTCTGCAGGTTTCCGTCCTGCCACGTCACAGAAGAGTTGGGGTATCCCTCAGACTGGCAGGTTAGTAGCACCTCATCCCCCTCTTCAGCCTTCTCAATGTATTTCTTCACTATTTTATACGGTGCTAGGAGAGAATCAGATAATATATGAAATCACTCCTATGAGTTTGGAATAGTTCTGCTAAAACATTATCTTATAATTGCGATCCACAGGCATTGTGCAATATGGATAGTATAAGAAATGAGCCACAAGCATTCTTTACCAAGTTGAGTAATATTGGTCTTAGTTTCATTTTCACAATGAGTAAGAGTCTTAACTGCCCAGAAATGACCAAATGCAAGCTCAGGACTATGAGAAACTCTTCTCCCAGAACAATGCGTCTGGTCTTCACGCATCGCAGATTTTTTTACTCACCTTTAACGGACAAGGTTATCGTTGTATAATCAGCTCCTTCTGCTGTCCGCACCGAACACTGGTATCTCCCAGAGTCGTTGATCCTGAGCCCAGAGAGCTGTAACAGGATAAAAAAGAAGAGTCCTTACGTGTCTCCCTGGCCATATTGCATGTCCTAACCTCATTAGCTTGAGGTTTTAAATGAACCGCAGTCATAAATCACGGTTCAAAATTCCGCTTTTTCTCCATCTAATGTCTGATTTTGTACCATACAGACAAAACTGTAATGACATGAACAAGCTTCTGCCATTGTTTGAACTCTCACCTGTGAAAATAATACTGCATGTTAGCTGGTAAAGTGACCATGCACCTAAACTCCTCACAGACGTAAGATCAGCACATCTCTTAGTCCACATATTGTTCTATTTCGAGTTTATATTGCTGTTTTCTGTCCTGTCTTGACAGTGATAATCTCAGCATCTGTTGCCATGAACACAGGTAAAACCAGCGGAGATAATCATGGTACTTAACTGAAGATGTGCTCACCTGTAACCTGGCCCAGCCGTCCTTCAGCTCATCATGGAGGAGCCTCGCTCTGCCGCGATAGTTTGGATCCTGGGACGCCAATAACTCGAGCTCGTTGTCCATCCGGTACACCTCCTGATCTGCGCCCGAGATGATCCTGTGCCAGGTCACCTTCAGGCTGGCATTGGGACTGGACAGCTTGGGTTGAAACCTGCAGCCCATCACAACATCTCCTCCAAAGTCTGCCTGGTACGAGCGCTGCTCTGCCTCCACAGTGAGCAAGACAGCTGGAATAATAATAAAAAAGTCATGTGAAGATTCATGAAATGTTTACTGAGATTACGCCCATAAGATTATTTTTCTTCACAGTTGAGAATCAGCTCGGGTGCCAAAAAGAATAAAAAGATTTCATGTCCATGTTGTTCTGTTTGCTCTCTTGTTTATCCATAAATAAGATTTTTACTACAAACCTGTGATGGCTGGCTGAAATATGACTTGCAAAATTACAACAAAGGCCCAGTCCATTGAGACCTAAGGAGAAAAAAACAAAAGGGAGTTTTACAGATGTTGAAATCTTCTGGCAGCATTACGGGCAACGTGACTCACTCTACTGAAGAAGGCCAGATGTGAATTCCAGACCCACAAAAAATTTGATCTACTTTACTTCTACTTTACTCTGCAAAAATAACGTATGTATGTGAACCCGAGATAAAGAAAAACATCACATGTGAATGAGACATACATTGTTATTCCTAATGCAGGCATGACTAAGCTCTACCACACAACATAATACTTCCTCATTGCTTTATTCCCGATTAAGAGGAGACGAAAATATCACAAGGCTGCTGTTGTTAAAGTCAAAGTCAGTGCAAACACAAACACACACACAGAAACTCTGGCCATGTTTTCCCATCAGGCTTCTGTAGAAAACATTTAGTCAGGGCACATGCATCTCATGTTTGCATACTCTTAGTAAAGCCTTTATGAATGAGCCCAGTGCAGATTGTATTCACACTTTATCACCCAAATCTCAGAGCACTTTACTGAGAATGTGATAAGCATGTTAAGCATGATTTTCCTGCTAAATGACAGTGATGATTCAAGTCTGTTTACTGTTAGTGGCACAAAGGAAATACATTCAAATTAAATCACCCGATTCATCACCCATTCGTCACTTCAAGTTCAGTAGCTTTTTTTTTTAGTTTTCTTTTTTATATGATGTGAACATGTTGACTATAATTCAGATAAATATATTGGTCTACTGGATTCAAGCCCTTTGGCAAAATGGTGATAAATGGCAAAATGTAACGATAATATTCAAATATCAGGTATAAAATATAAAATATATCAAAAGCTAATGTTTAAATATGATTTAAAAACATTAAAATGATGAGAATTAATCAGTTAAATATAAAAAAACGATATTATAAAATACATCTCATGAAATAAACTTCTACTGACAGCACTGATGGCAGCCTGTAGAAGTAAATAATAATAATAATAATAATAATAATGAAGAAGAAGAAGAAGAAATAATAATAAGAAGAAGAAGAAGAAGAAGAATGATAATAATCTGAAGAAGAAGAAGAAGAGTTGACAGTTGTCTTGTCTTACCTGCTGGTCATGCAGATTGCTGTATTTTCATCTGGTGTTTCCTCCTTCAGCTCTGGCTGATCTGCAGACTTCTTCTTCCTCCCGCTCTCTATATGAGGGAGGATCCATCCTGCACGAGTCCTCCCCCCCAACACACACACACACACACACACACACACCAATCTTCAGCCTGAGCAGCGACATTAGTCTGAAGCTGCCCCAACACCAGCAATGATCATCATGACATAAAAGCCTTAAAAGAAAAGAGACAAACAGAGAAAACGCTTTAAAACAGCCCGCAGCAAGAAGACATGTTGAAGGAAAGTGAAACAGTTCAACCGTCTTCAGTCTTCACACGGAAGTAAAGGTGTGTTTTACTGTAAGGAAAGCAGCTTCAAACCCTTTTATCAAACACTGCTTCTGTCGGTAAAGAGCCATAAAACAGAGGCTCCCATAATCCACGCCCCTTAGAATAGAAAATAAAAAAAAAACAACTTTATTTGCTTGTTGCATTTTCTCATGAAATCAGATCATCATCTGTGTTTCTATCTGTGAGATCTTTACTCTCAGGGCTCCCTGGATGACTTCATACTGTACTCTACAGTTTTACCAAAGTAATTCCCCAATTTCACACACACACACACACACACACACACACACTTCCAGGAGGTTTTGTTGATGTCACCGGTGTGATGGTCAGTTACTGTCACTGGCCAAGCTTCAGTAAGAAAATTAAAAATAATAATGGTAACGTCAGTGATAATAATAAAAATCTTTGGGAAAAAAAAGTATCCTGTGCTTAAACATCAGTATTTACACAAAAAAAGGTATCTGTGACAAATAAAAGTTCTTTGTTCATGTAAAATTATAAATGATTATCATATAAATATAATAAAAATAAAGGTGTCAGGCGGTTAAATGTGTTAAAATGCATTATATTTTATAAATGTATCAGCTGTTTTGTATGTTAAATCTCAATCTCAAATCTCAATTTATTATCCATCAGTATATATGGATGATGTATAATGTACTTATGTTTATAACGTATTTATACTATTTTTACCTTCTTTATTTCATATCTGTTCTTTGTACTGTTATATAAAAGAGTTGAGAATGAAGATACTCAAATAAAAATTGGACATAAAGTAGTGCTTAGTTTCTTTTTTAATTACTGATAATATAACACTGTTAATGCTCCCATTTGGCTGCCACAGTACAGTACAGTACAGTACATTACCTGGAATTTTAAACAGGTACAAACAACATGTGTAGATGTGCAAATACCACAGAGAGCTTCATGTTCGCACATGTCATTTGGGAAAACTGGAAATTTGAATGCAGGAAATTCTGACAGGCTCTGCCCGATCCATAATTTGAATGTGCAAAGACTCTGTGGGTTTCCCATCAGCTCGTTTCTCCTGCTCCAGCTTGTTGTGTCTTCAGGCATGACTTAATTTTCTGTAAATAATGGAAGGAGTCAGTTGTACACGTCTGATCTTATCAGTGATTCTGTCACGACAGTTTACCGTATTTTTGCCTGACTTCACAGCAATAGTTCTTTTTTTGGAAACCCCTCGAAAAATCTGAAATCATTATAAACTTTACCACCCATCCAAGATAAGACAGATGAAATACCTGCGTTTTTCCAACACTGGTTTGTGTCAGATCAGATTTGCAAGACAGAGCCAAAACTTTCATTGATGTAGGACTATAACCAGGATGTAAAAAAATACTGAGAAAAAGATTTTAGAGCCAGGCAGTGGTGTTTAATGCAGCATTATGCTTTTTTCTTTTATTTTAAGTACCAGTTTAACTGAGGTTGCCTCTATTGTCTATGTGCTGGTAGTATGACTCTTGAAATCACACTTAAACTTGAGAAAACATCTTTCCTAAATCAACAATTGTGTTAAAAATAAGGAAAAAACATCAAGGGTCCTCAGTAATGTTTATTTATACAAATACTGTCTGATTCTGTGGCTTTTATATTCTGTGTATCTTGACTTTGACTTATTTATGTTGTGAAGCTGAGAAGGTAAAAATCAAGCGTCACCTGTCTGGTAAGGTGAAAGTTGGCTATGAGTCCACAGCGCTGTAATAACGCGTTGATGAAAAAAGATAGCTTGGTTTGACACAGTTCACCGCAGCACAAAGATTTTCACTTTTACTGATCAAGGCAGAGCTAAAAAACTCTCTCACAGAGTCGCTGTAGTATCACTTCAGTTGTGCAAAGTCCATCCATCCATTATCTATAAATACTTATCCTGTGTAAGGTGACTAATCCAGGTCACAGCGTGTATTTACAGGATTTAAACTTCACCCTCATTCATTATCATGAATTATTTTAATTAATTATTATTCTTTACAGTAGGGGAGCAGTATGTAATAATAATAATGATAATAAATGGAGTCGCATTAAAGAAGGAGCAGTTCGGCCTGCAGCATTACAAGTCAGTCAGAGGATAAACTTAGGTTAAAACTCAATGCTTTTCCAAGTTTCAACTATTTCTCAGGTTATTACATTTCCTTAATCCCATATACAGCGTGTATATAGGATACAAGGAGCAAAGGTTAATGAGTAAGACTAATATTTGAATGCATTTTTCAATTATTACATACACAAGCTGTGACTTACTTATTTTTTCGGTGAATTCATAATAATGCACAATTCAAAGATTCAATCCTCAGAAAGTCACTCTAATTTTGAGGTCTGTATATTCTAAATGCAAACAAGCACTGGCTGTGAAATAATCAGTCATTAACTTACATCCATATATAACCCAGAAACACCAGCAGAGGGAGCCATGTCACAATTAACTGCAACCAGCCAGGAAGCAAAGACAGTACAGTGGCTGTGAGCAGTAAAGCTATTTAACACAAACAGTGTGTTTAAACTCATAAAATAGCTCTCAGTTTTTCAGGATTCACTCTACTAGAAAGGCATACCAGAGGGCACTTTTTAATGTTTTATCAATCCTAACGGACATCCAAAAGGGCACCTCTTTGGTTTTTTTTCAATATGGGGGCACCAGGGAGGGGCAATATATGGCACTTTGGAGGGCACCAAACACAGAAATTTATCATGTTTCCCTGCACATTTCCTGCACATATGGTTTTATCTACCATAGGGTCATCCAAGAAGGCACTTTTTGGGGGGGGTCAAACATGAGTACACCAATAGGGGAGTGATAGTGCATAACTTTATCATGCTTATTCCCCTGGAAGGACATTAAAAAGAGCATATTATCATGTTTTGACCACAGTGGAGCATCCATACTTGAAAGCACTGAGGAGGCACTATATCATATTTTCTCTACTGACTGGGCACAATAGAAAGCACTTCATCATGTTTTCTGCAATGGAAGGGCACTAAAGAGGGCCCTTCATGGTGTTTTCTCCACTGCAGGGGCACTAAAAAGGGCACTCCCTCATGTTTTATCCACCATAGGGGCATCCAAGAAGGCACTTTTTCATTTTTGTTGAACATGGTGGCACCAAGAGGGGTCAATAAATGACACACACACCAAAGAGTGCACATTATCATGTTTTTGTGCACACTGGGCCACCGTAGTGGGCACTCTATCATATTTCATATTATATTACATTTAATTTTATAATTTAAAGGAGAATCCAAGAAGCTTCTTTCCCAACAGCGCCTTTAATAACATCACCTTTGTCATTTTCACATCACTCCTCATGCTTTGTGATTGGTTTTTGGGTGTTTTATTTTGAAGGTCTTATTTTGAAGGTCTAACCGGAAGTTACTTACTCCCGAGAGGAAACCGTAACCAGGAAGTGATCTGTGAGTGAACACACGCCGACTCTGTTGTCGTTTTGTTGACAGAGACATGTCCTTGAGCCCTCGTTAGCTCTGCTTTGTTTCCTGAATCACTTTATTTCACTTATCCTCTTCTCTTCAGATTAGGTAACGTACTTTTAGCTTCACGTAGTCACAGCTAGCCTAGCTTAGAAACCGAAGCTTAGCAGGTGAACCGTGCAGATTTATGTGCAGGGTTTGCACACATTGTGAGCTTAATTAACCAACAGTGAGGACCAAAACGCACAGAAATGTACCCGGAGTCGTTATTTCTTGTTTGCATGGAGCATTTGCACGTTTCACAGTGTTAGCTTAAAGTTAGCAGACCCACAGGAGCGTTAAAAGTTAATGAATATATCTGACAGTAAAAACATATTGCAGCTATAAAGTTAACCTCCATGTTTGTTTTGAGTATTTGTGCAGCTTTGGCTCATGTTTTAGCCGCAGGATCATTTTCATTCATTTTGTCTTTTTTTTTTTTTTTTATTTTTAGCTCAAAACTAAGAGAAACAGCGCCACCATGGGGTTCCTTCTGTCCAAATCAATGGATGCAAACTTACAGAAGCAGCAGGAGTTCATGCTCCACAACTCACGGCTGCAGGTGAACGAAAGCAAGCGCCCACTCACCTGCCTCAAAGTGAAGCCAAAACACCTGCTGGCTGGTTAAAGTACAGGTTATAAATCCTCCCCTCCCTGTTAGCACATGTGACAAACTAAAAAAAAATCAACATATGCTGCATGTCAAATAACTTGGATTTAGATTCTGTGATTTTAAATCAACTGATGAAGTTTCTTAATGTATTAATTTTTCTGATAACTTTGATTAGAATGAGTTATTTGATGCTATAAAAAGCAGGTGAAGCATCATGATTGACATTGATATTGTCGTGGAGGCATCTGCAGACGTCTTTGCAGGAATTAAATGCTGAGTAGGAACGTTAAATTTAGCCGGTGATTTAACCAATTATTGATTACCGATGGAGATGCTGCAGCTCCTTCCTGGATCAATACTGCTGCAGATACTCTGGCTCCAATTGACGCCACCATCACAAGATCGCGGCGCCTGAATCTGAGATGTTTTGGCTTCACCTTTCTGCAGTGGGAAGAAGTAGAGACACCTCATCCACCTTTATATACAGTCAGTAATCTTTATACACATTCAGCGGGTTGAACATGGAGTTGGGTGTTGATGCAGTTTTGCTTGAATGCTTGTACTGCCCTTGAGGTCCCATATGCTCCAGGTTCACTGTGTGTCTAATGTGTGTTAATAACAAAAATGAAAGTCCTTCTTTACTACTTGTTCCAGCAACATTGTCTTAAAGACAGCCACATTGTTAAAATCTAGCATAAAGATTAATATTTCAGTCAATACTGCTTTTATATTGTACATAATCCTAAAATAATATCTTTTTAATTAAATTTGCAATATGGATCAGTTTTGGTATTTTCGCTCAGAAAACAGACTCAGGCCATCAATCTTGCCGTCACATTTGTCCGTCCCGTCTCTCCGTCTTTCTCCGTCTGCCTCGTCGTTCGTTTTTTTATTCGTGAATCACAGCTTCAAAGCCTAGCTTCAGTTTTGAATCTCAGCATTTCCATTTAGAGACCCACACGTTTTATTGCCCTCATTATTTTCATGTTTTTTTCATTTAAACAAAGGATTGTTTTTTTTTTTTTTTCTTCTCCTTTTTGGGGACAAATTTGTTGTGATTTATTTTTGCCTGCAAGCCGCCAAGCAGCAGGTGGGATGCGTGACTGTCATAACGCCAATGACATTATCCGACTTAGGCCCAAAAGGTTTGTCGTATTTTCTGCCCATGTAATTTTCTCCCGCTCTCCCAGCTGTAAATGTGGTAGGTAATGACTGATATTATTCAGTGATGGCAAAGGTTTGGAAATCGAGTTTCAGAGCACCCCCATTTGCGTCGTGGCGATGACTCACGGGTAAATATCAGTCTCAAATATCAATATCAGAAAAATCGGTCTGTCTGTTTAAAATAAATTGAAAGCAAAGGTGACAATAGCTTATATTTTCAATATACACTTAATATCTTGAACAGAACATACTCAGATTTCTTACATTTCAACAAATACCTCCTGGGTTGCTAATGGTCAAATGGTATGTTACTGACTGTAATAGGAAATCATTTTACTGCTATTTTTACATCATCAAATTTAATGAGCAAAATTGATCCTTGCACTTTCAGAAAATGTGAAGCGGTGCTGTTGCCTCCCCCTTGCATTAAAGTGTCAAAGATGATTGCTGTCCAGTGTTTTAGCCCACATCATTCATAACTAATTGATCCATTTCCACGAGTTGTCGGGCATTGTATTTGAACCACAGGGTCCATCTTAAACATAACTTGAAAATTCTGTGGATATGGGTTTTCTTTAAATGACGCATATTCTGAGGCTAAATGGAGGCTCTGAAATTACGCTTTTGTTCATTTCATATTTTAGAAGGGGTTGTGGTCGCTAATAATAGGGCTGTGCTTTTGATTCACCGTCACTGACCTTGAATGGGTTTGATTGTAATGCAGATAGGGCAAAAGGCAAAATAGTGTCTTTATGTGTTTGTACTCAATGGCTCTCTTTCTGTTACAACTTCTTTCCCATCTTTCAGTATTTAGACCGTGATGATTGGCGTGTGTCAGTTTTCCCAGGTACCGTTCAGTCTTGGCATTATCGCAGCCTTTAGAAAATGTCAGTGAATTTCCCGCGTACGTTTCAGCTCTGCTCTCACTGTGTCACCTTCAGCGTGGACTCCTCTTGGCTCATTTCCTTCTTTCACTTTTTCTGGTGCTGCTTCTTCCAGTCAGTCTCACAGTCATTGTGTTATCCCCCTTGGTGCTTGTCCAAGCTCGCCCCCAAAGCAATTTACCGCCCCTTGTGATGTTTCCAGGGAGAGACGTGATACGTAGGTAAAGGTATCACTCTGCTGCTTTGTCATTTTGGCATGAAACTCACAGGGATTTAAAAAAAAACTCAGTGGAAACATGAATCTAAAACATAATGGATAATACCTGATCAGTATGATTTCACTGATACGGAGAATAGAGAGATCAAAGTCCCTGAAGTATTTTTAACATAGGCAAACGTTTCATTTTTCCATCACAACAAGAAACTAAAACTGTCAAATACCAAAGATAAATTGATTGATTTTTTTAATCTTGTGTGCTTACTTATTTATCTGATAGCTCCTGATTATGTAAAATTTAACATTGCAGACAGAGATAAATATTTATATATCATTATGGTGTCTGTACCAAAGATTGTATGTTGTGTTAGTATTTTTTTTTTTTGTTTCCAGAAGGCACAATTTATCTGGCAAAGCAAGATTTTTTTTTTTCCCCCACATATCCAAGATCTGTGATGGTGAGCAGCAGCGATTTGGATGTTAAAAGCATTTGTGTTCACATCTGCGAGGCCGTAAGTGGATTTAGAGGCTGTGTGTTTGCGGTTTTGATGAGTTTGTTCCTGTTGGTGACTGCGAGTGTGCTGAAGTAGCAGATGGAGCAATAGACGAGGACAGGCTCTTTGATGCTCGGATTCGAGGGGAGTGGTAGGGTGGGGAGGCGGGGTGCAGTGGCGAAGGCGTTGAGTTTCCGGCGCTGGCGGAGAGCTTCAGCTGGCAGAGTTTATGATTGGAGTGTCCATCAAAGCTGACTTTTAAAACGTCCACAAGGATTCCTGCACATTTGAAAACTCAATTGCATGTCAGCTGTGTCACTGCCGCTGATCAGATTGTGGAGAGTGGAGGTCAAACACTGTGATCTTTATCTGAAGTGAGAGAGCTGAGAATAACACCAGAAATAGATTCATTTATAATTAAGAAAAAAATACTGTTCTATCAGCAATACAGTTGTTTTCTGTTATTTTATGGACAGATTACAACAATTTTTTCACGTTTAATGTTAAGCTAATTAGTATCTACAGTCCTTGTGACCAACATCTTACCACAAATGTCACAGATGGAGCTAAAACAATTAGTGCATTTACTGATTAGTCCATAAACAGAAATTAATCGATTCCTTTCAGTAATGTTTAAAGCAAAAATAAAAAAGTACTTTGTAGTTTCAGCTTTTCAAATGAGAGGATTTGCTGATTTTCTTGTTATATATCGAAACAATGTTGAATATCTTTAGGTTTTGGGACATTTGATGAACAAAACAGATCATTTGAAGGTATTGCCTCATGCTTTTTACATTTCAGACACTAAAGGATTCATCAAAAAGTTCAGAGGCAGATTAATCAATAATGGAAATGTTTGTCATTTGGAGCACTAATGACAGCGTTGCATTCACAAACTAATTTCTGACCCGGGAAGTCATCTTTGCGGTCTGCAGAATCGCACTTGAATGCATCATTCAGGCAGACTTTTCAGGAGCCAGCGAGTTAGTGAGAGGGGGGCCATTCAGCTGAGAGGCAGGCCACCAATCATCAGGCGCTGCTTTTGTTTTTAACCAGTTATACTGATTATTCTGTAGATTAAGCCTCCACTAAGACAACTTCCATCTCCTTTTTTTTTTTACTTTTGATCTCCGTTGGAATATTCTACACCCTGTTTAAAAGAAAAAGGTGACTCAAGCAATAAAATGATTATCACTGACAGGAAGGAGGTAGTTTCCAGAGAATTTATTTAAATCAAACATCCACTATCTCTGGTCTGCTTCCTGTTTTGCGACCCAGATGAGAGAAGGGATGACTTCACGAGAGGTGACGTCTCTTTTAACCGTATCACCGTAAAACCCTTCATTACACATTTCTCACTCCTGAGGACTGTTACAGCTCTGTCAGTGGACGGGTAATTTCCCCTCACACGTCTTCAAAAAGAGGTCTAATCGAAACATAATTGAATTCTTGACTCATTAACAACACCTGCTGTATTTGGTTTCTATTTCAACTTTGTCTCGTTTTAATGAGGCATCCTCGAGCTCTGCATTGTTCGCTAATTAAGCTCGGCGGACCCCGCAATTAGAGACCAAACGCTGTTGATTGCAGAGGCCATTTCTGTGATTTCCACCGCTCTGAGACATCGCTGCACACAGAAAGTCTATGTGAAACACTTCAAAAAAAAGTTTGCAGCTTCCTCCTTCGTGGAGAGAGGAGCGGTCGGCTTGTTTACAGTAAGAGATTCCAAAGGGGAGTAAGTTTCATGATGAAGTAAAGCAAAAAAATGTACATAGAAACTTCTCAAGTGTTGGCAGAATTTCAGACCCGTGTTTCCAGTTTACGACTAATGACGATTCCTTAATGTTTTCACTTTACAAGTGATTTTTTTTTTTAAGTTATAAGGCATCATGTTTTTGTATCAAAGACATTAACAAATAAAGTAGAGCTGAAGCAAACAAAATTTGCAGTATTGATGAATCTGACAGTTGTTTTGTTGATTAATTTACTAAATGTTTGGTCTTAAAAGTGTCATAAAAAGTGAAAAATGTCGGTGACGAATTCACCTTCAATCTGTTTGCTTTGTTCAACACAACAATCCAAAAGAAATGCATTCACTTTACTCACATGTAAAATAAATATTTAATTAATCTGCAGTTCATTTCAGCTCTTACATCAGTCCCGGATGAACCATAAATAAAATGAAGGCAAGAAATCCAGTTTCAGCCATGCACATGACAAAAAAGAGCACTGAATCTATCTGCTGATGAGTTAACTGGAAAAATAAAAAAAATATCCTCTTTGCTGAGTGAGGGTGTAGGGTGTGTCACTTAACGCCCTTTGCATTCGCAGTATTACGAACTGGGTGACATTCCCACGAAAAATCACAAGTACTGCACAGCTTGAAATAGTTTTTTTAATCACCCAGCTGCAGTTGGTCTGCCAGAGAAGAGAGGTGGAGCTGACAGTGGACTCGCTCACTAAATCACACGCATGTGAAGCAGCGTGCTGTTTTTAACAGTCCCTGCTAGAGTTATGAATAAACTGTTACTACAAATCCATTAAAGAGGAACAGATTTGACCGTAAGAGGAAGGCAAATGTTAAAAACAGCAAAGAGTTGGGGTCAAGTGAGGTTGGAGATGCGGATGCAGATGTGGCTCTCTTGCTTTTCTTGGACAGCTTGGCACCATTTACATTTATAAATAAATATAAATGTACTCTACGCATCTGTAGTGACCGCCTGTTGTCATAAGTACTGCCAAAGAGACTGAAACTGAGATTTTCTAGATCATTATCTTAATGTTCAAAGCAGAAATGATCAACGAACTCCACCAGAGAAAGTATCTACAGTAAATATAAGCTTCCTTGGTGAAATAATGCACATTTATAGGTAACATTTTCCCCAAATACTAATATAAATAATAATAAAAAATGGAAAATATAACTATAACAGAAAAGAAATGTGTTGTTTGAATGAAATGACGCTTTCATGATCGCCGCTGATGATTGAACCACAATCAGTCCTAACAGCAGGCTCAAAAAACACATTAGATTTAGACTGAAGGATTGATTGTGCCTCATTGTCTTAAGTGCCTTTAACTGTACTTTTTACCTACCTGGTGACGTCAAAAGCCCCGGTGATTACACATTAATCCTCTTCAACTGCTTTTTTTCTTTGGTAATTGTACACATTTCTTCCGCTAGTAACAATTTTTATTAGTAGCCGAGCATTTTAGTCATCAAATCACCTGGTCGCAGCAGGAGAGTAAATTTAGTCATGCATTAACCACTAAATGTCTTTGAAAAGTGCTATTTCTATTTCTATTATTAGATTTTTCCCACTGATATGCAGAAATATAAGATGGAAATTGTTTTATAGCACAATTAAAGTGGTCGATTAGAATTGCTTTCCGGTATAATATCAAATATTTAGATGTTGTAAGTTAAGATGTAAATCAGACTAATGTTACAAACTGGGAAAAGCTTTTTAAGAGTATTTACTGTGACAAAGAGAGAAGCAAAAACTCATTATACATAATATGTTGAACCCTAATAACTCTTTTTATTAGAGAAATATGAATTAATTTGTTAGGACCACAACTCACTGTAATGTATGGCCATTTTTCTGTCAAAAAAACAGTTTCTCACGCCCGCGTTCGGGCTGCAAGGGAGGCCTGATGCGTCGTTTCTTGCCTTTATTTATCCTGTTTGACAAGTTAAACAAACTAAATTATCTGTTAATTAACTTTCATGTTGATGTTTTGCCTGTTTTATTGCAAAGATGCTTCAACAGCAGCCCAAATCAAACATTACATCTTTTAATTAATCAAGAATTCATAAAGCATCAGAGCAAGTGGAGATAATGTCAACTTTAGTAGTATAATTAATCTTTTTAACTTGTTGTTTAATGCCTTATACAATTATTAAAGTTAGTTTATTTTCATCAGCACAACTGACAAATGTCTTTATAGAGGCCCCTTTTATTTCATCTCACTGCCACATAATGTTCACCCATTGACGTACACTGAATTGTTCGTGAAAGTCAGAAATCAAAACGTTGCTCCTCCGACATGTTGTAATTTATGTCAACCGCTCACTTGGATCACACCGTGTTTTTTTTTTCTTTTTTCTTTTTCTTTTTTATGCATTTGCATTATCGCCTTCCTGTTAAGTGGAAATAAAAGCTCATCTTTGACATGTTCACTTTCTGAGAATAAAGGCCCTGTAAATGAGAATGTCACTCAGTCAGCTCGGTGTCAGTCGTCATGCAGGAAGCGTGCAGACGTGAGCGAGCGAGCGTCAAACAGGAAACAGCAGACAAAAGATCGATCTGACTGAGCTTCATCAGCATGAACGCAGCATTTTGGATGTGTCTTCTTCCTTTGACCCTTTCTTTGTCCCTCTGTCCGCCTCATTGCTTTAACGTCCAGCTGTATTTCTCTTTTTGTCATTTTAATTGTGCAATATTGTGAGCAGATTTTACTCTGAATGTTTAACTTACTAAATATGTTCTTTTATTTAATTTGAAATACGTAACAGCTCCATGTTTGACATATCATTTGACTTACCCTTAAAATAGGAAGTATTTTACTGCAAACTGGAGAATATAAAATGTTCGAGCAGGTTATATTGACCGAAATTCTTTTTTTTCATGGAAACAAACATATTATCTGTTAAATTCAGCTCTTCGTAAATTGTGACAAAGAAATGCTCTTAGTGACATTTTATTTGAAAAATACTTATCAGTGCTCTCTGGTGGACAAACTGCTGTATATAGTGTTTCTAACACTGACATTACATACTGTTTGATGCTTAACATAAATCCTGTGATCTATATATCTTTGATAAACTAATACCAGCGATTTATGGTCGGACTCTAGTATTTCATTTATTTGGTAATTCAGTAAGTTGATTCAGGGTTTCTCCATTTGTACCGTGGCGACAACTGGCTCGGGAAGACGTTTTTTTTTTTTTACAAGAATCATATTGTCGAGTTCTTATAATTATATCATTGAAGAAAATAACACATAAATGCCCCATTCAGAATTAAATGAAAAACAAGAGAGCTGTCACGGGTTTGTTGAGAGCTCATAATTATCCGTTTATAATTATATGAACAGTGAGATATTTCATGTTATTAAGTCATGCCTGATGATGTCTTCTGCGTCGTGTCTGTGTAGATGGAGCGTCAGATCCTGATGCAGAACCAGATGAGGGAGCGGCAGATGGCGATGCAGATCGCCTGGTCCAGAGAGTTTCTCAAATACTTTGGCACTTTCTTCACACTGACTGCGACGGGGCTCACTGTGGGGTGAGTTTTATTCGTGGTGTTTTTGTTCAACATGAGAGAGAGATGATCTGTATCTAACACACCAACACAGTAACGACGCACCGTGAGAGGACGACTTGTATCAGCTTGTAAAGTGTGACTGTCACCGAACTGAGTCTTCACAGCTTCAGTTTTCAATAAATAAAATGATGTTTTATGGATGGATTACATGATGTTTTGTAGTTACATCATGGAGAGTGATGCAACACTTTTAACAGTTACGGTCTTGTTAAAAATGACTCTATAGGTGGCGCTGTAGCATCATGACACATCTGTGGTCATTCATTGGACTGATTCACTTCATATTTCCACAATTTGAACTCAACATCATTTTAATGTCAGTCACAAATTAAATTTTCTGTAATTGAATATATTTGTGTGGCTGAAGTGAAATTAAGCTATCTGGGTGCTTTTTTATTTCTTCATTTAATTTTTTAATGACATTGAATGTTTTCTTCTTTTTTTCTTTACCTCTCTGCAGTGCCATTAAAAGAAAGAGACCAGGCCTTCTGGCTCCCATCTTTCCTCTCAGCTTCATACTTGCTTACCAGATGGACAGCGCCTATGGGACACTCATTTATCGAATGAGAGGTGAGACTAAACGCTTATCATCATCAACGCCGTCACCTTGTATAAAAAAAGCTTCAAACACTGAACCATTTAGCAGACACTTTTAAATCTCAATTCTGAGCAACAGAATTAGGATTTAAAGTTTCACAAACAGCAGCGTAAAAACAAAATACTGCATACCGCCCTGCAGTTTTCCACAAATATAACACTTAAAACGACCTTCAAGATTCAGTGATATCTACAATCAGCAAAAGTTTATTAAAAAATTAATTGAAATACTGTATGAGCTAAATGTTCTTATAATTTTGCAGCACCATCACAAAAATAATTAAATCGTTGGTCAGACATTAGTTCATGAAATATTTGTATTACCTCACATGCTTGTGTAATGTTAACTTATGATGAGCTGATTAGTTGTTTTCTGTTCTTTCCTTCATTGCTGGTACCGAATCTCTTTGGGGGGTATCAACAACACACTAAAACTAAACCAACTAAAACCAGACAAAATTTAGTACAGATGCTCTAAACCTCTTTTTTCCTCCCATCACACCTTTAGGGGAGGCTGAGAGCATCATGGCGTCTGAACTCGACCGTCTGGATCTGCCGAATGGGACTCCGACTTTCGATAGCATAGAGAAGGCCCGCCGCGCTAAAGTCAGCCTCAGCTCCTTCTTGGAGAAATGAAAAGTTGATTATTTCAGATAAAAATCACAATTGTCGAATTGATGCATTCACCTGTGCTGCTTTTGCTAAATTATAGAAAAAAAAATTCTGCCTTTCGGGTATTATTAGTGAGTTCATGGTTTGCACTAATTATATAAATCTCATGAACCTCGAGTTAGTGTTAATTAATATAAAAATAACGATGTGGTAAATGTTATTAGAGGAGAATCAACACTTTGTCAGCACTGAATACACAGATACACAGCATACAGAATACACAGCACTGAGAATACCAATAAATTTCGGTACTTATATACAGTCAGCACTGTAAAAATAATATATAACATGAATATTTGCAGCATTCAACAGTTGTAACGTAATTAAATTAGAAACAATAGTTGTGTCCAAAAGGATTTCAAAGATTTCTTGGAGCTGTTTCGAAACCCACAATTTAAATTCTTTCCAGCTTTATTTTCTGTATAGTGTGCAGCAACAACACACTAAAAAACAGATTTACATACATTTGCATCCTGTTTGGTTTGAGTATACTTCATACTTAAAGTTACAGTTTGAACTCGCCACACACTAAAAACCAGCTCAGACTCAGTTTGTTTTGTTCTGTTTGTTAATCATTTTCTTGGTTAAAGCTGTGTAAAGTGATTTTTGACCACAGGAGGGCAGAAAAGCTCCTCAGCACACTCGCAGTAATGTGACTGTCTGAGTGCATCGAGGCCATAAGCTTAATGTTTTAACAAACAGCAACGAACAAATGCAATATTCACATTTCATTTCATTCATTTTTTTTTCAGCTCTAGTTCAGTTTAAAATAGACACATTAGATTTTAGCCTGGCACACTCACTGTCAAAATGTTAATATCAAAAATAAGACTTAATTAAGTCTTAATTGTTAAAATTCCCAACACTTCAGACATCCGTCCTGACAGCAGAAGATTGTTATTATCCCAAATTTATCTTAACTTTATCCCAAAAAATTTGTGGTCTTTGTAATTGAAAGAGATGAGTTTATTTGCCAAGTTCGAATTTGAGTTTTATACCAAAGCTAAAAAAATAAATTGGTGTGCCTGTATTTTTTTTTTTTTTTTTTATTACCACATTAGTATTCAGTGGATATAAAATATTACGAGGTGCTGATGTGTATGCGTTAAGTATTTAGCATCATTTTAACTCTAAAATGTTTAAAATCTTGGAAAGAACAGAAACTATATTTGTAATTCCAATAAAATGAAATATCGCAAAACCTTTTTTCTCTGATTGTATTTAGTGACAAAGTGCTTCTGTGGTGCAAAGCTCCAAATCCAATATATATCCCAAACCACCTGTTTTTTTACCCAGACAGTGTTAATATAAGCCTAAACCATTTACAGCCTTAATTTTCACGCAGCGTGACGTACTGGATGTCGTGCGTGCTTGCGTATAGTTTGTCTTAAAACTCATCCCTGCAACTAGTGTGTGAGTAACGTGCGCGTTGCCCTAATACAACTACAATAAAGAAATAACTCCCGAGTACGTCATTGTCATCAATCTAAATGACGTGTGTGTCTGTGTGAGGGAGGAGGAGGGAGAGAGAGGAGGAGGTTGAACGCATACGTTGATGAGTGAACTAGTCACCAGGTTTATAGAGAGTACAAGAGGAGGAGGACGCAAGACAGACGGACAGAAGTGGCTTTTTGCAACTTTGGCTCAACAGGCTGCAGATTCAAAAGTCTTCCAAACAGGAGAGAGCAAGGAAAAAAAAAGAAACGACAGGGAAACTCGCAGGAAATTTGGCACCACTTGATTCAATCTGAGGTGGAGCTCAGCTGACCCTTCCTGCGCAGCTCAAGTGAAAAATGCTCTGGAGGTTGAGCCTCGCCGTGGTGTGCGTCGGCGGCATATGCAGCAGCACGCAGGCGGACGTGATGAGCAGGCTGATCATACCGAGGGACTACGGGGTGAAGCTGTGCGGCAGAGAGTTCATCAGAGCGGTCATCTTCACCTGCGGCGGCTCCCGGTGGAGACGGTCCACAGAGGGCGACTTAGGTAAGTCAACGTTACTGCCCTATTATCAATTTCCCTGTTTGTGCACGCTACTTAGACACACATGCATCTAAAAATAAAAGCCCAGAAATGTTCAAATGTATGCAGACATGTTTCAAAATAAAGTATTATCTGCTTTTGTCCACATGTTGAAACCAGGTGTTTTACTCTCAGCAAAGGTAGAGATAATTGAAGAGACGAAATGCAGGAGAAACTGCAATTTTCTGCTTTTTGATTTGTAGATTTCCACCGAGCATGTTAGTTAGATGGTGAGTTATTTCACATCATAAACGGTCGGCTGCCACAGGGCTTTAATCAGGCAACAATTCCTCCCCTCACATACACACATGGACAAAATTGTTGATACCCTTCTGTTAAAGAAAGAAAAACCCACAAAGATCTCTGAAATAACTTGACACTGACAAAAGTAATAAATGAAAAAATTTACTGAAAATGAACTAATGAAAATCAGACATTGCTTTTGAATTGTGGTTCAACAAAATCATTTTAAAAAACAAACTGGCCAGGACAAAAATGATGGTGAGTTTTTCTTTCTTTTACGGAGAGGTACCAACAATTTTGTCCGCTTGTGTATCTGTTAGTCAGCTGATTGACAGAGCCTCATGTTTCAGCACATCAGCTCAACCTTTTAGTGAGAAATAACTATAATTCTTCTGTTGTTGGTCCTCTAAAAAGTGTTTTTATTGACATGTTTTGATCCTCCTATTTGTTAATTTAGGAGTGAAAATGACAAATGATAAGTTTAATAGGTTTATGTTTAATTCCTGGTTGTGATTGAGGTTATTTATCCATCCTTTTTTCTTTCTCCAGATCCCTTCCGGTGGAGTTCCCTCAGTGACGTTACAGTGGAGGACAACCAGCAGACCTGGCAACCCGGCGCAGAGCTCACAGATAACCGCTCTCCTCCCCGCCTCGCCGCCTCCTCCTCCTCTTCCTCCCTGGCAGACCTCCTGGCTCTTTACGGGGCCGCGGGAGACGGACAGCAGCAGGCGGCGAACGACCCGTCCCCGCTGGAGAGGTCTCTGCCGTCCACGATTTTAGGCGAGAGACTCGACGGAGACCCGGCGGCAGCAGCGGCGGCTGACTGGCCCATACCGAGCAAGAGAAAGAGAAACTTTTCTCTCGGGGTGGCGGGGAAGTGCTGTAACCAGGGTTGCACCAAAAACGATATCGGACGCTTGTGCTGAGGCAAGGGAGGAGGAGAGGGGGCGGTTTGATGGGCGGTAATGGACAGTGTGCAGTTGTGGAGGGATGCAGGAGGTAAAACACGGAGTTCACATCTGCTGTCGAATAGCTTGTAGTTAGCCCACTCATGTCTTTATTGCACAGAATAGACAAAACATAGTAAAAGACCAGCTGAATCACAAAGACTCATCACATCTCGTCTCATAATATTTCCTTTGTTCTCCCCACTTGTTGATATTTTGTTTAATAAAAGATGTACTGTATTTCACCCCTTCAGCATCACTGAGAATAAATTTTAAGAACTGTGTTGATATGAAATGTTGAGCGGCATCATATATTGTGCCATGACACTTTGTTTGTATGCGGTAAAAGGATATGGTGCAATAAACAGCACCCACGTTCAGACTAAACTACATTCGTGCTCGCACAGGCCAATATCACACATTAATGTCATTTAGGCTGCTGTGAACTTATTGCTGGCTTCCACTCACAACATTACGTCGGCCTGATCATTTGCTGTCAACACCCTGAGGACACTGCTTTAAAAGTGGATTTTTTTTTTTTTCACCCTTTCAAATGCAATTAAAACATCATTTAAAACCACAACAATACCATCTAAATGAAGAAATTATTTCCCAGTGTTGCATACAAAACTTCATCTTCACGACTGAAGCTTAATGAAAACTACAAGCCACCTTTAAATGAAAAAAGTCAAACTCTCGTGTCTATAATACTAAAGTATATCTTCTTTAATAAAAGTATATACGCACCTGGATTTACACTACATATCCGTCTTTAAGTATTTACATATATCTACATATAAATGATGCCACAAGATATCAAAACCTGGCTTAAAGTCATTCATACTGCAACAAACTGAAAAAAAATTAAATAAATGGAAAGAACAACCAGCAGTGTAATCTGGTTTAACATCCTCCTTTTTCCAAGTCTCTGGGTAGAAATTGATACATATTTCAAAAATTAATCATCTTACACACTAACGCGCATATATCACAATAATACAGATCTGTGAAATAAACATCCTGATAGGCAGCAACATTTTTTTTAGCAACTCTGAAGAAGCTGACAATCTCTCATCACAGCAGGCTTAACGCGAACAAAATATTCAGAGCGGCCACATCATCGGTTTGAATCCTGTCCAGGAGTCGTGGCGAGCAAGCTTACAAACGCACTGTACGTCTGTAAGTGAGAAAACTTTACTTTGCTCTTTACAGCGACTCGTTCTTGGCTATCATTTGACATTTTGGTGCGTGCATGTTTGTGTGGCCATCAAAAGGAAGGAAAGATGCTGTTTAAAAAAAAAAAAAAAAATGATTCTGTTACGTTTCCTCTTACCAGTTTTGACCCAAATCACCTTCAGTGATAAACATCTGGTACATAAAGTTTTAAACATTCAAATAAAAAATAAATCTTTACAGGGGTGGGAAAATATTGACATGAACACAAGTAAAGTACGTTTGAAATAAAACACTGGCTTGCAACAACAAGCTGCTGCAGAAAATAAAAGCATCTCCCTTCATTATTTTTTTTTCTCCACATTCAGCAGAAGTATTCAACTTTTCAAATTAGGTATCCAAAAGCAGAAAGTAAACCTTGTACTGTTTTTTTTTATATGAAATATATATAAACTAGTAATTACAAAGGCATTATTTTATAGTTTGTTTCCTTTCAAAACAAGAGTGATAATGCACGTTATGTCACAACGAGATGCCTGGTTGTAAAGATTCATGAGCAGGTATTGCATAATGTATTTCAAAGTTTTACACTTAAAACGATGTAAACAAATAGCAGGCGCCTCGTGTGACCTCTGTTGTGTGGAGAGAAGTACGTAGTCATGGCAAACAAACAGCACTCGAAAGGGAACAGCTTTTCCTGTTGCGTCATCTGCGCAGAAACGTGCAGAATCATGAATCAATGAAGTGCAAAGAATATCTGTAAAACCTCTGTGAAAAATATCTGTGAAATCTCCTGCTCAGTCCTCTTGGTTTAACAAAATAAATTGCTGCTCATTTTTTGGCAATGAAAGTACAAAAGCACTGAGCAATAAATGCCACTTGTAGGTTATTTACACATATTTGGCACCATTTTTTACTTTAAAGGCCTCAACATTCAACACAAATTGCATCAAGTAGAGAAAATCATGGATTCTTTAAAAAGCATCTCATTTCTCCAGTCCACGAAGGTGGTAAAAAAATCCAATTTATAAAACACGACGTACATGTACAAAAAACACAAATAAAAATAATTTATCCCATGATAAAACGTTCTTAATTGCATCAGAAGTAATATTTTGTTTCGCGTCTCAGTCAGATGTAGTGTACTGTTGAATCACATCGTTTGAATATCTCGCGTAGCAGCGGGTGAGCTGCTGAGAAAAGTGGACATTTCCACTCTCCATCATCATGTTAATTAGGCCGACAGACGTGTAGAGCACCAAGAGAGGAAAAAAAAAGTGTACTTCCGGTGAGTGACGAGAGCATCGCCGCAGTCAAACCCAGACGTCACAGAGACATTCATGTTCTGTTCTGAGAGGACCAACTCCCGGGAGGCAACACCTAAAAGGTCAAAGGCTCGGGGGTGGAGGGGGTGTGTGGGGGGGGTGTGAGTGGCGCTCATCCGTCTATGCTGTCGCGTACAGTCTCCACACTCTGGATTAATGTCTTGAAAGTAGGGCGCAGTCTCGGCTCACTGCTCCAGCACTCCGTCATGATCTTGTGAATCTGAAGGAGGCATCAGAACGAGAATGTTAACGCAGAAAAAAACACGATCATCGCCCTCTGGTTTAATAACGAAGTTAGTTTCACAGTCATGAAACCTTTTTATTTAAGTTTTGGAAGATATTTTTATGACGGGTTATGACAATGACAGAGCTCTTACTCTATCTATTCATTTTTTTATTGAATATGACAAGAAAATATCACTCTTATCCCTCAAGCAATAAATAGACGCCTTTTATTGCTTAAGGGATGAGAGTGATTCTTTACTTTCCTGTCCATCCCTGCAGCACAGAAAGCTAGTGAGGTTATCACTTTAAACCCGCTGGACTCAGGTCAGTTGTTGCACTTGTGAATTTATATGGTATGATAAAAAATAGTTTGAACCAAAAGACATTTTTATTCCAAAGTTTTTGTGTACTGACCTCCTTCGGACAATTTTCAGGAGCAGGTAACCTGTATCCTTGTTTCAGCAGGTCTATCAGATGGTAAACGATCATCTGGCCCTGCTTTTCATTCCCCATTTTGTCCATAAACACCTGGAAAAGAATAAAAAAAAAGTGAAGTGTTTCCTGTTTTTGAGTTCGTAATCAACTGATTTCTTTAAGAGCCCTACAAACTAATTACACCAGCCACCGTTTTACAGCTTCATTAATTAGACAGGTGACAGTTAATGGAAGAATAATGGTTACCAAATGAACTAAAAAAAGCACCAAAAAAAGTAAGAAGAAGTGGAGTACCGCAGGGGGGCTGCAGATCTTGTCGCTGTAGGTGAAGAGTTCGTAGAGGACAACACCGAAACTCCAAACATCCGATGCCACGGAGAACTTGCTCTCTGTCAGCGACTCTGGAGCATACCTGGAATATAACACAAGGCATTATATCATATTTTATATGTGTACATACAAAACGCAAGCAAAGGCGTTGTTTATATTGCACATTTCAAACACAGATGCAAGTCGAGGTGATTTCCAAAGACAAAGAAGCCATCAAAAGCAGAATAAAATCACTTAGAAAGTGAATATGGCTGAGGTTTAACAATACATACCACCAGTGTAGAAAAACATGTCAAAACTGTTTGAGAGAGCCACTTTTCTATCTTCATGACCCACAAAGACATATGAAAACACGTCTGCTAACAAACACCCTCCTCACCAAAAGATGGGGCTTTCCCCGGGCTCTCTCACTGTGTAGTACTCCTTGTCCTGCGGCAGCACTTTGGTCAGGCCAAAGTCGCCGATCTTCACCCTCATCTCGCTCTCCACCAGGATGTTTCTGGTGGCCAGGTCTCTGTGGATGTACCGCTTGATGGCAAGGTAGTCCATACCCTGAAATCATGCACATAATTACAGATAAAAAGAGATTACATATGCACTTGTGTTGTGTATGCTCAGTGTGGCAGTTTTTATGACTGATATTTTTTAGATTTTGCATTTTTAAAGAGGCACAAACACACATCCAAATAAAAAAAAAAAAAACAAATTAATCAGATTTCAACCTCAATCTGCTTCTAATCATTACTTTGAGCCATGGTATTTTTATGTATTTTTATAATTCACAAACATATGGTGCCAAATACAAAAAAAGACATCCATTTTCTGCTAAATATATCAAATATTACACCCATATTTTATCTCAAAGGCATCTATTTATATGCAGCCAACCTAGCGAGCCGTCCTGAAATGATGGGCCTCCTTATGATTTCCAATATCTCACAACCACCTGTCTCCCCATCATAACAATAATAATACAAATCCACTCTGATCCAGCAGTCCACTTTAAAAAAAAAAAAAAAAAAATCATTTCAGTGGCACCAGAGAAGGAAAGAAAGCAGCTGGCTGGATTTGATGTTGGACTTTTTAGATATTTGCACTGGACTGCAGCTCTTGGAGGACCTGTAGGTATGACGAGGTGGCGTTATGCAAACCTGCACCACCTACCGCACAGCATTACCTTGCAAATCTGTGATGCGTAGTGCAGCAGTTTCTTGAAATCGAAGCGGTCCTTGTGTTTTATCAAGTAATCTCTCAGGCTGCCGTAGGGGAGATATTCCATGATGAGCCGCAGGTTCCTTCGTCCTGCCGGAGGAAGCAAGTCGACGCTTAAGTTAGAAAATATGACGCGTGAGCAGAGGAGGGAAGGCCGCAGTCTCGAGGGGGCATTTCTGAGAAAATGCCAAAGGCTGCGAATGTTGGAACTGTAACAGCGTTATTATGTCTAACATGATCTGCCTGGGTGACAATATCAAATCAAGGAGAAGTTTTAGGCGAAAACAAGCTGCTTTGTCACCGGAAAAAAAAAAAAACAAACCTCCAAGATCTCAGTTAAGAATCAAGATCAGGCAAACAATTCAATTTATCTACACAATGCCAACAGAGACTAGATACTTTAATGCTAAAATAAGAAAATATACAGTTTGGAATGAACCTTTTTTTCGATATTGGAAATTCTCTGATATTCGAATATATAAAATTTGGAGAGGAATTGCATTTTAAGAAAGACAAGGAATTACAGATGCAGAGAAGACACAGACAGGATATCTAATATTTCATATAGATATCAAATGGCGTGCTCATACCTGCACTGTAGCAGACTCCTTTGTATTTGACAATGTTTTCGTGATGGAGGGATTTGAGGATCTCGATCTCCCGCTCGAAGTCCCTGAGGTGCTCGGCCGTGCTGTGCTGCAGCTTCTTCACGGCCACCACCTCGCCCGTGCTGTCCTGCAGGGGATCGTATCTGCACATCTCCACACTACCGAAGTTTCCCTGCAAGTGTTTTGTCGGAGGGAGAGCAGATTTGAGAGATACAGAAACAATGGTTTTGATGTTTTTCTTTTTTTTTTTTCTTTTTTTTATGTCAGAGTATTTTGTTGCATTCCTGTGAACTGGGGTGGAGTCAAGAAAAAAATGAAAACAATACACATCATACGTTCAAAAATAAAAAGTAGAATTTCTTCAGAAAGTGCTGCTTCATGCTTCTGCTTCATAAATGTGGGTTTCATATTTGATCTCTTTAGCATGATTCTTCAGAAAGATCCATTTCCATCACCCATTTAGTGCACAAAGGCTGTGCCTGAAGCAGAAAGCACCACAAACAGAAACAGGACACAAATACTGCAATTTTTCTAGTGAAATTCTTTATAATGCGTAAAGAAATATGTGTGTGTGTGTCTCACTTTGCCCAGTTGTTTGAGAAAGATGAGGTGTCTCTCCTCAAACTGGGCGGGCTCCTGGTTGTCGGAGGCCCAGGGGAAGCCGGTGCCTCTCGTCCTGTTGGGCACCATATCGCTCTCCACCAGCAGCTCGTAGTCTGCAACACGGCAACAAGGAACAAAGTCATTTTATACAAAATCTCAATTAAACAAAAAAAATAGATTAGGTGACTCTGAGGGAAGGGTGCACGTTTTTGTCTTCCTACCTGGTGTGAAGAGGCTGTTGAGATCTCGGATAATCGCTCTGAAGGAGGGGCGGTGCGAGGGCTCATAGTCCATGCAGCTGTTGATCAGATTGGCCAGCTCGGTCCATTTAGGAGCCGGCAGCTGGTGCCTGTCCTCGTAGAACAAGTTCTTCTGCAGAGGGAAAAGAGCAAAAGTCAGAACCTGCAAAGAGAGTCAGTAAACGGTTAATGTACAGGAGACAGAAGAAACAAAACGCTGGCGGACATTCTGAAATTAATCAATAGAATATGATGCCTTAAAAGAAATGAGTTAAAGGTACAGTTCGACAGATTAATGCTACTGTTGTGTGTGTACAGTTAATATGAAACTACAGCCAGCAGCTGCTTAGCTTAGCATAATGACAGGAAACAGGGGGAAACAGCTAGCCTGGATCTATCCAAAATGAAAAATCCACCAACCAGCCCTTCTAAAGCTTCCAAAACCAAAGTATAAAACAAGATGCTGCAACTACTTCCTTGCTGTGAGCTGTGACTTCCTGAAATCAGTAAAGCCAGGCAACCAAATTCAACGAGTCCCAAAGTGTCGAACTCGTCTTTTAATACAGATCAGCCTCAGTGACTCTAATGCTTCGTTTGTCTCTGTGACCTTGGAGCAGTCCAGGGTGCTGAGCGGTTTGTCTCCGCCGCTGCAGATCTCCCAAAGCGTGGTCCCGAAGCCCCACTTGTCTGTGGCCAGACTCAGGTTCTGGGGGTTTTCGATGCACTCGGGCGGCACCCATGGGATTCGCTCCACCAGGACTGACGAAGGCACGTGAGGAAGACATAAGAAGCGCATGAGTGGAAAGAAAAACAAAAGCAAACTGAGACGATCGCACCAAAGCAGAACTGTACATGTCTTACCTTCTCTGGGCAGCACAGTGATGCTGATACCCGGGTCACTGAGTTTAATGAAGGGCAGGCTGCCCGTCATCCGATCCTCCTCTCTGATCAAAAGTACATTCTTGGCACAAACATTTCCATGAATGAGGTTTTTATCCTCCTGTGTGCAGATATGGCAGGGACAATATTAATTAACTTGGCCTGGTCGAAGGTTTTTCCCTTCTGCTTTGAACGTCTGCTGGTCGGACTTGACGTGACGTCGGCGGTCTTACCAGGTAGTGCATGGCCCAGGCGAGCTGCTTGGCCACCTCCAGCTTCCAGGTAATGTTAACGGAGCTTTTGTTCTTCTTCAGGTAGGTGTCCATCGAGCCAAATTTACCGTACTCCTGCACCATCATGTCTGACATGGAGATGAGAGAGGGATCATTTTATCGGCCGCTGCTCTCCGCATAGAAACAAAGCCAAACTCTTTCTCATCAAGCTTTTCATGTAATGTTAGTGGCACTTTGACACTAGTTAGAAACAGAGAGTTGCTATGGATACGCAACAAACAGAACACTTTATCCACCTGTCAGTTTCTTTCACATTTTTCCAGAGAGTTGAATTTCTTCTGAACCATTAAGCTCAGATCATTACAACATGTTGTTGATTTCTACAAAAACACACCCTGACACATAGTGAAACTCATTTTTCTTTCCTTCATTGTAACAGTCTTTTTTCTTTCTTTCTTTCCTTTTCTTTTCTTGCAAATCCAGCTGGTAAAGATCGTGCGTTCAGGGAGGGTAAAGATCAAGACTGCAGTGGCGACTCGTTGATCCCGAGGGCTCAATCAAGTTGGAGCGAAAGGGTCGGGCCACGGTGGGTCAGCAGGTCGGGAACGCCATCCCCTCTCTGTTTGATTATCTCATTTAAACAATGTCATTCCTTCCTTTGCGAGCATCTCTGTCCACTACTGTGTGTTTGTGCGAGCTGCAGACTTACTCTCGTCGCCACAAACGCACACGCCGTAATTGAGGAGCAAGTGCTTGTGGGAGAGCTGGCTCATCATGCTGGCTGCCTCGAAGAATGACTACGAGGGAGAAAACGAGAGACCTCATTAACTCCTCCGAACCGCAGACGAAACGCCGGACAGAAAATGCTCATCGGATCACATCACATTCGCTCACTGACTCACTCACTCAGTCACCGACTCACTCCGTCAACAAGCCAACCTCTGAAAAGTTTCGGTGGGCCTTGTCCAGGATCTTGATGACGACGTCTATCTGGTGTACCTCCCCGTAGTCTCCCAGCTCCTTCCTCACGCCACAGAAGATCTTGGTGAACGTTCCTTGGCCCAGACTCTCATTCTGCAGAAGAGGTTTATTATTATTATGTTGTTGTTCCTACTACTTTGGAAAGGGGGTGGAGTGCTGTAACTGTCCAAGTAGTTTTAACAAGAAGAACATTTTTGGAGATGATCATTTGGCAAATACAGTTATGGTGCACTATGCTTAAAATGAGAAATCAAAGACTTGGCAGTGCTCAGATGAGACTGGCATTATTACTGTTACTGTCCACATGCCACATTTTCTCACCATATTAAAACTAAAACTGACCACGTGCTTTTGACAGCTTAAGATTCTACGTAATAGATGTAAGGTCTCCACGGCTCTTAAATAAATGCACAACAAAACAGGAAGATTTAATAAAAAAAAAAAAAAACACACACTTGTTGAATCTGCCAAGGGACAGGTGAGAAGATAATATATGTGAAAAAAAAAAAACAACCCTGAGCTCTCAGATTAGTCGAACGCCTGCTGTGGTTTTCCTGTGACAGACCAGTTTTACAAAACTTCTGGTGCTCAGATAACAGAGAATATGTCGAGACAGAGACGAAGCAGTCATCACGGGAGGCAGGGGAGCACGACTAAGGCGCTGTCACGTAAATGCACACACACACACACGTCCACAGAGACTGCTATTGACTCTGAGCCACAATTGGTGGATCATTTGAGGAAGTCTTTCTGTTAATTGTAGGGACCTCTCGACCCCACAGGAAACCATCTTGTTCCCTCTGTTGACAGCTTCTAGTACCTATTTGCATATGCACATTAACACGTTTACAACACGTTTACCTAAAAGGCCTGCATCTGTGTATCTTTGCATTACATTTAGTATTATTTCACATTTACAATAACCCCGACGACAGATGGAGCAACAGCCAACAACAAAGTCCTGAGCATTTGTGCTGAGGAGGAAATCCAGCGTGCAGAGATGATGGGTAAAAACAGCCTTTGCTTTCGAATACGTCAGCTGACTAATCTGCATAATCTTTGTGGGTCTTTAGACCACAGTGGAAATGCAGACAACAATGAGCTGCTTGAACCTTTTTAGAAATGCAGACATAACATCTTTGTTCAGGGGAAAGACTTCGTATTCAGGGGCCTTTTCATTACTGTTTAAAGCTTCCACAAGTAACAAATCTTATCCACTAATAATTCAAGCTGATAAAAATGTCAAGAAAATTGGCATGCTTGTGTTTGAACAATCTTTCAGATGAGAGGAAAAACTAAAGCAAGAAGTCAAAGAGGGTTATCTTACGATGACCAGGTCTTCTTTTCGGATCTTGTGGAAGACCATCTGGCTGATGTTGTGCTTGTGGAGCGAAGGAGAAAGGGGAATCTCTGCCCCTTGATTATTTCTACACACCAGCAGGTTGGATTTATCTGTGGAAAGGTAAAAGTGTTCAGAGATCCATTAAAATTCGTCCATGTGTCTTAGAAAGGATGCTGTTAAAACTTGGTCTGAAGGATATATGTAAGTGTACAAGCTTCTAAAAATCATTCTACGTTATACATTAAACAAAAATGGGAGAGGGAGTCAGAAACACAAATATCAGAAGAGATCTGGATGGAAATATGTGAGACACAAGCGACCACTGCAAACTCAAGATTGTTGAGAGAGTTCGGCTAGAAGAATGTAGTGAGATTTTTTATAACTCCTAAAATAACAGCACTGCAAACAGGCACACAGAGCCAAGGCTTCTGCTGGAGACAATGTGGAAACCATGGCTAATCACTTTCATGTTTTTTGGTCCTGTCCGAAAGTCCAGCCATACTGGAGGGAGGTGGCAACTGAGATAAATAAAATAATAGGGGTGGATTTAGATTACTCTTTTGTCACTTTATATCTCGGTAAAATACCAGAAACAGTCCTACACAAGGTTAAGTAGTGGGAAAGCTAATCCGAAAATGGTTGCAACTAGACCCTCCAACATTGGACCAGTGGTGCGGGATCATTAAAGAAATTTACTGTATGGAGAGACTTACTTTTGTTTTAAGACTTGAGTTGGAGAAATGTACTGAACGCTGGGAAAAATGGTTTGTGTATGCACCTTAAATAGTATGACATTATACCATGATGTATGTGTAAAAGAATATTTTTATTTTAACTGAAACACCCATGATGATCTCATGTTCTTTGAATGCTGTTGCCTATTTTTGCAGCAACTGTGCCTCAGTCAACAAAAAAAATGCATTTTACTGTATACATCTAATCTTATATCTTACGACCCAACACTGACCTCTGTGGCAGGGCGGGCAGCACCTGGTCAGCTGGAACGTGTATCCGTCGGTACGTAGCGCCTCCTTTTGGTAGCAGTGTAGAAGTTCCCTGAGCGAGCCGAAGCTCCTCTTTGCACCGCTCAGAATGTACTCCCCTGCCTCTGTCTTCATGATCTGACAGTGCTTATACTCCACCACAGCGTCGTACTAAAAAACAAAGATGAAAATGATTAGTTAAGTCAATAGGATAGCAATATTACTTTAAAAGACTCTCCCCGGATTTACTCGATGTCAGTCAGTACACATACGAGCATGTAAGAGAATCAAACCTTTAGCTCCCTGCACTGCTGAGAATAGGGGTAATATTTAAAGTATAAATGTAGTTCTGCAGCTGTGATTACTGTTACCATTTCCTCCCTTACTGCAAGATAATTGTTAAATCAAACCACTACACTCATCAGCCAATGGAAGAGATCATCTGGTAGTCTGCTGTGGTGCACGTAATGTAGTTTGTCATGTCTATCAATTAGCAAAGTCCATTTCTAAAGTCACGTCAGAAATACAGAACTTCACATTGATGGTGACTCAACATTAACGGCTTACCCCCACCACAAAGGACATGAAGTATTTGTCGTAGTCCCTGGGGCTGCAGCGGAGGATGTACAGGCCTTGGCAGTTCCCAGAGCGACGCAGCTTACCAATCGTGAACTCCATCCTGTGCTCAAAGAGACAGAGCGCGTCTTTGTGTGTGTGTGTGAGAATGCCTCTGTGTTTGTGGCATTTTGTGTGTGACATGCTGTTATCTCTGCGCTTGTGTGATACTCACGACACGGGGCCGTGGCAGTAGCTCTGGATGCACTCCAGAAGTCTCGGCGGGGCCACCTCTTTGCACAGATAATGATGCGCATCTGCGACCAATCTGTAATACCCATCGACTAATGACACGAATGACAGGGCCTCTGAGAGCGAATGAAACTCCAGTTCCTTCATGGTCACAGGATACGGAGAGGGGGATGCAGAAAAGGATCAATTAAATCATTCAGAGCCAATTTCCAACTTTAAATCAGCGTAAACAATGTGCATTCCATCCACATAATTATGGAATTTAGCCACTTGAGCAAGTATGTGATCATTTAAATCCTAATGAGCAGACTCGAGCAGAGCTGGGGTTTAATGTCCTCGGGGGCCAGTTTGGTTTACAGACAGTGCTGAAAATGAGATTAGATTGTAATAAAGCAATTTAAGCAATTATTTATAGTGACAGCAGAACTATGTAAAGCAGAGCTGGAAGAAGAAGAGTTATCTGTGCTCCCTACCAGGATCTGGTTGTCCTGTCTGGTGAGGGTCACTATGCGACTCTCCACAGAGCCTTCCTTATTGGCCTGTTTGATGCTGATGTCGATCACCTCTGGGAAGTCGCAGTATGTCTGCAGCTCCTGGGGACACCAAAACGGCGGTTTTACATTTGTGTTAGACGAAGAAGCGTGCACACACATGCGCTCTCGTCATTACTCCTGGAGCTCCATCTGTTGGTTAAAAACGCCCACGACAGCATTGCGTGGTGTACAAATGCATTACCATGGCAACGTGAAAACCCCAGTCCTCACCTCCTCTGCTGCCTCCTCCTCTTTCCCTTTTGACCACTGGATGCCCTTGTTGCCCATGACAACGATGGTAACCTCGCGCGCGGAGAGGTCGGTGACCTGGAAGCGCTCGGAGTAGAGGGAGGGGAGCAACATCTCCAGGCTCATCAGGTATTTAAGCTTGAGGTTGCACACCGTGGCCTTGCACTCGCTGAACTGCTGGATGAACTTCTTGAAGCGACAGCGGATCCTCTTCCGGGTCAGGATGTTGTATTCCTGGATGCGGCTTCGCATGCATCTCGGCAGGAAGGACTTGTAGCTGATAGAGGACACAGGAATCACAAAAAGAGAGAATGAGGAATTAATGACAGGGAAGACACAAAGAGAAAGGGAACCGGCAAGCGAAAGAGGAAAGGTTAAAAGCGCAAACACTATGTAGGGAAGTCAACAATCATCATAAAAGCTCACATATAAGCTCATGAGTGTGGATACAGTGCGTAAGTATTGTAGAGATACTGTAGGCGTCTTTTCCACTGAAACAAGATAAATCATTCAGCTGCATGAACACACATAATGAAACTCTCTTGATGCTCAGTGCGTCTCGAGGAGCCTGTCACACTGCTCTGAAATCATGAGCCACACCGCACACCGGCACAGCGCCGAGCGTTTTACATTATTTAAGAGAGAGCGAGCAGCAAGAGCATGAGACCAAATCCTTGTGGAGTTTCCAGAGCACTGCTGCACGAGTTAAATGTTTTATTTTCTTTGTCTTGCTTTGTAGTTTTATTCGCCAGTTCAGGTTAAATCACATATGAATGCAGAAAAACAGACACTGATAAAGAATTGCGTTCGCTCAGTGCAGGCGTGAGCGCAGTCCCACCTGGTGTTGTTGCAGATGTCCACAGGCGACTGACCGCTCTCTTTGGCGAGCCTCATCATGTCCAGCACTGCCATGCCCAGACACTCCTCCTGGGCCTCGTGGCTCACTGGAATCTGAACCCAGCCGTTCAGAAAGTCGCTGCGCCACTGGAGGAGAAATTAACAAGAGTTAAAACCAAATGGATGCTATCAGATCTGAGAAGGAAAGAAAGTAGAGTTATAAAGTGAGAGAGAAAGAGCTCTTTTTTTTGGTTGCCTGATTGAGGTGGTTCAACTTTTCAAATTCAGTAAAATTTGCAGCCAAAGTAACAGCAATCATTTGAACTTTAACCTCTTTAAAAAAGTGCATTTTAAATTTCATCATTGTTTAAGTTTGTTGATCTCTATGACAGCAGGCACCTGCGTGCAACCAGCGTTCAGAGGGTCAGCCTGCTGACACGCAGCCCATGCATGGTGTCAATGTGCCAGAGGGCATGAAAACAAAAGCTGACCAGAGCTGCATGTGTCAAGCAACATGCGGGGCAGGAAAGAAAAAAAAACAGAAACTATTTGAACACATCTAAAGACACATGTAAGAGTTCACAGACATGCAACCACTACCCTTGTTCCTCATTTGTGCATCTTACAGGGCACTTACTACCACATCCTGGTTTCTCAACTTGCACAAAAGACATGACAAACACAATGGTGTGTGAGAAAGGGAAATAAGTTTACACCCCCCACCGCACCCCAACCCAACATTTCTGCTTATCATTACATTTTACAAGAGCAAAACAGAAAAGAGGAAGAATGGGATGGAGGTAAAGAAGAGGCCATGTTTGAGGGTGATGTCCTCAGGTCTGCTGTAAATCAAGAGACTTGATCTGACAGAGTTTTATATTTTTAATATATTTCTGCGAGAAGATGAACTGTCAAACAACCGAGTGCGTGCTCAGCTGGATGAGGACTCATGAGTGATTCAGAAACGAACAGATACTTATAGTGAGATACGATCGAAGGCATGGTGAGAAGGGGGGTGGAGGGTCCTGCCACCCCTCCTGGTAGATTGGTTCAGGGTTACATTGTCTTTGTGCGAGAAAGGAATGTGGCATAAGTTATAAGACTGTTATGGCTTAGGATTAAGACCAGCCAGAACCTTGTGATGGCTCGTCTTCCTGTCATAAGATGACCGTCATTAGTCAGAGATTTGTCTTTTACTGCAGGTCAGAGGCCTATCTTTTAAAGGAATTAGGTTATTCTACCATTGTATAAGAGAACAGCAAACTGTTATATATGAGAACATAAAGGCAGTTAATAAGAAAACAGTAATAATAATAGTGGAATTTCCATTATAACTCTAATTTTACAGCACAAAGAAAGGGAATAAGAGTATAATCTCATCATAGAAAAGTACCCTGCACAGGAGAAAATAACAGACTTCATGTTGACTAGACTAAGCTGAAAAAGACTAACCTGAAAAAACTGGTAAGCCATGACGCAATCATCCAACACAGGGCTCTCCATCCCCTTGGATGTGCCATAGCGATGTGCGTACAGTGAATTTCCACTGTTGAACCAGCCAGGAAAAAAGTATCTGGGCAGAAAAGGAGAGGCAGTAAGAGAAACCACGTGGGCGTAAAACAAACCAACGTCTGAGGAGAAGAACATAAAAATAAGAACATAAAAATAAGAACCTGATTCTGAAGTGCAGGCTCTCACTGTCCGGCCTCTGCAGTTTAAAGACGTGATTCGGGGGGAACCAGATCCGGTCGCTCTCCCTCATCAGGCCAAACAAGTTGAAGTACACCGGAGCGATCCCTGGGAGGAGAAAGAAAACACCACGTCAAATCCAGTCAAAGTCACTAAAATCCACTGTGCTTTATGGATGAACGGACCGACATTGCCTCTGCAAGAACTGCTGCAAAGACCAGGAAGCAAATCTGCAAACGCAGCGAAATTGCTCAGATTTCCTTTTCGCTCTGGCATGAATGGCACAGTGGGCAGCATTACACCCACAATTCCAATTAAGGAAGTCAGCTTGACGCATTCATCATCAAATAAAGCGTTAATGGAGCGTCAAAAGAGCACATTTCTAACCAATGTGAGACATCTACAGAGCAACAACAGGCCAATATTCACATATACAAAGTCATTCATACACTGTATTTTTACACACACACAGTTTCATGGTGAGACTGCAAGCAACTGCTGCTTTGACAGCGACACGTGACGACAGCCGAGGAGCGAGTGACGTCGATTAGTGTGGACGCTCAGGATCCTTTGAACATTAGTCACCCACGCCTGCGCTTTCGTTTCCGAGCTTTCCCTGTGACTCCTCTGTAGTAAGTTTGTTCTAACCAGCCAGGCCAAGTGGGTCACCAGCAGACAGAGAATGTCATTATGCAGCAGGAGGCGGCCGCAAGGGTGAAGCAACACCATGAGGATGTGTAAGGAGGAAGCATGTGCGACCGCAACAGGGGAAGTGATGTCACCGCGCCTAAAAGGTTGATTTGTAAGCAGGTCATACCTTGCGTTATTAAAACACTGAATGACAAAGTAAGCAATGAGCTGCAAAGCCAATGACTGCGTTGTCACACAAATAGAAAAATAACATTTTATATATATATATATATATATATATATATATATATATATATATATATATATATATATATATATATATATATATAATATATATATCATATATGTAATATCAGTGATGTATTTATTGTAAACTTAATGTGTGAGGGAGAATAAAAGATAGAAACTTTCTAATCACATGAGGTCTGACTGGAAAGCGAGTATGTTTCTTTGATGGTTCCTCCACTGTTGCACTGTTAACATATCCGAACACGACACCGTGTAAAAAATGAGACTAACCAGATAAACCCGTAAAAAAAAATCCCTCACATGGTTGTTACTGTCTTATTGTTTAACCATGAAAGGGAGAACGCCTGACACATGTAAAGTCTGGAAAACAGAGGACCGAGAGATGAAAGGAAGTTGAGAACTCAAAAAGAAAAAGCAAAGTGGGGGGAGGAGGGGGGAGGATAGAAAAAGAGGAAGATTAAAAGAAGAGAAAGAGGTTGTTTCTTATCAGCCTGAGAGGGAATGGAGCAACAGAGTGTGGCAGAGAGATAGAGCCCAGGCGGAGAGGAAACCAGACATAAACAGTCATCAACTTCCTGATTTGAGGTCTGAGACGTGAAAAAGCGCTGCTGCAGCTCTGTTTACACTGAACAAACGCCGGCTCACCTCCCATACCAGAGAGGCCTTTCTTGAGTTTCTTAACCATGAAATTCTTGGAAAGAAATAAAGGATGAAATTGACCTTGAAAAACGATAAGTACACGTTGTCACTATGAAGGCTTAAGACACAAATGGGATTTTCCTCCACGATGAAGGAGGGAATGGATTTAATAAAGGAAATGAAACATTTTAAGGGGTCATGGGAGAGAGAACGCTTTCTTGGCCGATGACATCGATTCTTCAGGAGAATTTCGCTTATCACCCCACACCGACTAAAGATAACATGAAAATAAAAACTAAATGCTCTTAATGCTTAAACTATGGTCGACCATCTGTGTGACTGAGATTAATTAATCCACACCAAAGGAGGTCATTGCTCAGATTCTTAAACTGGACGGTTCAAGGCACCATCATCTGAAACTGAAGTTTCAGCATCCAGAATATGTATCTTCTATCTAAACATACAAACATACCAATTAAAGTCAGAAAACTGCATCAAATGTCCTAAAAAGGTTTAGTCTTTGTTTAGAGTCCTTGAACTCCCTTAAAAAAACATTTTCCCCAAGAGATATTCCCACATTTGGTGTGTAGGGGGATGTAAATATTTAAAGTTTTATTATTTTTCACCCCCAGAAGTTCTGATGCTCAGATGAAAAGACCAATTTTTTCCCATGTATTTGGTATTGGAGGTATGCTTTTTTGGGGGGGGGGTGGATTGAACGCCTGATGATGGACGAATCTCCTATTTTGGTGGCGATCTCCTGCTGGCTCGCGGGGTCGCCGTTGATATCGTTATTGTTCTTGCTCGTCTCTTCATCATTTTTGGTTCATTATCGCAGCACGAGACAACAAAACCGTAGCTTCTTTCTCACGCCCCATTTATAGTTTGTGATTCGGCTGATAAATTTGTATTCATTAGCCCCCTCATGACCTCGTGATAAGTGTGAGGGAACTGTGGTTCAGTGGAAAATGTTGCGTGAGCATACCTTGATGCTCAACGCTTGACCTAGACGGCGATCTGCATTAAACTTCAACACTTTTCACTACATCCATTTACAGTCTATCATCTACGCGGACAAATGTATTTATACAAGTAGCAACATCTTTTATAAGCAGTTGGATATATAAGACTTAATATCTGTCTGTTTCTACTTCTGAATCTATTTGTGTTAAGTTGATAATTTATTTGAGAGCCTACGAATGTGTCTGATGTGAATAATGAAAGATATCGTAGAGATATTGTAATAACATAGAGAGGTGCAATATTTGAGACTTTTTAATATCTGAGGCTTTCCGATCATTTAACAGTTTGTCTAACGTGACCGATTCAGAGCCGCGGTGGTTGTTCAGCAAGGTTTACGGCACAAACAAAAGCAGAACTTCACAGAAACACCCAGACGTTTGCCGATACACCCAGATATGGGGTGATAAAAACAAGGACATCGTGTAACCATGGAACTGCTCAAGGCTGTAAACATGATACCAGAAATTTATGCGTCGTTCATATCCTGCACGGGGAACCAACAGCTGATTAAAAAGTAAAAATACATTTTCACACCACTATCTTTTTACTGTCACTCCTCTTTGGTCCCTGTGTTTTCTAATATATCTGATGCATCTTTAGCTTTTAAGCATCATGTAAAGGTTTTATAGACTCGCTCAATAAATAATCTAAACTATATTTTGCATGTGTGGGCGGCAGAACTGAAATCCTCTTGTGACTCACTGCACGCTTTCGCTGCACTGATGCACAGTTCTTCTGCCACGTACTCCCCAGGTGGAAACGTGAGCGCACTCTCTGCGCCTCCGGTCCCACCCCCTCCCCCGTCCTTCCCCAGGTAGTACAGGTGGACGGCGAGGCAGGTGGCGTCCACGTCCCGCTTGGGGTCGGGTCCCGCGGTGGGGTCGAGGGCGTTGGGATGCGCTGTGGGACCGGAAGCGGGCGGGTCCATGTTCGTCAGAAGAATACAGGCCATGTGCTGTGTGAGACAAACATCCACCTGTCAGGGTAGAAAGAGGAAGTGCTTTTTGACAAATGTGACATTTTACACATTACCAAGTCAGTTGATCTCATGAAGGTCATTACAGGTCATTACAGTACAGGAGGACGTGAATATCTGAACCAGGTTTCCGGAGCAGTCTATTTATCTATGACTCATAAGATTAGATAAGTTAAGATAAACTTTATTAATCCCACATCAGGGAAATTCCATGTTTCAGCAGCTCAGTAGTGAAACAAAAATGAAAAGATTTACAAAAACTATATATAGTAAAGAAGATACAAATATATAAGATAAAAAAAGAGATAAATCACTATAAACATAAAAAACACTACATACGTGCTCCATATATACAGGTTGATTATTGCACTAGATAAATAAATTGCACATGATATGAATGATTAAAGTGGCAAGTGAGTAAGCATCATCCTCTGGAGGCGATGAATGCTTGCATTGTCGTTGAGATATTTTCATTTGGCAGGGCGGGCTTATCAAAAGATTAACTTTTCTGTCCGTGAAGGAATGCAGCTGGCGTGGCTAAAAAAACATTTACTGGTGGCTTTAAAGTACTTTTCATCAAACGTTAATGAAGTTAATGGATGTGAGAAAAAATAAATTGGTAAATTAATAAGAAAATTAAGCCACCGTAGGTCACAAACATGAGAGCTGTATGCTTTATAGTTCATCATTAGCGGAGAAATCTTTGTCTCACCTATGACAGATTTTTTTCTGCAGAGTCTGTAAAATATTCTTTGATTCAGATAGCAGAAAAAAGCAGAAAAGAAATGAACTGGACTTCTACAGAGTTTAATATGAAATAACGATCGGTCACAGCTGGGAGTCACTTGAAAGAACTGGAAATGAATTAGAGCAGATGGGGAGAAAGCCATCGGCGGCCTACCTGGAGGTGAGCGTGTACGTAACACAGTGAGTTAAACATTATTTGCGTTGACGTTTGTGTCTTTGGCTGAGGCAGCTTTGCTTGCAGGTGTTTCAATAAAATCTAACTGCTGTGTAAAAATAAAGGACTTTCTATTTAAATGTGGAGAAGAAGAAGAGTAAAGCTTGGGCAGGACAGCACATTTGGTCTGTTCGCTCTAATTTTCACGTGACCTTAGTATAGTATAGTAAGTATTATAACTGCATGATGGCTGTTAGAATTGGAACAGTGGCTTAATTCAGATGCCTGAGATGCCACCGTATCCCCCCTCCATTACTGTGAACTGTTGGCTGACAATTACCTTAATGGTTGCATATCAGAGCCCATAATTACTTATCACAAGACCAAAGTGCAACTGCACAGACTGCCCTCTGTCATGTCCCTGCTCGTGCCTCGAGTGTTTTCTCGTGTGTTTTTTTCCGTTCCCTGAGTCCCCCAATGCTCCCCTGTCTGCTTCTGTATATGTGTGTGTGGTCCTCCCTTCCTCGCTCCTTACTCAGCTCCTCTGACACACCTGTCTTAAGTCAGCTCACCTGTTCCCACTTCCTAATCAGTCAGATATTCAGTCCCCTTTCCTTCGTTTATAATCAGTCCTGCCTCCCTCTGCTCCTGCTTTTTTTCATCTGTTCCCATGTTCCATTGTGTTTTTCAACCTTCAGCTACTCCATCCTGCCTGCCTCCGTGTCCTGCATTTAGGTCCACCCTGCACCACTGAACGTAACACCCTGGACAGCTCTCAGCAGTTCTTGTCTCCAAACTTTGCACACCGAAACTGCATGCAATGATAGATGTTAATACACATGCTGCAAAAATAAATCACTTTAGTCTATCAGTTTAGCAGTATTTGATCAATTCTATGGATGCCAACATTTCATATCACCATTATAGTGACCAAAATGATCACAGTTATTGCAGTTTTGATGTGTTAATGTGTTGAAAAGTACTTGCTATATGCACGGAAAAAATGTTCAAATCAATTTTTATACTGAAAACCACAAAAAAATTCTACGCACATATTGCTCCATATGTATTGACCCCACGCACATTTTAAATAAATGCAAATGAATGTTAAGATTCAGATGGTGATCACTTATGCAATATACCCAATAACTCACATAAATATGGAGGAGTCATGTACAGGGGAGTGTAGTGTTTCTCCTGCTGGAATAAGTTTATAACACCTGCCAGATTTTAAAATAACAAGAAGGGTTGATTGAGTAACTAAACTGTGTGTTATTGCATGCAATGGGCAAAAAGAGTCTGCAGACACACAAAATGTACAGCAACAGAATGATGTTAAGCTGAAAGCTTCAGTTTACATTTCTGATAAGTTATTAAAAAGTTAGACAGACAAACTATGACTTTTCCCCCCATTCTTAAGTCAACGGTAAGGTAAAATTCAGCTTAGTTATGAAGGCACTGGAGGGTGGTCACAAAGTTGACTCATAAGATTTGAGGTGTTTCCCCCTTTCGCAACGATTTTCTTCCTGAATGTTCAGCAGACTATGGTTGATCAAGTTTCACTCAGCAGTCCAAAGAAATACTAAAACTGGACCACACTTCACACTTTGTCCTCTCAGAAGGCTGAAAAACCTCTAGAGTCTCCACCTTTCACCATATTTTGATTGATGCAAGCAAAGCCAGGAGTGCCCATGCCTGAGAAGATAAATCAAAGAAACCCTGGACTCCGTACTAACTGGAAGGAGCACTTAGCCTGGGGTGGGGGGGGGGTGAGACTTTTCCCTGGCTATGTGTGTTCTAAATAATAAAGGATATGCATCCTGTGAGAACTCACATGCTTTGTCTACTACAACCACATGGCTCACGTGTGGCCGAGATGTCCAGGAGCGGACATAGATGTGCTTGTGTTTGGATCATGAGAATGTGGAGAAATCGCAAGCTGAGCCAAGAAACTATACACAAGAATCTGAAGGACACTCTGTCGACTATGGTGCTCGCCAAATCTAAAAGAGAGGGTGCGTCTCCAGTCACATCGGTGTAAAGCTGATGATGGCTAATTTAAAAACAATCATTTCTCACCACTGCCATATTCTGTGTGCTGGGATTTTATTACCACACCTCTCATTACTCCTCGACCAAAACCTGACCCTTTTCAGTATTTTCCACAATTCAGTCTTGTTCTGTTATTATTCTGTATTCTATAAAGTTTTTGTCCTTTTGCCTCAATTGCCCTCTATGTTATAAAGTCTTTCTTCTCTTATTCACATTCTGTAGTTTTGGTATATGTTGACGTAAATATGAATGGTACTTTCAATATGGTTTAGCTGTCGCAGACCATTCATGAATCAATTTTAAATGACTGTTATTGTTAGTATGTTTCTGTGGTGTCCACATGGCACGAGATTCCTCTTTCCCCTTTTTTATCACAGATTAAATTCTATTTGAACTTTATTTGTCTGTTGTCTCCTCCCTCCTTGATAACATTTTTTGTTACTGCAGCAGCCAATCTCCACACAGGGAGCCAACCTAATTAGTTGCCTTAAACAGGGAAATGTCACCGTCGATTCTAATCTTTGAAATCCAATTTCACCGTGCTGCATGCGGTGCACAGTAAATGAAGAGCGAGAAACGTACTGAAACTCACCCCTCCTGTTACAGCGCTGCTAGCCTGCTTCTAACTGCTGACGCGGCATTATGCATCTCCAATTCTTCATGCCATGTCTTGCCTTCTTGCACAGTGAGATGTTTCTAATGCAAAACAAGCTTTAATCTGCTTTAAATGTGTTCAGTCTAGTTCAGGGTGGTGGTGACTGTTAACAAAAGTAGCATTGAAATGAAAGCACCCTGGGTGATGACCTACAGTCAAAACAGTGAAAGTATCCCAAAGGCTCTGCATCCCACAGCAGATCTCTCTTCTGCTGTAACACATTTAAACAAGGGTTGTTTTATCAGATTAGTGTCAAAAACCATAAAGAGGAAGTGCAACAGTATGAACACAAACATAACGTGCACAGACATGACTGGGCGATAAATAACAAAGTAAACAACATACTGTATACTAAACCAAATGCTCCTTTAAAAACAACTTGGATTTAATGCTGCTTATTTGTATGTCAACTATTAACCTCCTTTCTCAAGGATTAAGCATCACAGTAGCTGGAGTCCAGGATTAAGACCCTGATACAGTTTCCATTTAAAATACATCATGTGGTTTAATTTGTGGAAAACTGGAGGCAGAAGTGATAGAAAGAGTACAGAAGCCAAGACAAACAAAACAATACCACCAATCATTAAAACAAATATTGATGCAAGCGTGAGCGAGGGGGTTTCAACACTGGGCTCCTGTGAACGCTGAGATACAATAAAGCTGACAAAAGTTTTTATTTTTTTGTAATGTTTTTCCTGGCAGAGGAGAGTGTTATACATTTTATTGGTTTTAGGACCCAGAACATTTAAAGATAATTTTTTAAATTTTGTTTTTAAGCAAAATGTGCAATATGAGTTTTGTTAGACACAATCAGCTATTCAACCAAATCCTCAGAGCTTGGATAGGATTGGGAATATAAATATCATTTTGACTTTTTGTTTTGAAGTTTTTTCTTTGAGTTTACACCAAGTTTTAAATTAAACGAGGAGATCTGGTGGGCATCAGAGGCAGATTGTTATTTGGAGGAAAAGACCTGGTGTACAAGATGGCATCATCAGCATAAAAATGTTCATGAGTTGAAAAATAAATGTTATGTACAGAGTTAATAGCAAAAAGCCTGATATTAATCTTCGAAGAACTGCTCTAAATTGATGCCGGCAACCTAATATTCCACTTTAAGTGAGTTAGAAATGTCAGTAGGCAAACTGGAGCAGTCATGTAATGTCAGCTGGTGCCAAGTTAAAAATAAGCAGAGAATTATGCAAAGTATTGTGTTATTTTACAAGCCTTCGGAAACCGAGGCACACCAGTATTGACGCTGCATAGTTGGCGATCTTTGCTACATAAAAGAGGAAGCACGAGCGCATGTTTAAGAATACAGGAAAAAGCTGCTGTGAAACTTTTTGTCAGCGTGTTTACACACCCAAAACGTTTATCACGTCGCAGACAGGCAGAAGGTTCGACCAGTTCCTCGCGGTGTGTTATCTGGGCCTCGGCACTGGTTGAAGTCAGAGCTATCAGCTCGGACACATTTTTTTCCTTAATGGCTGCTCTGCTGCGACACTGGCCACCGATGCCCCCTCTTCAATCGGCCTCTGGACATGTTGCGCTTATCAACCAACTGCTGGGCTTTCTTTAAAGTCTGGATTAAGTTCCACATTGGGCAACTAATACACTACTACCACTACTTCTACTACTATTACAAATACTACGAATATTAATAGTCTGTAAATCATTTATAAAAGCCTGGATTCACTGGAAAGTGCCATGTTGTGGTGGTAAAATTAAATTCAATGGCCTGCATTGTTGGCTGCAATTTTAATTTCAGTGCCCCTACTTGGTCAAAGCCAGTGCTACAACTTTTCCAACTAGAAGACAGAGCTCACTGATGGACTTTGTGGCTGCTTTGTTCCCAAATTTATAGCTGTATCAATGAAATGCTGCATATCAACAGCATATTTTATACATCAAAGTAAGAAAAGCACAGAATAAGATGAACTGTGACCCACAGAAGAACAAAACTAATGTTATTAGGAACACCCCGGCTTTTTATGTATCCTACTAGTAAAAATATCTGCTAAAAAAGCCTCGCAAAAAACAATCACTTAGATCGACAAGCCTTTCATATAATTACATTTATGTCTAAATGTTCTCCAGTTGTGTAACTGAGCAGAAGTCTGTGTTGCATGACTAAAAGGCTAAAAGATAAAGCGCTGCCAAATGCCAACACATTAGAAATGACAAGAACTTCTTATCAAAACCAGTTTGTAAAAGAATATACTGGAAAACTCCCCAGACGCACTTAAAAGAGGGAACAATGTGGTCTCCTCAGCATCCCTGACCGCCAGCTGCCGAGGGTCCAGCCAGCGCTCTGTTCTGCAGCAAAGATTTATTAAATGAGCACAGCACATCACCAATTTATCTGGAGCAAAATAAGACTGTTGGAATGTAATAATATTAAATAAAACCACAGTATAACATTAATGTTGTATGTTATTTAACATTTAATGCTAATTTAATGATAATGATTTCAATGATTAGCACTGTTGCCTCACAGCTAGAGGATCCTGGGTTCTGTGTGGAGTTTGCATGTTCTCCCTGTGCCTGCGTGGGTTCTCTCTGGGTACTCCAGCTTCCTCCCACAATCCAAAGACATGCAGGTTAATTGGCGACTCTAAATTGCCCCTAGGTGTGAATGTGAGTGTGAGTGGTTTGTCTGTCTGTCTTCAATGTCACCCTGCGACTGACTGGCGTCCAGTCCAGGATGTACCCCGCCTCTCGCCCAAAGATAGCTGGGACAGGCTCCAGCACCCCTGCGACCCTGTGTGTGCTCAGGATAAGCAGGTTTAGAAAATGATTGGATGGATGGATTTCATAAAAATGCCTAATTGCTGAATTTCACTGAAACCTGCAGCTGTGCTCCCATAAATCCAGATGTGCAACACAAACATAAAAGGACAATCAATGGGGAGTTTTATGTAAAAAGAAAAACAAACACCTATTCAACACGCAACTCATTTGACCTCTGGCTGTAACATCACAAAAAACCCACTGTGGGCACTGCTCTGCAGTCTTCCCTCCTGCTGTCAGTCAAAGAATGGACACTGTTCATGTCTTAATGCAAAGCAGATACAATTGGATATCGACGTTACAGCAATATTCTATCTGAAACGATTCATCTGTTGACAACATGTTTTTGAGTTATTGTTTCATTCATTTTAGGTAAAGATACCAGAACATTTCTTTCATTTCTTTTTTATTTTCATTTCTTTGGATTATAGCAAAATGAGTCATAATTTACTTTTTACTGATATTTTGTAGATCATCCAGAAAATATTACAAATGAATCTATAAAACAGTGCATTTACTGTTAATGTGGCTTCCATGAGGCCAACTTTCGCAGAGCATCCAACAAAAGCCACTTGGCCTCACGATTTTACAAGCTTTTTGAGCAGGCGAGTGAAAGAGGGTTCAGCGGCCTAATGACACCAGCGTTAAGCCTTTCGACCGTGATATCATGCATCTGGCCGTAAGGGGAAAACCGCTCACAGTCCTCGATCCAACTGAACAGAACTCGGTTCATTTCGGCAAACAGAAATGGGGTCAAGTCCAGACGTCCAGATGTGACACAGATAAATGTTCCCGCTGCGATCTGGTAGGTTGGATACTCACGCTGTAAATGCTCTTACCTGTCAAAAACTCACAATCGCATATTAAATAACTCTCATTTGGCTTCACAGAAGCCCTCGACCCAGCCCGAGCTCTCTGGAAAACAACACTTAGCCGACTTTCTGAGCAGAAAGGTGAAGTATAACTGCGGACAATAAAACTGCACAATGTAAACAGGATGCGACACCCCTGACTCACTGATGACGGGCTGAATGGGGGCTCCAGGCAGCAGATGTCGCTTGCTTTGTGAAACACGGCCTGGAGGGGTTTCCACATTAAAAAACTTAAATCTAGTCCTTGAAACTTTCAACTGGACAATCATTTTTACAAGTATCCACAGGCCCATTGTAGCAAACTGTGGGGTGCGTGGTGACTATCTCCGGAGATCGGTTATGAAAATCCCCTCTAATGTTTTGGCAAGATATCTTTCATTGTTCTCAGCCTGACTTTGAGTTTGTTTCTCACATGCAGACAAAAAGGCAACCGAAATGCTGAAAAAAAGCCAAAAACCACAGGCTGGACAGTGAGATGTGATCTAGTCACTGAGCAAACAGTGAAATAAGGGAGCTGTGTCTAAAGTTCATACTATCCTCAACCCTCCTCCTGTATGCTCACACAACGCAGTGGTTGTTTTGCCATTTTTACACTTCCCCAAAAGTGTCTACAAAAACCATAGCCAGACAGTGAACTTACTTTCTGTGACCTTAACATGAAATCAACACTACTATACTGCTGCAAACGACACTTTCTGTTGGTGTGATTCCTCCTGCAGGATGACAGCTGGCAGCCTCTCGTCCCATTTTTCTGCATGCGGTTCTCGTAGTTTTCTTTTCCCACATGAAAAAACAGGAAGTGTGAGTAAAAGCCTTTGCAGGCAGCTTTGTCACAGGGCTGTTCGGTTTAGCTACAGGGCTGTAGCTGAGGGTAACCTCACCAGGACAACAAGTGGCTCATAATGAAGAATATGTTGAGTCACTGGAGGAATACAAAGAAATATTTTAGTTTGATATGTTTGAGGGAAAGTATTTAGCTTTGTGCCAACCTGCAGGCGGGTGGCATTGAATCTAGAAGTCTCTGAACTCTACTAAAAGTGATGAACACTGTTCCTCTAAAAGAGATTCCCTCATTTTGTGATTTGATGATGTGACGGTCGCAGTATATGATTCATTTTCATCCTCATCAAACCATTAAGTGATTATGCATGGAGGCATCCTGCAAGAGACCCTTCCCATCAGGACAGAAATGTTTCATCACAGGATGAAGGTGATCACTCAGAACAACTCTGGATTGATGTGCAGTGACTCTCCTCTCTGAAGGACACACAAACCATGCCAGTAAAATGCCCTGCACTAATCTTTCCTGCTTGAAGGTTTATAACATTGAGCGCTGAGGGAATCACCTTTTCTGCACCTCGTTGAAAAGCTCGAACAGCAGCGATGAAATTCAACAGCGCCAAACACTGCAGCCTCAATAAATCACCTTTAAGTTGGATCAGCACGTCTCAGAAGCAAATTTGGATTCAAACCTCAACCAATAAATAACTCAGACCAACATTAGTTTATCCCAAAATATCAGCATCGACATATATGAAACAAGAAACTGCAGTAAACCTTATATAGACAGATTGAGGTCACTTAGAAACAGAGGCTCTGTTCTCTGGAGAGAAAACTGAAAGATTTACGTCATACAAGTCCCACTTAGTACAGACCTTGGTCACAATTCACTACCAAATTTAAGGAAACCTAATCAAAAATTATCTCCCCTATTATGTTATGGTACTTTCACATGGTACAATGATGGAATGTAACAAGTGCTGTGCTTTAGTACTATATAATAGTACTTTTTTAGTCAATTACAGATTCAGACAGCACAGCAAAATAGTTTTCCTTTAATTTGTCAGCTGTCTATATATCATACAGTCTATGAAGCTATAAAAAAAGAGAAAAGAAAAACAACACTAAGGATAAGATCTCTGTAAAATAGGCACTCCTCTAAAATACTCAAACACCACGCATGACTGCAAAAGTTACGAACTGTGAAGAGATTCTCACTGAGCCGTGATGAAGTCAGTTAGGCTGTCCAAAAGAGGCGCGCTTAAAAAAAAAAAAACTAAATGAATCAAAGCTCCGGGAAACACTGGGCAGTTTCACGTTTCATTTTACCCTAAACCACACCGCAGTGTGGGATGTTGTCATTCTGCTGGCTTCAGACCTGCCGGCTCTCTCTCCACGATGCACTCTCCCAAAGATGGTCCAGAACATTATTTTGGCAAACAGAACAGAAAAAACAGAAAAAACAGGCAGCTCGAGCTTTACCGTTGCTGTTTGTTCCATTTCAAACTAGCCGACTCATTTTTCTCCCCTTGCAGCAGCTGACAGAGCACTTCTCTGAATGTGACCTGGATAAAAACCTGCAGAATGTCACACATGATCCCCGATGCAAGAACAGTGTACTTTCCCCATATATGTCTGTCACCAATCACGTTCTTCCAGTAAAGACCTAAAAGCTAAATTAGCTTTTGCAAGTGGCCTAATGAATCAACGCTGCCTACATACAATTAAAACATCATGCTGAAAAAAAACCCCATCAGGATCATCTGTACTTTCTTTCTGGAACATTTACATAATAGTACTCTATTAAAACCTATTAAAACCCTATTAAAACATGAATACACAAGCATTGCCTAGTTGTGATAAATGTTGATTTTATTCTGCATCTCCTCCCTCAGCCATGCAGTCCCCCTGAACAGTCAATATAAGAGTCCATATTAGTATTTAGGGCTTGTAATGAGTAAAACATTGCAAGCGACACTGACTCTCGTCTCAAAACCAGAAAACAGAGCCAACATTATGACGCTCGAACTGGAAAATGACTTGACTCGCTCTGCAGAGAATCAGCTACTCGAGCATGTAAAATAGATCACCCGTAGGATAAGCATCTGTATGTGGCAGCGCCGTCAACAAACCAAATACACACATTACCAGTTCGTTAGAGGCTGAAGCTGTTTAGATCTAACAGGACAGCCATGCGATCATCTTTCCTGCTTGAAGGTTTATAACATTTGGTTTAAACTGTTTCTTCACCTTTTCTGCACCTTGTTGAGAAGCTCGAACAGCAGCGATGAAATCCAACAGCGCAAAAATACTGCAGCCTCCAAATAAATCACAATAAAGTTGCATCAGCACGTCATCAGAAGCAAATGTGGATTCAAACTTCAACCAATAAACCAATAAATAACCCAGACCAATATTAGTTTATCCCAAAATATCAGCATCGACATATATGAAACAAGAAACTGCAGTAAACCTTAGACAGACAGATTGAGGTAATTTAAGTCCCTCTTAGCACAAACATTGGTCACATCTCTTTAACTACCAAATTTAAAGGACCCAAATCACCAATGATCATCTATGTTATCGATAAACAAACACACTCAGATCAAAACCCCTTAAACATAAAAAAAAGATCATTTAAACCCTTATTAAAGCAGGACTGTTGTATCAGAATAACTTCAGGTGCTTATCAGAATAAACAAGCAGGTGAGTACAAATATAAACACACTGATGGGATGTAACTGAGTACATTTACTCTGTAAAGCACTGACATTAAGTACAATTTTACTTAATACTTCTATTCCAACACAATTACTTGACAGCTTTAGTTACTTTAGACTATTAACACAACAAATAAAGTAAATACAGACTGATAAAGTTTAAGTTAAAAACCCTTTACCTGCTGCAACATTAACATGATGCACGCTTTAATAAATGACTAACTGTAATCCAATAATGAACTTTTGCAGGACTTTTACTTGTTTACATTGTAGTATTAGTACTTTTACTCAAATAATAAACTGATTACTTCTACCAGCACAGTTTAAACCTCTCTATCACACCTGTCGATGGAGCAGATCGATACTTCAGAATCAATTCAGTGTATTGATCTCTGACAGTTTGGCTGCTTTTCACTGCAGATCCCATTATTATTATTATTATTATTATTATTATTATTATTATTAATCGTCTGTGTAGGGCTTACTGTAACTGCTGTGTGTTACTGCATGAGTCAACAACAACAACAACAACAACACACACACACACACACACATTGAACTTACTCAGCCTGCAGTCCTCTGATGTGCTGCCTTTGTCTTTGTAGTCCAACACACACACACACACCGAGTGTATCCAAGTCACGTAACCACTCACAGCTCAGTAACTAAATAACTAAGTAACTGCGGGCGGTGTGTGAACAGAAGTACCGTTACTTTGTCATCTGTCCGCTCAGCTGCCCTCCCGTCGTCTTCTCATCTTCTCCGGACTCTGAGCGCGGCTCAAACCGGAGCAGCTGACTGCCCCGACTGTGAGAGGATGGTATAAAAAGATGGTGGTGGTGGTGGATGTAATGAGGGAGGAGCTGGACGCCTCCAGTTCGCTTTTCAGCCTCTGATTCGGGCTCTACTTCTTCCGTGTTTGACGCGGAAGCTTTTTTTTCTCTTTTTTTCTTTTTACACTGGTAATTCCCAAAGTTCCGAAAGAAACGTGAAACCCCTGAACACAACACGCAGAGACAGTGACGAGTACTGTTAGAGTACTTTATACTGTGTACTTTTACTTTACTGTAGTACTGTAGTACTTTATACTTTGTTTTTACTACTGTACTTTATAGTACTTTATACTGTACTTTTACTTTACTGTAGTACTTTATAGTACTTTATACTGTGTACTTTTACTTTACTGTAGTACTGTTAGAGTACTTTATACTGTACTTTTACTGTACTTTTACTGTACTTTTACTGTACTGTTAGAGTACTTTATACTGTACTGTACTTTTACTGTAGTACTGTTAGAGTACTTTATACTGTACTTTTACTTTACTGTAGTACTGTTATAGAGTACTTTATACTGTACTTTTACTGTAGTACTGTTAGAGTACTTTATACTGTTACTGTACTGTTAGAGTACTTTATACTGTACTTTATACTGTACTTTTACTGTTAGAGTACTTTATACTGTGTACTTTTACTGTAGTACTGTTACTGTTAGAGTGCTGTTTACTGTACTTTATACTGTGTACTTTTACTTTACTGTGTAGTACTGTTAGAGTACTTTATACTGTTTTTACTGTACTTTTACTTTACTGTGTACTGTTGTACTTTTACTGTACTGTTAGAGTACTTTATACTGTGTGCTACTTTTATTTTACTGTACTTTTACTGTACTGTGTTACTGTACTGTTAGAGTACTTTATACTGTGTACTTTTACTTTACTGTAGTACTGTTAGAGTACTTTATGTGTACTGTGTACTTTTATGTTGACTGTACTTTTACTGTACTGTTAGAGTACTTTATACTGTGTACTTTGCTACTGTAGTACTGTTAGAGTACTTTATACTGTGTACTTTTACTTTATACTGTACTGTTGTACTGTGCTACTGTACTGTTAGAGTACTTTATACTTTGTACTTTTACTGTACTGTTGCTATTCTGTACTGTTAGAGTACTTTATACTGTACTTTTACTGTGTACTAGTGTACTGTTGGTGCTTTTGCCTGTGTGCTACTGTGTGCTTTTACTGTGGTACTGTATGCATGCTTTTTACTGTACTGTGTAGGTACTGCTTTATACTGTGGTGCTTTATACTGTGTGCTGTACTGTACTTTACTAGTGCTTTTAGTACTTTTGCTGTGTGCTTTATACTGTGTACTTTTTTTGCTGTGTACTGTAGTACTACTGTTAGAGTACTTTATACTGTGCTTTTACTGTTACTACTTTACTGTAGTACTGTTAGAGTACTTTATACTGTGTACTTTTACTGTAGTACTGTTAGAGTACTTTATACTGTGTACTTTTACTTTATACTGTAGTACTGTTAGAGTACTTTATACTGTACTTTTACTTTACTGTACTGTTACTATACTGTTTTAGTACTGTACTGTTATAGAGTACTTTATACTGTGTACTGTGTACTTTTACTTTATACTTTATACTGTACTTTTACTTTAGTACTGTTAGAGTACTTTTATACTGTGTACTTTTACTTTACTGTAGTACTGTTAGAGTAGTACTTTATACTGTGTACTTTTACTTTACTGTACTTTATACTGTACTTTACTACTGTTAGAGTACTTTATACTGTACTACTGTACTTTTACTGTACTTTTACTTTAGAGTACTACTTATACTGTACTGTTAGGTACTGTACTGTGACTGTTAGAGTACTTTATACTGTTGTAGTACTTTTACTTTATACTGTACTTTTACTTTACTGTAGTACTGTTAGAGTACTTTTATACTGTGTACTTTTACTGTAGTATTGCTTTACTTTTACTGTACTGTTAGAGTACTTTATACTGTGTACTTTTACTTTACTGTAGTACTGTTAGAGTACTTTATACTTTGTACTTTTACTGTAGTACTGTTAGAGTATTTTATACTTTACTTTTACTGTTGTTAGAGTACTGTTACTTTATACTGTACTTTTACTTTACTGTACTGTTAGAGTACTTTATACTTTGTACTGTAGTACTTTAGAGTATTTTAGAGTACTTTATACTGTGTACTTTTACTGTAGTACTGTTAGAGTACTTTATACTGTTATACTGTACTTTTACTGTACTGTTTACTGTACTTTATACTGTGTACTTTTACTTTAGAGTACTTTATACTGTTACTTTTGTGTACTTTTACTGTACTTTACTGTAGTACTGTTAGAGTACTTTATACTGTGTAGTACTTTTACTGTAGTACTGTTAGAGTACTTTATACTTTGTACTTTTACTGTAGTACTGTTAGAGTACTTTATACTGTTACTTTGTAGTACCTTTGTTTTAGGTGCTTTTACTTTTACTGTAGTACTGTTAGAGTACTTTATACTTTGTACTGTAGTACTTTACTTTGTGTGTGCTTTACTTTTGTACTACTACTGTGCTGTACTGTACTATAGTTAGTACTTTATACTTTGTACTTTGCTGTGTACTTGTAGTGTAGTACTTTTATACTGTAGCTACTGTTAGAGTACTTTATACTGTACTTTACTGTACTTTACTGTACTGTAGTACTTTACTGTACTATGTAGTACTGTTAGAGTACTTTATACTGTACTTTTACTTTTACTGTAGTACTGTTAGAGTACTTTATACTGTGTACTTTACTGTAGTACTGTTAGAGTACTTTTTTATACTGTGTACTTTTACTGTACTGTAGTACTTTATATTGTACTGTAGTAGTTAGTACTTTATACTGTACTTTTACTTTACTGTTACTGTAGTACTGTTAGAGTACTTTATACTGTGTACTTTTACTAGTACTGTTAGAGTACTTTATACTGTACTTTTACTGTAGTACTGTTAGAGTACTTTTATACTGTGTACTTTTTTACTGTGTACTGTACTGTTAGAGTACTTTATAGTACTGCTTTATACTTTTACTGTAGTATTGTTAGAGTACTTTATACTGTGTACTTTTTCTGTAGTACTGTTAGAGTACTTTATACTGTACTTTTACTTTACTGTAGTACTGTTATAGTACTTTATACTGTACTTTTACTTTACTGTAGTACTTTATACTGTACTTTATACTTTACTGTAGTACTTTAGAGTACTTTACTGTACTTTTACTGTTACTTTATGTACTTTTACTTTACTGTACTTTATAGTACTTTATACTGTGTACTTTTACTTTACTGTAGTACTTTTACTGTTAGAGTACTTTATACTGTGTACTTTTACTTTACTGTAGTACTGTTATACTTTATACTGTACTGTTACTTAGTACTGAGTACTTTATACTGTGTACTTTTACTTTACTGTAGTACTGTTATACTTTATACTGTACTTTTACTGTACTGTTAGAGTACTTTATACTTTGTACTTTACTACTGTTACTGTAGTACTGTTAGAGTAGTACTTTTACCGTACTTTGTACTGTTTACTTTTACTTTACTACTGTATAGTACTGTTTACTGTGTACTGTTTACTGTATACTACTGTATACTACTGTATATGCTGTGTACTGCTATTTCACTTTAATATTGTGACATGTACTGTTATAGTACTGTATTTTGGTACTGTATACTGTGTACTTTTACTATAGTACAGTGTTGTAATATGAAAAGTATAGTTACAGTACTGTTTACTGTGTACTTTTACTTTACTTTAGTACAGTACTGTAATGTGACAAGTACTGTTATTGGACTATTTAATGGTAATTTTACTTTACTTGAGAACAAGGTTGTAATGTAACAATACTCTTTTTAGTACTACTGAATAGTAAATTTACTTTACTCAAGTATTGTGGAATGTACCAAGTGCTGTGCTTGAGTACTATTTTATGGTACTTTTAGTTTACTTGAGTACAGTGGTTGAATGTAACATGCAGAGTTTAGTGCTATTTAATGGTAGTTTTTTAGTCAATTACAGATTTGGATGCTCAAAGTAACTAATTACATTTACTCAAATACTGCACTGTACAGTTATGTGTACACACACTTGGAATTTGATTCATTCCTGTGGGGAAAAAACACACAAGCTACCCTGTAGATAAGGTATATAAAATAATTGAAAGTAGTTCCAACTTTACCAAATGCAACATTTGAAAATAATGTGACAATTAAAACAGGAGCTATATTTGCTGTAGTGAGTTCACTTTGAGTACATTTTGCTGATAATATTTCCAACACAGAAACATCTTTAAAAAAGGTCTTTTACTTACTATGCTGGAGAGTATTTATATTGGTCCACTGCAACTTGTACTTAAGTCAAGGATCTGAATACTTCTTCTACTACTGCACTAAGCACAATACACAACAAAAACACAATATTTACACGTGCATATACATACGTGTAGGTACTGTTAAATCATGAATAGTCCCTTGAAGTTACTAACCCACAGGTGTACCTTAATATAAAGGTGAACAGGAGATCTAAGAATTCATTAAAACATCTGTCTGGATCTTTTCCAAGTGAAAAGTATTATTTATTTCTTTTTTTACTTTTTGATTTGCCAATAACTCAGACCTTTATGGTTATGTTTATTTTTTCCTTTCATTGTGCAGATGTAGCTTAATATTAAAACTAAGCATCGCACATGGAGAACATTTCATTAAAAGTGAGTGTCGTGATTCATATGTAGGAAATAAAATAAATGCAAAGCAGGAAGTTGTCATGTCAAACAGTATTTCTTTCAGAGGACTTACGGGAGTAAAAGAACAGTTTGACATTTTCAAAGAGAATCTGCTGCTCACAGGTTTTGCCTTGACACATTTATTGGCTCTGTTAAATGATTGTGAACACTGCCGGAGCCTCAGCCAGAGCTCCAGGCACACATAAATGGTAAAAAGACAAACAAAGCATTGTGGGAGAAGAGTGCAGGCACAACCAAAAGATTTTCTCTAGCATGCGCAAAGATGTTCGAGTCATTTTAGACTGCGCAGAAATCATTTTAGAGATTCCTCAAGCTCAAGTATTCTATAAAGGGAGTTGTGCGTGTGGATCAAAAACTGTCCTGCAGACCTGTTAGAGAGAGTCAACAATGACATGACTGGATAACAGGAAGTCATATTTGCACAAGAAGAAGGGGATTTACTGCAAGGAAAAAAAGTTTGGCTCAGCACATATAAATAAATATCCCTGTCACGCTTCACTTCTTGACCCCTATGTGCAGCCTGTCAATACTTTCCTACTTGAAGCTGGTGCAGTTGGCAGCTGCTGCATGCTTTAGTGTCAAAAAGGCTTTGAGCAAACAAATGCAGCACATTTTCCTGGGAAAAAGGTCAAAATTTCATCCTGATAAAATGTGGGAAAATGTTCAAAGACCGTAATTTCCTCTTATTTTTGCCCATTTTACTCCTACCATCACCTTGTATTTTGAATTGACAGCACATTGTGTAACCTGGAGAGCTGAACGCAGGTGTTTTTGGACATGGCCCCTTTGATCCTATCATATCAGATAAACATATCTGTGTTTTAGCTGGTGTGGACTTTTTTTTGGGGGGTCTTTGAAGCTCATCCAACTAGTGATTATCCTCACATGCTTTTTCCGTTGGATTAATCCAGTGAATACATGTTTTGTGTGCAGCCTCGAGGGTTATTTTTGATGGAGCTGCTAAAATTTTGCCTGGAGAACAGAGAAGTTGGATGAGTCATGTTCAGTGGATTATTGTAGATTACTGCGACTTCTGTCTCTCTTCAGGTGGTTCCTGTTGACCGACCTCAGTCTCATCTCCACTTTATCAGCGTTGGGATGCAGAACAAGTCGTGCATCTGGTTGAGTAACAGAAGTTGTTGAGCAACTGTTTCTCCAGAAGAGTCTCCTCTGGTATGAAAGGAAATACATTAGGTGAGTTTGCTTTGCTCCTCTGTTTGATTTGCAAGTATTTGGACTGGCTCTTTTAAGGCAGGATGTATTTTTGGGACAGCTGCTGGAAACTAAAGAATACGGCCTCTGTGCGGTGTCCCGAGTTATTTCAGTGCCTTCATCCACCCAACTTTTCAGGGTGCTGAAGGATATACGTGGAGTGTTTTTAGATAGTGTCCCTTTTACATTCAATAATAAAAAGAAAATGTTTTGTATTATTGTGCTCTTGGTAATTGAACCCAGTTGTCAGCAACTCTTGTTTTTTTCTATTGACACAGCTGCTTTTGTTCTCTTCTGAATGTAATCGAGTGCATGTGAGTCTAAACTGACCATATTTTTGGGAAATTGAGGACATTTCAATTAACATTTTGCATATGAGCTGAAAGTGAAGTTCTGACTTTAGTTCTTCACATAAAACAAAGTGGGCAAAACAGGCTCCCAGACAGGCCTTGAGAGAAACAACACAATGACATCCCCCAGAGGCCAGCTAGGATGGTCATCTGTTTACAGGAAGTCACTTGAACAACAGCCAAGAGAGACATGGATTTTCATGCACTTTTGCGGATTTTTGCTTTCCAAAACCAACATATAAGTAATATTTAACATTTAATTTCTGTCTTCATGTTAAGACCTTTGCTCTGTCAGCTCCATGGCAGTTATTTTAGTTTTATAATCAACCCTAGGGTCTCCAAACCTTAACTTCTAGGGCCTCTCAGATGAGTAACAAAACCTCTCTTAATAAACATGTTTCTGTACCACACTGATTAAGATAAACACCAGTCAGTTAAATTCACTCTATTGCATTGCAGACACAGTCCACAGAAGAAAAGATAAAAAAAAACATATAATGGAGTATAAAAATGTGTAATTTATTCATGCATGTTGCATATTGCATTACTTTAGTGTGCTACTTCCTTTAGGAAAGACTAAAACTGGTCAAACCTTACAATATTATCTCAGTATTGATGCCTTTGTGAAAACCCTGGTGAAATGACGGCACTGAAGGAGTTAATTAATTCATGCACTCCTGCGCAACGCTCACACTGCTGTCTAAATTGAAGATCCTCAGCAGAAAGCCGGAGGAAGTCGGAGTGACCGTTGCATCACAGCTGAAAGATATAGCTCATCCTTCTGCACCACTTCTGAGAAGCACCTAAATGCCTTTTTTGTTTCTGTCAACAACTGTGTTAAACTGACTGGATTTTACTGACTGCAGTCCAAAGATTTTGCAAAATTTTTTAATTGCAAACCACCTGGTAATAATGATGAAGCAGTGAGGTAGTTTTATTTGGTTGTAAATCAGTGGGTATATGTTTGTAGTTTCATCAAAACTTTTATCATGTTTAAATTTTCAAAAAATGTACTCACACTGTTCAAGTAGCACAAAAGGCCCATAAGGCAGCTCAGTGAAAAACAGTTGTGCAATAATAAATCTAATCTATGCAGGTCACAGCTTTTCTGTTTCCACACTCTAACAAAATGTGCACCAAATGTTCTTTTAAATGCAGACGGACCATCATGTCAAGCTCCACTGACACTCTACAGTTTCGTTTCCCTGCCCTCGGTGACTCCATCCTCAGCAGGATGAACACTCTGAGAGAGGAGCACCGCTTCTGTGATATCACCCTCCTCCTTGGGGGGCCAGAGGGCGCCGCTCTCCGGCCCTTCCATTTCTACGGTCACAGGGTGGTGCTTGCGGCGTCCTCGGACTTCCTGCGGGACCAATTCCTGCTCCATGAAGGCCGGGCCGAGCTGAGCGTAGGCGTCGTCTCCAGTGTGGAGGTCGGCGAGAGGCTTTTCCTGTCCTGCTACACCGGGCTCTTAGAGGTGCGTCATGATCAACTGCACCTCTGAACTATTTAAAAATCTACCCCAGTGCAAAACTATTTTACAGCAGATTTGCTTTTAACTGCTCAATGAAGGTGGAAAATTTGCAAAACAGTGTGAGGAAGATGAATGACAACATCAAGAGTACCAAAACAGAAATAAGGAACAAACAAATTGTCACAACAAGAGAGTGGATGTACCGCGATATGAAAGTTAAAGATGAGACGACTTTACGCAGTGGTTCTAGTTCTGTTTTTGCATGTGGGTTTAAATTGTGCAATCAGATATTTTGGTAATTCACATCCATAATTAAAGTGTTTTTCTTGATCATTACTTTGCTTTTTTTCCTGCAGGTGCCTCTGAGAGAGCTGGTGAGCTACCTGACTGCAGCCAGCGCGCTTCAGATGAGTCAGGTGGTGGAGAGATGTGCTCAGGCCATCTCTCAGTTCCTCAGCCCGACGCTGTCTTCCTTAGAACTGGAGAGACAGGAAAAAGATGCAGCCAAGTCCAGCACCAGCATCCAGGGAGCGAGTTCCGAGGGGGGGGGGAGGTTGTGATTCAGTCGAGGGTTGGCCAAGGAGCCGAGGTGGACGGTCAAGAAATGGGGGAGGTCAGAGGTGATGGCGGGGAGGTCACACCTAAAACAGAGGTATCTGAAGTTGTAGTGTGTTGCCTCACATCAGAGGAAAGTGGAGAAATCCCACGTGTCCACACAAACACCCCACTCTATCGAGATCACCACGTTACAGAGTTTAAGCTGCTCCCTCCTACAGCTGTCCAAGATGATGACTCCTCCACAGCCACAGGAATATCTACTCAGCATGAACAGCCAGTAAGTAGTTCCCAGGACGAAGGGATAAAGGAAGAACAAGGAGACGAGGATGAGATGTTCTTACTGGCAGCTCAACTGCAAAAACGTGGGGAGCTGATGGACTCCGATCTATTAATGCTGCCACAGGATGGTGCTTCAGACAGCGTATTGGTCCAGAGGCCGTACCTGTGCAGGAGGTGTGACCGAGTCTTCCAGCACCTGGAGAGCTACGTGGGCCACCTGAAGGAGCACCGGCAGTTCTTGTGTTTGGTCTGTGGGAAAGGCTTCTCCCAGAAGAGCAACCTGACCCGCCACGTCCACGTCCACACCGGCGTCAAGCCCTTTCGATGCCCGCTGTGCCACAAGACGTTTTCCCAAAAAGCCACGCTGCAAGACCACCTCAATCTGCACACAGGGGATAAGCCCCACAAGTGCAACTACTGTGCTGTGCACTTTGCACACAAGGCAGGTCTCAGGCGCCACCTGAAGGACATTCATGGTAACAGTAGCCTGCAGAACGTGCTGGAGGAAGCTGTGGACTGATGATAAAGAGGCAGTTTTAGTGCAAGATTAGTTAAAACAGTTGGCCTGAATAGTTTCTATATGAATTTGGGACTAAGTTGACAGTTGAAAAATGACACATTACTGTGACATGTAGGGTAATAAAGAAGAGGCGTTTCAGTTAAAAAATTGATCATTCTGTATTTACACTGATTATCATTGTACATTTGGTGTCACTTTCTGCTACACCAGTGTCAGCCATCGCACTGAAAATCACTGTTAAAGCGTGTCCACCGTCACATCTGGTTTATGGAAAGTAGTGCCTTCTGCAGCGTTTTCCTCCATCTCTGCGGGTACAATGCGCTGAGTTAAGTCCTGCAAGTCCTATCATATATAACATTGAATGCATAGAGGGTTAAGTGTTGTTTCTGTCTTTGACAGTACTCAGCTTTTTCTGTAACCAAAAATTATTCTGTTTTATCAAGAAGAAAAGCTATTTGTAACAAATATTGAAACTATAAAACTTTTACCTTTATAGTTCTAAAGAACCATTTCTTGGCTTGTTTTCAAATCTTTTTGACTGAATACTGTAAGATCGGTACAGCCTGTGTCAAATTGAGGCTAGTGTTCGCAGACAACCGTTTGCTTCTCCATTTGACCCGACTGAAATTTTATGCGGCTCACTGGGCATTACGTCTTAAGTGAGTGGGTTCTCCCGCATGGCTGAGAGGCTTTCCATGCTCTCTCACTCCTTTATTTCCCTTCACATCACTCCTGCTCTTCCTCTTTCATCCCTTCGGCCCAGAAAACGTTACAGAAATTAGCGCTGGTGGGCGTGTGTGAATAAGGAAGACAGAAAATATGCAGAAATATACTAAATAAAGCCTGTATGCTACATCCACCAGTGTATTTTCCCTTCCATATACTTTCCACAGAACAACTGACACACAACGCAGAAATATGAGCAAACTACAGTCACCCTACTTCCTGATTTGTGAACAAATGACCTTTTTATAGATCATGATTGTGAGATAATGTTGAAAGAATTAGTGCGACAAAATACCGGACCCATAAACACATACACATGGACAAAAAGTAAAATGTTTGATTTTAAGGCATTTTTTACTATTATGAGTGAGAGTCTGAGAGGTATAAAATGTGGGGAGGATGAAGGCGATGGGGAGGATGGGGAAGTACACGGGGATGAAAGGAGTGATAAAAGTGATTAGCATATCAATATAAAAATAGCATGTGCACTCAGGAGTCCATTTACTCTGATGTTAGTGGGAAAGATGGTTTTCATACACCGGTGCCCGCAATTTGGCAAGATGTCAAGACGAGCCACAAGGACGGAGCGAGAGGATGAAAGGGCGGCACTTGCCCCTCTTTCACAACCAACGCTGAAATGCCCTCAATCCCCCGAGTGCTCCTGCAGGTCAGACTGTGGCTGTGCAGGAGTGAATGCATATAACTGTGTGAGCAGAGAGCAGGCTTTTTGCTGAACAAGATGCTAATAAAGCTCAAGACATTAAAGTGAAATATACTTTTGTTATTGATATTTCTCTGAGGATGAAAAGCAAAAATATTCACCTTTAGCTCAGTGGATCTTCTGTGTCCGTGGCCATGCTACAGGCTTAGTGAGGCATCAACTTTTACAGTGCTGATGGTGACGTTTAGCAGGTATAATATTTTATTTCATTAACATTTGCTAATTAACTAAAAGCAGAAAGCTGCTGGGAAGCACATTAGTTTTGCATTTTATTTATATTTTCTTCATATCATAATTTGTATCATAAGCTGAAATGTTGACCTACTGGGGTCTAACTAGATGACAATTCATCCTCTGCTGGACACCCTGCATTGGAAATTTTATGGCTCTATCCGTCACAATATGTGTACCTGTGGAGTGTACTTGTGAATTCCAGATTTCCTTGAACCACCAGCTTCCCAGGCAATACAATGTGTTTAACAGTGATTCTTATCACTGTACGAGGTCTCATAAAGGCTCAGGTAGCGGCAAGCCTGGAAAGAATTTCCCATATATCAGAGATGAGTGAGATCAGGCATGGTGATAGCATTAAGTCAGGAAAAAACCCTCTGGGTGACGCACTTTGTAGATGAGGGCACTTTCATTATTGTCCTCATTATGCTAAACGAAAAGGACGCCAGAATAAGAAATGCGTTTGATGGTGTTTCCTGTATGAATAAATGATACATGCTCTACCACCATGCTAACAGCACAGTGAGGCTGGTGCTTTGAGCTTTCAGCATGCTAACAGGCTTGCAGTGATATATGCTGATGTTTAGCAGGTGTAATGTTCACCATGTGCCCACATCATAGTTCAGCATGTTGGCATGACTGCTAATTAATAAACAGCACAAGCAAAGTAAAGACGAGGCTGATAGGAATGTCACTTGTTTTGCAAGTATTTGATCAAAAAAGTATGAATAACTGATAAATAAAAATTTTGAGATGATGATTCATAACAAGAAAAAATCATCATCTGGGCACACTGGATGTTGTAAATTTGACATCAATCCAATGAACAGTTGTCAAGCCATTTTACTAAAAACCACAAATGTCAACCTGCAGGCGGCACTAAAGGAAAGGTCGAGGATGATCATCAAAGTTAGAGCTGGATTCACCTTCTGCAGATCATGAATGTAAAAAAAATATTCTTGGCAATTTATCCAATAGTTGTTGAGATATTTGAGTCTGAATCAAAGTGTTGAACCAGCAGATGGACTGACATTGCCATCTCAAGAGTCCTGCCTCTAGCGTGGCTAAATACAAGCAGAAGACATAAAAAAGACAAGAGTAAAAAGCTCTAGAATCTAAAACATCCAAAGTACAACTGCTGTGTAAATGGTCATGTTTGTACTGTTTAAATTACACACAAACATATGAGAGATTTCAACCATCAACACTGACATTGCTGTGTCTGGTTTACTTTGCTGTAAGACAACCGCGTCACTCATTAAATGCAGGCAATTTAAAGCTTCAATTTAGGAAAGCTTTTTCAGGGTTTTCGGATGAATTTGAATGAACAAACACTTTGAAGTTCCTGCTTGCAGCTGTCAAGTGTTTCCACAGATTATTTTATGCATCATGTTGATGCGGGGGAGGGGAGGGGTATCTGTCTGTGCGGTAATAAACACTTAATGCTTCCTTTGTAGCCTGATAATTAGGGCCAAGTTTTATTGAATACTGAGGCGCTGTGGTACTGTGATTGCATTATTGTCTAAATTAAAGGCGTGGTGTTTGTTATGTTTCACTCAGTGTCCTGTTGTGTTTTCTGGTGTCTTGTGTTCCTTGTGTTTTTTCATGTCAGGTTATGTTTTGTCATGTCAGGTTTTCATGTCTGTCATGTTTAGTTCCATGTCTGTCGTGTTTCTGGTTCCTTGTTCTGGCGTGTGTTTTATTTTGAAATCAACTCTCCCTCATGTTTCAGGTCCCCTTACTTCCTGCCATTGTGTTTCCCGCCTGTCTGATTGTCTGCCCCGCCCTGATTGTGCTTCACCTGTTTCCTATTACCCCATGTGCTTATATAGGTCCTTGTCTTCCCTTGTCTTGTTGCCAGATCGTTGCCTCATGTTGTACGTGTCATTTTCTAGTGATTCATGTTCCATGTTCGTGTCATCTTCTAGTGTTTCATGGTCCACGCTTCATGATCTTGCCACCCACGAGTGAGTTTTTTGTTAATATGATTTTGGGTTAGACTTGTTTTTTGAGAGCCACGGATCACCTCTGTTTTGGATCTTTAATTTTGAGATACCTTTTGGTTAATTATTAAAACCTTCAACACCATCCTTGCCGTGAGTCGTGTCCTGCATGTGGGTCCTCCTGCTCCTGCCTGGTTCTAAGTACATAACCGTGTTAAGTGTGACAATAATATCAAAGTGTTCTGACCTCCCGATCCTCCCGATCCCACGTGACTCACTCCAACACCAGTGACGACACCTAACTCCAGACAAAGTCAAATAAAACATTCAGAAACACTCACTGTTTAATCCACGGTAATGTTATCCAGACTCATTATGTAACCGAGAGCCCCCAGAGGGCCAAATGTGCCACTTGTTACCACGGAGACAGGTGCCTGTTCAAATTCGCACCAACTGAAGTGACTTCTTGCAGCCAACGGCCCGCTGCATGTGTCCAAATGGTGCGTCTCTGGTCACAGCAGTGGCCACAGCTGCTGCAGCCTAAAAATCCCAGCACACAGAGAGAAGTGCAAGAAGAACGCCTACTTAAGTCTTCATACAGTATCTCACAAAAGTGAGTACACCCCTCACATTTTTGTAAATATTGTATTATATCTTTTCATCGGGACAACACTGAAGATATGACACTTTGATGCAATGTGAAGTAGTCAGTGTACAGCTTGTATAACAGTGTAAATTTGCTGTCCCCTTAAAATAACTCAACACACAGCCATTAATGTCTAAACCGCTGGCAACAAAAGTGTGTACACCCCTAAGTGAAAATATCGCCACTGGAATCGTCTTCCACTCCTCCATGACGACATCATGGAGCTGGTGGATGTTAGAGACCTTGCGCTCCTCCACCTTCCCTTTGAGGATGCACCCACAGATGCTCAATAGGGTTTAGGTCTGGAGACATGCTTGGCCAGTCCAGCACCTTTACCCTCAGTTTCTTTAGCAAGGCAGTGGTCGTCTTGGAGGTGTGTTTGGGGTTGTTATCATGTTGGAATACTGCCCTGCGGCCCAGTTTCCAAAGGGAGGGGATCATACTCAGTATGTCACAGTACATGTTGGCATTCATTGTTCCCTCAATGAACTGTAGCTCCCCAGTGCCGACAGCACTCATGCAGCCCCCAACCACGACACTCCCACGACCATGCTTGACTGTAGGCAGGACTTTGTACTCCTCACCTGGTTGCAGCCACACACGCTTCACACCATCTGAACCAAATAAGTTTATCTTGGTCTCATCAGACCACAGGACATGGTTCCAGTAATCAGTCTCCTTGTCTTCAGCAAACTCAGTGCTGGAAAATAATGGTGGCCACACAAAATATTGACACTTTGGGCACAATTTGGACATTTTCACTTAGGGGTGTACTCACTTTTGTTGCCAGCGGTTTAGACATTAATGGCTGTGTGTTGAGTTATTTTGAGGGGACAGCAAATTTACACTGTTATACAAGCTGTACACTGACTACTTTACATTGTATCAAAGTGTCATATCTTCAGTGTTGTCCCATGAAAAGATATAATACAAATATTTACAAAAATGTGAGGGGTGTACTCACTTTTGTGAGATACTGTATATGATAGAATAAAACAGGCCTACAGCTTAAAAAATGTGATTTAGTGCAGATTAAGCTCTCCAGTATTTATAATGTGTGTTAAATCACCGCTCCTGTAGTGAACAAGCCGGTTAAAGACAACCGAGATGCCACACTAAGTCCATTATACTGTGCAGGATGAACATATATCCAACTAACAGGATTCACCTCAGCAGGATAAAACACAATCCAGAGTTTTATTGACCCGTACTGAATAAAAGAAAAGGTGCTAACTGGTTATATTTGACCAAAAAAGACATTTTAATGACAGATTTTAGTTTTACTATCATGTCAAATGCTGCCAAAGCCAAATAATATCTGCATTTTGAGATGGATTTTAAGTTTTTGTAGCTTTCCTTTTTCCTTCTTTCATTCAAATAACTCATGTTGCACTTATTATCTTCTATCTATATTACCCTCTTATTTTATTCTTTCATATTTTTTTATCTTTCTGTTTTCTTTACAGTATTGTTATTGTGCAATCTTTATATTTAATTTACACTTTTGACTTGAAGTTCTTGCTTTCACCATACCTATATATATATATATATATATATATATATATATATATATATATATATATATAGAGAGAGAGAGAGAGAGAGAGATATAGATATATATATATTAGACATGTTTCCTGCTTTGTATGTTAATTTTTTTATTTGCACCACCATGTCAAGACAAACTCCTTGCATGTTATGTTATGTTATGTTATGTTATGTTATATTAAAGACCGTAAATGCAAACTGAATTAAAATAATGTGTTTTGTTTTTCTTTCTCTCAGCAGCTGCACTTCTCTGAACGCAGAGCTGCAATAAAACGAGCGGGAACTGTGTGTGTGTTTGTGCATTTGTGTTTCTGTGTGTGTGTGTGAACTTCCTCCTGACAGACGCACTTGCTGAGGCGCATCCTCTCCTCCTCTCTCGCTCTGTTCCTTTAAGCGCAGCCTGCCCACGCCTCGAAAAGCGGCTTGTTCCGGCTTGCCCCGTTACATCTCTTTATCCTTGCTCACAACATTAAAAATAGTGCCCGCAGCTCTCCAAAAAAAAAAAACCAAAAAATTACGCACCGGCACATTTTTTTTTTTTTGTATTATTATTTTTTAAAAATGTATTCCAATCCTCGCCGGAGCGTCGGATGCTGCGGACGGAGCGTCGCCGGGATGCGTGATGCGTAACGGCGCGGCGGCTCTGTGGCCGGCGGTGAGTCTGAAGAGGCACCATCACCGGCGGAGCGATACCGCCATCTCCTCCGAGCCCGGACCGAGCCGAGGCTGCGTGCGGCTCCCCGTACCTGAGCGAGCCGTCGGTACAAGGAAGAGGAGGAGGAGGTGGGAAGGAGGAGGAGGGGGGGAGAGGAGTCAAACCGGACCGAGGGACTCTGAAATGCGGAGACTCGTCGCTCCATCATCAGGACCTCAGCTTGCTCCGGGCTGCCTGCTGCGGCTGTTCTGCAACTGATGAAGATTATTATTATTATTTTTCTCCACGTATTATCACCCCAGCTCCCTCTGATGCGCTCCTCTGGGTGCCTGTGAGCATGTTTATCCGCCGTGTGAGCGCCTGAGGTGAGTGACTTCTCCAGAGGTGCGCGCTACTTTGTGCCGCTCCTCAAATCCACATCCTATTTTTTTTCTTTATTTTAATGTGTGTGTGCATGCATGTGTATATGTGTGTGTGTGACATGTTGATCTCTTGTCTGTTGTCCTCTGCTGAACAAAAAAAAACAACCCCAGTGGCTCCGTCCTTTTGCAGCCTGACCTCATCAGACCTGGAGCTGCAGGCTCGTCACCAATTCCTGCAACTGGTGCTGCTGCTGCTGCTGGGATTTTACAGCAGGGCATGTTGCGTTCAAATCAAGGGCCCAGCCGTGAATGCAAGCCAGGGGTTTTCTAGAAAGAGTTGAAGCTGTGCTGTGTGAAGCAATGTGAAAGTGTGGGTGCTGTAATGGTGGATGTTATGAAGCAAGGTGATGGAAACCACTTGGGAGCTCCAAGCAAGGGGCCACTCCAGGTGTTGCAGGTTATTTGCTCCAGCAGTGTGAAATGCACCATAAACTTGGTGAGGTTACTCTGATCTGCAACAGGGCAGACACTCGCCTCCATCCAAGGCTGCTGCAAAAGTGTTGGTTGGCTCAGTATAGCTACAGCTTATTACGACTCATGTATAATTCCATAATATGATTGATGATGTTCTCTGTACATGTGGCATCTATTGCACGTCTGTCTGTCCGTCCCAGGGAGAGGGATCCCTCATCTGTGGCTCTTCCTCAGGTTTCTTCTTTTTCCCATAAAGGGTTTTTTGAAGTTTTTCCTGACTCGGTTCGAGGGTCTAAGGACAGAGGGTGTCACAACTGTGCAGATTGTAAAGCCCTCCGAGGCAAACAATGTTTGTGATTTTGGGCTCTAAATAAATAAATTTGAATTTGAATTTGAATTTTTGGCTGAGATTGCGTAACTCCTGTTTTTCTCCTGGTTTTCTCCTGTTTCTGCAGGAGGGGGGTGTAATAAACAGGTAACCAGCGTACAGCATGCATATACAGCAACATGGACGCCCTGCCTCCCATCCGGAAACGACCCCCACACACACTGTGATGACAGGCGTGATGAATAAATAATCACACAGACTCACCCCCCCCACACTCCCACCCCCCACTGTGCACTTAAAAAAAAAGCGTGTACTGCAACAACTGTGGTGATCCTGCAGTGAATTATGGAGTGAGGCTGGAAATCTATCAGCCATATCTTCATGTTTCCACACCAAAACATTCAACATGACGTGTATGAGAAACAAGTGAATCTGTGTGAGCTTTCTCAGCAAGCTGCAAGCGCATCAGTGCTTTTTTTACTATTTTTTTATACGGGAGTTTGACGCGACAGTGGACAAAAGATTAACAAGTGCAGACAGTTAAAGTTTAACTTTCTCGTCATCATTTACCTGCCTGCTGTGGTTACTGAAATATTGCTTTCTCCTTACAGCTAATAGGGGCCATGACCACTGAAACAGGCAGTTTAGAGCTCCTGTTCATATAAATACATTCTGATTTAATGTATTTTATTTTGTAATCAACAGAAATGTGTTTTTAGGACGAAGAGTTTGAGTTCAGTTTGTGTTTTTCGCAGCTTGTTTGGTTTCAAATTGATGATACAGTATCTCTTTTTCTTTCTTTTTTTTTCAGCAACATGGTGGGTGTGAAGTTTCAGTGTTGTTGTGCTTTACCCACTACAGTACGCTCTTCCCAGAAGTCTGCGCTGAAGAAGGCCCGACAGCTTAGTTTATGTTAAAATTCAGGTTGTAGCTCGTGTCGCGGAGGGTTGGCAGTGGGGGAGGTTGTGTGGCGTGCAAAACATGTTTTGGGTGGAATTTTAAAGGTCAGTAGCACGTTTATGAAAGCGAAGACAAGTGAGTCATGAGAAATGTTTCCAATTTTAACCTTTGTTTTGTGTTTTTAAAGACACCAAAACAGTCATGAAAAAAACGTGTGTGTAAGTTGTGTGTTTTTCTCAGAATGAGCAGACTGCAGAAGTGACAGCGGCTGCCTCGAGTTATGCAACAACACCGTGATTGTTGTCACGTTCGTTGTTCAGTGCTGATTTACCCGGAGGAGTTTTTTTTCCCACAAGTGTGTGTCAGGTTTAGTGTCTTTAGTATCCTCACACACACACACACTCTCTCTCACACACACACACACGCTTCAAGGAATGTTCTAATTCTGGGGTCACGGTGACAGTGAGAAGGAGCCGGGAGGCCTCATATTACTGCAGATTCTCAGATTCCCACCCTCTGTGGCTGTGTGTGTGTGTGTCCATGCATTCTTTTATATTATTTATTTTCACCTTCATGAGTATGTGCATGTGCAGCAGATGTTTTTTTTGTGCGATTTGTGCATGACTGTTGGTCCATCAGATGACGCAGGGCTTGCTCAGCCACCCTTCTGCTGCTGTTGTTGTTGCTGTGAATCTATAATCTAGTCAAACTTTCACATTACTGATTGTCAAAATTTGCAGGAAACATTTGGGGGGAGGAGGAGGAGGAGATGAGATCCTCACGTCAGAGTAGTTTTGCTGGAGTCATATGGCGTGCGCGCACAGACCGCTAGGCCATGGCGAGGCCTCAAACTAATAGCTGTCAGAGCTAATCTACGGTGTCACTCCTTCAAGCAGATCAGAACAGCTTAGCGAGTTTCTAATTTCGTATGAGCCGAGCGCTGTTTGGCCTAAAAATTGGCTTCAAATCCGAATGCTCCGCTTTTCCTAATAACACACACCCGTTAGTCGCCTTCTTTATGCACGGGCACGGGCACTGCCGCCCCTGGTGTGTGTCTCTCCACAGTTGCTGAGGTACAATAGAGGTAACTGTGCCAACTCACTCCACCGGGCCGACAGAAATACCCAAACTGCAATCGCAGAGTGACGGTGAAATGTCACAGCGCAATCCGGGAAACCGAGGGCTGCAAGGACACATGAAAAAAAAAAAAAAAGAGGCAACAAACACCTCCATCCGTTACCTTTTAACCCCCCGTAGCTTTTACCCGACTGCAAACTTCTCCTGCAGGAGGGTGTGTGCTGCCTGGATGAGCCTCCCATTGGCTGGCTGCTGGGTTGTGCTTCCTCTTGCTCTTCCTTGTTGCTGTTTTCGGAGTCCCTGTTTCTACTGGGAACCGCCATGATAAGGACTCATGCAAAAAAACTTGGATTGTGCACAGCAGCCATGTGAATCAAGTTTTTTATTTCCCCCTACAGCAAAATATTTTGCAGGCGGATGCCTTTAAAAACATTTTTTTTCTTCAGGTGCATCTTGATAGTTCAACTTGTTTTGTTTTTTTTTTCTTACCCAACCTTTCGCTGGCTTTCAGCTCAGGCACGGTGAAAAGATCAGGCAACGTGAGAACATCAACCTTTACCCTTAAGTTAACCTAACCCTAACTCAAAATAAGTCTCCTCATAAGCTTAAACCAGAGTCCAAAAAAAAGTGAGGAGGGGGCCAAATGTTCTTACCTCAGAAAAAAAACTCTCTTTCTCTGTACTGTAATGCCAAAGGAAACTCCAGATGCCCTCCCCCCCTCCCATGGTGAAGGGGGGCAAGTGAGGACCTCAGTGTCCCGAGCCAGATGATAGCTTGCCAACTGTTGGCTGTAAAGACACAATGTACTTCTCATCCTCTGCTCGGTGGAGTGGGCGGCTCAACAGGCCACTACAGCAAATCGCCGCCGCGGATCCACAAAGCTTCCTTTCAACAACTTTTCTGAGACATTTTGCTCTTAAAAGCGGACGCCAATGTAAGAGAAGAGCCTCCTCAACTTTTTTTTTATTTTATCACCCCCCCTTTATGCTGCATTAATGCACTCGAGGTGGTTTTGCATGCACGGACGAGTCAGAGAGAGCAGAGGTCGATTTCCTCGTTTTGAAATGATCGGCAAGGGAGAGGAGTGTCATGAGGAAGTTGAGGTCTCCTGTAATAATACAACACACCCACTTCTCCCTATCACAAGACCAGACTTACTCATGATGACTGGGGGGGCGGGGGACTTTTTCTGTGTGTGTGTGTGTGTGTGTGTGTGTGTGTGTGTGTTACAAAGCTACATGACTGGTGATCCATTCAGCAAACTAACACAGGTCATGTGCACAGAGGGGCTCTCTGCACCCTGATGTGAGGCGCTCATGCATGCCATCATCAGACCCAAAGGTGTGTCAGACTTTTGTCCAGCTGCGTGCGTGCACGAGTCACTTCTGCACGAGGGGGTGGGGAAGGGCACGCGCGCAAATGCCAGGACTCTGTGTAAGAAAGAAACCCCCAAAAAAAACAGGATGTAGCAGTTGCTCTGAGCAGGAACAGGTGGCTGCCAACGTGACTACTGCAGCCAGTTGCCCCCCCTCAGAGTTTGCACCACTCCCTCCTTAATTCTGGAGTCGCACGCGGAAAGAAAGAAAGAAAGAAAGAAAGAGGTTTTTCTTTTTTCTTTTCTTTTTTTGCACCAAACGTTTCCAAACGTCCCTCTGACCTCCATCGCACGAGCTCGCTCCTCCTCGCGCGGTTTGCGGGCTACAAAAGTCGTAATCGGTTATATTTGGGGCTCCTCGCGGAAGGAAACATGACGCGCGAGGACAGAGCGGAGCTGTCCACGCGGCCGGGCGGTGAGCGCGCGCGGCGGGCGGCTTGTCAGGTGCGTAAAAGTGACTTTTCTCAGAGGCATGTAGATAAAAATGTGATTTATCTGTAAGACACGGGAGATATTAAAGTGCATTTTATTGTGAAGGGCTGATAATACGTTTTTAATGCGGGGCAGAGCGCGTGCGTGATGCGTAACGCGTCCTCTTTTCTCTCCTCTTTGACTTTCTCATGTCACAACGTGTTTTCTCTGCCATCATATTGTAAAGACATTAAGTTTGTTTTTCAAAAAAGTTTGCTTGTTAACTCGGAGAATTCCTAGAAAACTTGTGAAGTCTTTTTATTTTGGTAGTTTTTTATGCAGACATGTTGGGTTGTTTTCATGGATTTTAAACAGATAAATGACAGATAAATGTACTTTTCTTTGTAAAGAGGTTTGATTTTGTGCTTATGAAGTGAAAATGCCTGCAGGTTACTTTGAGAATCACACACACTCTTATACATATACAGAGTCAGTTGACTGGGGCGCTTTGTTCCCTCTAATCTCCTTTATTCTCAGGGTTTACTTACTTTGTGTGTGTGTGAGAGAGTTATTTTACTGTGTCTCTGAACCCACTTGAATAGATTTAGTTTCTGTTTCTATGACACCTGCTCTGTGAGGGTACCAGCTGTTCCCTCTGCTGAGCATTTTCAACAGATGCAGCAGACTCTGAAAGCAACAGGTGCTGACTGTCTGCATGCATGTGCCCCAAAACACTCTGCATAATGCACTCAGGAGGATAGATTGAGATACGTCAGTGGAGTTTTTTTTTTTTTTTTACACCAAAGTGATTTTAAAGCTGCAGATCGAAGCTGTCGGTTAGAAGAGGGCGTCGTTTCAGATCTGATGACCTTAACTTCTCCCACGTTGGCACTATCACTGGCGCCGTCCTTAATCTCATATCATACGAAACCCGCCGACTTCGAGTGTTTGGCAGTGAATTTTTGAGGCTTTAAGAGACACTTGGATAAGTGAAGCATGGATTTCTCCTCCCTCTTCATAAAAAAATCACAATTGATTATTGTTTCCTTGTGTGGATGATGATGTGTTTGCAGACTGTATTGAATGTTCTAAAATGAGCTTTTTAAATACACATAATCTGTTACAATAAAGCTAGTTTATCTGAATATTCAGGCATTAGAATAGTCAAAGAAATTTTCCAAGTATTTGCATTTTCTCACATTTTATCATCAAAATTTTATTGTTAGTCAGCTTTTCATACAATTCTTTGTGGCAGCTTACAAAATTGAATTTGGTTTAAAACACAACATTACTTTTCTTGGTGTAAAAGTTAAAGTTTATCTGCAGAAAACACTGAATTTATCACGCTGTAACACAGTATTTGTCATTTCATCTTCATGAGCAGAGTTTTACATCTTAATATCAACCTCTCTGGGACACCATGTCACATCAGTTCAGTCTTGCAAGAAAAAAAAACTGAATGGGAATTAGGCGCAAAAGATGAACATTTTGACCCCTGTAACAGGATGCTGCTGTCGTTCGACTTTATCTGTCTCGACCTGCGGATGCTGGCTATGGTTATCAGCTGTCTCTGTGCTGATTCACTCATTCATTATTGTTATGATTGTTATGATTCAGCCTTCAGTGAACAAAAGAAGTTTTGTCTGTAAGAGCAAGGTGATTTGATCTCTCAGATGAATACCCCGTAATCAATCCTGGACCCTTATTTTGTATTTTTCTCCTAGAGGTAATCATCTTCACCGCTGTTATAAAGTTGAGCATAAGAAATTACACTAAAAAAGCATTTTTATAAATATGTTTGTGATCTTTTATGATTTCTAAATAACGTCCCATCTGTTTGTAATGAGATGAGTGATATGTAGAGCTGGACTTGTTGCTGCACAAACTGTTTCCACAGCGAGGCCTTTATGTGCCGCCGTTAAATGCAGTATGCGTAGAGAATTTGGCAACGACTCCTTTAAAGACGGAGGGAGTGAGCGCTTTTATTGCCCACGTTAGATCAAATAAATTTATGACTTCTACAACCAGAGAGGCCGAGCAGTGCCTGTGCACTATTTAACTAAATGCTTATTGCACTTTATAGAGCTCAAAGTATAATAATTTAATGCTGCACCTTTATTTGCTTGACACCATGCACATCAATAATAATGTCTGTCAGCTCTTACAAAGTTCTTACTCATTGGAAAAGTTTAAATGAATTGAATGCATTATTTTCTGATGTGGGTTACACAGTATTTGTCTCTAATAATTAATCATTATAAAAATATTGTTTATTCTTAAAGCCATGGTGGGAGCAGGTGACACATTTTTATGGCCAGCAGTTGCTTGTACATCTATATAATTCATTGTAATTAATTCTCTACAACAAATGTTTTATAGTGTGATTGTTGATGCAAACACTTTTTCACTTTCCTCTATTTTTATTTTTATTTATTCTAATCTGATAAATTGAGTGCAAATCCCGTGTAATGCTTTTCTTCCATGGTGTCGCTGAAGTTATATTAATGTAATTACAGGCACACTGGGATGATTTGCAGCATGTTGTTTAACTTTATTGTGCTGGTTAGTGGTGAAACTATTTTTCGATTAACTGAAAGATAGAAAATGATTCAGCTCTCATAACTGACTTGAGGATTTCCATCATCTAATATAAAGAGTACAGTCTGGACATGCTTAGTATATAAAGTGATGTGAGATTACTTTTGTTCTGATTTGGCGGTATAGAAATAAAATTAAATTGAAAAATAAAAATCTGTATTTGCAGCTCTGCTGGCAGTACATTTTTACAGTATTTAGCCTATTGTGTGTCTCTGTATATTTACCTAAAAAAATAATTAATGTATAATTTCATGTCTCCCTCGCAGTCATCATCGGCGGTGGCGAGCGGGAGCCGTTGTCGCGGCTCGTTGACATGCGTTTCACCTGAGCTCGGCGACGCCTCCCTCGGTGGTGCGGTGGCAGGATGCCAGTGCAGGCGGCCCAGTGGACAGAGTTCCTGTCCTGTCCCATCTGCTACAATGAGTTTGACAGCAGCGGCCACCAGCCCATCAGCCTGGGCTGCTCCCACACGGTGTGCAAGACCTGCCTACACAAGCTGCACCGCAAGGCCTGCCCCTTCGACCAGACGCCGATCAGCACCGATATTGACCTGCTGCCGGTCAACTGCGCCCTGCTGCAGCTGGTCGGAGCGCAGGTGAGTCAGGAAGAGAGAAGGGCGTGTTCATTTCAGACTTTTTTTGTGTCTCGTGCTTGCTCATGATGTTTGCCCTTTAGGTCCCAGATGTGCCGCCGGTGAGCCTGAACAGCACGGCCGAGGTCGAGAACTATGAGGTCTGCAGGGTGTGCGTGGAAGAGCTGGCTCTCTACCTAAAACCCATCAGCGGAGCAAAAGGTTCGTGCTTGTGCCTGATTGTAAATTTCTGAGTTTCAGAGCGAGAGAGAATGAAGCTCTTCGTACTAAATGTGCGGGGGCCGCGTCTGAGCAGCCTGTGCAGTTTGGCATTCGCGCTTGTCACACTTCTCATGACGCCTGAAAGCTGCTGTACTTTTATGGTACTGAGGGGAAACTGCAGCTCTCTGCGTAACCAGAGATTTAACCCGAAATTTTTGCCTAACCTCGCTGAAACTGACCAGTAGTTTCCGGTTGTTTGCTCAGCCAGTTCTGGGTGACGGTTGCTGTGGTGGCGTTCATGATTTTTGTCGAGTTAGATCATTTGTACAGTTCACACTTTGTCATGTCTGGGCCACCAAGAAGCCTGAACCATTAGACACACAGTAAACCTTAAAGTCTCATCCCTCCCTTTAAATCCACCCCCCCATAACTGGTTGCAACAGACTCATGCTGTTCCTCTGTTCCCTTTGGGTCAGAGGAGGAAGTTTATTTGTTTCATTTCTCTTTTAATTGAGACAAAATCATTTAAATAACAAAAATACAGACGACTAAAGTAAATGTCCTCCTTGTGAAGTTCCGCAGATACACCATTTTACCACACAGCTGTCACCCTCTGCAGGTGTGGCGACTCTGAGTCCGAGCGTGCTTAGTCGGCCCATGCAGAGGAAGCTGGTGACCTTGGTGAACTGCCAGCTGGTGGAGGAGGAGGGCCGCGTTCGAGCGGTGCGGGCAGGCCGGTCGCTGGGGGAGCGGACCGTCACCGAGCTCATCCTGCAGCACCAGAACCCCCAGCAGCTCTCTGCCAACCTCTGGGCGGCGGTGAGGGCGCGGGGCTGCCAGTTCCTGGGACCTGGTGGGTGTTCATGACACACAGCACACAGTCATATAAATGTCAAGACTCAAACATGTAAATCTGAGGGGGAATTACTTAACTGTTGTTTTAGATGTTTGAAGTGTGAATTCAAATGCTTTCAGTTGACTCTTTGTGGCCAGACGTTGCCTGTGGAATGGCCCAAATTGCCTCTTTAGATTGCCTCATCAAGCTGACTGCTGCTGCTGGTACGCGGTGTCCTGTGATGATTACTCATAGGGCAGATTCTGACTGGGAAGCTGTTTCTCAGCATGATCACAGAATGAGTTCATTCAAAAGTCTGAGGACACCTGGTTCTATGAGCATCTTTGAATTAGAAATAGATTTGTTTGTTGTTAAGCTTTTGTTTGTCCAGAATAGAAAACTAAAATATGTATTATTTGCAGTGTTTGCATGCATATGAATGCTCATCTGCGTCTGATTGTTTGCTGAATATTTCTTTCTGATTCTTTGTCATTCTCTCTCTTGCTGTCCTTCTCTGTATCCCTACATCCACCCTCTTTTCTTCATCAGCTATGCAAGAAGATGCACTGAAGCTAGTTTTACTGGCTCTGGAGGACGGCTCGGCTTTGTCCAGGAAGGTCTTGGTTTTGTTTGTAGTCCAAAAGCTCGAGGCTCGCTTCCCCCAAGCCTCCAAGACCAGCATAGGCCACGTGGTGCAGCTCCTCTACAGGGCCTCCTGCTTCAAGGTACAGGCAACACGGATGAGCACACACACACACAGATACACACTGAACCTTTAAATATGTTCAAGAACATGTGAGCGAGCTTGTCAAGTGTTTTGTTATAAAAAGCTCTCATCTGCGTCAAACCGAACAAAAGAACCTCAGTTTCCTGCCGTCCCAAGAACCCAAGTCATCACGAATGACCTGATTAAATGAAGGGTATTTAAATAGATCCTCATTTACCACCACATAATCCTTTATCGCAGATAGAGCATCAGATGAGTACCTTTTTTTATGTCATCGGTAATAGAGGTGTTTTCCACCTCCTGTTATTTTTGTCAGTTCAAGTATAATATTTTCCACACAATAAACTCTATCAAATTAAGATAAACACAAATAATGGTGTAAAATTAGTCAAAGTGTATTATGGAGCTTCAGAAAAACCCTTTTTAACTGTTGGTTGTTTTCCAACTTAAGCTGACCCGGTCTTTCATTAAAGTTCCCTAAATGGGTCGCCTATACGGCACAAACATATTGCATAAAAGTCACACCTGTAATAAGGATATGGGCTTCTGTGGATATATTTTCTGTGCATGCGTGTATTTTTGTGCCTGTTATCTGATGACAGGCATCGGTGGTAGGGCAGAAATGCCAGCTATCTGCTCGTGATGTAACAGCAGTCTATATTTGCCCTTGTCGCCCCGCCTCGCAGGACGGCGACAGAGATGCAGAGACAGATAGATGAAAGTGCAGGAACAGAGAGGAAACCTGACAGAGGATGGACAGCAGCGAGAGCTCGGGCTAATGATGAAATCTGATTCTGTTCGGTTGTAATTTTTGCCTGTTGAGCTCGGTAGATCTGTAAGCGATACAGAAGCTGGTAGTTTATGTTGGTGTCTTATGATGATTACTCATAGGGCAGATTCTGAGGAGGGAAATTCCCTTTATCTGATCTGAATTTGAGTTTATAAGTCTGAAGACACCACAAAAACTGACAATGTGGGTGAATTTTGCTTATATTTAATTAGAGAGTTGCACGCATGCGTCTTAGTACTCGGGATGTCCTTCACCAAAATATTATCTTGTGTTTAAGTCACTCCAAAATGAATATTTCATTTTGTCATAAGCTCTCAAGCTGGTGTCAGTAATGTAATACAGCAATGAAATTGCTCCAAACAAGTGCAGAATATTAATCTTTAAAAAGGGTATTACAACCACATGGTTATATTGCATTCTTACCCTTAAATTTTCTGCCCAGACAAACAAAATAAATTATACTGCATGGAAGAAATTTCTTGTGTAGAATTAAAAAAAAAAAAAAAATCACTTTCCATTCTAGCCGAGGACCCAAAGTGTAAAATAATCAGCTGTTAAACACATTTAAAGTGTGTCCTACTGTGTACACAAGATATATATCCATACCCTTCTCGCCTTGTGTTTTTTTTTTAACTCATTCTCCTGCTTATTTCTTATTTTCTTTCCCCCTCTGTCTGCTGTGCTCCCCATCAGGTGACCAAGCGCGATGAGGACTCCTCACTGATGCAGCTGAAGGAAGAGTTTCGGACGTACGAGGCTCTGAGGAGGGAACACGACGCCCAGATCGTCCACATCGCCATGGAGGCAGGCCTGCGGATTTCACCCGAGCAGTGGTCCTCTCTGCTGTACGGAGACCTGGTCCACAAGTCACATATGCAGTCCATCATTGACAAGGTACCTCCTCATTAGGAACCGGCTCTTATTTGACACTTGACATTTATATTTCAGCATTTATTCAGTGATAAACTTGACATGGTGAGCAAAATATAGATTTATCTTTTCTTTATTTTGAACTTTTATTCTTACAGCTGCAGTCTCCGGAGTCGTTTGCAAAGAGCGTTCAGGAGCTGACCATCGTTCTGCAGAGGACGGGAGACCCTGCCAACCTCACGAGCCTTAGAGCGCACCTCGAGCTACTCGCCAACATAGACCACAACCCAGGTACTTCGGTTGGTTTAACACCTGAATGAATGCTGATGAGTCTGAATGGCGAACACTTCCCAGAATAGAAATCTTGCCCAGTTCCACAAAATTTAATGAGATTTAGAAGCGAAGAAAATTTGCAAACTGTGGCGCTCGCATACCAAAATGTAATTAACAAGCATGGAAGGAGAGGATTAAAACTACTGATTCATTTAGTGTGTTTAAGTTTTATTAATAAAAGCACAATTACAGGCAGGGTGATTTAATGGCATCAGCATGTCAGATCTCTGATACCTGCTAAATTCTTTTCAGCCTTGCAACTACACGAGCATTTTTTGAGCGGGTACATTTTTTGAAACTGTGTTGTTGTTGATGTGTCTGTAGATGCCCCGGCGCCATCATGGGAGGAGCTGGAAAGCGTGATGCTGGCTGTGAAGCTGGTGGTTCACGGACTGGTGGAATTCATACAGAACTTCAGCAAGAAGAGCCACGACGCTCCGCAGGTACACCGACGTGATGATTATAACGGTTATATATGATATAAAACAGAACAACAGAACAATGCACAAGCTCAGATGCAGGAAACATGAAAAAACATAATGTTTACTCAGTGGAAAAGTGCAAAAAAGTACAGAAGAACAATCATGAGAGGAGAAATTGCACTTCTGCTCACGGTAGAAGGTCAGTCAACATGAGAGATAAAACGTTCAGGGTCCATCAGCACCTCCTTGCTGTAGCATCTAGGATAGTTAAAAAGACATGACATGGTCTCTGGCCGCTAAAAGCAGCGCATTAAGACAACTGTTACCATCAGATACTGCAGCTGTGAAGAGTGAAAGTCGTCTCAGGTAACAGCGGTAACGGTGCATACAGCATAGAAGACTGAATAGAGGCTGAAGCTGTATCTGCTCTTATCAAATAATAAATGGGAAGTGAAGTTTAAAGCAAAGACTAAAGACAAGATCAAGTCCAGACTTACCAGACTTGAATACATCTACACATCTAAATACTGATATGTTCAAAGGATTACATTAAAGCTCTGTTGGCTTCAATTCTGTAAAGGCATGAATCCAAAAATCTATACAACACTTGAAGAGCAACTTTACTTTTCAGTGTTAGAAAATGTGAAAGATGTCTTCAGGGGCCTGTGTCTTCGAGCTCTGTGAACAAGGGAAATATCTCTGCGCGTTTGCTTCAAAGGTTAACTCCGCTATAAGCAAAACATTTAATTTCCATTGCGATGTAGCACTGGTGTCGTATTTTTAGTTTTATGGTGTTAAGCAGCTGTTCTTTGTAGTCTGTCTTTACCTGTTTGTGGGCTTTGACTTGTGACATTGTTCATTTTTGCCAGCACAGTGAATCTGACATCCACAGTCATAACATTTTGAGACTTCTTTGCTTTCAACTTTTCTACTGTAAAGAGTTGTAGCAGTCTGCAAAATAAAATGAGCTCTATCATTGTTCAGTGTTCAAACATTAACCAACATCTTACTTGCAAACTAACTACTTGTCAAAGCATACAGCGTCAGAATAAGTCATTAAGACATTAAGAGTCTTAATGTATTATAGCATTTTAACAGTATTAACAGTATGACTAAAAAATCACATCAGACTGATGTGCCGGGAGAAGCAATAAAATATTTTTGTGCTGTGGAGGAAAACAAGCAGTGAGACATTTATTGTACAAGATTTATGTAAGACTTACAAGCACTAGTTTAATTTTACTGTTAATGTGCGCCGCATCTGTGCATTTTGCAGCCTCAGGCCAACAGCAAGTACAAGACCAGCATGTGCCGAGACCTTCGTCAGCAGGGCGGCTGTCCGCGAGGAACCAACTGCACATTTGCGCACACGCAGGATGAGCTGGAAAAGTGAGTGAGCACACATGCACTCCCTTTGCACTGTATTCAAGATATAAAATTACTTTGATCATCCATTTATAATTAGATTAAAATGCTTTTACACAAATATAGTGTTTGACTGATGTCTGCATGTCAGTTCGTGGAGTTATTCTTTGTTTTATAACAGCAAAATGTCACTCATTTAACGAAAATGTGCATGAAGAAGCAACTGTTGAGGTCTGTTGAGTTGAGACAAATATCTACATTACATAAAGAGTTTGTAGCCTAAGATGCACTTACTCTGCCCTGTAAATAAAAGATCTTCTCTCTGCTCTCATCTGGGGGTACGCAGCCCTCCCCAACCCTTCTTTGTAATTAGATTTTATTTATCTAATCATATATGTATTTACAAGAGGATTTACAATAGGTCCTCTGTGACAACATTTGCATACACACAAACCTAGTCATAACCTGCTTATTAAGATGCTCTCCCCTGAAGAAAACACAAGCCTTAATCCACTGTGCTGAGTTCTCCCTTCTCCTCTTTACAGATTTCGACTGAGGAACAAGAAGAGCAGCAGTGTGGGCCGTGCGTTCCCCTTAGTGCCGGGGGTCATGGGGAAAACCTTCACCATGGAGGGCGGCATCCACACAGACGCGTCGGTGGGAGCCGGGCAGGGGCTCAAAGGCACGGCAGAGAGCACAGCCGCCCTGACTGAGGGAGTGTCCAGCATGACCCACCCCCAGCTGATCTCCAGAGGGGTCGACATGATGGAGGAGATGAAGAGAGTGCCAAACGGATCCAGCGGGGCCAACGGGTCCAACGGGCTCACCGGCACCAACAGAAACTCGTCTGGGTCAACTGAACAGTAAGATTCCTGATTATGGCATTTCACCCTGTGACAACCTGAAAATTACTTCCTCTTTATCGTTGCTATTCATGTGACAGGTCTAAACAGCAACTTTGAAATTACATTTTACTGTTAGATATAACAAAAAATGCATTTTGCACGATTATTTGTGTAGAAAGATTTGTTTTTCTTTCGTGTAAACTAGAATTTGTTTAGTCAAACCCGCATTTACAAGTCACCTGATGTGTGTATTTGCGCCCATTAGATATTTGCATATTATTTTCCAGGTAAATTGTCCTTCACCAGCAATTATGTGTCGTTTGGAAGGTCTGACTTAATGGCTGACTCTTCATGTTGTCATTCTGTCCATTAGGAAGCCCATCTCTCCTCCCAGGACTCCAGTCAGCCACTCCTCAGCGTCGTCTCCCTTGACGACGGTTGGGCGGGGTGACGGCGGCGCTCCCATGCCCAAACACGGTCAGTTCGTGCTGCGTGCACCGCATCCTTCTCAGGCGTCGGAGCTGTACTATCAGGAGCCCCACTCTGCATACGACACGGCCCATTATCAACCAACCTGTGAGTCCAATTTTAAAAAAAAGCTCCTTTTTTGTTGTTATAGTTGTTTTGGGGAAGTGTAAATGAATCTTTCCTCCTCCTCTCCAGCAGGTTCCTACTACCCATCTACTCTTCATCCACCTCACAAACCCTGCATGGCTCGCTTCCTTCGATCCTCCAACGTCCCAGAATCCTCTCTGCCACCCTCCATCGGCCCTCCGCCATCCACCTACCCCAGCGACCCTCAAACGCAGCACCCACCTTCCTCCTCTTCCTCGGGGTACCCACCACACCCGCCAAGAGATCGGATGGGACCTCCTGCCTTCCATCCCCACCCGGGGCAGCCTCAGTACGGCCCTCTGGCCCCTGCTCATGGTGTTTATGCTCCCCTCTATGACAGCAGGAGAGTATGGAGGCCTCAGGTGAGCCGTCTATTAATTATCATGTTAATATGTTAATTCGGTCATTCTGGAGCTCACGCTGATAATGACGGTTATTATTGCTGCAGCTGTACCACAGAGAGGATGCCAGGAGCAACTCACTGCCTCCGGAGGTGCTGCATTCCTCTGTCTACCAGCCCCCACTCAGGGAGAGATTCAACTCTCTAGACAGCAACTACTGCTCTGGAGCTGAACACCGTGCAGGGCTACACAGGGTAGGTTGAGGCGGCGCACATCCTACAGACAGGAGCCACGGAGAATACTCACTTCTGATTGGCTGGAGGGATATATTCACAGATGACAACGCATCTGTCATATCGCTCTTTTAGTTTAAGACGCATGCATCCTTTAAAAGAGATAATCCACTATAAGACATGCAATAATAAAATAAAATTTAATTAAGAATAATGCTCTTTCTCGAACATTTTATTAAAATAATTTGCTCTCTGCTCTGTTTCTCCCTATATCATGTAACATCACATGTGTAGCATCCAGTTAAAACATCTGCGCTAAGTGATGCTGGTCCATCTAAAATTGAAATTGAATAAAATTGAACGGATTTATCGCTGCTGTCTTTTCAGTAACATTTCCTTTCCTCCGCTTTCTCTTTTTACACCCACATATCATCTCACCTCTACCTTCCCTGCCAGCCACAGAGCTACAGCATGTAGCTTCAGCCTCCTCTGTAGTCCTCCCACTTCTCACCCAAATATGTCTCTGCCTCCCCCACTCGCTTCTCTCCTCACATCATCATATAGCATTACCACTATGACTACTGCAGTACTTAAGTATATTTCACTGTGTGCGGCCACATTATGTGTGATAGATATTTGTAATACGGGATTGAAGTGGAAAAGTACTTAAAGTCAAAAGGAAAAATTGCAAATGATGACAGAATTTTATTTTTCTATGTAAATGAAGAGCATCAAAACAAAGAATAAGTTAGCAGCAATATAGCAAGAGACATACTGTACTTTGCAATGCGGTGCAATGCAATAGTTCTGCATTAGATATATATTCATATATACTGCATATACCTTTTGTGTCCTGTATGCACAGTGTATGGGGGGAAGGACGGCCTTACATTATAAGGTAAGCTAATACAAAACCCACAAACAACTGCACATTTTTTAATGAACAGCTCTTTAGAGTCGTAATTAAAAAAAAGAAACAGCTTGACTGTGTTTTATTGGAGAGTTGTTGTGTTGCATTGCATTGCATTGTACTGTACATCTGTTTTATTGTTTCCACCCCCACATCTTTAGAAGAGGTCCTCTGTCTGCCCCCATGTCTAGACTTAGATTAAACATCAAATGCAATCAAAGCACCAAAACTTGGGAAGAGATGGAGGAAGATTGAACAGATGGAACATCAATCAGATGTGCTGACTGCCTCTTTCCATCCTCTCTTAACTCTTAGTTTAATTTGTTGAAATACGTTGTTATTATGATTATTATTATGTTAATATAGTATCTGATCTCTTCTCTGTTTGTCTTATCCGACGCTCTCTTGTCAGGATTACGGCCGTGTTCCTCTGGGCTACGAGGATTTGTTCAGAAGGAAGCAGGAACAGTGGGCTCATCATCACCACCATCACAACGCCAACAGACCCTCCCAGTCCTCTCCCATCTTCACCATCGATTTTGGAAACGAGGTAGAAAGCAACACAGACAGCGTATGCATACACACAAACACAGAGCGCATCATTCAGGGCGTTTACAGGCACGACGGTTAGAATTAAAATGCCACCATAAACGGTTTATAAATAGCGTCGCTGCAGCCACCTCAAACAGAGTAATGGATTGCTTGTGCATTTTGCAATTTCTAAAATATGTAGGATTTAATTCCAATCCCAAAAGCTCACTCTTCAGCTGTGTCCAATGCTATTTAAGTGGGAGATTGTTGCTTAGCAACTGTGGAGGAAGATATCATAGCAATGCACAATTGTGGAGCGTGTGGGTGTGTATGTGAGTGTGAGAGAGAGAGAGAGAGAGAGAGAGAGAGAAAGTGAGAGGAGAGACTTTAACAAGCAGTGACTCAGGCTTTCAGCAGAGTAAAGCTTTGTTTAGCAGCACGCCAGATATGTTTTTTTTTTTTGTTTCCAAAGACATCCGCTTTAAAATTGAGCTCTTATTAAAGAAACCACAAAGACTTTTGAAGTGTTTGTTTAGTGATCTCAGTTACGTTTTGATGTCTCTGCATAACGACCGTAAGCAAACATGACCACGGGCGAAAAGGCCAGCTGTTTCTGTCTAATGATTATCTGGAGCCTGACACAGGGATGGCAGCACAGTGGCAGCATGTTGGCACCGGCAGAGCATAAATTCATATTAGTGAGCCCACCAAGGCTGCTGTATGAGGCGAATGAGCCCTCCTCACACTTAAACCTTATATCAAAGGGCTGATACATCTTGACAGACAGTCACACACACTCACATTCACACCTGGGCAATTTAGCTTGTTCAAACACAGGACCTTCTTGCTGTGAGTCCTTTCCGCTCAACTGTCTTTGTATAGTTATGAATATCAAACAGCTGCTTACTGTGCATCTGTCTTTATGCCTCACCATCATCTTTAAATGTCTCCCCCTCCCTCTCTCTCTTTCAGCACGTGGAGAGCAGTGGAAGCCAGTGTGTGGGGTGCAGGTTCAGAGGCGAGGAAAGTCTGGCGCACTACTCTCCGTGGTCCTGCGGTACCATCGGCCCCTGTCTCAGCCCCTTCGAGCCTGAAACGCTGGCGCACACCTCAGCCCACTCCTGCTCTGAGCACTCGGTGAGAATCCTTAGTTCACGTCAGCACCTTTGTGGCGGCGTACATATGTGGAGGCTCTGTCTCTGACGGCATTTATGTTCGCCTCACGCAGGAGCTGGACAGCAACGGAGGCGGAGGTGGTGGTGGAAGCGGTGTCGGAAAGCGGTGGCTGCACTCGCTGGATCACTACCGGCGCTTGAAAGACGAGGACCCCATCATTCCCTTCAGCGAGGGGCCCATCATCTCCAAGTGGGGCGCCATATCCAGGGCGTCTCGCACGGGCTACCACACCACCGACCCTGTCCAAGCCACGGCCTGCCAGGGCAGCGCCAGCACGACGCCCATCAACTTTAAGGGTGAGGAGGGATAAAAGAGTGGTGTGAGAGGTGTGGGAAGACTAAAGAAACTAGACAGGAAGTGTAGGATGGAGCAGCATCTTTCATCTAAAACGGGATATTTCACCCTGTTACTGTTATGCAACTTTCTGTCCTTTATCTCTAAAGCATTAAGCCCTGTTTTATATACAGTGTGACACATATTTAATGTATATTCTCACATTGTAAATTTTGCTTTGCTTTTTTTGTCTCTGTTGTTTACATTTTTATTTGTGTGTATTCCTCTCAAAGATTACAACCCCCACTTGGATCACAGCGACTACAGGTGGAGCTCCAGAGGATCAGACTCTTCCAGCCACTCCAGTTTCCTAGAGAGGTACAACACACATCAGTTCTTCTCTCGAATCTTTTTTTTTTCTCCTCACGTCTCACATATTGTGTGTATTGAACTATGGAAAAACACACAAACTCCAAGTGGAAACAGGTGAGAATTGAACAGGAATTGGCTGTACAGTGTTTCTTGCATTTCTCTCCGGCCCACCCCCTTCTGGGCGCACACGGAAGTTACTTCCTGATTGTTCTCAACACGTTTGCGCTCACCCTTCCCCTCTCATCCCTCGCTCATTGTGCTGCAGTCGTTTCCTCTCTGTGGTCAAAAATAGAGCTGCTGGCTGGTTGGTATCAACCCACTGGGCAGCACAGAAAGAGAGTCAGGAAAGTCCTCACTGATGTTTCTAATGCACAAAATATTTTCCAACATGCGTGCTGCGATTTCAGTGACCATTTTTAGTTTATTAGCAGGTGCACAATGTAATGTTTTATCGTGTATTTAAGGAATTTAAGGAATTTAAGGATGTTGGTAACTATATGTTGTCGTGGTTTTAGCGAGCAGCTTTGTGCGTCGGAGCTCCACGGCCGTCGAACTTCAATAAGCAGCGGAGAGAAAATCGTATCTGATCTGCAAGCCCACCAGGCCGCCTACAGCCAGGACCGGGACCGAGCCGAGAGCGAGACGGACCCGGATAGAGACATTGAGCTCGAACTGTGCGCTCTAGACTTGGAGGACTCAGACCCCCAGGAGATCAAGTCTCAGGTTGGTGTGATTGTGTAGATGAGACCAGAATGACGGGCCAAATACAGCAAAAACACACCGTGTCTGTGATGCTGCTTAATTATTTCTGAAGGCTTTGAGTTTGTTCAGGAACATTTCAAATCCAACCAAACCTCTCTATCATCTTTTTTTTTTGCCATCTTCTGCCTCCCAGGAGTCTTTAGACCTGGCCACCCCACAGTCTCAGGATGCTTCCCATCTCCTCCCACCTTCCTGCTCCTCTCCGCTCCTCTCTTCTCCTGGGGAGGAGCACCCCCAAACAGAGGGTCCGACAGAAAAGATGGACACTCACCTGCTGAAAAAGATGGCCTTCAGGTGAGTTATGATAATAAGGGTCACAGGGTCGCCCTCAGTTTGATGAGCTGCAGCATACAGAAGCTCTGCCCATTTGTTCTCATTTCTTCCTTTATTTCTTCTTTCCTTTTTTCTTTTCTTTCCAGGAAGTCTCTGTCACCTGGGGGGTTGGTCTCAGGAGGTCTGGGGGTTGGCAAGCTGGTGCTGCGGACCGGACCTCCTCGCCTGGGGGACGCCTCTTCCAGGCCTTGTCCCGAAACGGCCGTGACGGAGATGCTGCTCAACGGAAGCTAAAGGGGGACACAAAATCAGACACTGACCTGCAACAAGCCAGAGCTGAGTCGCTTGCCCAAAACCAGATCCTGGTTCAAGGGAAAACCATTTAATTCCAGCCTTCGTATGTGTCAATCATATGCCTAAATAAAACTGACAGATAAGGGTCAACAGTCAGTGCTGCGCCACATGGAAAGGGGCAAGAGAAAACACATCGTCCCGCCTCCTGAGTGGGGGTTTTCACCAGTGTACAGAGAACTTAGTGATATCGCTGTATGCGTGGTAAAGTACATGAGCAGTTTGCCCTGACAGTAGATGATAAACTTCCCTTGATCACTTTTAGGAGAAATTGTTTTACATGACATCGTACACGTGAAGTTTACACGCCATCTAGTTTGTTGTCATCCAACTCGGCTGAAAAAGACCTCTGCTTCATCTACTTTTTCTGATGTCATTGATCATCAGGCAGAAGCCTATACAGTAGTACAATTAATGAATTTTCTTTAGCTTTGCCACTTTTTAAGTTTACTGTATTAATCTCCTCCATAACTGATTATTTATTTGTTTTCTATTTGTTGCTTGGGTTAAGAGCAATAACTTACATCCCCACATTTTTCACAAGATTTCCCAAAACTATATTTGGACACCTGGGAAAGCAAACATAAATCATTTGCTTCAGTAAATTAACTTTTTATTTTTATAATGTTGTGAATTTACTATACTATAACTATATTTACTATCTATCCAAAGGATTAAACTGAACAGTGACATTATTCATCCATTTTTTTTAAAACTTCTTGCCGCCTTGTGAATGTCTGACAGTTATTTTTCACATCTTTTCACAAGCATCCGTACATGGCAATTCCCTCATCCAGTCCGATGCAGCTGGTTTAGTTTTATAGCCTCTGTTGCACCACTGCATCACAAATGTCATGAATATTCCCTAAAAAACAAAGAAAATGAACATTAATTAATTCTGTGAACAAAAATGGGCGGGGCACCCTAACCCCTCAGAGAAAATAAGACACCGCAGAAAACAGAGGTCTTCACTATGCTGATACTCAAAAAAGCCTCTGTCCTTTCTTAGTCATATGACCTTTGAAATGTTGACCCCAGACTGTCATAAGATCACAGAACACAATGAGACAGTCATAAACTGGATTTATAAAGGATCGTGGATCGTTGGAGGTCGAGGAGAGATGACAACAAAACAAAGATGTGTGTACGCTTTTCTTTAGTCGGCCCGCGCTGCAGAACAAATTCTGAACTAATTGCGATTCTTTATGGAAAAGAAACGTGTATTTTCAGCCGCAGCTAATCAAGTAGGTTTGTCTACGAGCCACATTAACCCTCATTAATCAATATTAAAAACTACTTTTTCATCTTCAGCCTGAAGTGGTTCTGGCATTTGATCGTGCTGGCAGTCACACACACACACACACAGTACATTTGTGCACAAGCTGTCATTCACACACAGTAGACACAAACATGCAATTCAGTGGCCTTTCTCTCCTTGGTAGACCTAAACTTTGGGCTCTACGGTGACTTTTGTCCATGCCCACTGACAGACTCCCGTCCTGTTTAGGAGGTGTTATTTTTCAAGTGAACGTGGTCTCGGAAAATGACATTTTTGTAAGCCTGTGGCATTTTCTGCGCTTTCCAGTCTAGTCGCCTTCACTGTACAATCTAAACAATATTCAGAGGTCATGCCTGTAAAAGTGAGGGACACCACTTCTTGTGTTTCTTCATGCTCTTATCTTTGTTTAACTTTTTTAAAAAAAATCTTTGGTTTCTTTTATTTTATGCATTGCTAACTTCTGTGAAGTTGTTTGTCGGGGTATATTTTGTATCAGGATCTTTGTTACTCTCGTTTTGTTTGCTTATATTTTTGCCTTCACGTGGACAAAACTGATCATCTCGTCTGATGTTTCCTGTTTACCATCCATCGCTGTCTATGTCTCTGTAATTTTGTGCGGTATGGGTGATGTCCATACAGCCAAGCCGTGCCTCACTCCCTTTTTTATAGATAAGAGGCATCTTGTCATGTGTGGCTTAGTCTTAATAACATGAAAACATGAACCCAGTTTAGATACACAGGATTTAAAGTCATGACGACTCTGAGTTTGTTTACACCTATTCTAAATCTTATGAGATTTGTGTAGAATGAGAAGAGGACGGCTGGCTAATCTTTGAATCTTCCAAGCTTCCTCTTTAATTTTCTCTCACCTAAATTACTGCACCTTTTCAGCAGCGACGTCTCTCAGATTATACATTAAATCCCATTTTAGAGGATGGCAGAAAGGCCGTGCACAAGAGGGTTGGTTATCTAGTTTTCAAGTTAAAAACTGGAGTGAAGAAGGAAATAGAGGACTGGTAACCTTTTTGGGGAGGTTTTCAATTATCTTCCACCCAACACACGCTGGGAGTAGCGGATAAACAAAGTGAAGAAATTGACTGAGAAATTCAGCGTGACTTGAAGTGACAGTGCTCTTTTTAAAAAAACAAAACAAAAAAAACTCTCCAGTGTTTTTGCAGGGTTCATTTCTGAGATGAGAAAGGGCAAAAAAAAAAAAAAAAAAAGCTGGCGCAGGGATTCAGCTGCTCCGAAGTCATGAAATCAGCCCAGCTACCTACTGTCGCTCTGCATCTGTTTACAACTTCACCTCTGAAGTCATGTAACGTTAAGTGCCATGTTGTGTACAGGACAGTACAATCAGTCCCTGCAATTTTTTTTTTCCTATAGCTTTTCACATTCCTCCTCTGTAAAGCTTTGCGAGGAGGGAGGGGCTCGGTCAGGAGCGAGGAGTGGAACACTTCTTCTCCTGTAGTTCTGCTTTGTTCCATTAGATGAGGCCAGATCCTTTTTTTGTCTGAATCGCTCAGGGAAGACTTAAGTTGCTCAGCTACTTTGGCTTTTTCTATATTCATCACGTAACTATTCTGTGGAAGTATTTACCTGAATTTCACTCGCTGATAACTGGCCCTCTGATCCAAAGCTGAAATGGGTCACGCTGATTATATTGTTTGCCAGTGTTTACTTTGCCAGTGTTTTCTTTTGCCTCTCAGTATCAATATTAGCTTTGCTATTCCTGTCCTCATGGGAAAGGGCTGGGCACTACTGTATGTAAAAAAAAACAGCATTGTAAGTATTGAACTAGCGTCAAAGTGATACTCCCTGTTTCCTTTAAAGTGTCGATGGAGCACTGCTGTAGTGGGTAATTGCACTGCACTAATTCCCACCCCATCACTGCCAGCCTGTTCCCACCCCATCACTGGGCGCGTGCTCTGCCGGTGAGTGCCCGACCCCCACCCACCCCCATCCCACGACTTCTTTCCGTCACCCCCCACCCTCCGCCTCACTTCCCAATTCCCCCTTGCCCTACCTGCATCCCACGTCGTGCATGCGATATAGTCCCTCTTGTGATGGCGGAGGAGTACTGATGATTCTGTAGTTGTGATACAACACACCCAGCGCTGTAAGAGTTCTGCACATGCCCACTGTGTGGCCACGTCAAGTGCTGAAGTTTGCTTGCAGCATTTTACTCGTTTGCTCATGAAACTTAATTATTGTTTAATAGAAATTATATTATTATCATGACTATTATTGTTATTACCACATTTAGTTGTTGTTGTGGTATTTTTCCTTCTTGGTATATTCTGAGTCTGCTTCTTTTGTTTTGAATTTGACAATTTGCTGAAACTGTTGAAATTTTTTATTAGACAAGACAGTGTCTCATTATTCTATATTCTATGGGGAAAAAAGCCTGTTTGTTGATTGTGAAACATGATGAACTGATGTTTTCTGACTATTCATGTCTGTATTAGACATTTTATTTGCGAATCTATTGTTCGATTGAAATGTAAATGAACTATTAAGAGATGGTACACATCCGTCATTGTATACAGTCTGGCACCATCATTAGATGGACTTATAGTATAGACGCTCATTTATACAACCTGTGATAATCAGATATATTTAAATGTTTAAATCGTTGGGGCAGTTGTGTAATGTTTCAGAATGAGGAAACTAAAATCCTTTAGAGACAGCATATCTAAAACGTCCCCATAATGAATAATACTGTTACGTATTCCATTTATTTCCTTGGAAATATCACATTGTGAAAGGTTTCCCTTTTACTTACTGTAAGGTAATGCAGGACTGGAGCAAGTCTAACCTCTGGTGATAATGATTTATGTGCTGTTAATGATTAATGAAAGTGTTTGAGTATTGTTTGGCAGACTGATTGATTCTTCTGTGCATTTTCTGGCTTGTTCATCTGTATTACACTGACTTACAGACAGCTTGGCCAAGCAGCATACTGCTTCTGTGTTGCACTGAGAGACGGAGTTATGAACACGAGGATTTCGGCACATGAAATTGCATGCTACAATAAACAAACAACAAATAATGCTTCTTGTCTTGTGATTCTTGTCGTCATCTGTGACTGGAGACGTTAGATAGCGAAACCAGCTCAATGGCCTGGAGCTGACAGGATTTAATGGCTCTGTTGAGAATTCACTTAAGCTCTTTTTCAACACACAGTCCAGATATCACATAATTTTCATACTCACCAGTGAGTTTTTTCTTGTGCCTTTGAAGGTCAAATATGAATACTTGACTCTTGACACAGTGATTATCTACAAAGATACCAAGACCATTTCACTATGTAAGAAATGCGACAGCTGCATCATTCATACACACACTCACTCGAGCCTCGCTGTCTTATTCAGCAGTGTGTAGGTGTAGTGTACTATTTAAACTTCCCCTCCACTCAAAAATACATTTTCCTCTTGTTCCTACAGTTGATTGTTGGAGCTTCACTGCACAAACTGATGAATATTCAGAGTTTGAAACTAGAAGGCAATGGAAAATGGAAAGTTTCCAAATTGCAAATCCCATTTTAATGGATTGATAAATGATTTGTGACATCATACATAGTTTGGAAGCCAATATTGGTCCATTATTGGAGTTGCAAAAGTGTGATGTGGAAACTCGAAGCCTGATGTGAAAACTTGAGGCTTTGAGTTTCCACAGTCATCGTTCTGCATCGTTCTGCACAGCAAATGTCCAACATTCAACTGTAGGCACAAGAAGGGAAACATGCCTTTGAGTGGAGAGGAACTTTAAATCTGATCTGGCAAACAAGCGGGTGAACAAAACACAAGGGGGTGCTAAAAGTCTCCAAAACTAACTGGAGCTATTTATTGTTAGTCTTACTGTTAAAATATGTGAACGCCTAACATTGCTGTGGCTCTGTGAGTATGTGTGTTAGATCTCTGCAGTGTAGGGAGTCTGATGTTGTTATATCAAAAAGGAGACAGGGTGCTTTGTGTTACCTCGTCCAACTATGGTTAAACAACAAGTCCTAACAGGCCGGACAGGAAGGGCCAGCACGACCGCAACACAATGGCAACAGTAGGTGTGTTTCTCACGGCTGACTGCTGCGGTTTGGCATCAGAATCAAAGAGTGCCCCCCCCCCCCCGCAACATTTTTTACATAAGCTGGTCTAAAGAAGCTGGTGTCATCAAACTGCTGCCCAAACTACTTGATCATGTGTCTACGTTAGATTAATTTGAGTTTGAGCTGCTGAAACAATAGATTTTCTGATATTTATTATGTAAGGAAAACAAAAAAGGGCCTGAGACAAATACTGTGACAGCAGAATTTAAATATATGTTTTTATCTCATTGTCCTCAATGAATAAAAAGAATAAATGGCCAATAAAAGGGGAAATTAAAAACAGTCCAATTCCACAGTAAAGTTTTTCCACTTTTTAGGGTCAACAGCTCTACTAAAGATAGGTACAAACTTTAAATGAACTCATAGGAAGTATTTCATATTTGTAAAGAAAGTTAAAAAAACAGAGCTGACCACTGAAAATATGTACATCATGAGTACTGAGTCCTAAAAGTGTCAGTGGCGGGAGAAGAGGTTATTCAAGTACCTCAAGTTTATACTTAACCACAGGTCTTCAATAAATGTTATTATATTTAATCTTAGAAGTGAACAGAACAAAAACAAAACTTTGACACTGACAACGTGGCTGCTTGAGAAGAAACTTTAAAATGCAAAAGCACTAAGTGCAAATGTGCTTGTGTATTTACTACTATTTACTGCACATTTCTGTATTGCACTAGGGTTTAGCATTACAGTTGGTGGAGACTGGAAGTAAAGAGTGGTATGCAAAGACTCAAGTAAAGTAAAAGTACCTCTAACTTATACTGAGGCACTTGACTAGAGCCTTGAATTGGATTTATGTGGACTGACCTGGACGTGGCCCAAAAATACAGGTGATGCCAACATCAAAATAAATCTATGTGAAATATAAAAGTATTAAAACTACTAAAAAAAACACTGTTAAGAAAGGACTCGGGCTTGGACCCTAAAGATTCAAAGACAGCATCAAGTCATCAGGTGGTGTCAACATATAAATAAAACAATATGAAATATGAAAATATTTAAACTACTAACAGCAACCGAAGTCCACTGAAACTCTGTATATCTTGAATAATGTCTTAAAAGTGTCAGTGTGGGAGAAGAAGCTATGCCAATTTGTAAAGCAACTAAAGCTGTCGATAAATGTAGAGAAGTAAAATGTACTGTTTTTTTAGTGCTATTAAAATTCCCATTTAAAATGTTGTGGAGTAGAAGTAGAGAGTGGCATGAAGAGAAAAGTACAAGTACATCAAATTTGTACACAAATACCATTGCTGCTCATTTGACTTGTGTCATTTCGTCAGGTGATGTCAATGTCAAATTAAAACAATATGGAAGACATAAAACCAAATCTTAAAACCAATACGAAAACCACTGTTAAGAAAAGAAAAGTACTTTAAATTTTTGCACATACTTTTGCATATATGCTCATTTGACTTGAATCTCCTTTTGGACTTGTGTGGACTGACCTGGATTTGGTCCCTAAAGACTCAAAGACAATATGAAATATGAAAGCATTCAAACAACTAAGAAAACATTGTTAGGAAAAGAAAAGTACCTCAAATTTGTACAAATACTTAGTTACATTTCACCACTGCTCATTTGACTTGGACCTGGGCTTGACCTCTAAAGACTCAAAGACAGCATCATGTCATCAGCTGATGTTACCCCCCCCTCATTATCATCTTCATCCTCACCATCTTCATCTTCATCCTCACCATCTTCATCCTCCTCTCTCCCTCCCAGCTCAGGCTCCAGAGGCTGTGACAGGCGCATGCGCGGTGCGGGTGTCAGCGGGCTTGTGTTTACAGGCTCGGCTGGATGCTGCTCATGTTTTTTGGGAGAAAGTGCAATGTCTTGCCGGCCGCCAGCGGAATAAAACACGACCGTGGGACTGAAGGTAAGCCGTGTTTGCTCCCGAGGCTCGTCCCCGATGTCTCTGCCGCTGTTACGGACAAACAAATCCACCTTTTTTTGTGGGCTTGAACTGGACTGTAGCACGGCTAGCTGGCATTAGCTTCACACAGTAATGGCCTCCCTCCAGCGGCGGCCTGCCTGAAGCTTTACTCACCAAATTATCTCAAAAACATCTACATAACAGCTTGAATTTATGACTTTACATGTGCGGGGTAGTTTCCATAATTGTCCTCTGTGTGTTTAAACATGGTCCGACTTTGAATCGTTGACTGCCGAGGAGCTATTAGCTAGCTAGCAGCTTGTTAAGTGCTAAGCAGAGCTGTAAGTTATCACCACAGATATCTATGTTAAGCTCAAAAAAGTGTTAGTGAGAATAACAATTATTAACCTTTGATGAAAGTAGTTATCTGTTTAGTTAAATGTGGGGTTTGACATGTATCTAGGCCCCTTCATGAGGTTTAGCTGACATGTTGCAGGTTTGCTTGAATCCAGATTAAGTGCTGCACCACTAAACCAGTTTAAATGTCTTTAAAACGATTAATAATCTCTCTGGAGTCAGTCTGACTGCTGTATATCATTAAGAAACACCTATTTTCTTTCTGTTTGTTGCCCTTATGTGTCTGTCACTGGTAATAATTCAGTTTTTGTGGCTGGATGTGCTCTTGGTTTTGTTTTTGTGTGTGTGCAGACTGGTTGTTGTGTGTCTTTGTGGTTGTACTGTTTACTTATTTAATCATACTTCACATTGCACTGAGCATGACATGTTTCCTTTGTAGCACCATGGGAACTTAATGCATTAATACAAGCTCATTTTAACCCCATGAATAGCACATGCAATAAAAATAAATCACCTAAGAATATTAATGACTCAGTGGGATTAAAGCTTGGTTTTAAGTGTTTGACAAGTATTGAGTATATTTACTAAATAATACTTCACAAAGCACTGAGCATTACCATGTTTCCTGTCTAAGTATCGTGGGAGCTTATTGCATAAATAAAATATATAATAAAAAAAATATCATAAAGGAAGCTGGATTTCAGCTCCTTTAACTTGCTTTATGAGTAGAGTGTTGTTATAATAAGCCAAAATGAAAACCTCAGTGCTGTTACCTGTGGTGCAGGTGTTTAAAAGAGTTTACTTTTGGTGCAGTTAAGGTTTAACCCACTCTGTATTTGATGTTTGTAGACCTTGTATTATTGTCATGTGATGAGGGAGGGAGCGGCAACGACTGCGTGGGCGATACTCAAAATCTGAGGGTTGTCTGCTGTGAAGTGTCGTCTGAATTAACTTTATTTTTGTTATTGTTTTTTTTTATGATCACTGAACCCCATTTGAATAGGTCTTGCTGTTAATCATTACAACAAGAGCTATCAATGCTTCAGTGCTATTACAAATGAGCTGCATAAATATGTGATTAACATTTGATTGTGCTTTTAAAGAAACTTAAATATTTCAACGATTACATGCAGAAAATTGACATCTCTGACCCTGATTTCACCATGTCAGAAGGATGTGTCATGCAACATCCTCCCTAAAAAACTTTCTATGCTAACTAAATAATCAATTTATAGTTAGTTATATGTTAGTTTTCACTTTGTACTGATGAGATTCAGTTGGTTACAGCAGCAAACTGTCTGTGTTGAGCTTAATGCCTGAGACTATTGTTATCACCAATAATAGGGATTGTTCATACCATACTGGTAGCTCTTCTCTCTTAATGAGTTCACAAACTTCCCAGTGAGCCAAATGTGCCAACTGTCACTTCATTTCACTCAGCTCTTTGTTCCTGCTCTGTTTCCTGAAACTCAGGTCTTACTGTACAGTAAAGCCTCAGTGCAGGTCATGTGTGCAGTTTATACACACAAAAAACAAAAAAACACATGAGCCAGATTTCTGTGTGCAAATATTTGCTGTATTAACAACAAGCGTTATGTATCAGAGGAGGAGAAAAACACACTTTTTAGTATGTTTTTATCCTTTAAAATTAATATTAATAAAATTAATAAATTAATAAAAAAAATACTTACAGTGTTAAGGTATATCAGTCGTAAAAAAAAGAGAAAAATTCAACATCTGCGTGTTAGTTTATGACAGAAGTTATAAAGCGTTATTATATATAATAAAGATAATCCCCCTGTCAGAAGAAAATGTACTTTATGTTAATTCTCCAAGCATTTTCTCTTTGTGTGTCCCCCCATATCCCCTCTGTTATACCTCTGTCTGAGCCCTGGATGCTCTGAAATCCTAACAACGCCCCTCACATGCACCTGTCATTTGGGAGGTGGGGGGTGGAGACTGAATGGCAGGGTGTGTTGGGGGGGCGGTCTGGCTTCAACTGTAGTGGATTAGTGTTTCATGAGATGAAAGGCGACCACGTGGAGGTCGAAATGGCTCGGAGAGTAGTGTAAACGCTCACAAAAGTGTTAATAATTATACGTCTGCCAAAAGCCCTCCTCTTTCTTTCTGAACAAAATGAATTACAGTTTGACAGCTTTAACTGTGAGCGTGGAAGAAGTAACTGACTTTTGGTTGGCCTCAGGCAGTGTCTGTGTTAGTCGCTGTGGGTAGTCGTACTCTCGTTCTACAACTTCAAAATAAAGCGTACTGTTTGCTGATTCAGTTTGTCGTCTCAGCTGCTGAATTGACTATTTCAAGGTGAATTTTTGTCAGTTTAACAAACATAAATACAGCTGGCATTGTACAGTACATACACTTGTTTTAAGTGAGTCCTTCCACGTTGGTACAACTTTCTGTGGTGTTTTACTGGGATCTTTCGGGTTTAATTCATAAATATCTCCTCTAAAATCTTAGCTTGCTCTCTTCAGATAAGCTCCATCTCAGTGTGCCGCCCTGTGGATTGCCTTCTAAAAACACCCTGCTAATAATTCAGAAAAGTTAATGTTTGCTTTAATGATGTTTAATGATTCACCCTGAGACTCTCAGTTGATATAGCCTGTATTTAAAATTAATCAGTTTCCTTGAAATTATTCAGACCTCCAGTCATCTCCCATGGGGGGGGCGGCTAGAACTTTAATCAGTGTTACGAATCACCAACTGTTTATTCATTATTTCACCACTTGAATTTTTGATTTTCAGGAAAGGCTGATTATCTTGAGGCTTTTTTTTGTTTTTTTTTATATGATTTGATGGAGCAGTGGTATTTCAGTCCTCAGTTTTGATGCTTCCTGATCGACTGTACATGTAGTAGCAAGGAGTTTATTCATGAATATATGTATGTATGCAAATGAACATGTAATGCTCACATGTGTTCTCAGCATTCTCAGTTCCTTTTTACAAACACACCAAACCCACAGCAAGTCCCTCATATAGCAAAAGTCTAATCTAACATGGAGTAAAAATGCAAAGCCATGTCCTCCCACTTTTATTTTGCAAAATATACATAGAACAGTTATAGAACTTTTTTAAAAACTTTTTTTGAGTTCTTTACAAACCAGCAGAGACACATCAGTGCTAAATACATGAATAGCCACACATTGTGCAGCTCAGTATCGCACAGTAGAGGGGTTTGTTGCCGCTGGTTCTCCATTTCAGAAGTAAGAAGCCGGCCTGAACTGTGTTATGGAGTTTTTTTTTTTTCCCTTCTCCACAGTCATGTGATGTTGTTTCTGTTGTTGAGTGTGCTGAGGTTGTCCTGGACAGCCAACTGGGCGCCTGTGCTCGGCTGTGACATGATTATTAGATGCTCACGGTACAAATAAGATGTAAATTAGGGACTGCACGTGCGTTTCTGGGCCTGTTTTCCCTTCATTTATACAGTTTATGGCTTTTTACAGCTCCTCTTCTGTTTCTTTTTCAATCGTACCTTGTGACTCACCTTTCTGGTAGTTCGGCCTTTTCTGTTGCTTTTTCTCCTTTTCCTCCCTGTCTTTCTTCTTCCCTTCCCCTCACCCCCCTCTGCTATCTCTGCCCGGCTGAAATCACTGCTGTGAGATGAGTCGAAAGGGACTGTGTTTGCAAGCCTGAATGCTCTCTGGCTGTGTCTGGCCGTGTCTTCCTGTCCCTTGTGAGGTGCACGCCGGGCCCAGCTGGCAGCCCAGAACAGCCCGTTCAAAAAGGGAAAGAAAAGCCAGGCGCAGGTTTTTCAGCGTGCACATTGAAACACGTGGATTGACGTAAGATATGTCACACTTTGAGACTTTTTTCTTACTACTTCTAACTGTGACATTGTCAGTCTTCTGGGTCTTAAACTAATGATCCACACTCAGAGATAGGGCTTTATTTTTCCCCATCTATACAAACAAGTGTGCCCAAACATCTGCTTTTATAAGAGCTGGCGCTTGTTTTATTTCTTTTGTCTCTTGTAGCTAGCTCTTGCGGTTTTGAAATGTAAACACGATGCACATATTCTACGTAGCAGTAGCACCAAACTCTGAAAATGGCAGCCTATTGAAAATTGCAATGAAAATCAATTGTAGACTTTACTGTGTTGATGCAGAATAATTCAACAAAGCATCACAATGCATCGTGGAATCGATTATTTCCTCCACCCCTACCAAGCAGCGAAAGGAACATATATCAAATACCAAAAGAATTACGGTAAAATATCATTTTAGTTTTAGATTTAAATGTTTTACTGGTTCTTTATTTGTTTAAGGCAGATTTTAACACGTAGGCGATGATTGAGTAGCCTTGAAATAAAAAGAAGTGGAAAGCACTGATTCACACTGAATTAAATATCCGACCTGTTTTTCATGAGCAGCAGTCCAATAAGTACCAAATAAGTACCAGTATCGAGGGTACAGCAGCTGTACATCAGGAGGGTGCTACTGGGTAATGGGTAAATAATGTGCTACTGGGTGCCTCAGTAGCACATTATTTCTGATCTACAGTGTCGGACACACCCAGACTACAGCTACCTAAGAGCTGTTATCACTTTGTGTGTCAGCAGAGTTGGTAAAACTTCACAGCTGATAAAATCCTGAAAAATACAGTTTGGTGCTTTATTACATCTTGTCACTAAACATGTGCTTGCTTTAAGAATGTGTGATGGATGCTTTTCGTTTTGAAACCATAAATTATAACGTGCTCACTACTCACAGTTTTTTTGGGAGGTAAACTTGTAAAGAGCTGATGCCAGCGTGTGAATGTGAGCCCGTGAACCTGTAAGTCAATTGACCAGTTTGTCAGTAAGAAATTCACTTTTTCATTCATTAAAGCAAAAAATAGCCAACCTTTCTGCAGTTTCTCAGATGTGAGGATTTGCTGGTTTTCTTTGGCATAAATTAGAGTAAATTGAATATTGAGTCTTTCACTGGGAAAATGGGGTAGAGATTTTTTTAAATTTTTGGATATTTTATATATTAAATTACATAATACTCCCCCATGCTTTAGATATTTGAAATTAAATTCCCTGTGCTAAACATAAAAACTAAACAAGTGCTACAGCGATTAGATTAATCTAATCAATGACTCGATCGGCAGAAAAATAATCTGCAATTTGATCGTTCCGAAAATAATTGCCACTAATCTTGGTCTGAAAATAAATTAAACACAACATTTTTTGGATTTGACTATTGGTTGGATAAACCAAGACATGTGATGAGGTCACTGCACATTGTGATTACTATTTTCTAATATGTTATAGATACATAGATTATTATCTATTATTATATACTTTTATCGTATTTTTCAGATAGAAGACAATCTGCAGAATAATCGAGAACAGAAATAATTACATTACATTACATGCAGCCTATTATTATTATTATTAAAAGGCTTTGCAGGTAAATTAATAATCAAAATAATCTGATATAAAATTGAGGAATTGGCGGAAATTCAAAGTGTAATTTATTTATTCTTCTTACTCTAACTAAATGTACTTCTGTCTCTGAAGGGAAGTGCGGAGTGATAAATAGTGACAGTCATTTATTGAGGAAGTAATACACTGAAAATAACCAGAATTAACTTTTACAGCTGTTTCTTTTCAGAGTAACAGCATCAGGACATATGAGTGTCGCTGTAGATGATGAGGGTCTTGTTGTCATGGCGACGCACACAACAGTGCTCCATCAGAGGAAACTGCTTCCTCCTTCTCTTTTCTTCTCTCCTCTCCTTTTCAGCTCTCTAACATGCAGGTTCCCCTCCATTTTTTTAGATGAGAGTAAAGAAACATGGAAATAAGTTTGCAGATTATCCAAAAGAAAAGATTTTCAAATCAGGATTTTAAGCACAAAGAATGAAACAGCCACAAGATGCAGAGAAAGACAAAAGGGTGTGGCTGTGAAAAAAAAAATAGTGCAAGGGAATGAAGAAATGAAAGAAAAGTCTGCCGCTGGTCTTGATAAGCACTGTGCAGCGAATATGATGTGCAAAAATGAAATTAAACAAAGCGATTCTGTCAAAGTTCAAGAACATTTTCTCACGAGGCTGAAAATCACCTCCAGTTTGAGACATTTAGGAAGGCTTTTAAGCATTTACATACATACATACAAATGCTGCTGCTAATTTTGTAATGAATAAGTGGCGCCATAGGCAACGGATCGTGTGTGTCGTTGGAAATGCACCAAAGCACAGAAAAGGTTGATAACGAACAGTGCAGCCCTGCAGGAGCGAGCAGAGGGCTGCTGGGAGGAAAACAGGGTGACAAGGCGACCATTATGAGCCTGCTGGAGCTGCCGGCTTCGCCAGAGACAGAGAGGAAGAGGTTTGTGTGTGCGTGCACATGTGTGGCTGCGGAGCGAGTGCTTATTTGTGTTTATAATACAGCTGCTTGTGTGTGTGTGTGTGAGATCCAGCATGAAACAGTACTTTCTTTTCTGCTTATGTGTGTGCCTGTGTGTGTGTTTGTAGGCTCGATTGCAAAGGTTTTCAGTGTTTTTGTGACTCGAAACATGAGGATTTAATGAAGCTAATTGCCTCAGATGGCACCACCAATTGTGAAGTCTCAGCCATTTACAGCATCGTCAGTGAAATGATTTGTGGTAGCCACAAAAAATGTCTGACCGCTGTTTAATTTCTTTTCTAAGCAAACACATTTTAATGAGACATACAGATGTTTCTCTTGGCCTATTTGGTCAGGTTAGTTATTCCGCTTGTAATTAAAAGATGAGTAGTTGTTAGCATCAAATAAGACTGTTCAAACTGATTATCTTGTAAAAAGATGCTTTATTGGACCGTACTCGGGTTGCTCTTTTATAGTACAGTTTGTTCTCTCATGCTTTCATACGTGATTTGAAACTATGATTTGAAATGAACTAAATAAGAGTTCATATTTTCAGCGACAGCCGCTGTGAAGTGACAAACGAAAGGCCCAGAACCTGTAGAAACTCAAAAGTTCATTAACACAAAATCTGAGGAACAAGAACTAGATTATCACTCGGTGTGCTAAAAATGGGATGCAGCTGCCTTTGAGCCGAAAGTAAACATCTGCAATGTCTCCCCAAGATTTAAAGCCTGAGGAGATAAGAGTGTTGTAAATGTCCCACTTGGATCGCTACTGAGTGAGAAGCTCTTTTAATTTTGGACTGGTAGTTTTTCTTGTGTTTGTCAGCTTTAATATCTTTAATAAAGAGATTCAAAACAGTTCGTACAAGCAGATATTTGGATGGGACAGAGATGGATCTCAAGTTAAATTCATCTGGCTGATGAGACTTGGGTGGAGTATCAGATGTAGTTAACCTCTTTTAAGTAGAAATATGGATAAAGGCGTGGCTATTTGCTTGTCTGATCAGCAGCAGTATTTTATGAGAGTAGAAATATGATTTTAGTGTAAATTCAAGAGCTGAAGTACTGTTAAATCCATGTGCTGATTGTGCAGTTGGGAAGGTGATTGCTCGACCTTTATGAGACGTTTACATTCATCTAAGATCATTCAGTAACCATAGTAAAGGAGTAAAACAGGTGTATTGGACTTCTGTACTCCTTATCTAAAAGTGAGTTTCTGTCTATGGTTGTCAAATGAGATGGACTGTTTGGGATACTAAAGAAGTTAAAGGTGCTGTGTATAGGATTTATAGGGATCTGTTGGCGTAAATAGAATATAATATACATAATTATATTTTCATTAGTGTATAATGACCTGAGTGGGAAACAGAAAACAGAGGGCAAACTGGTTTTTAAAGAAAGATTAAAAATGTACTTGTCACCTGTCCTGATCAACAGAGCTCCACCAGAAATATAAATGAACAGAGGGGTGCAGATTATACAGATCATATTATAATATCTCAGTTCTGATAGTATGTTTGTTAAATTGCCTTAATATCGTCAAGCTCAAATGTACCTGAAGGCCACCGTAGATTCTCCTAGATGCTTGGAAAAAGAGCGATATTCAGTTGGACGCAATCTGCAACCTCATCGCTAGATGTCACTAAATCTTACATACTTCTCCTTTAAAGAGAAACAACTCTACATTAACTTGCTGTCACTTATTGGTCTTTGATTACCCCCCGATGTGCTAATGCTGATTATGCAGGTTGACACTCCACGTAACAAATTAGTTACCTGTCACTCCGTTTGACTTCCTGATTTCTCCTCTTGGGTCGTTCAGTTTTGGTACAAAAATGACAACTAAAAGGTGACACCATATCTTTTTTTTAATGTTTTCACCAAGCGAATTAAACTACAAACGTGGCACCAACCTTCAAGTTATGACTCAGATTTAAATTAGAAATAATCAGTTCTATAATCTACTATAATCGTTCTGCTCCATATAAGCTTACAGTGTGTTTCACGTGACAAATCGTTGAACCCTGTGACCTTGTCTTACGATTGCAGTTTTGCAATGCGAGTGAAAAACAACACCCGGGACTTTTGGATGAATAGCACTCGCTCATTTCCTCACTTTGCTCTGAAACGATAAAGAGAACGAGCCTTAGCTGTCAGTTTCTGTTACCCGGCTGGTGTTTGGTAGACTAATTATAACATTCACATCAGCACAAGATGTTGTAAAAGCTTCTCGCCACAAGGAGACACTTACATTCGGGTTTCTTTGGGGTCAGTATAACAATGTTATCATAAGTAATGCGCTTTATTAACAGCTTTGACCTTTACGCCGCAGACCTTTTTTCCTTTTCCTTTTCCACTGTATCACCTGCTTTGACTAGGAGGGCAAAGTGTTTGACAAGAGAGCGGAGTGGAAAAAAAAACAGCAGCCGAAACCTTTTTAGAAAGATGAACGAGCGCGAGGGCAGCCCTTGTTTGAGAGCAATAAGGGCTGAGAAAATAGACGATTGTTGGGGGGAGAGATAAGGAGGGCGCGAAGAAGACAGGAGTAGTAAAAGACAGAAAGGGAGAGGGATGGCGGAGAATGAAACGGAGGAGTGGAGGGAGGGGAGAGGGGGAAGATGTCCAGAAATAGCTTGTTATGGTCTCTTCTTGAACCTCTGCCAGAACCTTCTGTTGCGCCTTTCTTCCTGCTACACACAACGGCGCCTCCCTTTTTCACATCGTGCCCCTGACTGAAAAGACAAAGCTTTACCTCACTCTGCTTGTTAAACTAACCCTTCCTTTTATTCTACCTCCTGTCGCCATACACACATTTTTAAATAGACACTAACTGTGATTTTTGCCATGTTAGAAAGTGAAAAGTATTTTCTCTAGTCTCTTTTTTTCCAAGTCTTGTATCGTGAAATGTTAGAGAATTTGCTGTTTTCTGTTTTCTTAATTACACAATTTCTTTATTTGCTGCCTCATTGTATGTGTTTATCTTGTGCCAAAATATGATGTTATGTTCAAATTTCATTGATAACGTTGTGAGAGGTAGAATCAGATGAACTGGTGATGTGTGTTTTGTCCCACAGGATCTCAGGAGAGGTTATTTGTTTTTTTGTTATTTGAAAATCTCCACATGCAGTTCATCATTTTTGTGTGAGTTTAGGTAATATATTTCAGGTGTGTGATGCAGTGGTGGGGGACCACGGTTTAATCTCCGTAAGGGGAAACACTGACAGGGTTTAGATGGATGCTGATAGCAAGCTGTCTTGGTTCTTTAATTGATATCATCATCAGCTAATAATGAAAATTTCTTCCACTTTAACGGGAAGATGATGTTTTAATTATGTGCACACAACAAAAATCGTTGATGGAAGCAGGTGCAACAAATATGTCAGTTTTCTGTCCAAAACACACAGCAAAGTTGCTTTTTGCTGTGATTGCTCAGTGTCGGTCATATGAGGGGGAGCACATAAGTACCTCATCAGTCCTGCTCAAGTGTTGATAGTTCAGTGCTGTCTTCCCTGTCAAAGGTAAAAGGAGCACTGAGAAAAGGCAGAGCTGCTCATTTTTGTACAGAACAATCTGCCCCTCATACTTGACTTAGAGGATATGGGCTTATCATTCTTTCAGCTTCATTCATTTATTTGAATGGAGAGATACATTTTCCTGAAGCTACTTATATTTTCTTCGTTTGGTGATTTAGTTTGCACATCACCTGGTCGTTGCGGGGTTGTTTTTAGCTCATAGAAAAGTGCAGCAGAGATTGAGTCTGGTTTTAAGTTTGTTTATTTATTTAAAATTTGAAGGATTGTATAGCCACACAATGGGTTCCTATTTTTGACTTAATTCATTCAGTTAATATATTATTGAGTTTAAGCAACAGTCTCTAAATCATATTTACTCATTGAGGCTCATTCATTCAACATTGTGAACTCTTTGTCTATTTATACTCTTTGGAGTTGGCTTTAATTGTTGTACTGTTGTACAATGCACTTTCACATGATCCCCGTGGACAGAGATCAAATTTATTAACTGGTTTGGCAACTTGTGAAGTAGCTCAAATTTTCCCAGGTTGTTTGTCTCAGGAAGAACATCATCCAGGCCTGTTAAAACTTTTATTAGTTACATAAAAATAAATATGGCACTGGTTATATGTAACTTAAGTTGAAGTAGTTTTCTTAGTTTGCCTTGAAAATGTGTGCATTTTGAAAAGCACTGTATTTTATGTCTGCATTGCAATGAGGTGGATAGAAACATGCATACATTGGCATCTGCAGTCAGCCAAAATGAGCTGGAAAATATCAGCGCAAATCCAATATCGTGCATCCCTATCACTTTCATATGCATTCCTTTCTCCAAATGACACTTGCATCACCATGGCTGTGCATTGCATCAAGCTGTTTTGCAAACACCTCTCCCTTTTAATTCTGCTGAGACAGACAAACTGCCTGAAATGACCCACAGATCCTCTTCTTTTCTTCTGATCTGTCCTGTCTTTGCTTCTTCATTGTATCTTTCTCTCTTGTCTATTACTTTCACTTGAGCTAAGCTTTTTTTTTTGCTTAGCCCCTCTTTTGCACCCTCCATTTTCTCTCCGTCTTTCTGGGTTTTGTAAAGCTGCCACGGTTCCCTTAAAGTGTTTTAAAAGGCCTTTTAAAGTGAATAATAAATAGTCTCACCATAAGAGAGTAGCAGCCAAGTTTCCAGTTGCCTTTTTTAAAAGATGCTTTTCATGGATTTCATCACATCACGACTGTTTTCTGCTTCTTTTTCATTATTTTTTTTCCTTTTTCTAGGTGATTTTGCTCATCATCTCCCACCGCTTCCTCCTCCCGTCTTCCATTCATGAGCAGCGTGGCTGAGTTTAACAGCGGCAGCCATGGATGACAAGGGCTCGGTGGGGAAGATTAGCGTGTCCTCGGACTCAGTGTCCACTCTCAACAGTGAGGACTTTGTCCTCGTGTCCCGGCTGGGGGACGAGACACCCTCCTCCACTAATAATGGTAGTGATGACGAAAAGACAGGACTGAAGGTAAGGACGGTCGGGTGTAGGTATGGATGCAAGTACAAGGGAGAGAAGGGAGACTTCAGAGCTGTGCTGGTAAAAATCAGGTGTTGAGTATCACTGATCTGTTGACATTTACAGTGATGACAACCTCATAGGCATCAGTCTTTTCCTAAGATTTGTCTTAGGATGAACATCATCAGTATGCTCTATATTAATAATGGAAAACTGTAAAGCAATAATTACTTGCCAAATATCAGAAGGATAACAGACTTTTTAAAAAACAGATTTAGCAGTTTATCTCAGGACCCCACAGCATGATTTACCAAAACATCTTGATGTTCATTTCATCTTTACCGGTGTACCTTTTTAAAAGTGCAGGTCAGAGGTCACAGTCCATACATATTCCATCAACAGGTCACTCACATGTCGAGAGCTCCCGTCCATCTTTTTTAAACACACAGTCTCACACTCTAACCATCAGGCTAACCATTTCCTTCGTTTTGCCTTTTTCCCACCCCACATTCTCACTCAACCTTCTTCTCACATTAGATGTGTGTATTTTCTCTGTGATTGTCCTTTTTCATTTGATACTCATAGTAAGGAAGCCTTGTTGGTCGCGAGCACATCAGCAGAAATTGAGAGCACGTGCGAGGAATTACATTTCTGAGTTCTCTGACTGTGAATTGTCTATTATTTAAGTAGTATGAAGTAGAGGAGAAAGAGTCAGTGTTAGACACCAGTTTGTCATTCGGTGTCAGCAAGTTGACTTAAAACATCTCTCTGCTCCTGTTATGTACACGGCGTGTGCCATCGTACCACGGTATATCTGACACACAGCACACCCTCTGCGACTCAGCTTGGCGCTTCAGTTAGCGCTCACTCAGCAGATATTAGTTTTCAAATGCCGCGTGTGCTTTGAACTCATTGTCGGGGAAAATAATGCTGTTTCGTGACTAGGGTGTGTCCGCACAAAGAGAACGAAGACTTTCTGAGGAAGGGAAATGCAGCTACCAGCCACCATCCTGTGTGTGTCCCTAATGGGTTCAGGTTTCTCTCCTCTCTCCTTCCTCAGGATACATTTTGCCCATGTGTCTTTCAGTTTAACAGTTATCACATTTCCTTTTATTAAATTCACCTAAGCAGCTGACTCACATGTTCACACCGTGTCCATTAGTTTATATCATTACCGTACCTGCGTTTCCCTGTGAAGGAAGGAATAATCGACTTTGGATGTCGTAAAAGCACCAGAAGGGGGCGCCAGCCGAGCATGAGTATTGCATGTTAGTTGATAGAAGAGGTCACCACTTTTACTTCCTGCCGTTTGCTGGAGGTGCCAGGATAAAAGAATCTGTCAAAGGATCACATTTATTTTGAGTCGAGGAGTTTTTTGTGGCTGTGTGTCTGCTGTTGGAGGGAGGAAAAAGCCCCCCCCCACACACACACACACACACACCCTCTCTGTTCTCAGTATGTAGCAGTCAAATCACTCCATTCACTGACACTTCATGTCTTCCAGATATCATGTATTGGTTTTTCGCCAACACACTCTCTTGTGCACATTTCCCTCCCAGTCAGCCCATCCAGTCAGAGAGGAGTCAGTGTGTCTAAACTTGTTGTTTGTTATGCAGGTGATTTCTGAGGAAGGGGTCAGCTTTAAGGTCAGTCTCTTCTCTCACTATCTTTCCTTTCTCTTCCTTCCTCCTCCTCCTCTTCTTCTTCTCTCTGTATCTCTATCTATTTTTCTCTCCTTCTGTGATGTGATTCCGTGGTGATTCTGTCTGTGATTATTTGTGCTCTGTATTTTTCCCGGCTGTTGAGCCTCTTTAATACGTTTTGATGATGGTAGTGATAGACACATATAGGACTGTAGTTGTACCTGATAGATTCCCTGGCTTTTAGCTCCACCTGTGAATCACAAGGCCCACCAAAGTTGCATAGTGATGTCAGATGTGCGAACCTAGATATAGAGCTTTACATCTGTCTTCAGATAGCTTTTTTTCATTATATCTCTCCAGACCTACTGACACTGTAGTTGTTCTGTAGTACCCAGTATCCTGCTCCAGAAATCCGTATATTACAATTAACCTCTGAGACACACATTATTTATGGCTGTCTGTACATGAGCCTGTTCCCAAATCTCACCTTAATATTCCACCATCCAGTAATCACATATACCATAAAGGCTGAAAAAGCAGATTGTCTGTTCTTAATAATCTGTTCTTATCCCTTATTGCTCAGTACAGCAGTGCCCTCTGCAGCTTAAGTCTGCTCTCCATTTCTTACTTAACATCAGGCAGGCAAAACGGGGCCTCGCCTCTTTTTGTAGCACCTCACGGTTTATCCAGCCTTAAGCTTGTTCTTTGATTGTTAGCTGTTGGCATGGCTCTCCTAACGTCTCGATACAGGTCTTTCACAGCTCAAACTCACACACCTACTAATCACTAATATTGGATTAAATTTAATGAGGATACATCTTTGACCGCCAACAAGAAACAAGGCGTCTTCCCCCGTTAAACACACTGGAATCACTTGAAGTGAATCACATGATCACTGCACATTTATACAAACTTACAGAGAAATGTCGATGTAAGCCTAAAGTTAATTTTAATTTGACACATGACGGTGATTACTACAATGATTTTTAATGACAATATTTATTCTCTCATTTTATTAATAGTTTTTTATGCTAAATGTGTTGTTTCCTTTTGTCCCTGCTCCTTGATATGGTTGTGTTCATGTATGTTTCTGTGTGTGTGTGTGTGTGTGTGTGTGTTTCTACCCCTCTGCATTTGTGTATCAGATTGTGGGGAATGGAAGTGAGCAGCAGCTCCAGAGGGAGTTAGAGGATGTCCTCATGGACCCGTCGGTAGCTGACACTGGGCTCGGGTCAGAAACGGGGATGGACAGTCTCGTCAGGAGCGACCACGGCGCTCTTCCTACCACGACGTCACCTGTACCGCCAGGCTGCGACCCTCTGACCTCACCACCGCCCAAGCTGGAGATGGTGTTGCCCGTACAGACGGCTCAGGAAAGCGAGCTGAACGAGAGGTCGTACCGAGGTGAGCCATGATGTGACATTTTTTACTGTCCTCTTTGTACCTCTCAGAGCTCAAACGACGGCTCTTATCTTGAGCTTCATAAATGTATTTCTAAGACATTAAGAGTAATATCACAGAAACGCACAGTTTCTAAATCATACAGTATTCTGTAAGTCTTTCCAGTTCCCTCATTGTTTCGTTTTATCTGTATAGCAGAGGACCATTTTTGCCATTTTCTATTCATTTACTTGTCCCCTCTGTGAATATATTGCATAAATTTAACTGATTGATGTTGACTCACATACTCATCTGTCTCCCCTCCTACTATTCCACGTCTGCTTCACCTCATTTTTACTTTGCAGAAGGCAAGTCATCTTATCTCATGAGGACAATAATGCTTATGTAGACTATAATAGAAGTCATAAAATAACTCTTCTCTTCTTTCCTTTCTTCTGCTCCTCTTTCCACTCCCAATCTGTTGTCCCTTCGCAGCAGACGAATCATCCTCAGAGGGCAGTCCTTGCAGTCCCATCCCAGACGAGGACAGCGTTGTGTTCAGCCAGCTGACATATCTGGGGTGTGCCTCGGTCAACGCGCCCCGCAGCGAGGTGGAGGCCCTCCGTATGATGAGCATCCTCAGAGGGCAGTGCCAAGTCCCCCTGGATGTCACACTGTCTGTGCCAGGCGTGTCCGAAGGCACAGTCAGGTAGGGGAAACGATGGATCATTAGCTAAGCATATGGATTATTAGTTCAAGCTCTCTGGTGTACTGTAACATACATACTGACATACATGAGAACTTTCACCCTATAACAGCGACTTTTAAGATATCCAACACTACCTTACTGATATTCTAACAGGTTGCTGGACCCCCACGCCAATACAGAGATCGCTAACTACCCCATCTATAAGATTCTGTTCTGTGTGCGAGGCCATGATGGCACACCGGAGAGCGACTGCTTTGCCTTCACTGAGAGCCACTACAATGCAGAGATCTTCAGGATCCACGTGTTCCGCTGCCAAATCCAAGAAGCGGTGAGGATTCAGTGGTTATCAGATTGATTGATGTCTAACTTATGTGTGACTTTGTTTGAAACAATAGTCAAGTGCCCGTATGAGCATTAAAACAGGTTTTGCTTGGTGTAATCGTTTCTTCTCTACATTATATATACAGTATGCTGCTTTAGCGGTCGGAGTTGAGTGGATCTATTCCAATATTACAGTCTTTTACTGCAAAACTGTCCAGAGAAACAGAAAGAGGGGGTTCTGCTTTAATTAATCAGACTGCTAAATGTCGTTAGCATCAGTTAATTTCTTGAATACATTTTTGCACAAAACAAGGGCTGCAGATTTTCATCATTTTCAATTGTAAGATGAAAAATATACTACATCTTTTTAGAGGCCAGTATTAACATGATGAATGATACAGTGCAACAAGCAAAACCTGTGTCAGTGTTCATATGTCCACTTGATCATTGTTTTAATCACACTTGAATAATTCTGATCCTGTTCTTTAATGAAAACTCACATATAAAAAAAAACAAAGTAAGAAGCAATGTCACTGCTATTCATATAGTGAACCAAAGGGGGCGCAAAAGCTTCATCCCTCTTTTTTTCACACTTTTTCTGTCTCTTCCACTTACATACATATACATGTGTACACACTCATATTGCCGGCAGTGCGCTGGTCGACCTTGTCTTAAATTGTTGATCTCCCTGCAGCCTGTCCCTCAGGGTTCAGTGTCAGAGTCTGAGCTTCCTCATTGCTCCTCAAGGGATTATGTCATGCAGGCTGCAGTGCACATGTCCACCATACACAAAGCACACACAATCCCTCAAGCCAACTTATAGCGGGGGAATAAGAGTCATTGCATATAGACAGTAGGTTCAGCAGAATTATGAAAGAATCCACTCATGAAGGATTCTCACAAGGGAATCTACTCATGAAACTGGGTTAAAGTACTGCTTCGGTGTTCAGTGACCTGATTTCTGCCTCGTAGAAGCACTCTCCTTCAATGTCACGAAGAGCCTCCAGATAGACGCTACTTTATCAGTCCCACATCATCCTACTTTCCAGTTTCTCAGACACCCACCAGTAACACACACAGTCACAGTAAAACATTAATACAGACACACACAAAGTCCAACCCTATATAATCCCCAGTAATAATTCACTCCTTTGCTAAGCAACTGGACATCTCATCGTCTTCAGCTCCCTCTTCCCTCTCTTCTAGTTTTCTTCTTGCGCCCACCACTCTCTTCCTTCCAGACCCCTCCAGCAACAAAGTACTTCTCATTTGCACTGTTAGTCTGGAATGAGTCAGCCCATTGGTTGCCTCTCTGCTCAGAAAAAAACCCTGCTGTGGTCATATGCCTCACATTAGTCTTAAATCCACTGTAAACAACTCCTAAGAGCTCTTAAATCACTGTATTTATTAATCAAGGTGTTTCACTTATTTATTTTAAAATATATATCGTGGACACTGTAGGACTGTGTAAAAGATGCACATGTATTTACAAATGCTCATTTCACAAACCTCCTGATCTGCACTGAGGTAACCTCGTGGTAGACCATCACAGCTGGACTATGAACTATTTACAGTCTTATTTGCATCAGCTGTCTCGTTTGCTTTAAGCAAGTGACCCAATTATTTAATCAAATTGGGAAGAGCATCTGAAGCATTCTTCACCTGATGAATTGAAAAAATAAGACAATTTGGAAAGAGAAATAAGAAACTTATGGCAAATTAATGTTCTTCTTTTGTTAAAGTTATTGCTCTTCGGTTTTGAAAGTATATCCTTTTTTTGCCGTTTCTGTGCAGTCTCTTTTTCTAAACAGATTTGTGGATTTTGGAAGGAACTGTTCATACATAAACCGCCTCCTTTGTGCCAGACCTCCTAGTCAGGCCCCAAGGCTAGTTTCTAACAATTCCCAGTTTTCTGGTGTTGATGGTGATGCGGAGCCCTGCTGAGTCTCATAACCAACACCTCCCATTCATGCCCATAAACTCGCTGCTTTCGTCCAGAGATGTATATCTGGGGCTGATTCAGATCACCACGGCCTCAATAGATTTGTTTCACTCCAGGTGATTTGAGCTCCTACCACAAATTAAATCACATGTTCAGAGAGACAAACACAAATTGAGCACAGACAGATAGATACAGATTGTTGCCGTGGCATCCATTAAAAATATCTCAAAGCTAGATGTCAGCATGCTCACGAGGATTATGTTCCCAAGTAAGAAAAAAGAAGAACAGGACAGGAAGTCAAAACACTGTAACACAATACTTAACAAGTTCCAGATTTTAAAGGCTACAGCTCTTAGATAAGGTCTGATTTCAGGTCTAAAACCCTTTACATAATTATTTTTCATAAGAAATCTGAGGGTAAAAAAGTAACATTTAAACATTTCCTCTTTGGTTCATTTTATATATCTTAAAATGTTTGCATGAGTTTGAATGAAGTACAAAAATGATCAGAGACTAAAAACCAAACAGCGGCAGGTGAGAGAAAAGGTAAAAATGTAATAGTCTGCTATATTTACAGCAAAAAAACTAAAGGTTTTTAACAAACAAAACAACCCTCCATTTTCCAAGAGAATGTAGAAGTGTTGTTTTCCACACTAATGCATTGATCGGCCTTGTTTTGTCTTGTGTGTAATTTTATGATTTGCCTGAAAGAAAAACTACCCTAGACAGACAGAATATTTCACTTCTTGTAAGAAAGGCATCCAATATCAGCCTGAAAGACTTTCCAGGATTAATATTTTTGCAGCACAACCGTCCAGTCTGATAGGACTCCTTCATGCTGCACACAAAAAGATAAAAAAGTCCATCTGCAGACTTTGGAAAGAGGTCATGTTAGACTCCAGCATTGATTGGACCAGTATATTACAACCGTTCTATTGTGTTATTCCTCACTTTTTCATTAATACAGGGGGTGACCCCCATCTGACTCTACTCATTTTCCATCTCTTACGTCCACTCCCCCATTGTTTCTCAATAAATAAACCCCCTGCGATGCCCCAACATCCTTCTGCTGCAGCAAGAGCACAACAAAGGCTTTGTGTAGTAGAGGTTAGAAGCTGCTTTATTCTCTGGCTTTAAGAAAAAAGCAAAAGAGCGTTGTTATTTATTGATAACAGCAGTTTCCCCTGCACCATCTCTCATTCACTAACCCCCCAAGCTCTGCTGTTTACCAGAATTAGAGATGATCCAAAACCTCTGTGCTATGGGCCTCGAGTTGGGGGGTCACTCTGTTTATTATTACACACACATGTCTGTGTAGTAATGATCAGAAAAAGAAAAAAAAAAACATTTTCATGACTGAATGCAACGCTCCCAAATTTAAAAGTCTAAAAATGAGTGGAAAAGTACATTTAGTGAATATAAATAAATCATTACCACCCAGTTTTCCACACTTAGCTGCCCCCCCCAACTGTGCTCCTCTCTGAGGTTGGAGGTTTAGCAGAACCCTGCAGTTTCTGGAAGGACTGAGTTGTCTCTGTTTAACGTTAATAGGAACAATACCCCCACACTCAGATTCAGTGTGTCGATTAAAACTCACAATGCTTGATAGGCTGGAGGGTCTGCTGTCAGTGGGGTAGTGGGTCATTAGGTAAGATTTTCAGTGCCCTGTATCACAAAATGGCAAAAACCTATCTGCAGAGGTTTGATTGAGTTTTTAATCGATACTAATGGCTCAGTGATTACTTTCCCAAGTGCTGAGATTTTTGGCTTCTAAACCTCCATTTTATAGTCCGATTCAGAGGCTGCCAACAACACACACTACAGTATTTTGCCTTGTGATGCTGTAGATCTCCTCAGTGGATCCTGCTGCAGTTTGTACTGTCTGTGAATGGAGGTCGACAAAGGTCACAAATGCTTATTCAAACACAAATTAATAGGTGCTTGGAGGGAATGTGTTCCGCTGAACAAAGCACTTGATGGATCGAAAAATGTACTCCTGTTTCATTTCAAAAGGTACCTGACAAATAACTTCAGCTCAAACACTTTCTTTCTCTCCGATCGGAGATCTGTCTTATTGTCTATTGTTTCCACATTCATAATGCACAGCAGTTTGTTGGAATCACTGATTTCTCTTTGCACTGAAGTTTTGCAGCTTCTGTTTTTCTTTAAAAGGAAGTGGTTAACACAAGAGAATAAACCGCTGGTCACTTGACAGCTCTCTCATGATCACACGGTATCATCCATTTGCTGGTTTAGTGTGGATGAAACAAAGTGTGTGTCAGAGTAGTTTATCATTACAGTTTTACAAAGGCTGCACATTTATTAGTTTGAAATTTCAAGTTGTTTAATTTTCATATGCACAACAATTACAGCGAAGCAGTTGTTGGCAGTGATTCTTGTTGTCAGGCTCTTTCCAACAATGCTCAAACAAACAATAAAAAAAGAGAATCTAAGATCAATAATAAATATTGCAAACATTAAAATATATGGATCGAATGATATTAAATAGAATATAATACTCAGATAAAATATAATGTTGAGAGATGTGTGTCCCCTTCACAAATAGTTTTGTGTCTGTTCGCCTCTCTCCTGCAGGTGAGTAGGATACTGTACAGCTTTGCCACAGCATTTCGGCGGTCAGCGAAGAAGGCAGTTCTGTCATCTCAGCAGGCCGCACCGCTCACCCCTGACAGCGACTTGTTTACCTTCACCGTCAGCCTGGAAATCAGGGAGGACGATGGCAAGGGGACTTTCAGGTGAGACGCAGGACCGTCACTTATGATGCTTCTGTAAGTGATGAAAAATGAATGTGTAATCTCATGTCTAGAGTTGTAAAGAAATGGGAAAATAGAAGAAGAAGAAACAAAAAAACATCAGCAGTGGCACCTCAATTCTGATAAAATAAAGATGAAAGTGAAAGTGGTCACCGAATGACCCGAGTCGCTCACCAAATTACCGAGTCACGCACATAAACACGGGGACATGCAGTCCTACTTTTTGGGATTAAGTGTTCAAACACTTTTGGGTGACCCAGTTACAGATTTCAGGGTTGACAGCATGTGGGGTACATCCGACCCACGAGGAAGCCATCATCTTACTGATCTATATACAAGGGGACGTGTCGCTAAGTTAAAGTCCTTCCTGTCTCGGTGCAGACTGATATTTTGACCACTTTTATTAAGTAAAATTTTTTTTTAACACATTGAAGCACAGAAAAGGACACAAAGTTCCTGTTCACCCCGCTCAGTCCATTTTCCCTGACCTTTTTTTTTATTTTGATTTCCGTCTCTCTGAGTCACCTCCGCGTGTTCACAAACAGCTCAAGACGCTCGGCTTATTTGGGAAAACCGAACAAAACAAACTAACAAAAAAAAACGCCTGTGATTATTTTTAGCCGGCACACATTTCCTCCTCATTAGTTTTTGGTTGATTATTTTTAGTGTGCTGACTTCCAAGCAAACAGCTCTCATGCAAGCACACATAGACAGTTTTTTGTGTGTAAGCTTTCTTCTTCATCTATTAATACGATATTGAAAAGTGCTCTATGGAATCTGCACATATTTATTATATCTGTAAAATAAAATATACTTTAATCATTGTTCTTTTTGACAGTGTGTAAATAAGATTGTTTATCTGTAATCAGAGGATTTAGTCACAGTGTAAAAGCGTGACTCAATCTAATAGTCAACTTGACCGAGCTGTATCCGGTACATTAAGTCTGTACTCACACAGAGACAAGGTTTTTATGATCCGAGCACCGTCTGAATTCATGGAAGGTTTCAGATGTTTGCAATAGATTTCAAATTGATTGATGAATTTTTTTTTTCCCCTCAAGAATCTCAGTACTTCAGGGTCTCTTCAGTGTTTCCTCAGGAATTTGTGCCGGCGAAGGTTTTGGAGAATGTTGATTACTGTTCCTGTCTCAAACCTGCTTCTCTTTCCTGCTCTGAAAGCGATGCAGGAAAGTTTGAAAATGGCTCTCATTCAAGGTTTTATTATGATAAATAGGGCTATTCTGAGCACGAGCCACAGCCTTTAGATTCAGCCGGACCGACTGATTGACTGATTAGTGAAGAATTTCATGGGTCAAGTTGTCCAGCAAAAGAAACACTAGCTGGATGGATTGCAAGTTTATTATTTTACTTTCAGTACAGACATATTTAAACAATCTTTTTAGTCAGCCTGTGGTCAAATAAGACTTTAAATGTCTTAATATCATTGAGTTATTTTCTATTACACTGTAAGGTTGTCAGATGATTGTAACTCTGCCTCAAACTGTATCTACTACATAACTTACTATGTTTTTGTCACTTTCTTCTCTTTTTTTCTATCATGATCTTTTTGCCATTAAATTTTTTTTTGTTAATCTCTCTTCTTTTCACACATTCAGTGCCGTAGCAAAGGACAAGGACAAGCAGAGCTTCAAGCTGCGGGCAGGAATGGACAAGAAGATAGTCATTTATGTCCAGCAGACCTCCAATAAGGAACTGGCTATTGAGAGGTAAAATAAAGCACAAACACACACACACATATATGCAGTGCGACATCCTCAGAGGTGTAAGTTAGCTATACCGTGCCATAACGTCCAGTCAGTGATAAAATCATGTTCACATGTCAGGTCCTCGTGTCTGTTCAAGTTTTCTTCTCATTAAATAAGACAAAAGATATAAGCAAGATATAAGTAATAATTTACATCCAGAGATTTCTCCATCTGCTACAGTTGAGACGCGTCCGCCAGACATTCTCAAGAAAGAAATCACTCAACTGTGATTGATAAACACACACCGGTGAACATCTTTATATCCGCGTGTCGACCCATGTCAGGTTTTAAGTGTTCCGGCACAGTTTTAAGAAGGTGATTGATGCGAGTCCGTCCCCGAGGCTCCTCGTTTTTCCACCCTTTAATAAAACTGTTGAAATGTAAACATTCCTTCACCTTTTTTTTTTGTGGACTTCCATTTTCACGGCAGCTTGTTATTGTTTGACGGATCCAGAGAAGGTGAGGATTGAAGTGCTGTGTTTAATATCCCTCATGATCTGGTCTGTGTTAAAGGATCAGTCCAGGAAGCTATTTGCGGTAATATGTGATGGTTAACAACTGGTTTTACTCTATAGGGAGATTTATTGTTCTGTGTCTGCTTCCCGCTCTCACTCTGTACATTCTTTTTTCCCCTCCTCCTTTTTTGCATATATAATCATATTCATTTCACTTCTCTCTCTCTCTTGCCTCTGTGTGTGTGTGTGTTTGCATGTGTTATGTGCTGTCATGCGTCTCTACAGGTGTTTCGGCCTCCTGCTCAGCCCAGGGAAAAATGTGAAGAACAGCGACATGCACCTGCTAGACCTGGTGGGTGACTATTTTTCTGTGTGTGTTGTTGTCTTTTTTTTGTGCACTTTGCTAACTTCTTCCAACTCGTGCCCCTTCAGGAGTCAATGGGAAAGAGCTCAGACGGGAAGTCTTACATCATTACAGGAAGCTGGAACCCCAACACGCCTCAGTTCCAGGCTGTGAACGAGGAGACGCCCAAAGGTGACGGCCAAAAATCTGTCGCAGATTCTCATAAAGCAGGATGATTTCCAACAGTGATTATTTCCTCGGTTCATATTTCTTTGGTTAGCTGGTGGTTTATTCACTCATATCTTCACACTAATATCTGGCGCATTTCCAAGTGTAAAAATTGCTTTCTGCCGGTTGCATAAATTCTCAAGGCAAGCTGTGAAGGACCAATTTAAGGTAAAATTATAGCTACACCAAGAAGGAATGGCAACTGTGCTTAATAATAATTGATGTACTTGTTCAAAAATGATAAGAAGCTACAATATTTGAACAGATTGCACTTAAATATTGTGTTGTAAAATCATCAATGAAACAACCAAATCACACTAAATGTCCTCTGGCAGTGATTTTTGTCTTGATTTGGAATTCCCCACCAATCCACCTTTAAACACAATGATAGATTTTAGTTAAAACATGTTGTTATAGGTGGTGAAACCAGTCGCTTGGGATGCAATTTTATTTCAATTTTTAACACAACATGACATTTTTTTCTAATGTTTTCTTGTTTTTTTCTAGACAAATTCATGTACATGACGACAGCAGTGGACCTGGTGATCACAGAGGTTGAGGAGCCGGTCCGTTTCTTGCTGGAGACGAGGGTCAGAGTGTGCTCCCCAAATGACAGGCTGTTCTGGCCCTTCAGCAAGCGCAACTACACCGAGACCTTCTACCTTAAACTGCGACAGGTATGTCAAGCCCGGCTCAATTTTCCATCTGTGATTAAATTGGTTCAAGTAATGGTCTCTGTGAATCACACCAGATATCAGCTGCGGCCTGCAACGACGCAAAGCAATCAGTTTGCTAATACACTGTGGTTTTGTAATTTCTTAGTAAAATGTGAAATGTACCGGACGTTTTATCGACCAATCAGAGGACGGTCTCGTGACACTTTCCCCTGCAGTTTATCTGATGTCCTCTCAATGCATTCTTCCTCAGATGGAGCGTAAAGAGCGTAAGAGTCCTGCCTCTGACACGCTTTATGAAGTGGTGAGTTTGGAAAGTGAGACTGAGAGAGAGAAACGGAAGACCACAGCGAGTCCCGGCATCCTGCCCACCGGGCCTGGTACCATGGTTCCTTCGCCGCCTGAGGATGATGAAGAGGAAGGTGATTGGATGCCGTCTTTCGTCTTTTTTAGCCCCTTCTCGTGGGATATTTATTTTATTAAAGGCTCACACGACACAGAAGACTAGCAAATATGTTATTAAAAATCAAATTCCTGATATAGTAGAGGGTATTATTTCTTTATGTGAGCCATATGAAAAGTATTCTTTCCAAACATGACCACAAAGAGCCACAGAAGAAGTAGAACCATCTGAAAATGGTTTAAACTTTTAGAACCACTTGTTGTACTTGATCATGTCAGACACATAAACAGCCGCAAAGCAGACGCTTAGCTGGCAAGATAATATAAATTCGGGTTTGCTTTTAGTCAGGAATGCTGAACCATTGTGGTGTCGTTGGTCCAGACTGACCTCATTCAGAAGCGTGCAGCATCAAAACACAACAATAAAAGGATCACTGCCCATCAGCGTGACATTAAACATGCTCAACCAGCAAACAACCAGACAGAACTAGAACAGAATTATGCTCCATTCTTTCAGATATTTAGCGTTGAAGATTTACAGCCCTGACCCAATGACTAATACTAAAGAATTAAAGCTTTACCCTGTGGGGGCTGTACTAGATAAAGACTTGTGGTCCACAGGATCAGACACTGTGTTACAGAACTGTTTGTACTGTGTCCTCAGAGACTACTTTGATAGCAGTGCTGTGTCTGTGTGTGTGTGGTTTTTTTATGTTTTTGTGTTTTTTTTTGTGTTTGGTAGCTATGAAAAGAAAAAGCAGAGATACTTTTTGTATTTGTTTGTGTCAGTGTGTGTTGGTGTCCTGGCCTTTTGGTACAGTGTGAACTCATTCTTCGGACTGCTTGTCCATTGACTGGTCCTCCCCAGTTGATGATTGACCAATTGATCTAGATACCACAGTGCCTGTGGATAAAAGCTGATATTATGCAATTTAAATAAGAGAACCAACAGATTGTTATAATCATAAAATCTAGATGTGCATGTAGTTAAAAAAAGTCAATAAAAAAGCATTTATTTAGAGAGTTGTAGTTCAAGTTCAGTATTATTAAATCCATAGCTCACAGGGAGACCTCTCATTATACAGTATAAAACATCAGAAAAACTAGAAGATTCGCTTAGATAAGCTGAATGTTTCACCAATCTCTTTGAATGAGGAAACATTTATCTTAAGCTTTCACATTTTTTAAATAATTTTTATATGTATAAGCTCTGGTGAATTGTGCAAGATTTGGAGTATTTAAAGGGCAAATCTAAACCCGGAAGAAGGAAAAGGACAATAATAGATCTGACTTGTCGCTCTGTGTGTCCAGATAATGATGAGCCGTTACTCAGCGGGTCAGGTGACGTCTCCAAGGAGTGTGCGGAGAAGATCCTGGAGACCTGGGGAGACTTGTTATCCAAGTGGTAAGGTTTCGTTCCCCTCTTAACTTTGTCCTATTACTTCAGCTGCTGTTGCAATAAACGCACACACGTGTTTACATCTGCACTTACCCACAAACACACACACACACACACACAAATAAATAACTTTTGTTGAGGGTGGGTGGGGGTTTAGCAGATGTACTGTACGTGAAAGGAAGAGCAGCAGCCAGGAGTTCTTGATAAGCAGCTTATTAAGATGGCTTCCCTCTTCCATTACTGCATTTGTTTTTAATCAAAAGCTTGTGATGAACTGAATAGAAACTGCCTGAACTTTAATTAGCTGTAAATTAAGCTACACACACGCACACACACAAATACACACACGCCTCTGTCTGTTCTCATGTAGGTTTTTCAACAGAACAGTATGATTTGGTTGAATTTTACCACACACGCATTATATATAACTGATTTATTTTACATAAGTTTATCATAAGAAATCAAATTTCTTTCTTCATTGTGTGTTTTTTTTTATGTGAAAAACGTCCTTTGACAAATGTTGACGTTACAATTGAAGAACTGAATGTTTTGGAGGGATTTGTCTCACTTCTCTGATTAAAAAATAATGCCTGTATAAAGAGAGGAATCATAAGACTAGCCTGTGATAATACACAGCTTTGTGCTTGTGATAGGTGATTCTGTGTGTGTTTGCTAGAGAGAGTGCGTTGTGTCGTTGTGGGATGAAGCGCTCGGGGAGAACAGCGAGGCAAATCACAGAAAGCCCTTTACAATCTTTCGCCCCTGAGGACCAGGCCTGGCATTACTTACGCCACATGCACACACACATGCATGCACACTCACGTACACACAGTATACTTTTGTTTCCTGTCTTAGCCTCAGCAGAAAATGCCACTTATTGCATAACCTGACGCTCGGAACAAATAAACCAAACAAACTCAGAAAATAGAGAGGGATGAATTAAGGAAGAGGAGGGGGAGGGAGTGAGAGAATCATCAGGGATTTTCTGTCGGCTCCAGTCAGGCGATAGTTGGGTGGTAGGTACAGCTGCGCCTCCAAGTTTCCTTCTCCTTCGGCCTCTAATTCGGTCTCTGTCACTTACTAGTGGGCTGGCAGATGCCCGAGTTCATTCTGCGCTGCATGCAGTGTAAATCACTCCAAGATGGAGTGTTTCCCCGACAGCTTCAACTTGTAAATGTGAAGACGAGGAAGGAAGGAAGGCATTAAAATTTGTCTTTTGTATTGGTTTTCTATTGGCTTATTGTCTTCTATTGTCTATTGTTTTTCCCAACCTGCTAAAGATAGCACAAGAGGTAAAATTTATGGCAAAAAAACTAACGTACAAATGTCAGTCATAAAGCTGAGAGGGATAAATAAAGTGTCATACATTTTTTGTACAAAAATAGTACATATTTTACATTCTGAAACAGTGACACATGAGTCCTTGATTGATTTTTATCCTTTGTGGCAAGAGGGACTGGAACGTTTGAAAGAATGCTATGCATGTAAAGCATTGTGCTTGTGGTATTCAGTGATATAACTCCTCCCTGCTGACGTGATCTTGGCCCAGCAGACCATTTGCAGAGATGGTGATGGTCCTTTTTAGACGCAAGGGTAGAGCCAGTGAAAACATTGTTTCGGGTAGATATGGTGGGCAGGTGTGCATGGAAAGATTGCACAACTCTTATCACTGTGTCATACTTTTAGGATTGATCGAAAAAGCAGCACTAAATAATGTTAAACCTGGTCTGTCCTCGATAAACTGCCATGGTTGACTTTTCCTCCCCTATTTCAGGCACATGAACTTATCAGTGCGGCCTAGGCAGCTGCCAGCTTTGGTGCGGAGCGGCATCCCCGAGGCTCTCCGTGGGGAGGTGTGGCAGCTCCTGGCAGGCTGCCACAACAATGACCACCAGGTGGAAGAGTACCGCACTCTTATTACAAAGGTAAGATCACACCAAGGTATTGTCTTTAAGATGGTCAAGAAACACAAGATTCTCACAGTGACAAGATGATACCCCTATTTTTAGGATGTATCAGCAAATTATCCAAACTTAAGCCACCATTAAGCTTTGAATTGTGTCTGTTTGTTCTTACACAGGTTATATTTTTATCTCCTTGACTGAAACACATTTAATTCAAACAGGTTTCTTTTTGTTTTTGATTTGTGCTCTTCAGAGTAACTGTGTAACTGTTATTGTCTCTCGCAACACTGAAAGACATAAAACCTAGTTTTTTGAAAATTCACTTCAGGGGCCACTGATGGCCCTGATAAGTGTCTCTCTCATGTGCTTTAAACTTGTGACGGCAACCACCGCCGCCCCGTAGATAATCCGTGCTGAATACTTGGCATTATGCAAGTGAAAGGTTAATACACTTTGTTCATGAAGAAATTTTCCATGTGTCAATGTTTCTTATAACGCTAATAATTTTTTCTCATAACTCAATGGTGTTTCTATCTATAACCAGCTCATAAATGAAGAAACATAATGTAACATGTGTGAGCCTCTGAAAGTAAGGACTCATATTTTATGAGGTTGTCTGTGTTTTTTAGCTGCGACAGTCAAGAAAAAGCCCAAAAGAATCATAAAATGTCAAGTTTTTTTTTTTAGTTCTGTTCAGTTTTGTGACTTGGGGCTTCACCTGGACCAGAAATTGCTTTTATTAAGATACAGACAGTTGTTGGCCTGTGATCTTAAATTACATATAAATTGTTATTGCTCAATTCTGATGATTTTGACAAAAATGACAGGTTGCTTTTTAGTTCCCGACAATCACGGTGTGCATGTGGAGGTCTGCCTGTGTGGCCATGTGTGGAGGGATCGGAGGTGACATAGCCCTGCTGTAGATGGTTACCCCCCCCCCCCCCCCACCCCCATCCGCCTCCTGTGTGCTGAGAACAGTGTGTTAGTCTTAGTCGGACGTGACTCCGTCCACTGTTCTTATGTAAAGGCAACATCCCCAGGCAGCGAGCTGGGTCCCAGGTGGTGACAAGATGTTGGTCTTGCCCTTTCCTCCCCTCTGCTCTCCTCTCAGACTCTCAATTTCTTCACCCTCCCTGACCGTATTTCCCTCCTCCCTCCTTCACTTTCTCTTCTTCTCTTATGCTATCTCCGCCTTTGCACTTTTCCTTTATTTTTCCTCACATGTTACGTATGCGATAATGGTAAATTTGAAGTGTAAAGAAAAGAGGAGGAACTCAAATAGGAGTTTTACACCAAAATAACGCTGTTGTTTTTCTGTTAACATGAACGGCATGAATGGAATCTCCACTTTTACTCAGACAACAACAGTAATGGATCACAGCGCCACTGTACTGATAGCCATTGGACAGAAAGTTGGATAGGAATTTATTGCAGAAGCACTAAAGCATTCCAGGTTTGTATGTCTGCCAACAAACACACAGAAAAAAGCGTGAAGAACACGTGCAGCTATATCTGACTCTGACAGACGATTTGTGCGTTTTATTCAGTCTCCTTAGAGCACGACTGGGTGAGGTAGCCAAGAACAGTTAAAGGACAGAAAGACGATAAATATCTTATTCAACACAACAAGGTGTACGTGGCGTGAGTTGAGTTGATGTTTTTTTTTCTTTATCAAACACAACTCAGACACAAAAGTTGTCGTTAGAAGAATAATTCTAAAATTTTACAAAGTCTTTTGAAATATTGCATAATGGTACTCTGCACATATTATGTGTTAATTAGGAAAGAATTTTCATTCACATTGATGTTGCTTACTGGTACTAATTAAAGCTTATCATCTCATGTACTAATTCATTCTTTTCCTTTTCAGCTCCTGTTTTAAAATTTGTACATACCATACTATGCTAGCTCATAATTCATTTTGTATACTGTCTTTGTGCCGCACTGTATGCGCATTGTGTCCTAGCCGGTGCCCTTTTCCTTCCGCACAGAGCCCTAATGAATTTCCCCGATATGAGGGTCCCTGCTGCCAAGTACTGCCAGTCCAGTGCTTACTTTGAATGCTGACTAATTAACACGCCACCAGTAACCAATAACTTCATTAGGCTCTTATCCTCAAAATACTTTTGTTTTGCCAATAGCAGCTAGTTTGATCAGTCTTTATGTAAAATAATATTTTAAGCAAACTTTCCATGTCCTCCAGGCTGGAAGAAATGAAGAAATAAATCATTTTTACGCTGACACGTATAGGTATATTCTTGTGTGTGGCCCACATTTTGCATTAGCTCCATGAATTATAGCAAGTAGAGGCAAATCACTGAGAGTTACTAAGTCTGGCAAATGAGTTTGTTTCAGCGCCGCACCGGTCTACTGCCAGCTGATCTTTATCAGGAGGATGTTACAAAAGACAGTGTGACATATTGGCAGGCTACACTGTGTTGTTTTACTGCTTGGCAGTAACACTATGACCATATTACAGCCTAACAGTCAACACAATGTTATCAGCAGAATCTTTTTGTATTGTAGTGAAATGTTACTTAATTTTCTGAGGAACTGTTTGAATCATGTGATAAGCTGTAGTCTGATGATGAAAGTTGAAAGTATATTGAACTATGGATATAATAATGTCCTGTTTGTAGACTTGCATTGTGTCAACATTGTTGTGTCAGATGAGTCAGCGCTGAGAGTTTGTGTATTTTAACACATCGCTCAATATTGAGTTTCAGACAGCAGAGAGTCAGCCACAGTAACGCAGCACAAGCAGATCAATTAGCTAAATGGGTGATGACTGACTGATTACCTTGTGCACAATAATCCACTTAAGTTTATAATTAGTATCATGTTGTCTCTGAACTGCACAGTATTAACTATCTATATGCGCTTACATAATAACTTTTCTTTCTTTCCCCCCATATTGTTCTCTTGTGGCTCAGTAGCACATGTTGATGATTGCCTGCTGGTTTCGAACCACATGGTCATGTACAGTGTAGGCACATTTACTATTTCTTTATATAAGAGCGGTAAATTCTTGACAATATTAACGCTACATTACCACTTTATTACTTACACCTGTGCACTTGAATGACACTTGTGATATTTAGTTTGGCTGCCACAGTGTCGGAGAAGTTCTGGTTAGCATGATGTGTTGTTGATAGTGTCGGATGAAACTTTTCAAAGATGCTTCAACTTTCATTTACCAACACGACGAGGTCATAACGTTAAACGTCTCGTAAGGTGCGTATATGAGCACACACACAGATTTGTTCCCAGACCTGCTGCGCCGGCCTCCTGTGGAGAGCAAAAACAAGCGCTCATAACTATCTGTCTGCCTGCCTGTCTCTGTCTGACCCACATAATGACCTGTCTGCCTGCCTCTCTCTCTGTCTGTCTGTCTGTCTGTCTGTCTGTATAATCATTCGTATTTGCGTGCGCTTGACTCTGACTCTCTCTGATTTCTACCTAGACCCGTGTGTGCTCTTGTCAACTTGTGTGTCTTCCTGCCTCTCGCCATCCGCCTGCTCATTTGTGTTTTGTCACACTGGCTGCTCGCCTCTTCCTCTCCCCCTCCCCTCTCCCGCTGTCTTTTCGGCCTGACATGTCTCTCTTTTCCGACCTGTCTCTCTGTCCCATAGGTTTATGTGTGCATTGCTGTTCTGACCTCGGCTGGGCAGAAATGGAAAAACTTTACTTTGAAGTCTGTTTCTCTCGTTAATGTATATACAGAGAATGCCAGAAGGTTCAGACGGTCAGATGAGAGTATTTTAATGTAATACTTGCAGTTAAATGTGAACAAGCGTAGTTTTTCTTGGAATCGCACGTTATCTTTCCACAGCCATGTGTTAATGTTTATGTTTGTGGCTTTTGAACTCTCACCACCCTTGCTTCATGTTGGTGTTAAGCACTGACATTGTACGCAGATAAACATCAGCACGCACACAGAAGAACACAGGGTAGGGCAATAGCTGCTCAGTTCTTCGAATTTCTTTTTGTTTCCATCCCTACCAGGAATTTGGCTGATTAATAAAAACCTGAGATAGGACATCAGCTGACTAGTTCTTTTTATATTTTTGTCAGATCACACTGATAAAAAAAAAAAAAAAAAGCTGGCATGGTGTGACTTTTATATTTATATGAAAACAGAGGAGAATTATCAGGATTATGGAGCCACCAGCTGGGTGGTGGTGGGTGAGAATAATAATTATCAACTGAAAGTCAGCCAGTGTGGCAGTTGCAAGTTAACTATTTTATTCTTTTAAAAGTCGTTTGCTTAGCTTTTCAACAGAAAACCATGACCTGGATGACTGAGAATCTTCAGACACAATATGATCTGACACGAGAATAGGACCAATATTTAGCTTCTTTTTCAATAATAAGTGTAATCATTATCTTGTTTCTTTCCTTTAACATCAGATATGCTTTACAGGAGTGTGCAGGACCGTTGTGTTGTTGCCAGGTGTGTGTCAGCCGGTGTCCTTCAGCCGACAAGCTGAGAGACAAGTTAGAGAGCTAACAGGACTAAGTTGTGCTCAGCTCTGCAACCAGGCGACAGTACATCACGCTCTCCCTTCGTCCTCACAGCTTCCTTTTCTTCTTGCTGTTGTGTCCTTGCTGTATTGTCTTTCTTCCTCCACTTGTTCTTCCTTGTCTCATCTTTGACGGGCTCTGTCTTTCCTTCTGACTCCATTCCTCGTCCTTTTTCTCCCGTTCCTCTTCTTATTCCAACCCTAACTGTCGTACTGTCATCTATTTTTAGCTCCTCGTGTGGTGGGCAGAGGAGGTGCGTGAAAGCATGGGAGTGTGTCTGGATTGCGGGGGAGAAAGGTGCAGGCTGGTGTGTGTGTGTGTGCGCGTGCTGGGCTGTGTGGGTATGTTTGGGTCTCCATCACGCTACACCAAATTATCATGCACGAGACAAACTCTGCAGTCTCAGGATGAAGATGTAGACCATGCAGCACTAAACCTGACAGCGATTACTGCCCACCGAAGTTTCTAATTTTAGTACAGGATTCTGAGTTATTAAATGTAATCATCATCACATGATCTAAAAATACCTCAGCTGGTAATTATTCTAGCACAGATTCAGCAGGCTCTTTACAGAAAGGCACTCGCCAGGGCTAACCTGCTTAAGCAAATGTAATAAAAAGTGTTCAGCTGATTCCTAACCAGTCCTTTGGAGCCTCACAATAAAAAGCTGGCAGCTGATGTTGCCACAGGGGGACAATAAAAAATGTCCGGTGAGGTCGTGCTTACCTGGGTATAGCTGACTTTGTCACAGCGGCTCACATGCTAAGTGGAGGTGTAGCATCTGCTGAACCATGCAAAATCAGGAGCAGGTGCATATCTGTGCAGGACTCTCAGGCCACAGAGACAGAAGGACATGTACCCACACACACACACTCGCATATTTGCAAAGTTACTGTTCAAATGCAAACATTTTGCAGCATGAAAGGAATAAAGACAATCTGGAAATACTAGGATCTTGCAGTGCTGTGTTTACTGAGAGCACTTTGGCAATGGTGCAAGCATAAAAACATTTTTACAAGAAGTTAAGTAGCTACCACTTTGTATTGTAGATGTTAAAGTGTCCTTAGAGTCTTTTTAACTCTTTACTCATACACACATCGAGTTGCGAAGTTAAACAGAATCTAAGTAAACACTTTAACATATGAAAAACCCCCAGAGGAAAGTAGGCCATTTGTGTAATTATACATTACATAAGTACCATTGTTACACAAGGTTTACATTGTAAAAAGCACAAGTGTGTATGTGAGCATGTGTGCATTTGTGAATTTAATGTTATTTTATAAACATACTCGTGCTATTTGAATGGTATTATTGTAAACACTCCTGCTATAACAAGAAAAAGCCAGAAAGGTTTTCCTGTAATGTTTCAAGCATGACATTTCCACATGATACTCATCAGCCGCAGGTTTTAGTAGATTTGCCTCAAGTATCTAGTTACTTCTTACGAAAGCATATCACAGTCACAATTGTTTGCCGTGGCCGCAGGGCAAATAAGATGTACGACTCGACAGCATTGATAATAAACTCTCTTGTTGTTGTCGTCATTGTTGTTAGGGAGGCTGTTACTTCATTAAATGTGATCTTTTACTTTTTTCTCAAGTAAAGTTCCCTTTACTACATGAGTTTTACAGGCATATCTGTAAATAAAATTTAAGCATTGAATTTCTCATTTAAAGTGGCCCTAGAAATCACTACATTTTCATTTCTTATGTGAACTTTCTCCGTTGAATTGCGCCTTTCAAGCCCTCTTTCAAGCCCTCACTTGCAGCTTTGCACCTCGAAGGCAGACCCAACCGCTAATTGCATAATTACTTGCTGTGTTAGTGAATCAGCCACTAATTACACACAGCTCTGAACGCAAATGAAATTATTTGCGTTGCGCTTTCATGTATTTGAATCTGTCTCTCGGTGTCTTAAGCTTGAATGTTGCTGCAGTTTATTATTAGTAGATTACAAATAGAAAGCCTAGCTAGTAAAAATCGATTTATTGCATTTTTCAGTCTAGAGTGCCAGCATGAAGAAAACATAGAGCCAGTAAAAATGCAGCTAAGGCTTCATTATTAAACATACAAGTAGAGAAAATGTAATACATGGAATTTGATATATTTTTTTACTAGAAATTAAAGACTGTTAAAGTCTATGGTTTTAACACAGTCTGTTTCTGTGCTTTTTATTTGAGACATATTTTAAATCTACAGAGCTGATTTAACTTTTATACAACATTAAACACAAACTGTATGCTCAGTAGTTTCAGCATGCAAGGATGCACAAAGCTATAGGGGGACCTGCTGTGCTGTACTCTGTGTCCTTGTTTTACAATTGGATTAATAATAGCAATGTTTCCCGTAAACTGCACCCAGGCATGTGGTTATTGTTTCACTAAAAACAAATACAATAACTTTTCTCTACTGTAGGAAGACAATGTCCAAAATGTCTTTTGTCTTTTGGGAATGAGGCGAGAGTCTGCAGAGACATTAACAGTCAATTTTTTATTTATTTTTTAATTTTTTTACAAGAGCTGTGTTGACGCTGGATGTTGCTAATTTTAACAGTGTGAAACAGTAATGCTTGAATCTTGGGGTGATTATGAGAAACACTGGCACCAAAAAAAAAAAAAAAAAAAAAAAACTGGGAGGGGTGAGAGGGTGGGGGAAGGAGGCCGCCTCGTGCCCTTACAGTTGATCATTGGTTGGAGCCACTGGGAAGGGGGAGGGGCCTCGGTGCCACTGTTTCTGTAGAGAGAGGGGCAGAGGGAGGGAGAGAGTGAGAGAGAGAGAGACAGCAAAGGAGGATAAATGAACACGGGGGGTTCTCCCAGCATCGGTATGCCTGCCTACCTCATTTCCACTCCAGACATAGTTGCTGCTCCTCTGGATTGAAAAAACAGCTGAGGTGTGTTTGTATGTATATGTGCGAGTGTGTATTTTAAATATCAGCCACCCCGCACACTGTCTTCATCCTCTCGGCTCACGGCAGTCCGCTGTGATCTTACTGCGAAGGACCAGACAGAAACTGAGACAAGAGCGAACGGACGTGGAAGAGTGGCGAAAAGAGGCTTCAAGGAGAGGCAAGAAACAAGAGGAGAAAAGAAGCAGGAGGACAAGAGGACGGGATAAAAAGGACAAATGATGCTTAATGTATCCTTCCCTCAATTTATGTACACAGCACATTACACAATCATGTCTTTTCACTGGAAGCTGTGTCTGTGACTGTGGACTATAGACAGATAAGAGAGAGCTCCAGTCTGGGCTTTCTGCAGCTGCAGCAGATGTTGAAGACATCTATGACTTTATAGGGAGCGGAGGCATTTCAAGCATAGATTGGGCTGGAATTCCTTTAAACAAAGTCACATTTCTTTAATTTTTTTCCTTTTTGTGCCTTCAGCTGGGAAGTTTGCTTTACAAGAAAAAAAAGAAGAAAAGGAATACATTTCTTTTTTTTGTGAGTTAATCTGTTTTTACCCTGGTGGTTTTCTATCCTTGCGTAAAACTACAACTGCCTGTGCGGGGGACAGATCAAGGGGGCTTCCTCACCGTTCTCTTTCGTTTACAGCCCTCCTGTGTTCGAAATGGCAGATGACAGCAGTCTCATCATGGAACCGCAGCATGGAGCTTTTTGTTTGGACTGAAACCTCCCAGACAGAATAGTGGGTTCTTTGGTTCATCGTACCATTGAAGGGCCCCTCAGATTCGTATTCCTGCCCAAGATGATGAATTCCTCCCTGGATCCACTGAACCAGAGCTCTGCTGACCCGTCAAACTTATCTGCTCCCTTCTGCCTGCTCAAGATAGGCTATTCCCAAATTTTCACCACCTGCCTCCTCGAAGTCTCCATCATACTTCTCCTCACTGTTCTCATCATTTCCGGGAACCTGGTGGTGATTTTTGTCTTTCACTGTGCCCCCTTGCTCAGCCAGCACACCACCAGCGCTTTCATCCAGACGATGGCGTATGCTGATCTGCTGGTGGGGGTCAGCTGCCTATTCCCCTCCCTCTCCCTCCTCCATCACCTCCAGGGTCTCGACCCCAGGCTCACCTGTCAGGTGTTCGGGTACATGGTGTCTGTTTTGAAATCTGTTTCAATGGCGTCGTTGGCGTGTGTGAGTGTAGACCGCTACATCGCCATCACGCGACCTCTGACTTACGCGTCCCTCGTAACGCCTTGCCGAGTGCGCTGCTGCATCGTTTTGATATGGCTGTACTCCGCTCTGGTGTTCCTCCCGTCTTTTCTGGGGTGGGGGAAGCCCGGTTATCATGGCGATGTGGTGGAGTGGTGCGCGGTCGAGTGGAGGACTAGTCCAGCTTTCACCACCTTCATTGTTGCGCTGCTCTACGCCCCCGCCGCTCTCACCGTCTGCTTCACCACCTACGCAAACATCTTCAAGATCTGCCGGCAGCACACCCGGGAGATCAGCGAGCGCCACGCACGATACCGACCACAACAGCTGCAGGGCCCGGGATTGACTGTGGGATCTGTGGTCAAGGACAGCAGCGCAGTAGAGCAAGGGCAGTTGCCCCACTTGTCCCAACCACAGTATCAGCAGCCCACATCAACATACCCAGACAAGCGATACGCTATGGTACTGTTCCGCATTACGAGCGTATTTTATATCCTCTGGTTACCCTACATCCTCTACTTTCTGCTGGAGAGTGCGGGGATCTACCATCACGCCGCAGCCTCGTTCCTAACCACATGGCTGGCCATCAGCAACAGCTTCTGTAACTGTCTGATCTACAGCCTTTCTAACTCTGCCTTCAGGAAGGGCCTCAAACGCCTCTGCTCCTTTTGTTTACAACGCAGTGGCAGTGGCTTTGGGGTTAGAAACACCAAAAAGGCGTTTGTCGGCTCTGTTGAAAAAGGATGCGCGGTGCCGGGGTATGGATATGGCAATGAAATAGGAATTGGCAAGACATGTCATGTGTAGGGCATGCGCAGAGGAAAAACCCTTGAGCCACACTGGCATTTGAACTTTTTAAAAGATGCCTGACGCGATTGCTGTAAAATGTCTCCTCTTTTAAGCTAAAATGTGCTGTAAAGAGACGGAAGGAGGCGTTGATCTGCCACTGCTGTTTCTGTCGCATTTGGAGGTTACACAGGCATCCTCTTTGCACACGCCACAGCTGGCAGAGACAGAGAAAGGGAGTCAAGAGCGAAGCACTGAAGGAGAAAAAGGCCTAAATAGCCTCTGCAAGGTGTTTTTTTTTTTTTTAAACGGTCAAGGAAAACCAGCACGTGTAAACTGTGTGTGGAAGGAAGGCATCGGAAAGAAGGAGGGGAAAGGAGGGGAAAAACGGGGTCTGAAAATCTCCAGACATGTGAACTCTGTTGAGGCTGAAAAACATTTTCCTGTGATAGGAAGTGAATCCTTAACTTATTTTGCCAAAACAACTAAACGTTACAAGAAAAGTGCTTTTTCAAAGGCTGTACGTGGAACAATGTGACCTTTGTTGCTAGCACAGCATGGGTTGAATGCAAAAAAAATGAGAAATTCATGCAAACACATCACTGCTGTGTTTTAGTAACGTAGCGCTGAGGAGAACTGCCAATAGTGAGCTCTTTAAATATGTTTTAACGTGCTCTCACTCCCTCAGTATTTAAAAAGTGATGCAACATCGTGTTTGTGTATTTGTTATGTCTCTTGGTGACTGATCTGTTGAGCTCAGTCAGTCAAAAAGAAATGTAAAAGAATGATGTAGGTCTAGACCCAGTACACGTGTCATTTTGTCAGCATCGAGACTTTCGAGTTCATAAACTTTGAAATTTTAGATTATTTATTCATTTTGCTGTACAAAACAATGTGTTATGTCTTTAATGAAGTTGCGGGTTCGCACATTGAGCCTGTTGTTTGTAACATATGATATGAGATGCTATCCAGCTTTGGTGTACGACTGTTAATCTGACGAAAAAGCAAACGTCATCATTTGAAAAAGAAAAACTTTGTCAGCTTCATTGCACCTTTGTTGTTTCGATTGTGTAACTAAACTTATTTCTGAACTGTGTCCAAGGCAAAACAAGACAAAGAAAGGTTGTATATTTACACTTATTGTACACTGATTTTTTGGTACATCATTGGTTGGATTTTTGTATTTTATGAAGGTCTTAAATTGAAGGTTAAACATTTAGATGAATGACCCTTGAACTGTGATCTTTACCTCTCATGTTACAAACCTAGGTGTATGCAGTATTGTGCCTGCATTAGGGAAGCAGTACATACACACACAAACACACCAACTTGGGAGCATCACATATGAACAGAAGAAACAAAAAGCCCATTCACTCTGCCAGCAGGCAGACCTCTGTGTGGCATCGTGATGAGGGCCTGACCCCTCAGCCCGTGGGAATTGCAGTGTGTGTATGAGTGTGTCCATGTGCGTGCACATGCTGTAGTCTTTTTCCATCATCCTGTCCCTATGTGTGGTTTTGTGGGTCCTTTTGACTCCTGACTTGATATTTAATGCAAACTAATCAAGACCAATAATGAGCCGAAATAAATCCAAGTGTACATTCTGTGTCAAAACTTTCTCTCCCTCTGTCTTTTGAACCATGGAGACTCATGTCACAGTTTATTTAGGTGCAGATAATCTAGCTTTATATACTTTAATCTACCAAAGAAAGGTCCACAGATATTCTCGGATTATATTTTTTTCTAAATATCTAATATATGACGATTTAGTAAAATGCGAGTGGGTGTAAGTCCAATGCACTGTGTTGGCTCAGTGATGCCTTATGTGCGTGAATATGACTGTTTCTCAGTACATAGAGATGTTGTTGCCTTGATATACAAGTTAAAATGAACTTTTGGGAAAGTGTTTTTTCTTTTGCATTTAAGGAGGGCTCACTTTATAGACATGCAACCGTTTTTAGAGGGAACGGCACAGACTGGAAATTGTATGAGTGCGCTGAGGTAAAAATGCACATTAGCCAGCCTTGATTCCACATTGTGTGTAGAATAACCTCAAATCCATCAGTTGTGTAAAATAACTAAAAAATGTGACTGTTAATTCACCTCCTTCAAAAATTCATCATTTGAAGTCATTGTTCCTCTCTTGTAAAACTGAAATTGAGCAAACACATGACTCAAAATTCCTTTGCATGTATTTGTTCATATGTGTGTGTATGTATGCGTGTGCGCAGGTGTGTTAAGATGCGACCATTAGCTGAATTGGACTGTTTACAGTGTTTTAGCAAGGGTGCTTATAACAGAGTTATCACCCTTCATTGCTTTATTAGCTGCACATAACCCTCGAGTATACTGTGTTCTGTGAGCGTATGTGAGTGTGATGTACAGTTGTGGTAGATAGATTCACATGTTGTCTTTGAATATCTCGGCTGTCATCTGTGAAGCATTGCCAAATATTGTACTCTTTCCTATTTGTACCTTCTTTTACTCAGAAATGGCGTGTACAGTAACGGCGTGTACAGAAATGGCGTATTGAATGTCCAATTGTCAAACTACAAAAATTTATTTTTAGGTCCCGAGTACCGAAGGCTCCGAAGGCCCTATTGTAATTCAAATGTTTATTTATTTATTTTTTTCTCTCTTTATTCTTACCCTAAATAAATCGCATTTTAGATGCCCTGACGGGGCTCGGGCTCGAAATTTTGCGCACCCCCCAGGCAGGCGGCGTAAAATTACGTAATTTATGAGTCCCAGGCACATGCAGCGTAAACAAAAATGGCTCAACAGCGCCACCTATGTGTGTGTTTTCGGAGGGACCCCTGGACACGGTTTCAGCGTGTATGACATTCGGAGGGTTTATGTAACATATACCAATCGGCACAAAAAAGCCATGGTCTAACTCCAACAGGAAGTCCGCCATTTTGAATCAAAAGTCCAATTTTGGCACGATTTTGGCCATTTCCATGCCTCGTACTTGAACGAAACTCCTCCTAGAGATTTGATCCGATCAACGGCTCTTCAAATTTGGACTGTATGATCTAGAGACATGGGCGATGTTAAATTGCGAAGTGTTTAACTGTTCATCAGAGGGCATGGCCGTGGCGAATTTTGATGTCTCACCATGACTGGACATGTTGCTCTAACTTATGTATACAAGGTATGAACTGACCCAAATGTCATTGGTTTAGTAAGATTTCCACCCTGAACACATCTGCATTTGAATTTTCGCTATGAGGAATAGCGCCACCTAGATAAATTTGATGAAGCAGAGCTGCCACAGCGTTTCACCTACGTATCTGAAATTTGGCATGCACGTGTACGATTACAAGGCCTACAAAAAAGTCTCTTGGAGCTAGACAAATTGACGCAAATTGGTTCTGTAGCGCCCCCTAGAATTTTTCAATGAAGCAGCCCCCGGACTGTGTTTGACTGATATATATGAACACTTCCAAACAGGAAGTGATTGGCTTCAAATTTAAACTTGGCCGGTCCAATGCTGCTTGCAGCTTTAATTGTAAAATGTATTCTGTCTATTCTCTTGTGATGATGATAAAATGTTACAGACTCTTATGTAGATTTAGTAGCATGCTTATCCATTGAAATGACTGAAGCTGTGTCTCCATGAAGAAGTATTTCATTTTACTTGGACAGCTCATTGCTAAAAAGGATGTTATTATTCCCACAGCTGTTAATGGTACAGTTCCTCAAAAATGTGTGAGATTTAGGGCATAGTGTCTTGGGAAATTATCATGCCAAAACATGCGTTCACACACACACATTCCCCTTTTTTTCCTGTGGGAAAACAATTGGCTCCCATATTCTCAAGGGAGTAACTCTGGTAGTGGCAGTGTGGAGGTGCAGTGCCATGTTGGGTAGGATTAGAGCGAACAGGATGGAAGAGTGAGGCCGGTTTAGAAAGTCACTTGTAGGTTAAATGCAGCCTTATGAAAGAGGAACTGCTGATGGGTACAGTAATGAGTGAGTACAAAACTACAAAAACAAAACGGGTAGTTATTGAATTTCAGGTATGAAAGTGTAAATAAAATATGCAAAGAAGGAAGATTAAAATGGTTCCTAGTTTCTTTAGCTGCTGGCTGTATTGTGTTTCCAGACTTTGTCATTTTATTTCATTTTACCCCTTTACAAATGATCTCGTAACATTAGAGGATGACTGCTGCTGCTTCTTCTTCCTCTTTTGGCATCTTATGCAGACAGTTTTAGGTGTAAAGTCACTGTGTGTCTGTCTTAGGAACAGACAGTGTCCTTATTTGGCTAATAAAGTTGCATACTGTCAATGTGGCGTGGAGCTTTTTTAAATGATAATGAGAAAAGTATTTTACACCAACTGAATACTGGTTGACTAATATGTTAGATTATGAAACCTTTAACCGGCAGTACAGCTTAATTTTTAAAGTGCACTTTAACACACACACACACACGCATTCCTACCCATGCAGTGGTATTTTCTTATCCGTCTTTTAATCTGTATTGAGTTTTCTGCTTTGTTTTTGTAAGGCTCTAAATAGGCCACACCAGACCCAAGCTAATGCCTGACTCATGACCCGGCCGTTCTGAGGGACAGATTATTATCACATTTAAACGAGACTGACCACTGTAACAGCCTGGTCTGGAAACGTCCCAAAACACACTCACACTGTGCATGTGTTTTTGACCACAGAGATCTCTGAAAGTTGCGCACAGTGAACAGTTTTTAAATTTGAGTTTCATCTTATTGGATCGTGACACACCACGTCCTGTGTCGGGGCGATGAAGTTGTGCGGTTTTTGAAAGATGCATCCTTTTATGGAAGGGAAAAGGTTGGGATGGTGCAAATGGTCAAACATGTTTAATGTTGAGTCTCAAAAGTGACAAATAGGACATTTTATTACACAGTTCTTTGTAGGTGATGAGCCTATATGGTATTGTAAGATGTACATGTTGTGTATCTGTGATGAGAAAATAAATGTAAAGTTATCTCAATGTATTCAAACTTCTGTGTACTAATTACTTTGCCATAAACAGAGGCATGGATGTTTAAGATGATGTGTGTGAAATATGCGACAAATACCAGTTTCTAAAAAAAAAAAAAAAAAAAAACCAGACCCTTTTTCACAGTTATTTCCCATCATTTGCCAAATCGTGAGTGCTTCGGTGTAGATCATTGCGAGATAAAAATAAATTGCTGCTGTGTTAACATGCTGTAAATGGACTCTAATACAGCAGCACCATATTTGTGCAAGCAGTTGGTCCGCTCAATTTGCATGCTGGCAAAGCTGCAGCGGGGAATGTTAGCGGACTCAACTGAAAAAAAAAGAAGAAAAAAAAATACCGTGAGAGAATGCAGGCCATTGTAGCTTTGGCAGCGAACGCAGCGGTGTGGTGCTGTCGTTACGATTTACAGTGCTTCTCCCTTCTGTCTGTCACGTCTGGTCTCTATCAGATGCATGTTTTTGCATGCTCTCCCTGTGCAGGAGCAGTACACCAGTGCACAAATGGCACAAAAAGTAGGGCATGAGACAGACGATTAAGATTTAATAATAGATGACGCTAAGGTGAGGAAACAGCGCTACGGGAAGCTTGAGCATGTGCTCTGGTGTTTACAGATTATTGCAAAGGAGAGGCCGAAGGGATCACTGAATTTAACAGACTAGTGTTTATCTTTATTAAAAAAAAAAGGGAATCAAAAGTTGTGTATTTGTTTTGAAAGCATCTGTCAAGGCTCTGTGATTATTTATAAAGTATTAGAGTAACTGTCACTGCTTCCTCTATAATTTAAGATTGAATCCAGTGAAATAATAAATAAGCGGAGCTCTCTGGGTTTTTAAATTGGGGAGCAAGGTTTTGCATCAAGCTTGATAAATATCACCCCGTGTTCTTTTGGCATCTCAGCAGGGTCCTTCAGGAGCAGAGAAAGAATAACAGAATGACATGTCAGCTATTGTGTTGAGTCAGAGAAAACCAGGGACATAAACAATAGAGGGCCAGCTACTCAGCCTTCCCACGGAAGCCCTGCTCCGGTACTTTATTCCTAGCTTTAGACACACACACAGATGCAAACACACTCACCGACGCTGTAGTTTTTTCTTATTGTATTTCTGTTAGAGCACGTTTCGTCCCTTGACTTCCATTTAGTTTTGAGATGCTGTTTGATTTCCCTGCAGTACAACTCCGGCGGTTGCTTGTCACTGACGGTAGACAGCACGTTGACGCGTCCTTAATGTTTGCTGGGACACTTGAACAGAAACAGAGCACGAGTAGCTATAGCTGTTGCTTTCATTGGCTGTCATACCAGCGCCCTTAAAGTATTTTCTGGGGCTGTTGTTAGACTATTTGAAGAGATTTGTGGCTCAGCGCTAAAAGTTTTTTTTTCCAGAATCCATTAAGTCTCATGTGGTCTTATGAAGATTACAGTTAGTTTTCAACTCCAACTTTCGGGCATATTCCTTTATGATGTATTAAACAAGTTTGTATAATAAGACAATGCTGGAAAAACACCCAACAAGTAGTTTTATGGCACATGAGATGATTGAGCAGTGAAGGCTTGTTGGAAGTAGCACATTTAGCTATATTTTGTTTGAAGCCTTTACAGGAGTAGTTGGACATTTTAGGAAATATGCTTTCTTGAGTATGAGCTAGAGTGATCAGCCTAGCTTAGTATAAAGACTGGAAGTGGAGAGAAACAGTTAGCCTGGCTCTGTTAAAGGTTTGAAAACAGGTCTAATACTTCTGAAGTCCCAAATTTGCATGTTTCTTGGCAAATATTAGTCAAGTATAAGGACTTACTGGAAAACTGTCGCCTGGAAATCCCGCTTTTCACTGTGTGAGTCCCTCTAAAACCCCAACTTGATCTTTTTATGTTTTTTTTCCTGTATGGATTAAAAGATATTGTTAATTCGTGAATTCTACAGGTGCTGGTAAGATCACCTTTGACCTTTTTAAAAAGAGACAGGCTAGCTGTTTCCCCCTGATCCCAGTGTTTATGCTAAGCTAGGCTAACCGCCCCCGGGCTTTAGCTACATCACTTATTGTACAGACATTAGAGTGGTATCAAACTTCTTGTCTAACTATTCCTGTAAACGTGAGGAAAAAATATCTCAGATACAGATGCTGCCATCTTATGTTGGTGATGTCATTTGGAGCCAGAGTCTGCATATATATTCCTCATAATTAAGGAAGGAGACATGTCATCAAGATCCTGCCCAACTCGATCGATAATCAATAATTAGGGACTGTTAGCTAATGATCACATGCTAAAGCTAAACTTACATCTCCTCCGGATGTTCCTACTCTCAGTTCCCGAAAAGACGTCTACAGGTTCCTCCGTGACTCCTTCATTGTGATTGACAGCTATCACCCTCACCCCATTTTTATAGGTGGAATTAATGACCTGTACTGCAACCGGCCACCAGGGGGCGATCCTTATGCTTTGTCATCACTTTTAGGCAGCTGTCATGTCGTCCATCTTCATATACAGTCTGAAGTTAAAACTGTCTCGGTCCAAGTTGTCCACAGTTACTTCAGTCTAACCTTTTCTAATCACCCTGAAAGCTTAATATAAAGAGTGTTTAAGTGTCACTAAAGCTATTTGTGTTATCACTTTTGTCTTTCACTGTCTTCTTTATCCATAATACACATAAAGATATACTATCCTCTCTTTGTTTCTCTTTTTCATTTGAACTCTCTCGCACTTCCGTCCACTGCCACGAGGCAACGGTTATGTTTTCTCTCCCCTCTCACGCTACTCTCATACCAAACCTCACTTTAACTGAACAGACAGACAGAAAGTAAGGAAGCTAATTGGCCATTATGTCAGAGGTCTTTGTACATGCTCTCAGCACCTCAGATAAGTACGGCTAAGTGGTGCTTGTAGAAACATGGATCCTTATCATTCACTGAGAGACTGCGGCCCGGCGTAATGGGCCCTTCACACTGGACAGTAACTCCACCCCTGCGCTCTGAAACGCATTAATATCAATGGTTTTTTTGCTGTGAATGAACAGATTTCTATCCAGGGGCCTTGCGGCTAAAGGTCTACCTAGTTGAACTGCCATGCTTGGAAAAAGTGGAATAGATAACAAGAAATATAATTCAGCGTTAGGAATTCAATTTCAGTGTAATTGAAGGGACCTGAGTACTTGTCTATATTATCGATTAATCTGTCATTCATTCATTTGATCTATGAAAAACTGACAATCGCAACCTCCCAGAGCTAAAGGTGACGTCTTAAAATGTCTCATCTTGTCCGACCAAATGTCACAAACCCCAAGGGAATTAATTTACGATTATATATTACAAAGACAAGCAGTGAAAACTCCAATTTTAGAAGCTGTAACCAGAGAAATTGTAGCATCTTTTAATATTTTTGCTTTGAAGATGACAGAAAAGATGAACTGAATATTTATAATTAAGTTTTCTGTTTATGATTTAATTAACTAATGGTTTCAGTTCAAGTGAATTAGAACTGTACAGAATCTGTGGTAATGAAAATGTAATTAACACGACTGGTCTCAGATCAGTCTCTTACTCTTAACAATCAACATTACTCAGACTTCCCTTATCGTCTAGTCAAGTGGGCTGTGCTTAAACACACACACTCATACACATACAGTAACTCTGACTTACAGGGTGTGGTGGAAGTTGTGGGAAAAAAAGGCCCCCTGTTGTTGGTCTCTGATCCCCATTAGCTCACTTTGTTTTACTATTCCTTTCTTCCTGCATTTATACTCGTATTATTTTTGTTTCGCTCTCTTCCTCTGTGGAAGTCGGAGCAGAAACCTCGGGAAAAAGGAGGGTGAGGGGGACCTGATGGGTGCAGTATCAGAGAAACCAGGAAGAGAACAAAGAGAACAAGAGAGATTTAAAGAGCAGCAATGATTAAAATGAAGGGATTTCTCAGGTATATGGCTTTAATTTACATCCACTTTGATCGTGGGTGGTTTTGCTAGTCTGGATTTTAAGATCCTGCAGGGATAAATGGTAAAAAGTGCCTTTAAGCAAGGCACATGATCCCTAAAAAAACCAAAGGAGTATTTTCTGATAAAACTAAGGTGTAGTGGAAACATTTTTCCTCCACAGATCACATTATTTTGCTCGTTTAACATGAACTCGGTGAGGCGTTATTGTTACTTACTGCTGACTGAATGGAAACCCTCCTTTTCTCCTGCTGATTGTCATAATCCACTGATGGTCTGAGAGCTGGACTACAAAGAGATTTCTGCCTACAAAGTGAACTGAATGCATTGTTTTTGTGTTACGTCACCCCCAAATGGAGCCCCAAAATCATCACCCACTTCACCTAGAAACTCCGTATGAAGATATCTTTAAATGTGTGTTTGATTTGTCACATAACGCCCGCGGTGTCTTGGAGTAACATTACTTATTCAGAGCCTGTTAGCTCCAAATACATTGACTGTCAATAATGAAATGAGGTGGTGATTAATCTTGGCTTGTTTACACTGTAGTCGGGAGTAGTTACTGATCTGTGTGTGTGGTGCTCTGTCATCACAATGGAGGGATATCCCAGAGAAGTTCGCCGCCCTGGGCTTGTGTAGGAGCCGTGTGAAGTTATGGGTCACGCCTCAATGGATGGCTACGTTCGTCTGTCTGCCTGTCGATCGATCGCGAACATGACGTTTAGCTCACAGCACGAAGCTCCTAGCATGGCTGGAGACTTTTAGTTGGGGGTTTTCTCATTTTCCTGCCAGTGGCACCAGTCAGCCCAAATAAGATCACATCAATTTTGTATGGTAGAACAGAGCACACATGCACCCCTCCATCCTTCGAGTTAAGGCGCCGATAGCTATTTTTTCCTATTGCAGTATCTCTTCACACATTCATGCTGCTCACCAAAATCTCCTTAAAGTTGATTTAGTGTCTTAGGGTTCAGATTGCTGATGATGAAAGTCCAACCCATCATCCAGGTGTTATGTTGACCTTCATGTTGACATCACTCTGAAGTAGGGCGATGTATCACATATATTTCTCAGCGCTGAGTCGAGATGATAAATAGCAGGAATCTCTCCATGTTTGTATAACTTGATGTATTTGGTCGGTTTTCCTTTAATGTATTTTTTTTTTTTTTAAACAGTTTGCCAGCGCTGAATAATTATTTTTAGGAAAGACTATTACCTTTATTTATCTAAGCTTTAGCAACCTGGCAATTACCATCGTGGTCTAAACTGATTAAAATTAGAAGTGAAACGGGCAGAGACATAGGGAGGTGTACAGTCTGTACCGCAGAAGAGAACACTCTGTCCCACCAGTAGTTCATCCTGCCCCGCGCTGCTGCTGTAAATACTGAGAAACACTGACCACTACTGGGCCTCTGTGGGATTTATTCCCTGTAGTCGTCTTATTAAACATCATGCGGGTTCTTAATCTTCCTCTTTCTTTTTCGTCTCATTGCTAGGAGTCGCCTCAGGACAGTGCCATCACAAGGGACATTAACAGGACATTCCCAGCTCACGACTACTTCAAAGACACTGGAGGAGATGGACAAGACTCCCTGTACAAGATCTGCAAGGTGGGACGCACATACATGCAAAAAGGATGTTTAAATTACACTTTTTACATTTTCCAACACATGGTATTTTAGAGAGCAGAGACAAATCTGCAGCATGTATTCCCTCCACTCTGGTCCACGTTGTCTGCATTAAAAATGTCATTTATATATTTTTATTTAGATGCAACTACAGAATAACAACTACTGTGGCATTGACAGTTAAAATCTACACAATAAACTATAAATTATGTGTTACCATGAATGCAAATGATGGATAAAACCTAAATTTGAAGGAATTACTACAGCTCCCCCTCCCATCTTTCAGTATGAAGAAATGATTAATTACTACCGTACAACCTCTGTCAGTGATTTTTTAGATTTATTATATATGTATTTATTACATTTATAACCACATAATTACTGAGTGTGATTGTGTATTCAAAATGTTGTAATTTGAGGTATTTCATCTTCTTTTAATTACACCGGAGAGACACAAAATGTTAGCCTTTTCATAGAGTTTGTACAGATGCTGGTAATATTAGAAAATTCTTGATTTTTTTGATAAATTGCTTAAAACTCCTTAAAAGTCCAAATTTCTACCTAACTGAATAGTTTGCTTTTTAAATAAAGAAGAGGTTGAAAAAGTCTAATTGATTTCCAGCACCACAACTTTTGGATGCTGGAAAAGATTGAAAATGGACCTTGAAAAAACTTGAATTTCACTGTGAAAAACATGTAACCTTCTTTTTTAGTAAGAGTGGTCTTCATTGCTTGAACTTTTTGGAAATAATAGCAATCTGCATGTGAAATAGAATCACGTTTTTCACTGTAATTACTGTGTAAGTGACTTGCTTTACAGTAGGTTTGACAGCGAGGTCTGTAGAGCAGTAGTGAGAGCTGTCAGAGCTGCTCATTAATTAGCCGAACAGCCGCTCTGTTTCTGGGTGGTTCAGCGAGTTCATAACGGCCGCCGCCTGTCTAGAAAAACAACACAAGTTTCTAATCGAACACACACACACACACACTAGACTTTACTACAATCAGTCCTGCTGCACAGTTGACTCACACACACACACACCAAATACGTATTGATCATGATTAGTTGGTGATTTCTTTCTCATGAGATTGAACATGTGTATACTTGTACAGTTTAGACGTACACACATTTCCACCTATAGTTCCCATGCGAACGGTCAAGCATCTTTTTTTTTTTTTTTTTTATTCCCCTCCATTTCCTTATTTTATTCATTATGTATAACTCAGGTGAGGGCATCCATCTCTTCCTAGACAAGCACCTCCTCAGGTGTGTTTTAATAATTCAGTGGGCCCTCCCTTTCCTCTGTGTGTGGATTGATTCACACCGTCTGTTTGGCTTCTCATTATTTGTGTTTGTAGCTCAGTAGGCCACGGCAGCTCTTTTCCAAACTCTCTCCACACTTTTATTTCCCTCTCTTTGTCCTTTCCTTTTTGTTTATCAGTCTCCACTCATAGTCATTTTTTTCCCATTTTTCTCCACCCCATCCCCCTTTTTTCAGTAGCGGGGAAACACAGGACACGGAGCAAAAATTTCAACAACTTAAGATTTCTAGGAAGAGAATAAAAATGACCAAATTTTACTTTCAGCGGCCTGTACATCACTTTACTGTGAGCTCACAAAGTAAATATTTATACAGGTTTTATCTGACAATGGTTATCTTTATTTTTTTTAATGCTATTTCTGCTAATGTTAACCTTTTTTTTTCATGTTTAATTTAAAGTTTTGTTGAACTTCCAGTGAATTTGCCCCAGGATAGCTTTGCCAGCTCCTAAGGGAAAATATTTAGATGTTTTTGTTCAAATTACTCAGATTATGTTAACTTTTGTCCCCCGTCTGCTGCTCATCTCTCTTGCTAATTATTTTATTTATTCTATTTAAATGGAACCATGTACAGTTCAGACTTAAATGTCATTGTTTCATGCTCCGTACCAGATGATAGCTATAAGGGAATTTGCATCTGTAGTCACTTTGCAGGTCAACAAAGAAATCGGATAATAACAAATACAAAGTGAAAACGTACTACAAAGTTAGACACGAAAGAACTCACAAGAGCCATAATAACACTTCACAAATGTATGTTTTCTTAATAAAAATCAGTAATAAAGACCATTAGATAGAGTTTCATCACTTGATCTGTGTTAAATCAGCTGCAGACTTCAGTTGCGAGGTTACAGCAACATTTAGATTTATTACAAATTAACTGGACAAACACCACCCAAGACATTTTAATATATTATTTTAAGATAATTTCTTTTCTTTGATCATTTTTTGTTCTCTAACCGTGCGCCTGTTTGCCTTCGTCCTCTCCTTCAGGCTTACTCTGTTTACGATGAAGAGATTGGTTACTGCCAGGGACAATCCTTCTTGGCTGCCGTGCTGCTGCTGCACGTGAGTTCACATATCAGCGGGGTCCGGGAAAAAATCCCAGCTTTTCAAACAATTTCAAGAGCCGAGAGGGACTGTTTTGTTTTCATTTGACATCGGTATCATTTTGACATTCTGCAACGCTAGAGGATTGGTCCGGCTTAGTTTGAAAGTCTCGGATCCTTGTCTGTAGTATATTCAGTGACATGCATGATTTACTGTAACTGCACAAGAAGAGGTCAGAGACAAGGTGGTATCTGTGGAGGAAATATTTTTTGATTTTTATGAATAATATATAATATGTTTGTGTTCACCTGCCACCCTAGAGTGGCTTTCCTTTGGTCACCTGTTCATTTGAGGGACAACTCTGCCACCTAGTGGAGAAACCATGTCAGTATCTTTTTAGTAGCTGATAAACTAGAGGAGATGTGGCAAACTTTAAGAAGTCACTAAATGAGTTCAGGTGGTGTATTAATCTACAGATATTTGTAAGGGAAAACCTGTGAATTAAAATATTTTGTCACATCAGCCCCATCTGGAAACTGTTGTTGTAATATGAATTTGCATGAGGTGGTAACTCCTAAATCTCTTGTTCAGATGCCAGAGGAGCAGGCTTTCAGTGTGCTGGTCAAGATCATGTTTGATTATGGGCTCAGGGACCTTTTCAAGCAGAACTTTGAAGATCTGCATTGCAAGTTCTTCCAGCTTGAGAGACTCATGCAGGTACGTGTTGCATTTGCAGACCTGAAGTGTTTTTTCTGAATGTATTTCCTGCTTATTGACAAAGGCTCTTCTTAATTTTTTCTTTGCATCTTTAAATAATTAATGTACCTCCCTCTCCTCTTTCTTTCTTTCTGCACGTCCTCCTCTCCACTCTCTTGTCTCTCTATCCGTTCTCTCCACCTACTGTCTGTCTGAAACAGGAATATATACCAGACTTGTACAACCATTTCCTGAATGTGGGTCTGGAGGCTCATATGTACGCCTCGCAGTGGTTCCTCACCCTCTTCACAGCCAAGTTCCCTCTTTACATGGTCTTCCATATCATTGACCTGCTGCTGTGTGAGGTTGGTAATAAAAAACACAACTTTAGTTCACATAATAAAGTATAAACAAAGTACTTTTTGTTTGTGTTACAGATTTAATTTTTAACCAATTCAATTCATTTATTTTTGCTGTTCATGGACACAAAGTGCCCCATACTGACAAAGAGAAACACATTTTAATATTTTTTATAACAGTCTAAAGTAATCTCACATGCATCCTGTTTACTTTGATTATTCAATTTGTTAAAATGTAGAACATTCAAGCCCTGAATCCTCCCAGGAGGTGAAATAATAATAAAGTCTGAAGTGAGAGGCCTGAAGTAAAGGAAGTTTGGAACAATGAAAACTTGTCCTGGAGCTGTCAGTAAAAAAATGATCCACTTGAAGAACTCTGAGAGCAAAAGGATCTGTTGTGTGAAAAACCTTTTTGGCCTGAACATCAAGCTCTACATCTAGTGAAAACTAAGTCCCATTAATCACAGAAGTATTACCTTGCTATAGTGATGCATGGCACCGTAACGCTGTAATGATGCATCACAGCGGCAGGAACTGGGACATGGTTCTACACTCAGCAAATGATGGACAAGCACAAATACAGAGAGGAAAACCTGCTTCAAATCAAATCACACACACATAAATCTGACCTTTCAGCACGGTGGTCCGAGCCAAGACAACTGGAGAGTCTCTGGATGTCTTTAAGTTTGTCGGCCAAATCCTGAACCTCTGTGGAGACGTGAAGTTTGTCGTTTTTCAACTCCTTCTACGGCGCTGACAAATAATGTGCACTAAAATAATTATGTGCTGGCTGGAGTTTAGATGTCTCTGTTTATTCTGAATGAATATGTATCATTGTTGAGCATTGTGTGTCCATTAATGGCAAAAAAAGAGGAAGTAAATTACACAATTATAATTTATTAAATATATTGATTAATTTTACACTTAAACACATTTTATGTTGAACAGTAACTCAATTCCTCAATACATCATGACTGAAAATGTGTCTTCATTTTAAGGGCATCAGTGTGATCTTCAATGTAGCCTTGGCACTTCTGAAGGTAAGTTATTCCACATAAATATGAATACACACAAACACTGACAGCCACAGTTCGGAGTGGAAATGGAAATGCACAGCAAGCAGCTTAAAGAAAATCAAACCATGGAAAGATTTTACATTGATGTCTGCACATGTGAGCAGGTTCAGATGTGTGTCTCAGTTTCACCTCACTGTTCTGTGATGAATGTGGTGCAAATGTATTTTTATTAACGTTGAGCTACTTTCTCACAAACCTGTCATTTATGAGCTCAAGTTTAGTTTGAACAATTCAGAAAATTGTCTCGATCAGTCAGGATCATGCTGTGTTGTGTTGCAAAAAATGGAAATATATGTATGAGCCTAATGTACTGCTGTGTTTCTGTCCCCCCCCCAGACATCAAAAGATGATCTGATCCAAACAGATTTCGAGGGTGCGCTCAAATTCTTTCGTGTCCCGGTTCCGAAGAGGTATCGCTCAGAGGAAAATGCAAAGAAACTGATGGAGCTGGCCTGTAGCATGAAGGTGAGTTATTTAAAAAAAAAAAAAAGTCCTTCTTAGTCCCTTATGTGATAAAGTTAATAATAAAAGAAATAACAACAATGTCAAACACTGTCTGCATAACCAGATAATCAAGGTGAAATTAAATGATAGGTGATGGATTTGTAGTCCAGCAGTACTACTTAAATACCACTAGGGGCCACTTTTGAACTTGAAATAAAGTCTAACAGATACAACACACACACACACACACACACACACACACCCCTACCTCTTCTGTCCCTGTCTCTTAAACACACACACACACACACACACACACCTGTGTTCTGACCTGTTTTGAAAAACCTGACCTAGTTTAGAGGGCCTGACTTTGAAGGTAACTTTGGACAGAGATATTTATTAGGACAAACTCTGTAAAGGAGCCAACCTGGAGAGAGATTTCAGCTTTTTGGTTCACAGTCAGACAGGTGCTGCTTTTTACTTTGTCTTTTGTGCTTCATGTATTATTATTGTTTTAAGAAGTACCCATTTGAACACAGAGGCAGGTCGACCCACTGCTTACCGTATTTTGAGAAGCTTTGAGAAGTTATTTCCAGCACATTATTTGGTAAGAGAAAATCATTCCAAGAAGTCATTATCAGTTGAGTGCTGCGATGTGGGGGCCGCAAATTAAATCTGAGTCAAGGTAGGCTAATCTGAAGCTTGGATCTCACTATAGTGGGGATTATCTGGCCAGATTACTGGTGCCCTCATTGACTGATGATACTGCCTTGTGACTGGAGCGCAAATCTTTCTGGGCTGTCAGGTGCTTGAATGTTATTGCTCACTTGAGCTCAGATTTATATTTACACACACATTCCTCAGCAGAAATCTCATAGTGCTGTTTTGATTAAAATGTTAGATTACTACATTTGAATTACTAACCGAAGTTGATGTATCCAGGTATGGTTTTAATAGATTTTATTTCTGTACTACAGGTAAAAGGTCATAAATACTTGTCTTTGACCTTTTGAACTATTGATTCCTTCCTCCTTTGCTTCAGCACGGCACAAAACCTTAAAAGCAGCTTCAGATTTATAATAAACTCATCTTGATAAGAGGAAAGAGAAAAAGGTTATTATAAGATTAAGATTTTAACTATAGTACAATAATAGTAATGCTTGGTGCCTGTGTGAACTCTATTAGATAATATTGAGAGAAAAACTCAAACTGCTTAGCAATTGTGGTCAAAGGTCATTATAATATGATTTTTTTTAAAGTGAATGTGTGACATATGCAGTCAGAAAATACAGTCTTGTCACAAAATGTATTCAGGACACAACCTCAGGGTCAAACTAGGGTCTTTTATGTTGTCTCGGCGTGTAGTTTTTACACCCACCTTCACTTCTCGGCTGCCAACCTTTTGACTTTTACCAGCTAATATATGCAAATTGTCCGCAGAATTTAAATTAAAATCATGAATGTGTTGTTGTTGATTTGTTTACCTGTGTGTTTTAGCTTCCATCTCTTTATGTGCACTTCACAGATGTCTTCTTTTTATCTAGTACATCTAAGCATGTATGTATTAGTATTTGTATACTTTACAGTTGCACCTTTTCTCCTGCTGTGTTAAATATTGTACTCCATTTTCAAATTGCTGCTTTTTGTTTTGTACAACTGAAGAAAGCTTGTAATATTTTTTTTTTCCCCAAAGAGCTAGTGTAGTTTGTAATGTACTCTAAACCACAATAGCTCTAAAGGTACTGCATAGGTTATTTGCTCATTTATACTTGATCCGAGACTTGTGCGATGAGAAATATTTTATGCCTATGAATTATGGCTTCACTTGAGAGAGCCGTGGTCGCTCTGTGCTCCTAATTGCTTCTCTAAGTACGAACTTCTGGAGACATAGCTGCCACTCAAGGCTGCGAGAGAAAGCAAGAGAAAAAAAGTGAGAAAAAGGAGACGGATGAGGCAACTCCTGCCCCGAATGACCTCTCTCAGAGCAGAACGTGCGACCCAATACAATCCGAGGACACACACACACTCAGAGACACAGTTAGAGCAGGCCAACATATGGGCCGAGCTGTCCCAGTTCTGGCAACATCATTAGGTGATGAGTGCTGGGATCATCTGACATATTGAAGCACAATACTAAACCTGAGATTGTAACATGCACATGCAGAGACACGCGAACACAGCAGCGCGCTGACGTCACAGCCATAACTAAACGCATTAAAAGGAACAAGCAGATTTTAGTTTGTACACAGAGCTGGTTCCCTCTTTCATGCTGAAAATCAGGCTCAGTGTTCATTGTATGGTCTCTTTTAAAAAGCCCAATGTAAGGCAGCGGGTTGGCAGTGAAAGGCCCGCTGATGAGATTTCCTAAATGCAGTGAGTGTGTGCAAACTGCAACTTTAGGCATGAATGTGACATGAATGTAAGTGTGTGTCTTTTAAGGGGATGCTGTTTCTGGCAACCTGAATTCATCACTTCAACAAGATAAATAGTTTTAAATGCTGAATTTCAGTTTTACCTGCCCAGAGAATTCAAGGTTCCCTCAGAAAAAACAGTAACAGACACAAAAGCTACAGAAGTGTAATGGATTATAAAATGTAATCCAAGATTAGAAAATACAGTAAATCAGCCATTAGGGTTAATAAACACATGCACACTGCCTTTAGGAGACATTCAGCCCCTGTTAATGTGCACATTTTAGTGTTTCAGCCTAATGTCAATATGTTTTTTCTTTGATTCCTGCTTTTGTTGCAGTATTACATTTTTGCATAAATCTAACAGGTTTCTAAAACTCAACAAAACAGTCAGACAGAAATTAACAGTAGCACAATAACCCTGTAATCGCTGCATATGTTCTGTTGCATCTTATTTGAATGCTGGATTAAAAGACCACAACAGTCCAGCAAAGATTACAAATCTTATTTCCAAAAGATGGGAAAGACTCTTCTCTGGCAGCCACGTAAAGCCCACAGGTCAAAGACTACCGGGCTCCTTTTTCATCATGTGCAGAGTTGCGATGATTCGAGTAATTCCTCATATGTGTGACACGGTTGATGGGTACCAAACATTTGTTTTTCTCTTCTCACTGCCCAACAGATCAGCCAGAAAAAGCTGAAGAAATTTGAGAAGGAGTACCACACCATAAGGGAGCAGCAGGAGCAACAGGAGGCTCCCATCGAGAGATACGAGGTAGACATAAACACATAGTATTTACTTCTACTACTTGAAATCAGTATAAACTTGATATTAACTTATATTTATGTTTTATAAAAAGATGTAACTAACTCAGTTCTATTATAATTGGAAAATTCACATCCCTTTCTTGCTCCAAATACAGAAAATTGAAAGAAAGATAAATTATAACTATATAAATATAAAGTAGGTCTTTAACTATTTTATTATCCAAAGTACTACACTGTGTTTATAATTCTGAAACTTTGGTGTAGTACATAATGGATTGTGTCAACACTACATGTTATTACAACATTTAAACACCCACAATATTTTGACAGATTTTCCCTGAACAGAATAAATCTCCTTTTTTTTTGTTAATGTAGACCTTGACAGTCCTTATTCGTGAAAGAAAAAGTACATGGCACCAAAAAAGCCATTAATAGTACACGCCAAAAGTTCTCAAGGGCAGCGGGTTGGTTGGATACAGTACAAGATCAGCAATTATAATGATGGAACCTCTGCTTTGTTTGCTCTTAAAAAATGCTTCGAACACAGCCACCATTTTTAGATGTCATAAGATTGTAAGATTTATTTGTATTATTGCTGTTAACCCAAAACCTGATGAAGTGACTACAGCCAGACTTTCATTCATTTTCATTTTAATTCATTTTGTCACAGTTGCAGTTCTGTACCTCTAAACACTTTCTATTAATTCCTCTCTTCATCAGGCTACATTTACAGACTGTAAAATAGGAGCAGTAATAGATTTGTAATTCTGAAAACAGAAACAAACTCATGATAAACTTCTCGTTATGTCTGCCAATGAGATAATCAAGTCAAAATGTAATGGACTGAATGACAGATAATGGGTAAAAACTTAATTCAAGTTGCATATCCAATGTTTATCTTGTTTAAAAATGACTTACCATTTGTTTAAATAAAAACATTTAAAAAACATTACTTATTTTCCCAGATTGAAACTGAGCAGGAATATTGCAGTGAAAAGAGTTTGCATTATTTACAATAGCAGACTTGCTTGTGAGTCACTGTGCAAAAATCTTTTATGTATTTTAATGATTTTTTTTGGAAGTAGGAACACTTAGTATTTGATAATATTTATACTTTTCCCCTCAACTCTTCTGCTTCTCTGAGAAAATATTTTAACACAGTTGCTGTTAATGATGCACAAACAGGCTAGGCTCTGTTAAACATTACAGTCTCACCTGATTACAGTTAACTTTTACACTTTCAGTCTCGTTCTGTGTATAACTGCATTACAGCCGGGACAGGAAGAGATATTTACTCATTCGCAACTCTTCACGATTAACTCCCTTTCCCGGCTCTGCTATCTCGTTATGTTCCTTCCTCTTTCATGTTCCTTCACTTCTCACCGTCCACACGCTCTTCTGTTGTGCTCTTCCACTTTTTTCTTGTTAAATTGTTTTTTATTTATCTGTCTCTCCTGCTCTCTTCTTCTTTTCTTTTCTTCTTCTTCTTCTTCTTCTCCTCTGTTCCTGTCTCTCTCTCCATCCAGCGGGAGAACCGTCGTTTGCAAGACGCCACGCCAACATGCGTTTGGAGCAAGAGAACGACGACCTGGCTCATGAACTCGTCAGCAGCAAGATAGCGCTGCGCAAAGACCTCGACAACGTAAGACAGAGAACATATTCCTGTAGTTCTGTTGGTGTTTGATAATAAAAATGTATTGTCACTTCTTTAAAAAGACACTTAACAGAACAGAGTATATGTGGCAATAATTGAGCAAGAACTGAAATGACGTGCAGGAAAGTGAAAGTGTTAATGCAACAAAAACATATGCAGTAAAATCTTTATTTACACAGGCTCAAAATGACAGTGTGTGTAATCACTGTTTGACTTGACTAGAGAGAAAACTTAGAAGAAAGTAGGGCAAGTCTAACTTTCAGTGGCCTCGTCAACACTGGGTTATTTTATTTTCTGTGTGTCAGGCCGAGGAGAAGGCAGATGCCCTGAATAAAGAGCTGCTGCTGACCAAACAGAAACTGGTGGACTCTGAGGACGAGAAAAGACGACTGGAGGAAGAGTCTGCACAGGTAAGAGCCAACGACGAGGCATTTTTCAGCTTGGGATCTATATTTTATACATCAGTCCAGCTTTTTTTTTTTTTTTTCTCAAATCTCATGTGACACTAAGGGTTACTGATTGCAGGAAAGGGTCAGTGTTATTGCAACACAAATTCTCAGGTGAAGGAGTTATCAGAATTATTGTGAGAGGACGCCACTTAAATCTCCTGACCTGGGGTCAACAGGGAGGCCAGGGCGAAGTTTGCAATATTAATGTGACAGCAGTGACTAAGCAGTGTATTTTATGGAGAGAACCGAGAGTGTGCAGGTTTTTATTCAAACCAAACACCTGATTTTACTCTGTGGATTAAAATAAGCATAATCACCAGGTTCTTTTAGTTTGGGAATAAAGTCCTGCAGACTAACCTCTCTTAGTTTATTATGCTCTTTAAAAACAAGGCTGTCATTTATGTTTCTCTGAAGGCAGCAGCTCTAATCGTACCATAGCTGCTCCCCGAGGTAGAAAAGTTGAATTTACACTTAAGAGGTTATACCGTACTTACGCCTGTTATGTGAGTAGCCTCCGAGGTTTTGCTGTCAGAAATCTTAACTACACCTCGGGCAACAGTGGCAACGGACGCCATGTGGGGTCTGCAAGAACAGTGATTGATATCCCGCAGGTTTCTGGTGGTGATGGACATTGTTGAAAGTGAAAACAACATGAAAGAAGTAACACATCTAGTAAAGCCATAACATTGCATGTTTTCTGTTACCCACCATCGCTGCTTTGTATGTATTGTGTTGAATATAAACACAGCAACTGAAATAATGTGTTTACCCCATCACTTACAACGTTACTGTGGGAAATATACGGCCCAATCATGTGCGATGTGCTTTGTGATGGAAATGTCGTCGGGTAAAAGCCAGCGCTCAACAACAAAAGTACACTGTAGGCATCTACAACGTAAACACATCTTGACTAAAGATCCAGTTTAAACAGGGGGCCAAAAATGAATCCAGGGAGACCAAATCTAAATAAAAACATCCCTTATGTGACTAATCAGCCAAACCTTAAACCATTAGATCCCCTTTAAACATACAGCAAATGTTAATCACAACCACAACACTTCATTTTAAAAAAGAAAAATCTCATTTAATACACTTAAATAGAATATAATTGGTTGACACATATACTATATTCCAGACATTTTCAAGGCTTCCTCTATGTTTTCCATAAAGACACATGCTCTTCACAGTCAGCCCTCCAGTGTCAAAGGATGTCAGTCGATCTTTGATGGCAGCCGACCTGCTGCCTTCTGTTCTCACGTGTGTCCAACGCTGTCCTCCAAATGTCTCCTGTCTTCCCGAGCGTGTAGGTGTAGCTGTGAGTGATTTATGTCCTCGCGTAGAGGTCGTGCGGCGAGCGTGCATTTGCCCCGAGCTCCAAGTCTGCTAATACCTTTCTCTGTCTTCTTCACATGTCATGGCAGTCACACGGTCTCTGGGGCCTCTGACTCGGCTCCTGTTCTCCGTCTTTGCCCCGCAACAGCCTGACAGTATGTGTGTGTGCGTGTGTGTGTTTCCACAGCTGAAGGAGATGTGCAGACGAGAGCTCGATAAGTCCGAATCAGAGATCAAGAAGAACGGCTCCATTATCGGGGAATATAAGCAGGTATGTACTTTGAATCTAAAACGTTTGATAGCAGTGTTGATTCTTTCTGGTTTGCACTTACAACACTATCAGCCTCTCTGTTTACATCACATTACTGAAACGTGTCTCTTTCCTCACAAGTTCATTTTAGAGAAGTGAAACTGTAAAGTGAGGCGGACCCAACCAAGTTTCCTTTTTTGTGATCTTCTACAATTTACTTAACCCTCTCTCCTCCTTCCAATGAGCCTAAGCACAGAAAAAAAATCCTCAAGGCTCTTAAAAGTGGTGATCAAAACACCAGCAATACAAAAATGCAACTGTGTAATTAAACCAATATATACACAAGTATGTTAATATTTGCAGGCTAATAAGTAATAGAAATGAAATACAAAAATAAGAAATGTTGTGGAGATGATGAAAGTAAATAAATCAAATACACAGGAACATTAAAATGACATGGAGTTACTCCTCCAAAGCAAACGGTGAATAAAATACTATAAATAAAAACTAAAATACAATAAAAATGAATAGATAAAGAACAGAGTACTGTACTCATGTTCTCAAGCAGGTCTAAGTGGAGCTAAAAAGGAACCAGGCCATTAAAGGTAATCAATAAAATCTTTAAATCAATCCTGAACCCTTCTGGGAGACAGTGTAAAGAGCCAAAAATAGGCGTTAACAAGTCTCACCTCTTAGTTGTGTTTAAAAGCTGAACAGCTGAGTTCTGCACAGCTGCCGACGTTAACCGGACACTAATTATTTCAAGAGCTTAGATTTGATTTTATGAGGAGCTTTAAAATCTGTAGCTGAAGAGCAGAAAAGATGCTTGATCTTGAAGAAGCTTGTAATTGATGATCAGATACAAACATCCAGTAATTTTACGGGCCCGTATTTGAGTTTTTGAATTTTTTTTTTAAGACTCTCCATAAACTAAAAAGAAAAACTCATCATGTTTAAGTCTGGATAAAAATTGAGAGAACTGGCTTGAAGGTTTGTTACTATATTAAGTCATTTATGTCTCAAAGCACCACATAAATTATATATTTTTTGACAAAACCGCTCTGTTTTCACTGAGCGTTTCATATGTTAAGTAGGCCAAGCAGTCATTATCATTAAGATGCTCACTCACACTTCTGCAATGACAAGACTGCTTGTGAATCTCTTTATATATTTGCCATATTGTTGTTTTTTCAGCTAGTATGTTTATTTTTAAAGTTACATGTATGACCATTTTGGTGCATTTTACGCGCCTCATCCTGAACTCTGGAATGTCTGAGTGAGCCCTCTCCGCTCATCTCTCCTTATTTGTCTCGTCTTTTCGGATCCGACTTCTGATCGAGCCATTACCGTGGCGAGGACGGCCATAAGTATTTAGAAGTGATATAAGAGCAATCTGTTTTTCATTCATTCGTCTAGTTTGTGAAGCAGAAATGTCTAATTTTACGGACTGTCCCTAAACTGAACCCAGAGCCTTTGATGACTGAGGCAGCGGGAATATTTTCAGTTCCCGTCTCTCCGAATACCTCTTACGGTGATTTTCATCCTTTCAGATCTCGTCCTGCCACTTAATGCTTATATATAAATCTACCCGGATCAAGTGCTATTACCATCAGCGCAGAGACATTATGCAACAATCCAGCTCCCGTTGCTCCCTGTTGGAGAAGACAGAAATAGCAAGAGGACTAATTTAGAAACGGACCTCGACTTCACCTGAGTCTAAAAACATTGGCAGCAGATCAGAGAACTGATAACAAGAGCTATCAGAGGGGATTTGATGGTTGCGTGTGTGTGTGTGTTACAAAAATAGTTCTTTTTGTGACAGAGGAGGAAGGGGGGGTGATGGATGGAGAGAGGGAGAAAATGAACAGGAGTCTGTGGAGGAGAGAGCAGAGGGAGGACAAGGCGGCGCTCAATCCTGCGGGATTGACAAATTGAGGAATGCCCAAAAATAGCCTGCGTTGTTTTCCCAACCCAGATAGCTCAAATTATTCTTCAAATAATTTCTATAATAGCGTTTTCCCTATTTCAGCGGCTGCAGATGCCAAGTTTCTTTTTGTTTTGTTTTTTTTGTGGGATTATAGCCAAAAGAGCTTTGTGTGCTAATTGCCCCTCCAGCCCACGAGGACAGAGAAACGTCTGTTAATGGTGAAGCTAAAAACAGCGTTGAGTGGTGTACAGTAATCCCTAATGTAGGAGAGCAGCCAGCGGAGATACACTCATGGCGCTTGTGTCTCTGAGGCCCCGTTAGCCATTATATTTGTCATTTCATACAGTTTTTAAAAATGTTTTGACCCTGAACACTGAACTATTCAACATTTTTTGATTGGGCGTCACATCATTATCGTCTGCTTCTCGTTCTAAGCTTAACACAGGCGTGATGAAGCAATTAAAATGAAATGTGCTAGCAATATGCCCACTGTAAGTGCACTGCATACAGTATATATAGGCATGCATTATTGACCAAGAAAACAAAAGTCGCTGCAGGTACTAAAGTTCCAGCAGGACCAGATTAATTATGGATTGAAAACATTTAACAGAGATTGTTTGTGGAGAAAAATAGAAAATGAAAAATATGGAAACAAAAAAGGCTCATGGGTCTCAAGCCTTAACTATCAGAAACCAGCGCAGTAATATTATGTAACATGACAAAAAACCAATACCACCGATGAAGAAAAACAACTGCCCTGTTCATCTTGAATTTAAACAAATGACGCTGACAGGCTGCTTGCAGATGGCACGATGACTCCTCGCTGTGCACTCGAAATCTGAGCACCATCTCCTCCACCATGCCCCCCTCTAGCCCTTCTGTAAAATATTAAATCTATCTATCTCTATCTATATCTCTCTCTCTATATATATATATATCTCTATTTCTATAGATAGAGATAGATAGATATCTCTATCTCTCTCTCTCTCTATCTCTCTCTCTAGATAGATATAGAGATATCTATCTCTCTCTCTCTCTCTCTCTCTCTCTATCTATCTCTATCTATCTCTATCTATCTCTCTATCTATCTCTCTCTCTATATATCTCTCTCTCTCTTTCTCTATCTCTCTATCTATATATATATAAACATGAAAGAATATACATGAGGCCAGCAGCTCAAGTTAAAGCCATGGAATAGCACCAGTTTAAAAAAAGGGAAGCAGGGAGAGTAATACGAGGTGCAGCTGAAAGATGGATAGTGATTGGTGGTGATGAAGGAAAGGTAGAGAGATGGGCCCAGTAATGGCAGTTGAGAGCAAATGAAGGAGAGGATGACGAGGATTAAAAAAAAAAAAAAAAAAGATGAAGATGTGTAGGAGGAGAACAGTAGCCATCTGCACGGCTTAAGATACACGGATAGATGTATGGATTGATCTCTTAAAAAAAAAGGAGGAGGATGAAGAGATATACAGTACATGCCACGGGGAATCGGAGAGAGATACGCAGAGAGCACGAACAGTCGGAGAGATGGATAGTCCGTCTGCAGAGAGGTGGGATGACCCGATGTTCCTGTTGGGATGACTCATGTCACATCGATCTCTCTGCTCGTCTGCAAGCTCCAGCGCGAGTGTGTGGGTGTCTGTGTGTGCGCGTGCGTGTTTGTTGCTGTGGGTTGTAGGTATAGAATAATAAAAAAAAAAAAATTATACAAAAAATAAATAAACAAATAAAAAGGTATATGTAAGGATGCACATGTATACTTAAAAACGCGTGCATCTGGTGAGCCCTGCTGGAAAAAAACTGGATCTTGAGACGCCACTAATGGACTTACAGTAAGAGGATGAAGCCACAGAGAGCCACAAACAGAGGTGGGAGAGGGAGAGATTAAAGCAACTGTTAAACAACTGTTTATGGTCTTTCTCAGCGGAACAATACACCTCGCTTCACTTTGTCTCTAATTGCACAGACCTGGATTTAAATTTCTTACGATGCATCAGATCACATCCTGGCTCTGCTGCAACAATAAATGCTAGAAAAACTGTCGGTGTGGAGGGAAATGGAGGGTGATTGAGTTTTTTACCCCGCCACCGTAAGGAGATTAATTCAGACTACCCTAACTCTAAATTCATAAGCAATAATACAATTTGTGGACATTATATATATATATTATATTCTTCATGTGATAATACAAGTTCATTCAAATTTGCTTAAGACTCACAAAATACAAGCCACACTATTTGTATTGTGTTTTCTTTTAAATAAATTTGTCTTCAGTTTTTTTTAACTTAACAGTGCAGCATTTGATACAACAGCTGCACGTTACTGTCTAGGTGTCGCGTCAGCGTCAAATGGCTCGCTAGATTTCAAAGGACTTCGGGTGAACTATTGACGGGCTTGAAAGTCTGAAAGCACTGCGACTAAACAAGCTCTTTCCGTTTCATATAGATCTGCTCCCAGCTGAGTGAACGACTGGAGAAACAACAGACGGCCAACCGCGGAGAGCTGGAGAAAATCCGGGTGAATTTCACACACAAACGCACCTGGAAACACTGCTGCGTGCACTCACACACATGCTGCAGATTAACACCCAGTACAATAAGTGTGGATGTAATGAGTGCTGCGCTGTTGGTGACAAATGTCTAATAATTTTTTAGACAATCACTAAATATAAGAATTAATGATATAAAGGATTCTGCATGGCTGCTAAGATAACGGTGCCACATTATCACCGACTGTTATGAGTCTTTTGTTTGTGTAGGTTGATTATTTCTACCCAAACAAGGTCACAAGCAACCAGTAACACACAAAATGAGCAGTAAAGTCTAGACTTGGGGTGCAAAACGCTCAGATATATTTTACCGTTTATCAGAAATGATGTCTGCAGTCATTCAGATCCAGCTGTTACCTGCATGTAAAACTTCAGAGCTTGAAAGGCACAAACATTTTTGAGTCTGCAGGTATGCTGCCGTGCTGCTGTCTGAACTGGCAGTGAAATCAAAGCGTTCGTGGGGGGAAGGAGGAGTTCGTCAGAGGAGGCACATTTGGCTCGTGAACTGTTTGTTTAGTCCGCAGCCGGGAGAAAGGCCGTTTTGGCAGAGCGCTCCGTCAGGGCTGCCCAAGGACTCACAAATAAGCACAAACAAAAAGAGTTTATTGCACCAAGGACAAGTCTTGTAAAGGATGAAGCTTGTGTTGGGTGTGTAGCAGAGTTACAGTCTACAAGGTTTTTTTTTTTTCCTTTTACTAATGATGGCGCAGCAATCAAACTGCCAGCCATCACACTTCCAACTGATGTAGGGGAGCAGAGATGTGCAGTGAGTAATATAATTGTAAGTTACAACAGTGTTAATTAGAAATGTTTAAATAATATACTGACACACTTATTCACCGAAACTCCATTTAAAAGTGATGACAGAAACAATTTCAGCTCGAGCGCTCCACCGCTTCATTAACACGCTCATCCACCACCGCAGAAACGTTACACGTAATTACCATTCAGCTTTAAGCTTGGCTGACAGTTTAATCCAAATGAAATGTAATATTGTTATGAAATATTAATTCTGAGGGAACATCTCAAGCAACATAGTCAACAGTTGACCTGCGCCGCTCGTTTACTGCACTAATCCATCAGCAGCGGCCTCAGAGGAGTCAACCTACTAAACACAAGGAAGTTTGGTAGGGCATGAACCAAACTTAGAGCGATAAATGAAGGAACGCTCAAACTTTCATTTCTCCTTCTGTATCTGTGCTGCAGTGGCGTTATCTTGGCATCTTTCCACATTCAGCCACCTCCAGTGTCACGTAGCCCGCCTGTCCCTCTAACATCATTACATAATTAACACGAGAAAACGAAGGCGTTGTCGAGCGGCACAATGTGGCTTTGTTCGCAGTGATTTTCTGTTGCCGCTTGCACAAATGCTCCATGCCCAATAATAGCTCATCACATACAAGGACACCCAAAAAGAGCTCTTTGACTAAAGGACTGGGTGGAGTGCAGCTCAGACAGAAAAGGCTGTTGGCTTGTAGGGACACTGCACTAATGAGCCACCATGCTTCAGTAACTAAACCCAACAAGGTCTCTGCTCAAATTTTAAAAATATCTCAATGGATGGGGCACATTATAGCAGTCCATATTTGCATTTAAATGATATTAGTTGTTCAGTTCGACATTTTGTGTGTGTGTTTGCACCAGCAGTTGGCATCTCCGGCTGGTCCATTTTATTTTTGGATTTTCTGTCTTAAGTTTTCGAAGCATCTGCACACTGACAACTCTATTGAAGATGTTAAGAAAATAATTAACTGTGAAAAAATGAAGGAGTCTGTACACATTGTACACACATCGCTGTCTAACTTTTCGGTCGCTCAGATCTTCTTTGTTTTCTTTTCATGGAGTTTTTGTATTCTGTTTTCTCACTTGCATATCTCAATTCTATAAAGCCTGGAAGGTGGCAGTGAGGAAAAAAAACTAATACCTGCTTTTAAATTAGTAATTTGTTCTCTTGATTGAATAATTAATAATCTTGAATTAGTTATTCATACTCTTGGTTTAATAATTTCTGCATGCTCTTGATTTAATGGTGTACACATTTTATTTGTCCTCTCAATTTAATACTGTTTAGTTTTAGACATCCACTTTCAAAGTCTTTCACTCGACGAAAACCACACAGCCACTCAAACATCTGAAGATATGATACCATATGAGTGGAAAGTTTTGTTATCGAAACTGCATTTATAACATTTTCTTCTCTCAAATGTAGCTTAACCGTGTCATGTGATATGTTACCTCAAAACAAATATTACCAAGACCACTACAGAAAATTGCAGATGAGTTCATATTATAGACAGCACCTCTGACTGTACCTGTAATAATTTGGCCACAATATAAAACACACTGATCGTACGCAGCAGTTAACCCTCCTCAAGCTTCAGTGTATTCAGACGTCACTTACTACCTTGATTTTTTTGCTCTAACCTTTTCTCTCCGTTCTCCTTCTATAGGCTAAAGTGGAAGGCTGCGAGAAGTGCAGTAATCTCTTCAACAAAGAGGGTCGCGTGCGCGCCGCTGTGACCTCGGCGCCGGCCGGGGGGTCTGAGGAGGCGGACGAGGAGAAGGAGGGCCTGAAGAACCAGCTGAGGGAGATGGAGCTGGAGTTAGCCCAGACCAAACTGCAGCTGGTGGAGGCAGAGTGCAAAATCCAGGTACACCAACTAGCTTTTGTCCCAAATCAAGCGACACAAAATGTGACGCCAGAAGAACTTGTGAGTCATGATCAATCTGTCGAGCTGTACTTTAACAATTAAGCTTGAATTATACTACTACTTCTCCCATCACGACTCACCCCCACCGATGTAGGAGCCATTAAACAAACAGACCTTGAGTCGCAGTGAGTCAGCTGTACCGGCCTTCGTTGCAGTCACACATTCAACATCTTTGATTTGCTCTTAAAAAGCCGTCAGTCAATTTCAGTGGGAAGAAGCTGCCAGCGTTAGAAGAGGTCAGAAAGTCTGAGCGGTGTATTGAGGCTAGATAATTTCCAGTCATTTAGACGGGGGAGGTTTTCTTCCATTTCCTAATATCAAGGCTACCTGCTTTTGTATCGCAGTGAGTCGTCTGCGCTGCAATTAAAAAGAGAGTTCATCCCTCTGCTTCCATGACTTTCTCAACCCGCGATGAGCACCACGAGAGGAGACAGAAGTGCCTCAGCAGAAAATGTGGTACTAACAAGATATGCTCAAAGAAACTGGGAGCATCATTGACGACTTAATCTGCTAAATGATTGATGACATGGCTGTAATCAGCAGTGTCTGAAGCTGCATTACAGTTTAATAGAATTAAATTAGAAAGGAGCAGTCTCATTAAAGTGGGGAGCATTTACACAGTTAATGAAAAATATATTTGAGCACAGTTGAGCTGTCGTTAAAATACACAAGCTCTGGTTTCTTAAAAAAGAAGCTAAAACCAAAAGACTGAACTATTTATGATCAAAGTTTTTGATCAACACCAACAAGGAGCTCTGTGAGGAGTTTACTGGGTCAAAAAAAAAAAAAAAAAAAGGGAAGATTTCACTTGAGAAGGGAACTTGTTTCAAAGCTGGAGATTGATCAAAGTGATAAAAATAGAGACTACAAATGTTTTAAAGTACAAAAAGGCCTTTTATTTTGGAAAACGAGCCAAAATGTGTTAATTTTATCATTTATTATGACTCCTGTTGTTCTGTGTGACAGTCAGAGTGATATTTCTCCTCTTTCCTCTTCTATCAGGACCTGGAGCACCACCTGGGTCTGGCCCTCAACGAGGTACAGGCCGCCAAAAAGACCTGGTTCAACCGAACGCTCAGCTCCATCAAGACGGTCACCGGGACCCAGGGCAAAGAGACCACCTAACCTGATAACCCCCCCCCCTCCCCCAATCATCCGGTTTGACCCCAAACCTGCCCGGAGTTCACGCCGAAACCTCCGGATGCCTAACTTAACCCACCGGGCCGTAACTTTTACCTTGAACATTGAGCGTTAAATCCCTGGATGAGCATTACTACAGACTGTGTTACTTGTTCCTCGTGTTGCCCTGTTTCCACCCCTCCTGATCTAATCACCCCACCCCTCCTCCCCCATCCAATCCATTTCTTCTTAATCTCCAACCCAAATGACTACAGCCGACCGTGCTGATGAGAAGGGGTTGAAAACACAAGATGAAGTACAACGGTACCACTCTGAGCAGAGATACAATGTGCTTCCACCGGTCACAAAGAAAAAAAAAAAAAAAAGAAGAAGAAAAAAGCTTCGTTTATTTCTGTCTTTGTACTGCTGATATATAAAAAAAAAAAAAAAAAAAAAAAAAAGACCTGCAGATGGGAAGGTAGGACATCCGAACTGTAACTGTCCTGACGGGATAGAGAAGAAAACACTCCGTCCTCCCTCCCCTCCAGACTACTGGCACAAACCCAACCGGTCCCCGTCAAACTTTTTGTTTTAGGTACGAGAGCTAATAGACGCCTTTTCAAAACTGAGCTTTTTCTAATTTACGTTGAACAATACCCTTTTTTTTTTTCCTATGTATGTACATGAATGTGCTTATGTAAAGAGGATACGTGTGTGTAGGTGTGCATGTTTGTTTCTGCGCCGACTGTGAGGTGTATGTTAATGAGTGTGTGAGCGACTGGGAAGAAAAATGTTTGAATGCATAAATAATTGACTGAAATAATGTTATTGTGTGTGTGTGTGTGTGTAAAAGAAAGAAGGAGAGAGCAGGTGGAAGTCCAAGGGAAAGAAAAAGCACTAAGGTTATGAGTGTGTGCATGCATGTTAAGGGAAGTTTTTTTTTTCCTGATTGTCTAGTTTCCTTTAATGTTCAAATGTGTACATGAATGATGCTAAAGAAAAGTTTGTTGACAAAGCCTTGATCTGAAGGTCGATATAGGCAAAACTAGTGGAAATGAATATAGAATTTGCAGCGAGAAGAGAAGCAGGAAAGCTTTCGTGTCATCGCATCGAATTTCACACGTTAAAACGTGCTCGAGGTTTGCTTGGTTTAGACGTTGCAGCACAAAGAAAAAAATAAAACCTCCAAACCACGCAAACCTCCGCATGTTTATGTATGTTATCACACTGTTTTAACCCCCAGAGTGGTGAGATGCTGGTTAAAAACCATAAACATCACTTAAGGGAAGTCAGAAATGGAAAAACACACACACAGAAAGTTGTAATTCCTGCTGCTCTTGAACGCATCTTTAAAACCCTGGCACCAGCTGCTCTGTGACCTTTGACCTGGACTGGCAAAAAGCATCTTGTATTTACTTTTCACAGTTCAGTCAAGTGAGACCTTTTGGATCTCTTTACCGCTTCACACACACACACACAGACACTTAATTATACTGTTCATTTTATATCGTATATAATTTAAAAAAGAGAGAGAGAGAGAGAGAAAGGCGGGTACAGAGCAAACACTCAGTGGCCTCTTTATTTGAAACACCTGCTTGTAAAATCAGACCGCCGTGTCCTGACAAGGTCAGGAGGTTTGGTTACTTTCTGGCAAAATATTGAGAAAGGGGCGAGGTGTGTCATCTTTGTACTGAGGACGAGAGAATTAGTGCAGTCAGCTGGAAAATAAAAATAAAACAAAAACACGCCTTGTCAGCGAGAGAGAGATCAGAGGACAGTGGCCAAAGAAGATGTTTAAAACTAACAGGAAGGAAGTAGTGCTTTAGTTTCCACTGCTAAGACGAAGAAGATGATAAAAGTAGGCAGGTGATCGACAAAAACAGGTGATTGATGATGGGGAAAAAGCTACAAGGTGCGACACGTTAAATATTTCCCTTGCATGTAGATGGTAGGATCATGAAAAAGCTGAGTTTAAAGGGAGGATTTGGTGGTGTTTTGGGTCCCTGAATGCCACAGCGGATGAAAAAGCATTGTCATGGTCCAGTTGCGTCTCTGTGTAACAAAGCGCTCGTCATCCCGAGGTGAATCCGCCGACATGACAGGAACTCGTGTTTCTCTCGGCTGCCTGAGCTCAGCTTTCGGCGAGACACACCTTTGGGATGAGGAGGAACCCAAAAAATAAATAAATAAATAAATGCAGGACTTTATCAACTTTGAGAGGCAGAAATTCCACGAAACAAAGATTAATTCACACCTCGACGGAGGAAAAAAAAAAGCAGATGTTTAATACTGTTGGCCGCTGAGTGTACACGCTCAAACACACACCGTTGTGAATGTAGGGGCAGAAAAGTCACACACACACACATTAAAATACTTGTCAGCTGCCAGAAGTGTAATCGTGCACCTGAAGCGTGGATCAGTATCGGAGAGGTCAAAGAGGCAAGCGAGCTAAAATCAGTCCAGAGGGGATGAAGGGAGGGTTCAGAAAGTGTGTGTGTGTTTTCATATTTTACTGACTACAAAGAGGGTGTCAACAATATTCTCATGTCTATCCATATCTTACTAATCATATTAAAAGAAAAAAAAAAAAAAGAGCTTTTCTTTTCCAGCCTAAAATGAACAGTTACTGTAAATTGTGTCTAACTTGAAGGTTGAATCTGATTGGCTGGAATCTATTTGTGATGTCAGAGGAAAAAAGTCCAGATGAGGAAGAAACAAAAAAAAAAAAGGGTAAGGCACTGGGTTGTAAATAACAGACATAAAAAAATGAATATTGAGTTTTTTGTTTATGATTTTCTACTCTGTAACTATGACTAATGTTGCCTACTTGTACCTACCTACCTGCTGCCGTGCTACAGTTTAATCCACGACGATGTTTTACGTTTTTAAAATGTTTTATTTTGCTCCAGGCTTCTCGGTCAGACTGCTGTTTGGTTAAATTAAAATGCCAAAACGTAGCTTTATCATCCGACGACAACAAAAACATTATCGACGTGTGGAAATTGTAATAGTGTAGGATGCATTGTGTATACTTCATGAATTTCAATATAAAGATATCGACACAAAACATGTCCGTCTCTTTCCTTTTTTTTTCTGTCCCTTTTAGTAAAAGAATAATCAAACCCTCCTGAGTTCAGACATTTTAAGAGATGGAAGCTGTGTTTTCCTCACACACTTCGCTAAAACGAAGCAGGACTTTTTGTGCCAAATCTACAAAACCTCTGCACGTTAGAGAGCTCAAATAGACCAGTGATCATAGAAATATCACAGAGTGATGTTAACAGGAGCTGAAACACTCAGTCCACATCATTTACATCACTGAAAAATCGATCCGTTTGGGTTTAGTTGATGTCAAAATAAGTCATTTAAAAATAGATTCAAGATTAAAAGACTATTGTAATATTGTAATTGCACAGTATTTGCTGGCAATGAAATTCTTGAGTCACGGGCTCCCTGAGACGTTGCTCAAAAGTATTTGGAAAGAAAAACCACAAGAAAAAAAACTAAAAATAAACAATTTAATATATAGCTAAGCAGATAATATAGAATACAGATAATACTGTAGGTATGGTAGGAAGCAGAAGTGCTTGATACCTCCTAATTTGAGATGAAACTATTCATTTAACTAAAATTACAAATTAATAGATAATCCAAGTGATGAGTAGGAGTCCTACATAGGAATTGTTCCAGATTGACATTTAAGTTGTTGAACTATTAACAAGACAATACTTCCTGATTTTGTGTTTTTCCAAGAAAATGTTATTTTCAGTCGACAAAAGAAGTTCTCAAATATGAAACACTATCTAAAGATACAACTCTACCTGAATAAAATCTAAAAGTCTAAAAACAGATTTCAGATCAGGAACTATTTGATCAAAGAACAAGTAAACAGGAGGTCTAGTTTTCAATACTGTACCATGACTTATACGGATGAATTTCTGTCTGCAGCAAAAAAAAAACACAACAACAAAAAAAAAAAAAAAGTACTTGCGGTTTGATGCACAGCTCTTTTTCTAACATCTTTAACTTTGATCCACCAGCAGGTTCAGCAGAGAGAGAAACTATCAATCAGTGCAAAGTGCAACAAGATCCACTTAAAGATCACAGAGAAAGAAAGATGGGAAGAGTGGACATAAGTGGACGTGATGCATTTTTCTGGAAAATAAAAAAAATTGAATAATGCACCTCATGTATGGATCTGCAGTACAGTAAATCTAAATATTTTATCCTCCATCTTTTGGTGCTTATTATAATCTCTGAATCAACATATCATGATGCCTTGTTGTCAAAAAATAAATCATCTTAAGCACCTGCTGGAAATCAAACTCATCTCGTGCATCACTCTGACCCTGCTTTCGGCTTTTTCCTTTTTTTTTTTTTTTTTAAACTATTCATAGTTACTTATTTATTGCTGTTTTGCATCTTTATCTGTCTCCGGAAGTTCAAAGCCTGCTTCTATTTAAAAAATAAATAAATAAATAAATAAAAAAAATCTATAAAGCCAAGCGTGTCATTTTTTCTTTTTTTTTTACGCTTCCTCGCTAACGTTTGGTGTTAAAGCTGAAAAGAGAGGAAGAGATAAAAATAAATGAATAAAAAAAAAAAAAAAGAGGCTGATCTTATAATGAGACTTCTCTAACTCACCTCTTGGGAACACTTCTCTGGACATCTGAGGGAGTTTTTGAACATGAAACCGAACCCGTTTTTTTCTCCAAGCTTTTTATGTGTTGTGAAAACAGCCTCTATCTGTCAGCCATTTGTCCCCCCCTCCCCCACCATCACCATCACCTCGAGCTGGAAATGTCTTCATAGCTCTTCCTTATTTTGGCCCCATTCTCTCTCTCTCTCTTTCTCATCCTCCCCCCTCGGAGAACATCAATCATAACATATGGCTGCGTTGTTATCTGTGTCAGGGATGAGCTATTTTCTGCGAAGGCCTCGGTGCAGAAAAACGTACAGCGGGCTCCGGATCGTGCCGGAGGCCTCGTGTATTTATCATTCAGAGTGTTTATAACTTGCAGGCCCATAAAATTATCACCTTTTAGCAATGAGGGGAGGGGGGGAGGCCTGCCGGGATCTCGGCTCTGCGTCGCCCGCCGTGGCTGCAGATTGCAAAGCAGCAGGAACACGGGGAGTTGGAAACCTCGTACCTGCAGCGGCTGGGGGTGACCGACGTCAGCATTATGCAATCAGCTCGACAACCTCCCCCACCACCACCACCTCTCTCCATCTGAGCTATAAATACAAGCAGCAAGGCAGCAACAGAGTAAAATGCATATGGAGGTGGAGGTGGGGTGGGGGGGATGATGGGACCGTCGTCTTCGGTTGAGAGTGTGGGAGTGTGGAGATATTTGGACCCTCAACCTCCTGACACCACCCCCCCTCCACCCCCAAAATTTTGCTTGAAAAAGTATGAACCTATTCATTAAGACTTAAGAAAACTATCTTACAATGAAGGAGAAGTTAGCCAAAAATAATTATAAAGTTGATTCAGTTATAATAATTATATAAAATTAATTTTTTAATTTTTAAGTTAGTTTGTTTTTTTTTTCACTTTAGTAAACTTTCTGCAAGCTTGAAAATTGGAGATATAAGGCTTTTTCACAACAGGACATCAATAATTTGTCACTGATTTCTTTTGTAAGATCAGATTTTTCAGTGAAATAGACGAGAGGAAAAGCTAAGGAAATGTTTCATTATTGACTCATCTAATAATTAGTTCCTTAGTTAATTTTAATTTTTTTAATTGCTTGGTCTGTAAATAGTGGAAAATTTCTATTATATAAGTTGACTTTTATAAAAAAACCTTTTTTTTTTTTTTGTCTGACCCAAAACACAATGACAGAGTTTACTGCTGCAGATGAGTAAGAAAACCTAGAAAATGTTCACATTTGAGGAGCTGGAAACAGAATTTATTTGCTATTTATTCTTAAAAAACTTAAATGAGTATGAGTATTATTTATTTGATGTCAAACAACTAATTGATTAATCAACCGCCACGACTATATTTCAATGTGACGCGGGTTGTAATGACAAAATACATAATATATCTACTGAAAACTAAAATTTAAAAACTAAACTAAAAAAAAAAAAAAAAAACTAAAGAAAACTAAAACTAAATTTAACCTAGTTTTAGATAGTTGAGGGGTAAATCACTAATTCAGTGCTCATCTTCATGTTAAGTTTTATTTTTTATAAGTTTTATACGTTTTCATAAGTGAGACTTCCTCTTGTTTACATTGTGGTTTTTACATTTTTACAGTAAAGGATTTAAAAATGTTCTGCACACACACAAAAAACGTTTTTAACTTTGGCTCACACAGACACACTCACCTTTCCTTTTCTCCTCTTCACACACACCTGGAACATTTTTGATGCTTTACAGGTGAAATCCTGAGCGTTGAATCTTAGTTAGTCCCGTCGCCGTTATCTCATTTGTTCAGGAGAGGAGCGTGAACAGAGTCGAGCCTCCACCTGCTCAGAGGAGATATTCGTCAGAGCACAAATTTCATACCTCTCTGCTGTGTCCAATTACTTTGCTCTCATTTCCCTCTTAATGGAGAATTAATCCTGAGGCTATTCTCAGGGACAGAAACATATAATTTTCTTAATCCGTGACATCTGATTACCACAGTCACGGTTTATAAGTTGGATGTGAGGGTCGAGAAAGGAAAACTTCCTCACAGGTCCTGATTTTTGATACCAAATGGACTATTCGCTCTCACATCCCCCTCAGAGGAGAAATCCACCAAAAATGCAGCTTTTTAACGAGACATTTTGTAATCTGTGAGATTGTAGTTTGCATTAGAGTATATAGATCACAGCTGAATGGATTTGGAAACAGTAAAACTTTAATATTTGGTGTTTCCCCCCCCCTTTGTAATCCCCCTTTGTACTGACAGAAGACTTATTTTAGCTATAATAATAAATTTCATATTTTGATAACAGATTTCTGCACTAATTATTCCACCTGATCAATAAATCTTTGTCACTTTACTTCTACTAAGCTTTGTGCTGTTTCTCTCCAGTTAACAGCGCGTTTAAGGCGACAAACATATCAAAGCAGCTACAAAGGAGAGGGACAGACTTCAAAACCCATCGTAAGAATGATTATTGTGAATTTAATGGTCAATTAGAACCAAATAAATAGTTTTAATGTCATTTATCTCTTGTATACCTGTTGCTGTAATGATATTTATTTCAGCCCTCCTTTGCACTCTTCACCGTTGTCTTACTGTCTGCATGTTACTGTTTCACGTATTATTTCTTTTAAACTGTATTTATCTCTATTTTTGTGTACATACAAGTGAAAGCGTCATAAAAACTCAAGTCATTCTTTCTTTGGATATGTTCACACACCTGATCAATAAAGCTGATTTTGATTTTAATCAACTAATTATTTAACTCCAAAGCTCCGACACATGCACATTTAGTGTCACTTTTACACAAATAAAGAAATCACTTACACCTTGTCTACCACTAATGAAGCTAAATCAAACACTCACCTCTGTGGGCTTGTTTGAAGTTTCCTCCCTGTGAGGTTTCAACTTTCAGGTAGGAAAAAAGGTATAAAAATGTTGATAGAAACAAAAAAAAAATCACTTTTCCAGCATGAGTTTCATTTTCTCTGCTATCTGTACTGTTTTTCAGTGTGACCCAAACACTGATAAATTTACTAAAAGACACTAAAATGAACACACAGCCTCTTCAGACACAGAGCTGAATCAAACACTGACAGATTGCAGCTGCAAATGCTCAGGTGAACAGGCTTGCTTTGTTCACACTTCCAGGTGACGATTATTTTTCATTGGACTGGGTCGAAATTTGTGCTGAACATCCAAGAAAACCCTAAAGATCAGTTTCAACAATTTTGTATTCATGGAAATAGTTGCAAAATTATGAATATAAAATACTGTTTTTTTTCCCAAATGAAAAATCAAAAAATTGAAAATATTTACTTTTCCAGTAAATTAATGAGTTTCATTTTCTCACTAGCTATTCATTTTGTATGTTTTTAGTGTGACCCAAACACTGATAAATTTACTAAAAGACACTAAAATGAACACACTAGCCTCTTCAGACACAGAGCTGAAGATCAAGTTTTGACTGTATAGATTGCATTCTGCAGCTCAGGTGAACTCCAGAATGTTCACACTTCCAGGTTACGATTATTATTTCATTTTCGGACTCTGGAAACGATTTTTCAATTTGTGCTGAACATCCAAAAAACCCTAAAGATCATTTCAACAAGTATCCAAATCCCGTTAATATTCATTGAAATAGTTGCTTATGAATAAAAATACTTTTTTTTTCCCAAACAAAGAAAATATTTACTTTTCCAAAATTAATATCTCCACTAGAGTTCATTTTGACAGTGTACTTTTTATATATTTCTATCTAAGATATTTTGACTGTATATTTTCCCAAGAAGAATTATTTTAATTTTCTGGAAACTTTTTTTTATGGTAAAGTGTTAATATTCATTGCTTATGTATGTACTGTGGGCTCGATAGGTATCACACAAATATCTACCTGTGTGTGAAAATACTGAATGTTTACAGCCAATAAATAGTAAAAATGCAAAAAACACTTTGTCCTAAAAAAGTTTCAAGGAAATTCAGCAAATAGTCAAGACAGACAGACAGTCAAAACATCTTAAAAGTGTGTTTTTCATCTCTGAAGATATTTTTAGAAGATCTGTGACTCTCAGTTTATTATTCGGGACCAAATAACTTAACAATAACAGAACAATATTAATACTGCCCAGAATCTAAACTTGGTCGCAAGAAAGTGAGGAGTGAATATATTAATTTTTCAAAAAGTTTTTTTTTTATTGTTTTTTCTTTTTATACATTTCAACCTAGCCCAGTGAAAAATAAACAAATGAAGACAAAGAATCACTATAAATAATAAAATGTGAAATTTAGTGCAAAAAGAAGTTTTCATAGTGGAGCTGCAGGATGCTGCAAGGTCAAATTAATTTAATAAAAAGTTTTCTCATGAATATTTTCACATAAATCCCCAACATGAACTTGGAAAAGTCTTAATTCTGGGTGTGTTGGCACGAACTGACCCGTCTATAAACAGGTCCTGAGGTCAGGAGGGGAGAAGAGTCCCGTCAAATCAATCTGATTTGTCAGCGTTTCTCAGCTTCTTCTTACCGGCTGGAATACAACACGGGTCATAGTAAGAAGCTGTCAGCAGGCCAAGGCCATTTGTTGCAGAGTGTGAATCTGGACCTCGCATACTCTGGGATACTGTGTCTGATTGGTTTTCCAGATTGGCGTGAACATAACCGTGCAATCAGGGAATGTGATGTTATCATCAATCTGTGATCTGTGATAACTTTTTATTCCTCAACAGACAGAATAAACAATTATCCCCCTCCACTAATGAGTATTTTCCTCTGGATGGTTGTTGTGTTGCATTCAGGTTTTATCACATTGATGGGAGCTGGCATGTAAACACAGCCTCCGATTCAGATTTCAGACACCTCGCTCTACATTTTGTCACATTATTGGAAACAAATACCACCATAAAGGGTAAGCTTTCAGCATATATTGCAATAAAAAATGTAATAAAAGCCAGCTGAAGTGCCACATTTGACACAATCCACTGATATCTGCTAAGCTGGGTTTAATTTGTCAGGATAACTGTCAGCGGCTGGAGAGTTAAATCCTCCTCCTCTCTGTCTTGTTTTCTTTCTCTCAGACAAAAGCACATACTTTTTTTCTCTTCTCTTTCCGTGCACAAATGCAAACTCTCATTGCTTTGCAGGATGATTGGCGGCCGTGCCTGTGCGGCCGGCGGTGTTGACTGCTGGAGATGTCACCGGATATTCAAGCTCAGCCGAACAAACATGACTGACAGCTCATGTTGCTGAAGCTCCTTTTAGACAAACTCACCAATTATCGCCCATAACCTTGACTGTGTGATTATAGTGTGACATAATGACATGAGTATTACCACTATTGGGTGTCAGAATGTGGACTTAATGATGTGTGGGCATTTTAAAGTGGAACTATGACAGAATTTGTCCCTCGTGTCACTCGAAACCAAAACCAAAATATTGTGCTTAAGATGACACTTGGGAACGATGCATCCTAAATTAAGCAGCTTGCTAATGAAGCACAAAGTGGACACTTCATGTGTCAACTAAATAACCAGTTGGCATTCGTTTTACTGTACACAGCAAGTGTTACATTACCAATATGTTTTTGGATGGTCTTTCTGAAGACTTGAAGACTTAAATATATGAACAACTTTTGGATTGACTGTCACAAAGTTTTGTGCAGACAGTCATGATCCCCTTTAGAGGAACTTTAAATGATTCCTGATTTCTGACTAATCGTAGGCCTTTATTGGGTCAGTTTTTTTAATGAATATTACACATGCTAAACATCAGCATGTTACTGAAGCTTTGTCATTGTGAGCAGGATAGCATAAAGCACTATTGTTCTTAAAAATAGCATCACACTGCACGACTGCAGACCTGTTTATGTACCATCTGTTGTATGTATTTTTCAATATACAACGTAATGTTTGTTTGATCATTTGTCTAATTTTTTCTCTTTTTGCTATATTCCGCTTTGTGTGTATTCCTATGAACACAAGATGTAATTTTCTAGTTGTGCTTCATGAAATAATTAACTCTTTCTTTCAACAAAAATATGATGTCTGTTCTCAAAGTAAATCTTATGTGCTGTTCCTGTATTTCCTCTTATTTGTTCACATGGTGTGGATATTTTGTTGGTTTGCAGTTTGTCTCATGTCCTGTAGTGTAATGTTGAAACACATTATGGTAAAGTTAATCCCCCATATTGACAGCATGTTTTATTGAGCCTGTTTTTACCTTTTCGTATATTTGTTCATTATAAATTCAGTTCACTTCAGTTTCCAAAGAACAAAAAAAAAAAGAAACTCACATATAGTTTCAGCTCTTTCTCCGATTTATTTTCAGTTCATCAAGCATAGATTATGTCAAACACAGTGACAACCACAGATCATCACTGCTGTGAATGTTGCTACTAATCAAAACGATCAATACAGCGAGTTCAAATGACCCCTCCTCCCTCATTCGTTGTCACTGGCCTCTGCTGACCCTTTGGTACATTTCACACAATTTTACTCTGATAATTTCATGGATCAAACAGCTTCTGTGGACAGATATCACTTCATAGTTTCATAGGCAGCATCGTAATTTTTTTTCTTTTAATCCCCTTTTTGTCAAAAATAAAGTTTAAAAATCATATTTACAGGAAAAAAAAGTAAACACTCATCACTCATGAGGCGCTACTTTTGTCGAAAAACATCATAAATAAAAAGTGAAAAAGGGGAAAGAAATATGAAGCCTAACAGGGTGGATGCGCCCCAAAACAACTTTCACACACGAGTAGTTCAAAAAGATATATAGATGTATATATATGTATGTGTCCATATATATTCTGTATATATGCTTCTCTACAAAAAAGCAAGTTTACTCTCTCTATGAGTAAATACATTCTACTCTACAATCACTAGAACAACAGTGTACATTCCCAACCAAAATGCTTTGATCATTTATCGGGAGGATATTGGACTTAAACAATCAGTGGAGCATGAGCAGGAAGTATGCGACGACATGCTTAGTGCGACTGCAGGACGCGTGTATCTGTGCATATGGGTGTGAAATAGCTTCCCCATCCTGTTTATGTGCTTGCCAGACGAAACACACACACGCACACACACCCGGAGAAAACGATCCGTTCAGCAGTTAGTCTGGTTAACTTTGCCTCTGCGGCCGAAACGCGATCCCGGATCTATTTCTGCCGCTCTGCAGAGTTCAGGGCAGCTCTTTCTTCCTCTTCACCACCTCTCCTCCTCCTCCTCCTGTTTCCAGAATCATTTCAAAACCTCCACTTTCTGCGCTAATGCAAGAATGAGCAAGTTTTCCTTCAGAGGCTGGATTTACACACAGGAGAGCTGTTTTTTTTTTTTTTTTTTGTTACCTGACATTTCATAACCGTCTAGACGGTGAATATCATCTCGCATTCCTGCGCTGTTTCTCACTTCTGAGGCTGCCGGGATGATCAGATTTGTGCAACAAAGGCTTCAGAGTCTTTGGTGTGTGGATAAATCCCATCCAGCAGAACAAACCAGAACCAGCCTCCCAAAAAAGCATTTTTTACTTTTTGACCTTTGACCTGGCAGGGAGGGGATGAAGAGGTGCCTCGGGGAAAAAAAAAAAACGGGCTCCAAACGTTAAAAAAACCCTGACGTTACCTGGCCACGAAAGCTCTTAACTACCGAACATATTGCAGCATCTAAAACGCACAAAGCTCCTGCATTTGGTGCCAAAAAGAACAAAAAAAGTTTTTTGATGACAGCACTCCTCCTCTTTTTCTCAAGCACAAGTTGTTCACCGATAAACTGCTGTTTCTCCAAAAGCAAACTTTAAAGCAAAATCCATTATGTACAGTGCTACAGCCAGCCCGATGTAAAGCACCAAGACAAATGTGGGAGGAGGTGTGTGTGTGTGTGTGTGTGTGTGTGTGTGTGTTTTCTCAGCTATACATGGCTCAAATCCTATAAATACAAACAAGGCCAAACCACTTGCGTGACTCGCACTAGACACGGTACAATCTTAAGTGTTAGTATACAAACCATGGAGCGAATGATGTCATGCTGCCTCAGTGTGCTCGGCCGTTAATGTCGTTGAAATATTTACATCAATGATTACACGTGTGCTTGTGTATGTGTGTGTGTGTGTGTCTATTTGCATACACGTGTGTGTCAGGTGGCCCTGAGAAGGATGTGTGGGTGTATTGCTTGTGTGTGTTTTGTGCTTCTTAGATTTGGATTTAGAGGCGGTGTTTGTGCAGGGAGGGAGGGTGTGAGTGTGTGTGTGTGTGTTTACAATGGCTGCCACGTTTTCCTGTTTCATAGTGATCTCTTAGAGACATTTCTGGGGTGGGGGAGGGGGAAGAACATCCATCGGCAAGCTTAAACGGGACCCAGGCACAAGCACAAACAACCATTACTCCCCGGAAAAGTTCCCCACGTGAACAACGCCATCCGAGCTTTCAAACACGACTACTGCGAGCTCGTCTCTGTGGGGGGGAAAAAAGCACATCACTGGAATATTTTTTATTCTGAGACATTTCATAGTGGAGTACGGCTGGTTTGTCATCTTTCTGATGATGCAAAAGTACGAGAATCGCAGCTGGAAGATGCTCCTTACTCCTCAGCCTCCTTTTTATTCCTCCATGCACTGAATAAAGCTTTTTTCTTTTAAATATATATATATATGGATTGTGAAAAGAGCGGCATTGCTTTGCTTTGTGTCTAATGCTTTTCTCTAAATCATCACTAAATATATTCTTTGTCTTTTCCCTGCAATAGTCCCTGTTAGACTACAAACGACTCTGTTTTGCATCTTATCTTGTTCCATTCACAGGAAACACGGGGCTGGTTATATCTTCCTCACATTTTAAGTGTAACGCCTCAGCAAGAAACACACATCTGCCTCACCAGGAGACACCAGCTCCTCATCCTGCCCCACCGAACTGCCTGTGCCACTTTTAGACTTCCTCCCCGAGCTCTCGCCCTGCCACCCTCCCTGTGAACGCCACCGTCCGGCCAACGGACCGAGAGGACGGGGTCAGCAGTCAGGGTGACTCCTCCTGCGTGTCTGCTCGGTCTGTGGGGAAATGAAAAGGTTGCTCACTGAGGTATGACTGTCTGCCTTATTAATGTGGGCCATCTGGACGCAGAGGACGGGGGCAGAGAGAGAGAGGGAGAGAGGGCAGAAGGGAAATTAGGAGAAATTCTTAACGGATAGAGAAAGGCCTGTTTCCACACAGACGAGCTCAAAGTTATTCACCTCCACGCAAATTCCTCATGGGGATGAAAAGTCAGACTTTCAGAGATGAAAACGGCGAGATGAGAGTCGCTGGAAAACCACAGTAAAAAGCTTCGAATATCTACGCCGCAAAGGCAGCCTGGAAAGATCCACAGTTAATCGACATGGATAATATGTTATTACACAGGAGGATATTTTTTTAAGAAGCAGGATCTAGTTTCTGGAGGACATCTTAGTGTCTTAATGCTACTGCATGTCAGAGCAGTAAGATGATCCCGGCACTAATTCCCACTGTAAATACCAGCCAGATATATATAAACAAAGATTAGCAGATGAAATATCTGTAAAGTTTTCAAAGTGGCAGATTGGGTGTCATACAGGCTTTGAAATTTGGATGTATGACCAGACTTCATCCCTGCAGAGGACGCCATACGGACATGGACATACGGCACACTGCGGGTAAGTCCGGTTGTCGAAGTTAAGGAGCTGTTCAAACTAAATTACAGCCTGTTTGCTCGACCCGACCGCTCCAAGCAGAGCACAACTAGAAAACGAGCACCCAGCATCTCTCAGTTTACCTCCAATCTCACAATCACAGCTCGGTGGCACATTTACATTCACTCCTCGGTTAAAAATCGCCAAACTCTCTCCACCGATGGTTCGGCGGTGTCACAAAATCCAACTCTGATTTGACTTATTGTGTTTGAAAAAAAAAAAAAAAGGGCTTCGAGGGGCCTCGGCGAACCTATTGTGTCTTTCTCAGATGTTGTTTTTGTCGAACTAAAGCCGGCGAAAAACACAGGAGATCAAACTGCTGCCCAGATCAAGGCGAGCGTGAGCAGAATCAAAGTCTGTTGATATGCGCTGCTTGATTTCACCTCTGCTGACTGACACCTCGTATCTATTAAAGGCTACAAATAAAGAAATAAACCGATGAAGAGCTTTCAGAAGCGTGTAAGCAACACGGACCACCACTACACAGTCCACTACTAATAAGCAATATACATGTATTTTGAGACTATAAATGATTACCAAAATAAAAAAATAAATAAATCCCCTCTTCCACTAATCTCTCCTGAGCAGTTCAACAACAGGCGGACTGAACACCTGATGACGGCTGAGTCTTGATCTCAAAAGTCTTCTTCCTAAAATGTGTGTCATTGTGGAAATGTTTAGAAGTTTAGAGCTTACAGAGAAATTTTGCAGCAAACAGGATCCTTTGTGGCTGAAACTGGGGATGCACCCATCCAACTTTTTTTCTCTCCCAGTAAGTCTGGGTAGTTATGGTATCTTAAAATCTGTAAACCTCACTATGTGAAAGTCACTAGATTCGTTGTAATGTACCATAACACGAGAAGCAGGGATTTCTGTGGCCTGATACTGATGGGACATGTTGGATTGGAGCATCCCGAGCTGAAGTTTCCTCTCCTATGTTTGAATCTCCTGGCTTTCCTGGTGAAACCCATGATCCAAGCTTCAAAAAACATCTCCTAGGTGACATCAACAACTACTGAAATTTACCTGTCCTAAAAAAAACCCCTGCTGTTTACACACAGGAGAGGTGATGACGGCAGTGCACAGGCAGGAACTTTAATTATTCGGCTGCTAGTTTGTGCTGCGTCCCTCCAAATGTGAAACAACAAGGCCTTCAGACGAAGCCACTTCACGTCCATACAGTAGAGACCTGCCACAGGAGGGCGGAGTTTGAAGGGTGTGTGTGGATGTGTGTGTTGTGTAGAGAGAACGAACAGCAGCGGGTGTGAGCGAGCTGTGCTTTTGGTCCCTAAGGCGAGCGGGACGGAGCTGACGATTGTTTTCTGAGACATTGTCGGAGGGGAGCGCGTAAATCAGAGCGTACACGTATGATGCACACACAGTACTGTATCTGTAACAACAGTGTTCCCTGCCAGCAGTGAGACTATAGAAAATGTGCTTTCTGACAGGAAAAGTGTGGGGTTAGGTCGTGAGTGTGTTCAGTAAGGGAAGCACCTCTGGTCCAGGCCACGTAAAAACAAACCTTCGGGCGGCAGAGAGCGTGCTCAGAAAGGCTCAAAAAGACATCAAAGATAGAGGAAAAGTTTGAAGGAAGGAAAAGGAGGAAAGAAGGAAAGAAGGAAGCATTATTATTATTCTAACAGCACAGGTTAATAGGAATACCAAAGATAATATTGCATCTCCTAGAACTAGCTTCAATTGCTCAGTGTATATAAAATTGGAAGAAAGCTATACTGTGATATTACAGTTACATTTAACTTTATAATTCTAAAATAATTTATACCAACAATAGTTATATTTTATAGAATATTTACATAAATACATCGTCATATAGTAATATTATTGTCAACACATCGTTATAGAAACATACACCATACATATATGTGTATATAGTCATGTTATAGCCACACGTACACACACATACAATGAATATACAATCAAAATGAGCTATTGCAATGCTGTGTTGGGAAAAAAACTCCGTTGGACATTCACATCTTCTCAAGTAAGTAAGCTCTGAGAGAGGAGTTCAGGTGTATTGCTATAAGAAAGACCAAAGTTCAGCCCAGCAGCCTCGCGCAGAACGTTTCTCGTAAAATCTCGAGTATTGCTTCATGTAAAAGTTACTCCCCATCTGAAGAAGATGATCTGGGCGGAGGAAAATAGCAGAGAGGAGCTTTGAGCCTCTCGGTCAGTAGGTCGGAGAGTTTCTGCCGCTTGCTGGAGGGCAGAAAGTTTTCTTTTTGTGTTTTCCAGAGGACCGATCACACCGAAACAGTTTGGGATCTGTGAGTCCACAGATAGGCATCCCGCTCGGGCGGACGATAAAAGAGACAGGCGTCATCCTGCAAATCCAGACAGGTGGATAAAGAACGTACGAAGAGCGTAATCCAACAACCCGTCGCCTCTAGAAGTCGGAGAAGAGATCCTGGGGGCCCAGATGAATGATGAAAGGAGCGATGGTCCGTGGCTGGTAGAAGGGATTGTCAATGAAAAGACCACCTGTAGTGAGACAAAGAACAGAGACAAAGACCACAGATTATTATACGAACAGACGCTTACATGTATAGATATAGAATTTACTGCCCTTCTTTGAAAACGGTATGGGTTAGATAGATTTAAAGTCTGTGACAGGGACAAAAAAAATCCAATAAATTTTTTTTTTTTTTTTTTTAGGGCAAATCTTCCTGAGCGGTGCTTGGAAATGTTCCAGTAAAAAAGATTATTACCTAGGTGGCATTAATAACATCGACACTACATAAACTTGCCTATAAGGGAATGGGCAGTACATTAAATTGGAGAAATAGTTCGAGATTTTGGGAAATACGCTTGTTGGGATAGGATTATCATAGTGATTTTCAGTCTTTTAATTTTGTTATGTTGGTGTAGTCTGTCCATCCTAAAAATAGAGATCCCTCCTGAGGTTGCTGCCCCTCTCTGAGGTTTATCTGGGAATATTTCCTCATCCCAGGGGAGGCTCAAAGGCTACAGGTTGTCGGATGCTGTACAAATAGTATAGCCCCTTAAGCAAATTTGCGATTTGTGGTACTGGGCTGTATAAACATCTGGACTCCTTAACCTGGGGGCAGCGACTCACTCGAGGTTCACGGGGATCACGCGGGGACTGGTGAGCTGCATCGGACCGTTGTGGTGACGAGGGAGCTGAACCGGAAGGATTTACTAGTCCATCTATACTCCAAGCTCACTTATGAACATGATCTTTGGGTAAAGACCAAAAGGTTTTCCAGGAACATCCAACTGGTAGGAGACCTTGGGGAAGCTTATAGCTAACATAAAGGCCAGAAATAAGGCAAAACAGCCCAACTCTGTTGAAAGGTGAACAAAAATCAGCACTTCTCTGCACATATTCTTGTGGACAGGGCCTAGCTAGCAGTTTCCCCCTGTTTCCAGTGTTTGTATGCTAAGCTAAGCTAACCAGCTGCTGACTCTAGATTCATATTTAACGTACATATATGTGAGTGAGTGGTATCAATCTCGAGAGAAAAATGATGACAGGTATTTCCCAAAATGTCGAAGTATTTCTTTAATATTTTACACCCATTCCAGTCATGAACTTACAGAGGGAGCTGAACAAAATGCCTAATTGCAAATAATAAATTAAAGATTTAGTAGTATGATGCAAGCAAAAAAATATGCAAAATAAAATAAAAAGAACACAACAAAACAACAATAAATTCAACCTTGAACAGAAGAATAACAGAACATATGTACAGAGTGCAACAGCTGAAAATGGATCTTCAGTCACGTGAGATTGAAGTCAAGCGTTTGGCGATGTAAAAATAAATAAATCATTCGAAAGGTTTCACAACAACTCGATGGAGTTCAACCAACCATTGGACGAGATTTTGGGTCCTCTCATCCAATGGCTGCGCCTCACAGCTGTAACCATGGAGACGTCGTCAGGGGGTTATCTCTCGCTGGTTGGATGACCAAGACGATGGTGAAGGGAGTATCTCCTTTTTTTTTTGTGATGTGTTTTTGGGGTATTCTTATGGCAAATCTTTAAGGCTTTTTTTTAAAATAGAGTGTACAGCTGCAGTTTTGAGCTCGAGTTTCAAATGCAAAAAAACAACAAATACAACAATGATGCTGAAATAATGACACAACAACAACAGAAAACACGCCGACAGTGAGGTTTGGATTCATGCAGGTTCCCTATTTCTGCTTTTGACCGACGTTTATGAGCGCTACAGTCTATGTTCGCGGTCGACATGTTAATCCATCAAGCAAAAATAATAAAAAAGATGGTACTGAGGTGTAGTCGTATCTATGAAATAATCTTTGCTATTTTTTGGCCATTTTGTGCCGATTAAATTCAGCTACAACCACGTGCTGCGCTCCAAAGTTAGACACAGCTGTGAAAAAAGGCTGCAGTTATAATATAAAAGCTCTCCATGTATACTGTAGGTGAGACCTCTGATCACTGTGGGAAACCTGCCAAAATATTAATCCACGTAAGGTAATGAGATCGTGCGGCTGAATGCAAGATGCAGGATCCGGCAAGAGCTTTCTGAATTTTTTCTTCTCGCCTTCCTCTCTTGGCGCCTGTAAGCCGAGGGTCAAAAAGGAGGAAGTGTAAGTTTAGGTCGCAGTATCGTGTGCGGGTTGAATGTTGAACGAGTGGGCGAATCTCTCCACACGTTAAGTGACATAACCGCTCTAAAAAAATCCAGAATAAAGAGAACAAAAAGGCGCCGCTGCATCGAGACGTGAACCAGCTGAAAGCCTCTGAATCAGATACAGAACAGGCACTGTTCAGCTTTTATAGGAGATAAACTTTATTCATTTTTCAACATTATATCTTATTTATTCCTATACATCCTTCACACAGTTCACATTATTATTTTCTTTTCTTTTTTTTTGTATTTTTACAGAGAATGTGTGTGTTTTTCGTGTCGCAAAAAATTGCTATTTTCTCCCTACAAAGAATGAACACAATAACAAAAGGCTGATATAGACTCAAAGAATGAGGTCACAGTTCACAGTACAAATCCTTCAAGTTTTTTTTTTTTTTTTTAAGAACTTAAACCTGCCGTATGTTTTAATATTTCGGAAAAGTTATTTTTTTTTGGAAACAGTAAGAAAACAAAAATAAAACAAAAAGCGCTTTTTACAAATGTTCATCTCAAGTCCTTATTCCTCTCCCCATCAATGATATTGTAAAAAAAAACAAACAAAACAAACAAAAAAAAAAAACCCAAACAGACTGGGTTTCCCTTTTAGAAAAAAAAAAGAAAATTGTACGTTTTGGAAAAAGCGTTTGGTATTTATGAAAAAGCGTTTGCTGCGCGTGTCTCCTGTGCTAAAAGAAGTGGTAGTGGGGGACGGGGTAGGCGGGCACTTTCATGACAGGCAACAGAAGCATTCTCTTGGGCAAACCTAGAGGGGAGACATGAGAAGAGCACAGCTCTGAATGAGTCCAGGGCAACAGATGATAAAAAGAAGAAGTCTTTCTATGCTCACTACACTACACACTACAAAAAAAAAAAAAAAAGAAGCCCTCTGCAGAAACAGAAGCGTAAGTTTGTGAGCGTACGTGAAGTGACACCCTTCATCAGTGGTTAGAGGAGAGATTAAGAGTTAAAGAGCAGAAAGGAAAAGAGTTAGAGATTATTATTATAACTTGGGTTTTAATTCTGTTGTCTTTTCCATTTGTTACTAAAATACTGTACTAATGTTAATTACTGAGATGTGGGAACGCGGTGACATCCCTGCAACAACGTCTGAAGAGGCAATAAAGTCAAAGTGTGTGTAATTTAAAAGAAAAACTAAAATTGTATGTGTGCAGAGAAAGCAATCAACACAGGTTAACGCTGTAATTTTTTCTTTTAAATAACTTTGGCTAATGTAGGGGTTTGTTCTTTACAGTTATGTCACAATATTTGCAGATCTCAGACATGAACCTGGTGTGAACAACGTCATTATCACAAAGAGGAGTGATGGACAAAACCACAGATTAAGACCCAAGTTGTGCTTAAGTGGAATAATAATTTAAAGAGCAGGAAAAGTTGCTTGTTCTGTCTTGTTATGTACAGGAAATGGATCTAAAAGAGCTTCTGAAATAACATCTTCATATATTTTTCTAAATTCATACGTCTGCAGTGTATAATGTTCTGGGTTTTCTGATCTGACGTTGCGTTCTCCGCAGCCAAGAGCACGGTGAGCGAGCAGGAAACAGGTCGAAAGCAGAAACGTCCGTTGATTTCTGAGTACCTCGCTTCACAATAACACATGAAAAGTGTGTGCGTGCAGCTGAAACGAAACACCCACGAACGAGCGCAGAAACTGAGGCGCGCTTCATGTTCGGGGGGCTGCCGGGACCTCAGGGGGCTCGCTAATCGTCCGCCTGGGGGCCCCGGACCGGTTTCTCCTCGCACATAGGACCCATTCAAACTCTGAGCTGTGGGACGGACAGAGAGGCCTCCTAATGCTGCATGTGTGCACACTCAACACAAGGCTGAGTCTGTTGGGGTGAATATGACATGTGACAGAGGGACGTATGGGCACCTATGTTAGAAAAAGTCAAGCAGGAGTATAAAATTTAGCCTTTAAATGTCTATAATTCCTCTGCGTGTGTGTGAGCCCAGTGACCACTTTCAGCACAGAGGACGTGGAAAGTCTTTAGCAGCAGTAAGATGACAGGCCGTCCTGTCTTAAGTAACAGTGAGGAACTCTCACTATGCGACCTGCTAATCTGAACAGAGAGATGACGGCAGCAGAGGCAGCATGTTCGGGTTAATCTGAGTCCAGAAGAGCTTGTGTAGCTAGTTAAGAGACAGCTGCTCTAGGACTCTAATCGCAGGTGTGAATGTGTGTGTGTGACCGCGATTACGTTCAGTTTATGGGAGTTTTGAGATCAAAGCTGACGGCGGCTCTTTCTTTCCTGACAGAGTGGCCGTTCCAACCCCGAGAGACGAGGGAGCGAGCGTTAACGTGCAGATTAAGGAGCGCTGAGCGGACAGTTGTAGCCAAAAGGACGGACAGATTTGCTCGAAGCACGCAACAAAGAGGTTTTAAGCTTCATTTAATTATGAGTGAGATTTAGTGCCAAACCCTAAAAACATGGATTAGAGCGGGATCAAGTTTTTAAAATAATTTTTGAGAAAAGGGGAGAAAATGAAGCAAGACGGGTTGGAGGTACAACATAAACCTACAGAAGGATGATTAATTTAACCAGTGATGGTTAGCAGTCATGGTATGTTGGCTGAGAGGGGGGGACTGTATGGTTAAGAGAGGAGAGGGGGTGGAGGAAGGGAATGATATATGCTGGGAAAACAAACAGGAAGCACGTACCGTATGCAGGAGCAGCTGCTGCAGCCGGGCTGTAGCCATACGGTGTCCCGAAGCCTGTTGGGGGAGAGGTTACAGGGTCCGATTCAATTGTGCACTTGTTTAAATCCAGCCTGCACATTTCAACATCTTCAGTAAGATCATATGAGAGTCTTGGCCTTCTTGCAGCCCAGCAGACAGCTGCAGGGTTCAGACCTGAGCGGACGCTAAAGTCCTTTCTAATGAGACCAACATAAACCTGAACCAGAGTTGTACATTGAGCACAAACCCCCCCAAAAAAGTATATAATTCAGATTTTCTGATTAGCTTTCAGATTAGCTCTCAACATATCTGCTGTCCCCTGTGCTGTACGTTGCTGTAGGGTATTTCTGAAAGACGGTGATATTTCTGATACGACTACAGGGGAAAAAAAACAGATGCTTATTTTATACTCAGCAAACAGCCCAAAGCAGGGGAAAATGTCAGTACTGTACAGCCAGCAGTGAAAGAAAATGCCAACGTTGCATACCCACCATGTTAAATATATAAATTAGATAAAACACTGTATAGAGCACAAATTGTATGCAGCAGTAAAGAGTAATGGAAAGGATGAGGTGGGAATAGTATCATGTTCAGTAAAACCTGATCAATGCATCAAAATCAAGCAAATATGTGTCGTACAAATTATTGCTTGTGTCTAACTTTGATAAAACTGCCCTTAAAAAATGACTTAAATGACCCTCAACCCACACAAATAAAAAAAACATAAAAAAAAATCACAAAAGAAGCCTTTTGTCTTCCTCTTACTACCTGGTGTGACGTATCCTGGTGCGGCTGCACTGACAAAGGCTCCTCTCGCGAGCGCTGCTCTTCCTCGTCCTCTGGCTACCTGAGCTGCTACTGCTGAGGCTGCTGCTGCCGCCGCCAGAGCTCCTTTAGTCTGAACACAGACACGTACATGTTATGTGTGTGTTTCAAACATTGGTGCAAACACACACACAGTATAAAGCTTCACAGATACATGTGTGTGTGTGTGTGTGTAAGGCACAAAAGCGCACACACACTTATCTAAGAAAGTTTTCTTAAGGCATTATGGGCCTCGTTGTTCTCAAATCTGTTAGCACACAGTCTCATTGACAAAATAAGTGAAAGAGTGGTGATCTGTAACTGTCAGGTATTGATCTGATTAGACATTTGTTAAACACAGAGCCATTGATTCCTGATGGGTGGACAAAGTGGATGAATTGTCCTGCAGCTCTACAGAGGCGGTCAGAGAAGGCGTTTAACCACCATCATTTCCAAAGCTGCACTTCAGTTTACGGTAACAGATGACTTTGCTTATATTGTTTCATTGTGTGTAAATATGTGTGATGACTGAAGTGGGGTGTCTGGTATGTGCTGCGTGTGTGTGTCTCGTTACCTGAGGCAGTATCTTCTTTTTCTTGTTTGCAGCTGCGTTGGGACCAGAGAAGAGTTTTTCCAGAGCCGCTAGCGCAGCACTGGCCTTTGCTACTTTTTTGTTGGGGCCTGCCCCACGAAACTTCTGCCCATCGACCTCCACCTGACGTGCACACACACGAATACACTTATCAGTCATCAGTAACTCCGCCAGTGAGTCTGGCTGAACGGGACAGCTTGTTTAGCGATGCCCTGCTGTTGAGAAGGCCTGCTAATCAATCAGGAGAGCGATGGAGCAGCCAGGCATGTCGGAAAACAACACACCCCGCAGAGCACAGGCCTGCTCCAGGAACTGCGTTGACTGATTGACTGTACCGGTGATCAGCCTGTTTCTCAGTGTGTGTGGTTCAGCCTCTGTATGTGGCCAGGGGCCAAAGTGCATGTGCATTGTGATATTTGAACATTTTTCTATATTATCTTTGATTATATATCATGTCTTCACACTCTCTAACGTGTGTGTGTGGTTCAGCCTCTGTATGTGTCTCCTCGGGGGCCAAAGTGCATGTGCACTTGTGATATTTAAACATTTTTCTATATTATCTTTATATTATCTTATTATTATCACCTCCATTTCTGTGTGTGTGTGTCCATGAAGCTCTCACCTCCATAACAAAGCGTTTGTCGTGGCTGCCTCCACTTTCAGAGATGAGTTCGTATTTGAGGCCTCGTCTCTTTTCGTTTAGCTCCATGACGGGGTTCTTCCCACTCGCCGTCAGTATGGGACCCTGAGTTCGCACCTGGGGAGTGAAAAGATCATTAAAGATTATTAAAAATTGATTTAGAAAGCATCTTAGCTTTATTAGAAAAGCACACAGCCGATTGCACACCTGGGAGATAGAGCATTATTCACAGAGCATGGCTGTAAACAGGGAGGATGTAACTAACTATTATTATTTAATACTTTAACCAAAGTCACTTACATTTCAATATCTTAAATCCTAATTTCAAAGAATTAGGCTTCAAAAAGGCTCATGAACTGAGTGTATGATCTTGCGTATGAGAGTGTGTTTCTCGGTCCCTACCTCCAGTGTGTTGGAACTGTCCGAGGAGTGTGTTGGGTTATTGCTAGTGTGCGACGACGTCTCGCTCTTCCCCTCGCCGTCCGACTTCTCGTCTGAACTCATGGGGTCCAGGTCTGAGTCGAAACCTGTCGGGTAGCCCATCGCCTGCAGAACCTGGAGAGAGGGACGATAAAGATAAAACAGAGAAGGACGCAATGGAAAGAAAGAGCAAACAAAAAACTAAAACTCCCGACCACGAACCATTAAAGGTTTGTGGTTTTTGCTGCTATTGCTCGGGCCTACACTAAATAGATGCATATGGTCCGACAACACTGTCTTCCCACTGTACCTGTACTTCAACACAGTCCAGATAATATCTTCATCCTCACTGATCAGAATTGTTTCAAGACCAAACAAATGTTGTCAGTAAACATGATGAGATAAAAAGTAGATTTTTTTTTGTTTCAAGCAATGACAGCAAATCTGAAATCTCTAAATTCCCACATGTAAGTGAGATAGAAACTACAACAAAGATATCAGAGGATCCAGAGGCGCCCTTGTCATGTCGTCCAACACAGATCTGTGTAAAAGGCTTTATATCAGGCTGAATGGTATCATCAGCCACAGAGCCAAAAGAAAGAGAAGCCCAAAAAGACAGAAAAACGACTGTATTTTAACAAAAGAAGTGATCCCAGAATGTACTCGCATTTAATCCAACGCACACAGTAGTTACTATAAAGCCATTACAATACACGCAGAGTCACATGAGCCTACTGTAAGTGCTCGACGGCACACGGAGCAACGGAGTGATTCAACAATATGCAGGCAGAAGAGAAAAGAGCGAGACTCCTGACCCAAATGGGTGATTGAGTTACTGCTGCGGAACCGGCCACTGCGGTGAACAAGTGTGAGAGAGAGAGAGAGAGAGAGAGAGAGAGAGGGAGAGAGAAGAAAGCGAGTGAAAAGGAGAATAGAAAAAAAGGGTGAGAGAGTGGGAGAAAGAGCCTTTTATGGGAATGGAGCGGATAGCGGATTATCCCTGCTCTGTGCTCTGGAGAGCCTCTTTGTTCACAACCACTTTGGGATTACATGGATTTGCCCACCTCCATCCCTCCTTACACACACACACACACAAACACACCACCGGGCATACACAGACAGAAACATATTTATAGGTACACAAAGGTTTGGCTGCAGCCAGAGCTTAGAACGTTCTTCAGGTAGCCAAAAAAAAAGCTAAATTCAGAGAGGATCAGACGCCCTCTTACCTTGACGGCGACGTGGAGCTTGGCGGTCTTCTTGGAGGATCCGGACGCTTCGTAAATGGTTCCGTCCAGGTCCACGGACATGGTGAAGACCGGAGCGTGAACCGGGCCCGACTGGGACAGCAGGCGATACTGCAGCCCCGGCCGGATCTGGTTCAACCGCATCAGGGCGTTCATTGGCTGGTTGGAGTCTATGGCTTTACTGTCGAGGACTGGTGCAAGAAAAAACACGAGGCGGGGTATGGTTAGAGCATAAAGTGGAGCATGCTGGGATAGATTTAATAAAGGTTTGCAGGGGTTGTAACAATTATGCAGCAGGAATAGGACAGACTGGACCAATTTCGGAGATGCTGTATGCAATAAATCATATTTTCTAAAGGTTTTCAGCCCTCTTGCTGGTTGTTTTCATGATGAATAAAAAGGTGCCTCTCTATTTTCTTTCTCTTTCAATCACTTTCACAATATCTAAAAATGCCTCTCTGTCTCCATTAGCCGGGGTTCATCTTCTCCTTGTATGAAGAAAGCGCCTGGCAATGGTTGGGTGGCCTACTAAAACGTTAGCAATCCATACTATTGATCCGACTCCAACGGATGGAAGGAAGGTGGAGGGGGGAGAATCAGACGGGGAGAAAGACAGAAAGAGAGAGAGAGAGAGATGGGAAGAGAAGCAAGGCAGCTCTCACCACCGTCTGAATAGCAATCTGATGCTGATTTAATTTTTTGTATCTGCACTCTCCTAAGTCCTTTTTAAGTTCCTTTTCTTTCTATATTTAGAAGAAGAAAGAAGCAATCAGGTAACAACACCCGTTGTTCCTTCCTTCCTTCCTTCTCATACCTTTCCTCAGATTCCTCTTCATCTTCTTGATAAGGTCCTTGTCGTCCATCGCTCCATCCTCGTATGGCCTCTTCAGACCTAAGCCTGGAGGGAGGGACGCAGAGAGAAACATAGCGAGCATCACTAATCAGTCACCAACTCCGAGAGATGTTTGTACGAACGCGTGCACACACATACACACAGTGGCACTTGTGTGTGACAGAGAGAGGGCGGGGGGGGGGTGGGAGAAAGCAAGCAATATGCGGGAACAGGCATGAAGATGGATAAACTCCCAGACAAGATAAACAGAGCAGACAGGCAGACCAGCAAACAGTCAAACAATGAGGGAGACATGTAAGCTCCGTGCCTACGTGCACCTTAATCTGTAAATGCTCTGGCAATTTTCCACGTCAGCGTCATGAGGTACCGAAAGGCTCGAGCTGATCGTCCACAAGAGACGCTTTGAAACTCTGCCAGCTTTCTCTCGCGTGAACGAAAGCAGAAACGCTCCCGCGTAAACTGATTGCAGAGTTTAAGGAGGCCACCGTGTTCTTGGTGCAACGCTGCAAAAACAATTACAGAGGGAAAAAAAAAAGCGAGCAAAATATCAAACATCGTGTCTCATCCCCGCTTAACATGTCAGGGATGCTGACAGCGCTGGCGTGTGGAAAAACCACCACATACATCAGGAAAGGTCATGTCATATGTGAGTCCGTCCAAAAGCTGTCTGCATGGATCAGATAACTGAACCCAGGGATAAGAAGACCTGAAGAGGCAGGCGGACCTACAGAAAAGCCTTCAAACAGACGGAGACAGAGGCCGAAAGTGCGAACAGACAGGGCGCATACAGACGAGGACAGAAAGACAGACGTGCAGGAGATATCGGGGATGGGGGATGGCGGCACACAGGCTGAGGAGGACTCAACGGACAGGCGGGCGGACAGGTTCACGCACCTTCTTTATCCGACCAAGGGTATTTCTGTGATGGTTTAGTCGAGGGGAGAGGCTCCATCTCCAACACCTTGTAGATCTGTCCGAACGCCATGAGTCTGAGGGCATGCTGTTGGAGGGAAAACAGACACACACATACACACACACACGAAAAAACAAAAAAAGATCAATTCAAACTGCATCGACATCAACACAATCATATGAATGATTTATACTTAGATTGTTTAAGAGGTGATCCAGTCATTTTTAATGGCGCTTAATAGAAGTTAGATCCTACATTTCTTACAGTGCAACTTCTTTGCATTTTTCTGCCTCCTAAAAGCCCATTTTTTTCTTTCAAACACGCTTTCCCACACTTCCAGTTTGCTGAAAAATGTTTAAGAGTATAGGCTGAGTAGTACTCCTCATGATGAGTTTACTCTACATCAGGTCTAAATTTGCCTGAGTGGGCCTTTAAATTTAATTTTAAATACTCTCCTGAAATATTTTTGTTGCTCTAGCTGACTCCTTTATAAAATTGAAATTGAAAATGCAACAAACGCAAAGAGAAGCTCTTCAATAATGTGCATTTGGTTCTTAAATTCTGTTGTAGAGTTTTTAAAATTAAATTTGAAGTGAAGCTGTGGTGTCGGTGCAGGACGAAGCAGGACCTCGTACAAACATGTCTGGCTTAAAAAAAAAAACATGCAGGCTGATAATCATCTGCACAAATACTGGGAGGTCGTGTTGAAACACAGTGGGCAAACCTGTCCACATGCAGGTACCCAATGTCTACACACTTCTATAAAAACATATCTTGCAACACACAGCAATGAATTTGTACTCAAAGATAGCCAGCAGATGCATCGACGAGTACTGTACGTCTGCGTGTGAATTTATCCTCCTCGGCCAGCACATTCTCGATCTTCACAAACAGTCAGAGAGATAACCAGAGTGGCACACAGCGGCTCTGCTAATATACATCCATTAGAGGGGCGGAGTGTCTCAGATATTCATGAGGCTCGGCGCAGCTCATTGACAGAGCATCTCCCTCTCTCCTATCTGCTCTTGTATCTGCTCCAATACAATTATCCCCATTGACATTCTGGCCTCGTTCGGGCTGCCTTCAAAAGGAAATGGACGGCGGGATTCAGTTGAGTGTGTGCGTGTGTGTGTGAGGAGGAGGCGGCCAGCATGCAAACAGATGCCGTCCTCCGGGTGTCAGGGGTGGATTTATGGCTCGCAATGGCAATAGTTTCCCACGCCGATCATTAAAATGCAGCTCCACGCGGCCTCTTTTCGTGCAGTCTTGCAGCAGTGTGTGTGTGTGCATGCAGATTGTTTGGTTGAGGTGGTGATGGGGTCTCTCTGTCTGGTAATAGGTGTGTTGCTTACTTATTCCCACACACTGACAGCTCGGGGCGACTACAGCTGGGTGATAACAACAGTGTGTGTGAGATGATGTGTGTGTGTGTGTGTGAGAGAGTACCTGAGCGCTGTAGGTAACGGCCTCGGCCTGCTGATCGGTCATGTTGGCTAGTGTGTTTGTTGGCTCTTTCTCACATGGGTCGTGTAAACCTGGACCACCTGGGGGAGGCGAGAGAAGATGAAAAACACACACAAACACATACACACACACACAAAGTCAGTTGTCACTTTGCTTGCTAACACTGCCGCTAGGCAACATTTAATTAGGCTTCACTGTCATGAAATAAGCAACACTGGAAATCCCGGTTATTAAAATTGACAACAGGAAAATTTAACTGGTCACTCTGACTGGGAGCGATCCAAAACAGTTACTTTATTTAAAATGCAAAAATCCTCAAACTCTGATTGTGCCACATTTATCTTAAATTTAACTACTGTTGGTGAATAAATATGACTTTTTTCCTCCTGTATATTTGATTTAGTTAAACAACCATGTGCAGGCTCTTTCCTCTTTTAAATTAAAAAAAAATATATGTCTGTTATGTGCTGTCATCAGTCTGGCCTTTGCATCCAATTAATTAATTAATCTTTTTTTTTTAATTAAGTAAAATGAAACTCGCATACTTTTGAATAATTGAATTCTTTCCACGGATGAACAACATTTTGTAAAGCAACCCCTTTTCAGCTGCTCCTAATTAAGATGCTCTGGTAATGATGGCTTCCCTGAGACAGCTGCACTCCACCGGGTCACCGATGACGCAGCGACCTCTCTAAGAAAACCGGCTCAGAAAAATGCGCCTGGATGTATCTGATCATCTGCGCAAAATTTCCATTCATGAAAACTTGCCCACTCGTCTGTCAGTTCTTAAACCGTTCCAGCAGTGCGTTAATGCATCCGTACCTGGTAGCAGTATGCCCGAGGCCAGACACTCCATGACTCGACGAAGGGCTTCTCCAGCCCCGAGAGGTCTGTTGCAGGTGGCAATCGCCTTCTCGCAGATGAGCTCTAAGGGCTGCAAGAACACATGCAGGTATATGAACACGGATGAACATGCAGCCATGAAGAAAATGAGGTGCTGTGTCGATAAAAGCATGTGGAAAGTGACAAATATGATCATTTTTTACTTATATGTTGTATTTACATGCCATACTTAACAATTTTCTCACAACAACAGAATGAATCTACTACTACTGATTATTCTTCTACTTCTAAGCGTGTCAATCAGATGTTAATGACAATATTTTACAGTGTACAGTGGACTTCTTCGGCGTAGTATGTGACCCACAGCTCATTTATGGATGACATTCTGAGCACAACTCTTCATATTTTCAACAGAAATGTGAACCTCCCATCGCTGCACACAGATGGATGGCAAAACAAATGCACTGCATCAAAATGTATAAAAGTTCAAGGGTGGCTGAGGAAGTTCTTTTTATTTCACATTATTTAACACTCAGACACAGGCAATTACAGCAGAAGACTCACCCATCCCTTGAGAGGTTCCCAGACGGGGTGTCTATTGCACATGTCTCTAAGTATCCTGAGAACGATAACGCAGGACTTGAGCCCATTCACTCGAGCCTGAGAGCGACAGAGGGATGGAGGGAGGGATGCAAGGAGGACGATTAAGCAGAGAGAGAGGGAGGAAGGGAACAAATTGAGCGCCAGAGGAGTGGTATTTGTGCAAAACATATACAGACGACAGCCTGCTTTACACCACAGAGCCACATAATGATCATCTGTCTAAGGCTCCCCACAGAGAAGGAGCACCCTGACTTTAAGACCCTGAACATTTTGAATTTAGTTCATTAAACATGTTTTGTCTCTGTCCTCAGAAAATATCTACATTCAGATATGTTTTTTTTTTGTCAGTAAGGTAAGTGAGTTGGGAGATAGATGGGGGAAGGGTATGGGAGAGGAATCAAAAGGGAAGCATTGACATACTGTACAGAGCAGGCAGGTTCACATAATAGCCAAAAAGAAAAAAACAAGTATCAACCATTGCTTTTGTAGCCTCACGATACTTCTCACGTTCATCTTTATCCCAGTTCATACACAGTGGGGTGGAGTGAAACAAAAATATGGAGGTATTTTTGTAAGTGATGTGTGATATTTGGCCATTTTTGTTTGTGATGTTGAACAACATCCTGCAAAGTGAACTGGAGATGAGAGAGCATCAAAACTTAAATTTATCAGCCATAGCCTTTAATTATCAGATAATTTGGAATATTTCTACATAAATTCCAATTTATGTGTATTTTTTTCCCACACTTGAGACTATTCTTGATTTGTTCAAAATGAGTGGGCACAGTGAGCACCGCAGCACGAGCTGACAGTGAGTGTTTCCCTCTGGATGAATCGTCAGGCTACAATAAGCATCGGGCAGGAAGACAGGAAGTGAGTGGGTGCCGACCTGGAACCACTTGGCGTGTCGCAGCGCTGCCAGGGCCAACAGACATCTGTGTCTATCCAGCACCTCCCCCTCCTCCTCCTCAGCCTCCACTCTCTGCGCAGCAGCACCCAACACTGCCACAAAACAATAACAACCCAATATAGAGAACGTAAAACACACACACGTCATGTCTGAGTGTGTGTGTTTGAATTGTGCGTGTGTGAATGTATGCAGGTACGCTTGAAATAAACAACCCTGCGTGACTGCACACATTCACACACACATGCATGGATATTTTGGTACATACAAGGTGCTTTACATGCCATAAAGTTGTTTCTCTCCTTGCAGAAAGCGCTGACTCTCTACAGTTCACAGATCCGTGATGAATGCTCGTAAAGACGTCCTCACTCTTTAAACGGTGTGTCATTTTCAACACTGTGATCAGTCTAACATGTGTTAACTGCATCACATGTTGACATCCTTGGCACACAGTAATTCAGGATCCCCCGTGTACGTATATACGTGTTGAAAATTACCCACACTATTCAACAGTGATTTAGCTGATTACATCCATCCAGTCACTGACAAAGCAGTGAAAGGGAGAGGAACCAGGGTCACAAGGGAAGAGACAACTTAGTGGGATGGAGAGCCCCCCCACAGACATACACCAAACAAATACTTAAGGAGTGTTTGATTTAATGTGTGGGCATTGTTGGGACACACACACAGTCACTGTGCCCCAGCAAGATAAATCAATCTCTCCTTTGCGTATTTGACGAGGATTTCATTTATTTTGATCCAGTTTGCGCCAGGCAGGAGTCAAAATAGGTGCTTTTATTTTTCTTCTGGATTACTTGAGGTGCACTTGATTTCACAGACTTGTAGAGAAATGGGGCAGAGGAAGCAATTCAACAGCCTGTCTTGGTTAAACACAGAATCAAGCGCTCCTAAAGTAGAACTGAAAAGAAAACAACAACAAAAAAAAAAAAATCTAAGATAGTTTGACCCAGTCTCAGACAAACACAACACAGGAAGGATCAAGGCAGGGTTTAGTCAGAGCGTTGTGGTTGGTAAAAGAGGAACATTCCTACTTTTGTGTATGTGAGCGTTTGATTCATGCCACCCTGCACGCCGGGGCCGGCTGAGTTACGACGCCCTCGCCCGTTCCCGCTACTCGAGAATCAGCACAAAGTCTGCGATATGCAAGGCGAGCTGAATCAAACGCAGCTGTGTGTGAATGAGTGCGGTTTCCAAAGAGGATTTATTGTGCACGGGACCTACTGGGGGCCAAGTAAAACACACTAAGGAGCCCTTTGGGTCTCTATGAAAACACAACCTGGTAAATATTTTCCTCATCACTCTCCCGTAAAAAGAAAAGCCTTCCCTCAAGAGGTATTAAGTTGAAATGTCAAATGTGCCTAATGTGCGGCGGCGGTGGCGGCACGAGAAGATCTATCTCGCATTATCTCTGAAGTCATCTCGCCGTTACTGCAGTGAAGCTCTCCCTCTCATTTCATTTGTGTTTCTGTGTGATGTGTAATGGTGAGTGTGTGTCGAGGCCTGTCCGAGCGATCCCAGCTGCACGTGGGACCGCTCTGCTGCTGCTGCCAGTGGATCATTACAGTCTTCCTTCTCCCCGTTTGTCCTCCCACTGTTCCCTCAAACTAGCTCTGCTGGCTGCTCCCTCGCTCGGCGCTCCTCTTTCGTCATTACCTCCCTCCCTGCGTTGTCTGATTTAAAATAAAAAAAAACACCTCCCTTTGCTTGCGTGTCTCTCCTCTAATTTACTCTCACAGCGCCCTCCTTCCCTCTGTGACCACGCGGAGCAGCGGGCTGTATCTGAGCGTAAAGAGCACTCACGTATGCAACATAAACACAAGCACTACTTATTCTCTAAAAAACAGAGAATTGAATAATCCTGAAGCAGAAATGAACAGACTCTTTTTAAATGTGTGTATCATGTTGTCATGTCTTTCAGAGGTAGTTCACAAACTCTCTAATACGTTGCTAATAAAGTCCTGACCAGTTTCTTTTAATAAAGCCAGAAGAGGCGCTGACACCACTGCTGGTTGCGCCGACTGCATGTGTTAATGTGTAAAAGTGATGGGCCCTTCCTTTTAAGACGTGACCCCGTTAGACAGACTGGCCCACATCCCTCAACCTCCACGGGTGCCCGATGAAGTCCGAGCAATTAGACACCTAGTGTGACAGGTATCTTTATCCTGGTGCAAAATAGGACTGTGCATATGTGTGCTCCTCCTGGCGTGTGTGGGGGGAGGAAAAAAAAAAAAGCTTCCCCCCATCTTGCCGCGGCGTGTGGCGTGATGTACGGCTAACCTTCGTGCTATCTCTCATCTCTCTCCGAGACCTGAGTGCCTATTTGGACGGGAGCCACAGGATGGATGGGCAGCTTGCTACAGCTCGGTTATTGATTTCGCTGCCCTGCTGGCCTTGCTGTGCCGTCCCACCTCCCACAACCAATTATAACCAGTTCCTGCTACCAATGAGAACATGGGAGGGAGGGGGGTGGTGATTGTTATTGGACTGAACCGGCTCAGCAGCCGTTCCTGTGCTTCAGCTCTGGTGTGTGTCCTGTACCTGTCTTGTCTTGTGTCAGCATCAGTTAATGAGGTCAAAGCTCTTGTTTGAGGGAAAAAGAATTAATAGAGATCTATCACACAAACAAATACAACATATATTGAATTTTTTGTGTGTGTGTGTAGAGAAAGATGGAAAAACTTGTGTTTTTTCCCCCGTCTCTGTTCCTACCTTGCCCATTCTTCCTCTCCTGCTTCTCCTCTTCGTACTCCACTTCCACCCTCTCTTCTTCCTCCTCCTCCTCCTCCTCCTCTCTCCATTCTCCCCATTCACCAACACTTCCTCCTCCTCTTCCTCCTCCTCTTCCTCCTCTCCCTCTTCCTCCCACCATCTTCCCTCATGGCCGGCGAGGTGAGAGTGATCTTCAGCGTGAGTTTGGGCTCCGCTGTAGTTCGTACCAAGATGGCTGCCTCGGGCAAGGAGCTCGTGACCTCGTATTTCTCCTCTGTCAGCTTCTGTCGAGCGTCAAACAGACATAAATGGACGGTCAGAGGCCAAGGTCACAAAGCGGCTCGGTGTGGACGAAAGAAAAAGAAGAAAAAGACAAATATATGTGCTTCCTGCTGCTGCTGCTGCTGCTTCCAGACGCTGCAACAACACCACCAGGTGCGACAGGAGGAATATTAAGTGAACAACGAACATGAGACAACATTTAGAGAAACTGATCAGCCTCGATATCTTATCTCTTGATATTTTGGACTATTTTTGGCCCTGAGGATGTTACTGATATCTCGATCTAAAGTAGTCTTTTAAAATGTGAAAACATCTCATATAAACACTACAACATCTATATCGATCACACGCATGACAACACAGAAACGAATAAAATTCACTGGATTTATTGTGATGGATGGATGTTACTTAAAATGAAGCTGCCAAAAAAATTATGAATAAACAAGCATAGAAAAGTGACCAAAAAGTCTGCCTCTAGCAACCATGAATGGACAAGTGAGGCTGAATCAGTACAGAAAACATCCCTCACGGACAGCGGTTACATCTGATGACCTTAATATTTTAAACACTAGCTAATTAAGTCCAATCAACACAGAAAAAAAACATGATATAAACAAATGATCCAAAGCTGTGAGATGCCTTCAACTTAAAAAAAAGGGATGACTGAGAAACAAAATGATGAAAGATGACGTGTGATCATGTGTATGTGTGGCTTTACTTGTCTACCACCGCTGTTATCTGTGAAATTGTCCATCTGTATGTTCACTCTGCTTCCTTCACTCTGGAGGAATCAATTCCTGCTGACCTCTGCGGTGACGACTGGGAACCACTGATGGTCATGAATTCATGTTGGCGGACACATCTGTTACTTGAACAGGTATAATGGTCTGCGTACCTGAACCGAACGTTTTCTGTACGGGCCTTTCGGTTCGGTGAGCATGAATACTTAATCAATACAGCCGGTGCATGTGAGGAACTTATTGGCGTGATCAGGGGCTCAGATATGGAGGGACAACTTCAGCGAAGGACCGGATATTGATAAGTCAGTCAGATGCATTAAACTCGGTGCAGCAGGCTCACGGTCACGGCGACTGTTTCATCATTTAAGCCTACTGTGCAGGAACCTCAGATTTGCGGCCGATATTGTGCAACCTGCAATGACAAGCTCCATAGGTGTTTTCATAGCAGCAGATATGCGACTTATCTGTTGTTGAGAACGCAAAGAAAAAGAAACCAAAAAAAATCTAGTTTGTTTTCGGTTCCTTGTTTCTGCTGTACCGAAAACACACCGAGCCACTGCACCATTACACCCCTTACTCGATACACACATCCAAAAAATACGACAAAAACAATAATGACAACCTGCAGTCTCGCGCACCAAGATGTTTAAGTGACATCACTTCCCGCAGGCAGAAACAGGTACACACAGACTCACAAAAGCGTATAAAGTTATGGCCGACAATAAAAACTGAAGAAACAGAAGATGTGAACTAAAACGAAGCGTAAGTCACTGAGAGGCCCCTGAGGAAGCGTCGGTGTAAGCACAGTTCGTGTGTGGTTGTTTCCGTCGTACCCAGCATGTGCTGATCTTGCTCTATTTGTAAGTGGACTACGCGTTTGTGTATATGTGTGTGTGCTTGCATTATTTATGTCTCTGGGCAATAAATTCAGCTGCATTACGGGACTCAGCTCCGATGTAGGGGTACAACGCCAGTCCTCACAAGGTTCATTACTTATTTTAGGGTTGAGCCTTGGTTTTGGGACTTGGTCAAAGCTAAGATTAAGTTGGTATAAAACTCCTCTAATGATAAGACATCTTATTAAAAAAACATGAATGAAGTATTTAAAAGATGTCAGTAAGGCTTTGGGGATGGGGGAATAAAACAATAATCCCAGCCTCTCATCCTCCATATATTTTCCATGCGGCCGGCTTAGAGTAAGCTTCCAGGGAATTAATGCGAGTCAATGCAACGTCCTCCTAAGCGACACAAACAAGTGCGTGTGTATGTGCATGTGTTTCAATGCTGCTTAAGTGAGCAGTGGGTCGCGGAGGGCCCATCTACATCCCATTTGGCTCTGATGAGAAAATCAGAATCTCCGGTCACTGGGCCGAGACATGAGATTACCTCCCAGCCCACACACACACAGAAAACAGACACAACATGCGCACACAAAAACACTTTTCTTCCCTGTCGTTCTCCCTCTCTCACACCACTTAACTAACATAGAAAGCGAGTGGAGGAGAGGTGCAGGGGCAAAATTTATTCATTGAGTAATCTCAGCACTAGCTGGCCATGTTGTGCAGTTTTTACCGCGTTAGTAGTTACTGCTGAATACTTCCCCTTCTAACTGGATTTTTAGTAAATGCAAAAGTTCACCTGGCTGCCACAATATGTATCTAACCAGTTATTTAAGGCATTTACAAGGCTGGCTCTGATCCTCAGGGGATAAATAAAAAATAAAATTCTTGTACCATTCAACATTTAAACATGTTTGCGTCTGCATTTCTTGCACGCCGAGGTATCAGTGTGTTCGGTATGAGCTTCTGTTCTGTGCCATGACTCGTTAATGAGGACACATGACACTGAGGGAGTGACATGAGTATTAATCACACATGACTCATACATACTAAAACACCTCTCGGCTTCTCACTTGACAATATTGCTGTCTCTTACCTATTTCTGCCAACGCTCGTGGCGCTTCTACCTATACTTAGACGCGAGGTTCGAGTTGGCAAAGCCGAGCAGAAACACTCGGTTTCTGACACCGGAGAGGACTGTGCAGTAAAAATAGAGTCGTTGTGGATTAAATTAGGTGGACTACGATATCAACGGAGGTTTGATGCAATTGTGTGCGTTTGAGACTGCGTGCATCTGTGTCACGTGTGCGAGGGTGTGTGTCGGTGTGCGTCTCTAACCTCAATCTGTGAGGGTAAATTATGACAGACAGCGTCCAGCAGTGTCTGTGTGGGTTTGTCTCTGCACATCAGCACGAGCTCCAGGTCCATGTCGCCTTTGATCAGGAGGCCTTTGGCGACCAGGCCGATCCGCATCACTCCACACAGCACGCCGCCGCTGCTGGGCTCTCTGCTTTTAAAGAAAATAACAAAAACAAACAAAAAAAAAGCATAGGTAGTATTTGCACCTTATGTGGTCTTTAAATTTAAGGACACACACATTTCAATTTATAGCTGAAAAAGTCAAATTTCTAGATCCCCTTTTTCAATAAAATCTATGCTAAAAAGAAAATCTGTTGTCATATAGATTTGAAAGGAAAAAAAAAATTATCACATTATCGTAACTCGTGTTTCATACTTGATCCTAATTCCACATCCTTGTGTAATAAATGACTCTGCAGGCACAAGATCCAGTCGATTTTCAAATTAAGTTTCCAACATGATTTCCAAAACATAACACCACTACTTCAAATTAATAATATTTTAATACGTATCAATATTTCATGTAATCTAAATGAGTGTGCAGCTGCGTGAATGAACAGATTAAAATACAAGGTGGCAGTTAAGATTGCAGAATAAGATCTGACGGGCCAATTCAAGAGCTTAATGAGAAGTAGTGAAGCCGCAATAAAGAGATTCATGGAGAAAGCCGACCATGGAGACAGAGCCCAGAAACTGTCGAGTGGTTAAGTTCACTTCCTCTGAGTCTCTGCATGAAGCGGATCTCCTAAAACTACTCCTCGGATATTTTTGGTCAGAGTAAGACAAGAAATTGGACGCTGCCCTTTATGCAGCTTCCGACAACACAGAATAACTTCTCCCCCACCTGTAGCTGTCACTGGAGTCCTCGGTTTCATCGCCGGGCTCGTCGCCAGGATCGTCCTCCTCTGCGCTGTCTGCCGGTCGGCTGTTGATGTGGCTGTGGACGTCGACGCCGCTCTGATCCAGCCAGTCGGAGACGTGTTTGAGGGCGCACTCGACGGTGGACACCAGCGTCTGAACGGCCTCCAGCTCCTGGGAGGAGGGGTAGATGGTGGAGTGTTTCGCCATGACGTGGCGGTCATCGTTGCTGAAGGAGCGGAAGGACCTCTGAAAGAAGAGAGAAGGAATGGTAAAGAACAGAATTAGAAATCTAATTTGGTGCAAGTCCAATTTATGCATGTGTACGTGTACAAAAACACACACAATCTAACCCATATTTGTCTACAGCAAGAGCACCACAGGAGAGGTTTTCAGCAGCAGACTGAGCTTTAATCCATCAAATTGAGCTTTTTTCCTCTTTGTTGGGGACTGATTTCTCTCACTCTTGCATCCAAAATTAAAAAAACAAACACACACTTTACACAAATGCTTGCACCACAACCGAACATACACAAATACGCACCCTGTCACTTCAATACTGCGTTACCATTAACACCCACAAGGACCTTTTTGTGTGTGTTGCTTTTTAGGGGTGGGAATTACCACCTGATTCGATTTGATTGTGTTTCAGAGGATCACACTTCGATTATTAAACGATTCTTGATGCATCCTGTTGCATTGCAATGCATCTCAGTTTCACATTTCTATAAATCCATCAATATAAACAAGTATGCCCAAACATCTACTTTTAAAAAAGAAGATAATTTTATTTCCTCTTCGCACACATTCTACACAGCACCAGCACCAAACTCTGGAAATAACAGCGTTGAAAATTGATAATCGATTATGGATTTTACTGCATCTGAATCATCCGACAAAGCATTGCGATGCATCAAAGAATCAATCATTCCCCCACCCATATTGCTTTTATGCAGACTGGACTTCACTTCTTGATCTCTTTTACAGGAAATAAATCAATCCTTAAGGCAGTGACAGCTCCCATTTAATGACACTGACCCTGACGTGCACGTACACACAGTTACACACAGCTATCAGAGATTCATCAGGCCGCCATACTCCTATCCTCTCCTCCGCCTGTCCTAATTCAATCAGACATTCTGGCCCGGCAAATTTACGTCAGCTCTCCTGTCCTTCGTACTCTCTGGGAGGCACTCTCTGGAGGAAAGCATGAGGAAGGAAAGCTGAGGAAGGAGGAGATCAGGTGGGAGTGGACGACACAAAATAGAAGAGGCATGCCACACAAACAAAAAGGAGGACAGAGGACAGCAGAGGAGGGGAACAAAAGGAGATAAAAAATGGTTGTGGGAGGGGGAGCCTGCATTCAAAGATGAAATGAAAAGTAAGGAGACGGAGGAGAGGAGCAGGAGGGGAACAAAAGGAGATGTAAGTGAGGCTTCTGTGATGAAAAGTCGGAGGAGAGGAGCGCTGTAAGTGAGGCTGCAATTAATATCACCCAGATGGGCCCCTGTGCTTATGTGTATTCATGGGGAAATACTGTGCGATTTACATCCTTTTACAGCATTTCAGTGGGTGCTTGTTCATGTGGCATTCGACTATTGAATGAAAAATATTTTTGTTATGTTACATATTATTCAAACAGCTGTCCATTAACTATTAGCTAATATGATTCAAATGTAAAACTCACACAACTGAGAACTTAAGTAGCAATGTAGGGAAGAGATGACGGGATATAACCCTCTGCAAGCATAATTTCATTAAGAGTGCATTAGAATTAATTATCGAAGCGTAAAATTTGCAGTAATGTAATTCTCCGGGGCGACTGCATAATTACAGAATAACAGAAATACCATATATTAGACAATTAATGCATTACAGTGCTTGTCTTACACACGTAATTTCATATTTCTTGTCTTAACACGTAATTTCATATTAATTTCTCTGTGCTTATATGGTTAGCACACAGTTTTTCTGCATTATTTTCCACTCTCTTATTCTACACTCTCTATTTAATCTTCATTACTTCTGTTATTTTGTGCATAAAAATATGAACAACCATCATTTTTGTATCGCTGTGCCTTTGATGTTGCTCTTTTCACTTGTTATCTTTTACCTCTTTCTTCGCCCCATCTTTATTTTTTGGGACATATAAAGATATCACATCTAAGGAAAACAATTAATATAACGTAAGTTTTTTTAATTTTATTTTTATACCATCGCTTGGTAATCTGAATCTGAAAAGAGCGAGACTGATTCTTAATCATTTGAGGTTATCACGCCACGCCGGGGGAGCCTGAGGTACGCAACCCGAGGACACAACACGAGGAGGAGGCTGCTCTCAACAAGCTGCTTATCTCCAAGACCCACATTTCCCTTTATTCACTACACACATCGACTCAAAGGGAACCACACACTGGGCATGCTAACTGAGAAAAACACACACACACACACACACGGGAGGAGATGACCTTTTCAGAGTAGTATGGATAGTGTAGCTTGAGCAGTACTATCACCCTATTTGAAAATCTAAGGACCAACTGCACACACACACACAGACACACACTCTTCATCCCAGTCCTAATTGAACTGGTGGCATTCATCTTTCACCAGAGCGAGTGAGATAAAGCCATTAAGAAGAAGTAGGACAAGCAGAGCACAATGACTGCAGCCTCACAGCCGGCGTGGCTCGGTATGTAGAGCCCGGTGCAAGCGTTCGGCGGGGTTACACACTTTGTTCCCGCCGGAGCCGTGACTCTCCACGTGGAGTGAATTCAGATTCCTTGAAAGGATTTAAGAAGTATTAAAAATCTACGCCATCTGGTTTCTTCACATCATCGTGTCCAACTGTGATTCCCATGACGTTGCGTGGCTTTCGTCTGACATTTTCAGCTAATCAGTACTTTTATGGAACTACAAATGCGCTTTTCAGTAGATTTCAGTAGAAACTCTTGATTAGTGGTATGAGGCATCTGTTAAAAATATTAAAATCTCCTTCTTTTAGAGGGACAATAAAGGAACAACAACTTTGATTGATTAATAAATGGCAAAAATATGAGGATGTAGTTATTTTCTCTGTTTTATTTGAATCTTTAGATTTTGTTTGCTTATAGAAAAAAACCTGGTCAGATTCATAGATTGTTTCTGAATACTGGGGAAAAAATTGCTGCAGTGTCCTTTTATTCAGAACTGACTAATCGCTTTATAGAGATTATATATTTTGGTTTAAGCAAAAGGTTATTGTACATAAAAATGTGATAACTGTGTAGCTGTAAGTGTGTGTACCTACGTGTGTGTTCAGTGCCGTGTGTCTTTATACTTGTGCACCCTCTCAGAGTGGTGTTTAACAGACCAACAGTAGCAGATTTTATGAGGCGTTGCTAATAGGAGCTTCTGCAGCCATAAACCACATTGCGAAAAGAGCGTCTATGTATGTGTGTGTGTCGTACCACTCGACCACGGGGGAGTTGCCCAGCTGCTCTGATCACCATGTAAATCAGAGCAGTTAAGGAGGACTCACTGACAGGAATCGACCTCTCAGGCCAGCATGCGCCCAGATAATGTTGCAGACATTTGGACAAGTGACACGATAAGAAAGCTCCCGCAGCCGGGAACTGACGCAAGATTTTGGAGAATTTCGTTGAAAGGTAAAGCTCCGCCATGTGTTTCTCATAAAGTTCTCCAAATTTAATGAAAAAAATTACACTTTTTGATCAAAAACTACTTTAGACTTCTGCACAAACTGGTGCAAACGTCCAGGTTGACGTTTAAAGCCAATGTTGCTGTCATGCCTTCTCTGCAACCTTATTATACACACACACACACAGATGCACACTCAATCTGGTTTCAAGGACAGGTGTTGTCTCTAACACCTCGGCTGTCCTTGAATCCACCCTGACCGCCACATAACCAAGAGGTCAATTGCACAATATGCTCTCCTGCCCGAGTGTGTGTGTGTGTGTGTGTGTGTGAGGGAGCCACATAAATCATAAATGATGGTGAAGTCACAAAGGATCTCAATCCAGATGTCCGGTAACAACCCCCCCAGTGTCACCAACACAACATCAGACTGTGTCCAATTTGGGCACATTGACCTAAAGCTGATCCTTGGCAGCGAAAATGAAGTTCAGGTACCAGCTGGGCCAAATTTAATGGTGTTATGTCTCCAAATTCAATATATTATGTCCAAATTAAGTTATGGTATTATAGATTAATGGCTGTAGCAAATTAAATACAGCAGCAACTCTACAACGAGACAATCAGACAGGTTGTAAACAAGCCAAGAGAAAAGCCAGATTATCTGAGACGCTTTGTGAAACGCACACAAAATGTCAACGATGCTTCGACTACAACTCCAACTCTAAATTTGCTAATGTGGGTGGGGGGGTTGTTTAAAACCTGTCTGATTGTCTCACTGCAACACTCCAGATATCAGCAATTATCTCAGAGAGTGCGACTGAACGGCGGCCAAATGCATGAAAATGACACTACACCAGAGTTATCCTTTAACATCTCATCGGATTAAAATGTCCCTCAAAATTAGGCGTAATACTGATTGAGATATTTACTCGAAATAAAAAAAAAAATATTACGAAATCTTCTAATTTTTAAAGCACATTTTGATTAATATTATTAGTGATAATGTTTTAGTGTAATTTTTCTGTAATGTAATGTAAAAAGTGGGAAATACATACAAGCCAGGACAGACAGTGTATTTACAAAGTATTAGTATAAATTCAACATCTAGCTCCAATGCTAATTATTTTGCGAAGAGGAGCCGATGAATTATACAGAATCCGCAAAAATCGAAAGCAAAAATCTGTTGCCTGTAATTCTTCCATCCTTTCCCAGAAAGCAGAAGCAGACGTGCACACATACAACCGATGGACCCCAACTATCTGCACGCCACCAGCACACACCACGCGCTGTGTGTTTATACCTTCGTATGCCATTGTTGCACGGCGCTTTTAGACCACACACTTACCAATTACACTCCATTTCATGCTCCAGTGAGGCCGACAGGCTGGCAGGCCCATGTTACGTAACCGCATTACACAGCATTTACAACTGGCTGTGTACTCAACTAAAGTGCACACACCTCACGACTCGAAAGAACCTCATACATACCGCACAACAAATGTTTTAATACACACACGACGGGTGACATATGAACATAAAACCCCTACAATCAATTACACACATTGCCTTACAAACACACGCTACAATCCATCACCCCCCCCTCTTTTTTCTGTCCTTAATACTCTGCAGTAAAACCATTTCAGTTCAAGGTGTTGTGGTTAGACACGCACGCTGTCAGTCGCAGCCACTTCGCTTTAGAGGCAGCAGCATCCAGTGACTTTCCTCCCCATTGCTGCCTGTCTCTTTCAGTCTGTCTCATCCTGGCTCTCTGTGGCCATCTGCTAGAAATTACATGACCCGATGCCAAAGAGAAGACTCGCTGGAACAATATCAGCTGTGGATGGGGCGATACACCATGGCCGTGTCTTTGTCGGGGACGTTTTTCTATTATTATTTTTTCTCCCCAATCTATTGCCTATTATTTTAAGGGCACCAGTTAGGAGTATTGTGTTGTGTGCGTAAAAAGTGTGCGAATAAGCAGCGAAATGCCGGCGGAGGTGTTTGTGTGCTCTTATTTTTAATAAGTCATGTGCCTGAAGTGCGTGCCGAGGGCTTAGATGACAGCACGCGCTGCGAGGCATCGCAAAGTCGGAACGAGAGACGAGGGAGGGAAGAGGAGGAGAAAGCAAACAAGGGAGGTCGACCGGAGCTGAGAGATCGACAGAAGGAGACGCAGGGAGATGAAGGCAAACCGGATTTTAATATTTTCGGCCAGCTGCAGAGACAAAGGTTTGTTTGCAATAAAGACGACGACACAGGCCTGAAACACCTTTGTGGTGAAGCTATACTAAAACCCAGAAAAACAAAAATCAGCACCTGTAAACACCTGGGAAAACAATTTTTCAGAAGCGGAGTTTGGCAAAATGTCACACCTCTTTAGGCCGACAGGAAAGCGAGTGAAGTTGAAAGAGAGGAGAAAATTCAAAAAAACTTCTAAAAACCCATCACAAAATAGGCTGGGAGTGATGCGACAAGCAACACACACACACACACAAATAAAAAAAATAAAAAAAAAACTCTGTAACATCCAGCAGCCTAGGGGAGATTGCATTAAAAATTCATTCTGTGATTTATCTGCACTCTGCTTGGCAGGCCGGGCTGCCACACTCTGCTATCCTGTTTTATTGTGTTGTGCTCTCTCTCTCTCTCTCTCTCTCTCTCTCTGTCTTCTATATTACCACATGCATAGTCATCACACACACACACACACGATAGCAGGGTGCACATACATCAAAACATATAAACAAAATTGCATTCACGGCAGCAAAACAACACACAGCCTGCCTCTCAACTGTCACTGATACACATGAGATAAAACAAACAAACAAACAAAAAAAAAAAACACAATACAGGCTAACATATTGAACATGTCATCACGTCTGCAAAATGCCCAGCCATTTCAGCAGCGACGGCATTCATCTAAAAAGTCTGCTGTTATCAATCAAGCTGATAAAATACAGCACCCAGACTGCTATGCGCTAAAGGAAGAGGTTTTTTTTTTTCCTGCATGCCCTTTGCCCTCTTTAATGTGCCTGCATTGTTTAAAAAGGTTTATGGCCGGCCTATAAAGTATTATGACCGGGCCGCTAAAAGCAGATGAGCTGACACTACACTGTTTCTGGGAAAACTCTTACAGTATGTGAGGGAAATACCAGGACACAATAAAAGAAACATAAAATGATGTCACAGTGTTTTAACAAAAGCTTTTAAAACCTGACTGATTTTTTTTTTTTCAGTAAGGATTTCAGTAACGTCTTCTGCTAATTGATCACTGTAAAGTCCACACAAGAGAAGTGGAACCGAAACCTAAATAGCTTGAAACATTCGGCAGCTTCCTTGAAACCGAGCAGTGAACTCGTGATGACACGAACGAGGGCCGAGCTGTGCGACACGCAAAAGGCTGACACAAAAACGATCCGCCCCAAAAATATAGGCAAAAAAAAAAAAAAAAAGAGGGCATGTGTATTCATTAAAGGCTCAAATGCAAGACGACAACAAGTCGGTGTATTGTGCGGTGTGCGGTTTTGACACCCTTGGCCAAGGTCACCCGCTGTATTTGCTGCATCACCATAACTCAAGACTAATCACAGCACTGTGTTGCAAGCTGCACACACACACACACACACGCACTAGTCTCATTACCCTTGGTTATTTATGAGCTCAAGCGTGCGCCCCCTTCTGCAGCATCCAACCTCAGCATCTTCAGCAACATCTTGTTTTCTCTCAATCATTCATTTTTTTTCCTCCCGGCTCCCCTTCTTTCCTTCTCTTCTCTCCTCCTCATCCCTTTGCTCCTCTGCTCTCCCACTCCTCTTCACACTCATTTCCTCCCTCTTTCCTCCTCTTGTTCTGGTTTTTTAATAATTCATCTCCTGCTCTGCTCCCCCCTCCCCGAGGGAAAAGCTCCCACTGTCACAGGCCGAGACCATTAATCAATCCCTCGTCTCCACCACCACCTCCCCCCACACACACTCCACCTCTCTAAGCTCTTAACCTCCCCTCCTCTCCACCGTTCCTCCCCTCTACACTTTTCTTTTTCCTTTCCATACCCTTTGCGCTTTTCATCTCTCATGTTTCTGTCCATCATTTATGTTTTTTATGGTCTTATCAGCCCCTCCTTGTCAGTCTCTCTTCTCCCTGCTGCTCCCTTTGATCTCTGGGGCCCACCGTGGTTCTTTTTCTGCATCTTCTTCCTCCAGAAACCTCATCTTGTGCTGTTACGTAAGGAACAAAATCTTATTTCCACATTCATTCGCCGTGCAAACTGGTAGAAAACTGCAGACCGGTGAGAATTCATCACTTATCCTTCTGATTTTACATCCACAAATGGCTGTGACACGCTGATTAAACACAATAAACACGTGGCAAAATGAAGGAAACCGAAGAAAAGACCAACAGTAATTAAACTGATCGTCCTTTTAAACTCTCTTTCCGTTCTCCTTTTATTCCCAACCGCCTCACATGTCCATCTCCTTCTGTTTCCTTTCATTGTTCTTCACTTCCTTGACCTTCCTCTGTCTCTTTCACTTTCCCGTTTTCTCCTTTTCCTATGACATATAGCCTGTATAGATCCCACTCTCCGAAAACGCAAAGCTATACACTCCCGAGTTCTTATCGGGTATCTCACTCTGTTGTCATGTCTAGAGCAAGTTATCAGATTGAACTCTTACACCCTGCAGTCTTGAGTGTTTCCTTGCTCCTTTGCGGACAATCCAGCAGCAACAACAACAACACACAGGCCAACACACACTTACATGCAAACAGTGTATTACCATGCCTGCAGGAGGAGCGGTCGCACGTTTCCTTCCTTCTGACGCCCGCCTCTGGTATCGCTGGGCGCGCGGTGATGTGCAGAAGCAAGGTTACCGGTCAGGATGTTGCTGTCGTGCTGTTTCCTCTCCTCATGTGCTCTCCTGTCACTCCGGCCACCGCTCGACGAGAGGTTGGACTTCTGGGAGAGGAGGCGAAACAGACAGAGGGGACAGAGCAGGAAGCGTCAAAGGAAAATTAAGAGGTTGTTTCTTTTCCTCCAGATAAAAAAAAAAAAAAAAAAAATCGATCTAATTAATGTTACATAACGCAACATATAAAAAGACAGAAGCATGAACGTGATCTTACCAACATCAACCACCATCACGCTAAACCTGCTACTGTCTGACTCTGCAAAAACCAATACCACCAGTAGCTTGATTTTCCTGTAACACTCGATTCTCTCTCTCTCGCTCACACACACGCTTGCACAAATACACACTCACTCACACACACTCGCATGCTCGTGCTGCTTTCTAAGAAGGGGCGCAGTCCATGTCCTTGAGTAGAAGATCTGACAAACTAGCTGATCAACCCATATGGACACACACACACACACACAAGCATGCACACAGGCCTTCATTCATATTTCATGAGCTGGCAGGGGTCTGAGGGAGGGGGTTGTAATACAAACATGTACTTGTATTCATTCACTGGGTTACACACTTGCGCCTTACATGCCCTCCTCCAATCACACACACGCAAAGTAGACACACTACATGTAAAAACTGCTTTTGCTAATGGAAAAAGACATATATATATATACACACACACACACACACACACACACACACACACAGTACATAGATAATAAAACACATACATATCAGTTTAAGCCTCAAAGTGAAGAAGTAGTGATGAAATTTTGGCAGATAATTACGATGGGATTTCTGCTTCACTCTGAAATACTGTGTTTTACTATAAAACACTCTCCACTATGCACAGCGGAGAGCCTGAGAGGGTTAAAAGTGAGAGAAAGGAGATGAACAAAAAACTCACTACACTTAAAATGACAGTGTTTAGTATTTGGCGAGCGCTGGACCAACGTGCTACAGAGTGCTCCTTCCAATACAATGTGAGAAAGCAATAGTTTTAACCTTATCTCTCCCTCGCTTTTCTTTCTATCAGTGAACTAAAAACAGAGGGGACAGTTAAGTAATACTGAAGAGAAATAAACACTATAGAATGCACAGAAAAAAATTTTAATGTAAGCCAATTAACCTTTATGGTTTAAATGTCTCGTATGTGATTTTCCAAAAATCTTTAAAGCTAATTAAAAGTCACCTTTAGTTTAACTTTTACCTTTTGCTCATCTCAGGGCTCTGAAAAGAAACCATTCATCTAGTGTTGCTATGAAAATGCAGGCTGGTTTTATCAGTGCAGAGCGAGCCGAGGTGAAGTGATACACAACGTTCCTATTCACAACACGAAATGTCAACAGTATCACCGCTGACACTGCACAGGCGCATCTGGTCACACTCAAACCAGAGCAATGACATTTATAGAGCTGCGCGCGTCTGTGTGTGTTCAAACACTCGATCATTTCTCCGAAGGCCTTCCACCTCCAGGGCTCGTTCTGTTATAAGCAGGTGTGGGAACATATTTCATTAATTAAAACTGTGACAAACATTTTTTTTTTTTTCACCATGATGATGGTGAGATGACGACGAGATGAAGACAGAACAACAAAAACAAACTGGGACTCTTTATGCTGTTGTTAAGATAAATTGGGAGTTGAAAATAAAAAATAAATAAATGCATGATGACAATAATGAACAAAAAGTGGCTGATTGCTTTTTACGTGGAAGTAGTTTAGATAGATTTCCATGTGTTACACCCCTTCCTGTACATCTGACTTTTTCCTATTTAACCCTGTAAAGCCTAAACAATGAAATAATTGCCAGAAAATCTAATTTGGAGTGTTTATTGAACCTTCTGGAAAAAAAAAATCAATTTGCATTTATGATTTTTAATTTGTATAATATTTGCTACATTCAGCATTTTTTATTTATTTTTGGGTTATTGGGTATTTTCTGGCATTATGATAGTATACATCAGGTTTTTCAGGGAAAAAAAATCATCACACTGATGATGCAGAGGTCTTAAAAACTCATGTATCAGATACACTTGGCGTTGAAGAGTTAATGTCGGTGAAAATGGATATATCTTTCAAATTTTCCCTGTGTTTGAGCTTCAATATGTATAGCTAGGTAATAAATAATGTTTGTATATATTACATGAAGCTGTGTTAATGATTTTATTCATGAAATAATGTGACTGTATGTGCGGTTGATTGTCAAGGACTTCTGTCTTCTGACACTTCATCACATAATTAGCAGGCGAGCATTTAGAGCAGCTAAGAGAGGCTTTTTTTAACCCAAAAAACCAAAAGAGGAACAGAGACTAACTTTTTCATCTTCATTTATTTTGAAAAAGAGATTCTTTGATTTCAGACATAAGAAGATTAAAGCAGAAGTCTCATTTTTAGTCTGCTGTCGCTGGCATATTTGATCAACGGCAAGCTGGAGAGTTGATTGGAAAACTTCAGTTGACCTCAGTGTTTCCAGTTAACTCAAACGAAAAAGACAAAATGCTGTCTACGCGCTCAGTTGGTGCCCTGTTGCCCCTGTTGCTGTTGGTTGCTAAGCTACAGTTGCTGTTTTGGTTTAGCAGAGTTTAGCGGACAGTCGCTTCCTGGATCACTGATGTTTGTTTCTAGAATATGTTTGATGCATGACTGAGGTGCAGAAATACATTAATAGGGCACCTTTAATCTCCACATCTGAAACAACTGACAGACCAACTAACTCGAGCATCACATTCAACAATCTGACCAGCTGTACTGAATCAATATTCGCAGTGGATTCCAAGCGAAATTCACCAAGAGAGGAGATACTGGAGATTGAAGTGGGAACCGTCCGCCTGCTGATCGAATGCTTTTTTGAAAGGATGACAGCGGATCAGTGGTCAGAAAAGGCACTCCTGATGACTCAACAAAAATGTTGGCAGAGCTGCTACTGGACCTCATAGCTTCGGTGTCCACATCATTAGTATCAGCTCTGAAACAGCACAGGAACAGTCGTGTCGGAGGAGCGTGTTCGGTCCTGCACAGGCCACACGCTTCGTGAACAGGTCCTTAATCTAATTTCTACATAACTAATTAACCCTGTTGAGGTTCTTTCCTCCATTATTATGCTTATGCTTAAGTTTTAGAAGTTAAAATTTGAGAGTTAACAAACAAATCTACATATTTCTAAGTGTCAGTGTGCAGCAATCAACCGATCTGCTGTATGTTAACCAATTGTAAGCATACAGCAGATGTAGACAAATAGTAGCAAATTAATTTCCTGTTAATCAATCAATTAATGTGCGGAATCGTTTCAGTTCTGAGGATTCAATCCAAAATTAACACCATGGTGCCAGAGCCTCATTTACATAAATGTAATTTGAGTTTAATGACATGGGAGACAATGGCAACATTCATTGGGCAGAGTCATATGCATCTATCAAACGACAGACACCAGACTGCATCTCTTTGTTGTTTTACCTTACAGACCCGTCACAAGCAGTTTTATTTTTATTTTACATGCTCCCTGCTAGTGTGTTTCTGATGTGTAGCATAGCTCATCACCTCGAGACTACATACGTCCACCCGGGTCCTATCTGGATGCTCTCAGGGGGCAAAAAAAAAAGATATAAACACCTGTGTGTTTGTCGGTCTGCTGCGGGACTGAACCGTGGTGATGCTGCAGCCTCTCGGCGAAAGCTCAGAGGGACCGAAGTTGTACAAGAACAAGAGAGGCGAGAGGGAGAGAAAATACAAAAAATGGAGAGAATGGGAAATGAGCATGAACAGAAGCAACTAGGAGGAGGAGAGGCGGCAGAAAAGGCAAGGAAGCGAAACTATAAGGAGAATACAAAGTGGTGCAAGAGGGGGACAGAGGGGAATCGGATAAATAGCAACCGCAGATATTGAGCCGGCCCCTCGGGCAAACAGACTCCACCAGAGGCTGCTCCTCATTTTCTCTCCGGCGCTCCCTCTCTAAGCCAGTGGCAGCTGGCCTGCCACGCTGACAATTACCTCCTCAACACACCTGGCAGCGACAGTGTCTGTGTCTGCGCTCTCGTGTTTTGCCAGTTACCTTACAGCCAGCACTCCTCGCCGGAGGGAGGGTTGTGTGTGTGTGTGTGTGTGCAGGGGGGGTGAGCTCTCTTCCAACATGGCTCGGCCACTTAGGATTGTATGCACATGATTATAATGCGCGCACACAAACACAGACACAGGCGCAAACACCCTGCCAAGAAGCATAATAACAACATGCCAGCCCCTATTCGATTCTCATTATCAGAGCAATTCAATGGTAAACAACAACAGCAGTTCCCTCCCCTTTGTTTCTCTCTGGCTTTCCCTCTCATTTTTCTTTAATTAAAATTAACAGTACACTAATGAAAAATACACCCTGTGTTATGGTTTAAAAATATAACAAAACTTAAGACAAAAAAAAAAGGCTGCTTAAATGAGGCCCTGGATATTGAGAACAACATGTGGCCTATAGCACGCCCACCCTCCTCTGTCTCCCGCTGGGACCGAGGCCAACTAAGGAGACCATGTCTTCACACGCATGGCTGCCTGTGCGAACCGTATCTGCCTGTTTGTTCAGAAATCCTCCTGTGGCTAACACTGACCAATTATTACATTTCTCCCTGCATCCACCCTCCGTCTCTTTCGGTATGCCTCCTGTCGGGGCCTGGTCTCCTTTTTGTTTTCCTTCTTTTCTCTTATTAACACCATCCTGGTGGGTCGTTAATGTGTGATTGTGTGGTTTTTCCTCCAGAGAAGAAGAAGAAGAGAAAAGAGGGGAAACTGTCACAGGCCATGCCTCATTAACGATGGTGGAGGCTCACAGCTTTAGCAAATTCACACAGAGACATGCACAGATTTGCTCATGACACACACACACACACAAAGGCATGCACACTGATGCCATCACCTCAATTTGATTCCATAGTTAGCGAATATATTTTTCAGAGAAGTTTATGCATAAGGGAAAACACCCACACACACACACACACACACACCTGTGCTGTGTCTTTGCTGCGCCAAGAGCTGATGATTACATCCCGTTTTCCCTACAGAGATGAAAGGAATCAGGCAGAGGATAAGAAACGAGGGATGGGAACTGATTGAAAGATGGAGGAGAGATAGCAGAGCTGGGGGAATTTGCTGAGATGGCTCTGAGCAGCAATTTACACCTTTCTCATCTGATAACCATCAAATAAGCCGAGCAGTGGACGAGACGGAGTGACGGCAGACAGAGGATTGACAAAAACCAGAGAGAGTGTGCTAATTAGTGTCGGAGGAGCTCATTTTCATAACGTATTCACTCTTCGAGTTTTGATTACCTGCTTAATATTGTAATCAGATGATCGGCCTTTTGAATCGTTCTGCTCGTTCTGAAATGTTGTGGACTAACGTTTAGTGATTGCAGCACAGTCGGGAGCGAAGTGGTTTCATCCAGCAGCCACAGCAGCAGCAGGATACCAAAATTCAGGACAGACTGTCATCACTTCAGCAGTGAAAGGACCTCCGGTAAATGGCTGCTTGTGTGACAGAATAGCTGCAGGAGGAATCTAACATTACAGACAAAGCCAGCGTGTGCTGCCACTTTATAAAATTATGAATCGTAAAACATTTCTATTCATCCACTCATCTATTACTGTTACAAAATCGGTCTCATTTTTTGTGTTAGGAAGTTTTAGAAGGACCCCAAAACTAACGATTCGCTATAAAAACCATCTGTAGTGTGATTATAACCCAGAAAGCCTTGGGCCTTGTCCCAGGAAAACGCTTCCTGCCATAGCTTTTGGAGTAAGATATCATCGCAAACACAAAGTCCACACAGAGCGCTGGTTTACTTTATACAAGTGTACGCATGTCAAATTAATAAATGTGCTGTGCGATTGTTCTCTTGCTGTTGTTTCCAGGGCTGTGTATATCTGTAAAACACACGGTGACGAGCATGTTTATATGCATTTAAAACTAAAAAAAAATCATCAAATCGTATCTACCAAAAGTCCAAAAACCAAAAGAGTTATCTATGATATAAAACAAAGAAAAGCAGTTCCCATTTGAGCCTGTGAATCTTATGCATGTTTTGCTGGGTTATTCATTCATTCATTATCTATACCTGCTTTATCCTGACACACGTGTTGCAAGAAGAAAAAATTTGCACTATGCACAGAAAAAGGTAAAAAACATGTATTAGTGTGACACATTGAGGTCTAAAACTCGAGCTTCTATTGCTGTTTGTACCTGCACCATATTGTTTGCTCTTAAGATGAGTCCATGTTTTTCGCTTTCATTTAGATGAAGGGATGAAAGGTGACGTGCTGTTTAAAGAGAAGCAGGTGCAAAGGGACTCTTTCACGAGGTAATAGGCTTAAGTATGCATCGTGTACCTGCAGCTCTGTGCATTAGTCCCAGCTCTTGCACCGCTGTCACATGTCATGCTATTCCTTTTTCTAAACCGGCGACTATACAGGCGTCTCTGTGCACTCCAGTGAAGCAGAGCCACTGTGAAGCAGGTGTAAACATGGCTGACGTTTCTGGCACTTAAAGTCTGCGTGTTATTCTGGAGTTATTTTCGAGCGTGACTGTTGATTTTCCACTCGCATAACTATTCCCAGGTAAAATATTTCAGCCCTTCTCACCGACGCTATTTCTGACTCATCATATTTAAACGTTCATTATACAACTGAGGAGCTGTGCGAGAATTTGTGAGTAGCCTCTGTGTGATAAGCAGCGCTGACTTGTGTGTGTGTGTGTGTGGCTGGCTCCAGGGTTATTGGTGCCATAATGTGTGCATCTGGGAAAACATCTGCCAAAGTGTGTGGTAATGAGGTGGACAAACATGTGCACATACACAACACACACACACACACAGACAAACACACACCAGCCCGCAGAAATAATGAAACTCTTCGGACCAGGTGGTGCTAAAATAAACAGAATGGATGCAGAATCACGCTCCCATACACCTCTCTCTAACCACCTCTGTTGTGAAGAAGCGTGCGTCGTGTAAACAGGTGCTGGCAGGCTGTGATATCTGCATGCCCCGCTTATTTCTCAGCGAGATGGCAGGACAGGGAAAGATCGAGACGAGCGGGCAGACAGGAAGAGAGAGAAAAATGGATGCAGAAAGACAAAAGGTTAGTTTACTGACTGGAGAGGAGACGCTAGGGAAAGCTCCTAACGTGTTAAAAGGAAACAGCTGAGAAGAGAGGAGTCGCGAAGATGAAAAACTGCATGTCTGAACTTGAAATGAAAATTCAGATGTGTTTTTGCAAAAGATTCATTTTGTGCGTGTCTCACCTCTCCTCCAACCATTCAACATCTCATTTCTTCATGCGTCTCCTTTTAATCCTCTTTTTTGTGCTGCCAACAGAGCACTTTTTATGCAGCAGACTTTAATAGACCAGAACACAAGCAAGCTGTCTAAAACAGAAGCAGCAATAGTTTGAGCGTATTCTGGGCTGGATAAAGCTTATTTTATTGACAAAAGAGTAACCGAGTGCAAAAAACTGGATCAATGTGTTGCTGATAGTCAGGATGAAGCGTGACTTTTAAAACACATTCGCGCACAGAGAGCAGCTGTAGGCTTTTCCTACTTTATCAAGGCACATCATAACTACCACGAGCGCTACAAATAAGCTCTGAGGGCTTTTCCGTCCCATAATTAACCGATTTCCTTCCCAGAAATAAACAATGTTTTTTTTTTACCAGATAAGAACCTAAATTTCTTTCCAGATAATTCAAAGGTCTACACTGACACACTTTTCAGAATTAAACAAGTATTTCCTTTCAGATAAGAAGACATGAGAAGAAGAAGAAGATGGTAACAGGTTGGGAAAATGGTCAGAATATCATGAGCAAGGCTGCCCGTTTAGTCTAACAATGTGTTGAGTCAGGGAAACTAGACAGACAAACAGAAGAGAGACACTCCATAAGGAAATCCTCCTGGTCTGATACACTCTTCTCCTTATAGTTTGAGTCAAGGTTGGACTCTCTCCTGACTTCTGTTCTCCTGCCATTTGGTGCTTACGTGCTTACGGTTGTTATCCAGATCTGATGAAGACGCACGGGTCTACCGCTGTCAGCGTGCCCTTCAGCCAAAGGAAGAGCCTGTATTTCACTGAGAGTTGACAGACCTGCCCAGATAAGCCGCTCGCCAGCTGGGTGTAAGGTTGCCTCTGCTGCAGCTCACCGTGCGGCTTTACTGGCTCACATGGCGAAGGAACGCGTGCCGGATTACCTGCTCCCAGAAATGGGGAAATAATCATCCACTCATCAAAATATGGGAGGAATGCCCGGCCAGTAGCTATGACAGGGCAACTACCAAACACCTCATAAATATTAGAGGGGCTTGGATGATCCTGAACGGCAAGACCTCATACTGATACTCCCGGATACAAATGAGTGTGTCCATTTATGTCGAAAACAAATCAAACCCTGTGAGCAAAGTTGGAAAAGGAGTCTGTCTAAAAACCCAAAGATTTTTAAGTTTTCATCTGCACAAATACACAGAAAACTAAAATGCTAAAATAAAGCAACGAAACATCCTTAAAAAGGCACCAGCATTCATGCACTTCTCTTTCACATACACCCTGCATGGTAGAGACATGATGAGGGAGGAAGTGACATGCTGTAGATATTGTCTGCATTATGTCTCATTAATGCAGGACTATGCAGCAGCAGCAGCGGGATCGCCACATCCTGAAAGGGTATCAGAACAAAAGGACACCGGGGAAATGGTGTCAGGTATGTTCTGCATGCGTGTAATGGTGGGGAGGTGTGTTGCTGTCTTTCCTAATCTCCTGTTACTACTAAGCTGCATCTCCCTCAAAGCCACAGGAGGTGTGTGTGTACATGCTGCACAGAATTTATACTGTTTCGTAGCTAATTTTTCTACTTTCTGCCTCCCTGCCTCTTTCCTCCCAGACAGATTTGTTGTATTTTCTCGATGTTGTTTCCTCCGCCGCGCCGCTAATGTCGAGCACTTGGCACTTGGAGAGTAATGAGCAGGTGTGACAACAGGCAGAACAAGTGCCATTAAAACAATACACAATAATAAAACTATGGCTCTCAGTTCCAGCCCTCAGCACAACGAGCTCTGCTGGCTTTCATTCCAGCCATTTGATCCGGTTTAACCGCTGGGAGTGGAAGTGAATGCACCTGAAATACTCCCATGTTAACATTACAGCTGCTGTAATATTCAGCGCATTCGTCTGGAGTCTCTTTTGTTTTATGCAGCGGTGGACCGGACTTTTGCAAACACAGTAGGGGGAAAAAATCCAATTTTAATGACCAAATATTCTGGAGAAAAGTGGCAAATATACATGGAGTGACCATCTGTATTTGACACCATAGTGTGAACATGATTATTCTCCTCAGTATCACATGCCGACTCCATCGAACACAGAGAACAAAACATGCGCACGTATTTCTACTGACGACCGCCGCACTGATTTCCCCGCTGATCTCAACTTTTGCTCCTGGTCTGTTTCAATTTGTCTGAGCTCTCTTACTTATTAACTCCTCGTTCAGTCTTTCAGCCCCCGTCCTTTTTTTGGCATTACATTTGATTTTGTCTGCCACATTCAGATTTGTTCTTTTAAATTGTCTTCTTCTGAGATCAATGGGCTTTTCAGATTGTACAAAAATCAGAACTAAATCTTTCTGCTAAAATTGCTTTCTCACTATTCACATTTAAAAAAATACTTTTCTTGGTTCTTGTATTGTTGCTGCTCTTTCAGCCCTCTATCTACTATCCATCGTTTTATTTCAAAGACCATTTTAGCTGTACCATAAACCATTAAGTTCAACAATGAAACAGGTTTTCTTCTACATCGATGTTATTAAAGACATGCTGTGAATAGTGGACATCGCAGGTCCACTTCTACCACAATAAGAGGGTTCAACAATCCAGTGGTAATGACCTTCAATTACATCTTTGCTTCTTTTGAGAATCTGCAATCATAGGATGAAGTGGGTCGGTTATGGCCACAATAGGGACAGCGACCAAGCACACCGCATATAAATCATACAGCTCTCAGCCTGATGCTGAAACAAGCTTAGAAAATTATGATAAGTTACCATGCTTTGGATTATTGATTAAAATGGGTGTATCAATCCATTTGATCAGCAGGACAGGGTGAGGTCAAGTGTTGTTGAACCCAGTCATTGATTTCTGCGACCACTGATGAGCTCTCTTTGGTTTCCATTTTCACTTTTGTTTCATTCGTATATCACACAATCCGCTAAGTATAACTCCATCTTAGCTGCTAGCCTCGAGGAAAGACTCGCCCTTTCGCTGCATCTGCCGTCGCTCGGTGTCGATGGGGTCCAGGTGCAGGACACGGGAGGTTAGAGCACAGAGTATTGATGAGATGGCAGAAAGCAGAGAAAACGCTGATGTTGCTTCTGGGAGGCAAATAGATAACATTGACAGGGGGAGTGTAACTCCCCGCGGTCGATTATTAAAATGGAGAAAAAGTCGTATGCGTGCGCACTTCCTGCTGATGGCGGCGGGTCAGACTGGAGAGAGTTGGGGTCGCATATGAACAAGGATAGATGAACGTGCATGTCTATCTATCTGTCTGTCTATCTATTAGTCATCTCTGGTCCGTCTGTCATCTCAATGGGTTACCTTACTCTTAACTAAAAACTTAACTGCCACACACACACAATTGAGTGCGGTCCTGCGTCAGTGTGGGGAATAAATAGACTATCACTATGCCAGAACTGAAGCATGCAGTAACTGTGTGTGTGTGTGTGTGTGTGTGTGTGTGTGTGTGTGCGCACTGGTAGGCTCCTGCTGTGCTGATTTCAGCAGGAACAGATGGTCCTGCCAGAGCTCTGCCGAGGCTCCACAGTCCATAGTCTGTGAGGAGACTTGGGAATGTGCGTACAGTGTGTGTGCGTGTGTGTGCATGTGTGTGTGTGTGTGTGTGTGTGTGCGTGTGTGTGTGTGTGTGTGTGTGTGTGTGTGCGTCCTGCTGCTTCTTCCTCTGCTTTTCCACCATTAATCTAGCACCCACGTCCTGCCCCTGCACCTATTTTGCATACTACACTGTACATTCACACACACACACACACACACACACACACACACACACACACACACACACACACACACACACACAGTGACACTGATTGTTGCAGCGTAAGTGATATCCTAGTGGTCTTTGGCCTACTTGTCTGTTCCATTGACACTTAGCGGCTTAATCCTGCTTGAAAGGCTCTTCACTGCTGAGCTCATGTTTGCCAACACACAAAGCTGTCGCACCCCCGCCCCTTTTTGTTTGTCCGAGCAGATTTGCGCACACATAACAGGTCATAAACACATACTCACATAAACGCCAGCTGTCAAATTTAAGTGAAAAAGGATGGTGTGGGGTTTTGTTGCAAACTACTGGCACCTTTATCATTTAATACATAAACACAAAAAAACCTGAATAAATAAATAGATTCAACCATTCATAGATCTTAAATCCAGATTACATAAAAAGGTATGGATTATATGCTTGCACTTAAAATCTAAGAACTGCAGAGATGAATGCAAAGAAATGAGAATAAAAAGTAGAGGAGTGCATTAGATCAGCGCTCACAGTTACAACACACACATACTGTATATGACGAGCTGTGAGTGGATGAGGAGAGCGAGGGCTGTCCAGATGTGGACTAATTCCCTAATGGGCTTCGAGTCCACAACACACACACACACACTGTCTGGTATCCCCACTCTCTATTTATCTGTCCATTTTCATTAATAACAGCAATGGTGTCATGGCCGGTGGCAGATGAGCAGATTAACGAGCTGTGTTACGACGACCGAATCACACCGAAGGATCGGGTATTTTCAAGAAATTAACATCACTGGATGGACTCTGAAATGATATAATCTTACATTTTGGGGCATTAATAAACAAAGAACAACTTCAGCGTCTTGAGAGAGTGCATCCTGTCACTCTGTCTCTTCCTTTTTTTTCCTCATTTTCACTCTCCTTAGCTGTTCCCTCGCCTGTCTGCGTCTATGCTCTCCGTTGAGACAGCAGAGAAAATCTCCTGAATGCGGATTGCCCCCCCCCCCCATCCTTCATCTGAAATGACTGAAACCGTCAGACTTTGCCAACTATCGATTTCAGGCAAAATTTCAGCAGAAGTTATTTTTTCAGTGTTTGTGTGCTTATTCTGTCTGACTGTGGCATTCACAAAATGTGCGCAGCTTCGTTTTCTCTCCCGGCCTCCCCTCCCGAACTACTACTCCTTCTTCATCTGCGCTGCTTTAGCAGGAACTGATCAGTGACTCCATTCATTCCAGGTCAATTTGGGCAGTGTGCTCGATATGGCCGTTTCATTACACACTTCCTTCCTGTCTGTCTCTCTCCGACTCAGGGGAGAAGACGGAGGGGCCGAGAGGGAGAGAGGAAGGGAGGAGCGGGAGTGCAGAATCAAGTGGAGGAGAGGGAGAAAAAAAATGTAATGGAGGTTAGAAAGAAGAGAAAGGGCAGAAACAAACAGAATGAGGGAGATAGAGTTTATAGGAGATGGCAGAGAGAGGGAGATAAGCGTGATGTGATGTGTGCAGGGGAGGAGGAGGAGGAGGAGGAGGAGGAGGAGGAGAGAAATCAGGACGTGAGAGATGGTGAAAAAGGTTGAATGACAGGATGTGACTGATTCGGAGAAGAATAAAGGAGCCATAAGGTGCAAAGCTGAAGAAAAGGGAGAAACTAAGAGGCACGTAAATGGATGAATGGAGAAAGGTGGGGACAGGAAGGAAGGAAGGAAGGAAGGGGTGGCAGGGGGATGAAAGAACAAGAGAGAGAGTATGAAGGGAACAAGAGGGTAAGAATAAAATAGAAAAGACGGGATGAAGAGAAGTAAAGCGAAGCATGTCAACTGTCTTTCTTACATAAAAAGCCAAATGTTTCATATTAAACTAAACCTCACCTTGCCACAGGGACAGAGTATGTGATTAAAAATGACCAATTATTTCTTATGAATTCACAAAATTGTATTTATTTAAATTTCCAGTTTAGCCCAAGGCCACCTCCTTTAAAAATCGCAGATTAAGATTATAAAACATTAAAGCCAATTTCCAATTATTTTAAATTTTTTCCCCTACATTTTCCATCACACCAATTACATTTATTTAAATTGAACTAATAGCTAAAAATCACATTTGTGGATGGTTACAGCCAGAAGGCAAGTCAATAAGGTCAGGTTAAAGAGAAAAAATGGATGTCGGAGGAGGCATACAGGCCCAGAAATATGTGTGATGGCACCCTTCTCTAGCTGACATCTGACAGCTCATTCTCTCTTTTTTTCAAGCTCCAACGTCTTATGAAGTCATTGTGCCTCCTCACTTCATCTTGAGTCGTCTTTTTTTTCTGTCAGCCTGTTTTGTGTGAGCGCATAATGTCCGAAGGCTCAACAGTCATGGCCACTAACGAGCAAGAACAGGAGAGATAAAAACTGGAATAAACTAAGAAGTTTCCAGGTTCAGTGATTTTTTTTTTTTCAGCAATCAGGTCACTTGTTTTTGCATCAGCGCTTAATTGAACTCATACCAAAACAACACTGTGACTCACAAACTGCACCTCCTCTGTTTTTAGACTCTGGCATGCTAGTTTATGGGCGTATATATATATGTGTGTGTGTGTGTGTGGTGTGTGTGTGCGAGGAGAACATTCGATTGCAACAAGGCACGAGACAAAGGAGGGAAAAGAGAGTGAGAAAGAGATTCAGCCTCAACTTTTCCCCTTGGGATCGGTCGCCATGGCTACGGAAGCATTTTCAGCCAAACGTGGGACAAACATGAGAAAGAGAGAGAGAGAGAGAGAGAGAGAGAGAGAGAGAGACAGAGAGAGAGAGAGATAACACAGCAGCAGAGAGACACTGTTGTGAATGCAGATACAGAGATGTGCACGCGATAAAGATAAATAAGATTTAAATGATGCAAAGTGTCGTAGGTGACAACATACCTGTGTTTCAGTGTATTATACAATTTCAGCCTGACTATGCTAAACATTCAGGATGCTATTACAAAAACACGCCTGTCTTATATCGCGCTGCAGCTAGGTAACACACACACAGATACTCGATCTCCGACAGAAAACACGTAAGGCGGCAGAAAAAAAGCAGCGACCCAATACGCCCTGCATGAACTCTCTAATGGAAAACAGAGACTGACGAGAACAAACAGCATCAAGAGAACATAACGTCTCATCTTACACACAGACAATCAGACTACATCTATATTTCAAAAGCTACGGAAAACTGTGACAATGGGACGTCATGATCCAAGATTAGTTGAGGGCACCTTTAATGAAGGGGAGGGCACAGAGGGATCGCGTTTCCACGTTGGCAGGCTGACCACAGTATCACCTGAGGGCAATTTGTCTGAATTTTGTGACAAACATTGAGGAAGAGTAATTGAACTTATACGTTAAAATACAACTTTCTTAAAAGTCTCTGAATATAAGTGAGTTTTAAGGTATTTTGTTGTTTTAAGGTATATATTATGTCATTTTAATGGACAACAGTATGTTTTTTATGCTACACAGCAGGTCAGTGTGTGGTCTGAGTGGCAAGCAGACATCAAGAACAAACATTAATAAAGAAAATATCTATAAAATTTAACTATATTGTTTCTTTCCTCAGCTGATTGCTCTATTTGTGCCACGACTTTGAGGTGTTTTGCTCGTATCAGCAGTTTGCTGATGATTTACTTTCTATTTCTGGGGCAAAAAGCACTTGGGCAAAAATTGTGCTCAACACAGGAAACGATTGTCTCAATTTTTCTCCGCAATATGTTTGTCAATATTTGCATAAAGTACAGCCAATGTTACTGGTGATGAATTATTTATGGAGACTAAAGGGAAGAGACTTGTAAGGGTTGGCTCTGCTTGACAGTGTTGTCATGGACGTACCAAATGTTTGTGTGTGTGTGTGCTTTGGGGGGTTGAGTGAGTGTCATCGAAAGAGCATGTGAGCGAGAGAGAGAAAGAGAGAGAGAGAGAGAGAGTGATGCGCTCTGCTGCGCTCACCGGCAAAGTCACTGCTTTCTCAAGGACACTGCGGCTAAGGGGCAAGAAAAAGGGAAGGAGTGACACACAGGAAGAAGAAGTAGAAGAAGCAAGGTTAGGGCGGAAAGCAATAAAGACATTAAGCGATGGAGGGCCACGTGAGATGAAAAAATAAGCAGGAAAAATGGGGAAGAAAAAAAACAGAGAGTGGAGGAAAAATAGTTCATGTACAGTGTGTGAAGTGACCATAAAAACACTGTTTGGGCTAAACACAGTGCAAACCAGGCCTACAACTGCTGATGACTGTAATTATCAAATAAAGTATTTATATATTTACTTTCATTTAAAGTAGCTCTATAGAACTTTTCATGCTGTGTTGATTTTGGCGGTCCCTGTGGACAAAGGTGGTAGTGTTTCACCAAACGTTAGGATACATGTTCCCTCCACTGTATCCCCAACTGCGAGAAGACTACTTCTTCGACAGGCGACAGATCTTCAGTTTGCAACTAAATCAACTCCAATTTGGCCAGAGCAAACTCCAGCGCTGTTTCATCTGATTTCGCAGAAATATCCAACCCACTGGCAGGCATTAAGAATAACTATTAAAAACTAATAGACAATCTTCTTTTTGTTGAAGAATGTATATACTGTGTTCATGTTTTTAGCGTATTTAGCGTCATTTTTACGTTTCATAGTTTTAAATTTATTTTCTGGACTTCTTTCCATATTTGTTGAACTGCTGTAACAAGTTAATTTCTCCAATGTGGGATTAATAAAGTTTATCTTATCTTTATCTTATGCATCTTATATAAAGGAGACTGTTTCATAACTAGTTAAAAACTCCACAGAGTGGTTAAATAAATTAATCATGTAGTGTAAAACATGTTAAAAAATAGCAAGAGAGCTCAAAGTCTTCAATTTATGGTGATATAGAACATAGAAGAGCAGCAAATCTGCCTGATGTGTGGCTTGAAAAATCATTTTAATAATTACTATCTAATCAAGGTTGCTGTAAATTCATTTTCTGTGACTGCGTCTTCTCAGAAGCAGTAATACAAACAAACTGTCTGAACACTGACAGGCCAGGCCGGGACAACGTCGAGATCCCACTGAGCAGCGGCAGACGTGGTTTAGTTAAGTTATGCGCGCTGTGGAGCTGCCTCCTCTGCCTGGTTCAGTCTCACCAGCGATCCACTAAAACCTCTACAGCAATCAATTATTTACACATAAACAGACGCACGCAGACCCCAAAACACTCCCACCGAGATGATAGCGGGGAAGGCCGCTGGGTGAATTGCATAAAAGCTACTTTACATACGTAAGTAGGCAGTTTACCAAAGCTGCGAGTGAACTCTGCAACCGCCAGGACCACAGCCCCTGACCAGCTGTGATCACAGTGTGTGTAACCTAAAAGCCTCCGTAGTGTGCATTAATACTGAAGAGTAGACCACAGGATGAACGTGGGGTTTTGTTTATGCAGATGTACAGATGGGTAGAGAATAGTGAGATATACAGGTAGTCAGTGCATCGGTCATTTTAACGGTGGTATCACAAACAAGCTCTCTCTTCTTGGCCTCCAAGTGTCAACATGTTAAAAATCGATGGTTTGTTGTTTACATGTATGAAAAAAGGCAGATCTGTGCTGCCATTCTTGTTGCTCAGCAGGTATGTACTTACAACACATCTATCTAAAAAAGGCTCTCAACATTCTCCTCCCTTCCCAAGAAAACAACCCCTCGATGTTCGATGGTTTTCTTGGGTAAAATTTAGTTCAGACCGACAACCACTGGCTTCTCATGAGCATAATAACCTTTTCACGTGAACTGATAAGAGAAAACACAAAATGTGCATTTATTCACACACACACACACACACACACACACACACACCAGTCTCAGTCTGGGGCTCAGCAGGGGTGTGAACCAACCTCTCCACTACAGGGCTTCTCTTGTTTTCCGGCCGACTGGGCTGCTCTGTAAACAATGAAGCACCAGTCCTGCAGTGAGCACATCCACGTCCAGAGATGCCGGTATACAAAGTTATATCGACTGAGAGACGAGACCAGAATCCGATATCCGTTTCTCACTCACCTCCCTCCGTCCTCCTATCTCTCTGTCTGTGTCAGCGTCCGCCTGGAGTCGCGCTGTCCGAGCGGGCAGAGTTCAGCACCTGAGAGGATGAGAGGAAGTTCAAAGGTCAGCAAACATCAGCACTTCAGGATCGTGTTCAGCCTGACTTATGATACACACCGACATCAAAGGGAGGAGTAAAATAAAGATATGCTTCTGTGCTTAAATAGTAATTATAAAGTAAGCAAGATCATGCTATTCCTTCCACTCATGCAAACACACAAAGTATTCGCACGTACGCACTCCCCTGCTATCTGCAAGAAAACAGTTTTCAATGCACGAGAGCAGGCAAGAGAGCTGAACAGACAGCAAAAGATGACAGGTTGAAAGACTAAAGCCTCCATTAGGCACTCTGGCAAGTGCGTATTTAATCTCTGCGAGATAAGAGTAATTATTTTGCATTGAAGTATGACTGATTCACTTATGCACACAGCGGACCCTCATTGTTGCACTGCTTTCTCTTGCAAACATCACTAGAAAGGGCAGCAGCAGAAGTGGCGAGGGCAGAGGAGGACGGGGAAGAAGGAAAGGAGGAAAACGTTGCATGGCTAAACGAGAGGCTGAAGTAAAAAGTATTGCTGACCAGAAAATCGAGACCCTGCCCCTGCATGTGTCGCCACTTTAAATATATGCGGGAAACTTTAATCCCATTTCAACTTTTCTGCACAGATTACAGAGAAGCACCCTGAGACTTATGCAACTTTATCACAAATTTTTAGGGTCAGATTATTCTTCTAAGACATGTTTGACTTTGAGAAAAGCTGCATATTAGCCCGTCCACTGACTTCTCCCAACATCAGTTACTTTCCGAAGCTTATATAATGCACCGCTGACCCGTTCTTCTTTTATATGCCTGGCAGGAAAGTTGCTCACTTTAATTCATTGTTATGGAGGACTGATTGCATACTGCAAAAAAAGCACCTGTGGCTCTTTCACCTTCAAATTAGCTTGTGTCAACTCATTTCTCAGCAGAAAAGCTGTTTAAATATTCAAGTGTCGGTTTCAACGGCGTCTATTCTCAATTAAATCCTCCTTCACCCAACAGCCAGCCTCTCGTGCTTTGTGCTCAGTGTTGTTTTCGCACTTTGTTGGCAGCAGCATCACGTTTAGATAGACACTTAAAGCGCCATTTTTGTTCTCATTTTACATTTTTCAATTAATTAGGTTATAAATCCTCTTCCCTCTGTTAGGCACCATTAATTGAAGAACCAGCTAGAGTCATTAAATAATCTTGTTGAGTTTAATTTGCGCCATTGTAAATCAATGAGAACCGACCTGATTGCTGGACTACTGGGAAATACCAAACTTAATGCTTTGCTCAGTGGAGTTATGAGATTTGTCTAAAAATTCACTGAAACGGCAATAATCCTAATAGAATATATATGGTACAGTGTATTATAATGCATATAATACAGCCTTCTGAGACGCTGTACAATCATGTTCCTCCCCGTGTAATGAAATCTGACAGTGATGATCCCGACAAACAAGATTCAACCAACGGTCAGGCAGCCAAGAAAATCAAAGCGGAGCAAAGCTGCAGTATTTGCTTTGTGTTGTTTGGAGAGGAGGTCACACCTTGTATAATAGAGCATAACTGGGTTGGGTGTTGGTCGCCGTAATGGATGAAATGTCATTGTCCTGCAAGACAAACTGGTTCCCGGTCGCATGTTCTGACTGCATGTCTGTTCACAGCTTTGACACGCAAACACACCTCAGGGTATGCAAGTTCACCACATACAGAAACCCACACTCACACACACGGTCTTCCTGTAAAACTGAAAACAAACTTCAAAACATCCTGCATGAACACTGAAACTTCATTAAATTTATCAAGATAAAATAAAGATTATTTCTTCATAACATTTACTTTTTCTACTAAACTCTTGTAGACTTCGTATGCGTTTACATGCATTGGAGTCTAAACTGTCAGTAACACCTCTATTTTCACCGTATTCTGCTTTGCATTGCTTTGTTTAGAGAGACTTTGGACAGCTGGCAAACGAGATGTGACACGAAGGGGTGAGCATAAAAAATTGAGGCTGTTGAGAGTTGACGTTGGTCTTGTTTTTTGTGGAGAGAAATGCTGAAAGCTGTCATATGTCACACAATAAACAAGAACACACTATTCAGCATTTTGCGTCCGGGACAGTGACTCAAAGCTATGACTGGTACGGCATACAAATATGGGTCCTTGAAAAGCTAAAACAAGAACAGAGTAGGACGTATAGCCTGAGTTTCGGTTTAAACTATCACCACACAGCAAAAAGTACATTATCATAGTGTGAGCAAATTAAAGAGAACAGATAGGGTGCAGGTGCAAAATCTATTTTTCAAGCTAAAGATTGACCATTATTAACACAATTTAGTCAGCAATCTGTTTTAGTAATTACAGTTTGATACTAACATATTACCTCATATTATATATGAATTTAACATATGAATCACTGCTGTATACTGAATTGAGAAATGTCAATATTACACCTATCTAGTAATATTTCACAGAAAATCTGGCAGGTGTATTGGGCAAAGGTAAAGCATGGCTTTCAGATTAGTCTTGTAAATCATTTTTCACACCTCTAACAGGTGCGGTGAATCAGTTTTGAGATGAATAATATATATAAAAAAAAAAAACATCATTTCACGGATACGCACTTCTTTTCTGTTGCAGAGCATTTCTACACAGGTTAATGGAGACGTGCTGTCGGATAACGGTCTCCGGTGACTGACACGTGTTCGCGATGGAGTGCTCATGAGGAAGAAAAATAAAGCTTCGGTCGACAGCATTATTTAATTTGCCAGTCCTTCACATCTCATTTGTAAACCATTACAGAGAGTGAGAAATAAGGAGCTAGGTGTCAAACTGAGAAGCAATGGAGCATAAACAAAGACATCATTTTATGTTACAGTATAAGAAGCAGTGCATAAAACACAACCTGTGAGAGACTGAGCTCACTAGCGACAGGCCGCTATAGGGTCACTGATTGTCATTTTTATTTAAATCAGAGAGGCAAAATGGAATCAAAAGCACACATTTGTGAATATATAAAATGTTTTCGTCTCTCCATCTGTGCATCTGCCAAGGTCAGGGTTGTGCTTTCTGGCCCATATGCTGCATGAGAGCCCGGCATGAGAAACAGGGCCAAGCTACCCGTCTCTCTATCTCGAGTGAAGCCAAGCACTCACTAGCTCCGTGAGTCACCCCCAGCATTAAGCTATTCATTTCCAGTTACTAATGAGCGAACACAAAGACAGAGGTGGAAGTTTAAACCCCGCAGGAATGTGTCAATCTTTTATTTCTTTAAGAAAGAATACGCACGTTTGTACGACTACACACCTGAACATTTACACCCAAATCATCAGTGTCACCTCTTAAATGGATGTACAACTGCGTAATACAAGAAAAAAAGCTAACATTTGTAGTCATTCTTTGCCACTTTCTACCTAATTTTATATCATTAAAATAACCAATACTACAATTTTAGCTCCATTTCTATTGCACAAACTTTACTTTCTGTACTTACTTAACTTTATTTTTAGTATAATGACAAGTGTACCCAAGCTACTATGCACTATTTCTTAGGTTTCCTGTGTCAACTCAGTACAGTGTGTTGCTTATCTCAGTGTCACCTGCTGTTATTTTACAACATGATAAAGTGAGACAGTTGATTTTGTGTCATCTCTAACCATCAATGCATAATGTTTGCTCTTTTTTTATTACTTGCACAAATGAAGAACTGAAGAAATCTGGCTCCAGGCCTTTGTTATTATCACAGAGGACTTATCATAAAATAATTTCTTAATCAGAATCTTAATCTCGCTTCATTAATATTGCAGTCAGTGAAAATGAGGTCATTGAGATTTTCTTTTGCTTTGAGCTGAAGTCAGATTGACATGTCACGGGAGGCACATTAGTCGATCTGACTGTGAAACTACCAGTGTGCTTTCATGAAAAAAAAATATAATAGACCATCCCATTTAATTCTAAATTTGTTTCGCTCTTCAATTTGTGAAATAAAATGAAAATGACAATCTCTTTTCAACATTCATACGCTCTAATAGCAATTAGGATGTGAGAGTGTATCTCTAACCTCGCTCTCAATTTAAAAATATTACATGTAATCCTAATCCAGATAATCTCTGTTGTAAATCATTTTAATTACAGTGATGCTGTTGCATACACGCTTCTGATTTGTATGTAAAAACATAAAGGATTTTGTGAATTTTCTGAATGAAATCATTTCAAAGACTTCTCAGACCAGTGTGTTTGTGTGTGCAGTATGAGAGTGTGTGAGTTTATAGCCCGAGGTGCAGGTAACCAGACAATTCAAAACACAAAGCAGATGTACGACCACAAATGCTGCACAGGAACACTGCAGCACAAGAAAAAAAAACACTTGACAAAGAGGAACAAAGTCCTTTCTAAAGCTACAAACGCACACCTGTGTACTAACACACACTCTCATACACACACACACAGTGGAGGAAGCTCTAAAATTGGTTCTCTCTTCCTGTATTTCCTCACTATATGAGCCAGGCTGGCCCATAGATCTCCACCGACTTAGCCTCGGCTTTCCAATCAGGAAACAACTAGAGGGTGAAGGGCGGGATGGGTCGCGGCTGGATGAATAGTGTGTGAGGGTGGAGGGGTGGTGGGGGGGTTGGGTTGCCCCGATGAACAACACCTGGATGAGAAGGAGATGGAGCGTGACGAAAGCGAGACCTGGTTTGCATGCAAAAAAAATCCATGTTCACATCCTGAATGTGGCGAAGAAGAAATTGGATGATGGAGGGCGAGAAATGAAGATACAAGCCTGATGCGCGGTGAAAGAGGTGGAGTGTGAGGTGGGACGGGAAGTGGAGACACAGCGAGAGGTGACAGGGAGTTTCCAGGTTCAGCCTGTTGTTCCTCATTCCTGCGGGTCGGGCGGCTCTAGTCTGCCTCCTTCCACTCCACAATAAAAGCAATTTAAGTTTATACATGGAGCCGGCACAGAGTAAATTTACTGCAGACTGCATTTCTTTATTCCCGGGAGAAAATGTTCGAAGAGGCTATTTGATGCCTTCTCCTGTAAAGGAAATGATCTAGTGACCAGTTCATTTTGAGTTTGATACACCACTTATAAAAAAAGAAGTGCGCATAAAGACTAAGTGGGCTTAAAATGATGAGGCTATACTGCCGTTCTGATGCAAGAAACCTTATAGAGGCTTTCTATTAATGCTACACACACACACAAACACACACACAAACAAAACAACACAATCAGCTTTTATGTCGGGTTTAAAATCAAACCCCCAAATCCTCCAAAAGCCCAAAGCCCAATTAGAAAAGAAACGATTTTAATTTAGAAAGAAAGACAATGTAATATATCTTTCCGCTATTGATCAAAGGATCCATCTCCCCTTTGTTCTGCTAAAAAAAGGAAGTAAAAAAAGAACAACAGATAATGGCATCAGCACTAAGTGAAATTGTGGTGCAGTAACTTTTTTCCTAAAAAAAAGTAAGCGGACATCTTCATCTCCGTCCTGCAGGGTTGTTTCAGTTTATCTAAGCGGGCTCTAATAACAGCTGACTGCAAAAACATGCACACCCCATGACTCTGAACTACACAGCCAACATCCAGCTACACACAGGGGTTTAAAGCACACACACACACACAGTGAGCCCACAGTCATTGATCTGAGATTGACAAAGACCCCTCTGTTCTAAACATCACTAAAGAACCCCTCTATGTTATCCATACAGATATATTGACGTGTTATATTTTTAAAATGTGCACTTCATGTGATGATGTGACAAGAATTACTCCTGTTTCATCTGGCAGCATACTGTAAAGAAGGACTTTGTTTAGATTATTATTCCAAGTTTTAACAGTATCTGACAGGTTGTTTTGTATCAGAGGAAACTAAAATAATGAGGAAGTCTTGCTTTTCTTTGAGTTTTGTGATAATAAACTGAATATCTTTGGACTGTTGTCCGACAAAACAAGCAATCTAAAGACATCAAATTGTGTCTTTAGGATAATCGGATGGGTGTTTTTCAACATCTTTTAATTGATTAATCAAGAATATACTCGGTAAATGCATCCATAATTAAAATAATCTAGTGGCAGCCCTTATATTATCATGCTACCACCATGCAAATCCTTTATTATTGCCTCAATGCATCATTTACATTACATTACATTACAGAATAAAAAAATGCATCATTATTATTTAAGACAGTGGTATAAATATGCAACAGAACAGAAGAACTTCTATGGGTCTAGCTTTATTTTCCAGCTCCACTGTAACTCAGCCGCAGCAAGTGTTGATTAGCCACAGGCGGCTAATTTAAAATCTAGATTTGAACACTTTAATTTCGTCTTCCAAACAAATGCATGGGAGATAAACTGTGGATTTCATTAGATCTGCAATTAAGTGAAAAGAGCTGCAAATCAGAAAACAGCGGCTCGTATCTGATGGAGAAATAGTCAAAAAAGGACACAAGAGTTCTCCTCTCAAGGCAAAGTAGCAACATACGCCTGTCTTGTAGTGAAACATTGGGCTTATATGGTCTATTTGGTGTCACAGCTGTCCCGCGGCTGCTTTGTATCTCCCCTGCGAAGTGTTTCATTCAATTAAGCATGCAAGCGTATGCAAGCGAAGGATGCCATTCACGGTCTTTTTCCAGGTTTATAGACCGTGCTGCAGCGAGTAAATGCTGCGCTCGCCCAGATCTATCATAGCATCAGACAGAGCACTCAAACAGAACATGAAAAAGGCAGACAGACAGGAAGGGGAATAAGGAAAGGAAGTGTTGACTCCTTGTGTTTCCCTTACCCACTTGTGTATCAGAAAACACACGCACATGCACCAAATGAGAGAGAGTGACTAAGTCTCACCCTAGGCTTCATACAGTAGCTCTTAACAAATCCAAGCCTGGCCCAATAATTTCCCTTCTCTCTGGGTTGCCATAGCTACAGCCTGCCTCCTTGTCTGTACTTTGGGAAGGGTGAGACTTTACCACTGTGTCTGTGTGTGTGTGTGTGTTTGTGTTTGTGTGTGTGTGTGCGGTAACCCCACCAGATGGGGTCTCAACACTTCCTCTCTGTCAACCGTACATTCACTCTCCCGTTGGACGTCTGGGGATGGGAAGGTGCAAGATAGCATAGAGGTGAGCCTTCGCTGAGAGGAAATGACTGTGGTGTGGTGGATGCAATCACTTGTGACCCCACACGTGCCCTCCCATTCAGCGCAGACACCACGTCTGAAGTGCGACAACCTGGCCTCTGCGGCGGGGGCAGGATATGGACTGTGCTCCCTTTTTTTTTCCCCCACATATCTTCAGTATCAGCAGCTACAGCAGAGTCGGTCTGAGCAGCTTCTGAGATTAGGAGGTAAATGAATAATTCTCAGACGGCGAGACATCAGCATTCACAGCTTTAGTGCCGAAACGAATATCTGAGTCGCTGATTAGTTTATCAACAGAAAATTATTCAATGAAGATAGATAAATAGATTGATGAATCATTAGAGGAATTTATAGAGTAAAAATTCCCAAACATTCCCAATAACTATAACTACGGAAAGCTATTGTTTACTTTAGTTTTGGTTTGATACTTTAAGAAATATCTAATATAATTTCTCAAATGCAAAATGTAAAATAAATAAATAAATACATTAAAAAAGTGGGAAAATCTGATAAAATAACAGGTAAACGAAATTAGTGATATGACCACAAGCAAGAGTTTAACAGTTTTCAAGGTTTTGTGGAAAAACCTCCCACATTTTTTTATGTTTTTATTGATATTTGATAGCTATATTGCGTACCAGCTTCTTAAGTGTGAGGCTTTGCTCTGTTCTGAACGCTTATAAACTAAAGATCTTTACATTTAAGACTGTGCGTCGGACAAAACGAGCAACACGAAAGTCAGGCAATGGAAGATGTTGAGGTGCAGTTTGATTTCTTTTTCTAAAACTTTGCATTTTATCGAACTTCTTCGATATTTAAAATGTATTCTCTTTTGGATGGCAATCTTTTCACATACAGTATCATATGAAAAACGAGTGTGTGATTAATCCTTTTATGTACTTGTTTGTTTTACCTCGCGCTGGCTATGCATTGATGATTCCCTTTGTGATGAGACAATATGATAATCTCCAGAGATGCGCCGATTTACTGTTTGCACCAAAACAAAACATTATCTAACTGTACGTGGAGACGATGAAAAAGATTTTTTTTAAAAACGCATTATGTCACAAAAATACAGCAACAGATTACGGCACAGTTTGTGAAGTTATCAGTGGGCATGGTGAGAAAATGTGTGTGTGTGTGAGAGAAACCCCAAGAGACTGTCCGCAGATTCTCCTACTTCTGTAAACAGGACAGAAAAAGTGTGTGTGTGTGAGAGAGAAAGCCGTAGATACACGCGAGTCTTCAGAAGCTTACACCAGATGTCACCTTGCAAGCACTTGACACAGGTGTGTGTGTGCGTGTGTGTGCGTTTGTTTGCTATCAGGGAGATGACAAGAATGATATAAACACTTGAGGATCAACATATCACTAAAACTCCCACCATCTGCCCGCCAGCAGACAAATACAAACACAGTCTTCTCTTACTCCGCCGTTTCTTTATCTCTCCCTGCATCGCCCCACTTTTCTCCCCACTCTCGCTCTCTGCAGTCCTGCCATCCATCATCATTAGGAGGCGAATAGATGACCTGTCTACACCTGCAACCACTCTCTGTCCCTTTACTCTCTGGAGACAGCAGAGGAGAGGAAAGGAGAGGAAAGGAAAGGAGTAGAGGAGAGGAAAGGAGGCCATTTAAGGTGGGAAAAGATGCAGATACAATGAATGAAGCTGTGTGGGCCATTCATTTTCTTCTTCTAAATCACACAGTAATTATAATAATAAACCCTTCGCCCTTCACTGAATTAGAATTGATGATGAATACAGTAATATATCGCAAAAACACTATATTATCTTGTGACGCCTCACAAGTACTAGCTCAATATGTTAATTGTGATACAGAACTACAGACGTGTCCTCTATTAGAAGAAACTCTACAACTCTTCTTTTCACACACTGAACTGATCAAACTAATTTGTTCACTTATTCTGAGGGTATTGTGTAATAAACGTCACCTGCACAACTTATGGACATACTTGTAAATCACTCCCTATTTGCAATATGGTAAATATCTTAATTTACAGCTCAATATCAAGCAAATCATTTAGTGCTTATTAGTGAATGATTGAAATACAGAGAACGAGTTCGGACACAGCTTTTGTGATGTAAACACACAAAATCCGGGTTCAGTGCGAGGTCTACTTTGCTGAGGAGCGAGGTGAAATAGGCTGAATGGGCTTTGAACCATTTTTTAGCTTCTGTGATAAGCCGGATATTTGCTGTTATCTTGGTATGTTATATCACACCGCACACGTATTTGCATTTAAATGCATAGAAAAGACACGTTGCTCTTTCTCTCATTGTGTTACGACAGAGACCTCCACCGATCATGACTAATAATGATCGGAAATAATCTCAAGTCTATAATAAAAACTTATTCAGGAGATCTTAAAATGTAAAAAAAAAAAAAAACCTCGGTGTGCATAACTGTCGATTAACTGGCGATTTTTCTCAGCTTATTGCAATAATGTTGACTCGTCAAGCCAGAATCTTGTACCAAACAAAACAAGGATCACAGCCAATGGAGACAAATATAGAAATATAAATATAGGGTGGTGGTGGTGGGGATGGGGTCAGGATGGTCTGAGAGAAAAGATGGGAAAACAGTTAAGATGGAGGAGGAGAAGCGCTGAGGGAGGCATATGGATGAGGGGAGGACGAGCAGAGGACCAAGTATTGTCTCCTGTTAATATGTAAAAATAACTCTGCTGCTGCCTGGTGGAGGAGCTAACTGGGTCAGAGAATTCCCACAGAGCAAGAGAGAGAGAGAGGAGAGAGAGGAGAGAGGTATCACTTCATTTCAGTCCGTGGTATCAGTGCGAAGCAGCAGTCAGTCTCTCGCTTCACCTTGGGCTGTTAAGGCGCTCAGGTGCACATCCATCCCATCTATTTGTCCATCCATCCATCCATCCATCCATCCGTGCATCCATCCCCTTAATAGTCTGTTCTCCCACATCTTCTCATCTCTACTTTCTTACATCTCCGCTCCCTTTGTTTACACCCTCGTCCTCTCTTTCCTCTAATAAACACAGCCTCGACTTCATCGCACACACGCTCGCCGGCCTCTCACGTTCTGCTCCCGAGTTGCAATTAACCCCCACACCCCCACCCTCCCCTCCACGTCTCTCTCTCCTCCATCTCTCTTTCCTCTCGCTGTAAGTACACATTTCTAACCCATCCCGCTAGATGGCTGGATGCGACTCGGTGTGGGACACACTGCCAGTTAATTTATTAATAATACAGCGTTTAATTACCCCGCAGTTACAACAACGCTACACATCTTGAACTGATGATAATGGCGGTGAAAGTGACTGATAATCTCGTCGGAGTAAGAAGAGGGCGTTGACTCGAGTTATTATCTTGCAGTTTGTGTTATCATCAGTGGTGCAAAAATCAGTCCTGAATGACTTGTTAATCGCTGTGTAATGTGATATCATGCTCTCAAAACATTATCTGGCAATTTACAGGCCATTAAAAACACGACTTCATTTGATTTTAATTCACAAACAAATTCACAGCGTCATTGTTATGGAGTTGCTCAATTATTTTGGCCATGCTTTTTGGTCACACTCATTCATGTCATACATCTTTTCATTGGTCGCTCCTCTTTCTTTCTGGACTTTTTCCCCCACTTCTTAATAATTAGCATTATTTCTGCACCTTTTCTATTCTGGTTCGCACTTTGTCCCATTTCCATCCATCAAATCCACGCTTATGTCTCTCTCAGCCTGTGCACCTGTCTATCAAATCTTAACTATATGAAGCACCTTGAAACAGTTTAGCTGAATATGAATATACAGAAAAAAAATATCTTAACATTTTTCTTCCTGCTGTACCTGCTCAGCTCTCTAATGTCTACACAACTACTGGAAGTTAAAGGTCTGATGATTAAAGATAAGCGGACAAAACCAACCATTTTAAAATGATTTTCAAGCTATTTTTAGATGGACTCTAAATCACAAAGATGCCGTGAAGCATTTTCATAGTTTTTAATCCCATGCACCAAATATTTTATGCGCTGCTGTGTTTCTGTTTGTTTTTTTATTGTTGCCCCAGCCAAAGCCGCAGCTATAAGAGTAACCCATAAACCACACAATGTGCGCTGGTCAGCGATTCTGAGCAGTAATTAAAATCTTTATTGATGAAGAGTGCTGTAAGCATACTAACTATTTTGCACACTATTTATCAGGCTATATTGTACATACTGCAATGGCTGTTTGTGTGTGTTAGCCAGAGTCATACATCTAGGAGACAAATTAATACAGGAGCACTCTTTCACTGGGGGGATTTCCCACCTGTGTATTTGCTCTTAAGCTCAAACAATCAGAACATGACAGCTCAGCAATAACGTGAAAAAGGCCTATGCAAATGACTTCTCCGTGAAGGTCAGTGTACTGCAGTATAATTAAGCTAACCTTCTCCTCTTTGTTCCTTTCACTTGCCACGGTTCTGCCAATTCATAATCTTTCTTGTTTAACTATATGTAGATTACCAGATCTCCGTTACGAATCCATACATGCAGGAGCCCGGACAGAGCTAAGCGTACTTAAAATGAGTCCGGAGCTTGAAATGATTAAGAGCTCAAGGCCTCCGTGGATTAACCTGCAGGTCCGAAGTGGGCAGGGCTGCTTCTTGGCTGGCTGACCAGGGGCAACAGAAATAGCCCGAGCTGACTACAGCATGTGTAATGCACTGCAGCAATCCTCCAGGGCTCTGTGTTTCTGCATCCAAACCACCTGCCGTATTTGTGTTTGTGCACGAGAACGGCTTCGTGTGTTTGCGTACTACAGCATTGCCACGGCAGATCTTTAACAGCAAATAACTCCTCAGGGTCATGAGGACTATTACCACTATAGGAAAAGCATTTTGTAGCTTCTCTTACCGTGGCCTTCAGCGTGTTTACTGCATGTTACTGTTCATTGTGAGCTCCATGACTGTTTTAGAAAAGAATTCACTTCCTTAGCTTGGTGCAATTGTTTGGAAAGGAAGAGACACTGTCTTTTAATGTATTTCAATGCTGTAAGACCTGCTCAGTACACTATTTTGACTGACAAATAGACTATGAACTATGGAAAAACACAATACTATAATAACAAGACGTAATTAAGTTCTTTTCAATTTAAGTACTGGGACAATAACCAAGGTTGCAATTACATATATTGTTTTGAGAGTGATACTGCTGTGTAACACCTGCAATCACAGCCCCATAACTGTGTTCCTTTCATTTCAACACCTGCATAAATACAAGCCGAACAACGCCAGTTTAACTGCTACTGTACTGTTTCCAACAGATAACAATGGCGTCAATTGTTTGGAATCCACTCACTTAAAGATTAAAGTCCATAAGCATTCGAATAATAAAGCCATTTTATGACTGACCGCAGGCTGCAAACCGAAAAAAAATCGTCCGTTTTTACTGAGACTTTGCTCCTCAGGAAACTTCTTGCTCTCACAGACTCTCACAGACCTGCACGTGTGTGTGTGCGCAGTTACCTGAAACAACTTAGGAAATAGACACAGATTGGAGTACAGCCTACACATAATCCCCAGATAGAGTCTGACTAGACCTACACAGAGAAAATGTAATTCTGTCCTCTGTGATAACAGGCCTATTCAGCCAGCGGCACTGAAGCGACCTCATGGTTTGAAATGAGACTTCTTTTGCACAGAGGCAGCATGCTTAACGTTATATAGAGAAAGAAACTTCCAATTTTGCACAGATTTATGGTAACATGATATTTGTATGTGTTGCGACAAATGCATGTCTATCTACAGTGTTTTATATAGCACACATACATGCATATATGTGTGCTGTGCTTGTTTAAACTTAACAAATTAATAATAACTAACACATACAATGCAAAACAGCAAACATGTTATTAACCTCTTGGCTGCTGTGTGACTGAAGTCTTCTGTCCAGCTGTAGTTGTGTTTGCACCCACAAATTGAATTTTCTCTAATAATAATGCTCAAGTATCATGCACTGTTGCAGGATCATAAAGATAATATGGACACACACACACTGTTTAACATACAAAACCAGAACAGGCTATCTTGACATACAGAAGCGAGTAAGCTAGGCACAAACTCAGTATGAAGGCTCCAGTCAAAGGCTACAGCAGATCTGGCAGGAAACCACTCCCGCTACGCCAAAACAGACTTTAAACTGCCAATATCACCACAAAACACACAGCACAGTTGGCTAAAGGTACTCATTAAATGGAGCACGAGCAAAAAGGTCACTAATCAGAGCTGTAGTGATCAAATTACCATGAATAATGATAACTAATAGAACAAATATCTCGCCACCAATAAGATGAACTATCCTCAACCTGAATTAAGTATAAATTAGTATATTAGTATGATATTACATCATTATCATTATTCTTACATTAAATAACAAGTATAATGTTAATATAATAGTACAAGTTAGTTGCATTAGCCCCAATTGTCAAGCGGCCCACCGGTGGAAAACTTACGGTGCTCCAGATGGCCGGTCCGTCATCGTCTTTGACCCTCTGCCAAAAATCGGGACTGGAAGCAGGGCGCACATGAATAAAACACAAGAGCACTAATAATCCATGTCAAAAGGAAGCAATCATTCCTAAAATGAGAGTTTCATGATTTCTGACAACCAATCAAAAGCGATCAGATGCTAAATCGGATTATACAGGTGAGCCCTGCAGGATCCCGCACCCCTGCTTTCTCTTCTACTTCCCTTTCTTGTGACAACATGGTGTTTGAATTTGTCCAAATTCTTTCAACCTTAATTTCCTAATGCTGATTTATCTCCAAATGAAGACCGTGGTCCCTGAAACACACAGGTTGGAGGTGTTTCTGTCTGCTGGTGCTCAGAAGTTGTTCAGACAGCCAGTTTCCACACTTGATATTTGGCTTTTTTTCCCCTGAAAGCTGTTTGCTGCTTCTCTCTTTGCAGTCCACATCTTCTCATCATCATTAAGAAACCTACTGCATCGCGGATGGCAGTGCATTCCAGAAATAAAACCCGGCGTGCATTCCCAATTAACTGCAGCCTCCACCTGCATCGCCCAACGGTTTTCTTGTTTATGTAAAACAACTTGGAGTCTCTCTCTTCCTCTCGCGCACACAAGTCATCGCTTAAATATCACAGCACATCGTCTCCTTAAAAAGGGTGAAGATAATCGTCCTCTGCACCTGACATGGTTTTTGTTGTAAAGATTTTTCCTCATTAAGCAGTTCCTAGTTCCTCCTGAATCCATCACTCTTCACACTCTAATAAATGCAATTAAGCCATAGCAAACAAAACACAATGCTTCATTCAAAGAGGACAATGAAACTAAAATGCCCTTCTTACTGCTAATTAGTAATAACAAGCCCAGATCATCTGTTCTGTCACATGCAGATTCACAAAAGAAAAGATCCAAAACAGGAAATTTTGACAGGGCACCCAAATACTTCATGTTTGGGGTGGAGATGTGTTTCTGATATCGAAGAAAATGCTATTAAAACAAAGACAATCATTAATCATGTCTGAATAAAAACAGAGGTTTTCAGCACCATGGAGAGCAAACTCCCCAAACTGTAATATGTGTAATATGCAGAAAAGTTCTCTTGAGGACAACAGATCAGATCAAAAACAGCAAATAACAGCTCAAATACTGCACATAATTTCATACAGACTCACCGGCAGCTACAGTTGCAGACGGCGCCCATTAAAAGCACGTCGAGATCAGATAGTCCGTGTTGTGAGTCACAAAATATATTACAACTCACAGTATATCATTACATCACTCTGCTCTCTGAGTGAAACCACACGGGGCAGAGTATTTTCTCCTCTCGCTCAAGTTCAGATAACTTTATTAACAGTGTTTTGTTGTGAAGTCAGTACCAGTTTATTATACGACTTCAGGGAGAGACAGCTCCTTATCCCGCTAACGCCAGCGTCATTATAAAGAAAGGCTAGACGTTTCTTTCTTTCATCAAAATGTACGAGTCACAATCAGGGTCTTTACTGCTAATTCAAACCGCAGCACTGAATCACCCCGCCCCTCTTTAGCAGCTCCTCACTGGCCGCTTTTTGAGATTTCATTTTAAAATTTACAGAGAGCTATAAAAGCCCCCTTCCCCCCACCCCCGCGACATATCAGATTTCTTTTTTATCACTAATGAGCTGCTACCAGAGGTGACTGAGCCCTGCGCCACCAGTGCTCTTGAGCTTCGCAACTCCCCTGCAAGAGCGACGCTACCGAGAGCACGACGCCACCATCAGATGAGATTTCGGAGCAGTAGAGGGAGGGGGGTGTTGCAGGGACGCTGGCGGACACCGTTCAGCCTTCTTGAAGTGTCATGTCTCCAGCTCAGTGAGTCATTTGTGAGGGAAGGTGCCTACTTGATAACCACAATGTCATGCCCACACTCACTTAAGCTCGAAGCACTGTGAGAAGCCGGCGTCGCTGCGGGCCTGACGTTTGCCGTGGCGTTCATATGCATGGCAACATACCGCTCTATTACAGTTTGACCTCTTCACGAGTGCTCCGAGCTACAGATGAGTTACATCCGTCAGTGCGAGTCTGATGCACCCCGCACGCTCGAGCCTGTGTGATTTTTAACTGCTTTTCTGTGTTTTGGACTGGAAAGAGAGGCTGTTTTGGAGAGAGCTGTGTGGGAGCTGTCGGACTCTGGCTGTAATGAGCCGAGGATGAAAAGCCAGCGAGTTGGACCAACATTTTTCTTCATTCCAAAATGCTGTAAAAGGTGCATCCCACAGTAGCCTGGTTCACACATAAAAAAGTTGTTGCAGAGTACAGTCAAGGCTTTACAGTGTACTTAAAAACACCAAATGTTTACTCTTTTTCTTTATTTCATTATTTATGTATTTAATCCTGCATTCGTGTGGCTCTTACTCTCCCCACCTACACATAAAAAAACCCACAGCCGAGTGCAAAATATCTGAGACGCATCCATTGGGGCATTGTTAAAAGCTGGTACATGGAAATGTAGTAAACGACAAACAATTTACAACCAAAAATAGAAATGACAACATGTCATCGCCGAGAACAGATCACGAGCTGACGACAAAGAGCCATGAAAAGTTCTGATGGTTGTTTTATTTTAAGCCTGAGTAAATTTCCACATAAAAAGGCGGTGTAAAAAAACCCTTCATGTGATTTTTCAATATTTCACACTCATCTGCAGGAACAAACATGTGAAACAAATAATTCTATGATAGATGAAGAGGAGAGACATGTATGAGTTTAATTAACATCTGACACCAGAGGATATTGACTCTTTGATTCGGTTTTGTGTCCTCTGCCTGCTCGTGTTGAATGCCCCGACACACAACGAGCTGCGATAAGCCGGCAGTGCTGAAAGACAAGTTTTTGGCACCAAACATGTTGTAGAGATGGAACAAACAGGCAGTGAGATGGCTTATTAATTCAGGCAGAGACAGACAGATGCACGCGAGCAAAGACACAAATATTTCTCGCTCTCCTCCCCTGTCCTTCTTCTTTTTCTTTTCACACACACACACACAGGCAGCTGGCTTAGTGGTGGCAGCGCTTACGCAAGTCAGGCCGACGCTGATGTGTCTGCTGGAGTGAGACGATGATGTGGCTCCAAAAGATCTCAGGAGAAATATGGTGAAGCTTCCCTGCAAGTGCTGTGTGTCTGCTCACGGCCATGCATGCGTGTGTGTGTGTGTGTGTGTGTGTGTTTTTTATCCCCATCCTCTCAGCAAGCACAACAAACATGGGTGGATACACCTCAGTAGCTTTGAGGCATATGACACAAGGATGCGCGTCTACTGTACATTAATATCTCGGATTCATTTCAGACCAGGTATGAAGCTGCAACCAGTGTATGTTTGGTGTTAAGATAACTTTTTGTAACCCTTTATATTTTTTACTTAAACTGTTATGTACAATCAAAATAGTCATCCTTTAACTTTATATCAACTGCCTGATCGACTACAGGCAATTTGAGAACTAAAAACAGAGATGTATTTCAGTTTAGAGCCTTGAAAGAGAGGTAAGTGCGTCCACAGAGTCATAATTCATAGTCTGTCTCAGCGAAGGCGCTGAAACAGGCAATCTGATCCTGTCAAGAACATGCACTCTGTTTGCGATCCTCTTCCTCCGCTTGTGTCCGTGTGGGCTGCTGTGTGTGTGTGTGTGTGTGTGCGCAGAGAAGAGAGACTAGAAACCCATAAATCCCTCTACTTTATTAGATAAACTTCCTAATCAGTTAAAGAAATCTCACACCCCCCCTCCCCTTCCCCAAAAACACACACACATACAGAGACACGCACGCCATCTCGCTGATAATCTCCATTACCAATTACGGGTGATACGCCACAGCTTAACATGAAAGCAGCAATTAATCTGCAAACACCGGTCAGTGGGTCATTGTAGTAGAAAGAAAATATTGCTTGCAGGCACACATATTGTATGCATGAATGCAAAGCGAAAAGTATCAGAGATATTTTTTGATGTTGCCTTTAAGCATGAGCATCACTTTTTTACTCATTTTTTCAGCGATGTAATTGAGATGTGGCGTTTCTTTTTGTGCTTATTTTCCATCTAGTGAAAGACCCCGCCAGCATTTTTAATTCAGGCACTTCTCCACTTGACAGGCACTCAGTTTTTACCTTTGATACTCCTCAACTCCACATCTCTCCTTTGTGGCTGTACTGCCGTAGTTTTTTTTTGCAACGTGAAGGAGAGACAGACGCAGGATGGATGGTGCTCGGGCGGCTAACTCGTATCTAGTTTGTGTAGACGAGAGCTCCTTTGGATCGGAAATAACGAGTTGATCTGCGCGGCGTTCGGAGCCGTTTGTTGTCGACTGCTGATTAAGGCAGATTGAGCCGGACAAGTGTTTTTTCAAGCCGCCGACGACTACCACAGACACGAGAAACCTACAAGACGAGCTGGCAGTATTTTTTCCCCTGTCTGTTAACAAAGAGCCAAAAAACCCTCATCGGCTCTGTTTAACGCGTTAATAAGAACGGAGAACGGAGACTTAGAGTGACAGACGAGGCTTATGAACACACAATGGCACTTTGAATTCACCATAACTACCCAAGTTAAAGCATTTTTCTGTTCCATAAATATTCCCACTTTTTAAAAATTCCCAGTACCACCAACGTCTTCAACAGCTTGTCGGAGGCCGCGGAGGTGGCGGCGGCACCAAGACGTTGGTTCGGTTCAACGAAATTTGTGAAACCATACTGGGAATTCAAACTGGCAACCCCCCCACATGCCGCCACCACCACCACCACCCTGTCAGAGTCCACAGATGGTCCGCTTGCTTTGAATAAATAGCCCAATCTTCCAGGAAGCCTGAATGAGGGCAAGCTATGGTTTCCCTGATCTAAGCTCTTTTTGACGCAGTAAGCAGAGCTGGGACATTAGAAGACAGGGATAGGGGCGGGTCGAGTGTGTGTGTGTGTGAGAATATGAGAGAGACAGCTCAGAATTTGGCTGCATTGCATGCATACACTACATGTGTTATATGTTGCCGTCAGTGTGTGTGTGTGTGTGCGAGGCAGAGCAGAGAGGTGACACTCGGTGAGCCACGCTAGTTGAGTGAGAGAGCAGATGGGCCTCCCCTATCAACCTCTCAAACTGTCAAACTCGAGACATGCTCTCCATCCACTCACTCTTTCAGCAGATGTGTGTGTGTGTGTGTGTGTGTGTGTGTGTGTACATGCATGTCAATAATTAGCCTGAGAAATCCAATACCCCAATTACTGCGGTAATAATGTGGAGAAAAATATCCCCACCAGCTTATCTCGCTGATCAGACGCATAGAAACACTCGATCTTGGAACTACTCTCTGCATGTAAACAGTTTCTTCGCCGTGCACACCACAACGACGCATGCAAAGATGCATTTTTCACAAAAACACAGCAAGCAGTGGTGAGAACAAAAAAATGGGAGCAATAGAGGAAGTGGCTTTCATGTCACAACACAACATGCAACTGAGCTTATCTTGAAGCCACAAGATAATCGGTGAGCGACAACTGTTTTTTCTTTTCCTCCCACGTTGGAGTCACTATTTCAATGCCAAAATTACAAACTGAACCTTGGTAAATAAATCAAATTTAAAACTATAAAACATCACCAATAGTCCTCCATTTTCCTACAACATACAACCACACCTGCTTTCAACTATCAACCTCATGCGGGCTAAATTTGGGTAAGAAAATGCTGTAATCAAGCTGTTACCTTCCTTCTAGGTATTAACAGTAAACAGATTATGGATGCAACCTTTCACTTCTTCCCATCTTCGCATCTATGGCCTTCATTTCCCCGAGTTCTCCTGTATACTTTTTCTTTCTACTTATTTTGACATTTCTGCATATGTTAGCGTAGTACAAAGTGGTGATTAAGAGCACAAATCAGAGGCAAGGAGCACAAACTGAACGCGAACCACGAGAATGTGAGTATTTCCTTTGCTCCTGAGAACTGGAGCTGGAAGGATAAACTCCGCTGCGACTCTTAATCCCATCTACACCTTATCCTCTTTCCTTCTGTGTGTCAAGACCCAATCCATCTACACCCCCTCAAACCCTGACCTATGATCACTTTCTGACTTGTGTTCCCTCATAGGTAACGTTGAAGATGTGGTTTTAACAACATATTAAAATACCACATAATCAGTGTTGTGGCACCGCTAACCGCCCTCTAATAAGCCTCCTAATGCAATAAAATGGCACATTCTTCAGTCTCCCTGCCCACATGTCTGTCTCGGCGACCTCTTTCCTGGTAAATCAATCATCACATCAGCAAGTGAAACGGAATAAGAGAGAGTGAACCTCTGAAAGCTTCCCTCGACTAATGTGGCCGTCCCCCAATGACACCACAGTGCAGGTTTTTTGAACTCGCACTAATTAAAAATTATAAATAAATAAAGAAATTAAGGTGAGTGTTTTTCCTGGTTGTGATATTTTCCAACTGATTATTACAATAATGAAAACATTGTGACACGCATGTGTGTCTACTGAAGGAGTGAAAGGACTTTTTTCAGGATCAGCTTCATCTCTCTTTGCAGAACGGGGACTCTGCATAAACCCACATTAAGTTTTTTTACAGTGCTATCTGGAGCTTTTTTCTCCCTTGTGACGGACGATGTCAATATTTGATTTTCCTGGATTCTTCAGTGCAAAGCAAAAGATGATAAACGCACTCGGCTGTGTGTCATTCGTTCTTCACTGCCCTCTCTAATTAAAGAAATACTGAACTCAATCTCTGAGCAAAAACAATGTATGATAGATTGAACATCTTTGTATTAACTCTGCTTCTCCTTCATTAATTTCACAATTAACCTTTTAAATTAAGCCAAATGAGTGTTGAGATTTCTGATGTGTGTGTCTGTACAGTATGTGTGTGTGTGTGTGTGTGTGCAACAGCTGCATTGCAATTCACGGTATCAAATTGAATTCAGATGCTACAAAGACACTGATTACTAATATAGTTCTCCACAGGAATGCTTAATCCAACGCTCTTGTCCAAGTCTTAAAATTTACACGACCAAGCACAAAAGGGACATTTTGTAATTGCAAATTATTTGTACTGTAAAGCACAAACACTACCAAAGATCTGCGTTAAACGGCCAAAGCTGAAGCAACTCGTAAAAACAATTACAACTCGAAACTTCATAGGCCTCATGGGAAATTAATTCATCATATAAAGTACATTAAGTGACAACACTGCCATTGTATATATGAATAAAAACAGACCACAAACAAAACAAGCCATTCCTCCATTCCTCAGGAGGGGCTCGCTGTTACTTGTGTACGTTCCCTAATGCATGTTATGTTGACGGCCGCCTTTGTTTCACTGTCACGCGGCCACACGAGAGCCAAAGTTCAAGTTAACAGTGACTTGAGAGACCAAACCCGGGACGGTTCATTTCAGGTTCACCGTTTGCGCGGAGCGGAGCAGGAAACCTTACATGGCCATCTCTCACACTCTGTCTGTCTCTCTTTCTGTCTCCCCCTTTCTCTCCCCTCTCTCTCTCTCTCTCTCTCATGTCTTGTCTCTGTCACTCTGAGCTATTCCTGGATTCCACACTGAGGTGAAAGGAAACAGGAACGGCTGCAGTGGCTGTTGGGAGCAGCGTTTTTTTTTCTTTTTTCTCTCTCTGTAAAAATCCACTCTTCCTCTCAAGACACACAATACAATATTCCCGTGTTGTTTGTCAGACAGTTGAGAAGACGTTTCCTCAAACAGGTTTGTGTCACAGGCCATTCCTGTTCCTCCAGATGGAATGTGGATGGAGTGTGTGTTTGCATGCGTGTATGAGAGTGTGTGTGTGTTTTCACGTGTGTATTTGCATGCGTTCTTGGCAAACGACACAGTTGAAAATGAGATACGGTCAACTGGATGGATCTGAGTCAGCAGGGTGCAGATGGGTTCTTTTATTGCAGCCATGTGGAGGAATATTCAAAACAGTAGCACGCTCTCTGGTATCTGCCCTTTTGTTCAGCCTCCTCTGCACCACAGCACCACTGGGACTCTCCCCAACTCCCTGTTGTGCTTACTGGAACCTTGGCAGCCAGCTGCCATATCGGCCAATTAGAGGAGCTTTTACTAAAGCTACAGCCAATTGGATTAGTGCTACATTTCCTTGCCAGATGAGACTCTAAATGTGCTGCTGTATGCTAGAATCTGAGAACTGGTGGGCAGACTCCTGTTTCGCTGACAGGCACCGGGCACCAGAATACACACATGCTGCAGAGGCAGCAGCAGGAGGAAGAGGCATCCCGTGACACTACCGGAGTGTCCTCTGCTTACTGAGCGCGTGTTACTGAGATTCCAAACTGTTTAAACCGAGAACATAACAAAAAGCAAAGCGGCTGCTCCCGGGCGTACATAAAACAGACACTTGCACACGGATAGGTTTGCAGGCAAAAAGAGCCGAAGCAGGCGAGGGATGACAGCCGGCCGACAAGGAGAAAGAGGACAAACCTGAGACTGAGACTGGAGCGTTTTTTTACAATAAAACTGTTATTCTTCCTGAGGTTTCTCCCCTTTTTATTTGCCTGTTAACCATTTTCAGGGGAGTTTTTCTTTATCGAAATAGGAAGATTTAAGGAGAGAGGGTTGTTTTATGCTGGACAGACAGCCCTTTAAGGCAAATCTGTGATTTTGAGCTCTGCAAATAAAACTGACTGGACTTGATTTAAAACAAACTAAACAGTGTTTCTCTACCTGACTGAGAGTGGAAAAGATTCGAATAAATTTACCTAACAAAACTGTGATTCTGTTGTTTGTGGTTATTATTGAATTGTCTTGTGTGTGTTTTTCTGTGTGTGTGTGTGTGTGTGTGTGTGTGTGTGTATCCTTGCCATGCATGTTCAATGATTTCTATGTGTCCTTAATCTGGTCCCCAAGTCCATTAGCGGAAATTAAATCCATTTCCAAATCGACTGGTAGTGCTTCAGTCACCTCTTTGATACTATGAACCCAAACACCAAAAGCTAAATATAAAGTATACAGGTTGGTAAAAGGCCCCATTTCATATCAAAAACATGCCATCATTCCAACTATTTATGCTTTTAATGGTGTTTTTAACTTAAATATTTGATTTAACAAGGTCAGTGGAAATAAATCTTGAATTTATATCAAAGTTTTTTCATTTTTTGAAGTGCGTTATTCAATGTCCACTGTCAAATTATGCCAAATAAACTAAACATAACTCAACAATGCACCAGGTTAAAGACTAAAATCTATGTCAAGTGTTTGAAGTGAAGAAGACATATCAAGACATATCAAGCACAATAGTGAAAGAAATCAGAAAAAAAGGAAATGAAGAGAAGAAAAAAGCTGTACGATAAAAACAAGAAAAAGCGCGTACCACAAAAAACAAGACAAGAAGAAGAGATTCGCCAAAAGAAAAGAGAAAAATGAAAGAAACAGTGAGAGAAAACAATGCTCGAGGAAAGAAATAGTGAAAGAGACAAAGACAGATTGCGCATCGTGATCATATAATACCGGCTCGCTCTCGCTCTCTCTCTCTCTCTCCTTCTTATCCTCTTATCCTCGTCGATACTGATAGAGACCTCAGTGCCGAGTTGATGCTTACGAGAAAGAGTCTGTGAAAGTGCTTGTGGGGGCCTGGGGCAGACGCACTCAACCACACAGGTACACACACACACACACTTTCTCAACCTGCCCTTTTCACTGGCACTCTGCTCACTTTGCGAGGCCGCCGCTGGATGTTTGTCCATCGCAGAGAAGAGACACGGTTCGTGTGAGGAGAGGATGCGAGGACGCTAAATCACTCGCAGTCTACCAAAGAAGGAAAAGATGCATTAATACCCCCCCCCCACACACACACACACACACACACACACACACCTCCTTCTCTGCTACATGCGTCCACAAAGTCCACTGTATGCCGCACAAGAGCAGCATTATACAGCCAACAACAAGCAACAACTAAAGAAGTCTTGTTTTCACTCTATAAATCAGGCGAGTGAAGCGAGGCTCTGGGCGTTAAGACAAAGAAACCCCACAGTTTCTATCCAGCCAGCAGGTGTGGCTCTGTGTGTGTGTGTGAGCAGGGGGAACCTCCTGCACTTGAAACAGGGTGGAGTAGCACAAAAAAGAATAATAAAATAACCCAAAAGGCAACAGGCAACCAGTCAAGCCCGGAGACCAGCCGAGCATGAGGAGCTGATAAACAATCCAAAACCAGCACAGACCAGCGAGCCCCTCCAGACCAGGCTGGGGACGAATACGCATGATTTGACTTTTTTTGGAGGATGTTTTTTTTTTTTTTTGCATCTACCTGCCGTGATCTCCCTGAAATTAGGTGTTGGTTTACAGTTGCTTTGCAGGTTTGAGGTATGCAAGCGAGCTGGTTCAGCAAGAAGAGGAAGAAGAAGAAGAAGAAGAGAGAGAGCAGCCAAGCGTTTCTTTCTTTTTCTTTTTCTTCTTTTTCTCAACTGTCTCTCACCTGCTCACGAGGGAACAAACAAAACAGAGTAGAGTCGATTGTGGAAGGAAACAACCACAGTGATGAAACAGGCTGCTTCAATAACTTAGTTTTGGTTCCCTAAAAAGCAGTGCCTAGTGAAGAAAAGGGGGGGGGGGGGGGATGATAAAAGGAAAGGAGAAAACAGCAGAGAAATATAATAATTGTGACAGCAGCTTGTTTATCTCCAGTAAAAAGGAACAAGTTGGAGGAGATATTTAAGCCTCTGTAAAGAAAAGAAAAGGCTGAAAAAGGGGGCAGGTCGATATCTCGCACAGTGCGGAAGTCGGCTGTGCAGACACCTGCTGTAAAGAGATGAGCTCCTCTCCTCGGGTTTGTCCTCCGCATCATAATCCAGCAATAATAATAATAATAATAATAATAAAACATCCTCTAACACACACATATTGCGCCTGGAAAAGTGAGCGTTTCATCACCATCATCACGCGTAAAGTTCCTCTTTTTTTGTGTAATTTATTGCCACCGAGGAGCAGGAGGAGGAGGCAATAAACGAAACAATAAAGAGCAAAGGTAAAAGTAGATGAACTTACAAAACATCTTATCTGCTAAATAGATTCAAACTCATGCATGTGCCATCCACCCCTCTTTGTTTCTTTCTTTCTTTCTTTCTCCGGTTTGACAGCGCAGCCACATGGAGAGTCTCCATAAAATCTACAAAATAAAACAACATGTGTAAAGAGGATTTAAAGCAACTTACGGTGTCAGAGTGACGCTGCAGGGAGGCATGGACACACAGCATAGAAATCCAAAAAAAAAAAAAGAAAGAAAGGAGAGAGGGGGAAAGGTTGAGGAAAAATCCCGGAGCGCAATCCGTCCGTGGAGAGCGAGCGCGCCCGAGCCGAGCTGTCAGCGTCCGGCCGCGGCGAGGAGAAGTCACAGACTGCCGTGACAACCGGAGGGAGGGCAGAGAGAGAGAGAGAGAGAGAGAGAGAGAGAGAGAGAGTCCGGAGCCGCCTGCTGGTTCGTCTCCTCTCTCGCAGCGCAGCAGAGAGAGATCCTTACAGATGAATGGCGGTGCGAGTGCGCAGGCGCGGACGGGGTCGATTCATTCCGGTGGAGTAAGGCTGCAAAGAGGCACAAAGCACACACACACACACACACACACACACGCACAGCAGGACGATTATTCACGTCTGTTTGTTTGTTTGTTTATTCACGTGTTTGTTTGCATTCTAGATAAACACAAAAGAGTAAACAACAAACAATCTGCGCGCAACAACAACAAAAAGTTCAAATTACATTAAGGTCTAAAGAGCAAGCAGATGATTGGGTTTGATTTAATTTATTCAGCATTAAAACTATCGATTATTTACCGATTAATCGATCGGCCCTTAAATCGAGGTCGTAATGTGCCAAAAAAGAGTGAAAAAAGTGTGAATAACAAGCTGTCAGAGTCGGTATTTACGTCTCCAAATCGCTTATTTTGCGCAAATAACAGTTCAAAACTCCAATATATTCATTTTACAGATACAAAAATCTGATTATTTTTTGTATTTTTAACTGAAATCACTTAAATGCTCCATTAGATCTAAAATAATTTCTCTTTAGTCGACTAAAGGTGTCTGCACTTCATCACTTCTCCACTAAAACAGTAAAAAAAAAAAGCCTCTAGACTGCACAAAGTAACATCTAAATCACTTAAAATCAAAATGTGGACAGATATATGGATGAAAAAGAGCCTCGCATCCCTCCATCCAGAAACAGCATCACCCCTCTCTCTCTCTCTCTCTCTCTCCAGAGAGTCTTATAAATAATTCAGCAATAAAAGCTCGCCTCGGCTCGCCTGGCTGCATGCAGCACCAGAAGAAGAAGAAGAAGTAGCTGCACCCCCCTCACCCTCCCTCCCTCCCTCTTTGCACGGCGTCAATCCGCGCGGGCGTTTCCAATTAACGCAGATCTGCGAGCAAAATAAAGTTCAATCAGCAAAACGGTCAGAAAAAGATCAGCGAGGGGGAGGAGGGGGGGTGTTACACGGCTCCTGTCAACTATCAATAGCCGTGGCGTGTGAGTGTCTGTGAGAGGGGAGGGGAGAGGAGGTGGGGTGGGGTAAGAAGGTAAATGGGAGGGAGGGAGGGTGAGTTTCAATGCGCAGATCAGACCGTGCGTGCAGAGCAGAGCAGCGGATGATGCTGCTGGTCCCGTCCGGAGGAGAGATGGAGAGTCAGGCGACGACACATCCTGCAGAGAGGGGGGGGGGTGGAGAGGATGGAGGGGGAGGAAAAGAAGTGCAAGAGAAAGGGAGAGAGAGAGAGATTTACCTGCACACAGCCTCAGCCCGTCACTTTCCGCCGCCGCTTCACCTCCGAGCTGCTCGGGAGAGATTCAGACGACGGGACCGTGCTCACGTGGTCGCGCTCGGGGCTCCTAATTGGAGGAGGCGCACGAGACGCCGCGCGCTCGCTCGCACCTGTACACGGTGCAAAAAGGGGTGGGAGGGGTGGAGGGAGAAGGGGGGGTTAAAGATAGATGGAGTGGTGCAGGATGTGTGCATGCATCATATGGGTCGCCTCCCTCACCGTGTGTGTGTGTGTGTGTGAGGAAACCGTCCACTAATGATATGATTTATGAAATCTGGGAGGGTTTACACATTTTTACTGTTGCCTGCTGCAGATTTATAACAATCTAATACATAACCCATGGGTCTGATGGTAAATAGTGATCTGGTGAATTATTATAGAGCCTATAGATTAAACTTGAACTTAAAACTACTTTTTTGTGCAGCTTCCTGTTTATTTTTGAGATTTCTGCCATCTAAAAGGTTAAATTCCTGCACTTAAAAGCTGATTTAAGATGAGCATTGTACCCTTGATAATGTAAAGTATCCTACTGAATGACTGTTCTTGTAAAACTGAGCAGTTTTGAGTAAAAATGCACACAAATCTTGAGCATTTATTAAGGGTAAGGGGACTTACAAACAAGATGCTTTAAATTGGCAGATTGGCTAAACTTTAGAGCTTCACATAAGATCAGCAGGTTTCTCTGACAATCTCTGCATGGCCTACTTTTGTGCAAATTATTACAAAAATGCATTTTGAAAATAAGTTTTTGCTTTTTGCTGTGCATATGCATATGTTGTTAAATCATGTTTTTAATCATAATTCAATACCTGAGGAAGATATTTGCTCCTTGTAAATCTCAGTTCAGACTTCCTCAATAAATATAACCAGCAAAGTAACTAATATTTAAATCAAAATAATTCAAAATAGTCTCTGACAGGTACTTTATTTGGGTCTTGGTACTGCTGCTACTGCACATGCTAACAACGGTTTTATTATTTTTTTAACCTTTATTTAACTAGAAGTAAAAGACTGACTGACTGTACTCCACTGTATATCACTGTAACAGCGATGACAGGTCCGCTGATGAAGCCAGTCCACAACATCTGCCACACATCTGTGATTATCAAGACAGAAGGACTGCCACAGTCCCCCTTTTGAACCACTGACATATTTACTTTTACAAACTCATAAGCATGACCTTATAAAACAGGCGAATACACAAGCGAGCAGAATCTAATTACAGCACAGAGAAGCAGCCCTTTTTTTTTATTTTCCTCTCTTTATGTCAAAACCTCATTGCTCCCTGTTACACGTCATGGAAAATATCAGCTCTCCCATATGAGAGCTGCAGATTCGCAAGTTGTGAGTGAGTGAATTAGTGTCAAAATGATCCAACAACAGTGTATTGTTGGGTGTCTATTCCCTAAACACACAAACACACCACCTGTAATACAAGATTTTCTTATTATTATATCTTATTATTTCCCTTTTCCCTCTTTTTCCCAAGCACATTTACAACAGTTGTATGATATCAATGTACTGTATTTACAGAAACTCCTACATCTGTACTTAGACTGCAGCCTGCTGATCTGCCTATCTCACACCTGCACAAACACACACATACACTCACACACAAACACTCGGCCACATATTTGAGAGGAGGTTTTATTAGCATATTTGCAGCCGTGGCTTGTAAACGAGGCGGCAGCAAACCTCAGAATATCACCCGTTCCCCCTTTAACGCACACACACACACACACTCAGTTATTCATCTACCTACTGAGGCCACGGCATAGTAGCAGTCAATGGTGCGGGAGTATTTTTAGATTTCATGTGGGTTGCAGATGCTGCTCCACTGAACCAGGTCACAGCAAATAGAACAGTGTTTTTCACTGCAGCATTCAATTCCTCTCAGTTTCCCCAGAAATGCTTGCCTTCCCGTATTTAAGCGTCGACTTTTTGCAAGGCATTTGCGAGCAAGAGGTTGAGATTATCTTGTATATGACACCCCGACCCTGTAGCTCGACCATCTGAATGGGGTCGTCTTTTCTCCTCTGCTCAGATTTCAGTTTTCAGTCTCCCCTGGCCCTGATTAGGCCAAGACACTCGACTGGCCTGCAGGCTGTTGGCAGTGATGTGACTCTGTGTTTTCCCCCTAGTCAGTTTTGGCCCAAATTAAGAGCATGTTAGGATTTTTTTAGGGCAATGTAGGGCATTTATAATAGAGAAATGTGACACAGTTGCACCACCAACTGTTTAAAATGCACAGCCAGTCATCTTTGCAAGCTTGTACTGTGTTTGTTATATGTAATACATCATCAATTCAGGACACTCAAATGCCTGACAGGTTAAACTAGCCATCATAACTGCAGCATGGTAAGCCTGAAAGCTGTCATCATCAATTAACCTGCACCTAATCCATCAGCCCTTAAATCAGGTTGTAATGTGTCAGAATATATGTGTCAAAATAACATTGTAAATCACAGTTTGACTTCTTTAATAAATACAACTTAACCAGCAATAACGGATATTTAAATGAAAATCAGTGGAGTTTGCAGGTACTTTAGTTTGGAGCTTGAGCATTATTTATTTAACCTTTATGTGACTAGAGGTAAAAGACCTCACAAATGCTCGACATTGGTTGGTTAAACTAGCCGTCGTAAGCCTGAAAGTTGCTCCTGTTTCTAGACTGGAGGGGCTCCCTTGGTTTTTGGTTTTCAGGGGGCGGAGCGTTATTATCGAGCAGAACAAAAGCTGAAGAGCACAGAACAGAGCAATCCCCACCACCACCACCCCTCCTCCCCCGTTCCTCTTCTATCCCTTCCTTCATCTGCCCCCATCATCTCTCCATCCCCCCCCCCACCTCATCCACACACCAAACACAAGCGCCTGCCATCTGACACCCCTCTTAGGAGTCCTTTTTTAGAGTCATCTTCTAAAACACACACACAGCACACACATACACATTGTTGGGTGGTTGTGAGGAAGAGGCTCCTATGTTCTCGATCCAAGCAGGCGGAGAGACGGGCCAAATGGCGTGGAGAGAAACAGACGGAGGGATAGACAGACAGACAGACAGACAGCCTTTCTTTGCATTAATCAGGCCTACGTGTACACCAAGAAAAACAGGGAAGAGGCAGAAGGATTCAGAGGGGCTTTCCGTTGGTGGACCGTTGTGTACCGCGGGTCGCAGCGTGTGTGCATCAACCGTTGGTCATTTGGTGCGATGCCACCTGGCTGTCTGACCACAGGCAGGATGTGGGGCGCTGAGTGTGTGTTTGTGTGTGTGCGAGGAGTCTTGCTGGGCCGGACAGAGCTTCGACGGGCAGCAGATGGTGGCGACGGCGTGGCACGGGCATGAGAGCAAGCTGGACTCACACACATGGATGCGCACGGGCCTGCGGAGGGTTGCCAGGAAGAAATTCAATAAAATCTGACTTTCTTACTCCAACAACCCCTTTTTTATCCCCCGTTTTAAAGATTTGTCCATCCACGTTTTCCTCCTTTGCTTATTAGCCCTCATGATTATGCAGGCCACGGTTCTAATTTCTTTTCTCATTACAAAAAAAAGTTTCCTCAATAGATTATGGAGGAGAGGACACGTCACTGTCAACAAAGGGATAATCAATCTGTTTAACTATCTATAAATGGGTGCCATTCAACGAGGTACAATACCGGTGTCAGACAGGTGTTTGGAGTCTTTGTCAGCCTAATTTTGTTTTAACACAGAGCCAGTATCGCTTTTTAAACAAGGCCTTACTGTAATATCATATGCGCGGAAAAACCTCAATCGTGCATATGCATGAACATACAGATGCATGCACACACACACACACACACACTTTTAGGCGACTGTGGCTGAGCAGCTGTCTGGGGAGTGGACGACATCTCTATTGTTGGAGTGTGATGGATGAGACGGGAGCCGGGACTATAGACTCGGGGAAACATTTTCTCTGCCCACACTGTGTACCTTCATTACTCCAGCTGATGGAAAAAGATGTTTCAGAGCGGCTTGTTTCGAGCGGGGGCGTCCTTTCCCGTCTCATAAAAAAGGTGAGGACAAGAGCCGTCAAATTAGGATCACGCAGGATGATGGGATGATGACACAACACCTCCGCCGTCACAGGTATTGTAGGAAAGGAGGTGGATTTGCTTTGGGAGGATGTATTTATGTGCTTTGGTCTCTGGATCAGTAAGTCTCAGTCATTTACCTCACACACACACAGAGTTACAAACACACCCATTGTGGCCAGTAGGTAAATAATCCTGTCGGGTGAACATCTGTTGTCAGTGACAGGTGATGGTAAGGTGAGACCGCATTGTTGCCCCCACCCAAAACTTCACACAAACAACCAACACACACACACACACACACACAGAGTAATGTTGGGTGCAGCTCGAGCCTTTGGCCGTCCGACTCTCTGTACTGGTGGTGACAGTATGACATACACGCTCATCAAAAGGGCTCACACTCTCTTTTGTTAGCCAGAATACTCCGGGATCTTCAGGCCTGCGCCGACACACGGTGCAAAACACAACAGCAGGACCTCCAGCCAGCAACCCACGTGAGAAAAAAGTCTTTTCAAAGATCCAAACTCATTAAGATACAAAACACACATATTATTTGGAAGTCAAAGTCAGG